>JAQQTP010000068.1:7500000-8750000 GCA_029884605.1 Ormosia emarginata
AAATCGCAGCGGGAGCGACGAAACAAAATAAATAAGTTAGGAGTCGCCACCAATTTTATTAAAATTAGGAAAAATTGGAAAACCCTTTTAGAAAATGGTCTTTGGAACTAAATTGGATTCGGAAGTCGATTATGCATAGGGAAGGGTGGAGACTTAACCCCACAGCACCCCTAATACATTCATTTTAACACGGTTACCCTAAATTAGTTATGCAAAAACTTAATAATCTCATAATATATTTGTTTTACCCTTTTAAAAAAAACTAAAAAAAAACAAATAATTTGTGAAAATTTAAAATTTGGCTTGATGAAATAAGAATTCCGCTCCTACGTATCCTCTGGTGCAATGAGGAATTCAAAGTCACGTAGTTCTTTATAAAATTCTTGTGGGTTAGTTATTTTTAATTTTAAAAAAAAATTAAATCATCAAGCTGTCACAACTCAGTTAACCCTATTTTATTTCTAAAAAATATTTCTTATATATATATATATATATATTAATTATAGGTTAATTGTTTTTAACTTTAAAAACATTTGAATTATCAAGCTGTCACAACTCAGATGATTACAAAAGTTATAGGATCATTAAGCTGTCATAACTCAGTTAATCCTATTTTTATAAAGAAAAAATATTTAATTATTATTTTTAATTATTACCCTTTTTAATTTTATCATCATTTTTTAATCCTTGTTTTGGTTTTCCCTTTTTGGCCTTTTTTAGCTTGGCCCAATAAGCCTATTTTCTCCCCAAACAAAAAAAAAACACTAAAACTAAACTAAAACTAATCAGAAAAAGAAACAACAGAAACAAAAATCAACAAAAGACACCACAGGCCCTTATGAAATGCAAAATAAAAGATGGGTCTTTTTCTTGAAAGTTGCAGAAATAGGGAAGATGAAGTCCAGTTCGGTGGCGGCGTTCCGGTGCAAGATCGACAGCGGCGCACGACTCGTGAGTGGCTGGTTCTATGTCACGAATCCGCTCTAATCAGGATAGCAGGGAGATGTGTTTGACGGTGGCACGCGGCTCTGGTGGAAACTGGTGCGGGTCTGATTGGTTCAGGGTGCGGTTCTGTCACAGGAAACAACGGCTTGCGGGTACGGTCCTGGTGCAACGGTCACGGGTCGACGGGTCACGGTCGACAGGTTGGGTTCGAATGGAGGTGGATCTAGCGAGTTCGCAAGTCGCAGAGAAGCGACAACGCAGGTCTGTCAACGGTTAGCGATCTGGTTGTTTGGATTGTGGGGGACGGTGGTTATGGCTTGATATGGGTGGTGAGTTTGGTGTGGGTTTTGTTATGGTTGATGGTGGGTTGAGTTTTGGGAAGGAAGTTGATGGTGGGTGTTTTGGTTAAATGACGGGTTGAAAGTGATGAAGAGGAAGATTATGGCGAGAGGAAATTTGTGAATGAACAAAATTTGACAAAATAAATGGAAATCGTGTGCTGAAATTTATATGTTTCGGTCAGGTGGAAAAGTCTGGTCAAAAGTAAAAAATTTTGTGTATGGGTTATAGGTTTTATAAGAAGGAATAGGGTGAAGAGTTTGAATTAAAGTGAGATTAGAATTGGATTAGGATGAGTGTTGAAATTTATTTAGGATGAGTGTTGGGGTTGGTTTAGGATAAGTTTAGAGTTAGTATAGGATGGGTTATGGGTTTATGGATAAATAGGTTAATGGGTTGGATCATGGATTATGGGTTAATGGGCTAATAGGTTGGAACATGGATTATAGGCTAGATACTGGGTCAATAGGTTGGATAATGGGTCAATTGGTGAAAGTTGAGTCCTTTTCTTTTCCTTTTTTTTTTAAAATAAAAGCCCCTGACAAAATTCGGTGTTCATAGTTGCCCATATTTAGTTGTTTCTTACTAGATAAAAAGAATAACCATAGCTTTTCATTTTATCATGGCAAAGAACGAGTAAAGACATGAACTCAAATTTTGTCTGGGAAAAATAATGCGAGAATAAAAAGGCAAAGAGCCGATGCACTCAAAAGTAAATGACAGGAGCCGATGCCCCTCAAAAAGTAAATGATAGGAGCTGATGCGCTCAAAAATTAAAATATAAGGAATTTAAAATGCATGGAGTAGATGCGTTCAGAAAAAAAGTAAATGACAAGAGCCGATGCGCTTAAATAGTAAATGATGAGAGCCAATGCGCTCAAAAATAAATGACAGAAATTTAAAATGCATAAAGTAGATGCGCTTAGAAATCAAAATGCATGGAGCTAATCCGCTCAAAAAAGTAAATGACAGGAGTCGATGCACTCAAAAAGTAAATGACAAGAGCCGATGGACTCAGAAATTTAAAATGCATGGAGGTGATAACATGAAATTATGGACTTAAGATCTTTTTCTTCTTTTCTTTTTTTCTTTTATCTTTTCCTCTCTTTTTCTCTTTCTTTTTTTTTTCTTTTTTTCTTTCGAACCAGCGACGACTCCAAAAAACTTTGTCCAATTAAACCCTTGTTCACATGTTGTTCTTCATTAGACCCTTTGATTAGTTTGGAATCCTCCTGACTTACTCTTTTCCTTTCTTCATTTCTTTATTCTTTTTTTTATTAATTCGACTCTTCCTTTTCTTCTTATCAACAAAGGCTTATGCGAGTAGTATTGATATCATTTCCAACAAATGTCATATTGCAATCTGTACTTTTGAACTACAGAGATCTTTTAATCAGACTCAATCATTGAAGCATTGCTGTAGAATTGTCAAAATCAAACTGTTGACCTTAAATTTATGTTATTTGAGACATAACTTAATGAGTTAAACATGCATTCATGAATGGATAAAAATTCGTTGGATGAACAAACTTCTTTTTATTATTTTGGTAATCTGATGAACATGGACATTTGGTAAGACACATACAAGAAACAAAAGAAAATTGATAGGAAAAGAAAAATTACCCCAGTATTGGTTCCTTGTTCCTCATTCAATTAATTCCCTGTAATTGTTTGATAATTCAACCACTGTCGTTGTTGCTACTTTCTTCAACGCATCTCTCCTTTAACCCTTTAGACATTTTTTTGTCCTAGTATGGCTAATTGAATGCAGAATAAAAATTGCCCCAGTTTGGTGACTCTTCCAAGGAGCTTCAAACCTTCTTTCTTTGAGATTTTGCCTATTTATTTGCCCTAACTTTTGCTTAGGCCGCCCTTTCGGGTTTTCAACCTAACAAAACCCTTTTTTTATTTTTTCTTTCTTTCTTTCCTTCTTGTTCTCTTTTTTTTAGGCATAAAATCTCTTAACGGTATCAGTGTTTATGGGTCTTAGCAATTCTTCTTCATCCATGTTCTGTAAAATTAATGCCCCTCTTGAAAATGCATGCTTGACTATGTAAGGGCCTTCATAACTTGGAGCCCACTTTTCTCTGGCATCTTCTTGATTAGAGAGAATCTTCTTTAAAACCAAATCTCCTAAACAGAACTCTCTGGGACAAACTTTCTTGTTAAAGGCTCTAGCCATTCTGCTTTGGTACAACTGTCCATGACAAATAGCTGCCAATCTTTTCTCTTCTATCATGTTCAACTGCTTATACCGAGTCTTCACCCATGCAAATTCTTCTAACTCTGCTTCTATCAAAACCCTTAGAGAAGAAATCTCAATTCTATGAGAGAGATAGCCTCCATCCCATACACCAAAGAGAAAGGTGTTGCCCCAGTACTTGATCGAATATTGGTACGATACACGTGCAAAGCATAGGGTAATATTTCATGTCAGTCTTTGTAGTTCACAACCATCTTAGCAACAATTTTCTTGACATTCTTATTTGCTACTTCAACTGCACCATTCATCTGAGGCATGTAGGGAATTAAATTATGATGTTTGATTTTGAACCTTTCGCAAAACTTCTGAATCTCACCACCATTGAGATTAGCAACATTATCTGTGATTATTCTTTATGGGATTCCATATCTACCGACAATGTCCCTTTTGAGGGATTTCAAAAATACCTTTTGAGTGATATTGGTATACGAGGACGCTTCTACCTACTTGGTGAAATAGTCAATTGTCACTAAAATAAAACGATGGCCATTGGAAGCTTTGGGGTTAATGGGCCCGATAACATCTATTCCCTACATCGAGAAAGGCCATGGATATACTATGTTGTGCAAGGGGAATGGAGGTTCATTGACTCGATCTACATATATCTGGCACTTATGGTACTTTCGAACATATTCCATGCAATTTGTTTCCATGGTGGACCAATAATAACCGCTCCTTAAAATTTTTCGTGCCATCATATAACCATTAGCATGAGTCCCACAGATCCCTTCATGGACTTCAATTATGATTAAATGAGCTTCCATAGCATCCACACATCTAAGCAAGGTACCATCATAGTTTATCTTGTATAAGACCTCTCCGTTCAAGAAAAAGGTCATTGCCAACTGACGGATAGTCTTCTTATTCACCTCACTTGCCCCAATTGGGTATTCTCTATGTTGAATGTACTGCTTCATATCATGATACCGGGGCTTACCATCTGACTCGCCTTCCACATTATCATAATACGTAGGCTTACTGTGTGTTTTTACTTGGATGGGTCAAACATTACTATGAATATCCAACTTAGTCATTACAGCCAAAGTAGCCAAGGCGTCTGCAAACTGATTCTTGTCTCGAGCTTGATGGGAGAAGGTCACACCTTCAAACTTCTCAATCAACTAGGTTAAATACTTTTGATAAGGCATCAATTTAGGGTTTTTTGTTTGTCATTCACCATTCACCTAATAAATGATGAGATTGGAATCTCCGAATACTTTTAGCTGCTTGATTCCCAAGTCAATTGTCATTTGTAAACCATTAGCACATGCCTCATATTCTGCCACATTATTGGTGCATTCAAAATCTAGCTTAACAGCGACCGGGTATTGCTTCCCAGTTGGTGAAACAACAACAGCTCCTATGCCACTACCATACATATTGACTGCTCCATCAAAATACATCTTCCATACAAGCTCATCGTCTCCTTCCTCTTCTCCTTCCACTGTCAATATTTCTCTATCAGGAAACTCAGATGTTATTAGTTGTCCACCATTGAGAGGGTTTTCAGCTAAATGATTAGCAATTATGCTTCCTTTGATGGATTTCCGAGTCATGTACTTGATGTCAAATTCTGATAACATCACTTGTCATTTTGAAACCCTTAATGAAACATGAGGGCTTTCAAAGATGTACTTCAATATGTCTATTCGGGAGATCAACCAAGTGGTGTAATAGAGCATGTACTGCCTTAGCCATTTTGAGGTCCATACCAGGGCACAACAAGTTTTCTCAATTGCCATGTATTGGGCTTCATAGTCATTAAATTTCTTACTCAGATAATAAATTGCCTGCTCTTTCTTTCTTGATTCATCATACTACACCAGCATTGCTCCCATTGAGGTTAGCAGTACAGTTAGGTACAATATCAGAGGACAACCCGCCGTAGGGGGTACCAACACTGGAGGATTCATTGAATAAGTCTTTATCTTGTCAAAAGCTCCTTGACATTCTTCATTCCATTCTCCAAGCTGATGCTTCTTCAATAACTTGAATATAGGTTCACAAGTGCTGGTCAAGTTAGCAATGAATCTAGCAATGTAATTAAGCCTCCTGAGAAAACTTCTCACTTCACGCTTTGTCTTAAGAGGAGACATCTCTTGTATTACTTTCGCCTTATCTGAGTCCACCTTTATTCCTTCTCTGCTAACGATGAACCCGAGTAATTTTTCCGTAGATGCTTCAAAGACATATTTATTAGGATTAAGTCTCAACTTGTACTTTCTAAGTCTTTCAAATAACCTCCGCAAGACCACTACATGACTTTCTCCTTCTTTAGATTTGGCCACTATATCATCCACATAAACCTCAATTTCTTTGTGCATCATATCATGAAATAATGCAACCATAACACGTTGATATGTAGCCCCAACATTCTTCAATCCAAAGGACATTACTGTGTAACAAAAAGTTCCCCAAGGGGTAATAAAAGTCGTCTTTTTTGGGTTATCGACATCCATGGGAATCTGATTATACCCAGAATAACCATCTATAAACGAGAACCTATGATTTCCTGTTGTATTGTCAACAAGAACATCAATATGAGGGAGCGGGAAATCATCTTTTGGACTGGTCTTATTTAGATCCCTATAATCCACGCACATCCTGACCTTTCCATCCTTCTTGGGTACTGGCACAATATTTGCTACCCATTTTGGGTGTCTCAACACTTCTATGAATCCGGCTTCTAATTGCTTAGTCACTTCTTCCTTGATCTTTAGTGACATGTCAGGATGCATCCTTATCAACTTTTGCCTTTTCGCGTCTGCATCTGGATATAATGGGATTTTATGCGACGCTATCTCAGGATCTAATCCAGGCATATCTCTGTAGGACCATGCAAACACATCTAGGTATTCCTAAAGTAGCGCCATCATTTCCATATGCTCGGGATTATCTACTATTTTCAACTCCTTCTTGTCTTCTTCAGTTCCCATGTTAATCACTTCAACTACCTCATTATCCACATCAAATTTTCTTTCTAAGTATTCCAGTATTTTTTCAAATTTCTCAACAATCTCTTCATCTTCATCAAATCCAGGGTTTTCTTCATCAAACGTCGCAGGAGAATCAATCGACAAGTTTTCAAGGTCCCTTTCATGAGGCAGACCTTCTACAAGACTCAGATCCCTGTAAAGCAATTTGTGTGGAGTTGGAAAGGCAAAAAGAATAGGAATAATGAAACGAAAGCGAGATTTTTTTTTTGTAATGGAAACGTAAAAAGAAAATTGACAAATGCAAAGACGATAAGCCAAAAGTGTGACAAGGAGGAATGTTGAATAAACATGCAACTTTATTCAGTTAATGTCTCAAATAACATAAATATAAGCTCAAAACATAGCTAGACTCAAATATCTGCTTGTTACAGTATGACTAGATAATTACTTAGAAACAATAACATCAATCATTAGTTCAGATTGGCAATTCTTTAGTGGCTCCTCATCAGCAAAAGGACGGATTACTTTGCGCTCTTCTAGGCCTTCTTCATGTAGTGCATTAATAGTGAGACGGTATTAGGGACGAAGGACTTCTTCGGGCATGATTACCTCGGCTGGTGTCGGAAATGTTTCCCTCAGATGAGGAATGTGCTTCATTTTGCTCTTATCATTCCTCTTTTCCAGAGTCAGATTCTCTATTCTTTCTTCCAGAGATGCTTCGTATCCCAGCCCAAACTTGTTTAACTTTTCTAGAAATAACACTGGTAACTGAGTACCTTGTAGTTGCGAGCCCAAGCCTTTTCCTTTCTGGTACCATTGTTAGCCATGGTTTGAGTCATCACCTGATTTACACTTTGTGTCGAGGATTCATTCCTACCAAGTCCAGTCTTAATCACTTCAAAATTGTGCCATAAATTTCCTCATCTTTCTTTGCACTCTCTACATATGGAACTGAAACTAGTTTTAATAACATAATTTCTTCCTCTCCGTGTATGGTAATGACTGACCCATTTTCAATGTACTTAACATTCTAATGCAGGGTGGAAGGAACAACACCAGCAGCATGGATCCATAGTCTCCCTAGGAGCATAGTGTAACCAGGTTCCATATCCATAACTTGGAATAACACTTGAAAATTACTTGGGCCAATCTCTAGTGGCAATGTCACCTCTCCCAAAATGCTTATCCTATTTTCGTCAAAAGCCCTCACCACTATTTCTCTAGGAGACAACTCATCCTTGCTTATTAACAATGAGGTTAGAGTTGACTTCGGTAGGATATTCAGTGCGGACCCCCCGTTGATCAAAACTTTGCAACTATATACCCTTTAAATTTAAGGGCTATGTGTAAGGCTCGTGGGTTTTTCTTAGACTTAGAGGAGATCTCTTCATCAGTAAATATGATCATGTTGACGTGTTTCACCGAGTCCACCATGCTAATAACATTTTCAGGGGTAACATCAGGTTTGACATAAGCCTCATTCAGAACTCTTAGTAATGCTTTCCAATGCAACTTAGATGTCAAGACAAGTGACAATAGAGAAATCCTTGCTGGAGTCTTCTTCAACTGTTCCATCACATCATATTCACTTTGTTTCATGATCTTTAGAAATTCTTCCTCTTCTTCTTTCCCTCTCTCCTCTTCTTTTGAGCTTCCCTCTTTCCTCTTCTCTATTTCTACTGGGCCATAGCATCTCCCACTCCTTGTAATTATATTTGTCACAGACTCTTCATCCTAGTGTATTTCAGCCACTCGAGCCCTTGACGCCTCTTCCTCGACTCCCTTCATTCATAATTTCATGGCACTGAATGAGTATCATTATAAGCAAATGGCGTTGGCTTCTTGACTGTCACCACTACTTTCCTTAGCGTCGGGGCTTGGTTGAAAGGTGGCACCTTGAGCACAAAACGTTCAACCACATTAACCTCTTCAGAGGATGCTACCCCTTGCCTGGCCTATATTATTCTCAAAGTGAGTAAACCTTGGACTAGAACTTTAAAGTCCCAACAGTTTTTGATATCATGTCCTATTCTCCCACAATGTTAAGCACAACTTGATTCTTCATCGTACTTTTCATCTCTTTTCATTGATGTAGCTGGTATAGTGATATTATAACCTGCTTTCTTCAATCACTCAAATATTTCAGTCATTGGTGTATGCAGGCTCATTACCTTCCTTATTGGTGGTCCTTCCACCTCCACAACATTCGCCTCGTTCCTTCCACCATGATTAGGAATTGGGTTGCTGACAATACTGGGTCCAGCCTCCTCTTGAATGTCAAGCTTTCCATAAGCAACAAGCTTCTTTACGGTAGTCTTAAAAGACTCACAGTCTTCAATTGAGTGCCCCGGGATATCCATATGATACTTGTAAGTTAAATTCGGGTTGTACCATGCTGGAAACGGTAGTTGTAGGGGACATATAGGATTTCCTGAGATGAGGTGAGCATCGAACAACCTTTGGAATAAATCAACATTTGAAATGGATAGTTTTGGGAAAGGGGTAGGTTTTGGGAACGAAAATGACCTTGATTTTTTGTCGAGGCTGTGGGTGATTTGGGAAATGTTGTGAAGGTGAAGGTGGGTATTGGGTATAGATTGGGCGATATGATTGAGGTACGGGAACATTATTGATTTGGAGTTGCGGGATTTGAGGTGTATTCATGGGAGGAGTGGTTGGGCCAAATGGATGAGAAGGCGTAGGGGTTTGATAGGAAGGGTAAGTGTTTAGGTTATATGGAGGTGGTCGGTATGTAGGGTAAGATGGTGAATATCTGGGTTGTAAAGGTTGTAGATTTTGCACGTAACTCATTTCTGGCTCCTTTTTCTTAGGGGGAAACCCCTTCTTAAAACAACTTTCATTATTACCAGTTGCCAATTTTCTAGCATTTACCAGAATTTTAATCCTCTGTCCGGCAGCAATCAAAGCAGCAAAGTCTTGGTATGCAGTGCCCGCCATTGTCCCAATATAGGAAGCTCCTAAGGTACCCAAGAAGTATGAGCATATTTCCTTCAGAGTCAACGGCAGTTGGACTAGTGCTGCGAGAGCTCTCCACCTATGGGCATATTATTTGAATGTTTCCTCATTTCTCTTTTATAATGTTCCCAACTGCTCTCAGGTTGGGGCTATATCCAGGTTAAACCGATATTGCCCCATGAACAAGTTTGCCTAGTCATCCCAAGAAGAGATTTTGGAAAGATCTTATTAGATACACCATTCCAAAGCAGGCCCAGTCAAACTTTCATGAAAGAAATTGACGAGAAACTTCCAATCCTTTGACCAAATTGACATTTTGGTAATGTATGTTTTCATGTGAAAGAAAGGATTAGTGCTTCCATCATATCTGACGAATTCTGAAATTTTGAAATCCTTGGGAATGATGATGTTAACAATAGGGCATAATTCTTCTATCCCAAGGGGTCCATAGGTGCTAGGACCCTTGATCGCTTTAATTTGTTCTTTCATCTTTTCCATCCATTCTTCTCTCATCTTGTCATTTTGGATGGTCGCATGACCAGTCCCAACAAGAAATCCCGTTGGCATCGGGATGGACATATGCGGTGATTTCCATGCACACTCAGCATTACCATGAACTTCATTTCGAGTTCCTTCTAAGGAATGATATCCTTCTCCGATAGGAAGTACTAGTGATGCAGCATTTGATGTTCCTCCCACAACGAGTATCTCAGTAGTAACTGCAGGGTTTGTCCTCATGGAAGTGTTATGTAAATGTGCCCCAATTACTCATGTAACCCGGTTGCCCCCATTAAGTTAGGGTTTCCCTTATGGCTAACAACATCTCTTCCATTCTTCTTTGAGACTCCGTCATCTCATTCACCCTTCCTTTCACTTCTTCTACTTCCGTACTTAGATTCCTTTCTTTGTTTTCGGCTGCCATTACCGCAAGATTTGTTTGAGCCCTTGTGTTGTGAACTCGGGTTTGATTGGTGTCTTCTTTCCTTGGTCGCGCAATGGTTCTAAATTTCTTGTGAACAATTAAGGCACAATTTATTAGAAGCCACCATGATTATTATTTGTTTGTTAGAAAACCATTATTAATTTGCGCCAAATGGACTTGAGTGAGTATCTTTGATCTTTTTTGTCATGACTAATTCTTAGAACGTCTCGTTCAAAAGTATTGGTTTCAAGTAAACATGGGATCAGAAGAACAAAAGGCATGCTTTGAAAAATCATCAACATTAATGAGAGTAGTTCATAACTTTCACCATATTACATCAATGTCTAGCTATTCTCAATCGAATACACTTTGATCATCTACTTCATTTGTTCAATAAGACTCTTATAATATTCAATAAAATCATTAATCTCTGCCGGTGTCTTAAGAGGATCAACCATCTTATCACCCACTTTTAAATAATATGGGATGTTTGCAATTGCCGTGTTGGCAAGGCATACCAGTCTCGTGAAGCAGTCCATCAAAAATTGGGCTTCTCCTTTCCATTCAATGATGCCTTTGTTTTGTTGTTTCACCTGATCCATTAGCTTCCGCAAGTCTTCTTGTCCCTGCTGCAACATTGTTTTATACCATGCAATCTCATTGTCAGTGTGCAACTTCTCAATTTTGAGTGTGTCTTCATATCTTGCTAACACCATCTTCATTTGTTGCCTCATATTATCCATTTGTTGAAGAGCATCATTCCGTGCTGCTTTGGCATTTGCAAGTAACTCCTTAAGTTGTTAATTTTTGGTCAGAGCCTTATCCCTTTCTTGCCCTCGGAGTCCTAGTTCCTTATTTGCAGCTTCCAAACATCTTCTGATTTTTGACATACTATCCTGCTCTGTCCTTTGTTTTTTGTTTGCTTGTTCAAGAGTATAGCTTTTCTCAGAATTTTCACGTTTTAAAACTGCATATGCTTGGCGAATATTTTTTATCTCTACTTCTAATTTCCTTTTTTCTTTATTGGCTTCTGCTAACTTTCCTTATGTTTCTTCATCTTCTATCGGAATCGGAGGCAGAGGTTTACTAACTGTAGAGGCTGCTGGACTTTTGAAAGGTAACTTGACTTCTTGGGTCCTGTTCTTGACCCACTTCCAATAACCCTCTTTGACTTCACAGTTTTTGACTCCTAGCTCTCTACCTTTTCTAACGACCTTCTTCCAAGCATCTTGGACCTTCCTTAGTGTCTTAGTACAGTTCATCTGCATGTCATAAATAAAAGGAGTGGTTTCCAATTCTAAGGGTGGCCCCATCATGGGATAGCCAAGTTATCGTAATGCCAAAGCAGGGTTGTAGTTAATGCATCCTTGAGTACCCATGAGAGGAACATTAGGAAAACTTTTACACTGATAAACCACAGTTTGCCCATTTTTTTGTAGCATGTACCATATAATTTTCCTCTCCTCAAGCTTGGCCAATTCCTCTGCCCATTCACGACCATTCATGGTTCTCAACTGGAGCATCTTCAGATCTGTAATGGGGCATGCTCCTTCGTAGCTTCTCTTGAACATGTGATTCGTGAGCCATACAAATAGCATCGGTAGACATCATAAGATCCGCTTACCCTTCTTTTCATGGCAAAAGTTCAAAGTGTAGTAAACATCAGCAAGGATCGCAGGGACAGGGTTTGCAGTGTCATTTCTTCGAGCTAGGAAGACATCAATTGGTGCAAAGTCTATCATGTCTTCACTACTCGGGAAGAGGATGGTGCCATAAATGGTGAGGGCTATTTTGTCGAAGGGCTTCCTTGGAAACCCCTTTATTCTTTTCCTATTTTGTTTTGCCTGCCGCAGATCTTTTACATGAATCTTTAAGGTATCTGCTGGTTGACATAGATGAATAATGGCCTATGTATTGGTATAGTTTTTCCTTTTCTAAAGGTAATCCCAAGATCTGCTCAAACTCTTCTAAAGTGGGGGCCATCTGAAAATCTTGAAACGTGAAGCAACACGATGGTGGGTCATAATATTGGGCTAGTGCGGTGATATCTTCTACCTGTACATCCACCTCTAACAGATTCAAGATCTTCCCATACCTTGCAGTGAAGGTCAGACGTTGTGTTTTCTTCAGCATTCGGCCCAAACTCACTAAACTCTTTGTTTGCACTTTTTGGCCTTAAGTTGTAGAGCCCTTTTTGAAATTACATATTGGTGATCTGATCCTATGACATTTTCCATTTTTAATCAAAAATACTCACTACTAGTCCTTAGGCACTGAATTTCAAATGGTTCTCCAACAAACCTGAGGATGAAGAATTATCAATGCATGGTTTTAAAAAAATGATTTTACAATGAAATAATGAGTGAGTTGTTAGTCCTTTAATAGTGATTAACTCTTTTTTTTTGGGAAAAACTTTTTTTTTTTATCAAGAGGGTTACTAGTATGGTTCATCACATTAAGGGACTAAATAACTCACGAGGCATACAGATAAGTCAACAAGATAACGAAAGGTGCGCTTCCTTTGTGTCCTAATGAGGTATCTTAACTTGGGGATTTCTATCTTGAAGATCTACGGGTCTTTACTGAATCGTGAGAACTTTCCATGGGTGGCTCTACTATTCCAAATGCCTCTAGAGTTAAGTCCCATTTCAAAATGTTGACCACAAATAGTGGGTAAATCACTAAGTGTGGGACATTCGTGAAAAAGGCACACTCTAGATGAGGTTTTCGCGATAACCAAACATAATGTACATTCAAAATGGCTACCACTACACAACCTCTACTTAACTTAAGCTTCACTCAGACCTAGGTATAGGGCCCCACTCGAATGTGTGTGATAAATGTGTAGGTGCAGTGGGTATAGGGAGCATACAAACCTTCATTATCCTAAAGACTACCCGCATCCTGCAAAACAAAAACAAATACAAACAAAAATTCCAAGAGAAATTCTCTATCCTAAGGTTTTAATAACAAAATAATTAAAATAATTAAAAAAGAAAAAAAAAGGTAAAACAAATATACAAAGATTACAAAAATTTGCACAACAAACTTATATGGGCTTAACTCTCAAGTCTCCCTAGTGGAGTCGCCATCTGTTACAACCGAAATCGCGGCGGGAGCGGCAAAACAAAATAAATAAGTCAGGAGTCGCCACCAATTTTTTTAAAATTAGGAAAAAATTGGAAAACCGTTTTAGAAATGGTCTTTGAACCAAATTGGATTCAGAAGTCGGTTATACATAGGGAATAGTGGAAACTTAACCCCACAGCACCCCTAATACATCCGTTTTAACACGGTTACCCTAAATTAGTTATGCAAAAACTTAATAATTTCATAATATATTTGTTTTACCCTTTTAAAAAAACTAAAAAAACTAAATAATTTGTGAAAATTTAAAATTTGGCTTGACAAAATAGGAATTCCACTCCTACGTATCCTCTGGTGCAATGAGGAATTCAAAGTCATGTAGTTTTTTATAAAATTCTTGTGGGTTAGTTATTTTTAATTTTAAAAAAAAATTGAATCATCAAGTTGTCACAACTCAGATGATTACAAAATTTATAGGATTAACAAGCTGTCACAACTCAGTTAATCTTATTTTTTTAAGAAAAATGTTTAATTATTATTTTAAATTATTACCCTTTTTAATTTTATCATCATTTTTAATCCTTGTTTTGGTTTTCCTTTTTTGGCCTTTTTTAGCTTGGCCCAATAAGCCCATTTTTTCCCTAAACAAAAAAAAAACACTAAAACTAAACTAAAACAAATCAGAAAAAAAAAACAGAAACAAAAAACAACAAAAGACACCATAGGCCCTTACGAAATGCAAAACAAAAGATAGGTCTTTTTCATGAAAGTTGCAGAAACAGGGAAGATGAAGTCCAGTCTGGTGGTGGCGTTTCGGCGCGAGATCAACAGCGGCGCACAACTCACGAGTGGCTAGTTTTGGGTCGCGAATCCACTCCGATCAGGACAACTGGGGGGCGCGTTTGATGGCGGCACGTGGTTCCGGTGGAAATTGGTGCGGGTCAGATTGGTTCAGGGTGCGGTTCTGTCACGGGAAACAGTGGCTTGCGGGTACGGTCCTGGCGCGATGGTCACAGGTCGACGAGTCATGGTTGACGGGATGGGTTTGAACGACTGTGGATCTGGCGAGTTCGCAAGTCACAAAGGAACGACGGCGAGGGTCCATCGATGGTCGGTGATCTGGCTATTTGGATTGTGGAAGATGGTGGTTATGGCTTGATGTGGGTGGTGAGTTTGGTATGGGTTTTGGTTATGGTTTATGGTGGGTTGAGTTTTGGGAAGGAAGTTGATGGTGGGTGTTTTGGTTAAGTGACGGGTTGAAAGTGATGAAGAGGAAGATTATGGCAGAGGTTATGAGTGAATAAAATCTGACAAAATAAATGGAAATCGTGTGCTGAAATTTACAGGTTTCGGTCAGGTGGAAAAGTCTGGTCAAAAGTGAAAATTTTTGTGTATGGGTTATATAAGAAGGGATTAGGATGAAGAGTTTAAATTAAAGTGGGATTAGAATTGGTTTAGGATGAGTGTTGAAATTTGTTTAGGATGAGTGTTGGGGTTGGTTTAGGATAAGTTTAGAGTTAGTATAGGATGATGGGTTATGGGTTTATGGATAAATAAGTTAATGGGTTGGATCATAGATTATGGGTTAATGGGCTAATGGGTTGGAACATGTATTATGGGCTAGATACTGGGTCAATAGGTTGGATAATGGGCCAATTGGTGAAAGTTGATTCCTTTTCTTTTCCTCTTTTTTTTTAAAATAAAAGCCCCAGACAAAATTGGGTGTTCACACATGGTAATTCTCGCCAAAGCTCATTGTTCTAGAAGGACCAAAAAGATCTATGTGCAAAAGTTATAAAGGTCTAGAAGTTGAAACAACATTTTTGCCTTTAAAAGAGAGCTTCTTGTTTTCCCTTTTGACATGCATCATATAACTTATCTTTTTCAAATTTAAGCTTTGGTAGTCTAATTACTAACTCTTTAGAGACCAACTCGTTTAAGTGATCCATGTGAATGCATGCAATTCTTCTATGCCATAACCATGAATTGTCTTCTTTACTCATAAAGCATTTCACATCATTTGAAGATATATCATGAAGGCTAATCATATAAATATTGTTTACTCTATGACTAATAAATTTCACTTGTTTATCATCTTTTCCTTCAATTATGCAACAATGAGAATCAAATATAACTATGTTTCCTTTGTCACATAATTGACTAATGCTAAGCATGTTATGTTTGAGTCCTTCATCAAGTAATACATTATCAATAGAGGATGAGGGATTTTTACCGACTTTGCCAACTCCAAGAATCTTCCTTTTGTTGTTATTCCCATAGGTTACGTGTCCATATGACTTGGGAACAAGGAAGGTAAACTTGGAGTCATCTCCAGTCATGTGCTTGGAGCAACCACTATCGAGGTACCAATTTGAGTTCTTGGTCTTCAAGCACACCTATAACACAAATTTAAATTTTAACTTTTGGTACCCAAATTTTCTTGGGTCCTTGTGTGTTAGCTTTAAACATGGTGCCCTTGGGAACCCATACCATTTTGATTCCTATTTAAGTGTTAATGTTCTTTCTTACATTACATATTGAGGCATTATGTCCTTTCTTCCCACAATGAAAACATTTAATGAAAAGACTACTTGAAGTACTTGTAGGAACAGAGAAATTTTTGTAAAATTTTGTAAAATTTTTGTTTATTTTTTAGATTGTATCCTAAACCCACTTTTTGAAAAATGCATCTTTGTTTTCCAAGTAAGAATTTCAAATTGTCTCTACTAAAAGTGAACTTTGAAAGAGTATTCTTTAAGTCTTCAATTTCTTTTTCAAACTTTTTGCAAGATAAACAAGATGAAGATGTTGGTGTATGTGAAGAACAATTTGTGCAAGAAGAATTAGTATCAATTAATCCTAATGTTTTATTCTCAATTTTTAGTTCTTCAATTTCTTTGTTTAAAATGAGAATTTGGTTTTCCAAAGAAGAAATTGTTTTCTTAGATGAAGAGACTAATTTAGTAAGCCTTAGAGACTCATCATGCAATTCTTCGAAAGCATCTTGTAATTCATTATAAGAAGGAGATAAGTCAATGTTAGAAATTACCTTTATGTTACTTTCATCTTTTTCTTTTCCTTTAGCCATAAGAAATAGGTTGGCTTCCTCATTATCCAAGCTATCCGAGGAATCCATGTCATTGCCATCTCATGCTATGTAGGCTCTCCTTCCTTTCTTATCCTTGAAAGGTTTCTTTTCAAACTTTTCCACCTTCTTTTGATAAATAAGACATTTCATCTTCATGCGTCCCGATTTTCCACATTCATAATATGTGGGTGTGGAAGAAGTACCTTCTCATTTGTGATGGGTCTTCTTTGGTGGGTAAGGCGACCTTCTTTAAGGTTATTTTTTTCTGAGAAATCTTCTGAACTTCTTCATAAGGAGGCTGAGATTTTCTTCATTCAATTCAAAGTTTTCTATGCCATCTCCTTCATCATCATCATCATCATCATCATTATTATCATCAATAGTTGAAGATGTAGCTTTAACTACAATTCCCTTCTTCTTGTTGTCATGTTCCTCACTTTGATCAATTTTGTTGAGCTCTAATTCGTGTTCTTGAAGTTTTCCAAATAAAGTAGCAAAAGTCATGGTCGCCAAATTTCTTGATTCTGATATAGCTGTTACCTTAGGCTGTCAAATCCTGCTCAAACATCTTAACACCTTGTTAATAAGATCTTCGTTAGAAAAAGTTTTACCTAATGAAACAAGATGATTAACAATGTGAGTGAACCTCTTTTGCATTTCTTGAATGCTTTCCCCTAGGTTCATTCTAAACAATTCATATTCACGGGTGAGAGTGTTTATTGTTAGCTATGGCAACCATCACCCAAGAGGGGGGTGAATTGGGTGATTACAAATTTTAATGCAACTTTGAGAAATTAAGCATTTTGAATCACTCAAGTACTAAATGTAGCGGAACATGCACAACAAAGGTACAACTATTATAGATTACTCAAATACAACTTGGGATATATGATGAATTAAGCAAATAAGCTAGATATCAAGTTCATAGAATCAAATCACCAAGATGACAAGATATGCAATAGATAAATATACTACACTAAATACTGAAATTAAAGAGTGTAGGGAAGAGAGAATTAAACACAAGATTTATCCTGGTTCAGATACCAATCCACTTGTGGCCTACGTCTAGTCCTCAAGCAATCACTCGAGATTTTCCACTATATCTTCAAGCTTCAACAGGTGCTTGACAACCTTTACAAAATTGAGCACTCAGCTCCTTGGGATGCCTCACCCTTGAGCTTGCGTCTTTTCAAACAAAGGGATACATCACCCTTTACAATTTGGAGGGATACCTCACCTTCTTTGCCAACAAGGGATACCTTACCCTTACAACTTTGAGGGATACCTCACCCTCTTTACAAACAAGGGATACCTCACCCTTTTCTCTAGAGGGATACCTCACCCTCTTACAATGATTTCAAGATGAAAAGAAAGATTAGAAACTCTCACAAGAGTAGATATACAACTTGAAGAACAAAGTATGGATGATAAGAAACTCTCTTAAGAGTGGATAATACAACTTGAAGTTCTATGGGTATCAATGATTCACACTTTAAAGCTCAAAATATGATTTTGATGATTCAAGGATCAAGTATAGTATTTTTGTGTTTCTTAGGATGTAAATGCTTCAAATATGACTTATATATAGAGCCTAAGTGATAAAATAATCGTTGGTAGTGTTTAGAAATGATTTTTTTTATGAAAACTAGCCGTTTATAGTCGTTAGAAACATTTCTGCGCACTTGGTAATCGATTACACACTTCTGGTAATCGATTACATAGCTTCTGTCAACGTTGTAATCGATTACAGAACTTGTGTAATCGATTACAACATTTCTAGTTTTGAAAACTGACTTTAAAAGGTCATAACTACTTCATTTCTTATCCGATTAAAGCAAATGACTAGTCATTGGAAAGATATTGAGTCTATTTTTAAATGACAAGTTTCATAACAAAACTCAAAGTATTTTAAGAGTTATGATCAAAAGAGTGATCAAAGGTCAGTTTTTCAAAACTCAAACTTGACAATATTTTATAGTTTAAAGCAAATGGTCATAACTTCTTCATTTTTTATCCGTTTAAACTAAATGATCACTCATTGAAAAGATATTTGAGTCTATTTTCATATGAAATAAGTTTTATAACAAAACTCAAAGTATTTTAAAAGTTATGATCAAAATAATAACTGAATGTCAGTTTTGCAAAACACAAACTTGACTATTTTTCAAAGGTTTGAACTACCACCAAGCCTAACTTTCCAAAATCAGTTTGTTAGTCATTAAAACATGTAAGAAACACTTTTTAAAGATGTTAAAACATATTTGAGCTTAGTGTGATTCCTCTTTACCTTTACACAAGATCTAAGTCCTATAAGCTATTCTTGAAGAACCTTGGGACTTGATCTTTTGCCATCATCAATTCTTGATATAATCCAAGTTTCCAAAAATTTCTTCTCTTCAAATCTTGCAAATGCTTGGAACATATTATCATTCTCATTCTTCTTGAGTTGAGCATGATTGTGATCTTTTGTTTTCTTGTTGCAATGCTCACTCTTGATACTTGGACTATCCTACAAAGTATTACTCACTTAACACAAGCATAGTTAGTCCAAATTAGTAACTCAATATCTTCATATGCATGATACAATATATCTCATTAAGCACATCTATTAAGCATAAGCATCATTCTTTTTATCTTATATTTGTCATCATCAAAACTTAACATATTAAACCATTGAGGCAAAGACAATGCTACATTTATTCTCGACCTCTTTACTTCACTAGTACCCTTATGGGTAACTTGTAAAGTGTCCCATATTTCCTGAGCAGTTTTACAATTTGAAATTTTGAAAAATTCATCATACCTTAAAGTCGTGGTATTAATGTTCTTGGCTCTTAAATTATACTGAAGCTTTTTCTTGTCATCGTCAATTCATTCTTTTCTAGGTGTTTTAACTTTTACACTATCAACAACATGTGTGGGAATAAAAGGGTCATTTTCAACAGCATCCCATATGTCGAGATCAATAGATTCAATGAAAATTTTCATGCGTTCTTTCCAATAAGCAAACCCATCCTCATTGAAGAAGGGTGGTCTGTTTATTGAAAATCCTTCTGAAGAAAAACCATTTCAAGAAGCCATTTTCTCTTGAAGCTGCTAAGCTCTTTACACAAAAGCCTAACTCTGATACCACTTGTGACCTACGTCAAGTCCTCGAGAAACCACCCGAGATTTTTCCACTATCAATGCAAGCTTCAATAGGTGCTTGCTACCGTTAAAAACTTGAGCACTCTTCACACCTTGGGATACCTCACCCTTGTGCTTGAGCCTTGACAGTAGGGATACCTCACCCCTTACAAATTTCCTGAGGGATACCTCACCCTCGTTATAATTAGTCAAGAATGAAACAAGAAGAAACTCTCTCAAAGAGTATGTATTACAACTTGAAGTACTATGAAGCTCTCTAAAAAATATCTCAAATATTTCAAAAAATAGAGCAAGGAGATGAGTAATATGAAACTCGAATTA
Source organism: Ormosia emarginata (assembly GCA_029884605.1). Lineage (NCBI taxonomy): Eukaryota > Viridiplantae > Streptophyta > Magnoliopsida > Fabales > Fabaceae > Ormosia > Ormosia emarginata. The sequence continues at coordinate 7,520,025 of JAQQTP010000068.1, forward strand.
AAAGCAATGTGATAATGTTTATCAAGGGTTATTGTATTTAAAAGATGACCTAATTAAAAAGGTCCATATATAATATTTTAGAGAAAAAAAAGTCGTTAGGGCTTTTAATGTGAGTAATAAATGCTCAAGGTTAAACGTTTGTGCACTTACATCCTTGTTGTAATCGATTACAATAACAATGTAATTGATTACATTGTTCTTAAAATGCATTCTGGACTTTCTGGACTATTTATAATCGATTACAATCTCAATGTAATCGATTACATGGTCTCTGCCAGAGATGTAATCGATTACAAGCCTTACATAATCGATTACCAAGTCTCTGGAAGCATTATAATCGATTACAAACCTCATGTAATCGATTACATAGTTATTGACTCTTGAAAAACTGATTCCCGCATGGATGTAATCGATTACTAGGTCATTGTAATCGATTACAAGCCTCCAAAGAAGCTATAAATTGATTACTAGACCTAAGATTAATGATTACAAACATCCTTGAAATCATTGTTAAGCCCATTTAACCATGATAAACCTTGAGATTTAGAAAACTTGGATTTTTAAAGAAATAAGCTTGATTTTCATAATCCAAGTCTTAAAAACCATTTGATTTTTGAAAAGCCCTTTTTAAAAAAATAATTGAGACACTAAGAGAGCTTCTTACATTAAGATCCTAACCTAAAAACATGTCAGCTTTACATCCATTTGTACTTGGTCTTGCATCCATTTATACTTAGTTATCATCTTGGCTTTATTATCATCAAAAATTTTTACAAGCTCTATGACATAAGCATTCACACTATTAATTGGATAAGGATAAAAATACAGATCAATTACACATCACAATAACAAGCATAAGTAAAAGGATTAAGAATATGTGTATAGATTTTCTTTAGCAAGTGAGATAGTGAAGTTGTGCCTTTTAATAGCAAATATACTTGTCTCTTGCTAACACTTCAGCTTCTAGAAAAGAAACTTAAGAATTTTTCTTGAACAAAGCCTAATTAATTACCTTGAAACTACAACACACAACGTTGAAGGTAACAAAACAGAGGTGCTAGCTTTTCTTGACAAAGTGGATTGCTGACCTTAAGATAAATTAATAAATAAACCAAAGAATAAATTACAAAGAATGTCTAACACTAGTTTATGGAGGGAGATAATAAATTAAAACCAAAAATCAATTGACATGCATTAAGTGAAATAACCCAACAAATATATAAACCATACTCGAAAGATTGAGCTAGACAATGTGAGACCTTCCACAAATGTCTTGATGAAACAGGCGAGCCTATCGAAGTACGGGAGAAGCCTAACGAAATAATCGATAGAAATGAGATCTTGACTTTGATACTATGTAAAATTCTAACTTAAAATCAATTAATATTAAGTGGAGCGATTCAATATATATATATATATATATATATATATATATATATATATATATATATATATATATATATATATATATATATATATATATATATATATATATATATATATATATATATATATATATACTGTACCTAAAAAATTAAAACAAATGATATAAGACTCTTAAATTATGCTGAGGAGTTCTTTTTGCTGCCACCTAGACCATTAGGTTAGGTTAGATTCTTCCTTCCACGCAGTGTTTCAGTAAGGAGCTGCCTAATATTTCTCTTTTATTTTTTTTGTAAAAAAAAAGTTGGCTTACCACGTAAATTTGCCTTTTATAAAAACTGAATAAATACATATAAAAAAAAGTTATCTCGTATTTAAAATGACCAATGATGTACGAAACGTCGTTATTTTAAATGTATTTATTTAATTATTTTTTGTCAAATTGTCATGATAACAAATAATGATGTTACATTATTTTTAACAATGACTTATAGTATATCCATTTATTAGATAGCAGATATATAAATAAAAAATTAAAGTAAAGTAAATTTATTAATGTTAAGGATTAAAATGAAAAAATAAAATGTCACGAACTATATTGAAAATATAAGCAATGGCAAGGACCAAAATATGATTTCGGTCCAAAAACCATCTAAAATTATACACAGTGCCGTTGTTAGAAACTTAATTTCTTGAAGGAAAAATGACTATTGAACATTTTAAACGAGCACCAACCCATCCCTATTTCGATTATTCCGCTTTAAATTTAATCGATCGAAAGGTTAACTAAGACCACAGAAGCTTTAACTATATGACTTTGACTTTCTGCAGACTACATGATTGCTTCATGATGTAAACTCATTTTCTTTTTCCATGTATACTGTGGTATATGATTTTTAACATTTAAATATATAGACCACTTTTACGTTCAGAATACTTAAGTTTAATTGGATCTAAGAAATTAAATCTATCTAAACTTCAATTAATCTGGTTTAAAATTTTCTATATAATAACTCAAATATTGTATATTTTATTTCAGTGTGTCAAAAGTTTCTCCTTATGTATATTCATGACAAACCGTAAATAAATAAAAATCTATTAAATATAAAAAAATAAGTCAATAAATATTTAAAAGTTTATTAAAGATTAAAAAAAAATTAAGTAACACGAAAATGTAGATCCCGACACTTGGCCGGATAAGACATAATGAAGTGGGCCTAAACTTGTAGACCCCCAAAGAAAATGCTACCCACATCTTTTTAAAACTATACAAGATGATATCGGCTGTTGTGGATCTTAGATCTGTAGTTGTACACTAAATATAATCAAGAAAAATATCATATAGTCAGAATTTTTTGCGATAATTTTTGTCTGAATGAGTTATTATTGTTCAAAGAAAAAAGATTTTACTCTATACCATTTAATGTATAATTTTGCTTTGAGAAGCTCAAGCTTTGGAACACTTCAGCTTCTATTGGTTGTTGTGTTAATTTTTGTAGGTCAGTATACAGTTAAAAAATTAATGTGTGAATCTCAATGTGTAACTGGTCGAGCTTTTGAATGCTCAAGTGTTCTATAGACTTGCTGTAACGCAATAATTATAACATTAATGTTGTTAAAGTAAGAGATAGTGATGTTCTAACTGAGATGATACACAATGAATAATACACGAACTTTTAATTAATTGAAAACACTTAAGAATTTCTCATTTGTCTTATTCAATAACCACCTTGAACCATGACATGTTTTAACTGAATTTTGATAATTTTTTGATTGATATGTAGTATTACTCTATAACTAATAGTAATTAAATATTTCATAGCTGCTACGGTTTTTCATGAACAAAATGGATACTGAAATAGTCCCGTAAAAAATTAAAGGCATAGGAATGATAGGATAGGAAATGGAAGACGCTGTTAGGAAATGACATAGTCAGTGTCATGTAACCATCAGTATTTGCTATCTTCTGCTACATTATAAACATCTTCATCGGCAGCCTAGCCGGCCAAATTTATGTCATTAATGAATCTTGCTTTCTTTGGTCTACTTCTCTGCAATATTTGGGAAGGACCAATATTGTGGTGTGAATTATTGAAGAAAGTTGTGATTTGAATCAGTGTTAAGAAAATCGAACGGATGTAATGCCAAACTGGATCATTGGCCGGTCCAATCAAGTCATTTTAATCTATAATAAAAAAATCAGTCTATAAATCAGTAAATTGGTTGTAAATCAACGAACCATTCAAATCAGTTCTCTTACTTTAATTTTTTTTACAATATTAATAAGCAAGATGATGCAGATTAAAAGATGCAAACCCAAGTGCAGGTTGTCTCAAGTAATAAATTTATCGGGTGTCCGAGGACGATCCACAAAGAATTGATGAAGAAAAATTCTTTGAGATAAGAGAAGGCTTTGTCACAATAATAAAGATAATAAAACTTATTTATAATTAAATTAAAGAACTTGTTTGGGCTAAGAGATCCACTTTTAGTAATAAATTAAGGACAAGATTAATTCTTTTTATAACTCAACTGAAATTTACGCACAACGGAAGTTTCAATCGGAGAATAAAATATTCAAAATCCATTTAGAATTATATATGTAGTTACATTGTAGTTCCTTTTATTATTTACTAACATCTACACTTGTAAATGGGTTCAAACATTCATTGTGTCAAACCACTGATTTACAATGAATCAAGAACTCCACTTTACAAGGAGGGTTTCTAAATTGATTGAAAACAAAATACAACACGTATAATGATCACTTGATAATATATCATTTAAGCACAACAAAGAAAGTAATCTAACTTTATTTTATTACCAAAAGCTTCACTCCTTCACCTAAACAAGATGAAAATTAGTTACCCATGAGCAAGAAGAAAGAAAGAGAGAAGAAGAAGATGATGATCATAACTTCTATTTACAACAAAAGAAAATTACTACAAATAAATAACATAATAACATGAACTTAATCTCTAACCAAGATTTTTCAAATGATCTGCCTATGGTCCCTTTTATATAGGATTAGAGATACAAAATGACAAGGGAATTGATTAATGAGCGAGTGGATGAGTGGAAAATGCCAAAGAACTTTTGTGAGTAAAAAATTATTGAAATTTCTTGTCTCTGAAATAATTCAGTGATGAACTCATGGATAACGTCAGAATGAATCAAAGTGGTCTTCATGAAAGTTCTAAGAAATTGTCTCAGCTTTCCAATGCCACTAGAATCATCCAAAAATTCATCCTACAGCCCAAGATATGACCCAATTACTGTAGACTGCTCAGGCCCAGTTCAGCACCTCTGTTTTGATTTCCAGGCCCAATATGACCTCCAAGCTGTCCGAATGAGCTCTTGCGTTTTTCAAGAAAGTTGTAGATATGGGTCTTAACTTTCAGATGCCAAATTTTCAGCCCATTTCAGTTCCTTAAACTCGAATTATGCAATGATTACTGCACACGGTTCGGGGTTCCAATCACAAAACTGGTGTTCTGACTTTCAAGCCCAATTAACTCCACTAGATGTCCAATTTTTCTCTGGAGCTCTCATGAAATTTGTAGAGCTTTCTCTTATCTTTCTTACAAGGTAAGATACATAGTTATAAGACATCCAGAACTCAAGATATGGCCGAAATATAGAAACCGTGTAAGACCAGAATAATGCTGAAAAAATCAATTAAGTCTAATTTGAGTCCAAACTTACAAAATATAACCAAGCTTAATCAATTAAGTACATGGAGAATGTAAATGACTAAAATTGAAGGTTTATTAATGTATGAAATATGTGATTATCAAATTCCCCCACACTTAACTTTTTGCACTCCTAGGCAAAACACATAAGACCAAAGCTAGGAAACAAAAAAAAATGACATAGACTCAAAAGTTAAAAACTCTAAAAGACTCGATGAATCAAGAAGAGCAATCAAAAATTCAAGGGATCAAAGTATTAATGAGGTAACATTTCTTCACATCTCAAACCAACAAGCAAGGAAACTTTAGTTGAAAAGAATAAGTCAAGAATGATAGATCATCACATAATTCACTCTCAATCTCTCAAGTGTTTAAAAGGTAAGTATTTCACTCTATTCAACCCATGAACAATTGTACTATCATAAGCTTGCTTATTTTCTACTTCTCCGTTACTCAGAACACATGCACACAAAAATCAAAAGGACTTTATTCAAGGTTGTAATGAGATCATGGTAAAGGAGAGGGGATAATATAGATATGAGAAGATAAATACCAAAGAGAATAAAAGAACATTATGGTACAGTTAAAGTGGAGAAGATGTTTATGAACATTCATCATAAAGGACAATGACCAATATTTGACAAATATTTTGTTGAAGATCAATCCGAAATTGGTGAGTGGAATTCATTGTTAGGCTTGAACCTTCTCCTTCTCTTCCTGTTGTTTCCAAGCATCCATCTTTATTCTAGGTATGGATATGTCACATGGTGTATTAGAGGACTCTAATAATCCTTTGATTGCAGCAGTGGTCAGCTTTTTTTTTTTTCATTTTGCACACATACCCCCACACTTGTTCAAGAACAAGGTCAATGCTCTCTTATTTCCTAAAGTTGAGTAAAAATATATTTTTTTTAAAGGCACGTAATGAGCTAGAAATAAGGAATGGTCAAATAAGCTCAAAGGGTTTAAGCAAGAGGAAATAGGCCATTTCCAATACCTTACATTAGCAGGAATCAGAGAATTTCCAAGAAGTCATAAAAGTGTTTGATATCATATTGAGACAATATGTTGCTGAGCAAGGCTAGCTATTTAGTTAAAGTAGCTATTTCAAGAAAAATGTCTCAATCATATTTCTGTATGCATGTGAAAATATAGCCTAAAAAAGAATCAAAGCAAGTTTTAGAGTAACAATTTCATGAGTGAAAAAAAATCACACAAGAAAGAAGAGAATGGTACAAATATTCAATCCATTCATCAATAGGCTCAAAATCTCACAAGACATATTTCTATCATTCTCAATCCATCATTTCAACATTCATATTCAAACATGTAAATTTTAAGAAAGAAGATAATTTATGCTAAAATCCAAGAATTCATTTGCTACTTCTACACAAAATAATTATTTCCTCAACTAAGATATGTCTCAAGAGTAAACTTACCTCCAAGTCAAAATTTACTCCTTACTCTGCCATCCTTAATTGATTTTACTATGAATAGGTTTCTGACAGTCATATCACTAAACATACTTCCTAATTTAGATGCGTCTCAGGAGTAAAATTACTTCTTACTCTGCCATCATTCATTGGCTTAGTAAGTCCATGATAATCATATCATACTTCTAAAAAAAATTAATTTTTTTTGTGGTCAACTATTAACTATCCTTCCCCCTAACCAGATCATAACATTGTCCTCAATGTTAAAATATAGATGAGTAAAGGATAGAATATATTACCTATTGGAGAAATTTGACACAAAGTATGGTAAATAAAATCAAACGTAAAGAAAAGTTATAAACAAAGTGTCAGATCAAACTTTCGTTTCAAGTTGCTTCCCTCACTGCTTCCTGCTGACCAATCTATCTGAGCTATTGTTGGGTCAGTTTTATAAACAAAAACTTCTAATTTATCAATCAACTCATTAATAGTGGAAGTAGAGATAAGAATTTGTCTTGCCAAAGGTATGATGAATTTCTGTTCCACAGTATGGTCAAGAAAAAGTAACAAAATATCAAAGAAATTATTTACATTCAACAAACCTATGGGTTTATGGTGGATGTTCAGTTGGGCCCAAGAGACAATTTGAAAAATTTCTTCCAAAGTACCAAAATCACTTAGTAAGGCAATGAATGCATTAGAATTGTCAAGCATTATCTTCATTCGTTCATGCATAGATGATACCTTAAGTTCCTCCCCAATTGTCTTTCCAGTGATGTTCTGTTGAGTCACTACAAGAAAAAAAAGAGATTTGCGAAGGATAAATCCGCCGCAAATCACTCAAAATCCACCGCAAATTAACAATTTGCAGCGAATTTACCGCGGATTCGGGTCCGCCGCAAATACGGTGGATGCAATATAGTTTGCGGTGGATTTTAATTTTCGCCATAAATTTGCGGTGGATTTTAATTTCTGCCACAAATTTGTGGCAGATTTTTTCGCCGCAAATCTGCTGCACAACTCTCCAGTGACATGTCGGAATAGTTGCTGGAAAGGGCTAATTTGCGGCGGATTTTTTCGCCGCTAATTTATGGAGGATTTTGCTATGGATTTTTCCACCGCTAATTTGCGGCAGATTTTTTCACCCCTAATTTGTGGCAGATTTTGCGGCGAATTTTTCCCCCACTAATTTGCAGCGGATTTTTTCGCTGCTAATTTGTGGCGGATTTTTCTGCCGCTAATTTGCGACAGATTTTGCAATAGATTTTTCCACGCCTGATTTGCGGTGAACTTTTCTGTCGCTAATTTGCGGTGAATTTTGTGGGCGATTTTTCAATTTGCGATGGATAATCCACCACAAAAATCTACCCAAATTTGCGGCTGATATTTCTACTGCAAAATCTGTCACAAATTTTTTTGAATATTAAAAAAAATAAATTGAATATTCAAAATCCACAATATAACAAAATCCACTCAGACATCAATTTCAACCTGTCAATGCATTTAACCAATCCATAAAACAAACATAACAAATCGCATACAACATAACTCATTGTTCAAATTCAACATAACAAAGTTTGTTCAAATACAAAGTTTAATAATCCTCATTATCATTGTCATCTTCATCATGATCATTTTTACTATTCTGATTATCTTTTTCTGTTAGTTGTAGTTGTTGGCTTGGTTGAGTGCTAACAGCTTGTACATATGATTTCAGCTCATTAATCATTTGGTTTTGTTGACGCTGGTATTGTTCAAATCGCATTTTCCACTCTACCTCACATTGTTGGCTTTGTTGCTCCATTTGCTGTTGAATCTGCTGAACCCGATCCAACATCTCCTGCTGCAACTGCTTCTTAACCTGATTAATATATGTAAACATAAATTCATCAATTCATTTCATGAATAATGAATTAACCAAAAATATGAAAAATAAAATAATTGACTACATCTATCAAAATACAAAAATTAATTAATAAAAAATATTACAGCTATTACTTAACTTGATTAATAACGTGTTTAGGAACTTGGCTCGACATAAGCCTTGAGGAAGATGAATATCCATGGTCATAAATAGATGCTTGAGAACCAAGGCCATAAACACGACCTTTCTTAGAACTGCCAACAGTTTTAATCCAAAGCTCTCAACTAGTCATTTGTGTACCAGATGCCCTTTCTTCATTTGAGCACTGAGAAGATTGTTCAGATTCCTTTGTTTTGAATTCCTCCTAAGGATGGAAATAAAAAACTTCTTATGGTTATTGTTATAACATGATTGTAATATTAAAGGCAATAATTTCTAAAGAAATACTAACATATAAATCCTTAGCTTTTGTAGAAACCCATGCAATACGATCTTCTTTCCTCAAATGTACGTGACAAAATGTCTCATCAACTGTGGGCTCTTTACCCAAAGTCTTAGCTTGTAATAATGAGAAAAAAAGTTAATAACAAAATAATAAAACATATTACTAAACAACTGGTGATAATAGTTACTAATTTCTGCGTATGAGTGCCTGTAGAAATGCAACCACCAGTGTGCAAGCATCCACTAGTGTCAGAAGCACGATTCATCTTTGCTTGTTGACATTTCTCCTTATACATGCTACTAGCCTAGTGCCTGCATAAGTCTTCCTATATGCCTTCTCCAATCCAAAAGGGTCTTTCATTTAAGTTGCGTGCCTGCCCTAGCAAACCTGATAGTCTCTTTGAACTACGACTATTATATGTCTTCCGCATATGGTTATGATGTTGAGGCGTCCACCAAACATAACCCTTCAAAAAATTATGTAAATTACGTTAAAGTTTAACAAAATTGCACTATTACAAGACAAACAAACATAATTACCAGAATAAAAATTGATACATACTTGAAACTCTCAAAACGACATTTCTCTACTATCCTTGGGTATTTCTCCCCAAGATGTCCAAGGTTGATTATACCTAGATTGTATAATCTTTGTTATGGCATCGGCAACAGGTTTAGATGGCAGAAATCTACGAAACAACTTAAAAAAGGAAATGTAAAAATTCTCAACAAAAAATTTAAATGTGCATTAACTATAAATGAATAACAAATAGTTGTCCATATACCCAAAATCACCATCTGGCTCAACAAACGTCTTGTTGCTTTGATTTGTTACTTCCACATTAGAATCACGGGTATCCGGCGACTCACGGGTACTCGGTGACGGGCTAATAGTAGGTGACCCAGAATCATATGTTGTACCATGTGGTGTATGGGAAGTTGGTGACGGACACTGAGGTCTGGGTGTAGGTATCATAACGTACTCAGCAGATGGTGGCTGATGCAAACCTGTAGTGGGTGATATTGTAACAGAGGGTGAAGATGATCCTAACGATTGCCCCTTAGGTGGCCTCCCTAAATTGATTCAAAGACATCGAAGTTGTTGCTTTTCCTTCTCCTTCTCTTTCCCCTTATCTCCTCGTGACGATGACATCTACACAATTAATAAAAATATAATGTAAATATAATTCCAAACACGACACAATAATGTATAACTAGTAACTACAACATCTTAATATAATTTTATACTCACAGTTATGAGGAAACATTGTCCTCATCACTATTTGTTTCATATTCATTATTAGAGGAAGATGTTTCATCATTATCATCATTAAAACTTTCTTCTTCTTTATCATTTTCAGTTTGTCTACTAGAACCAACATCTTGGACTACATCAAAAACCTCATTAGTGTCTTGCAAGTTGTCAATGAGATCCATATCAACAATTGGATCCATAGGATTCATATCATCATCTTGGAATGCAATTTCTTGGGCACTTTCAATTTCAACTCGACCTCTTGCCTTGGTCTTTATTACCACCCACCATTGGACCTTATCCTTTTTCTTTCCAGGATAAGGAACGTAATACACTTGTCTCGCAGAGGAAGTAAGGATAAAAGGATCAAACCTCTCATATCGTCTAGTGTGTCGAACCTCGACAATCTTATAATCTTTGTGAACTCTTGTACCTCTATTAATCGTAGGATCAAACCATTCACATTTAAAAAGAACAACTTTTTTTTTGTTCCCCGGGATATTCTAACTCAATACATCTTTTAGTATTCCATAATAATCATTTTCATCTTCACCATTAGTTGAGCCTTTAACACACACACCACTATTGATTGTTTTCTTCCCATCTGACCAAGCATCTGTGTGAAATTTATATCCATTGACAAAATACATTGGCAAAGATGTCACACATCTAGTAGGCCCCTATGTCAAATCATGCAAGTAAGAATTATTCACCATATTTTGTGGATTGTGAACCTAGAAAAAATATATTTAATGTAAATGATCTAAACCATATATAATGATTGGGAAAGCGAACTTAGTAATGTTTGAATACTCACATAACTTCTAAACCACTCTATAAAATCTGCATTAATTCTTTCATTTGAATGTTCCTCAGGAATGTTGAAATATTGTAAAAAAACACTGAAAAATTAAAAGTTTATGATTTGGTTGTTAGTGAGCAATACATATGTCAGAATTTAAGGCAAAATTAATAGTACTACTTACTTGAGGTATAGTTCAACTTCATCACAATTTAGTAAGACGTACAATGTCGTAAATTTCATCTCAGCATCATTTAACCACTGTTTTTTTTATGTTCCATAACCTCGGCCGGGTTGATTAAAAATTGACAAAGTCGATTCCATTGACATATTTTCATCTGTATCATCATTTCGTCGAACTTTAGTTCTCATTGACTTAACATGAGACTCAAAGTAAAATGAACAGAAATGAGATATCTCTTTAATCAAATAAGCTTCACAAATAGCACCTTCAACCCGAGCTTTGTTCTTGACTGTTTTCTTTATCATGTTTAAGTACCTCTCGAATGGATACATTCATCTATACTGAACTGGCCCCCCCACTCTTGCTTCATAAGGTAAATGGATTAGTAAATGTTCCATGGAATCAAAGAAACCTGGTAGAAATATCCTTTCCAATTTACACAAAATCACCGGAATGTTCTATTCCATTTGAAGCATGTCTCTTTCCGCCAAAGTCGTTGAGTACAAGTCTCGAAAAAATTGACTTTATTCAAACAATGGCTTCCAAATTTGATTTGGCAACAAAGAAAAAGCAATTGGAAGCAAACTCTCCATAAACACGTGACAATCATGACTCTTCATTCCAAACAATCGTAATTGATTCATGTCCACACATCTGGCTAAGTTCGAAGCATAGCCATCTAGCATTTTTAAATGCTGCACCCATTCACAAACCATCTTCTTTTGCTCTTTTGTAAAAATATAATTAGCCTTTGGTTTCATGATCTTACCATTGGGCAAATTAATAAGTTCCAATTCTGTTCGTTGACAATATTCTTTTAAGTCCATTCTTTCTTTCACATTATCCTTTGTTTTGCCCTTAACATCCATAACAGTGTTGAATATGTTATCGAAGACATTTTTCTCAATATGCATGACATCTAAATTATGCCTAATTAAATTGTCCTTCCAATATGGTAACTCCCAAAATATGCTCTGCTTAGTCCAATTATGATAAACACCATACCCATGGTGTTTGCACAATTGAATTTCAGTTATTTTACTAAAGGCACTAACAATCTCACTTAATTCATGTCTAGATAATCTTGGTGGAGGCAACTTAGTCACAACAGTTTTCTTCTTAAATGCTTTTTTATTTCTTCTAAACATGTGATCAACGGGCAAGAATTGACGATGGCAGTCAAACCACGAATTTTTTCTCCTATGCTTCAAAGTGAATGCCTTTGTCTGATCCATGCAATATGGATATGCTAATTTACCAGCAGTCATCCATCCAGACGACATTTCATAAGCAGGAAAGTCATTTATTGTCCACATCAATGCAGCCTTCATCATAAAATTTTGTTTGCTTGACACATTATAAGTTAAAACACCCGCCCATAAAATTTTCAGTTCATCGATTAATAGTTATAAATAAACATCAATCTTGCTCTTGGGATTATGAGGACCAGGAATAATGCATGTTAGGAACATGTATGGGGCAATCATACACATTTTTGGAGCCAAATTATATGGAGTGACTATCACAGACCAACAAAAATAAGGAGAAGCAGATTGATTGTAGGGAGTGAATCCATTGGCACACAAACCAAGCCTAACATTTCTAGGATCAGATGCAAATTCAAGATATGTCCTATTAAAATACTTCCATGCTTCACCATCAGATGGGTGCGACATGTCCCCCTCCTTCCTATTGTTTTCAACATGCAATCTCATGTGTACAGACGAGCTCATAGAGGAATACAACCTCTTGAGCCTAGGAATAAGAGCTAAATAATGCATTCTTTTCACCGGAACTTCGTTGTTATTCCCATTACTGGTTTTACGAAGTTCGTATCTTTCAACACCACAAAACTTATATTGTCTGGCATTATCATAGTATAACATACAACCATTTACACAACAATCTATTTGTCTTGAAGCAAGCCCGAGTTTAGCAACCAATTTTGTTGTTCTATAGTAATTTAGAGGAATTCGTGATCCTGGTGGAACAACCTCTCTTAATATATCTATAAATGAATCAAAGCATGCATGCGTTACATTATAATCAGATTTGAGGCTTAACATTTGAACTGCCAAGGATAACTCAGAATGAGTTTCGCAGCTAGGCCATAATGGCTAACTTGAAGCATTTAATAGATCATAAAACTCTTCGGCCTTTGGATGTGGAGCATCCTCAACACTCTGTTCAAAACGACTCCTGAAATCCCCAAAGTCTGTTCCAGCCGCATCACAAACCATATTTTGATATCTATCAACCATATCTTCGTCCTCTAATATAGGACTATTAGTAGTATTCACACCAGAGTTTATATCTACACTAATTGGATCAGGCTCTTCTTCTGCATGATATGTCCAATACCAATACCTAGGTTTGAATCCTTTTTTATACAAGTGAATTTTCACAATCTCAGGTTTCAACAATTTCCCACTATAACATATCAAACAGGGACACCTAATTGTTCCTTCACTTAAGTAATGGGAAGATCGACATGCATAATTCACAAACTCTTCAACTCCACATACAAATTCTTGTTTAAGTCCTCTACGACCCGAATAAGCCCTATTATACATCCATCTACGATTTTCTGGAACTACTATTTTCTACAATGATAATTTTACACTTAAATCAAAATACAAAAATACAAAATGCACAACATATGTTACATAATTAATATATTTTAAAATTATACATGTATAAATATTTCAATCCAAACAACTAGTATTCTCCACTAATGTGGTCAATTTAGAAAGCCAAAAATGCAAAAGTGTTCTCCAATAAAAGTCCAAATCCTATGCATACATTATACCAAGCCTAACTTTTAACAAAAGACTAAGCAAAAGCAATGCAGGTTAATTAACACTAATCAAAAAGAAGAAATGGTGAATCAAAGAGCAGATCAAACCTATTGGAGACTGCCAAATCGCACCAGTTAAAGATCTCCTCCTCAAGGTGTCACAAAATGCAATGTGATGCTAGCTTTAACAAAAACACAAACTGGATTTATACAAAGTCTTCAATGCCTTCTTTCACTCCTGCTTTGATCATATACTGGATTTACCATGAAAATAAGAAGTTGGGTTAAGAATTTGAAATTCACAGTAATAGATTTATACAACATAATCTCATAATAAATCTAATTACTATATATAAAACAAGTTACTTAATTATTAAATAGAAAAGTGGCATAAGTCAAAAGAATTCATCTTTTCATTTCTGATATAAACCATTTATAAATAAAAACAAGAAACGTTTATAATACCTTTCTAATAAGAGTCACCTTGATGTGATTTTTAAATATAAGTTAAGCCAGAAATCTCATTTACACCTGAACTAGTCGTAGCCTTCTTTAAAAAGGAGCACCATTCTATTTCATTTATTATGTTCAATAGATTCCCAACAATTGCCACAATTTTAAATATTTCCAATCATATTTGTTCATCAATTAATCTTTAAACTTATCTATTAGGATAACAATTGATTTACATGTATCATAAATACACTTTATTAAACACCCTTACTAAGGTCTCATCACACTTATAAATGCATACAAGAAAGGTCCCCACACTTAGGAAAGCTAGTTTTTCCCAAAACAACATTTTGGCATTTTTCTCAATTTCAACCCTTGACCTTTGCTCAGTAAAATGAGCATAACTTAAGCTACATATGTCGAAATAAGGTGAATTAGGTGTCCTTGGAAAGCTAAGAGAAAGAGCTACAACTTTCATGAAGAGCACAAAAGTTAATTCTCATTATATCTTTCTACATGGGCCATGTAATTTTACACCAGGGGAGGATGTGTCCTCTATCTGCATGTTTCCACTAGATTTGCACTGGCAGAGAGGGACACGTCCCCCTCCCCCATGTATACGGACACGGGCCATGTCTTGGGACATAAGTTTTGCAAAACCGTGGTTACGGTTAAGATTTTGGCCTCTCCAATCCAGTTTCTAGGTGAGTTTAAGTCCCAAACAAGTTCACAAACATGAAGGGAACATAAAACACCAAAAGATTTCGCTAAAAATGGATCAAAACACTACAAATCTCATCCTTGGTTATTCAAAACCTAAAACTCCAAATTCTCATTTCAAATGGAAAATCAAGGTATACAAGTAATGAAAAACTGTTCTCATGCCTCTAGCAAACCAAATTATGTTATTCTCAAGTTTTCTAACAAGATTCAAGCCAAAACAAGCAAAAATAACTCAAAACCCCAATTCCCACATCAAGTCACAACTCAAGAACAAGATAAAAAGAATAGGAAAGTAAGTCAAGAACAAGGTTTTCCCCCTACCTCAAGATCTTGAAGATGACGAAGGTTGCTCATGAAAGCTTTTATCTTGAAAGGGGAAGTGAGAAAGGAGAAGGGAAAAAGGTGAGATAATTAGAGAAAGAATGTCATCTGAAAAATGAAAATGGCAAAAGGAAGAAGATGAAGTAGATTTAATTTTGCAGCGGAATGTATGCAGTAGAAAAATCTGCCGCAAATGTATTTTTTGAATTGCGGCTTAATTTACGGCCGATTTTTCTGCCGCAAATTATTTTAATATTTTATTTAGAATTTTTTATTATACTTATCAAATTTTGTAGTGGATTTTTCAGTCGCAAATTTAAATTTAGATTTGCAGCGGATTTTGCGGTGGATTATTTTAATATTTTTTGGAATTTTTATTATACTAATCTATTTTGCAGTGGAT
Organism: Ormosia emarginata; assembly: GCA_029884605.1. NCBI lineage: Eukaryota > Viridiplantae > Streptophyta > Magnoliopsida > Fabales > Fabaceae > Ormosia > Ormosia emarginata. The sequence goes on from JAQQTP010000068.1 coordinate 7,535,779, forward strand.
TTTTCGACCGCAAAATTGTTTTTTGAATTGCGGCGGATCCGCCGCAAATTTTTTTTATCCGAAAAAAATATTTTACGCTAGAAAAGTCGCCAGAGAATTTTAGTGGTGAAAAATTCACTGCAAAAATCCGTCGCAATTTAGTCTGCCGCAAGATCCATCACAAATTAAACAGATTTTAATCCATCACAAAATCTGCCTCAATTGTGGCGGATTCGAATCCGCCACAAAAAATTCACTGCAAATGCGTTGTTTTCTTGTAGTGAGTGAAAGGTCTAGGAATGACACCTAAAACCTGACTGCCTCCTATATATGCAGCAAGTGATACAACCTCCATTAACCCACGACAACCTCCCCCATGTAGAAGATGAATATTTCTCGCAGCAAATGATCGACCAAGAGTGTTAGCTGTGTTTACAAACTCTAAACCTTTCCCATACTTAGAGCCATAAAATACACATATATTTTTAAGTTAATGAACAGAAACACCTTCCATTTCTATACTCATATTTCCCTTCATATGATTCTGAGTTGGAGGAAAGTGGAGAAAATAGAGTGTTTAAATAGGAAAAAAAATGGAAAGGGTAACAATAGCACCTATAAGGATAGGTTGGTTGTTGTCAAAAAAGTTTGAACTTAAGAAACATAGAATCTTTTTTTCTATTTTTTTTGTTTTGTTTTTTTTTTACTTCAAGAAAAGCATCAAGGTAAAGAAATCTAGAAATCCCTGAAGGACCCTGCTCAAAGGATCGTCTGTCCAAAACCAAAATATAGCAAAATCATACAAAGATAAAAGAAATATAATAATAAATGATGACATACCTTTATGTACAGTTTTTATGGCGTATCTTTATACTGCACGTCATGAGTGCAATAGTGGCATGTCTTTATATTACGTGTCACCAGTGCAGTAGACACTCACGTCCGTTTATTCGAAGAAAGGAGAAAGAAAAAACTATCGTGGGTTTCCATCCTGGGTCTGGAACTTGGAGAACTCACACTTGGGCTCGTAACATTAACAAAGATAGTAAAATCTGAAACTCGTAATGTCCAAAATCCAGAACGTTCCATCCCAGGGCGCTGAGAGCCCTTTCTAATAAAAGAGAGGATCAAGTATAAATGTCTCATACACTTTGGCAGTCACGGATTACTTCTCACTAATAACCAGAGTGGGACGCTTCTGCCTGTCTATCAACTCCACAGTGCCTAGATGGTAAACATTGGGTTATGGATTAAGGCTCTCTACAGAGCATGGTACACTAACCTTTTTTAAGGACCAGCATGCAAAGGTCCACCCAAGTCAATGACGGGTCAGCCAAAGGCTGGGACTCCACAACTAATTAAAGCCATGGTACTCCTTTCGGATCTCCCTTGTTTAGATTTTTTTTCTTTTTTTTTCTCTTTCTTTTTAAGAAAACATGAAGAAGAAGAAGAAGAAAAAGAAAAAAAAGATAATATGTACAGATTATTGTGGATATGGCTCACATCTGCCTCTGGTTTCACGTCCAGTAACGGCTTAAACGCCTTCTATGAGTCGAGGATAAGCTTCCCATCTTATTTTCTTATAAATTGGCAAATAGGGTCTTTTAGAGTCAGATTTCCAAGACTGTAACATTTTTCTTCATCCTTGAAGAGATTCCACAACTTAAGAAGTTCACGGTGCACAAATCCATAAGAATGCGTCTCAAGAGTCAATAAGATATCATCTAATGAATCCTTACTCAGTCCATTCTTAATGAAAAATATTTTATCTTCTCTGTTTGTGGAAACCATCCCCAAAGAACGACATTGCTTGTTACAATTCCATCGTGCACATTTGTGATAGACTTGTAACCTTTTTGCTCTTCTCATTTTAGAATACGAACTCCTTCCAAGACCTACCATGTATGAGTCAAATGAAATTGAAGACTTACCTGCTAGTCGGACCTTTGCTTCAATTATGCAACGTACATTTTCTGGCATTCCCTTGTGCATTAACAGTCTCAATCTTTCATATCTAACTTTGTAGATTTTTGTCAGAGCAATTAGAGGGAGGGAAGGAAAATGTTTTCTCAAGTTTAAACGAATGACGTCCATTTTAAAGGAGAAGGAATCAGTTATTTTAGGAAACTGAAAAACAAACCTACTTGAGAGTCACGGAGTACTGTTATTTACCATTTAACTGGGAACACAAAGAACTGCAAAAAGAAGGCAACAAAATTAGAATAAATTCTATTCATAACAAGGATCAGAAAGAGAAATGAATTCTACCTCAGCAGCTTGATTTTCCAGAAATGGTTTGAATCTTTGTCCATTTACTTTAAACACATTACCATTCCTAAGATTCTCAATGTCTATAGCTCCATGAGGATACACATGTTTGACAACAAAAGGACCACTCCACCTAGATCTCAATTTTCCAGGGAATAGGTGCAAACGTGAATTATAAAGCAGAACTTTTTGACCAATTTCAAAAGATTTTCTCAAAATTGTCTTGTCATGAAAAATTTTTGTTCTAGCTTTATAAATCTTTGAGTTTTCATATGCATCATTTCTTAATTCCTCAAGTTCATTTAATTGTAATTTGTGTCTTGCAAGCATCATCAAGGTTTAGGTTCAAAGCTTTAATGGCCCAAAACACTTTATGTTCCAATTCTACAAGCAAGTGACAAGGTTTTCCATAGACTAACCGATAGGGTGACATGCCCAAAGATGTTTTGAAAGCAGTACGGTAAGCCCAAAGTGCATCGTTTAGTCTTAAAAACCAATCTTTACGATTTGGGTTAACCGTTTTTTGCAAAATTTGTTTAATCCCCCTATTTGCCAATTCAACTTGTCCACTTGTCTGAGGGTGATAAAGGGTAACAATTTTATGTGTAATATCATATTTCTTCATTAAAGATTCAAATAGTTTATTGCAAAAATGTGTTCCCCCATCACTGACGATAGCTCGAGGGATTCCAAATCGACACAAGACATTTTCTTTTAAAAATTTGAGAACAGTTTTATGATCATTGTATTAGCATGGAATTGCCTCAATCCATTTTGAGACATAATCAACTGCAACCAAAAAATACACAAATCCAAATGAAGATGGAAATAGGCCCATGAAATCAATTCCCCAACAATCAAAAATTTTAATGACAAGGATAGGGTTCAGAGGCATCATGTTTCTTTTTGAAATGAAGCCCAATTTCTGACAGTTTTCACAACTTTTGCAAAAAGTATAGCAGTCCTTAAATAAAGTGGGCCAATAAAATCCGCATTGCAAGATTTTCGCAGCAGTTTTCTTTGAAGAAAAGTGACCTCTACATGCTTTTGAGTGACAAAATTTAATGATACTTCCTCCCTCACTGTCGGGCACACATCTCCGAAAAATTTGGTCAGGACAATATTTGAAAAAGTATGGGTCATCCCAATAAAAAAATTTCACCTCTGTCAAAAATTTCCTTCTATCTTGGTGCGTCCATTGAGGCGGCATCTTTCCTGTTACAAGAAAGTTGACTATGTTAGCAAACTAAGGCATGAAATTGATAGAAAATAAAAATTCATCGGGAAAAGAATCATTGATGGGTGTGCTATCAAAAGGTGAGTCTGTTGTAAGTCTGGACAAATAATCTGCAATAACATTTTTGGCTCATTTCTTATCTTTTATTGTGATGTTGAATTCTTGAAGCAACAAGATTCACCATATCAATCTTGGTTTGGTATCCTACTTAGACATCAAATATCTAATAGCAGCATGATCGGTGAAAATCACAATAGAAGAACTAATTAAATAAGATCAAAATTTATCCAGTGCAAATATTACAGCAAGTAGTTCTTTTTCAGTAGTGGTGTAATTCATTTGTGCACTATTTAAAGTTCTACTTGCGTAACAAATCACATGAGGTTTACCTTCTTTTCTTTGGCCTAAAATAGTACCCACAGTAAAATCACTAGCATCATACATCAACTCAAAAGGCAAAGACCAATCAGGAGATTGCATAATAGGAGCAGATGTCAGAAGACTAATTAATTTTTCAAAAGATTTTTGATGTTCTTGAGTCCAATCAAATGATGCATCTTTCAACAGAAGATTACATAATGGTCTGGATATGGCACTAAAGTCCTTTATGAATCTTTTGTAAAATCCTACATGTCCTAAAAAGGAATGAACTTCTCTGACTATTTTTGGGGAAGGCAAATGGGCAATTAATTCAACTTTGGTCTTATCAATTTCAATTCCTTTAGAAGATATCACATGACCTAACATTATTCCTAAGGTAACCATGTAATAACATTTTTCCCAATTTAGCACAAATTATTTTTCTTCGCATCTTTTAAGAACTTTTTCCAAATTATCAAGATAATTTTCAAATGAATTTCCAAAAACTGTCAGATCATCCATGAAAACCTTTAAATAATGCTCAATCATGTCACTAAAAATACTTAGCATGCATCTTTGGAATGTTGCTGGAGCATTACAAAGGCCAAAAGGCATTCTTATATATGCAAAAGTACTAAAGGGGCATGTAAAAGTGGTTTTTTCTTGATCTTTCAATGCAATTGGCATTTTATTATAACCTGAATAACCATCAAGAAAATAGTAGTATGGATGTCTTGCTCTCTTTCCAGAATTTGATCAAGAAATGGCAAGGGAAAATGATTTTTCCTAGTAGCAGCATTTAATTTTCTAAAATCAATACACATATGCCAACTGGATGAGACTCGCGTAGGTATTAATTCACATTTATCATTTTCAACCACTGTTATTCCAGATTTCTTAGGCACAACTTATGTAGGGCTTATCCATTGGCTATCAGAGATAGGATAGATAATTCCAACATCATGCAATTTAAGGACTTCAGTTCTAATTACCACTTTCATGTGTGGATTTAATCTTCTTTGAGGTTGTTGAGAAGTTTTAACATTATCCTCTAAATGTATTCTATATGTACAAATTAATGGATTAATGTCTTTTATATCATTTAATGTCCATTCAATTGCACTTTTATGCCTTTTAAATACTTCTGTTAACATACCTTCTTGTTCTTCAATAAGAGACGAGGAAATTACCATTGGAAAGCTTTGCTCTTTTCCAAAAAATGTGTACTTCAACCTAGCAGGTAATGACTTTAGTTCTGGTATGGGTACTTTTTCATGGGTATTATCATTCTTGGATTTTAACTCTTCAAATCTTGGCTTTCATCCCTTGTACTCCATTACCTGTGTACAATCAAGTAAAGAGCATATTTCAGAGATATCATCATTTAATTGCATGCGTGAATCAAATGAATTGACTAAACAAATTTCTAATGGGTCAGAAGAACTCATTGTTTGAAGATGATCATCTACGATGGCTTCAATTCCTTCAACTTCCTCCTTTTCATTAAGGACTTCCTATGGTTACTTGCATATGTTAAAAACATTGAGCTCCAATGTCATGTTTCTAAATGTTAGCTTCACCACTCTATTTCTGTAATTTATCAAAGCATTAGATGTTGCTAAAAATGGACGGCCTAAAATAACAGGAATTGACTTGCAACTATCAACCATAGGTTCAGTATCCAAGATAATAAAATCCACACGATATATGAATTTATCAACTTGCACCAACACATCTTTCACTATTCCTCTTAGAATTTTAATTGATCTATCAGCAAGTAGAAGAGTTTCAGAAGTTGGTTTTAACTCACCCAAGTTGAGTTGCTGATAAACTGAATATAGAAGCAAATTGACACTAGTACCAAGATCAAGTAAAGCTTTTTCAATTTTATATTTTCCAATAATGCATGAAACTGTAGGATAACCAGGGTCTTTATATTTCAACGCATTATTATTCTGAAGAATGGAACTTACCTGCTCAGCCAAAAAGGCTTTCTTTTTCACATTTAGTTTCCTTTTAATAGTGCACAAGTCTTTCAAATTTTGGCATAAGAAAGAATTTGTTTGATAGCATCTAACAGAGGAATATTAACCTTCACTTGTTTCAAAATTTCAAAAATTTCAATGTTATGGGTCAATTTGCTTGAATTGTTTAATGCTTGAGGAAATAGGGATGCAAGCGAGAGTTTGGTCTCCTTTTGGTCAACTTCTTCATTTTCTTGGAGAATTGGTTCATTATCTTTCTCACAAGGTTTGGGAATTTTTTTTTCAACAACCTTTCCACTCCTAAGAGTTATCACTGACTTGACTTGATCTATTTGTTGGTTTTCTGAACTCTCCTCATTTAGATTGTACTGACCTTCAGGATTTAGTTGAGGTTGAGAAGGAAATTTTCCTTTCTTGTGAATGGTGAGTGCAGGAGAAAGTTTAGTAAGAGTTTCTTTTATGTTAATTATGGTTTGATTGTTTTATTTATTAATGACCTCTTGCTTTTCTATGAATGCATGTAGTGTTTCTTCAAGGTTTTTCCTATATGATGGGACATAAGGTGCATATCCTCGAGAATTTTGAGAGTCCTATTATGCTTGAGGAGGTAGTGGTTGCACGAATTGTGTAACACCCCTTTGGAGGATGTCACACATAAAAGAAAATAAAAGAAATAGAAATAAAATCTACCCAAGTTGTGAAACATTTGTTAAATATTATTACGGGTTGTAAAATAATTCCCGATAGATATAAATATGTAATAAAAAGATAATGCGAAAAATACGAAATAAAAAAAAACATCATCACTAATAATATACATATGATTAAGTTATAAACTGTACAAATAATTTACAACTAAGACTACAAATATTTAAACAAAAACAAGAAAGAAAGCAATAAAAGAGTTAATATATACGAGTACATGTTGACGCGCCAAAAAAAAAACATCATGATTATCTAATCCTCGATGGATCACTCTCAAAGTATGAAAATGATCATCGGAGATAGATATCCTGGATGTCTCGACACACGGCGATAACGGGGATCGCGATCGATACGATGCTTATCTCACTAGGCTCGGGGAAGACCCCAATAACGCCTAATGGATAAGGGTAACTCTAAGTGCGAAATAACGTCGTGGTCATGACGGGCTCTTCATCAAAACGATGACGTAGGATCACGGTCACACGTCCCGCATACGTCGCGAGTCACGATCTCCTCGTAAATGCCAAGCCGAGCACCTCCATGAAATACCAGCTCTATGAATCCCAAAAATCTGGCGTCGCCATCCCTCACAATCAATCCAGAGGATATGGATGATCGGATGGTTCTTGATCGTCAACCGATCGTACCTTTCACGGTTCCTCCTCTTCGTGGTACACGATCTCAATAGGCTGAACCTCTTCCTCGAAGTCTTTACCGCGTAAAATAAATAAACAGAAAATACATATAACAAAGAGGTAAGACAACATAAAATCATCACAACATGGCCAGTAAAAAGACGACAAACAATATACATACGGTTCATGCAATACATAAAGCTTTAACAATTATAATAACAGATTGAAGAAAATTTAGATATCATCACAATGTATCACATCACAAATAAAACTTCACAGATAAAACAAGAAAGATAAGAATAAACAGATAAGATATAATAACCAAATATAATAACAATAATCGAGATAAAATAAACAAATAAAATACGGATAAACAATAAATAGATAAGATGGAAACAAATAGACATAGAGATAAATAATATGACAAAATCCTACTCCATGGAGCTAAAGAAAAACACAAGTATCGAGAGAGGAATGATTCGCAAAACCTAATAGTACCACGGCTGCCCCACCAACTAACTATTATTTTGTCACACGTTGCGTCTATAGCCCCACGACACAGAATCCATCAATCAGCGTGGTGTAGTTCACTGGTCTCACGTTGTGGCACTACAGGCAAATGTACTACTAGATTTCACAAATCTCGATTAAATATAGTGTACGTCGAGTACCATAGTGTGCTATCGGTTTACCACGGCCCAAATGGAGCGACAACCGTCCACATGTGGGATCCCGTACACTAAAGCCTCCAAGTTCATTAGAACAATGAACCACACTACGTTTATCGCATCGACAACACGATGTGATTCGTCTCGTCAACAAATCCACCAAATACATGGCACACATAACAGATAGATGGAAAGCCTGTATAGGTTCACATTTTCCCGACAGCAAATAATTCTCAAAAACCTGTACGGGTTCACATTTTCCCGACAATAAATAGATTTTCAAAAGCACATACGGGTTCACATTTTCCGACAAAGATATAGATTTTCAAAAGCACATGCGGGTTCACTTTTCCCGAAAAGACATAAAATAAATATAGTAACGGTCAATCGCGTAGAAATTTTATCGCATTTTCATAATTCCGTCATTTTTACAAACGTTTAAAAATCGGGTAAAGATATTTTTTTATTTTTAAAATCGCGTAGCATTTTTAATACGTTTTCTCAATCGCGTAGGATTTTTAAATCATTTTCTTATTCGAATGCCCTTAAAATTACTGTTTAAACAGATAGAAATAGTACTTAGTACATTTAAACTACGTAGAATAATTTTTCATACCGCATACTGTCTTTAGGATATTTTTACTATCTTATAGGTTCATTTTTTACTAAAAATTGACAGCATTTTGTTTATAAACTTATAATAATGGTTTTCTAAATTTTCCATAAAATTTTCTATTTACCTAATTTTTAACCATATCATTTAATTCTTTTTGAAATCTCTAACATGCTTCAAAACTTAAAGTGAGCTATATGTTAGAAAATTTCTCAAAATTTCTGTATTTTACTTCCTAATGATAAAATCACTAGTTTTAATCCTTTAAGCTTATTTCTACTCAATTTGTTTCTTCAAAAATCATTATAGAAAATTTCTCCTTAACTTGTATTGTCTCTTTTTGATTGAAACAAAGTTTGAAATCAAGTTTTAGAAATCATAATTACCTATAGTGGCATGTTGGCCGAATTTTGTAAAACTTTTTCATTTGATTTCTAAATCATGTCAAAGGTATTATCTTATCTAAGTTCATTAAATCATGTTATAAAGTAAAGATTTTGAATCAAATAAACCCTTTAGGCATGTTGGCCCAAATTTACTAAATCTTTACCATTTGATTTCTAAATTCCTTTTCTTTGATCAAAACAATTTGAAACCTTCTTATTTCTCCTAATTAATTAAGTTGCACTTTAGGAAAAATGAAGAGAACATTTTGGTCCTCACACTTTGTCATTGCCGTGAGCTAGGGAATGTGTTCTTTGGAACACTCATGCAATTTTACATATGTTATTCACATCCTAAACCTTATCATACAATTCTAACACATGCATTTATATTTCTAACACATGCAAAATATTTCTAATACATAAAACCTAAATTAAAGCTTATAGACATACAATCAAAAGCTAATAAACATGCAAAATTATTACAATCACCAAACAAGAAAGCTACTAACATACAACACTTAAGCTACTAGCAACCACAAAAATTAACAAATACACATCAATAAACACACCATAACCGAATCCTTATGGATTCTACAAACAATCCATCTTCTTACCACCATCAAGGGATGATAAGAATTGTCTTCCTCTTACCTTAAATGAAGACAAAAAGCTTGCTTTCACACCTCCTATGATTTGGTTTTCACTCCACCAAATACCTAAAAATCTCAAATAAAATCTACATGTTATTAACCATGAAAAAGAAGCTAAACCATGGAGAAATCATGGTTTAGAACTTTGAACAAGAAGAGAGAAAAGAAAAATATGATATTTCACCTTCTAGGTCAAATCTACAAGGTTGATTTCCAAGCCCTTAATGGAAGATTTTGAAGAAACTTCCAACTAGAAAGGTTCTTAGAATGGTGTTTAGGTTAAGGAAACTTGGTTAGAAAAATTTTTGGATGGTTGGATGATTAGGAATGGCTCTTGGCCGAAAATGGTGAAGAAGATGAACAAGAATGGTGGCTAGGGTTTTGATGAGAGAGAAGAGAGAAAAGTGATGAAGGAGAAATGTGATTTTGGTCTTCAAAGGCCTCTTGGCCGTAGCACTCAAGTGGTGTGCAAGGTGGGCACCTTGCTTGGCTTCATCCAAGCCATTGGATGCATGAAAGGCTAGGATTAAGTCTTGGTGAGCAAGCTTGATTTCCATTGGTTGGCTCATGGTGACTCACATGCTTTGAGTCACACGATTTGTATTTAATTTTCTCATTGAGTCAACTAGCCGAGTCACTGTTTCGGAAAGTTCTACCGCTTACGGTGATTAATTAAGCTATCGATCTAACCGATTAGCTAATTGTGGGTCAAAATATATTTAGGGTCCATTGTCACTAAATTATCTTGACTAATAAAATAATATTATAATAATATAAAATTATTTTATTTGTGATTAAATCCTAAAAATTAAAAGATTATTTTTAGTCTCATTAGAATCGGGTTAAGTAAGATCCCCCAATTCTAAATAATAAAATAAGATTTTCCCGGCCGGAAAATATTATTTTTCCGCCTCGAGCAAATCACACAAAAAGTCCATATAAAATCACAGACGGTATTTTCGGGCATTAAATCAAGAAGAAAACAATTAAAAACAAAAACAAAAAACGAAGACGTTCGGGACGTAACGGTCATTTTCCCATTTTTTCCCACAACGTAGGTAATCGTCCAAAACGTTCAAATAAAATATCCAAAGCGAAGTATTATATAGTTGTATATCTTTCAGAAAAATTAATACTGATGAATTTCGAGAAAAATTTTTATTTTACCGTCTCAAGAAACTACTTAAAACGATCAAATAAAATTTGAGCCTGTTATCGTAATTGTTTTCATACGAAATCGAGAACAGAAAAATAGGGACACAGCGGTCATTCACACAAAAGCATGAAAAACAGAAAACAGTACATTCAGAATATTTTCTAAAAATTGGGGCGTTACAAATTGTGATTGATTATTATTCCTCCAGCTGAAGTTCGGGTGATTTCTCTATCCCGGATTGTATGAATCTGAAAAAGAAGAAGTAAATGGCTTTTTAAAATTATTCATTGCATTTACTTGCTCATGTTAAAAACAGGAATCTTAGGACATTCATGTGTTGAGTGTCTTAAGTCATCACAAATGCCACAAATTTCTTCATTTTGCACAAATTTGATTTCTTTTGTTTTTCCTAATTCCATTACTTCAACCTTTCTAGTCAAACTGGCAAACCTAGCATTTAGATCTTCCTTTTGACTAAGGTGATATTTTTCTTTATTAGCACTTGCAAGGTTATATCTAATTGAATTTTCAGAAATATTAGTACCATACCAAGATTGAGAATTTTCAGCCAACTGGTTTAAATAGTCTAAAGCTTCATCAGGTTCTTTATCAAGAAACTCACCATTGCATATTGATTCCACAAATTGTTTGGTTTCAGGTGTTAAACCTTCATAAAAGAAGCTTATAGTGCGCAATTTTTCAAAACCATGATGTGGGCAAGAATTTAACAAATCTTTAAATCGTTCCCAACATTGAAAATATGTTTCATTTGAATTTTGGAAAAAATTTTGGAATTGTCTTTTCATAGCATTAGTTTTATGTGTTAGAAAAAATTTCTTTAAGAACTCACATTACATTTCTTGCCATGTGCCAATTGATCTTGGTTTCAAAGTGTTAAGCCAAGTTTTTGTTTTATCTTTTAAAGAAAAAAGAAACAATTTAAGCTTAACAATCTCTTCAGTGCAATTTTAATCATTGAAAGCGATACATACTTCCTCAAATTCTTTTAGATGTAAATATGGGTTTTCAGATTCTAAATCATGAAAATTAGGAAGTAAAGAAATCATACCTGACTTAAATCTAAAATTATTGGCATTGAGTGGAAAGATAAAGCATGATGGACTAGAATTTTGAGGTGGTTACAAATATTCACACATGTGTTACCAAGTGGCCTCAATACTCAAGAGGGGGGTGAATTGAATATGTAAAATATTTTCATAAATCTTTCGCAAAACGTTTGATTAACAGTTTTCGTTGAAGATATTGGATGATTGAAGTGAATAGATAAACGAGATTGAATACTTCACTCACAAATAAACAACCCAAGTTAGAAAGAATTCAAGCAAAGCAAGATATCAAACTCAACTCAAGCATATATAATTAAAGCACAAAGTAAAGAGATAGAGTTAAGAAGAACAAATACATGAATTTATCCTGGTTCAGCCACCCCTTGTGACCTACATCCAGTCCTCAAGCAAACCACTCGAGATTTTTCACTAAAACTTCAAGTTTGAACGGGTGCTTGAAAACCTTTACACAATAGAGCACTCACCATACCTTGGGATCCCTCACCCTTTGTGCTTGAGCTTCAAAACAGGGATACCTCACCCTTTTCACTAGAGGGATACCTCACCCCCTTTACAACCCTTGAAGGATACCTCACCTTCAACAAGGGATACCTCACCCTTTATAATCTTTGAGAGATACCTCACTCTCTTTTCTCTAGAGGGATACCTCACCCCTTTTACAAAGAATCAAAATGTTTACAAGATGAAATTCTCACAAGAGTAGATTACACAAATTGAAACCCTATGATGCTCTTCAAGAATATCTCAAATATATATACAAAAACAGAGCAAAAGAGATTTAATGATGATTCTCGGATTAAAGTGATTGAAAGATGTTTCTTAAATGTTGGTTAGCCACAAATGATGCCCCAAGATGAGTATTTATAAGTTTTTAGAACAATAGAGCCGTTAAGGGCTTTTGTGGCAACATTAAATGCTAAGAAAATATAGCCGTTAGGCATGTCAGAATGCTAGTAATCGATTACAGGATTCTGGTAATCGATTACATGACAGTTAGAACGTGTTCTTGGCTTGTGGTAATCGATTACCAAACCTGTGTAATCGATTACACGCTCTCTAACTTTCTGGTAATCGATTACAATATTGATGTAATCGATTACATGACCCTTTGAATGTGTTCTTCCCTTTCTGGACATATGGTAATCGATTATAATTTTGATGTAATCGATTACAAGGCTTCTGTTTAGCTTGTAATCGATTACCATGCATATGTAATCGATTACTTTGCACTTTAAACACATTTTTCAAGCCCAATTAAGTTTCCAGGCCATTTTTAACATTGGGGTACTTGGACTAAACAAGATTTACAAATGATTAACATAATCCAAGATTGAAATCAACATTTCTTTGAAATATGAACTTTGAAAAACAAGTTGATTTATGAGATCTTTGAAAAATCATTTGAATATAATTGAGATACCTTGAGAGTATTTCACATTGATGTTCTAAGACCTATATCTAATACACCTCTATTGATCTTGGTCTTCTTCTTTTGGTCTTGATCTTTTCTTTTGATCTTGGTCTTCATCTTGACTTTGTTATCATCAAAAACTTATTTGATATGCTTCAAGACATAAGCATTCACAACATGGTTCGCAACGGTTGATTTTCATGTTCATCATGTACACTTTCATTTTCAGTCATTGTGTCAATTGTGTATAATTGTAATTCAAACAAATCAATATATAAAGTACTAGAATTAATTTTAACTAAACGACCAGAATTTAAATCACGATACTAATTAAACATAAATAAATGACTTAAAATAGAAAAAATAATGTACAAATCGGCGGTTTACACCAGCCATTAAATATTAAGCATAAATAAATGACTTAAAAAAATATACAAGTTAGTAAGTTAGATAGAAAAATTAAATGACATAAATTAAAAAGTTAGATAGCAAAATTTAATGACATAAATATAAATGTTAGAAGTTAGTAAGCATAAATAAATGACATAAATATAAAAGTTAGAAGGTTAGTAAGTCAAAAAGTGTAAATAAAAAGCATAAATAAATGACATAAAAAAATTAGTTAATAAGTTAGAAAGTTAGTAGATTAGTAAGTTAGAAAGTTAGAGAATTAGAAAGTTAGAGAGTTAGTAAAGAAACCGAAGGATCGACAAGCTGATCTTTTGCTTTGATGAGGGAGAAAAGAGAATAGATTTTATTAAAGAAAAAAAACCTTAATAAATTAAAACTTCAAATTAAGTCCCCGACAACGGCGCCAAAAACTTGATGCGGATTAAAGGGTACAAACCCAAGTGCAGGTTGTCTCAAGTAATAAATTTCTCAAGAGTCTGAGGTCGATCCACAAGGAATTGATGAAGAAAAAATCTTTGAGGTAAGGGAAGGTTTTGTCACAACAATAAAGATAATAAAACTTATTTACAATTAAATTAAAGAACTTGCTTGGGCTAAGAGATCCACTTTTGGTAATCAATTAAGGACAAGATTAATTCTTTTTATAACTCAATTGAAATCCACGCACAACGGAGGTTCCAATTGCAGAATAAAACATTCAAAGTCCATTTAGAATTATATATGTAGTTATATTATAGTTCCTTTAATTATTTACTAATACCTACACTTGTAAATGGGTTCAAGCATTTATTGTGTCAAACCACTTGTTTACAATGAATTAAGAACTGCACTTTACAAGGAGGATTTCTAAATTGATTGGAACCAAAATACAACACGTATAATGATCACTTGATAATATATCATTTAAGCACAAGAAAGAAATTAATCTAACCTTATTTTATTACCAAAATCTTCACACCTTCACCCAAATAAAATGAAAATTAGTTACCCATGAGCAAGAAGAAAGAAAGAGAGAAGAAGAAGAAGATGATCATAACTTCTATTTACAACAAAAGAAAATTACTACAAGTAAATAACATAATAACATGAACTTAATCTCTAACCAAAATTTTTCAAATGATCTGCCTATGGTCCCTTTTATATAGAATTAAGGATACAAAATGACAAGGGAATTGATTAATGAATAGGTGGATGAGTGGGTGGATGAGTGGAAAATGCCAAAGAACTTTTGTGAGTGGAAAATTATTGAAAATTCTTGTCTCCAAAATCATTCAGTGATGAACTCAAGGATAACGTCAGAATGAATGAAAGTGGTCTTCATGAAAGTTCTAGGAAATTGTCTCAGCTTTCCAATGCTACTAGAATCATCCAAAAATTCGTCCTATAACCCAAGATATGACCCAATTACTGTAGACTGCTTAGGCCTAGTTTTAGCACCTCTATTTTGACTTCCAGACCCAATATGACCTCCAAATTGTCCTAATAAGCTCTTGTGTTCTTCATGAAAGTTGTAGATATGGGTCTTAACTTTCAGATGACAAATTTTTAGGCTATTTTAGTTCCTGAAAGTAGAATTATACATTGATTATTGCACACTATTCGGGTTCCAGTCATAAAACTCGTGTTCTGAATTTCAAGCCCAATTAGCTCCACTAGATGTCTGATTTTTCGCTAGAGCTCTTCATGAAAGTTGTAGAGCTCTCTCTTATCTTTCCTACAAGGTAAGATACATAATTATAAGACATCTAGAACTCAAGATATGACCGAAATATAAAAATAGTGTAAGATCAAAATAATTCTAAAAAAATCAATTAAGTCTAATTTGAGTCCAAACTTATCAAACATAACCAAGCTTAATCAATTAAGTACATGGAGAGTGTAAATGACTAAAAATGAGAGTTTATTAATGTATAAAATATGTGATTATCACGAGATGCGAGCATGAATAGGTGTGCTCAACTACCAAGATAAATGTACTTTCTAGGGGATTCGAACTTGAATAGGTGTGATCAACAACCAAGATAAATGCACTTCCTACACTACTATAAAATTCTGATTTAGAGACAGAATTTAGAGATGGAACAAATTCCATTCCATCTCTAACAGAGACGGAAATAGAGACGGATTTAATGATTTAGAGAGGAAAAATAAAATTTAAAACTTAAAAACGGAATTTAGAGACAGAATTTATCCGTCTCAAAAATTTTTGTCTCTAATTCCGTCTCTATTTAGTCAATTTAAAGTCAAATATGCTTAGAGACAGAATTTAGAGAAGGAATTTAGCCGTCTCAAATTTTTTCGTCTCTAATTTCATCTCTATTCGGTCCATGTGATATTTTAAAAAGTCAAATACATTTAGAGATAGAATTTAGAGACAAAATGTATCCGTATCTGAATTTTTCATCTCTAATTACCTTTATTTTTCGTCTCCAACTAAATTATATAATTTAATTAATAAAATGAATAAAATTAAACTTTGTTTTAGAAACCCTTATTCCCCAATTTCTAAACTTCTCAATCTCCCTCAGCGACATCCCTGACCTCCATGACTTCTCCCGCATCCTCAAATTTCCCCCCTCTCGTCCCTCCGGCCGCCCCCACTGCAAGATCCTCCTCAAGCTCGGCCTCCTCGGTGCCACCCCTCTGTTGCCGCCAATCCCCGATTACGTCAACCCTAGCCCCCTTCCCTTCGTAATCTAATACTCCACTTCACCTTCACCTTCTTCACCCCTACCCCCGTCCCTGCCATACTCTTCCTATAGCTCCTCCTACCCTGATACTTACACTGGCTACTATCCCGGGTACTACTCTGGTGCCCCTCACCTGCCTCCGCTGAGGCCATTCTATGACTATCCACTACAAGAAAAACGGTTCCAACAACTGTAGCTAATTGATAAGCCTATATTTTATAATATTTAATTGAACAAATGATGGTGATTTGCTTGTAATTATGAGAGAATTTTAAATGGATCCTTATCATTATCTTCGCTTTTGTAGGTTTAGAGAGATTTAATACATTCGGATAAAAACAAGCGAAGTTATCGTGTTTTCAAGACAAAAGAGGTCCATTTTGGCATATGGTATTTGCATAAGGATGAAGATTGGATTTGATTTCATAGAAGAACAGTTGGAAAACATCTTTGGACGCTTAAGCGCTCCAGCGCTCAAGCAATGGCATGGCAGAACGTTCAATTTCTCATATATCCCAATGCTCAAGCGCTGGGAGTTCAGCGCTCAAGCGCTCAACTGGTAGATCCTAGCGATCCCAGCGCTCAAGTGCTGGTAAACCAACGCTCAAGCGCTGGATGCGTAACAATCATTATAAAATGGAAACTTCTTATCTAAGATTTGGACATTCAGACAGACGGGATGCAAAGGGCTCCCAAGTTAGTTTTTGATAGATTTTCATTTTTCCTTGTAGTTTTTACATATCTTGTTCATAGTTTCTTTAAGGAGAGGTTTGGAGAGGCAGATTTGAAGGGAGAAAGGCTTCAGATTGAGGATTTCTTGAAGGCTTGAAGATTTGGATCTCTGTAAAGGGGTTTTGATCTCTCTTTCTCTTTAGTTTTTCTCTTTTCTTTGGTTTACTTTCCATGGATCTGTATCTTATTATGAGTTTGTTTATATTGAATATGAGTGGCTAAACTCATAGTTAGGGCTATGGGAGATCTTATGTTCTTAATTATGTGGATCTGATTTCTAACTTGATTATGGTAATCTTTGTGTGGGTTTATCATATTGTTTATATTCTTGTCATAACCTGATCACTTGTGATATTTGTTAATTCATTGTTTGACCGGTGACCATCCGCACTCGATGAGTGGATCTATATGGTAAGTCTAGGATTATATTGGTGAATGACAAAACATCAATTTCTCCTACCAATGGAATTGACGGGTTGTTAGTTCATATATTGAAATTGAGACTTAATGCATTCTTGATTAATTCAACTAAATGACCAAATAGGTGGATTAAATTAAGAATAGAATATTGTTTCATCTATGACTATTAGGATTCAATAGCAAATAAGATAATATTAGAAAAAGAATTACCTGTATCATAATTGAAAGAAGATCTGAATAATGAGACTCAAGTGAACCTTGCGCCCTAGTGCCTCTCTATCTTTGTTTATCTTTTCTTTATTTAATTGCTCTTTATTGTTTTCATTAGTTTTCTATTTTTAATTTGGATCTTGCATACACTTTCGACTGTCTAAATAACTTAAGAGTTTTACAATTTTAGTAATTATCACTCATTCCTCGTGGGATCGATAACTTGGACTCATAAGTCCTATATTACTTGGCGATAGAGTACACTTGCTCTTAGTGTATCTTTTGCACGCACCAAGTTTTTTGCGTCGTTGCCATGGAATAATTTTGGTAATATTAGAGGCGTAAAATTCTAGTTAATTTAGACAAATTTTTATTTTAATTTATTTTATCTATTTTTATTATTGTGTTTTGTTTTTGTTTATCTTTATTTATTTTTATTTTGCTCTTATTTTTATTTAATCTTATCTGTCTTTATTTTCTTATGTTTGTATATTTCTTTTTATTTTTATTTTGTCATTTTTATTTTTATTTTCGTTTTTGTTTAATTATTTTATTTTATTTTTATTTTTTCTTTCTTTTCTTTTGTTTTTGTTTATTTTTTGTTTATGTCTTTTTAATTAATTTTTCACTACATTTATCACTTGTTCATTTTTCTTGTTTATGTTCACTTACTCTCAGTTTCCTGATCTAACATTTGATCTAGAAATTGAGAAAACAACTCACAGGTTAAGGAAGCAAACTCATATTGCAACTGTGACAGAATACATAAACAAGATGGAAGGGCCAGTAATTGAAAGGAATCGTGACGAACAAGCTGACCCAGTAGAGCGGACTATGCTTGAGTACTCTATGCCCACTACTGAAGGGTATGGAGGAAGTATTATAAGACCAGTTGTGGTGGCTAATAATTTTGAGATCAAACCAGCATTAATCTCTATGATTCAGAACTTTGTACAGTTTGGTAGATTGCCTTCAGATAATCTAAATCAGCACTTGGTCAGGTTCTTGCAATTGTGTGATACAATCAAATACAATGGAGTGACAGATGATGCAATCAGATTGCGACTCTTTCCTTTCTCTCTTAGAGACAGGGCGAGTCAATGGCTAATGTCATTACCTAGGGGTTCCATCACTACATGGGATCAGTTGACACAACAGTTTCTAACTAAGTATTTTCCTCCTTCTAAATCTGCTAAGCTGAGGAATGATATATCTTCTTTTATGCAGTTTGAAATGGATACTCTCTATGAAGCTTGGGAACATTTCCAAGAATTGTTAAGGAGATGTCCACACCATAGATTTCCCGTATGGTAGCAGGTTCAGACTTTTTACAATGGTTTGTCGTCTGCAAATTATTCCCTTATTGAAGTTGCTATGAGATGTACAATATGGAGGAAGACCCCTACTAAGAGTCAAGCATTGATTGAAGAAATGACACTGAACAGTTATCAATGGCAAAATGAGTGCCAGATTCTTAAGAAACCAGTAGGTGTACATGTTGTTGATGCTTCTACTACTATTCTGAACCAATTGGAAGCTTTGACAAAGAAGGTGGAAACTTTGATGGTAACAAACAGTGTAGCCCCACCAATAATTTGCGACGCATGTGCAAGACAGGGTTATACAAGTTCAAACTTTCAAGTTAGTAGTCCTTTTGCCCCAGAGCCTAAAGCAGCAAATTTGTTGGAAATTCTAACCGGCAGCAGTACAATTCTTATGCCAACACGTACAATCCTAGTTGGAGGGACCACCCTAATTTCAAATGGGAAAATCAACAAGGCTATCAGCAGAAAGCCCCACAATCACATCCTGGTTTTCAAGCACCTGTGAAGAAACAAAATTTTGAAAATCTTGTAATGAAGTACATGCAAAATTCAGAAGCCATAATGAAGACCATGGAGACTCAAATCAGTTAATTGACCACTCTGATGTCAGAAAGGGCACCAAGATCTTTGCCTAGTACTGAAACTAACCCAAAGGAATAGGTAAAAGCAATCACTCTGAGAAGTGGTAAGGAGCTTGGAGATCTTTCCAAGAACAAAGAGGAACACATGCAAGAATATGAAGAAACTCTTTATAAGCCAAATATTGCAGAAAAGAAAAAGATCAGTGAAACACCTCCCGTGGTACAGGTAAGTGAGCCACAAAAGCCAACCATTTCGTTTCCTCAGAGGCTCTAGAATACTAAGCAGGGCAAGCAATTTGCAAAATTCTTAGAAATGTTCAAGAAATTACAAATTAACATTCCATTTGTGGAAGCTATCTCCCAAATTCCAAAATATGCAAAGTTCTTGAAGGAGATATTTTCAAACAAACGTAAGCTTGAGGAATATGAGACAGTCAGACTGAATAAGGAATGCTCTGCCATTCTCTTGAAGAAATTACCGCTAAAGTTAAAAGATCCAGGGAGTTTTACTATTCCTTGCTCTATTGGTAATTCTTATTTTGAGAAAGCATTATGTGATTTAGGTGCTAGTATAAATTTGATGCCTTTCTCTTTGTTTAAGAAATTGGGAATGCAAGAACCAAAGCCTACCAACATTTCTTTGCAGTTGGCTGATAGATCCATTACTTACCCTCGTGGTGTATTGGAGAATGTCTTGGTAAATGTGGATAAGTTCATTTTTCCAGTTGATTTTATTATGCTAGACATGGAGGAGGATTCTGAGGTCCCAATCATACTCGGGCGACTATTCCTTGCTACTGGAAAAACTATGATTGATGTCCATTAAGGGAAGTTGACCTTGTGATTAAATGACGAGGAAGTTGTTTTTAATGTCTTTAATTTTATTAAGCATCCTAGTTCCTATGATTCATGTAATTGCATCAATTCTATTGATATTGTGGATAGTGCTGTGAGTTCATGTTTACAGGATTCAGTGATGGATGATGTTTTGGAAAAGATCTTGACCATGGTCAACCCTGACCTTGAGGATAATGAAGAAGTCACATAAATGACAATGCAGTTAGAAGTTGGTATGTCTGTGGACTATAGAAGAAATTGGGGGTATTATGAGGATTTGGATAGGAAAAACATTCCTACCCCAAAACCCTCAATTGAAGAGCCTCCTGAACTTGAGCTCAAGCCCCTAGCCTCCAATTTAAAGTATGCTTTTCTGGATCCTCCATCAAATTTACCTTTGATTTTCTCTGCTTTGCTTTCAGATCCAATGGAGGAGAAACTCATGAGAGTGTTAAGGGAGAACAAGAAAGCATTTGGGTGGACCATTAATGACATTATGGGCATCAGCCCTACCATATGCACCCACAGAATTCACATGGAGGCGCAGAATAAGCCGTTTGTGCAACCACAAAGGCGCCTCAATCCAAACATGAAAGAGGTTGTAAAGAAGGAGGTAATAAAGTTGCTCGATGCAGGTATCATTTACCCCATTTCTGATACTCCTTGGGTAAGTCTAGTACAAGTAGTGCCTAAAAAAAGAGGTACAATAATCATGAAAAATGAAAAGAAAGAACTCATAACTGTTAGAAATATGACTGGGTGGCGTATATGCATTGATTACATGAAATTAAATGATGTCACTTGGAAAGATCACTTTCCCTTACCCTTCATTGATTAGATGTTAGAGAAACTTTCAGGCCATGCATTTTTCTGTTGCTTGGACGGATATTCTGGCTATATGCAAATACCTGTGGCACTTGAGGATTAAGAGAAA
Source organism: Ormosia emarginata (assembly GCA_029884605.1). NCBI lineage: Eukaryota > Viridiplantae > Streptophyta > Magnoliopsida > Fabales > Fabaceae > Ormosia > Ormosia emarginata. Next base: position 7,557,060 of record JAQQTP010000068.1, read on the forward strand.
ACCACGTTCACATGCCCATATGGTACATTTGCATATAGATGGATGCCTTTTGGATTATGTAATGCACCAGCTACTTTTCAGCGATGTATGATGGCCATTTTTTTTGACTTGATAGAGGATTGTATTGAAATTTTCATGGATGATTTCTCTGTGTTTGACCCTTCTTTTGATGATTGTTTGCATAATCTTAGTTTAGTTTTGGAGAGATGCAGGAACACTAACCTTGTCTTGAATTAGGAAAAATGTCAATTCATGGTACAAGAGTGCATTATTTTAGGGCATAAGATTTTGCCCAAAGGTTTGGAAGTTGATCTGACAAAGGTGGAAGTAATTATAAAATTGCCCCCACCTAAATCTGTTAGGGCCATTCGAAGCTTTTTGGGGCATGCATGTTTTTATCGGAGGTTTATCAAGGATTTTTCAAAAATTGCCAAACCAATGACTAACCTCCTAATGAAGGATACACCATTTGATTTTTCTGATTCTTGTTTAAATGCATTTCTTATCTTAAAGGAAAAATTAACTAGTGCCCCTATCATTGTTGCCCCAGATTGGTCCTTACCTTTTGAACTAATATGTGATGTAAGTGATATAGCAGTTGGGGCTGTCTTGGGCCAAAGGAAAAGTAGAGTTTTCCAAACCATTTACTATGCTAATCGCGCTCCGAATGAGGCACAAAGAAATTACACTACCACTGAAAAAGAGTTGCTAGCAGTAGTATTTGCTTTTGATAAATTTTGCCCTTACCTTATTCTTTCTAAGGTTATTTGTTATACTGACCATTCTGCTATTAAGTATTTGCTTGCCAAACAAGATGCTAAGCCGAGACTGATTCGGTGGGTTCTTTGGCTACAAGAATTTGATATTGAGATACGTGATAAAAAAGGGACAGAGAATCTTGTAGTTGATCACCTATCTCGATTAGATGAGGTGTTAGAGCCCTCTACTGAGCGGGCCATTAATGAATAGTTTCCTGATGAGCACCTCTTTGCAGTCTCCCTTTTACCATGGTATGCTGATTTTGTTAACTTCCTTGCAGGTAATACCCTTCCACCGGATCTCAACTATCAACAAAAAAAGAAATTCTTATCTGATGTTAAGCATTATTTTTGGGAGGACCCATACTTGTTTAGGATTTATGCTGATAATGTTATTAGGAGATGCATTCATGGTAGTGATAGTCATTCCATTCTTGAACATTGTCATGCTAGGGAAATTGGTGGCCACTTTGGTTTTAGTAGAACTGCACACAAGGTGTTGCAATGTGGGTTTTATTGGCCAACCTTGTTTAAGGATGCATTTGAATTTGTTCGATCTTGTGACAAAGCACAGTGGAAACATCTCTCGGAGACAGGATATGCCATTGAATGGCATCTTGGTTTGTGAACTTTCTGATGTCTGGGGCATTGATTTCATGGGTCCTTTCCCAAAGTCTTTTTTTAATCAATACATTCTTGTTGCTATGGATTATGTTTCTAAATGGGTTGAAGTTGTGGCATTGCCTACTAATGATGCTCAGATGGTGGTAAAATTTTTGAAATGAAACATTTTTACTAGATTTGGTATGCCCCAAGCAATCATAAGTGATGGTGACACACATTTTTGAAATAAGCAATTTGATAATCTTTTGAGCAAATATGGTGTCACTCATAAAGTTACAACTCCTTATCATCCACAAACAAGTGGCCAAGTGGAGGTTGCGAACCGTGAATTGAAAAAGATTTTGGAAAGAACTGTTAATGCATCTCGTAAAGATTAGTCTTTGAAGTTAGATGATGCATTATGGGCCTACATAACTACTTTCAAAACACCCATCGGTATGTCCTCTTATAAACTTGTGTTTGGTAAAGTCTGTCACTTACCTATGGAACTAGAACATAAAGCATATTGGGCACTTAAATTTTTGAATTTTGATATGAATGTTATAAGTGCACAACGATGTGACCAGCTCAATGAGCTGGATGAATTTCGTCTTGAGGCATTTGAGAATGCCAAGCTCTATAAGGAGAAGACTAAAAAATGGCATGACATGTATATCCAACAACGTAAGTTTAAGATTGGGGATCAAATTCTTATTTATAACTTACGACTTTGTCTCTTTCCAGATAAACTGTGGTCAAAATGGTATGGACCATATGAGGTCATTGGAGTGTTACCATATGGTATGCTTCAAGTGAGGAAAGAATGCCAACAACCTTTCAAAATAAATGGACAAAGAGCAAAGCATTATGAAAAAGGAGTGGAGACCGAGAACCACTTTATCTGCCTCACTTAGGCTTAGTATCAGTCCATCGTCAGGCTCGTGACGTTAAACAAGCGCTTCATAGGAGGCAACCTGTGTTTCTTCCTTATTGTTTCTTCTTTTAGTTATTTTTGTTATTTTTGTTTTGAAGTTGCAATTTGAATGAGGTTTCCGCAAACTGAGAAGATAAAAAAAATTAATCCATTTCGAATGGCTGAGTAAGGAGTCAGTAGATAATATCTTATTAACTTTTGAGATGCATTCTTATGGACTTGTGCATCATGAACTTCTTATTTGTGAAACCTCTTCAGAGATGAATATAAGCATTACAGTCTTAAGAATCTGACTTTAAAAGACCCGAGGTCGTGTTTCTACTCATGTGTTTTTGTGATTTTTAGGTCTGTTGCAGCGCTAACTTTTGCACTTCTCATTTGCCTAACACTGTCTCACTCTTCATCAGGTTGTGTTGTTCTTTTCTTTACCCCCTTTATTTCTTTCTTTTCCACATTGAGGATAATGTTTATCTTAAGTGTGGGGGGTACTGTGTTTTGTGAAAAGAAAATTGCACAACTAATGAACATTACACTTGAGTAATGCTGATAATTAAGTTGGAATTGTGTGTCAATTGCTTGATTTATTCTGATGCTGATACAGATTTGTTGAAAAGGGGAATCCAATGATCATGATATGATTTTGTGTAAAGCAATCTAATTCAATTAAGAAAAGTGAAATTTAGCATCTTTGTTGGGAATTAGTCATGTTTGCTTGCTTCTGATTTCTTTGCCAACTTAGACAGAAAGTGAGTTTTGAGCTTTAACGATTGAATTTTTCTTCTGGAATGAGTTTTCTCGTGATTGATGTGAGCTAGAACTTGCTTTGATATCTTGTTGAGACTTTAATAATTTGCATACATACTTGAATATGATTAAGGCAATTAGGCTTTATTCTTTCTTGACTTTCAGAGTTGAATTGATAAAATACCCTTTAGTTACCCCATTTGAACATGAAAATTGATTTCTTTGAAAATGAAATTGAATAATCAGGTTGAATACTTTGGAGCATCTAATGTGTTGAATGAAAAGTCTTGGAAAGTTGTTTTATCTTCAAAGGTTTAAAAAAAAGTGAGAAAGAAGGAAAAAGGAAAAGAATTATTGGTTAGAATATTGGGTTGAATTTGAGTATTGGTTAAATCTTTATGCATCATGCTCTATTCATCTTTTCAGCCTGATTCTGCTTGTATTAATTTATTCATGGGCATTCTTTACCTTTATTTATCTTTTCTTACCTTACATTATTACCCTTAGCCCCGTTACAACCAGATGAAGTCCTTTTGATTCTTGCTATGTATGTGAACTTAGAAGTGGAGATGAGATTGATAGGCAAGCTTATGGTTTTGCATTTTTCTCGAGAAATTTGAGTGATCTCTTTGTCCTTAAACAATTGAGTGATGGAAAGATGAGTGATCTCATTTGTTTGGTGAAGAAAAAGGTTGCAAGCTAGGTTAAAGAATCTTATTGTTTTAAGTGCTGAATGATCTTGATTAATTGGATTTGATTGTTGAACGTAGACTTTTTAATTGTGGAATTTCCCTTGATTTTTGTTTCTAGATGCTAAAGATTGATCTCGTTGTTGATTCTTATCCTTTGCTTGAGGACAAGCAAAGCTCAAGTGTGGGGGAGTTGATAAGCCTATATTTTATAATATTTAATTGAACAAATGATAGTGATTTGCTTGTAATTATAAGAGAATTTTAAATGAATCCTTATCATTATCTTTGTCATTGTAGGTTTAGAGAGATTTAATATATTTGGATAAAAATAAGCAAAGTTATCGTGTTTTCAAGACAAAAGAGGTCCATTTTGGCATATGGTATTTGCATGAGAATGAAGATTGGATTTGATTTCATGGAAGAGCGATTGGAAAACATCTTTGGACGCTCAAGCGCTCCAGTGCTCAAGAGCAAGCGCTCAAGCATTGCCATGGCAGAATGTTCAATTTCTCATATATCCCAGTGCTCAAACGCTGGGAAGCCAGTGCTTAAGCGTTGAGATCAATAATAGCACTACCCTCTGGTAGTCCAGCGCTCAAGCACTGGTAAACCAACGCTCAAGCGCTGGATGCGTAACAATCATTATAAAATGGAAACTTCTGATCTAAGATTTGGACATTCAGACAGACGGGAGGCTGAGGGCTCACAAGTTAGTTTTTGATAGATTTTCATTTTTCCTTATAGTTTTTATATATCTTGTTCATAGTTTCTTTAAGGAGAGGTTTGGAGAAGCAGATCTGAAGGGAGAAAGGCTCCAGATGAAGGATTTCTTGAAGGCTTGAAGATCTGGATCTCTGCAAAGGGGTTTTGATCTCTCTTTCTCTTTAGTTTTTCTCCTTTCTTTGTTTTACTTTCCATGCATCTGTATCTTATTATGAGTTTGTTTGTATTGAATATGAGTGGCTAAACTCATAGCTAGGGCTATGGGGAATCTTGTGTTCTTAATTATTTAGATCTAATTTCTAACTTGATTATGGTAATCTCTGTGTGCGTTTATCATATTATTTATATTCTTGTTATGACCTGATCACTTGTGACATTTGTTAATTCATTGTTTGACCGATAACCATCCGCACTCAATAAATGGATCTATATGGTAAGCCTGTGATTATATTGGTGAATGACCAAACCTCAATTTCTCTTACCAATGGAATTGATGGGTTGTTAGTTCATATCTTGAAATTGGGACTTAATGCATTCTTGATTAATTTAACTAAATAACCAAATAGGTAGATTAAATTAAGAATAGAATATTGTTTTATCCGTGACCATTGGGATTCAATAGTAAATAAGATAATATTGGCAAAAGAATTACCTGTATCATAATTGAAAGAAGATCCGAATAATGAGACTCAAGTGAACCTTGCACCCTAGTGCCTCTCTATCTTTGTTTATCTTTTTCTTTATTTAATTACTCTTTGTTGTTTTCATTAGTTTTTTGTTTTTAATTTTGATCTTGCGTACACTTTCGACTGTCTAAATAACTTAAGAGTTTTACAATTTTAGTAATTATCACTTATTCCTCGTGGGATCGATAACTTGGACTCATAAGTCCTATATTACTTGGCGATAGAGTGCACTTGCTCTTAGTGTATCTTTTGCACGCACCACTAACCCACTTAAAAAAAGCCCACTTACGATGCTCAGCGCACCACCCATTTTCCCATCTCCCCCTTTTTTTCCCATCTCCCACTCTTTTTCCTATCATCGAATAACCCTTGTGGAAGAACCGAATAGTGGAGCCAAGAGAGAAGTGACAGCGTTTTCTAGTCAGATTCACAGCGTAGTTGTCCACAAGCATGCAAGGTGACTAGTGATTCTTCCTCACAACGAGTTTCTAGTCAGATTCACACTACTTTCGCTCACTTGTGTATGTAGGCACTAAGGCAGAACCAAGACAGAGAGCTTAGCAAGGCACATATGCATGGGTAGAGGCAGGTTCGAGAAGCAAAACTAGTGACCCTCACCAATTTCGAGAAGCAGAGCATATATGTAGGTCAGATTCACTGAGTTATTTTTGTATACCTCCTCCCTTCTTAATTCATTACTGGTTCTACAATGTTACTGAGGTTCAGATTTGGATTTGAATAATTGATTGCATACCACCTGTTTGATAAAATGTTGAAGCCATTTTTCTCTTCAAAGTTTGCTGATGATGATGATGCTTTATTTCAAATTTAGATGTCAGGAGGTTTATTCTGTTTATTTGATTCCTTTTACTTACCTTTGCTTTATTTTTTATATGGAAGGGAATGTTAATGCATATGAGCTTGTTAATGCATATGTCGTAAGAGACTCCTATCACTGGATCCATGAGTTTTACTATAGGAACCTTTACATGTGTCAATGCCTGTAAACAACCTCGAAACAGAGACAGTTACTTTATTTTTTATCATTGGATTCAGAACCTTTATTTTTTTGCTTCTCCTGTTTCTTTAAATTAGTAGAATCTTTCTATTTCATTCAAAGAAAAATTAAGACAGATTCCTTCCAATTTTTCATTTCTGAATGTTTACCCTTCCTTCATAAAATTGTTGCCTTGTCTGAGTGCTTATGGGCAGTCTTTAGAAATTTTGTGTTGATGCCCTTACCATATATATGTGTTAACTCGAGTTTATGATTCCTATTGCACGAGGCCTTTACTTCTCAGCCTACAGATCAATAGGCCTTAGGACAACCCCATACTTCCTGAAAGTATCTTTGTGAAAACATAGGATATTGCCATATTAGGATAACCCCATAAAAAATCATGGTGTACTTGTAGGACTTGAGTCATTATCAACCAGTGCTGAAGTGAAGTGCTAGCTTCCAAGAGCTTGCGGGCACTTCGCCAAGGCTTTCTTTTCTGATAGACTATTCTGTTTCTTTCCTTGATTGGTGGGGGTTTCTTAAAACAAAAAAACAAAGAAAAAAGCTCAGAAAACATATGAAGTATGCAAAGGAATATGCATGGATAAATTGTAACATTTTGATAGTCCATGGATGTGTATATAAACACCCAACATCAGTCATTTTTCTTCTATGTATTCATTACTAGCTTGACAATGGACAGTACATCCTCTACTCTTCTTTTGCTTCTCCTCCTTACCTTTACTTCACTTCTGCTGATATGTCACTCAACTTCCCCAGATGACCTGAAGGAAAATACACTTCATCTCTCTTTATCACCCACTTAACTTTCATTTTCTATGATGGGGCTTCCTCCCTATTGTTTGTTCTTGGTTTTCAAATTCCCATGGTTCATGTTTTTTATGGCTTAATTTAGCTAACGACAAAAGCATTTTTCTTGTTTCTAATAATTATGTTTTGAATGCAGACTTACATTGTCTACACTGGTAATAACATGAAAGATGAAGCTTTTTCGTTGTCCCTCTACAAAAACATGCTACAAGAAGTTGCAAACAGGTTATGTTATTCCACCAAAATTTTAGACACTAAATTTTGAATAAGTTGGTTGGCATTTTTCTTAGGTAGTAACTAATCACTTGACAGTAGGATACTTCCATTAAATTCACCTTGTGATAGAATCAAAGTTGAATGTGACAAGACATACTACAAAAACTGGTCAAAGAAAATGTAACAACAAAAAAGGATTCTAATGTTATGAGTGTCTAAAGTTGCAGTTGGAAGAAAAAATTGAACTAAAAATATATCCCATGACTTCTTTGTCTTAACTTTTTTTCTTGATTTGCATTCACAATTTTAGCAATGTTGTGCCTAAGTCTGTATTGCACCACTACAAACGTAGTTTCAATGGCTTTGTTGCGAAGCTGACAGAGGAAGAAGCTGATAGAATGACTGGTGTGTGCAAAGACTATTCTATCCTCTTCAAAACTTATTTGCACTTTCTGCTTGAATTTGTAAATTTAATAACTAAGAAAATTTGTACTGTAGAACTTGATAGAGTGGTGTCTGTCTTTCCTAATGAAAAGAAACAACTCCATACAGCAAAGTCTTGGGATTTTATTGGCTTTCCACAACTAGTGCAAAGAATAATTACAGAAAGTAATGTCATCATTGGAGTAATTGACTCTGGAATCTGGCTAGAATCTGACAATTTCAATGATAAAGGATTTGGTCCACCACCTGGTAAATGGAAGGGCACATGCCAAACATCTAATTTCACTTGCAATAAGTATATACTAAAACACATGTAGAATATTCAAGACGCAAAGAGAGACAGACAAAAAAGTACACTACTAACAAATGTTGCTATGTTCTTGTAGTAAAATCATTGGTGCTAAGTATTACAGATCTGCGAGTGATGAATCGTTGAGTGATCAAGATCTCAAGTCTGTTTCTTTGAAAATTACAGAAATAGACTTGTGCTAATGTGGCTGGACCTCCTCCTCCTGTTGCTAATGGAGTTGCAGTTGCTAAAAGAGTGGCACTAAAGCCTGCTCAGAAGAAAGTCATTGCAAAACCAAAGCCTCAGAAAGTCATTGAAATAAGCCCAAAAAAAGAGGTCCAGAAAGACAAGTCTGTGAACAAGAAAAAGGAAAGAGGAGATGGAAACTCCAAGAAGAAATTACAAACTCTTACTTCAGTCCTCACAGCTAGAAGCAAGGTTGATTTAAAAAAAAACCCCTCTATGTGTGTTTGAAGTTTAAACCATGTTAGATGCCTCTTTTCCTTGTGTCTTTACAAGTTGTCAATGTTTTATTGCAGGCAGCATGCGGTTTGACTAACAAACCAAAGGTGTAGACTGTAGACATTGATGTAGGTGATGTTGGCAATGAGCTTGTTGTTGTGAAATGTATTGAAGACATTTACAAGTTCAATACTTAGCTAAGTCTATAGCATTTGTGGTAAGTGGAAGTAATGACTACATCAACAACTACCTCTTCTCTGCCTTATATAGCTCTAGTTACAATTATAATGCCTAAGAGTTTGGCAATCTTCTTGTTAATAGCATGTGAGACAAATTCTGATATTTGAATGTTAATCTGAGTTGCATTATTTGTAATTGTATCAGTTAGAGAGAAGTCTACTTGCAACATGTAATAGCAATTAATGGTGTGCATAAAATATTGTAATTATCTCATATACTTTAAACTATTTTGATATCTTTTATAGTTACCTGGATAATTATAATGATTGATGATTTATTGTGATTTTTGATAAATTTTGATTTTGGATAATTATATGCATAAGAAAATAGAGCTTTTTTTTATATAAAATGAAGGCATCTAGTTGTGGCAAATCACAACTAGATGCCTATTTTTTTAATATTTTTTTAAAAAATTAGAGATGAATTTAGAGACAAAAAAATTCGTCTCTAATTTTAGAGACGGAAATATAGACGGAATAGGTTCGTTTCTAATTAGAGATGAATTTTTTTTAGTTAGAAACAGATTTTTTCTGTCTCTAAATTAGAGACGGAATTCATTTTCCATTTCTAAATATTTCGAGACACCAATTTTAGAGACGGAACAATTTTTATCTCTAATTCTATCTCTAAATATTTAGAGACGAAATCTGTTCCATCTCTAAATCCGAAAATTCTAGTAGTGCTAGTTATAATGCTTACATCAAATATTAAATTTCATACTGATCTCATTTATGATAAGAAAAATGTTCAAAATTCTATGAAAAGGATTTGAACTAAAGTTCTATGTTTACCATCATGCCACATGTGTTTTTAAGTTATGAAGTATACATTAAATATTATATTACATTTTAATTATAATGATGTGATATAAAATATATAATATTTTTTTATTTTATATATATAAAATTATGTTCTAATTCAATTATGATTAAATCATTAAACGGTAAATCAATACCTTGACCGGTCCAATGACTGTTCCTATTTTCAGAATCTTAGTTTAAATCAAACAATATTAATTTATACATCTAGTGATCTAAAAGTTTGGCTTCTCTTCCAAAGTATAGTGTACATCAATTTATTATTTGGCCCCTGTTGATTGATGACGACTACCTAGCTGTGTGCATGCTTCAAAACTCGAATGCTTTCATCTTTTCTTAATTAAGAAAAATATGAACAAAAAGGAAAAAAAATTATCTAAAGTTAGTTTATGTGTAAAGTAAATAAGTAAAATATATTTATTCTTAATTTAATCTAAAATATATTAAAATTTTAACTCATTAATAATTCAAAATAAATATACTTTTATTTACTTAATTTATTCACAAACTCACTTTAAAAAACTTTATTAAGACAACATAATTTAGAAGAAGCTAATATAAATGTCATGTTCTTCAAGACTTCAACTATAACGATTAATTACAATGCTAAAAAAAAAATAAACGAGAAAAATCAGCATGAATAACTATTGGTACAATATGTGACTTCATGGTAATTTTTATGTAGGATTTGTTACATAAAACAGGAGAAATTCTTTTATATATATATATATATGTATCTTATAAATACTTACATAAGATGAATCTCATTATGAGATAAAATTCACTCTATATAAATATATATAAGATACATATTTGAGATGAAGTCCACTCCACACACACACATATATATATATATATATATATATATATATATATATATATATATATATATATATATATACATATATATATATATATATATATATAACACACACATATATATGAATGTCATTATGAGATAAAATTCACTCTATATAAATATATATAAGATACATATTTGAGATGAAATCCACTCACACACACACACACACACACACACACATATATATATATATATATATATATATATATATATATATATATATATATAGGATCTTACTCTGGTAAGAAGAGTGTTTATTATAAAAAGTGAGAGGAGTAAATATTGACCATTGAATCTTACATGAATGGTCAAGATTAGAACATAAATACATGTGACTTTTTTAAGTGGTCACATGATTTTTAAGTAACTTTTAATCTTGACCATCCATGTATGGTTGTATGGTCAAGATTTACTCTTTTTACCCTCTCAGAATAAAGACTCCTCTGACTAGATATGTCCCCTATATATATATGTATGCAAAATATTTTTCATAAAACAGAACTGAGCAGTCAGGCAGATTATTAAAACTTATTTGTTAGGAATCGTATCAGGTACCGTTCACCTGCATTTTATCATTAAAAATAAAAAATTTAACAGCTCAAATCACATGCAATTTCAAAGAAACTATTCGGGATCGTGATCCGTGTATTTCCATATGAGCACCTATAATGCACAGAAATCAATGGATAAAATTTTCACACTCATCATTTTCATCATTAGCTCAAAAACTTTTGGACCAATTATTTTGCTTCCTGTCAAAGATTTGTACCAATCCGCCCTATGTACTCGGCATTTCCGTACACACACACACATATATATATAAAAGCAAGGTTTGTAGTAAATATCTAATGGAAAACGTTTTTCATATAACTAAATACTCTAACTTTCATTCATCGTATGCTTCTATATGTATGTTTGTTGACTTTTTTATATGCTAATATTTTCAATTTTTCGCTTTTTATTTTCTTTTTTTCACCAGAAACTTACTGATTAATCACTTATTCCTAACGTATTAACCAGTTATTCATTATTTGAAATTATAGTTAGATTCGCCAGAAACCTATACTGATTAATCACTTATTCCTAATGTATTAATCAGTTATTCATTATTCGAAATTCTTACTTGGATTCAGCAGAAACTGATATAGATTAACCACTTATTTCTAATGTATTAACCAATTAATTTGGATTCACCAATTAATGAGATTTACCAAAAACTTATACTGATTAACCACTTATTCTTAATATATTAACCAGTTATTCATTATTCGGAATTCTTAGTTGGATTCACCAGAAACCTATACTGATTAACCACTTATTCCTAACGTATTAACCAGTTATTCATTATTAGAAATTCTTACTTATATTCACAAAAAACTGGTATAGATTAACCACTTATTTCTAATGTATTAACTAATTAATTTAGATTCACTAATTAATGAGATTCACCAAAAACCTATACTGATTAACCACTTATTCCTAACATATTGACCAGCTATTCATTATTCGAAATTCTTGGTTGGATTCACCAGAAACCTATACTGATTAACCACTTATTCCTAATGTATTAACCAGTTATTCATTATTCAGAATTCTTATTTGAATTCACCAGAAACTTATACTGATTAACCACTTATTCCTAATGCATTAACCAGAAATCTTATGTTGCGTCTATACCATACGATTCATTTGCGTGAGCATTCGAACTTCAAATTTCAAATTTCAAATTCTCTCGAGTGAATCAACAAAATACAGAAGTGGATGAAAGTTGGAGTCTTTTAGGTAGACAAATAGCGCGACCGATATCTAATTGCTTCAAAAAGATACTTAACGTTGATAAACTTGACGATTCCTAAGTTGGTCAGTCGAAGTATCGTCGAAGAAGGTATTTAGGTAGTCTCACACGTAAGGTTAGTAGTCTCGATAAATTGATTCTTTAACAATGTCAAGATACTCAAAACTTTAAACGAACTCTCCCATCAAAATAAAGTTGAGACTTTAGCGTCGACACAATTCTTATATATATATATATATATATATATATATATATACATATATATATATATATATATATATATATATATATATATATATATATCAAAGAAACTAGCTAGAGAAGAAAACATTTGAAGCCAATAACCACGGACTACCTTGCACTTCTTCTGCTGATTTCCTTTGTGTGGGCAACCATTCATGTCCTTATCTCCAGCTTAGGCATCAAAACACCCAAGTCCACCAATCATCTCACAGGGCCTCGCCCTTTTCCTATCATAGGAAACATCTTAGAACTTGGCAGCCAGCCTCACCAGGCACTTACTAAGCTTTCTCAAACTTATGGACCTGTAATGAGTCTGAAGCTTGATAACACAACTACCATAGTCATTTCCTCTCCACAAGTAGGCAAAGAAGTAATTCATAAGAAGGACCAAATCTTCTCTAACAGGACAGTCCCAGATACTCTCCGAGCACTTGACCACCACTTACTTTCAGTGGCATGGATGCCACCATCAGCTCAGTGGAGAACCCTTAGAAGAGCTTGTGCTACTAAAGTGTTCTCTTCTCAACAGCTTGATTCTACACACGTTCTTCGTCATAAAATATAAGATTATATTTAAAATACTCTTCCTCATTATGGATGGGAATAACTTTGAGAGGTTGGGCCTTATGTCAGGTAATCCCATATTTCTCAGACATGTCCATATCCTCTGCCTTTAGCCCATCACCGAGCTTCCAATCATAGCCACATAGAAGAGATTCCAACACAATGTGCACAGTCCTAGAAGCCAATGCCAATCCCGGGCAGATCCTTCTTCCAGCTCCAAAGGGAATCAGCTCAAAATCCTGGGTCCTGGCCTTTAAAATCAATCTCACTCTCCAAGAATCTTTCAGGCATAAATTGATTTGGGGAGAGATTCAAGTATATGCTGCGTGGTGAATTTGTGAGAAAAAATTCCTGAATTGAGATATTATGTTTTTGACATAAGTATTAATTAAGAGAATTTAAAATTATTTATGTTTTTAATTAACAAACATATACAAGCATATTGTTAAGAAAAAAATGTATACATAATCAACCAATGTAAAACTGATCAAAAAAGAAACTGATTTATATAGAAATAGGATGGTGATGATACCTGGTCGGAGTGGTGGGGCGGTGGCATTGATGAGGTTGATGAGGCCGGCACGGCCGTAAAACTTGGCGAGGAAGACGGCGGCATTGGCCTGAGATTCGGGGGATTTGATCCAGTGGAGGCAAGGTCTGATGGGGCAATCCGCGGTGCATCCTTTTCGGAGCACTCGGCAACCGTTACAGCTTAACCGCAAGATTGTGTTCTTAGAGTGTTTTGGAAGCAAGAATATGTGAGAAAATTGGAAGAAATTGAGTTGGTGGTGTGGCGTGCAACTGCATGCAGAGGGAAAAAGTAAATGGTGTTAAGAGGTTTTTGCAAGGTGAGAAGGGGTTTTAAATAGATAAGTGAAAAAAAAAGAGAGAGAGAGAGAGAAAAACTGAGCGCAGTTGTTTCCAACAAAACGGCAGTTTTGCTATTCTGGTTTGTAGAAATTAGCCTCTTTTTTGGAGATATAAGATATGGTCGTGGATAAGCATGCATGTACCATACAAAAAGTTGGGGATAAGCATGAAAAGATCAAAATATGTTTCATGTTAAACTTTATGGTATCTATTGCGCACTCCAAAACAAAAAAGAAGATTGAATTCAATTTGTAATATAACAAGGCGTGTGTTAGATTTTTTTTTCAAGAAAAGTATATTATATATTCTGTTGGTGATGGAGAGAAATATAGGGAAAGGGTGTAGAGTTATATTTGTTGTCTCCATTCTCCAAGTTGATTACGATTCGCAACACTGTAAAAGGCAAAAAGTGGTACTTACCCTATTTAGGTTGTGGTTACCAGAAAAGGAAATGAAGGCATCCCAGATTCCAGTGCCACCTGGGGATCAACATCATGTCATGTGATGAGAAGAATAAGGGAAGATTCAAGTATACTTGAATCTCTCCCCAAATCAATTTATGCCTGAAAGATTCTTGAAGAGTGAGATTGATTTTAAAGGCCAGGATTTTGAGCTGATTCCCTTTGGAGCTGGAAGAAGGATCTGCCCGGGATTGCCATTGGCTTCTAGGACTGTGCAGATTGTGTTGGAATCTCTTCTATGTGGCTATGATTGAAAGCTCGTTGATGGGCTAAAGGCAGAGGACATGGACATGTCTGAGAAATATGGGATTACGTTACATAAGGCCCAACCTCTCAAAGTTATTCCCATCCATAATGAGGAAGATTATTTTAAATATAATCTTATATTTTATGACGAAGAACGTGTGTTGAATCAAGTTGTTGAGAAGAGAACACTTTGGTAGCACAAGCTCTTCTAAGGGTTCTCCACTTAGCTGATGTTGGCATCCATGCCACTGAAAGTAAGTGGTGGTCAAGTGCTCGGAGAGTATCTGGGACTGTCCTGTTAGAGAAGATTTGGTCCTTTTTATGGATTACTTCTTTGCTTACTTGTGGAGAGGAAATGACTATGGTAGTTGTGTTACCAAGCTTCAGACTCATTACAGGTCCATAAGTATGAGAAAGCTTAGTAAGTGCCTGGTGAGGCTAGCTGCCAAGTTCTAAGATGTTTCCTATGACAGGAAAAGGCCGAGGCCCTGTGAGATGATTGGTGGATTTGGGTGTTTTGATGCCTAAGCTGGAGATGAGGACATGAATGGTTGCCCAAACAAAGGAAATCAGCAGAAGAATTGCAAGGTAGTCCATGGTTATTGGCTTCAAATGTTTTCTTCTCTAGCTAGTTTCTTTGATATATATATATATATATATATATAAGAATTGTGTCGAAGCTAAACTAGCAACTTTATTTTGATGGGAGAGTTCGTTTAAAGTTTTGAGTATCTTGACATTGTTAAAGAATCAATTTATCGAGACTACTAACCTTACGTGTGAGACTACCTAAATGCCTTCTTCGACAATACTTCGACTGACGGAAATGCCGAGTTCATAGGGCGGATTGGTACAAATCTTTGACAGGAAGCAAAATAAACGGTCCAAAAGTTTTTGAGCTAATGATGAAAATGATGAGTGTGAAAATTTTATCCATTGATTTCTATGCATTATAGGTGCTCATATGGAAATACACGGATCAGGATCGCGAATAGTTTCTTTAAAATTGCATGCGATTTGAGCTGTTAAATTTTTTTATTTTTAATGATAAAATGTAGGTGAACGGTACCTGATACGATTCCTAACAAATAAGTTTGAATAGTCTGCTGACTGCTCAGTTCTGTTTTATGAAAAAAAAAAATTACTTACATAAATACGTATCTTATATATATTCATATGGAGAGGACTTCATCTCGTAATGAGGAGATTTATCTTATGTAAGTATTTATAAGATATATATATATATATATATATATATATATATAAGAATTTTTCATGTTCTATGTAACAAATCTTACATAAAAATTACTATCAAGTCACATATTGTACCAATAGTTATTCACGCTGATTTTTCTCGTTTATTTTTTTTTTTGCTTTGTAATTAATCGTTATAGTTGAAGTCTTGAAGAACAAGACATTTATATTAGCTTCTTCTAAATTATTTTGTCCTAATAAATTTTTTTTTAAATGAGTTTGTGAATAAATTAAGTAAATAAAAGTGTATTTATTTTGAATTATTAATGAGTTAAGATTTTAATATATTTTAGATTAAATAAGAATATATATATATATAGATAATTTTTTTCCTTTTTGTTCATATTTTTCTTAATTAAGAAAAGATGAAAGCATTCGAGTTTTGAAGCATGCACACAGCTAGGTAGTCGTCATCAATCAACAGGGGCCAAATAATAAATTGATGTACACTATACTTTGGAAGAGAGGCCAAACTTATGGATCACTAGATGAATAAATTAATATTGTTTGATTTAAACTAAGATTCTGAAAATAGGAACAGTCATTGGACCGGTCAAGGTATTGATTTACCGTTTAATGATTTAATCATAATTGAATTAGAACATAATTTTATATCTATAAAATAATAAAATATTATATATTTTATATCACATAATTATAATTAAAATGTAATATAATATATAATGTATACTTCATAACTTAAAAACACGTGGCATAGTGGTAGAAAGTTTTCTTTCAAAACATAGAACTTTAGTTCAAATCTTTTTCATAGAATTTTGAACATTTTTCTTATCATAAATGAGATCAGTATGAAATTTAATATTTGATGTAAGCATTTCCCCTTGAAAATACATTTATCTTGGTGGTTGAGCACACCTATTCAAGCTCGAATCCCCTAGAAAATACATTTATCTTGGTGGTTGAGTACAACTATTTAAGCTCGAATCTTGCCTATTAATATTATAAAATAATTTTAAGTAAGAGAACTAATTTAAATGGTTCGCTGATTTACAACCAATTTACTAATTTATATACCGATTTTTAGATTATAGATTAAAATGACTTGATTGGACCGGTTAATGATCCAGTTTAGGATTAAATCGGTTCGATTTTCATAACACTGATTCAAATCACAACTTTATTCAATAATTCACACCACAATAATGGTCCTTCCCAAATAGTGCAGAGAAGTAGACAAAAGAAAGCAGGATTCATTAATGACATAAATTTGGCCGGCTAGGCTGCCGATGAAGATGTTTATAATGTAGCAGAAGATAGCAAATACTGATGGTTACATGACACTGACTATGTCATTTCCTAACAGCGTCTTCCATTTCCTATCCTATCATTCCTATGCCTTTAATTTTTGACGGGACTATTTCAGTATCCATTTTGTTCATGAAAAACCGTAGTAGCTATGAAATATTTAATTACTATTAGTTATTGAGTAATACTACACATCAATAAAAAAATTATCAAAATTCAGTTAAAATATGTCAAGATTCAAGGTGGTTATTGAATAAGACAAATGAGAAATTCTTAAAAGTTTTCAATTAATTAAAAGTTCTTGTGTATTATTCATTGTGTATCATCTCAGTTAGAACATCACTATCTCTTACTTTAACAACATTAATGTTATAATTATTGCGTTACAGCAAGTCTATAGAACACTTGAGCATTCAAAAGCTCGAACAGTTACACATTGAGATTCACACATTAATTTTTTAACTGTATACTGACCAAAAATTAACACAACAACCAATAGAAGCTAAAGTGTTCCAAAGCTTGAGCTTCTCAAAGCAAAATTATACATTAAATGATATAGAGTAAAATCTTTTTTCTTGCTTTGAACAATAATAACTCATTCAGACAAATTATCGCAAAAAATTCTGACTATATGATATTTTTCTTGAATATATTTAGTGTACAGCTACAGATCCAAGATCCACAACAGCCGATATCATCTTGTATAGTTTTAAAAAGATGTGAATAGTACCTTCGGTGGGGGTCTACAAGTTTAGGCCCACTTCATTATGTCTTATCTGGCCAAGTGTCGGGATCTACATTTTCGTGTTACTTAATTTTTTTTAATCTTTAATAAACTTTTAAATATTTATTGACTTATCTTTTTTATATTTAATAGATTTTTATTTATTTACGGTTTGTCATGGATATACATAAGGAGAAACTTTTGACACACTAAAATAAAATATACAATATTTGAGTTATTATATAGAAAATTTTAAACCAGATTAATTGAAGTTTAGATAGATTTAATATCTCAGATCCAATTAAACTTAAGTATTCTGAACGTAAAAGTGGTGTATATATTTAAATGTTAAAAATCATATACCACAGTATACATGGAAAAGAAAATGAGTTTACATCATGAAGCAATCATGTAGTCTGCAGAAAATCAAAGTCATATAATTAATGCTTCTGTGGTCTTAGTTAACTTTTCGATGGATTAAATTTAAAGTGGAATAATGGAAATAGGGATGGCTTGGTGCACGTTTAAAATGTTCAATAGTCATTTTTCCTTCAAGAAATTAAGTTTCTAACAACGGCAGTGTGTATAATTTTAGATGGTTTCTTTTGGACCGAAATCATATTTTGGTTTTCTTATATTTTCAATAAGTTCGTGACATTTTATTTTTTCATTTTAATCCTTAACATTAATAAATTTTCTTTAATTTAATTTTTTATTTATATATCTGCGATCTAATAAATGGATATACTATAAGTCATTGTTAAAAATAATGTTTGTTATTATGACAATTTGACAAAAAATAATTAAATAAGTACATTTAAAATTACAACGTTTCGTACATCATTGGTCATTTTAAATACGAGATAACTTTTTTTTATGTATTTATTCAGTTTTTATAAAAGGCAAATTTACGTGCTAGGCCAACTTTTTTTTTTTTTTAAAAAAAAGAGAAATATTAGGCAGCTCCTTACTGAAACAGCGCGTGGAAGGAAGAATCTAACATAACCTAATGGTCTAGCCGGCAGCAAAAAGAAGAACTCCTCAGCACAATTTAAGGGGAACTGCAGTGTCAAAACAGAAAAGAGAGAACATGGTGGCAACAGAAGAAGAAAACATTAAATTAGTGTACTAATATGATGTATGGGGTAAATTAAGAATTAAATAACAAAAATAAATATAATTATAAATTAAAATAATTTTATTAAATAAAATATTTGAAATAAAATTATCTAAAAATGGAGTCATGTGAGAGGATTATATTTACGTGAGAGGTGAGAGCATTTAATAACATCTATTGGATAAAAAGTAACATCTCAGATTACAAGACTCGTTTAAAAAACCACGTGACCCACTCTTTTACTCCTCTAAGTGCGTTCAGCCCAAGAAAGTTGAGAGGGTGAGAAGGCTACTCAGTTTCATCGAGTCTCTGCTTTTACAGTCCTTGCGCTAGATATGTACCAGTAATGAACCATCAACTTGTGGGTACTTGTGGATAGAAATAAAATTATATACCTCACCATTTCACTGAACTGAATTGAACTGAAAGAGGCCAAAGCTCAAGTCATGCCAAGTCTCTTTGGAGACTATTTTTTTTTATTAAGAATCTTATATCTTCTATTTTAATCTTTTGAGTACTAATATTAATTGATTTTAAGTTAATATCTCATATAGTATTATTGTCAAGATTTCATTTCCATCGATTATTTCACTAGGCTTCTTCCGTACTTCGATAGACTCGCCTGTTTCATCTAGACATTTGTGGAGGGTCTCACATAATCTAACTCAATCTTTTAGGTGTAGTTTATATATCTGTTAGGTTACTTCACTTAATGCATACTAATTAATTTTTGGTTTTAATTTATTATCTCCCTCCATAAACTAGTGTTAGACATTCTTTGTAATTTATTCTTTGATTTATTTATTAATTTATCTTAAGGTCTGCAATCCACTTTGTCAAGAAAACCTATCACCTCTGTTCTGTTACCTTCAACATTGTGTGTTGTAGTTTCAAGGTAAGTAATTAGGCTTTGATCAAGAAAAATTCTTAAGTTTCTTTTCTAGAAGCTGAAGTGTTAGTAGAGACAAGTATATTTGCTATTAAAAGGCACAACCTCACTATCTCACCTGCTAAAGAAAATCTATACACACATTCTTAATCCTTTTACTTATGCTTGTTATTGTGATGTGTAATTGATCTATATTTCTATCCTTATCCAATTAATAGTGTGAATGCTTATGTCATGGAGCTCGTAAAAGATTTTGATAATAACAAAGCCAAGATGATAACTAAGTATAAATGGATGCAAAACCAAGTACAACTGGATGCAAAGCTGACATGTTTTTAGGTTAAGATCTCAATGTAAGAAGCTCTCTTGGTGTCTCAATTATTTTTTTAAAAAGGACGTTTCAAAAATCAAATGGTTTTTAAGTCCTGAATTATGAAAATCAAACTTATTTCTTTAAAAGTCCAAGTTTTCTAAATCTCAAAGTTTATCATGGTTAAATGGGCTTAATAATGATTTCAAGGATGTTTGTAATCATTAATCTTAAGTCTAGTAATCAATTTATAGCTTCTTTGGAGGCTTGTAATCGATTACAATAACCTGGTAATCAATTACATCCATGCGAGAATCAGTTTTTCAAGAGTCAGTAGCTATGTAATCAATTACATGAGGTTTGTAATCGATTACAATGCTTCCAGAGGCTTGGTAATCGATTACGTAAGGCTTGTAATCGATTACATCTCTGGCAGAGACCATGTAATCGATTACATTGAGGTTCTAATCAATTACAAATAGTCCAGAAAGTCCAGAATGTGTTTTAAGAACAATGTAATCGATTACATTATTATTGTAATCGATTACATTATTATTGTAATCGATTACAACAAGGCTGTAAGCGCGCAAATGTTTAACCTTGAGCATTTATTACTCACATTAAAAGCCCTAACGACTTTTTTTCTCTAAAATACTATATATGAACCTTCTTAAGTAGGTCATCTTTTAAATACAACAACCCTTGAGAAACATTATCATATTGCTTTTAATTCGAGTTTCATATTACTCATCTCCTTGCTCTATTTTTTGAAATATTTGAGATATTTTTTAGAGAGCTACATAGTGCTTCAAGTTGTAATACACATTCTTTGAGAGAGTTTCTTCTTGTTTCATTCTTGACTAATTGTAACGAGGGTGAGATATGTCTCAAGAAATTTGTAAGAGGTGAGGTATCCCTGCTGTCAAGGCTCAAGCACAAGGGTGAAATATCCAAAGGTGTGAAGAGTGTTCAAGTTTTTAATGGTAGCAAGCACCTATTGAAGCTTGCATTGATAGTGAAAAAATGTCAGGTGGCTTCTCGAGGACTGGACATAGGTTACAAGTAGTATCAGAGTTAGGCTCTTGTATAAAGAACTTAGCAGCTTCAAGAGAAAATGACTTCTTGAAATGGTTTTTCTTCAGAAGGATTTTCAATTAACAGACCACCCTTCTTCAATGGGGATGAGTATGCTTATTGGAAAGAACACATGAAAATTTTCATTGAATCTATTGTTCTCGACGTATGGGATGCTGTTGAAAAAGACCCTTTTATTTCCACACGTGTTGTTGATGGTGTAAAAGTTGAAACACCTAGAAATGAATGAATTGACGACGACAAGAAAAAGCTTCAGTATAATTTAAGAGCCAAGAATATCAATACCTTGACTTTAAGGTATGATGAATTTTTCAGAATTTCAAATTGTAAAACTGCTCAGGAAATGTGGGACACTTTACAAGTTACCCATGAAGGTACTAATGAAGTAAAGAGGTCGAGAATAAACACTCTCACCCGTGAATATGAATTGTTTAGAATGAACCCAGGGGAAAGCATTCAAGAAATGCAAATGAAATTCACTCACATTATTAATCATCTTGTTTCATTAGGTAAAACTTTTTCTAGCGAAGATCTTATTAACAAGGTGTTAAGATGTTTGAGCAAGATTTGACAGCCTAAGATAATAACTATATCAGAATCAAGAAATTTGGCGACCATGACTCTTGCTACTTTATTTGGAAAACTTCAAGAACACGAATTAGAGCTCAACAGACTTGATCAAAGAGAGGAACATGACAAGAAGAAGAAGGGAATTGTACTTAAAGCTACATTTTCAACTATTGATGATAATGATGATGATGATGAAGAAGGAGATGGCATGGAAAACTTTGAATTAAACGAAGAAAATCTTAGCCTCCTCATGAAGAAGTTCGGAAGATTTCTCAGAAAGAAATGACCTCAAAGAAGGCCGCCTTACCCACCAAAGAAGACCCATCATAAAGGAGAAGGTACTTCTTCCACATTATCTCATCTCCTTTACCATGACCCAATTACAACCTTGAATAAAGTCCTCTTGATTTTTGTGTGCATGTGTTTTGAGTAGCGGAGAAGTAGAAGATAAGCAAGCTTATGATAGTACAATTGTTCATGGGTTGAATAGAGCGAAATACTTACCTTTTAAACATTTGAGATATTGAGAGTAAATTTTGTGAGGATATATCATTCTTGACTTATTCTTTTCAACTGAAGTTTCCTTCCTTGTTGATTTGAGATGTGAAGAAATGTTACCTCATTAATACTTTGATCCCTTGAATTTTTGGTTGCTCTTCTAGATTCATCGAGTCTTTTAGAGTTTTTAATTTTTGAATCTATGTCGTTTTTCTTTATTTCCTAGCTTTGGTCTTATGTGTTTTGCCTAGGAGTACAAAAAGTTAAGTATGGGAGAATTTGATAATCACATATTTTATACATTAATAAACCCTCATTTTTAGTTATTTACACTCTTCATGTACTTAATTGATTAAGTTTGGTTATGTTTTGTAAGTTTAGACTCAAATTAGACTTAATTGATTTTTTTAGCATTATTTTGGTCTTACATTATTTCTGTATTTCGGTCATATCTTGAATTCTAGATGTCTTATAATTATGTATCTTACCTTGTAAGAAAGATAAGAGAGAGCTCTACAACTTTCATGAGAGTTTCAGGGAAAAATCGGACATCTAGTGGAGCTAATTGGGCTTGAAATTCAGAACACGAGTTTTGTGACTAGAACCCGAATAGTGTGCAGTAATCATTGCATAGTTTGAGTTTAAGGAACTAAAATGGGCTGCAAATTTGGCATCTAAAAGTTAAGACCCATATCTACAATTTTCATGAAGAACACAAGAGCTCATTCGGACAGCTTGGAGGTCATATTGGGTCTGGAAGTCAAAACAAAGGTGCTGAAACAGGGCCTGAGCAGTCTACAGTAATTGGGTCATATCTTGGGCTGTACGATGAATTTTTGGATGATTTTGGTAGCATTAGAAAGTTGAGACAATTTCCTAGAACTTTCATGAAGACCACTTTAATTCATTCTGACATTATCCATGAATTCATCACTGAATGATTTCAGAAACAAGAAATTTCAATAATTTTTCACTCACAAAAGTTCTTTGGCATTTTCCACTCTTCCACTCACTCATCCACCCACTCATTAATCAATTCCCTTATCATTTTGTATTCCTAATCCTATATAAAAGGAACCATAGGTAGATCATTTGAAAAATCTTGGTTAGAGATTAAGTTCATGTTATTATGTTATTTACTTGTAGTAATTTTCTTTTATTGTAAATAGAAGTTATGATCATCTTCTTCTTCTTCTCTCTTTCTTTCTTCTTGCTCATGGGTAACTAATTTTCATTTTGTTTGGGTGAAGGAGTGAAATTTTTGGTAATAAAATAAGGTTAGATTAATTTCTTTCTTGCGCTTAAATGATATATTATCAAGTGATCATTACACGTATTGTATTTTGTTTCCAATCAATTTAGAAATCTTCATTGAAAAGTGGAGTTCTTGATTCATTGTAAACACGTGGTTTGGCACAATGAATATTTGAACTCATTTACAAGTGTAAGTGTTGGTAAATAATTAAATGAACCATAATATAATTACGTATATAATTCTAAATGGGCTTTGAATGTTTTATTCTCCGATTGGAACTTCCGTTTTGGGTGGATTTCAATTGAGTGATAAAAAGAATTAATTTTGTCCTTAATTTATTACCAAAAATGGATTTCCTACCCCAAGTAAGTTCTTTAATTTAATTGTAAACAAATTTTATTATCTTTATTGTTGTGACAAAGTCTTGCCTTATCTCAAAAATTTTTCTTCATCAATTCACTGTGAATCAACCTTGGACTCCCAAAAAAATTATTACTTGAGACAACCTGCACTTGAATTTACATCTTTTAATCTGCATCATCTCGCCTATTAATATTGTAAAAAAAAATTAAGAGAACTGATTTGAATGGATCGCTAATTTACAATTGATTTACTGATTTATAGATCGATTTTTTGATTATAGATTAAAATGACTTGATTGGACCGGCCAATGATGCAGTTTGGCATTAAATCGGTTCGATTTTCTTAACACTGATTCAAATCACAACTTTCTTCAATAATTCACACCACAATATTGGTCCTTCCCAAATATTGCAGAGAAGTAGACAAAAGAAAGCAAGATTCATTAATGACATAAATTTCATTGCTTTAGCCAAAGTCCTTGAAGTTTGGACCAAAATTAATGATTTGGTCTTTGGTACGGGTTTTAGTATAGGGAAAAACAAGTGTTGAACTAAGACTTGGACAAAATTCTGGCCTACAAAGTGTTTGGAATCAGGTTAAGAAAGTTTTGAAGAGCTCTGAAGTTTGTGGGATCTATCTTCTACTGGTTGCAGTGAAAAACACAAGTTTAGAAGGCTTGTAATCGATTACAGACCCCCTGTAATCGATTATAGACCCCCTGTAATCGATTACACAGGCTCTGCCAAGCAAAATATACAAAGTCAGAAGGCCTGTAATCGATTACATACCTGTGTAATCGATTACAAAGATTTTGTTAGCCCAAAATGAAAAGTCAGAAGACCTGTAATGGATTACATACCCTATGTAATCGATATGTAATCGATTACTTCCCTCATTGTAATCAATTACAGATAAACCCAAGCAATGTAATCGATTACAACCCCTTTGTAATCAATTACAAGGAGGTTTAAAAGGAGTCCTGGATGCGCAAACGACCATTTTTACCTGAAACTCTCAATTTTCTCTCTCAACAAACACGAACCACCTCTTACCATAACCCTCAAATCTCTCCCATTTCTTCACCAAATCCCTCCATTCCACCTCCCATTCACTTCAAAATCTACTCTGCACAAAACCCTACCTCAAATCTCACCAAAAACACCTCAATCCCACCTTGATTCGTCACTCGTACGTGTGTTCTTCTCACCCAAACCCAACTCCAAAAATGCTTTAACCACTCACCTTCCTCTGCCTTCTCCCACTCCCAAACACTCACAAAACCCTTTTTTTTCCCTAACTTCTAATTCCTCCATTTCCTCTCTTTTCAATCCAGTGACTGAATTCTCTCGCAAAACCAAAAAGCCCAGAACAGGGGCAGTTGGTGCTTCGTCTTCCCAAGCTCCTCCTCTCACCATTCCTGACTTGGACCTCTCTGCTCTCTTCAGGACATCCAAACAAGCTGAAGTGTTTCACTAGCAGTTTCACCTCTGAAAAATTATACAGCCCAGGTATCTTACTGCTGAGTTCTATTCTAGTGAGCCTTTATAAAGCTTTCGTTTGGTTGAGTAACTGGATCTAGTTAAATTTTTGAGCATTAAGAGAGATATATACCCTAATTTAGTTCGAGTATTTTATGGCAATTTAAAATTTGAGAATGTCTGTCTAGTTTCTGACGTGAAGAAGATACCAATAGTCATCAATTCTGGACTTTGGTATCAATTAATTAGGTTGAGCTCTGATGGTGCTAATTTTACTGGGTTAAATCAGTGGGGTGACGAGCGCCGAACTCAGTCAAAATTATAACCGAAGTTATTACCTAAGCTTGTAGCACAGTGACAACACCGGATCGTCTCCTCAAGGATCGTAAATGCAATTTAATCAAATCAAGTGAAAGTTAGCAAAGGGGGGTTTGACAGTTTAAGATCGTACTTAACAAAATTAACGGAAGAAATAACAATTAAAGAGCAGTCAATTTAGAAACCTATCCAAGATTGGGTGGATTCAATCATAGACCCTTCATAGAACACTTGAAGCGCAATTGAATTGTTAATTTGGATCTAATCAAGATCTCTGCATCAAATCCAGAATTCATACTAGACGATCGTCTAGAATTCAATTAACAAGTGATAAACACAAATCCGCAATCGCATCATTCATGAAAATCTATGTTAATTTCAAGTACCGAATTCAATTAACTTAGGCACAAATCAGTAACCTAACCTCTTCAATTATGTGATTAATTTAGATCAATCAGTTCTAAGTTTCATCACAAATCTCAATCTTCATTTATGTGATTAGTTTAGATCAATCAGTTCTAAGTTTCATCACAAATCTCAATCTTAAACCAAGATCAATCAGATCAACATAAATAGAATCACCATTCATGCATTCAAGATTAAGAAGAAGAAAAAGAAGAAGAAAGAGGAATTCAATTACAAATCAAATACAATGCATAACCAAGGTCTCAAGAATCCAAACCACAATCTCTTCAAGAGTTCTAAATTGACCCAAAGTAGCTTAGCCCTCCATTACCATGAAGGGGAGCATCAAAATATACAAAACTATGAGAAACTATGAAGAAGCAAGAAGAAACTTAGAGAGAAAATGAAGGAGAATTTCATCTTGTTCATGATAAATGATGCCTTTTATAGAAGTCTAAGGTAACAAAATGACAAAGGGAAGTGGGTGGATGAGTGGGTGAGTGAGTGGAGTGTTTGAGTGGATGGATTAGTGGGTTGGTTTAGTGGATTGGTTTAGTGGATGAGTGAGTGGAATGGTTGAGTGGTTGAATTAGTGAAAAATGCCAAAGGACTTTTGGTGAGTGGGAAATTATGGACATGAATGGGTGAGTGGATGGATGAGTGGATGGATTAGTGGATGAGTGGGTGGAGTGGTTAAGTGGTTGGATTAGTGTATGAGTGGATGAGTGGGTGAGTTAGTGGATGAGTGGATGAGTGGATTAGTGGATGGATGAGTGGATTAGTGGATGGATGAGTGGATGGTTGAGAACGAAAATTTCGTGTCTGACTTGGAAGCCAAAAACGACCCACTAATCTTCAGAACCACGAAAAGTGTTCTTCATGAAAGTTGTAGATCCTTGTCTTGGCTATAAAATGGATAGCTGGTTCGTCCAATTTGGCTTCCTTAAGCCCAAGATATGTCCCAAATACCGTAGGTTGTTCAAACTCAACTTCAGCACCTCTGTTCCGACTTGCAAGCTCAAAATGACCTACTAGACTTCTTTTTCTCAAAATGTGTTCTTCATGAAAGTTGTTTATTTGGATCTTGACTATCCACTGTCCAAATTTCAGCCCATCTCCATTATTACGTCTTGAGATATGATTTTTTGAGTGCACACTATTCGGATTCTACTGACAGAACCTGTATTCTGACTTCCATGTCAACTTAGGTCCCTTAGACATCTGAATCAGACTTCGAGCTCTTCATCAAAGTTGTAGAGCTTCTTCTTAGCTTTCCTACAAGGTAAAATTCATGTTCATCAGATATTAGGAACTCAAGTTATGGCCAAAATACAGAAACAGTGTCAAATCTCAATAATGCTAGAAATATTTAATTAGGACCAATTTGAGCTCAAACTCACAAAATCATACCAAACTCAATCAATTAAGAATATGGAGAGTGTAAATGACTAAACATAAGGGTTTCTTAATGAATAAAATATGTGATTATCAAATTCCCCCACACTTAGCTTTTTGCACTCCTGGGCAAAACTCAAGACCAAAATTTTACAATCAAGAAGAACAACCAAAGGTTCAAGGGATCAAAACATTCATGAGTTAACAATTTTTCACATCTCAAACCAACAAGCAAGGTATCTTCAACATGAATCGAGAATGATAGATCTTCACAAGATTCCCTCTCAATCTCTCAAGTGTTTAAAGGGTAGGTATTTCACTCAATTCAACCCATGAAAATTGCACTACCATAAGCTTGCTTATCTTCTACTTCTCCACTACTCAAAACACATGCACACACAAATCATGAGGACTTTATTCAAGGTTGTAGTGAGGTCAAGGTAACACGAGAGGATAAAATGGATATGAGAAGATAAATACTAAAGAGAATAAAAGCAAATGAGAGCTGAGTTCAAATAACAAGCATAAAAGTTCATCCCAACTCTAGTGTATATCTCTTTACATATTCATTTCCCAATCCTTTTTTTTTTTAAAACACTTGGTTTTTTTTTTTTTTTTTTTTTTTTTTTTTTCTTTTTCTTTTATATATATGAACATAACTATATACATACATTTTTTTTTCTTTTTGGGCACTCTTTTCTTTTTCAACAACCATTTTGTACACACACCCCACACTTGTTCAAAAACTCATCCATTAACCAAGCTAATGTTCTTTTATTCCCTAAGGTAAAGTAAGAACACGATTTCTCATTTAAGGCACATAATGAGCTAGAAACAAGGAATGGTCAAATAAGCTCAAAGGGGTTAAGCAAAGGAAAATATACAAGGTTGACAAGAATCGAGAATTTTCAAGAAGTCAAAAGAGTGCTTGATATCATATTGAAAACAAGGTTGGCTATTTGGTTAAACTAGCTAATTAAGAAAGAGGGCCTCAATCATGTTCATGCATGCAAGTGAAATGTAGCCTCAAAAAGAATCAAAGCAAGTTCTAGAGTGGTCATTAACATGAGTGAAAATCACACAAGAAAGAAGAGAATGACATAAATGTTAAATCCATCCATTAGGCTCAAAATCTCACAAGGTATGCATCCATCAAACTCAATTCATCAATTCAATCATCCATCTCCAAGCATATCGGTTCAAGAAGGAGAAAAATTATTCAATCATGCAATGAACTTTTTTTTTTAACAAAAAGAAACTTGCTAAAATCTCTCCCCCACACTTAATATAGACATTGTCCTCAATGTGAAAGTGATAAATAAAACGGAAAGAAAAGAGCAACACAACCCGATGAGGAGTGAATCAACGCCAAGCGAGTAAAAGAAGCACATTTGTCGATTGCGCGCATCGATCGAAAAGAAATCAAACAAGAAAACGTTAGTACTTCCACAATTTAATACTAATTAATTACTACCTAAAAAAAAACTCCTTTACTCGCCACCAATTAAGATCGTCTCAAGAGTAAAATTACTCCTTACTCGCCATCACTAATTGGTTTAATAAGTCCATGACAATCATAACATACTTTCCAAACAAAACAACAACAAATTTTTTTTTTTTTAATAAAATCAAACCCATTAAAGAGAAAGTGTCGAAAAGGTTGAAATTAAGAAACACGAAATCTTTTTTTTTTTTTTTTTTTTTTTTTGACTTCAAGAAAACCATCAAGGTAAAGAAGTCTAGAAACCCCCGAAGGACTCGCTCAAAGGATCGTCGTACAAAAATCAAAATACAACAAAATAATACAAAGATAAAAGAAATAGAAAATGATGACATACCCTGTATACAGTTTTCCATGGCGTATCTTTATACCGCGTCATGAGTGCAAGTAGACATCACGTCCCTTTTTTTTTTCTTTTTTGAAATTGTTAGAAAAACTTGATGAAAGATGAGTGTGTACTTACTTAAGATTGGGATGGAGGTAGTCTGCTCTTTCGGCTTTGTGCCAAAGCATTGTTGACCAATATTCGATCCATTCAAGACCACGTAACATAGGGCTCCCAAAAGGGACAAGTGGCCATAATACGACCGGGTTGCCTCACATGTGGAATACAATCTACCTTCTTTGTTTTTCAATTAAGAAGGCTGGATCAGGATGCATGCATTTCCCCATTCACGGTGTGTGTTACCAAAGCCAACCCTAAGAAGTATACATTTTTTTATTTTTTTTTATTTTTTTTTTTTTTTTTTTTTTTTTTTTTTTTTGAGAGATGACATGAAGAAGAAGAAGATGATGATATGTACAGATTGTTTGTGGATATGGCTCACATCTGCCTCTAGTTTAACGTCCAGTAACGGCTTAAACATCTTCTATGAGTCGAGGATAAGCTTCCCATCCAATTTTCTTATAAATTGACAAACAGGGTCTTTTAGAGTCAGATTCCCAAGACTGTAGCGTTTTTCTTCATCCTTGAAGAGATTCCACAAATTAAGAATTTCACCCCGCATTAATCCATAAGAACGCGTCTCAAGAGTCAATAAGATATCATCTAATGACTCCTTACTCAGTCCATTCTTAATGAAGGATTTATTTGCGAAAATCATCCCCAAAGAACGACATTGCTCTGTTACAATTCCATCGTCCACATTTGTAACAGACTTGTAACCTTTTTGCTCTTCTCCTTTTAGAATATGAACTTCTTCCAAGACCGGGCATATATGAGTCAAATGAAATTGAGGACTCACCTGTTAATCGGACCTTCGCTTCAATTATCCAACAGTATATCTTCGGCATACCTTTGTGCATTAACAGTCTCAATCTTTCACATCGAACTTTGTAGATTTTTCTCAGAGCATTTTGAGGAAGAGAAGGAAAATATTTTCTCGGGTTTGAAAGAATGACATCCATTTTGAAGGAGAAGAAGGATTCGATTATTTTGGGAAACCGAAAAATAAACCGACTTGAGAGTCACGAATGAGTACCGTATCCGCCACTTAACCAAGCAACACAAAGAACTCAAGAACTTAGTTTTCCAGGAATGGTTGAGTCTTTGTCCATTAACTGTAAGCGCATTACCATTCCTAGGATCCTCAATATCTTCGGCCCCAGAGGATACACGTGTTTGACAGCAAAAGAACCGCGCCACCTAGATCTCAAATTTTCAAGGAGTAGGTGCAGATGATAATCTCAAAGCAGAACCTTTTTGACCAATTTCCGCAACTTTTGCAAAAGGTGTAATAGACCTTGAATAAAGTGGGTCAATAAAATCCATACTGCAAGATTTTCGCTGTTGTTGTCGTTGAAGAAAAAGTGACCTCCACTTGCTTCCGAGTGACAAAATTGAATGGCACTACCTTCCTCATTGTCGGGCATATATGTTTTTTTTTTTTTTTTTTTTTTTTTTTTTTTTTCTTTTTTTTTTTTTTTTTTTTTTTTATTCATAATGCGGATGGAGAAGGTTCATCACCTCCACTTCGCATTCTCTGGAAGTTCATGATCTTGTTTGAGGCGGTGTCCATTTACGATGAAAGCTTTGGCGGTGACCTCACTTTTAATCCGAACAAACACTGAAGGAAAAACCTTAGTAACAATAAATGGTCCATCCCATCTAGACCTTAATTTGCAGGGCATGAATCGGAGGCGGGAGTTATAGAGGAGAACTTTTGACCAATCTCAAATGTTTTCCTCGAATCAACTTATCATGGAAGGCTTTGGTCTTCTCCTTATAAAGTTTGGAACTTTCATAAGCCTCCAAGCGGATCTCCTCCAATTGTCAGCACTGCAGCTTCCTTTCCATACCGCTTGATCTAGGTCCAAGTTGCACCTTTTCACCGCCTGAATGCATGATGCTCAATTTCTACCTAGGTGGCGGCTTTTCCAAAAACAATCCGATACGGAGACATCCCGATTGGTGTCTTATAAGCAGTCCAGTAAGCCCATAAAGCATCCTCAAGCCTCTTGCTCCAAATCCTTTCGTTAGGTTGAACTGTCTTTCTCGGAGTACTGCTTGATCTCCCTGTTGGAAACCTCGGCTTGTCCATTAGTTTGGGGATGGTAAGGTGTAGAAACTCTGTGCAAGACCCCATACTTTTTCATCAAAGCTTCCATGCTTCGATTACAAAAATGTGAACCCTGATCACTGATGATGGCCTTTGGAACTCCAAACCTGCAAAAAATCTGTGATCTAACAAAATCCACAACAACTTTGGAATCATCAGTCCGAGTAGCTTTCGCCTCCACCCACTTGGATACATAATCAACAGCTAGCAAAATGTAAACAAAACCAAAAGAAACAGGAAAGGGTCCCATAAAATCAATACCCCATACATCAAAAATCTCACAGAACAATAAGGATTTCTGGGGCATCTCATTCCTTCGAGAAGTGTTTCCTATTCTTTGGCATTGATCACAAGATTTACAAAACACATATGCATCATGAAATAGAGTAGGCCAATATAATCCAGATTCCAAAACTTTCCTAGCAGTCCTTTGGGGACCAAAATGACCGCCACATGCAAGTGTATGACAAAAGCTAAGAATAGAATGGAATTCATTATCAGGCACACATCTCCTAATGACTTGGTCACTACAAAATTTCCACAGATAAGGGTCATCCCACACATAATATTTTGACTCATTTTTCAATTTATCAATCTGAGCCCTAATAAAATGTGCAGGGAAAACACCAGCAACTAAGAAATTTATCAAATCAGCAAACCAAGGAGTGTTACCTTGCAGACTTGAAAAGTCGCTCATCGGAAGACATCATGGATGGATAAAGTATCTGCCTCCTTTTCAATACGACTTAGGTGATCAGCCACTAAATTCTCCGCTCCACTTTTATCACGGATTTCAATATCGAACTCTTGGAGGAGCAAAATCCACCTAATCAATCTAGGCTTTGCATCAAGCTTCTTCAGGAGAAACTTCAGAGCTGTATGATCTGAAAACACAACCACTCTAGAACCAAGCAAATATGATCGAAATTTGTCTAAAGCAAAAATAATTGCTAAAAGTTCCTTTTCAGTGGTGGTGTAGTTGACTTGTGCAGGATCTAAAGTTCTTGAAGCATAAGAGATGACATGAGATATTTTACCGACCCTTTGTGCAAGAACAGCTCCCAAAGCATAATTAGAGGCATCACACATGAGCTCAAATGGAAGTGTCCAATCTGGTGGTGGATGATAGGTGTCTTGGTCAATGCTTGCTTCAAGTGATTGAAGGCATCCTTGCATTTCGGTCAAAATGGAACTCCACTTCTTTTTGTAGCAAGTTGGATAGTGGAAGAGCAATTTTGCTTTGAAATCTTTTATGAACCGCCTATAGAAACCTCGCATGACCAAGGAAAGAGCGAACCTCCCGCACGCATGTGGGGTAAGATAAGCATGAAATAACATTTATTTTTGCAGATCTACCTCGATACCCTTGCTAGATATTACATGTCCTAAAACTATACCTTGTTCTACCATGAAATGACATTTCTCAAAATTGAGAACAAGGTTAGTTTCAATGCATCTATGTAAAACCCGAGCTAGACTATCCAAGCATGCATCAAAGGAAGAACCATAGACAAGTAAAATCATCCATAAACACATCCATGCAATTCTCTAAAAAGTCGAAAAGATACTTACCATACACCTTTGAAAGGTGCGGAGCATTGCACGAGACCAAACGGCATCCTCCCGTATGCAAATGTGCCAAATGGACAAGTGAAAGTAGTCTTCTCTTGGTCTACGGGGCTATATGAATCTGAAAATAACCCGAATATCCATCCGAAAACAATAATGTGACTTGCCGCCTAGCCTCTCCAACATCCGATCAATGAAAGGTAGCGGAAAATGATCTTTTCGGTAGCCTGGTTAAGCCGCCTATAATCAATGCAAACCCGCCAACCTGCTTTCCGAACTCTTGTGGGTAGAAGTTCGTTATTCTCATTCTCAACTACCGTGACCCCAGATTTCTTGGGAACAACCCGCACGGGGCTCACCCATTTACCGTCCGATATGGGATAAATAATGCCACTTGAAGTAGCTTGGTCACTTCCTTCTTCACCACATCTAGAATCAAGGGGTTCGCCTCCTTTGGGGTGCCTTACCGGTTTCGTATCCTCTTCCAATAAAATCCTATGCATGCATGTGGAGGGACTAATACCGGGAAGATCCGCAAGTGTCCATCCGATGGCTTGCTTATTCTCGCCTCAAAACCCGCAGTAATTTTTCTTCTTGTTCAAAGGTTGCTGATTCTTAGCAACAATCATCGGTACTTCTCACCATCTCCTAAATATGCATATTTAAGATGGTCCGGCAAAGTCTTCAACTCTAAGGATGGAGGTCTGTACAATGGAAGCGCAAACAAGCTATTTGAAACAACTAACTCAAAGAACACTAAATTCGTCATACTTCGACTCTCATTTTCACATGTTGTACCATTCAAGTCAAGCAGCGGCTACATCACCACTTATAATCGCATTAATCTCAAGACATGCAAACACATGGCTCAACATCACAAGCAACACATGTATCACAAGAAACAGAATCCAGAAAGTCAAGAATATCGGGGAATTCAAAGATATAAATCAAAGATAAACATCATCAACAAAGATCTCAATCACATCAATATGAAAAACAGAATGCTCCTCCAGGGGATGTCTCATGGCATCAAAAATGTTAAACCTGTACCAAATCATCGCCAAACTCCATAGAAAGGGTGCAGCATGCACATCTATCTTGGTCTTGGCGGTCTTGAGGAACGGTCTGCCTAGAATTAATGGAGCATGGTTTGCTGAAGACTCATCTTCCATGTCCAAGACATAGAAGTCCGCTGGAAAAATTAGTCATTCACTCGAACTAATACATCTTCTAGCACTCCTGCAGGATGAGCAGTGGTCCTATTTGCCAATTGAATCACTATACCAGTGGGTTGTAAAGTGCCAATGTTCAAGGACTGATAAATTGACATAGGCATGACATTAATCGAAGCACCCAAATCTAGCATTGCATGTTCAAATTTGGAGTTACCTATCGTGCAAGGAATTGTGAAAGTTCCAGGATCTTTGCATTTTTGTGGCATGCTTGGTAGAATCATTGCGAAACATTTCGCCCATGCTTATTTTCTCGGCACTTAAGTCTTCTCTTGTGAGTACACAACTCTTTGAGGAATTTGGCATACTTGGGAATCGCTTGATTGCATCAAGGAGGGGAATATTGATTTCCACCTTCCGAATGTGTCCATGACTTCTCTTTCTATTTCTCGTTTGCATGCAAAGTATGCTTGGACCGTGTGACTCGTGTGGAAAAGGTAGTGGAATAGCCGATTTGAATTCTCTCGCACATTTCTTCGTGTCATAGATTTTTGACCGAGCTATCCACTTTTTTCTCGTTTCGGTCACCTTCGGTTGCTTTGCACTTGTAGTTCGTGTTGTGGTGGAGTAGGACCGTCAACTTCTCTCGCCACTTCTCAAGCTAATGGCACTTACATTGCCTCTTGGGTTGTTGATTGTTTGTGAAGGCAATTGGTTTGACCCTTGACTTTTCAGCTCACTCAGAGTGGTTGCCATCTGCCCAATTTGAGTTTGTAAATTCTGGATGGTGGCATTGACATTCTCGCTGAAACTGTTTCATCAAGTCTTCGAAAGGTGGCTCACCGGAGTGGCTCGCCGGAACAGTAGCCGAGGGGCCGGCTTTGTATGGGTGGCGGAGCAGGTTGTGCTTGCCTAAATGCGCAGTGGTTGGTACTTGTTGCTAGGGCCTCGTAGCTTGGTATCTAAACCGTGGTTGCCTTCTTGTTGGTAGGGTTGTTGTTGTTGTTGACCGAATTTCCATATCTCAAAGTTGGGATGGTCCCTCCACCAGGGTTATAGGTATTAGAAAATGGATCATATCCGGGCTTCTTTGTGATTGCCGATATTGGGCTCTACCAGAAAAATACCACCGCCGCAATGCATTGTTCTCGGGAATAATAGAACCACCATCCTGAAGTGTAGGGCATGCATCAAGTAGGATGAGATGAACAAAAGCAAATGTCACACACAGTTGCAAGCAACCGCATTGGTGCTTGTTGTGCCATCGCTAACCGCCTCACCAAAGAAGTTAATTCATCAAGTCCGTGTTCCATTCTCTCGTTGGTCTACATGAGACGATTGAATTTCATTGACTCCTCTGGTTGAGGTAATAATTCGTGTGCCAAATTGTTGGGTGTTGGCTGCCATGTTTGCTATCAAATCTCTCGCTGCTGCAGGGGTCTTGTCTACTAAGGCTCCTCCAGAGGCAGCATCCACCATGCTTCTGTCATTTGGCAGCAAGCCTTCATAGAAATATTGAATTAAGAGCTGATCGGTGATTTGGTGGTGGGGACAGCTCGAGCACAGCTTCTTGAATCTTTCCCAATATTCATGCAAAGTCTCCCCTGTCATTTGTCTTATGCCACATATATCTTTTCTAATGGCAGCAGCTCTAGAGGCAGGGAAAAATTTCTCTAAGAACAACCGCTTCATGTCAGTCCAACTTGTTACTGAACCGGTGAAAGATAAAATAACCAATCCTTGGTCAGATCAAGAAGTGAGAAAGGAAATGCCCTCGGCTTGATGTGCTTTCTTCGAGATCCCATGTGGCTTCATGGTTGAACAAACCACATGGAACTCCTTTAGATGCTTATGGGGATCCTCACCGCAAAACCGTGAAACTTGGGCAACAAATGTATCAATCCGATTTTAACTCAAAATCAAGCATCAAGATCTGGGTATTGAATACACAAAGACCGGTTAGTTATATCAGAGCAAGAAGTTCCTTAAGAGTTCTATTTTGCATGTTATCACCATAGTTTTAATTATTCAAGATCTCAAGTTCACTCTCAATATTAAGATCAAATTGAAGCAATTCTTGCACTTAGCCTACGAGCTCTAATCAACCTATGCAAAGTTCTATCAATCTCGGGATCAAAGTCAACCAAGTTATCGTGGCTCGAGACCTAGTCATGCATCACACAAAAACAAATAAATAAGCAAAATACACTAGACAATGGTTAAAAATGTTAGAAAAATTAATAAAAAGCAAAAGTTAGTAAACACACTTCAAATGAAAGATTACACTTACTAATCCCCTAAACGGCGCCAAAATTTTGACGAGCACCGAACTCAAACTCAAAATTATAACCGAAGTTATTACCTAAGCTTGTAGCACAGTGACAACACCGGATCGTCTCCTCAAGGATCGTAAATGCAATTTAATCAAATCAAGTGAAAGTTAGCAAATGGGGGTTTGACAGTTTAAGATCGTACTTAACAAAATTAACGGAAGAAATAACAATTAAAGAGCAGTCAATTTAGAAACCTATCCAAGATTGGGTGGATTCAATCATAGACCCTTCATAGAACACTTGAAGCGCAATTGAATTGTTAATTTGGATCTAACCGAGATCTCTGCATCAAATCCAGAATTCATACTAGACGATCGTCTAGAATTCAATTAACAAGTGATAAACACAAATCATGCAATCGCATCATTCATGAAAATCTATGTTAATTTCAAGTACCGAATTCAATTAACTTAGGCACAAATCAAGAACCTAACCTCTTCAATTATGTGATTAATTTAGATCAATCAGTTCTAAGTTTCATCACAAATCTCAATCTTCATTTATGTGATTAGTTTAGATCAATCAGTTCTAAGTTTCATCACAAATCTCAATCTTAAACCAAGATCAATCAGATCAACATAAATAGAATCACCATTCATGCATTCAAGATTAAGAAGAAGAAAAAGAAGAAGAAAGAGGAATTCAATTACAAATCAAATACAATGCATAACCAAGGTCTCAAGAATCCAAACCACAATCTCTTCAAGAGTTCTAAATTGACCCAAAGTAGCTTAGCCCTCCATTACCATGAAGGGGAGCATCAAAATATACAAAACTATGAGAAACTATGAAGAAGCAAGAAGAAACTTAGAGAGAAAATGAAGGAGAATTTCATCTTGTTCATGATAAATGGTGCCTTTTATAGAAGTCTAAGGTAACAAAATGACAAAGGGAAGTGGGTGGATGAGTGGGTGAGTGAGTGGAGTGTTTGAGTGGATGGATTAGTGGGTTGGTTTAGTGGATTGGTTTAGTGGATGAGTGAGTGGAATGGTTGAGTGGTTGAATTAGTGAAAAATGCCAAAGGACTTTTGGTGAGTGGGAAATTATGGACATGAATGGGTGAGTGGATGGATGAGTGGATGGATTAGTGGATGAGTGGGTGGAGTGGTTAAGTGGTTGGATTAGTGTATGAGTGGATGAGTGGGTGAGTTAGTGGATGAGTGGATGAGTGGATTAGTGGATGGATGAGTGGATTAGTGGATGGATGAGTGGATGGTTGAGGACGAAAATTTCGTGTCTGGCTTGGAAGCCAAAAACGACCCACTAATCTTCAGAACCACGAAAAGTGTTCTTCATGAAAGTTGTAGATCCTTGTCTTGGCTATAAAATGGATAGCTGGTTCGTCCAATTTGGCTTCCTTAATCCCAAGATATGTCCCAAATACCGTAGGTTGTTCAAACCCAACTTCAGCACCTCTGTTCCGACTTGCAAGCTCAAAATGACCTACTAGACTTCTTTTTCTCAAAATGTGTTCTTCATTAAAGTTGTTTATTTGGATCTTGACTATCCACTGTCCAAATTTCAGCCCATCTCCATTATTACATCTTGAGATATGATTTTTTGAGTGCACACTGTTCGGATTCTACTGACAGAACCCGTATTCTGACTTCCATGTCAACTTAGGTCCCTTAGACATCTGAATCAGACTTTGAGCTCTTCATCAAAGTTGTAGAGCTTCTTCTTAGCTTTCCTACAAGGTAAAATTCATGTTCATCAGATATTAGAAACTCAAGTTATGGCCAAAATACAGAAACAGTGTCAAATCTCAATAATGCTGGAAATATTTAATTAGGACCAATTTGAGCTCAAACTCACAAAATCATACCAAACTCAATCAATTAAGAATATGGAGAGTGTAAATGACTAAACATAAGGGTTTCTTAATGAATAAAATATGTGATTATCATGGGGCAATGAGTATAACTACAAGTCTGGCCTGAACTCCTTGCTGAGAATAGGTTTTTACCCCGGTACGAGAGTTTTGGCTACTGGGCTTACTATGGAAAACAAGGTACTCCACTACCTTGTGGCTAGAGGCTTGATTGCCAGAGGAGGCAATTATTCTCAAGTTCTCAAGGATGATGTCCTAGCTCTACGGGCAATGAAAATCAGGCGCTTCATTAATTGGGCTTATTATGTCATTCAACACATGCTACAAGCGAAGAAGGATCCCCATCCTCTACCCTATGGCATGCTTATCATTGCGATCCTTGAGCACTTCCATATTCCTTTGTCTGGGGAGGCAAAAGATGAGACTTCTGACGGGCAGGAGTGCATCAGTGTGCACACTATGACGAAGCTACAACTGAGGAATATTGATTATCATTGGTACTATCTCCATCATGAAGTGGATGGTCACATGTCCTGAGGTGCTGATGAGGATGTTGAGGATGGCGCACCTCCAGCTGCTCTAGTTCCACCTTCTATGGACCTTCTGCTACAGGAGCTCCGAAGCCTCCGCACTCATATCGACGATCAATTTAGTGAGCTACGCATCTCTGTTCACCGCCTTGAGGAGCGAGTTACTCACACAGATGAGGAGGTTTCCACCATTCGATCTTTATTAGAGAGTGCTCCGGACCATTAGCCTAGGCATGCTTCTCCCTCCTCTACTGCACCTTATGGTGCACCTCCTACACTAATTTCTTTAGTTGGACCTTCCAGTGCTACACCCGGTGTCCCTGATGATAATGAGGATATTTTCGGCTCTGAGGATGATCTTGCCACTGGTGACGATGACGTCGATCTTGCTGATATGGAAGCTGACAGTGACAGCGAGGCAACCGAGTGATGCTGGGAGACTTAGTCATGATGCTTATTTTTATTATTATCTGACCCAGTAGCATTTTTTATACTATTTTGTATATAACTCTATTTATTCTAGTCCCTCTGCTGTTTATATACTCTAATATACTATTTTCTCTGGTATCTTATTGCTTAATCTATATTCTGTTATATATATATATATACTCTGCACCTTGAATTTTTTAGACTATCTGCTGTTGCTTTTCTGAGTACATTGCTTAGCCTATTGCCTATTTTTTTTGTCTACTGTTTTGTTGGTCTATTTGGTGATCTTGGATATGCCATTATGTTGCTGAAACTCTACCAAAATTTTGTTTGTGTGAATGTTTATGCATCTTATCCCTTTTATTTTAGCTTTTGGATAATGTCAAAAGGGGGCGAGATTGCATGAGTAAGGGGGAGAATGCATGAGCTCAGGGGGAGAGCGATGCTTTAATATATGATATATTATATTTGCACGTATTGCTTCTCTTTCTTTGTGTTGGTTTGTCATCATAAAAAATGGAGAGAATGTGAATGCTTATGTCATAGAGCTCGTAAAAGATTTTGATGATAATAAAGCCAAGATGATAACCAAGTATAAATGGATGCAAGACCAAGTAGAAATGGATGCAAAGCTGACATGTTTTTAGGTTAGGATCTTAATGTAAGAAGCTCTCTTGGTGTCTCAATTATTTTCTTAAAAAGGTTTTTTCAAAAATCAAATGGTTTTTAAGTCTTGGATTATGAAAATCAAGCTTATTTCTTTAAAAATCCAAGTTTTTTAAATCTCAAGGTTTATCATGGTTAAATGGGCTTAACAATGATTTCAAGGATGTTTGTAATCATTAATCTTAGGTCTAGTAATCAATTTATAGCTTCTTTAGAGGCTTGTAATCGATTACAATAACCTGGTAATCAATTACATCCATGCGGGAATCAATTTTTCAAGAGTCATTAGTTATGTAATCGATTACATGAGGTTTGTAATCAATTACAATGCTTCCAAAGGCTTGATAATCAATTACGTAAGGCTTGTAATCGATTACATCTCTAGCAGAGACTATGTAATCAATTACATTGAGGTTGTAATCGATTACAAACATCTCAAAAAGCCTAGAATGCATTTTAAGAATAATGTAATTAATTACATTGTTATTGTAATCGATTACAACAAGGCTGTAAGTGCGCAAACGTTTCACCTTGAGCATTTATTACTCACATTAAAAGCTCTAACGACTTTTTTTTCTCTAATATACTATATATGGACCTTCCTAGGTCATCTTTTAAATACAATAACCCTTGAGAAACAATATCACATTGCTTTTAATCTAAGTTTCATATTACTCATCTCATTGCTTAGTTTTTTGAAATATTTGAGATATTTTTTAGAGAGCTTCATAGTGCTTCAAGTTGTAATACACGCTCTTTGAGAGAGTTTCTTCTTGTTTCATTCTTG
This sequence comes from Ormosia emarginata, assembly GCA_029884605.1. Taxonomy (NCBI): domain Eukaryota; kingdom Viridiplantae; phylum Streptophyta; class Magnoliopsida; order Fabales; family Fabaceae; genus Ormosia; species Ormosia emarginata. The sequence continues at coordinate 7,597,854 of JAQQTP010000068.1, forward strand.
ATTAATTGTAACTAGGGTGAGATATCTCTCAGGAAATTTGTAAGGGTGAGGTATCCCTACTGTCGAGACTCAAGCACAAGAGTGAGGTATCACAAGGTGTGAAGAGTACTCAAGTTTGTAATGGTAGTAAGCACCTATTGAAGCTTGCATTGATAGTAGAAAAATCTAGGGTGGTTTCTCAAGGACTGGACGTAGGTCACAAGTGGTTGGTGCCTGAATCAGAATAAATTCCAGTGTTTGCTCTTCTGAACCCTTACTCCTTATATTTACTTTTTAATTTTATAATATTGGTTAAATATTTTTCTTTTTGGCTTGCTAAATTTGAAGGAATTTTTTTATCTTCTTGGTTTGTTCATTTCACTTAATAAATAGCTTCAACGGAATTCGTTCTTGACGTGTTTGTGAAAAGTTTTCAAAGAATTTTTTAACTACTTAATTCACTCTCTCTTGAGTAAAAAAGTCACCTAGGTAACAAATAAAAGCTCACACATATAATCATTACATATTTTTTTTGTCCTGTGTTTTCATTTTCTCCGTTTATGTATTAAAGACCCACTTAAACAAGTAGGTAAGTCAGTTGTCCATGGAGAAGTTGTTCACTGTCAACCTATTGGTCTTCGTATTAATATAACAGCTGTAGCTATCATGACAGCAACTCTAGGTGGTGCTTAGGTTGGCATACAGTTAAATCAAAATGGTTTGCAAAGTTAGTTAGCATTGGCACACGATCCTTTAACTATGCATTTGGCCAAAATGTTCAGGAGTCAACCGAATGAGATTATCTCTGAGCTTATTTGTTTTGATAGATAACAATTTCAAGAACTTGCCCATAGGGGATGTTGCAGACAAGCTGCTCCAAGAGCTTGGTTCACCTCCATGGCTGTCTCCCAGGTCCTCACCTTTGTCTGGCCGTCCTCCGATGTCCCATCCTCCTCTTCTTCACTGACATCCACCCTGGAAGTAACTTGGTCAATAGAAGCAGTCGTGGGAGCGACATCTATAATTTGACCATCTTGGACCAACTTCATTGAACCAATTCCCTCCTCATTAAGGTTTGGATTCAAAGGCAGATTCTATCAAATCTTAAATCTTATATTTAATTAGTTAGATTTGATTTGTATTTAGTTTCTTTTGTAAGAGGGTTATAAATATCATTCCTATCAGATTTAGAAGACGATTAAATATTGATTTTTGAATTTAGTGGATTATATTCCTTACTTTGAGAATGATTCCATCTTTTGTATTGTCATATCTTTTCTAGAAACTACTATTTTTAAACTCGTAAAAAATACGACAAAACTTCAGCACTAGGAACAAAGAAACAAGTAATAGAAGCTCGTACATATAATCATTGCATATTGTTTTTTTCCTATGTTTTCATTTTCTCCTGTTATGTATTAAAGACCCTCATAAACAAGTAGACAGGTCAACCGTCCATGGAGAAGTTATTCACTATCAACCTATTGGTCTTCATATTGCCATAACATTTGTAGCTATCATGACAGCAGCTCTAGGTGGTGCTCAGGTTGGCATACAGTCAAATCAAAATGGTTTGCAGAGTCAGTCAGTATTGGCACATGATCCTTTAACTCTGCATCTAGCCAAAATGTCCAAGAGTCAGTTGAATGAGATTATCTCTGAGCTTATTTGTTTTGATAGATAACAATTTCATGAACTTGCCCATAGGGGATGTTGCAGACAAGCTGTTCTAAGAGCTTGGTTCGCCTCCACGACCTTCTCCAAGGTCCTCACCTCTGTCTGGCCATCCTCCAATGCCCTATTCTCTTCCTCTTTATCGACGTCTACCCTAGGAGTAACTTGGTCAATAGGAGCAATCATGGGAGCGGCATCTACAATTTGACCATCATGGACTAACTTCATTGAACTAATTCTTTCCTCATTAAGGTTTAGGTTCAGAAGGCGGATTCTATCAAATCTTAAATCTTATCTTTAATTAGTTAGATTTGGTTTATATTTAGTTTCTTTTTGTAAGAGGGTTATAAATACCATTCCTATTAGATTTAGAATACGATTGAATATTGATTATTGAATTTAGTGGATCATATTCCTTACTTTGAGAATGATTCCATCTTTTGTATTGCCATATCTTCTCTAGAAACTACTGTTTTTAAATTCGTAAAAAATACAACAAAACTTTAGCACTAGGAACAAAGAAGCAATTCACTTAATAGTGATATGCTTTATACTTTTTTATGGGGAGGGGGTAGTTAGTTGATAGCATCTTTGTATTGACAGCCAAAGGTAGACATATTTGTCCTTCATAATTAACTTTTGTAGACCCAGATATCAATGGTAAATGGTGTAGATGATAAAATACCCATAAGTGTAAGAAGAATAATAGAAATAAATAGATGAATAGTTAAAACCAAAATTACACAAATAAAATAACTTATCACAAATATATTGACTGAGACGTGCAAGCGCACTGGGTTAAATAGTATTTCTCCACCACGAATTGATTAAACAGAATAAATGTATAATTTTTTATGTGAGTTAAAAGCAACTAGCTTATGCTATTTATAAATTTCCATGAAAAAAGACTATTTCCATCCCTTAATCCTTTTTCATAATTTATCCTTAAGAGACTAGAAAAAAGTGATTTTTAGAGCGATTCACCATTGTAAGAAGACCCAAATACTTCTCAGAAAAAACAATACGATGGATATTGGTTTAAATCCTTTCTAATGGTTTCACATAGTGTTTTTAAAGATCTTTCTCTCCCTCTAATTATACGATTATCCTCCATTTGATCAACTCTCGTAACTGAGACTTCTATTGATATTTTTTTTTATATGTCCAAACCATCTTTAAGTGTGATTCTACCATATCTTTTTGTCAATAAGTATCACTTCTACTTTTCCTCTAATACATTCATTTATGATCTTATCTCTTCTTGTGTGCAAACTCATCCAACAAAACATTATCATCTTTGCCACACTTATTTTATGTTCTTGTTGGCATTTTACTGCCAGCATTTAGTGTCATAAAGCTTAATCACATTTGACTTTGTCATTACATATTTTGTGACTGCTGAGAAATCAAGCACACATATAAGAAGTATTAAAAAGAAATCAAAGCTTCTTACTTGAGAGGGTAAATAGATGAATGTGATGACACTAAATATAATAATTTAACACATATATTTATATATATAAGAACAAATTATATATAAAATTATAATGTTAATAAATGATATCATATCTTGAAAAGATATCTACACATGAAAAAAATTCACTAAAATTTATTATCAAAGTAAATGTATGGGAGCTTAAATTTTTACTCGATTTAAAATTGCCTTACCACCTTTGAGCAGATATATATAATTAATTTATATTGTAAATCATAAATAGGGTTTTGATGAAATCATTAAAAAAAAAGGCGTCAAATTCAAGAGTGATGATAAACATCAAAGTCAAGGAATAGGAAATTGAGTTAGTAGAGACAAATGACCATGCATCAAAGTTCAAAGATAAAGTGACAACCAAAGAAGAAGAAGAAGAAGAAAAAAAAAAGCAAAGTAGTAAATAACCATAAACATTGATAAAAGAGAGGAAAGCAATGCAGAAATAGGTTGTATTTATTAGCATGATTAATTGTGATTGATCACGATTGATTTTAAGGATGATTGTAATTGATGTAGTACAAAATTAGTTTGATTTAGTACATAATTATATTTGATCTAGTACATAATTATAATTTATTATTTTCTTTTTCTGTACAACTACCTTCTTGTATAAATAAATGCTAGCCCTTTAGTATTCATTTATTTAAAAATATACACAAATTACTAATATTTGTGTCCCTAGTTCTATTTCTAACTTGGTATCAAAGCGTCTAGACTCTCGATTCAACCCTGTATTTTAGATTTCATATTCAACCTTTATTGCTGCCTTTGTATTGTGCAATTGCCTCATTTCCTATATTTGTATTGTTGTTGCTTTGTATTGTGCACCTCCCCCGTTCCTTGTCACGTATTTGCATTGTTGCTGCCTTTGTTTGCATTGTTTAATTGCTAAATGCCCGTGTTTGACAATTACCTGTGTTTGAAACAAGAACCTTGTTCTGTAACCGTCTTCTGCTCTCTCGTTTCCCCCGTGTTGTCTGCTGCACATCCAACTGTATTGTTTCTTTTGTTGATATATTTTTTTATTTTGTTACTTGGGTTTGCTAACGTGGTACCAAACCCTTCTTAAGATTTTTTTGTGAGATCTTTTCCTTTTTGAGGTTCTTTTCTGTTAATTTAACTTTGAAAGTATTTTTTTGTTGTTGTTATTCTTCTCTACTATTATGGAAAAGTTTGATGATGCTCAGCCTATTCCAGTTTTACTCAATGGTTCAAACTACACCCATTGGGTTGAGGTCATGCATTACTTTTTGAAAGGCCGAAAACTTTGGCAATATGTCATAGGTGATATTACTTGTTCTGTCAAAGGTGAAGATGACACTGATGAAAAATATATTGAAAAATTAGAAGATTAGGATAAGGAAAATCATCAAATTATCACTTGGTTCTGAAACACCTCCACTCCTAGCATTCATATGTAGTTTGGACGCTTTGACACTACCAAAGAGGTATGGGATCATCTTAAAAATAGATATACGATTTCTGATTTATCTCATCAATATCAGTTGTTGAATAAACTCAGTAATTTGAAATAAAAACCCGACCAAGTTGTATATGAGTTCCTAGCTCGGATGGAAGCTATTTGGGATCAACTGATTCTGTGTGAGCCAACCTTGAAACACAAAAGTGATGTCAAATTATATGAGAAGTACCGTGATCGCACTAGGCTCATCCAGTTTCTGATGGCTCTCACTGGTGATTATAAATCTCACCTATTTGTTGTTTTAATTTTGTTAAATTTAGTCCATTCTTGAATGAGTTTTTTTTATTGATTTTTTAAATTTTGCTTTCATATGTATAGGTGCTTGAGGTTGAACTTTCAGACTTGTGAGATAAGAGGTAAATCGCAATCTTTGATTTTTAAATTTTGTTTTCGTATGTATAGACATGATCTTGATACAGAGATCTTTGTCCTTATTTTATCTTAAACTCCTTCTAGTCGCTGCAAAGGCCCTTAGACAAGTTGCAAAAAGAAAAACTTCTGCTCAAGATGAGGATACTGAATGAAAACGTAAATATGAGTTGGAGAAGGCATACAATCTACAATTGAAAATAGAGGTTCTAATAATTGAAAAACTACAAGGTACAATTTCTATACTTATATTTTTCTATTCTGTAACAGTTGATATTGTAGAAAAAATAGAAAACTTTTTCATCTGATTTTGACTTAACTGAAAAATTCACGCTTTCTGTTTACTTGGAGATTGATGAACAACTTCTTTCTTTTGATTACTGAACAACTTAGCAGTCCTTCCATTTTCATTATTGAAAAGAGATTACCCCTGAAATTTACGTAAGGTTGTGAGAAGTTTAATTTGATGGTTTCAATCCTGACCTGATGACAAAGTAAACCTTTAAAGGATTTTGGATGTTAAAACTATACCTTCTAAAATTCTAATATCTAGGAAGATCCAGTGGTTTCATTGAAAAATTCTTGTAGTCAAGGAAACACATAAGAGAATGTTGGTAGTGTCTAATTTGCTGTGACGTCCATGTTTGTGTTACCACGTGGCTTGCATCATACTGTTGCTGACTATATGCTTTCCATCTCAACTGCTACCTTATGCTCTGTCTATATCTCAACTTTGGAAGTTTGTAATTTCCGTTTGCTGCTTGTTTTTATTACAAAGCAATCATGCCTAGAGCATCAAGCAGATCTTGATGATATAAGGACAAATAACTCGACCAACCAACCTACATTATATAATATAAGTCATAATTTAAAAGGACCTCTAAATATAAGTCATAATTTTTTAATATATTAAGCCTTTTAGAGATTGATTTATAGACTGATAAATCAGTCTCTAATTTAGAGACCGAGTTAGTGACAGATTATATAAAATATATAATATGTTCTTATTTTTAGAAATTGATTTAGAGACTGATTTATCGATCTATAAAAAATCAGTCTCTAATGTACTTTTTTAAAAATAACTGACTAATATTTGACAAAAAATTAGCGACCAATTTTTTTAAATAATCGGTCTCTAAATCGATCTCTAAATTTAGTGACCGACCAATATCAGTCGCTAATATTTAGCGAGACCGATTTAAATCGGTCTCTAACTATTTTAGAGACCGATTTTCTTGATTTAGAGACCAATTTTTCGGTCTCTAAAAACCAAATTTCTAGTAGTGGACATAGCTTAGCTTAGTACATTTGAAGGTTTTATTATTTTGTAAAGCCAAAGTATAAGATCGAAACAAAAGTTAGAAATTCTAAATATATCATAATATGAAATAGTTATAAGAAACTAAAATTCAAACTCTTCATATATATCTAGAGGATAACAGATCTAAAATATTTGACTAATTTTATAGGATAGAAAACTATAAAAACTGGAAAATAATAAGAAAGAAAACAAAGAGGGTTGTTGTCAAAAGATAAGATGACAGTCCCTCATTAAAAAAAACCCAAAATAGAATACCAAAATGTCACAAAAGGTGAAAGAGAACACCACAAAGGAAAAATAGAATTTGAGCCGGCTTATTTGTTGTTGCTATTAGAGATGTTATAATTGTTTTTAGAGATGTTATAATTGTTGGAATAGAATGATAGTATGTTAATTTTTTTTATTTGTTTTTTTTACTTGATACTTTGATAGTAAGTTAAATTGTTAATAAAGGGTAAAACTGGGAAAAAATGCTATATACATCACATTTATTCTTTTTTTTTAAAAAAAAAATCATGAGATATCTCCACATGTTTAGCTCATTTGAACCACTCATGAGATTAATCTCCTTTGATTGCTAGAGCACGAGGGTTATACAGTCTTTCTACAAGAGTTGCCTGGGATTACCTTTGGCTTCTAGGGCCATGCACTTCATGTTGGCCTCTCTTTTGCATCGCTTCAATTGGAAGCTCGCTGATGAGCTAAAACCAAAAGATATGAATATGAGTCAAAATTATGGGATTATGTTGCATAAAGCCCAACCTCTCTGAGTTGTTCTATCAAAGTTTAGTTGAAAAATATAAAGATTCAATTAGCAAATATGGCGTACATGTGATGCTATGGTATTATTGTTAATCTCATGTAGCAAATGGGGTATAATTTGTGGTGGCTAGTAACTTTTGATTTTTTTTAATTCTTGTTTTCTATGTAAGACAATAATAAATACTGTTTAAAAATAAAAATAACTACATAAATGTGTTTGTTACTTATAAATGCACTAATTTTATCTTTTTTTTTTCATTCTGTATAGAAGTTTTTTTTTAGACCATGAAGTATCCTCATAGGTTCGGCTCATTTGAATCGCTCATAGAACTAATTCCCATTCGACAGTAGGGGCACAAAAGTTATGTGATCTCCCTATAAAAGTTGCTTTCCTGAAATTAGAACTTACATCCTCATCCCAAGAGGTCAATGTTACTTACTACTCGACCTACGCTTTATGAGTTTCCCTATAAACGTTTGGTTTATATCCACCAAAGAATAAAAAATGTTGATGTTCATTCTTTCAATCGAAAAAGAGTTTAGAGTTTCTAGTGGCAAAATCATTGGACATGTTGTATATATGCTTGAGGTGGCAAATTTTATCTAATGTGGCTGACACCTATCAAGAGAGACAAAGAGTTTGAATTTTTAAGGTTGAATAAATTTTCTTTCTTATGTTAAAAAAAAAAATCTTTCTTAGCCTACTTCTTAGTAAATTGTTGCTAATCAAAAAGTGTGCCCAACAGATTAAGGAACTATTGGAGAGGGATTGGTTGGTTGACATCAAGCACAATTATAGAGAAGCGAACAAGTATGCAGACTATGTAGTGAGGTCAAGTCTTTTTTTTTAATAAAAATTTAAGGTTAAGGGTAACTGTTCTATCCTAGGGTTATGACAAACCTCTAAGTTCAATAAGTGCTTATAAAGGTACATACAAGTAACACATCAATAATGAATCTTGACAAGAATCAAACTCCAACCAATTTAATTGATGCGGTCCACCTTTACCAATTATGCCAATATTTCTTTGCAGTGAGGATAAGTCTTGGTCATGGCCGATTTATCAAAATTTGGGATACTCCTCCTAGTGAACTTTCAAGTATTTTGTTTCATGACAATATCGGACCTCTGTCATTAGACTTGTTCCTCTGTACGTAGTAGAGCCGTCAAAATGGGTCAAACCCGATGGGCCGGCTCGAATAACTCGATAAAATATATGATTTAGGCTGATAAAAATAAACCCAAAAAAAAGCCCGATGAAACTCAGCTCACATAAGCCATGCCCAAATTTGGGTTGGCCCGATAACCCGATTGCTTGATAAATAAATAAATAAAAACTTCAATACAGATATGCACAGGCTACATCATTTAATGTTATACTGCCTATGCAATGCAAAATAGCCTAATGATGATGGCTATACTACTGCTCTGCCACGAAGAATACAAAAGAAAACAGAGAGAAATGAAAAAAATGAAAAGAAAGTGATGCTTGTAGTAGCTAGCTATGGCTGTGGGCTGTGATGGGACGGTGATGATGGATGGGAAATATGGGGGAGGCAAACATCGCACGGTAACAATGCTTGCTCTTCCACACCACAATCCACAACCCCATTATCTATTTGTTCCAAATTTCCAAGTCCAAAACGCTTATCACACTGAGTTCAGACCAACCACTGCACCAGCCACCAGATCCCGACCCCATACCGGGCATACGCACCATCGCACCACTGCACTGCACCCGATCCAGACCACCACGGCTGCACCACCGCACCAGATCTAGATCGGTAGACTTCCACGATCGCACCACCGCACTAGATCCAGACCCCAAGATCTAACCAGCCTAGGCGCCCACCGCACCACCACCTCGACCATGATCGCACCACCGCATCAAACCCCCACGCTTGCTCACCCACTCGGTCCGCGACCACGACCGCACCTGGCATTTCTCTCTCTCTCTTTCTTTGTTAGTTTGTTTGTTGCTTTTGTTTTGAGAGGGAAATTGATCTTTTACTGAAGACTAAAATCTAAAGAAAACAATATGATGCTATATTTGGGCTGACAATGTGAAATGCTTACTCCACTTGCATCTAGCTTGCACCTAAATTGAAGATATTCCCCCCAGTGACTATTCACCAGTTCCTGCATGTAATTGAAAGCCTTACCCATCCCTCACTGGCTTCCTCGTTTCCACAGGTTGGTGTGTTGTCTACTGTTACTAAGTTAATATTAATACTTTCACCTTCCTCGTTTCCACATGTTGTTTTATAGTGTTGATTTTGTTTTTTTTTTTTGTGTTCTTATGTTCTCATTACTCAGTATGAGTAATATATCGACCAATATTGATTATGAATGTCAAATTTTGGAACAATGTAATCCAAATGCACTCATGAATGTTGATGAAAATCCTGAACCACAAAAGAAAAGGGCTAAAAGTAAAACCTCAGATGCTTGGAAATATTTTGAAAAAATTGATGTTACTAGTGATGGAAAAGAAAAGTGTAAATGCAAGGCTTGTGGAAAAGAATATACTTGTGCAAGTAAGGCAGGGACATCTCATTTAATTCGTCACATCTCTAAGTGTTTGATGATTCCAAGATTTAAGGATGTGGGGGATATGATGCTTAATTATGTTGATAAAATAAGGTCTAGAAAGCTTGATCACAATGTTGTGCGTGAGTTGACAGCTCAAATGATCATATTACACGATCTTTCATTTCAATGTGTTGACTGGTGTGGTTTTAGAACATTATGTCAATATCTTTCTTTTGGTGAGAATACAGTGATTTCTAGAAATACTATTACGACTGATATCATGAAAATTTACTTACTTGAAAAAGAGAAATTGAAAAATCAATTGGCAAGAAGTCATGGTAGGGTGTGTTTGACCTCTGATTGTTGGACTGCTTGCACTATTTGTGGTTATATCACTCTAACAACTCATTTTATTGATGAGAACTGGAAGTTAAATAGCAAGTTGTTGAACTTTTATCATTTGGAACCTCCACATAGTGGTCATGAGCTATCAAGATAGGTATTTGAATTTTTGAGCGAGTGGGGAATAGATAAAAAAGTGTTCTCTATTACTTTGGATAATGCTTCCTCTAATGATAGCATGCAAAACATCTTGAAAAGTCAACTTTGCTTGTCAAATAGTTTGTTGTGTAATGGAGACTTCTTTCACATTAGATGTTGTGCACATATTTTGAACCTTATAGTTCAAGAAGGTTTAAAGGTAGCAAGTGATGCATTGCACAAAATAAGAGAAAGTGTGAAATATGTGAGAATGTCAGAATCAAGGATGAAACAATTTATTCAATGTGTTGAAAAAGTTAGTGGTATTGATAGTAATGTCGGTTTGTGGTTGGATGTGTCCACTAGGTGGAACTCCACTTATTTGATGCTTGACATTGCAATCAAGTATAAGCGTGCATTTGTAAGCTTGAGTTCAGATGATGTGAACTACAAACATTGTCCATCTAATGAAGAATGGGTAAGAGGAATGAATATGTGTGAATTCTTATAGCCTTTTTATGAAATTACAAATATGATTTCCGATTCCACATATCCTACATCCAATTTGTATTTTATGCAAATATGGAAGATAGAGCTTTTATTGAAAAATAATATGTTGAGTGAAGATGATGTGATAAGAGATATGAATTCAAAGATGATGAACAAGTTTGACAAGTATTGGAGTGAGTATAGCACTATTCTTGCATTTGGTTGTGTTTTTGACTCTCGAATGAAGTTTCAGTTCTTGAAGTATGCTTATTCCAAACTTCATATTGACGTGGCCATAGTTAATGAGAAGTTGAGCAAAGTAAAGGATGCTTTGTATAAGCTTTTTTCTCAATATGCCAACAAAAATGCATCAACCTCTTCTATGATGGATGCAAGTACTTCTACTCCAACATATGAAAAGAAGGTTAAAACAAATTTGCCAACCGACTATGATGTAAGTTTTTGTTTAATTAGTTCTTTAATTATTTAAATTTTTTTAATTTCTATTCAAAATTGTTGTTATTGTTGCTTTCTACTTAAATACATATTCTTATTTTTTTTATTGAATTGTGATAGGATTTTGAAGAGGAAGAGAGTTAAGGAAGTTTGTTAGTTGCAAAGAATGAACTTGATCTTTATCTAGAAGAGGCAAAGCTTGTGAGTCACAAGGATTTAGATGTTTTGGAATATTAGAAAGATCGTAGTCTTAGATTTGTTGACCTTAGAAGGATGACTAGTGATATATTGAGCATTCCAATAACTACGATGGCATCCGAGTCTGCTTTTAGTATTGGTGGCCGCATTTTGAACAAGTATAGAAGTAGTATGGTGTCCAAAAATTTGCAAGCTCTCATATGCACTCGCAATTGGTTACTTGGATTTTCTCCTGATGGTAAATTTTATTGCAAGCTCTCATCAATTATATTGGTCTATAAAAATAGTAGTTATATTTTTTTTATTAACATTAGTTATAATTAATTGTGTTGTTCATGTTAATATGTAGATGCAATTGTTTCATTTGGAGATGCGAAGGTGATTGAAGACACAACCAAATATTATGACAAAAATCTTCCTATTCATGATTCTAATGTCATTATTTTCGATGAAGATGAAGAGGAAGAAATCGAATGAAGATTTTAGTTTTCATTATTTTGAAATTATATTTTGTAATATGATAAGCTCTTAGTATTTTTTTTTTTGTGATATGGTGGGAGCTATTGTATGTATTTGACTTTTTGTGATGCATGTGCCTCTTTTTTCAATTCTTTTGGATTCATTCATGCATATGTCACTGTGTTTTGCTCTAGTACATTTATTCATTCAGTTATGTTTTCTCTCCATGTGATATGAAGCATGATTTCACGTTTGAAAAGAATGCAGGAAAAAATTTATTAAAATAAAGAATAAAAAAATGGAAAAAGATTACAGGGGAAGAAAACTCTTCATTGAGATCAAAATATTAACTAATTAGAAAACCCATCACACACTCATTAGTCATTACGTGATATTCATTAGTTATTATTGTTTATTTTCTGGCTACAAAATTCAGAAATGGTAGATAGCAAAGAATTCATATAATGGCCCGTGGGCTGGCCCGTAGCCCGCATAGGGTCAGGCTGAACTAACAAAATATTGATCCGAAATTTATATAGCCCGATTTGGCCCGTCCCAAAAATGGCCTGGCCCGAACTGGCCCGGTCCAAATGGGCTAGGCTAACCCATTTTGACAGCTCTAGTACGTAGTTAGCTTCTTGTTTTTAATTTTTTTTTGTCCTCATCCCCATCCTTTCAAAAAAACAAAAAACTAAAAGAGTGCCAACATAGACGAAGGAGTTCTTTCATCTTGATAAAATCAAAGATGGAGAGAGATATGTTACAATTGTTTTTCTTATACATATTCTTTTATCATAAACTAAAGTTCATTCAAATAAAAGTTAAACGACACTTACCATTTCAATTAAAATAATAAATTTATTAATGTAAAGAAAATAAAAATAATATTCACAATAAACTAAATCATGATTTGTAACTTTATTCTTGATCTATTAAATTATTGATGACGACACATTTTTACTATAGAGACCAACACATATAAAGTGTTTCTATATGAAGATGGTATGACATATCTTATCTTGGTACATTTGAAGGTCTTATTATTTTGTAAGGCCAAAGTATGAGATTGAAACCAAAGTAAGAAATTTCAAATCTATCATAATATGAAATAAATATAAAATACTAAAAATCAAACTCTTCATATATATCTAGAGGATAACATATCTAAAATATTTGAATAATTTTATAGGATAGAAAACTATAAAAACTAGAAAATAATAAGAAAGAAAACAAAGAGGGTTGTTGTCAAAAGATAAGATGACAGTCCCTCATTAAAAAAACACCCAAAATAGAATACCAAAATGTCACAAAAGGAGAAAGAGAACACCACAAAGGAAAATAGAATTTGAGCTGGCTTATTTGTTGTTGCTATTAGAGATGTTGTAATTGTTTTTAGAGATGTTATAATTATTGGAATAGAATGATAGTATGTTAATTTTTTTTTTACTTGATACTTTGATAGTAAGTTAAATTGTTAATAAAAGGTAAAACTGGAAAAAAATGTTATATAAATCACATTTATTCTTTTTTTTTAAAAAAATCTCAAGATATCTCCTCATGTTTAGCCCATTTGAACCACTCATGAGACTAATCTCCTCTGATCGCTGGAGCACGAGAGTTATACAGGCTTTCCACAAGAGTTGCTTTCCTGAAATTTAAGTCATATAGAATCAAAGTTACTTACCATATCGACCCGCACTTTGTGGGTATCACATTTATTCCTTTATTAACTCTCCATTTTATTCCCTTATTTATTTTTAATATTTAAAAATAAAGAAAAAACCATTAAATGAGTCCTCATTTTTTTCTTTTCTTTCTTTTTTTAAAAAAAATTCCTTCCACTCCATTTCTGTCCTGACTCCCAAAAGTGTTTTTTATTTTTACTTTTTATGATATTGGTTAAACTTTAGTTTTTTACCAAAAAAATCACAAAGTCTCCCTTCACAACATATTTTACAAGAAATAACAATTTATTTATCTTTTGAAAAAAAGACCTTGGATTGGACGTATGTATAAGAAGAGAATGAAAACAAAAATTTTAAGTAAGATAGGAAAATCATATTAACAAGTTTTGGTCAAATTGTAAGGCAGATTAACCCTGGACCCAAATATAATGATGGAAAAGAATACTGGACAAGGAAAACATTGATGGAAGAAAAAATTGCAATTGGTAAAGCTTGGAAATGAAGCTAAAGTAAGTCTGATGATTGTATATTATTTTCAACCGTCTTACTTAGGGAATGAAATCATTTGTCACCTTTTCTTGTTCCATTCTCTGTACCTGTAATTGAATGATCAACTCAGCCAAAAAAAACTTATTTCTGTCTTAATTTGTAATAATTTATCTCTTAATTATCAATTATTTTTAATAAGTTGTCAACATTCAATTGGAGAGACAAAAAAATGAAACAATAAGTAGGAAAGAGCCGCATCTAACACCCATATTCATCTTCTCCAATTTGTTGGAAACTCCATTAAAGGACCTATTGGTGAGCTGGGGCGTGAAATTTGGGGCAAAACCAGGAAAACACAATTTTATGCTCTTCTAACCTTCATTTCTCTTTCGTTTAGGTATGAACTCCATTTCTTACATGTTTGAGGTTATGATTTTGCTTTGAGAGTTGTGGAATACCTCTTGAGGGAATTTGAACTCTTGGGATTTTTTGGGTTTGGTAGAGCAGCTTGTGCTTAGTAACATGATTTTGAAGAAATGCTTGGAAAAGTGCTCCTAAAGATTGAATATGAATTTCATGGGTTGTTATGGATGAATTTTTATGCTTTATTTGTTAAATTTTCTTGTGGTTTTGGGATGATTGGAGAATTTCTAAGGAATAGAGTTTGGAAATTTGGAAAAATTTGTTTGCCTTTGATAAATGAATTGTTTAAGGTAGTTTGAACTTGATTTAACTTCGCTAATGTCTTGACAATTTGTTTGAATACTTGATGGGTGTGGTGAGTTTTGAAGTTTGCTCTAATAAGACCCTCACTTTATTATGTTATCCTTGTTGATTTGAATTGAAGAGTTGGTTGATTTGAACTTATTGACTTGTTATCCTAGTTAAAGAAAAGTTTGAAAAGTGGTTCACATGGTTGATCTTTAATTCGAAAAAATGCAAGTTAGGACTTTTGACCATGTCAATTTGATCACAATATTCTTATATAATATGCTTTGTGAATAGTTGCTCTCTCTTTTATGCTTAAACTCTTACTCACAGTGTAGTATGTTGGATCTGTTGAGTTGAGTAATAATTCACTAGTTGAGGTTCTTTTTTTGTGTAGGAGTATCTCTCTCTCAACTGGCCCCTAATAAGAAGCAAAAAGAGATGGGAGAATCTAGATGAAAGGAGGGAACAAATTAGGAGAGGTGCTTGGAACCCTAGAAGAGAGGAGGAGTCACTCCACCTTGGAAATGAAGTGATTTCTTCAACTTTATCTTGGTTCTTTCATGAATTTTGCTTCTCTTCTTTGTTTTTTTTTTCTATTTTCTTCATGTGTAACTAAACCCTTTAGTTAGGGTGATAATGAATCTTGTCTTTAGATGATGTAAACTTATTTTTTATACTTATTCCAAGTTTATATTTGATTATTCAAGTGTTTATTTCTTATCTTAATGCTTTTCTTGACTTGACCAATCTTGATTTGATCTTATTTGGAGAAATTGTGCATGAGCTTGGAATTTGAGATGAACACCATAATCTTTTCAACATTTAGGAATAGGTGTTGTCGGTTGTGTCACTTTATTCCTTTGCTTGTTATAAAGCCTTCTCTAATTAGGATTAGACTAAGGGATTAGTTAACTTTAATTAGTTTGAAGATGATTAATATACCAAGGAATTGAATATTGGTTAACTTTAGGGAATCGGTCATGAATCTTGAAATAAAACTTGGTTAAGATAGATTTTGAGTTTGCATCAGAAAAGGATTAAGTGAAATCGAAACCCTAATACTCTAACTCCATTGTTTCCATCCCTTCCTTTTACAAGTAATTTTATTTTTGTTAATTGTAGTAATTTCTTTTTAGTTTCACTGCTCTTAGCTTTGCATGAAGTTGTTTTTGTTTAAGCTTTTAGAGCTTTCTTTGACTCAAATATAATCATCTCCTAGATAGTATTAATTTAGTGAATTTGGTACTTGAAACGTATAATCCCTAAGAGACGATACTCTCTCACTCATTATATTACTTTTACGATTTGGTATGCTTGTCAAGTTTAACAACAAAACGTTTAGAGACTTCTTTTCCTTCTCTAAATAAAGTATTTATAAATCTTGATACCAAAAGGAAAAACATATTTATGAATCTCTTAAAAAAAAGGAAAGCTTAACTCGATCTCCAAGGCGTTGCAGCGCTAATACTTGTTGTCCAACACCCCCAAAAGGTGCTCTTTGTGGACTAAGATGTTGTCTCATTAGAACTCGCGGGGAAGGAGGGGGAGATTCTTTCCAGTGAAAGAAGTCTCAAACCCATCTTTCCTGGGTTCCAGTTGAGTGACGATCAGTTCTAGAACTAGTTCATGAGTAAGGACGGATGCTGGATGGCGGTTTGAAGACGGTCGGTTATAGGCAGTAGAAGCGCGATTTTGATTAGTTAAGGCTTATGTTCTCATCGTGTTAACCATGATGGTGATGGTGGTGGGAATAAAAGTTTATCTTTTCCCACAGACAGCGTAAATGTTCAAAATGAGGCTCTGAGGATTACCTGAGTAGGTAATTGATAGTGGAAACCTCTGTGGCATGGCAGCAACAATGGTGGTGCGAGGGGGTGGGTATTTGCAAAAAGCACTCTGATGCTCAAATTAGACCATGCGCAAGGGAGACTATGTATAGTATTGGGTAATATATGCGTACTTTTTTGACCTTGCAAGGTATTTATAGGAGTGTTTTAGGGTGTGAAGAATCATATCATTCAATCTGAATTGAATATTGTTGACTCAAATCTGAGAGGTCGTTATTCCTTGTAATCAATCCCCTATTTATGTGGGATATGATTAGTATTCATATATCTCAAGGGATTCTAAGTGATTTATGCCTAGCAAATAGGTAGATACTAGCGCGTAGTAATATCAGGATCCCATTTTGGCTATCTAAGCCCCTCCTGATCCATGGATCCAAGACTCGATCCAAAGCAAAAATCATTATCTTTTCCATAGACATATTCGAAGACAATGTAACAAAAAAAACACAGAAGCTTCAAAGACAAGAACAACCATTGTACCATTTAAAAAAAAAAAAACCAACCAATCAAATGGGAGGACGATCCCAAATAATGGCCTAATTTTTTTATATTTTTCTTATGAAAATAAGTATTATTATATCTCATTATATTTGATTTTTGTGACTTTGTGACATTATAGTTGATAGACTAAATTTTGGTTAAGTTGCTTAACAATGGGAACTATTTCCAATTCATATCTTGGCCATCTGGTGCTGTAATATTAGCAGTCCGAACTACTTTTTGTAACTGATTCATGCATACCACCTAAACTAGATACTATTTTTTTAGGTGGCTCAAAACCTACCTAGTTTTAGGCTATGGTTATATATATAGGAAGTGTATCAGGTGAGAGGAGTGAATATTGACCATTGGATCTTATATGAATAGTCAAGATTAGAACATAAATGCATGTGACTTTTTTAAGTGGTCACATGACTTTTAAGTAACTTTTAATCTTGATCATCCATGTATGGTTGTATGGTCAAGATTTACTCCTCTTACACTCACAATAACCACTCCTCTCACTAGATATGTCCTCTCTCTCTCTCTCTCTCTCTATATATATATATATATATATATATATATATATATATAGACATTTAAGTAACTTTTAATCTTGACCATCCATGTATAGTTGTATGGTCAAGATTTACTCCTCTCACACTCTCACAATAACCACTCCTCTCACTAGATATGTCCCCTATATATATATATATATAATATATATTAATATATATATATATATATATAGGATCTTACTCTGGTGAGAGGAATAATTATTGTAAGAGGTGAGATGAGTAAATATTGACCATTGGATCTTACATAAATGGTCAAGATTAAAACATAAATGCATGTGACTTTTTTAAGTGGTCACATGACCTTTAAGTAACTTTTAATCTTGACCATCTATGTATGGTTGTATTGTCATAATTTATCCCTCTCATAATAAAAACTCCTCTCACTAGATATGCCTCCTATATATATATATATATATATATATATATATATATATATATATATGTCATAATTTATCCCTCTCATAATAAAAACTCCTCTCACTAGATATGCCTATATATATATATATATATATATATATATATATATATATATATATATATATATATATATATATATATATATCATTATATTTGATTTTTGTGACTTTGTGACATTATAGTTGATAGACTAAATTTTGGTTAGGTTGCTTAACAATGGGAACTATTTCCAATTCATATCTTGGCCATCTGGTGTTGTAATATTAGCAGTCCGAACTACTTTTTGTAACTGATTCATGCATACCACCTAAACTAGATACTATTTTTTTAGGTGGCTCAAAACCTACCTAGTTTTAGGCTAGGGATAATTTGAACCCTTTGTCATGTCTTTAGCAAAACATGCACAAAATCAGATTGGATAAAAAACGAAGCATGGAGCAAGCATTACCGGAGTTCGTAGAACCATTGTTTGCCTCGATTGTTGGGGGATTCAAGCCCTTGGGAAAGGACACTCCTATAATGAAGTTGGAGAATGGGTGGTTGAGCCTATAGAGCCCCTCTTGAAAGTGAGAAGGGCTTGAGGCCAAGGAGGGCTCATGCTCTGTTTGCGGTTCGCGATCCCCAGCCAGTTATGTGTTAGTCATTTGCATGAGCTCAGAGATTTGTTTTTTCTGTTTTGTCAGCAAGTCGAAAAGTTCTTGATTGGTTGGTGGTTGACAAGTCGAAGCACCAACTCTTAGTGTTAGTTGTGCTGGGTTAAGGATGGGTTGAGGTTCTTGGTGGGGTTGAGGCTCTTGATTCTCACGCTGCACTTGTTCTACTATCGAATGTAGGCGAGCAGCGGGTTGCTATTCTCCTAGAGCCTGGCTTGCGGTGACGGAGGCTTCAACACCATCCCGCTGCTAGTTTCGGTTCACATTTCCTTTGTACTTGTTAGTCATGGTTGAGGAGGTGGCGTTAGCAATTTACCCGCTTCCCACAAATGGCGCCAATGTTCTGTCCTGAACTTGTGGTAGTATTTGGCTCCTTGGACTGCGAATCTCCACCCAACAGCTCCTTTGAGTATGAAAACAGGAGGATTAGGTACCTGCAAAGGCACTCCAATACTCAAGTGAGCTAGGGTTGTATTAGGGGATTCAATAAGGAGAAGATCCTCACCATGAAGTTAAAGTACCCTATTTATATAAGGAGGAGATACGTAGGCACTATCAGACTATGAGGGCGAGGAGGTCATTTCACCTTGGGAGGAGGAAGCTTCCCAACACACTTTCTCCTCAAGGGTTGACTCTCCTCAATGTCTCCCAAAGGTCTCTCAATAATAGATATTTTGTTTGTCCCTTATGGGAGGTCACTATCGAGTCTGTCAGTGAGCTTGACTCATCAATGCTCAAATCTCAGTATTGAACAATATCAATAATTTATTCAAGGTTATTTCGTCATGGCAGGGACCTAGAGAGTGAAGTCATTTTTATGGTTGGCTGCTAATAAGTGTATGTTTGTTTATCAATGAAAAACCAATCTGGTTTCAGTCCAACAAATACAGTTAATCTTCGAAAGCACACTTCGCCTAATGAGACAAATCAAATTTATTGGACTTATTATATATCTTAAAAACTATATGAAAGAATAAAACATGTGTGGAGCATTGTACAACATCTGTGGAGTGTGAACCAAGAATTATGGGAAGATGTTAATTAACATAGCAGCAAAACTTCGCGTTTTTTTTCTCCCAATGTATCTTTAGCTGAATTTGAATCATAGAGTCGAGAAAAAAAAATAAGTTGCTTTTGTCCATGATGTAGATCCTCTTAAAAATATTTACTTTATTACAAAATAATCATAATTCTATAATTAAATTTTATATGGTGTCCATTTAATTCTTAAAATTATCATTCAGAAGAGGTGTGTAGAAAAAATAATGTGATGAAAAATGATGGAAAATAATAAAATATTGCTAGCTATTGCAGGAGCGGGCAAAAGATATGCTAAAAAGTCTGATGATTGAACAATATTTTCAACCATTTTATACTTATTAGGAATACATAGACATAAAAGTTGAAGTTATATTTACAATTATCATGTCATTATTTTGAAAGAAATTACTTCTAATCAAAATACTAAAATATAGCATCTACTTGTTTTACCTGGATTCTTTTGCGATAAAATGTTTGCACCTCCTTTTCTCTTCAATAATTAATGCATATAAATCTGCAAATTAAAAAATATCTAGTTTAATCATTTATATTTACTTATGTTTTAAAAATATTAAGTAGAGGCTGTATTTTTCATGTAGATGATAAGATATATATAGGTTGCTCGGCAAAGGATGAATGTCCAGGGGTGCCCATAAAATTAAAATCCCTCACCAAGTCACCATCTTAAAAGACCGAAGTTTAGTTGTATTATTGCATTGACTCCCAAATTCCAATTATATTCGTAGACCAAGGTTATATATATAAGTCTTAAGGCTGGGAAGGTTTTTAGGAATCCACGGCTAAAACCTGCAAGTTGATAATTATGTGTGTTACTAATTTTTATTTTATTTTGTTTTGTGATATTACACCCTTTTCCAAATGGAATATATAAATATTTGGAGCGTTGCCTAGTGTGTTTTCCAAATATTTGAAGCATTAAATGTCTTGTATGGAAAATTTTACGTAAAGGTTCTAAGTAGGAGTACTGTCGAATATACTAAAGTCTTCTTGATATATACACCAAGTGCATGCTCTTACCTACTATTATCTTCCCTTTTATAATTTTGGTTTACTCGCCACAAGCCCACAAATCTTAAATAAAACTAGCCACACGTTTGATATCGTTTTGAAAATCCGTTTCCAGTCATGAACAAGATAACGCAACATGTGTCGCAAAACAGAGTTAGGTCCAATAATTTAGATTTTTCTCAATTGGGAGATTGACCATTTTCTCCTAAAATGTGTTACGAATTACATTGTTTTGATCGAAAACGATGTAGCAATTTGTGTTTGATAAAGAAAAAAATGAGAACCCTACTGGTAAGAGAATCACACACACCGAGGCCTACACACATACACCAATGTATACATGCTATACTTGGAAAACGGGTGCCATAAAGAACTTGCTCATATGACGCAGATAGGTGAAGATAAAATTTAATCACAAGTCGTTGCAATTATATGTAGAAGTCTTTTATCAGCTAAACAAGTTAGCACCTTCCATGTAAGGATAAATATGGTTAATTAAGACTGAACAAATTATTTTCATTGGAGTGAAGAATTCAATCATTGCTAACCAACAAATGCTTAAAATGTAAAATAGCAAAGAAAATATATATATATATATATATATATATATATATATATATATATATATAGAGAGAGAGAGAGAGAGAGAGAGAGAGAGAGAGAGAGAGAGAGAGAGAGAGAGAGAGAGAATAGAATTTGACTTACGCAACAGAAGAATTTCATCCTCCTTACAATTCAACAAATGTTTAGAAGAGTAGGTTTGGGAGGAAAATAAAAAAAAATTGTCAATATGTATGAACATGATTTGTCGAAATACAATGATGATGTCTTTTTCTTTTTATCTTTTTTTTACCCAACTTCCTTATGTTAGACATAAGTGCTTATCACTGAAAGGTCTTGAGCAAAACCTCATATTCTATTATGTATGTTGATGGTGATTGCATTACACATCAATCTTTGGACTTTGGTATATCAATTAAGTATTTTGTATTAGAAAACCCTTAAAAAAAAATTCTTCAATTAACTTTTTAAAGATATTTAAATAAATTATAAACCCACATAATGACTGTTAAATTCTCATCAAACAACAAAATCATAAGGTTTATATAAGATCAAACGATTTTATCTTAAAATGAAATTTGAAAATTTTCTCCTAAGATGTGATACAAATTACATTGATTGATTGAAAATGATGTAGCAATTTGATGAAAACCTTCATGTGGCACAATCATATGATTTTGATTTATATATACCATGGTTACTATTAATTTACTCGACTTCCAAAGTATAACTGGTGTAAAATTCATGTGAAAAAATAATAATAACAAGCATCTAGTTAGGAAAATGATTTATGCACAGACATCTTATCTTCAGATTCCACACAAAGTTATGTTGGGTAGTGGATGGTTTGGGAAAAAGACTGGGAGAAAAGAAATTAAGAAAAATGAATGCATGCGATTATGATTTATGGAATATATGTGTAAGAGTAGTCTATGTAAGTAACAAAACTCATGACTGAGAATATATTTGAGGAGTAAATCAATCATTTGCTTATCCTTTGTCTTTAAATTTCAAACTCTTTCTCTCTCATCCTTGACATAAAACTTCATTTTCACCTAGAAACAATCTGGCAAACTTCATTTTTACTTGATGTTATACCAGGATTTATTTGTAGTTGGGATAGACACAACATCAAGCACACTAGTATGGGCAATGGCAGAGTTGCTATATAACCCAACAAAATCGGTAAGGGTTAGAGAGGAACTACAACAAATACTTGGCAAAATTGGACAAGTTGAAGAGTCTCACACCTCAAAGTTCCCTTTCCTACGGGCAGTGGTGAAAGGAACTTTGCGCCTTCACCCACTAGCTCCACTTCTAGTACCTCACAAGTCAAATGATTATGTGGGGTTAGCTGACTTCACAGTGCCCAAAAATGCACAAATCCTACTAAATGTGTGATCAATTGGACGAGATTCAAGCATTTGGGCTAACCTAAATTTATTTGAACCTGAAAGGTTTTTGGAGAGTGAAATTGATTTTAAAGGCAAAGATTTTGAGTTTATCCCATTCGGTACTAGTAGAAGAATTTGCCCTAGATTACCTTTGGCTTCTAGGGCCATGCACTTCATGTTGACCTCTCTTTTGCATCACTTCAATTGGAAGCTCGCTAATGAGCTAAAACCAGAAGATATGAATATGAGTCAAAATTAAGGGATTTCGTTGCATAAAGCCCAACCTCTCCGAGTTGTTCCTATCAAAGTTTAGTTGATAAATATAAAGATTTAATTAGTAAATATAGCGTACATGTTATGCTATGGTATTATTGTTAATCTCTTGTAGCAAATGAGGTACAGTTTGTGGTGGCCAGTAACTTTTGATTTTTATTTTTTTTTAATTCTTGTTTGCTATGCAAGACAATAATAAATACTGTTTAAAAATAAAAATAACTACTTAAATATGTGTTTGTTACTTATAAATGCACTTTAATTTACTTTTTTTTCCATTTCCTGTAGAAGTTTTTTTTTAGACCGTGAAGTATCCTCATAGGTTCGGCTCATTTGAATTGCTCATAGAACTAATTCTTATTCGACTGTTGGAGTATGAAAGTTATGTGATCTCCTTATAAGAGTTGCTTTCCTGAAATTTGAGGTTACTTCCTTGTCCCAAGAGGTCAATGTTACTTACTACTCGACCCACGCTTTATGAGTTTCCCTATAAATGTTTGGTTTATATCCACCAAAGCATAAAAAATGTTGATGTTCATTCTTTCAATCGAAAAGGAGTTTAGAGTTTTTAGTGGCAAAATCATTGGACATGAGGTATATATGCTTGAGGTGGAAAATTTTATCTAATGCGGCTAACACCTATCATGAGAGACAAAGAGTTTGAATTTTTAAGGTTGAATACAATTTTCTTTCTTATGTTAAAAAAGAATCTTTATTAGCCCACCTCTTAATAAATTCTTGCTAATCAAAAAGTGTGCCCAAGAAATTAAGGAACTATTGGAGAGGGATTGGTTGGTTGACATCAAGCACAACTATAGAGAAGCGAACAAGTATGCAGACTATCTAGTGAGGTCAAGTCTTTTTTTTTAAATAAAAATTTCAGGTTAAAGGTAGCTGTTCTATCCTAGTGTTCTGAAGTGGATTTAGAGGGTACTTGAGAAAGGCACGTATACGATGGTTTCCTCCTTGCACAGCTGTTGCCAAGCATATTGAACCAGGGCGGTGGGTACCTGCAAAAGGACTCCAACGCTCAAGTCAGGTAGTGTACAAGTAAGGTTTATGCAATTAGATAGTAGATACCTGATTAGGTTAACTTAGCCTGGTATATATAGAGCATGACTAGAATCGTAATATGATCAATATTGAATACATGTATTTAGGATTAGTATCCTGTCAGGGATTGTCTTCCGTTTATCACTGAGGAGCATCCCTATAATCCATGAACGAAGATATGTTATCCATTGTTAGAAGCAGTTATGGATCCTATAATCTCGTAGGATCATGATTAGTAGTTGAGTATCTGCATAGATCCAGCGATCATTATAATCCAATGCTGTAGTCCAAGGTCGTAAAGATTTGCCGGAGTGTTTATGGCGAAGTCTGGTGGTACGGGTTCCAGGTCGATCCTTTCGTATGGGATCCCGGACCATGGTCCAGAACAGTTGCCCCCAGCTTGGCGCTTAGACAGGACCTAAATGTCAAGGTATAGGATCATTAGGCTCACAATGGACTACGCCCTAACTTTGAAGCCAGGTTTCACGGTGTCTCGCATTGAGGCCGAGGTCCATCATCGAGTACAGGGTGGCTCTGAGGTCGGGACGTGGTTAGAGACCGCGATGGGTCATTGCCTCTATCACCATTCCTTATTTCGAGGTTTACCTCCTGTTGCCCCTGAGGGTGGCTCATGAGGTCTTTTGACTTTCAGCAGCATCCTTTGTTAGTCTTGGATTCTTTGGAAATCATTGCTTTGACTTCATCGAGAATTAAGGAGCTTTTAATGGGGAACGTCAGCTTTGCATAGTTTCCTAACCATTCGTTGCTCTCATAACTAATAGGAAATGAAGAGCATTGAAGGCAGATTTTATGATTTGACAGGTTCTCCTTCCTATGAACCAATCAAAGTGCTCCATTCCATTTATAAATAAGGAATGTTTGCGTTTGACGTTGACATTTCCTTCTGTGTTTCTATCTGGAAGTGACCTTTTCTCAGAGAATGGTTTCTCCTTCCTTTTCTGCGCATTCTTGGAGAGCTTTTGCCTCTTATTGAGACTTTCTTCTTGTTCTTCTCCAAGTTTTTGAAAATTTATCATGATCTTCGTAAACAGTTCTTCTACTAGATATCTCTCTTTCTCAATGTATTAACGACAAATATCTCACTCTTCCAGCATACGATGGTGTATCATACCTACGCTCTGTCGTTGGGAAGATTTGTGATATCTGTTGTGTTGGACGAAGACAATTGGAGAAATAGAGCCCAAAGTCATTCTCCTTCCCTGCAAATCCTCTAAGAGCATTTGGATATGTAGGAGGAACTATTGGGATTACTCTGTGATTTGAAGCAGCTTGGGGTGATCATGAAACAAGTAAGGGTTCTGGTGGAAAGATCTCTTCATGAAAGACTACGTCCCATCCAACGAAGGAGAGAACACATGCTAGCCTTTATTGTCAATGTGAATGAGGCATGGAAGAAGGATTTGGCGAAGCCCCGGAGTTTGGCAGCAGTGCTCTGTTCTGGGTTGCAAAGATAATCCACTTTTTCAAGAGGCCGCTTAACAGGGATAAGTCCAGTGTTGGTTCTGGAGAAAATATGGATGTGACATGATCGAGGATGCCAGTGGCAATGGTGTTCACATCTTTCTCTGGGCTACTCTTTCTTTATTAAATCATGTCTCAAATGTTTCCACTTCCCTCTTTTTGAAGTACGACGATGTATGGAATAAGAGTAATTAATAAAATTTTTCCTTTACTTTGAATCTTTTGTCTTCTATTTTCCTTTCTTCTGCAAACCGTGGTATTTATATTATACTGGGGTGAGTCCAATGCTCACCTTGACAACGTGATATGTTAAGTTACCCCCAGCTTGGTACTTAGTCGAGACCACCGAAGTGCTAAGTTTAAATACTTGGATTCGAGGTCTTTGTACTTTGGGGAAACTTTTCTGGGGTAGTCAATCTTCTGGGGCCCGGATAAGTTTTTCGAACTCTTGGATATTGAGGTTGTGTGTCTCTTAGTCTACTGTGTAACCGTCCCCTTAACTGCCATGACAACTATGTGGGCTATATGGCGCGCTTGGGTTGAGTGGATGTGTATAGTACTTTGAGTGCCATAATGGATATCTTTTCAAATCTGAACTGCTCGGACAAAATTGCCCCATAACTGTATAGCCTTTATAAATAGGGTTTTATCGTTTTCCTTTTTTGTTTCGCTATTCCTTTGTTGAAAATTGGTGGCCCGAGGACATTTCCGACAAGCTTTACAGTGGCGAAAGGTGATTTAAATATTTTTGGTTATTCGAAGACCTGAATTCTTCATTTTCTTCAAGGTATTTCCCTTCCCCCTAACTCCATTTTTTTGTTTTTTCTTGTTGTGTAAGAGGTTGCACACTCTTTTGATGGAGTGCATTTCTTTTTCTTCTCTATGAATGAGGGTGGGAATACTGTTTTTCCTTCATCCAACAGCGTTGCCTTATGGAGCACCTCCTCCATCGCACCGCGTGCAGCGAAGGTGTCCTTCTGAGGCTTTTTGCCTTGGTGGGTGCAGAGGCCACTGATAACAATATATTTTATATATTTTATAACCCTCTCACTGGGCTTCTTAAAGTTCAATTAGGTTTAATTAAGTTAGTTTTGTCACATTCTATGATATTGGACTTAATGGATCATTGAAAGAATTATTGCATGAATTAGCCTTAATTTATCTCTTCGATAGTGTTCAGTAAATTGACTATAATTTGAGTTACATATGTCTGATTTATGTGATTTTAGTCTTGTAGGAAAGTTAAGACAATTCCCTACAACTTTCATGAAGACTTCAAGAGCCATATCACAAGCTTGGATAACTCAAATTGGAATTGAAGCAAGAACTAGAGTGCTGATCCTGACAGTTTGACCTCTGTGTACTCATCAATCCATATCTTGGGTTGTAAGAATGATAATGGGCTGAAATTTTGATAGTTGATTAAGACCCAAATCTACAACTTTCATGAAGAACACTTTTCAAGATTCTAAGGTCTAGTGGGTCATATTGGGCATACAATTCAGAACAGAATAGTTTAAATTTAGCTTGAGCAATTGCAATGATTGGGTCATATCTTGGGCTGTAGGAGGACAAATTGGATGGTTCAAGCGGACATTTGATAGCAAGACAAATGCCTACAACTTTTATGAAGACCACTTTCTGAGATTCTATCGCCAAGCATAAGTTTAGCACAAAATTATTTTGTGCAAGTGAAGACAAGCATTTTTTGCAATCATCCACCTACTTCTCAATCATCCACTTAATCATCCACCCACTCATTGTCATCTTTTGCTTGTGATGCTCTATAAAAGGTAGCATTGGCTGCCTATTAAGGTAATCTTGGTTTTAGATCAAGATCATGTTATTATGTTATTTACTTTTTGTAATTTTCTTTTGTTGTAAATGGAAGTTATGAATCTTCTTCTTCTTCTCTCTTTCTTTTTTCTTCCTCACGGGTAACTAATTTTCATCTCGCTTAGGTGAAGGGGTGAAGCTTTTGGTAATAAAATAAGGTTAGATTAATTTCTTTCTTGTGCTTAAATGATATATTCATTATATGTGTTGTATTTTGTTTCCAATCAATTTAGAAACCCTCCTTGTAAAGTGGAGTTCTTAATTCATTGTAGACAAGTGGTTTGGCACAATGAATGCTTGAACCCATTTACAAGTGTTGGTGTTAGTAAATAATTCCTCCTTGTAAAGTGGAGTTCTTGATTCATTGTAGACAAGTGGTTTGGCATAAGGAATGCTTGAACTCATTTACAAGTGTTGGTGTTGGTAAATAATTAAATGAATCATAATATAACTACGTATATAATTCTAAATGGACTTTGAATGTTTTATTTTTCGATTGAAACCTCCATTGTGCGTAGATTTGAATTGAGTTATAAAAAGAATTAATCTTGTCCTCAAATTATTACTAAAAGTGGATCTCCTAGCCTAAGCAAGTTCTTTAATTTAATTGTGAACAAGTTTTATTATCTTTATTATTGTGACAAAGTCTTTCCTTACCTCAAAGAATTTTTTCTTCATCAATTCCCTATGGATTGACCTCAGACTCCTGAGAAATTTATTACTTGAGACAACCTGCACTTGGGTTTGCATCCTTTAATCTGCATCAAGTTTTTGGCGCCGTTGTCGGGGACTTGATTTAAAGTTTTAATTTATTAAGGTTCTTTTTCTTTAATAAAATCTTTTCTCTCTTCTCCCTTACCGGAGCAAAAGATCAGCTTGTTGATCCTTCGGTTTCTTTACTAACTCTCTAACTTTCTAATTGTCTAACTTACTAACTTACTAACCTACTTACTTTCTAACTTACTGACTTACTAACTAACTTATTTATTTATGTCATTTATTTCTGCTTATTAACTTTTTTATTTATGTCATTTATTTTTACTTTCTGACTTACTAACTTGTTTATTTATGTCATTTATTTTTGTTTTCTGACTTAATATCTTGTACATTTTTTTTATTTATGTCATTTATTTATTGTTAAGATTTTAATGGTTGGTGTAAACTGCCAACTTGTATATTTTTTCTATTTTAAGTTATTTATTTATGTTTAATTGATATCGTGATTCAAATTCTGGTCGTTTAGTTATAATTAATCCTGGTACTTTATATATTGATTTGTTTGAATCACAATCACACACAATTGACACAATGGCTGAAAATGAAAGTGTACATGATGAACATGAAAATCAACTGTTGTGAACCATGAGTGAAGATTTGCAACCACCTCGAAATTCTAGTCTACCATGCTTTATCTTTCCACTCAATGCCAATAATTTTATATTTAAGTCAGGTATGATTCCTTTACTTCCTAATTTTCATAGTTTAGAATCTGAAAGTCCATATTTATATCTAAAAGAATTTGAGGAAGTATGTATTATTTTCAATGACCAAAATTACACTGAAGAGATTGTTAAGCTTAAATTGTTTTCTTTTTCTTTAAAAGATAAAGCAAAAACTTGGCTTAACACTTTGAAACCAAGATCAATTGGCACATGGCAAGAAATGTAAGGTGAGTTCTTAAAGAAATTTTTTCCAACACATAAAACCAATGTTTTGAAAAAACAAATCCAAAATTTTTTCTAAAATTCAAATGAAGCATATTTTCAATGTTGGGAACGGTTTAAAGATTTGTTAAATTCTTGCCCACATCATGGTTTTGAAAAATGGCACACTATAAGCTTCTTTTATGAAGGTTTAACACATGAAACTAAACAATTTATGAAAATAATGTGCAATGGTGAGTTTCTTGATAAAGAACCTGATGAAGCTTTAGACTATTTAAACTAGTTGGCTGAAAATTCTCAATCTTGGCATGGTATTGATATTTCTAAAAATTCAATTAGATCTAACCTTGAAAGTGATAATAAAGGAAAATATCACCTTAGTCAAGAGGAAGACCTAAATGCTAAGTTTGTCAGTTTGGCTAGAAAGGTTGAAGCCATAGAATTAGGAAAAGTAAAAGAAATCAAATATATGCAAAATGAAGAAATTTGTGGCATTTGTGATGACTTAGGACACTCAACACATGAATGTCCTAAGATTTCTATTTTTAAAGAAGTTATACATGAGCAAGTAAATGCAATGAATAATTTTAAAAAGCTATTTACTTCTTTTTCAGATACATACAATTCGGGATAGAGAAATCACCCGAACTTCAGTTGGAGGAATAATAATCAAGCACAGTTTATGCAACCACCACCTCCTTAGGTACAACATGACTATTAAAATTCTCAAGGATATGCACCTTATGTCCCACCGTATAGGAAAAACCTTGAAGAAACACTGCATGCATTCATCAAAAAGCAAGAGGCCATTAATAAACAAAATAATCAAACCATGATTGACATAAAAGAAACTCTTGCTAAACTTTCTTCTACACTCACCATTCACGAGAAAGGAAAATTTCCTTCTCAACCTCAACCAAATCCCAAGGGTCAGTACAATCCAAATGAGGGTAGTTCATAAAACCAACAAATGGATCAAGTCAAGTCAGTGATAACTCTTAGGAGTGGAAAGATTGTTGAAAAACAAATTCTTGAACCTTGTGAGAGAGATGATGAACCAATTCCCCAAGAAAATGAAAAAGTTGACCAAAAAGAGACCAAACTCTCGCTTGCACCCCCATTTCCTCAAGCATTAAACAATTCAAGGAAATTGAACCATAACACTAAAATTTTTGAAATTTTAAAACAAGTAAAGGTCAATATTTCTCTGTTAGATGCTATCAAACAGATTCCATCTTATGCCAAATATTTGAAAGACTTGTGCACTGTTAAAAGGAAACTAAATGTGAAAAAGAAAGCCTTTTTGACTGAACAGGTAAGCTCCATTCTTTAGAATAATAATGTGTTGAAATATAAAGACCCTGGTTGTCCTATAGTTTCATGCATTATTGGAGAACATAAAATTGAAAAAGCTTTACTTGATCTTAGTGCAAGTGTCAATTTGCTTCTATATTCAGTTTATCAACAACTCAACTTGGGTGAGTTAAAACTAACTTCTGTAACTCTTCTACTTGCTGATAGATCAATTAAAATTCCAATAAGAATAGTGGAAGATGTGTTGGTACAAGTTGATAAATTCATATATCCTGTGGATTTTATTGTCTTGGATACTGAACCTATGGTTGATAGTTTCAAGTCAATTCCTGTTATTTTAGGTCATCCATTTTTAGCAATATCTAATGCTTTGATAAATTGTAGAAATGAAGTGGTGAAACTAACATTTGAAAATATGACATTGGAGCTCAATGTTTTTAACATGTATAAGTAACCACAGGAAGTCCTTGATAAAAAAGAGGAAGTTGAAGGGATTAAAGCCATTGTAGATGATCAGCTTCAAACAAGGAGTTCTTCTGACCCATGAGAAATTTGTTTAATCAATTCATTTGATTCCGACATGCAATTAGATGATGATATCTCTGAAATATGCTCTTTGCATGATTGTACACTAATGGAATACAAGGGATGGAAGCCAAGATTTGAAGAGCTAAAACCCAGGAATGATAATACCCATGAAGAAGTACCCACACTAGAACTAAAGTCATTACCTGCTGGGTTGAAGTACACATTTTTGGGAGAAAAGCAAAGGTTTCCAGTGGTAATTTCCTCGTCCCTTACTGAAGAATAAGAAAGTATGTTAACAGAAGTACTTAAAAGGCATAAAAGTGCAATTGGATGGACATTAAAGGACATCAAAAGTATTAATCCATTAATATGTACACATAGAATACATTTAGAGGATAATGTTAAAACTTCTCAACAACCTCAAATAAGATTAAATCCACATATGAAAGAGGTAGTTTGAGCTGAAGTTCTTAAATTGCTTGATGTTGGAATTATCTTTGTAATGCTCCGGAAACATTCCAAAGATACATGATAAGTATTTTTATTGACATGATTGAGCATTATTTAGAGGTTTTCATGGATGACTTGACAGTTTTTGAAAATTTGTTTGAAAATTGTCTTTGATAATTTGGAAAAAGTCCTTAAAAGATGCGAAGAAAAAAGATTTGTGCTAAACTGGGAAAAATGTCATTACATGATTACCTCAGGAATAGTGTTAGGTCATATGATATCTTCTAAAGGAATTAAAGTTGATAAGGCTAAAGTTGAATTAATTGCCCATTTGTCTTCCCTAAAAACAGTTAGAGAAGTTTGTTCTTTTTTAGGACATGTAAGATTTTACAGAAGATTCATTAAGGACTTTAGTGTCATATTTAGACCATTATGTAATCTTTTGTTGAAAGATGCATCATTTGATTAGACTCAAGAATGTAAAAAATCTTTTGAAAAATTAATTGGTCTTCCGACATCTGCTCCTATCATACAATTCCTTGACTGGTTTTGCCTTTTGAGTTGATGTGTGATGCTAGTAATTTTATTGTGGGCGCTATTTTAGGCCAAAGAAAGGAAGGTAAGCCTCATGTGATTTGTTATGCAAGTATAACTTTAAATAGTATACAAATAAATTACACCACTACTGAAAAAGAAGTACTTGTTGTAATATTTGCACTAGACAAATTTTGATCTTATTTAATTAGTTCTTCTATTGTGATCTTCACTGATCATGCTGTTGTTAGATATTTGATGTATAAGCATGATGCTAAACCAAGATTGATACGGTGGATCTTGTTGCTTCAAGAATTCAACATCACAATGAAAGATAAGAAAGGAGCCGAAAATGTTGTCGCAGATCATTTATCCAGACTTACAACAGATTCACCTTTTGATAACACACCCATCAATTATTCTTTTCCCGATGAATTCTTATTTTCTATCAATTCTATGTCTTGGTTTGCTAACATAGTCAATTTTCTTGTAACAGGAAAGATGCCGCCTCAATGGATGCACCAAGACAGAAGGAAATTTTTGATAGAGGTGAAAATTTTTTATTAGGATGACTCATGCTTGTTCAAATATTATTTTGACCAAATCTTTTGGAGATGTGTGCCCAATAGTGAGGTAGGTAGTGTCATTAAATTTTGCCATTCAGAAGCATATGGAGGTCACTTTTCTTCAAAGAAAACAACTGTGAAAATCTTACAGTGTGATTTTTATTGGCCCACTCTATTTAAGGACTGCTATACCTTTTGCAAAAGTTGTGAAAATTGTCAAAAAAATGGGCTCCATTTCAAAAAGAAACATGATGCCTCTGAACCCTATCCTTGTCATTAAAATTTTTGATTGTTGGAGAATTGATTTCATGGGCCCATTTCCATCCTTATTTGGATTTATGTATATTTTGGTTGCAGTTGATTATGTCTCAAAATGGATTGAGGCGATTCCATACCGGCACAATGATCATAAAACTGTTCTCAAATTTTAAAAGAAAATGTCTTGTGTCGATTTGGAATCCCTCGAGCTATCATTGGTGATGGGAGAATACATTTTTGCAATAAATCATTTGAATCTTTAATGAAGAAATATGGTATTACACACAAAATTGTCACCCCTTATCACCCTCAAACAAATGGACAAGTTGAATTAGCAAATAGGGAGATCAAACAAATTTTGAAAAAAACGGTTAACCTAAATCGTAAAAGATTAGTCTTTAAGACTAAACAATGCACTTTGGGCTTATCGTACTACTTTTAAAACATCTTTAAGCATGCCATTCTATCGGTTAGTCTATGGAAAACCTTGTCACTTGCCTGTAGAATTGGAACATAAAGCATTTTGGGTCATTAAAGCTTTCAACCTAAACTATGACGATGTTTGCAAGATATGCAAATTGCAATTAAATGAACTTGAGGAATTGAGAAACGATGCATATAAAAACTCAGAGATTTATAAAGGTAGAACAAAAGCTTTTCATGACAAGTCAATTTTGAGAAAATCTTTTGAAATTGGTCAAAAAGTTTTGCTTTTTAATTCTCGTCTGCATCTATTCCCTTGCAAGTTGAGATCTAGGTGGAGTGGTCCTTTTGTTGTCAAACATGTGTATCCTTATGGGGCCTTAGACATTGAGAATCTTAGGAATGGTAATGTGTTTAAAGTCAATGGACAAAGACTCAAACCGTTTCTGAAAAACTAAGTTGATGAGGTAGAATTCATCTCTCTTTCTAATCCTTGTTATGAATAGAATTTATTCTAATTTTGTTATCTTCTTTTTGCAATTCTTTGTGTGCCCGATTAAGTAGCGGATAACGGTACTCCGTGGCTCTCGAGTCGGTTTGTTTTTAGTTTCCCATAATAACTTAATCATTCTCCTTTAAAATAGATGTCATTCTCTTAAATTTAAGAAAACGTTTTCCTTCCCTCCCTCAAAATGCTCTGACAAAAATCTACAAAGCTAGATGTGAAAGATTGAGACTATTAATGCACAAGGGTATGCCGAAAGATGTACGCTGGATAATTGAAGTAAAGGTCTGTTTAGCAGGTGAGTCTTCAATTTCATTTGACTCATGCATGTTAGGTCTTGGTAGAAGTTCATATTATAAAAGGAGAAGATAAAAAAGGTTACAAGTCTGTCATAAATATGCACGATGGAATTGTAACAAGCAATGTCATTCTTTAGGAATAGTTTCCACAAATCGAGAAGATAAAATATTTTTCATTAAGAATAGACTGAGTAAGGAGTCATTAGATGATATCTTATTGACTCTTGAGAAGCATTCTTACGGATTTGTGCATCGTGAACTTGATAACTCCACAATGTGTAGTTATTTGTGCCTCATATCAGTACTTTACTGATTGCTTAAGTCCTTGTTATTATGCATATTTGCAAGGTTTGATGCTTATATTTGTTATATTCTATTTTGATGCATTTTCAATATAATATAAAGCAATTTGTGCTTATTTTGTTATTGATGAAGTTGATTTGCAACTGTTAATGATTTGGTGATTTCTCTATCATAGGAAGGGCTCTAAACAAGATGATATATGGAGCATTTGAACTAAAATTGGAAAAGAAAGCCAAAGAAGCATTCTAGCAGTTGATGCCGCGGCGCTGACATATCAATGTCATGGCGTGGCGAATCCCCTACATCTAGACAGAGAGCTACAAAATTTGTAAGCTATGGCGTAGGCATGTTAATGTCGTGGCATGGTGACCTAATTGTATGTGCGCTGCGGCGTAGGCATGTTAACATCGCGGCATGACTCTGTTTTCTGGGCCTAGAAATACATTTTTAACATATTTTACAAGGAGAGTTTTTGAGGTTCTAGAGAAGCTGCGATTGGAACTTCATTTCTGGGCAGAAAGGAGGCTAAGGGAGCCAAGGTTAGAGGTCATCTTCTTCATGGAAGGAGATTCAAGCATCAAAGATCATATCTATGAGCTTCATTCCTTATTCCTTCTCTTTTCTCTCTTCCATCTTCCATAAACTTGACTTTTGTGATAGATTTTCATGTTTCATAATGTAGCTGAGCTGTATTTAGGTATTACTTTAGATCTTTGTATGAATGTTGATGTTTAAGTATTACTTTGAGTATGTATTGATGTTTGGTTATGTTCAATCATATAGATCTTAATACTCTTGATAGTTTGATCAGATGTTAAGTGACTTGTTGAAATCTGATGAACCTAGACATAGGAATTTAGATTTGAGATCATATGTATAGTTGATGCATGTTTGATGAGTTCAATTAGCTTGGATAAGTTAGTTCGCTAATGGGATAGAAATATACCTCTTAGCCATGCATAGCGTGTGTTTGAGAATAAACTGTTCATTAGTGGATTTCATTCTGGTTCTCATGGAAGCATAGTAAGCTAGGTGAAGGAAGCCAGGGTTAATTGACCTAGACATAGGCTTTAACTAAATCAGATTCTCAAGCTAACTTAACTCATTCATATATTTTACTTGAAGGGTTTCATGTCATTGATTGAAGTAGAGGGTGAAGAAGGATTCCCTAAATCTCTAAATCATTATGTCTATTTTCATTTATCGCTTTTCTATCTTTAGATTAGTTTTATTGCACTTTTCCCTATTTTTATGTTCTTGAATAAAACTAGATAAGCTATTGGTTGATACTTAGTATTAGAAGCCAATCATCCACGTGAGAACGAACTTTTACTCTGTAATTATATGACTTGAACGACCCGTGCACTTGCGGTATACAAATGGTCTAACAAGTTTTTGGCACTGTTGCCGGGGATGTTGGTTTATTTCCGTATAGTTTAGACTTATTCCTTGGCAATTGCCTGGGATGACGATTTATTTCTATATTACTAATATCAATAACGAGCTTATTTAGTTCTAATTCAAGCTGTATAGTTCAAGTTTTCTTTTATACAGTTTAACTTAAGTTTTCATTCTTTGTAATTTTAGGTACAATAAATAGAGGATGAGCTTAATCATTCGAGGCCTTTGAGGGAGCTCGAGAACTCCCAATGGAGAACCTCACGTAGGCAAAAGAATGCTTACCGTTTGATCCATCCATTTTGGGATCAAACTGGCCATACTCCAAGGAGATGCACACTGGAGTACACTATGGCAGTTTGCCTTGTGAAAGTCCTACCGGGACTATAACTCAGGCCTTTCTTGGGAGGGAACCCAGGATTTTATGAGTTTGTTAGTTTATATGCTTTTCTTTAGTATTAAGTCTTATATGTGTTAGTATGTTTAATTTTGTAATTTTGTTAGTTTTTATGCTTTTCTCTTGTTTTGAGTCTTATATTAGTTAGTAAGTTTGATTTTTGTAATTTTGTACTTAGTATGTTTGATTGTTGTAAGTTTATTTAGTTTTAAGTCATATATAGGTTAATATGTTGATTTTGTAGTTTTGATAGTTTTTAGTTGAATATTTTATGTTTTAGCTATTTGGACAAGTTTTAGAGGTGTTGAGAACCTCTATGGATCAATTTATGCAGCAAAACTGAGTTTGCTGCAGAATTCTGTAGGCTGACCTCTAGCGCCGTGATGTAAGTCTATTGTATGTCGCGACGTGACAGTTATTTTATACGCATCAAGCTAGAATCTAGAGAGCTCAGCGCTGCGGCGTGACCAATTCAATGTTGTCGTGTGCCCTTTAAACTTGTAAAAAAAAAAGAGAGAGACTTGATCTGGGTGCTGTTGAAAGCACCCATTCTGACTAAATATACCGTGGCATAGATGTTGTGTGCTGCGGTGTGTCATCCTGTAGTGTATATAATGTACATAGTTAATTTATTTTAAGTGTTTTTAAATATTGTAATATACTCGGCTCTCACATTTTTAGTATTTATTCAGGCTCAAGTACCCTAGAAACCATTGACATTGTTCACTTCAGTTTGGGAGAGTATCATTACATGTTGTTGTTATTATAATGTTGAATTTGTGTAACATGTATTAATATTTACATTATGCAGTAATGATAGTCATCATGTTATCATGATCATATGCTAAGTTTGACTATTACTATTGGGTTTCTGAGAAAAATTTTCAATTTTTAATGCATGATTGAACTAATGCTAGTGTAGAATTGGTTGTCCAATGCCATAAATGGTTGCGATTTGATTACTTTCAGTAAAACCATATGTGATCAGAAGCATGTAAAATAAGTTTTTTATGTATAGTTTACATCCGACTTAGATGCAAGTGTAATTTTGAGTATGATAAGAGTGCATATCTAGTGAAAGTTTATGGATGTACGTGTAGAGTTTCGATTATCCTAGAAGTTGTTTTTAAACTCTCTTGAGGCGAAATTCTAGATTGTGCATGACTGAGGAAATGATTAGGGCATTATTTGGACTAATTGAGCCTTTTCAAGCTTACCCTGATATAATGATATCTCTAGGTCCCATTTTGAAGCCTGTTGATCGTTTGGCCTTATATGTTTTTCATTCAACCATTATGTTCATTAACCTATTAACTATTCTAATGCATGTGAAAGCATTGTATTTTCTTCCTACCATCCATGTTTGTTGGGTACATGATATGTTATTTCTTGAAGTGAGTCCAGTGAGTAGGGGTATGTATATCAAATACAAAATGAACCTGAAGGAACCAGATGCAAAATTGAAGAAAAACCATTGCTTTATTAAAAAAAATGGAAAAAGAGAAAAAGAAAGAGAAAAATAAGCAAAGCCTAAGAAATGAAAAGTATAAAAAACATTGAATGGTTCTGGCGAGTTTTCTTCTTTCATTGTTGAATACCCTGATAATATCACTTGATGGCTCAAGGCTTGAAATAACATGTTTATATTTCTCAATGTTTGTTGTATATCATTTTCCTTCTTTTTATACACCCATTACCATGGCCTAACATTACAAGCTATTAAAGACCTTTTTGATCTTCAGTTATGTGTGGTTTACATTAGTGGAAAGAGAGTTTAGATTCAATTTTATGGATTATATGATTCATATGCATGTATGCTTATAAACTTATCCGGATTTGTATGATTTGAATAGAAGAAGTTTATCTTGCATGTTTGTGGAAAATATAATTTGCATGATAAGAAACTGGGTTGTTAGCATGTTTAGGATAGTATATATATGGAGTTGATTGTGAGATTCTTGCATTCATTGAGGACTGATGCAATCATTCTACACTGGTTTTGTTTAAATCAAAATTGAAATAAAAGTTGCTGAATGCATTTTGAATATAATTTGTTAAGTAAGTTTTCTTAGTCATACTTTGTTTTGCTCGAGGACAAGCAAAAAGTTAAGTTTGGAGGTGTGATAACTCCACAATGTGTAGTTATTTGTGCCCTATATATGTACTTTATGATTGCTTAAGTCCTGGTTATTATGCATATTTGGAAGGTTTTAGGTTTAAATTTGTTATATTATATTTTGATGCCTTTCCAATATAATATTGAGCAATTTATGCCTATTTTGTTATTGATTAAGTGGATTTACAACTGTTAATAATTTGGTGATTTCTCTATTATAAGAAGAGCTCAAAACAAGATGGTATATGGAACATTTGAGCTAAAATTGGAAGAGAAAGCCAAAGAAGCATTCTGGCAGTTGACGTCGTGACGTAGGCATATCAATGTCGCGGCATGGTGAATCCCTTGCATCCAGACAGAGAGCTACGAAATTTACACGCCGCGGCGTAGGCATGTTAATGCCGCC
Organism: Ormosia emarginata; assembly: GCA_029884605.1. Classification (NCBI taxonomy): domain Eukaryota; kingdom Viridiplantae; phylum Streptophyta; class Magnoliopsida; order Fabales; family Fabaceae; genus Ormosia; species Ormosia emarginata. The sequence continues at coordinate 7,636,239 of JAQQTP010000068.1, forward strand.
ACATGGTGACCTAATTGTATACGCGCCGCGGTGTAGGAATGTTGACGCCGTGGCGTGACTCTGTTTTCTAGGCCTATAAATACGTTTTTAACAAATTTTACAAGGAGAGTTTTTGAGGTTTCAGAGAAGCTACAACTGAAACTTCATTTCTGGGCAGAGAGGAGGCCAAGGGAGCTAAGGTTGGAGGCTATCTTCTTCATTGAAGGAGATTCAAGTATCAAAGATCATATCCATGAGCTTCATTCCTTCTTTCTTCTCTTTTTCTCTTTTCCATCTTCCATGAACATGACTTTTGTGATAGATTTTTATGTTTCATGATGTAGCTGAGCTGTATTTAGGGATTACTTTAGATCTTTGTATGAATATTGATGTTTATGTATTACTTTGAGTATGTATTGATGTTTGGTTATGTTCAATCATATAGATCTTAATGCTCTTGATAGTTTGATCAGCTGTTAAGTGAATTGTTAAAATCTGATGAACCTAAACATAGGAATTTGGATTTGAGATCATATGTATGGTTGATGCATGTTCGATGAGTTCAATTGGCTTGGATAACTTGATTCGCTAATGGGATAAAAATATACCTCTTAGCCATGCATAGCATGTGTTTGAGAATAGACCGTTCATTAGTGGAATTCACTCTAGTTCTCATGGAAGCATAGTAAGCTAGGTGATGGAAGCCAGGGTTAATTGACCTAGACATAGACTTTTAACTAAATCAAATTCTCAAGCTAACTTAACTCATTCATCTATATTGCTTGAAGGGTTTCATGTCATTGATTGAAGTAGAGGGTAAAGAATGATTCCCTAAATCTCTAAACCATTATGTCTATTTTCATTTATCGCTTTTCTGTCTTTAGATTAGTTTTATTGCACTTTTCTCTATTTTTATGTTCTTGGATAAAACTAGATAAGCTATTGGTTGATACTTAGTATTAGAAGCTAATCATCCTCGTGGGAACGAACTTTTACTCTGTATCTGTATTACTTGAATGACCCATACACTTGCGGTACACAAATGGTCTAACAAAACTTCATAACTTGTGGAATCTCTTCAAGGATGAACAAAATTGTTACAGTCTTGGTAATCTGACTCTGAAAGACCCTGTTTGCTAATTTATAAGAAAATTGGATAGAAAGCTTATCCTTGACTCATAGAAGGCGTTTAAGCCATTACTGGACGTAAAACCAGAGAAAGATGTGAGCCACAACCACAACAAGATGTACATATTATCTTCTTCTTCTTCAAAAAAAAAAAAGAAAAAAAATAGCGAAAAAAACAAGGTTAAAAAAGAGAGACAAAGTTGAGAAAAGAAATGCGAAACTTTGGTTGTACTTGGTCTTTAATTAGATTAGGAGCCTGAGGTGGATGTCCATCTTTTCATAAACTTAGGAGGAGACCTTCATACACCAGTTTGTAAATAAGGTTCATGTGCCATGCTCTGTAGAGAGCCGTTCTCAGTGTCCCAAAGTTTACCTTTTAGGCAAGCTGAGATGATGGGCAAATAGAAGCGTCTCGTCTTTACAGCGCACGTGACACTGTTACTGAGCCGTATACCCACTTTAATTGGTAGGCCTCTTTGGCGAGTTTTGACTGGCTGCGGTCAGGTACCATGTTCTTAGAATACAAGCCTTTAATTAGGTTTGCAAGAAGATAGAGGGCTGCTATTTCGCAAGTGGGATGGAAAGGACTCAAAGGTTCTTGTTACCAGTTCGACATTCCTTGTGGAGTTCTTATGTTGCATCGGGACACGTAACTCAAAGATATGCCACTACTGTACTCATGACGCGCAGTATAAAGATACGTCATGAAAACTGTACATAAAGGTATGTCATCATTTGTTATATTTCTTTTATATTTGTATGATTTTGTTGTATTTTGGTTTTGGAAAGACGATCCTTTGAGTAGGGTCCTTCAGGGGTTTCTAGACTTCTTTACGTTGATGGTTTTCTTGAAGTTAAAAAAAATAAAAAAAGACAAAAAAAACTTAGATAGATTGGTCAGAAGGAAGCAGTAAGGGAACCAGTATGAAACGCAAGCTAGATCTGACACTTCATCTATAACTTTTCTTTACCTTTAGTTTTGTTTATCGTACTCTATTTTTGTTTAAATTTGTGTCAGATTTCTCTTTTCAGCAATTGCCGCAATAGGTAATATCTTCTATCCTTTACTCATCTATATTTTAACATTGAGGACAATATTGTGATCTAGTTGGGGGAAAGATTGACCCAAAAATTTTTTTTAGGAAGTATGATATGATTGTCATGAACTTACTAAATCAATGAATGATAGTAGAGTAAGGAGTAATTTTACTCTTGAGACGCATTTAAATTAAGAAGTATGTTTAGTGATATGATTGTCAGAAACCTACAACAAAACCAATTAGGGATGGCAGAGTAAGGAGTAATTTTACTTTTGAAGTAAATTGCTCCTGAGACTTACCTAGATTGGGGAAGTAACTATTTTGTGATGATTTGTGGAAGTAACAAAGTTTTATCTTTTGATTTCCTTTGAATGATTCAAATGAATGAATTTTCACATCCTTTAAAGCAATTAAAATTCAGGGATCATAGCATAGTAGAATAAATTATCTTTTGTCTTAAATTTCATATGCTTGGTTATGGATGTTGAATTGATAGATTGAGAATGATAGATATATGCCTTGTGAGATTTTGAGCATATTGATGAATGGATTGAATACTTGTACCATTTTCTTCTTTCTTGTGTGATTTTTTTTCACTCATGAAATTGTTACTCTAGAACTTACTTTAATTCTTTTTTTGAGGTAACATTTTCACATGCATACATAAACATGATTGAGACATTTTGAAATAGCTACTTTGATCAAATAGTCATCCTTGCATATTTTCCCCTGTGTAACCCCCTTTGAGCTTATTTGACCATTCTTTGTTTTTAACTTATTATGTGCCTTTAAAAAAAAGAAAAAACATGTTTTTACCCCACATTAGGGAACAAGAGAGCATTGACCTTGTTCTTGAACAAGTGTGGGGGTGTGTGTGCAAAATGTTGAAAAAAAAAGAACTGACCACTGCTGCAATCAAAGGATTATCAGAATCTCCTGATACACCAAGTGACATATTCATACCTAGAATAAAGGTGGAAGTTTGGAAATAACAGGAAGAGAAGGAGAAGGTTCAGGCCTAACAATGAATTTAACCTACCAATTTGGCATTGATCTTCAACAAAACATTAGTCAATAATTAGTCATTGTCCTTTATGATGAATGTTCTCAAACATCTTCTCCATTCTACCATAATGCTCTTCTATTCTCTTTGGTATTTATCTTGTCATATCCATATTATCCCCTCTCCTTTACCATAGCCCCATTACAACCTTGAATAAAGTCTTCTTGATTTTTGTGTGCATGTGTTTTGAGTAGTGGAGAAGTAGAAGATAAGCAAGCTTATGGTAGTGCAATTTTTCATGGGTTGAATAGAGTGAAATACTTACCTTTTAAACATTTGAGAGATTGAGAGTGAATTCTGTGAGGATCTATCATTCTTGATTCATTCTTTTCAACTGAAGTTTCCTTGTTTGTTGGTTGGTTTGAAATGTAAAGAAATGTTACCTCATTAATGCTTTGATCCCTTGAATTTCTAGTTGCTCTTCTTGATTAATCAAGTTTTTTAGAGTTTTTAGCTGTTGAGTCTATGTTGTTTTTCTTTGTTTCCTAGCTTTGGTCTTATGTGTTTTGCCCAGGAGTGGAAAAGCTAAGTGTGGGAGAATTTGATAACAATATATTTTATACATTTTATAACCCTCTCACTGGACTTCTTAAGGTTCAATTAGGTTTAATTAAGTTGATTTTGTCATATTCTATGATATTGGACCTAATTGGATCATTGAAAGAATTATTAGATGAATTAGCCTTAATTTATCTCTTCGATAGTGTTCAGTAAATTAGTTATAATTTGAGTTACATATGTCTGATTTATGTGATTTTGGTCTTGTAGGAAAGTTAAGACAATTCCCTACAACTTTTATAGAGACCTCAAGAGCCATATCTCAAGCTTGGATAACTCAAATTGGAATTAAAGCAAAAACTAGAGTACTGATCCTGATAGCTTGACCTCTGTGTACTCATTAGCCCATATCTTGGGCTGTAGGAATGATAATGGGCTGAAATTTTTATAGTTGATAGTTAAGACCCAAATATACAACTTTTATGAAGAATACTTTTCGAGATTCTAAGGTCTATTAAGTCATATTGGGCTTGCAATTCAGAATAGAGGAGCTGAAATTAAGTCTGAGTAGTTGAAATAATTTGGTCATATCTTGGGTTGTAGGAGACCAAATTGGATGGTTCAAGCAAGCATTTGATAGCCAAGACAAAGGCCTACAACTTTCATGAAGGCCAATTTATGAGATTCTGTCGGCAAGCATGAGTTTGGCACAAAATTATTTTGTACAAGTGAAGACAACATTTTTTGCAATCATCCACTTAATCATCCACCCACTCCTTAATTATCCACCCACTCATTATCCCACTCATTATCATCTTTTGCTTGTGATGTTCTATAAAAAGTAGCATTAGCTGCCTATTAGAGTAATCTTGGTTTTAGATCAAGATCATGTTATTATGTTATTTACTTGTTGTAATTTTCTTTTGTTGTAAATAGAAGTTACGATAATCTTCTTCTTCTTCTCTCTTTCTTTTTTCTTGCTCATAGGTAAAAAATTTTCATCTTACTTAGGTGAAGGGGTGAAGCTTTTAGTAATAAAATAAGGTGAGATTAATTTCTTTCTTGTGCTTAAATGATATATTATCAAGTGATCATTATATGTGTTGCATTTTGTTTCCAATCAATTTAGAAACCCTCCTTGTAAAGTGGAGTTCTTGATTCATTGTAGACAAGTGGTTTGGCACAATGAATGCTTGAACCCATTTACAAGTGTTAGTGTTGGTAAATAATTCCTCCTTGTAAAGTGGAGTTCTTGATTCATTGTAGACAAGTGGTTTGGCACAATGAATGCTTGAACCTATTTACAAGTGTTGGTGTTAGTAAATAATTAAAGGAACCATAATATAACTACGTATATAATTCTAAATGGACTTTGAATGTTTTATTTTTTGATTAGAACCTCCGTTGTGCGTGGATTTCAATTGAGTTATAAAAAGAATTAATATTGTCCTTAAATTAATACCAAAAGTGGATCTCCTAGCCCAAACAAGTTCTTTAATTTAATTGTGAACAAGTTTTATTATTTTTATTATTGTGACAAAGTCTTTCCTTACCTCAAAGAATTTTTTCTTTATCAATTCCCTGTGGATCGACCTCGGACTCTCGAGAAATTTATTACTTGAGACAACCTACACTTGGGTTTGCATCCTTTAATCCGCATCAGCCAGTGCGCAAGTGCTTTCAATTGTCTATGTTTGCCCATTGCCATGTGTGTCTTCGATCTTAACTGGTTCTGACCTTAGGCCTCTGTGTGTCTTCTAGGAAATTAAATGGCTAGAAGGAGAGCACCAAGATTCGAAGCGCCTACCCCGGTTCCGGAAGTTTTTGAGCTTGAGAATCAACAGGTCGAGGAGGAGGCGATTCTTATTTGTCGGGGTCCAAGGTTACCCTACACGTGGGTTGCAGACGATGCCTTTGACAGGATATCCCGCTATGAGTCTAGGGCAGAGTTGGATAAGCTGAAGGATTATTTAGAGCTTACCAACGGAGGTGAAAGGGATGACGAGTTCCTGATTATGTCCCCGGGGAGGGAGCGGGTGTGTTCGACCCAAGAAGCGGGGGAACACTTCCTGTTTCTATATGAGGACTTCTTTACAAGGTTCGGACTTCGGCTCCCCTTCAATGACTTCCATATTTCTTCCCTTCAGACTCTTCACGCTGCCCCCGGTCAGATCCATCCTAATGGTTAGGCAAATATCCTGGCCTTCAAAAGAATATGTAGGTTAGTGGGGTTGCGATGCTCGGAAAGGGTATTTTTCTATTTCCATACGCGGTACTCTGTTCATAGTGCCCGCGCTCGTCAGCAATCCTAGCTGTCAGTCCAATCACGACAAGGAAGGACCGTCTTTTTTCTATACTTAGAAAGTTATAAAAACTTCAAGGAGAAGTTTTTTAAGTTGATGGCGAATGGCGGTACTCATCCTTGTTGGTTGGGACGTGATGGGGAATTGACGTTCAGCCTATATTGGAACCCGATGGCGTGGAGCATCCCCACTTGATTGTTTGAAAGGGAAATAGGTCAACTAAATGACAAAGAGATTGAGTTTGTCAACTTCTTCGAAATGTGGGTTGATGAGGTCAGGAAGATCCGGCTTAAAGATATTTTAGACACCCCGGATGATGATGAGCTTTGGGCCGTGCTAGGTAGTGTTGGCCATTGTCCATGCTTATTTATGTTTCTTCTTCTTATGTCGCATCATGATTGTTTCTAATTGCTTTGTTTATTGTGTAGAAAGCTTGGCCAAGATGGAGGATGGGGAGGTTTTGGCGATCTTGGAGGCCTTGAGGGTGAGGAATGCCAACGCTCTGTTGGATCCCCCAGTGGAGGTCGCTCCAGCTCCTGTGATCCCGGCGGCCGAGGTTCCTCCCGCGGAAGTAAAGCTTGTTAACATGGAGGTTTCTCCCCAACCACTTCGGAGATGCAAAAGGAAGGTGGTGGAAGAAGGTCAGTCAGGCGACTGAGGTAAGAGAGTAGTGGTCGAAGAGTCTTCCGACCAATAGAGCTATTCCGCAAGGAGTCGAATCCCAGGGAGTTTATTGACTTCCATATTTTGGGTGAAGAGGTTAGGGATTACTTCGCCCAATGTAGCACAAGGGAGGCTTTGTTGTCCTTCTAAAATATGAGAATCTGTAATTCTATCGAGGCTCATTTTTTGGAGCAAGCCCTTGAGGAACACGGTCAAGAAATGGCGGATAAGCTAGTGGCGGTCAAGCGGAGTGAAAACAAAGCTCTCAAGGCCATGAAGGAAGCTGTCAAGGTCAAGAAAGAGGCCGTATCTCGGATCCGAGTTCTGGAGATTGAAGTGGCGTCCTTGAAGGATGCCGAGAAGATAAGAGAGGCTAGCCTGGTGGAGTACCAAAAGCAAGTGGCCGTACTGACGAGCGCCGAACTCAGTCAAAATTATAACCGAAGTTATTACCTAAACTTGTAGTATAGTGAACAACACCGGATCGTCTCCTCAAGGATCGTAGATGCAATTTGATCAAATCAAGTGAAAGTTAGAAAAAGGGGGGTTTTGATGGTTCAAGGATCGCAGTGGCAAGATTTAAAGAGAAATAACAATTAGGAGAACAGTCAATTCAAAAATCTATCAGAGATTGGGTGGATTCAATCATAAACTTTTCAACAAACATTTGAAGCACATTTGAATGGTTAACTTGGATCTAACCAAAATCTCAACATTAGGTCCAGAATTCACACTAGACAATCGTCCAGAATTCAATTGACAAGTGATAAACACAAATCTGCAATCGCACCATTCATGTAGATATATGTCAATTTAAGCACCGAATTCAATTAACCTAGGCACCAATCAGTAACCTAACCTCTTCAATTATGTGATTAGTTTAGATCAATCAGTTCTAAGTTTCATCACAAATTTCAATCTTCAGTTATGTGATTAATTCAGATCAATCAGCTCTAAGTTTCATCACAATACTTAATCTTAAACCAAGATCAAATTAGATCAAACATAAACAGAATCACCATTCATGTATTCAAGATCAAGAAAACAGAAGAAGAAGAAGAAGAAGAAGAAGAGAAGAGGAATTCAAATATAAATCAAATACATTACATAACCAAGGTCTCAAGAATCCAAACCACAATCTCTTCAAGAGTCCCGAATTGACTGAAAGTAACTTAGCTCTCCATTACAATGAACGAAATCATCAAAATATACAAAAGCTATGAAAAACTATGAAGATACAAGAAGAAACTATGAGAGAATTTAAGGAGAATATAACTTGTTCTTAATGATAACCAATGGTGCCCTTTTATAGAAGTCTAGGGTAACAAAATGACAAAGGGGAGTGGGTGGATGAGTGGGTTGGTGAGAGGAGTGGTTGAATGGGTTGGTGAGTGGGTTGGTGAGTGGAGTGGTTGAGTGGAGTGGTTGAATGGGTTGGTGAGTGGAGTGGTTGAATGGGTTGGTGAGTGGAGTGGGTGAGTGGGTTGGTGAGTGGGTTGGTGAGAGAAGTGGTTGAGTACAAAAATTTTGACGTCTGACTTGGAAGCTAAAAACAACTAACTATACTTCAGATCCATGAAAAGTACTCTTCATAAAATTGTAGATCTTTGTCTTGGCTATAACATGCATATCTGGATCGTCCAATTTGGCTTTTTTCAGCCCAAGATATGGCCCAAATACCACAGGTCACTCAAACCCAACTTCAGCACCTCTATTCCGACTTGCAGGCTCAAACTGACCCATTAGACTTCATTTTTTCAAAAAGTGTTCTTCATGAAAGTTGTTTATTTGGGTCTTAACTATCAATTATCCAAATTTCAGCCCATCTCCATTATTACAGCTTGGGATATGATTTTATGAGTGCACACCGTTCGGATTCTAGTGACAGAACCCGTATTCTGACTTCCATGTAAACTTAGGTCCCTTAGACATCTGAATTGGACTTCGAGCTCTTCATCAAAGTTGTAGAACTTCCTCCTAGCTTTCCTACAAGGTGAAATTCATGATTATCAGATATCACAAACTCAAGTTATGGCCAAAATATAGAAATAGTATCAAATCTCAATAATGCTGAAAATATTCAATTAGGACCAATTTGAGCTCAAACTCACAAAATTATACCAAACTCAATCAATTAAGAATATGGAGAGTGTAAATGACTAAACATAAGGGTTTCTTAATGAATAAAATATGTGATTATCAAATTTCCCCACACTTAGCTTTTTGCACTCCTGAGCAAAACTCAAGACCAAAACAAGGACATAAGAGATTAACAAAAATTTAAATTCCAACGACATTCAAGAGCCCAAAATTTTACAATCAAGAAGAACAACCAAAGGTTCAAGGGATCAAAACATTCATGAGTTAACAATTCTCCACATCTCAAACCAACAAGCAAGGTATCTTCAACATGAATCGAGAATGATAGATCTTCACAAGATTCCCTCTCAATCTCTCAAGTGTTTAAAAGGTAGGTATTTCACTCAATTCAACCCATGAAAATTACACTACCATAAGCTTGCTTATCTTCTACTTCTCCACTACTCAAAACACATGCACACACAAATCATGAGGACTTTATTCAAGGTTGTAGTGAGGTCAAGGTAATAGAAGAGGATAAAATGGATATGAGAAGATAAATACCAAAGAGAATAAAAGCAAATGAGAGCTGAGTTCAAATAACATGCATAAAAGTTCATCCCAACTCTAATGTATATCCCTTTACATATTCATTTCCCAATCCTTTTTTTTTTTATATATATATATATATATATATATATATATATATATATATATGAACATAACTATATACATTTTTTTGTGTTTTTTTTTTTAGGCACTCTTTCCTTTTTCAATAACCATTTTGTACACATACCCCCACACTTGTTCTAAAACTCATCCATTAACCAAGCTAATGTTCTTTTATTCCCTAAGGTAAGGTAAGAACACGATTTTTCATTTAAGGCACATAATGAGCTAGAAACAAGGAATGATCAAATAAGCTCAAAGGGGTTAAGAAAAGGAAAATATACAAAGTTGGCAAGAATCAGAGAATTTTCAAAAAATCAAAAGAGTGCTTGATATCATATTGGAAACAAGGTTGACTATTTGGTTAAACTAGCTAATTAAGAAAGAGGGCCTCGATCATGTTCATGCATGCAAGTGAAATGTAGCCTCAAAAAGAATCAAAGCAAGTTCTAGAGTGGTCATTAACATGAGTGAAAATCACATAAGAAAGAAGAGAATGGCATAAATGTTGAATCCATCCATTAGGCTCAAAATCTCACAAGGTATGCATCCATCAAACTCAATTCATTAGTTCAATCATCCATCACCAAGCATATCAGTTCAAGAAGGGGGAAAAGTTATTCAATCATGCAATGAACTTTTTTTTTTTTTGGTTTTTTTTTTAAACAGAGTAACATAGTACATTACCACTCCCCCACACTTAATATAAACATTGTCCTCAATGTGAAAGAGAGATAAATAAGGGTAAAGAAAAGAGCAACACAACCTGATGAGGAGTGAGTCAACGCCAAGCAGAAAAGAAACACACAGTCAATGCCGCATCAAACCTTGAAAAATCCCAACACCTGAGTAGCATTTAAAACAAAAATAACAAAAACAACTAAAAGAAGAAAAATGAGGGTCTTTTAGAGTCAGATTCCCAAGACTGTAATACTTCTGTTCATCTCTAAAGAGATTCCACAATTAAGAAGTTCATGATGTACCAGGCCATAATAATGCGTCTCAAGAGTCAATAAGGTATAACTTACTGACTCCTTACTCAGCCATTCAAAGTGAAGTATGTTTTTATCTTCTCAGATTGTGAAAACCATCCCCAAAGATCTTGAAAGCAAATCTAGTTGGGTTGCCTCCCAATAAGCGCTTGTTTAACGTCGTTAGCTCGACGTTGGGACACTTCTTAGTGATCTTTATAATGTGGATGATAAAAGTCCATCACTTTCACTTCCACATTTTTCGGCTTGAGATGGTGTCCATTGGTCTTATTAAGTGAGGTTGGTGAAAAGACTCCACCAGGATCCCATTGGTTGAAACATGATGACCAAGTTATGGTTGACACAACATGATAGCTTTTACTAGGGTCCCATTGGTTGAAGTGTAATGACCAAGTTAAGCTTGAAGCATGAGGGCTCCCATTGGGGTCCCATTGGTCTTTCTTAATTTCCTTGACTTTACCAATGGCATGCAACACGTGTAATTTTGCAATCCTGCTTTCATTAATAATGCTGGACCATGGCCTAAAAACAAAATCCACTTCAGTAGTTACTAGCATCTGCTGACTTTCCTCTTTCTTTAAAAATTCCTCAATGGCCTTCAACTCCACCTCCCTATATGTTTTAGATTCTGCAACTACATTGTTGATAGACCCTTCTATATCATTAGATCCTGCGTAAACAGAATCATTAGTTTTCAAATATGCAAAAATTTCAGCACACACAACACATTTTATATCACCATCATGATCAGCACATGAGTTGCAATTGATAGAATCATCAAAACCAATTAAATCAGGAAATTCAACACACAACTCATCATGAGTTTCCTCAACTAAGTCTGCATGTAAATCAATATGACAATTAGAATGCAGGGAGTTGGGAATTGTTTGGGGAAAGAGTTGGCCTGACTTTTGACATCTCAGTTCATTAACAGTGGTTGTCAACTGGTCAATTTGGGTTGTTAAATCCTGAATAGTGACAGTGAAATTCTGCTGGAACTCAATTTGAGTTTTCATCAAGTCCTCCCATGAAGGCTCAAGTTTTGTGGTTGATGGACTTGTTATCTGCTGGAATGGCTGCTCATATTGAAATGATTGTTGCTGTAGTGATGCCGTATTGTCATATCCCAGATCCGGATAGTATTCCCAGCTAGGGTTGTATGTGTTGAAGAAGGGGTCATAACTCTGTTGCTGCTGCTGGAACTATGGTTCATTAGGAAAATAACCATTTCTTTGCAAAGCAACAAATTGATCTGGAAAAATAGAACTACCATCTTGAAGTGTAGGGCATGCATATGTGGGGTGAGATGAACAAAAACAAATGTTACACACAAGTGTAGCTTCCTGCACAGGTGATTGTTGTCTCACTACTATATGTCTTACCAAAGAAGTCAATTCCTCAAGTTTTGACTCCATTATGCATGGTCCATTGTATCCTTAAAATGCAACAGAATGCAACAAAATGATAATGAAAGAAAAAGAAAAAGAAAGAGTTAGATGATAACTTAAAAAGATCATATCACACTTACGGATCCCCGACAACGACGCTAAAATTTTGACGAGCGCCGAACTCAGTCAAAATTATAACCGAAGTTATTACCTAAACTTGTAGTATAGTGAACAACACCGGATCGTCTCCTCAAGGATCGTAGATGCAATTTGATCAAATCAAGTGAAAGTTAGAAAAAGGGGGGTTTTGATGGTTCAAGGATCGCAGTGACAAGATTTAAAGAGAAATAACAATTAGGAGAACAGTCAATTCAAAAATCTATCCGAGATTGGGTGGATTCAATCATAAACCTTTCAACAAACATTTGAAGCACATTTGAATGGTTAACTTGGATCTAACCGAAATCTCAGCATTAGGTCCAGAATTCACACTAGACAATCGTCCAGAATTCAATTGACAAGTGATAAACACAAATCTGCAATCGCACCATTCATGTAGATATATGTCAATTTAAGCACCGAATTCAATTAACCTAGGCACCAATCAGTAACCTAACCTCTTCAATTATGTGATTAGTTTAGATCAATCAGTTCTAAGTTTCATCACAAATTTCAATCTTCAGTTATGTGATTAATTCAGATCAATCAGCTCTAAGTTTCATCACAATACTTAATCTTAAACCAAGATCAAATCAGATCAAACATAAACAAAATCACCATTCATGTATTCAAGATCAAGAAAACAGAAAAAGAAGAAGAAGAAGAAGAGAAGAGGAATTCAAATATAAATCAAATACATTACATAACCAAGGTCTCATGAATCCAAACTACAATCTCTTCAAGAGTCCCGAATTGACTGAAAGTAACTTAGCTCTCCATTACAATGAAGGAAATCATCAAAATATACAAAAGCTATGAAAAATTATGAAGAAACAAGAAGAAACTATGAGAGAATTTAAGGAGAATACAACTTGTTCTTAATGATAACCAATGGTGCCCTTTTATAGAAGTCTAGGGTAACAAAATGACAAAGGGGAGTGGGTGGATGAGTGGGTTGGTGAGAGGAATGGTTGAATGGGTTGGTGAGTGGGTTGGTGAATGGAGTGGTTGAGTGGAGTGGTTGAATGGGTTGGTGAGTGGGTTGGTGAGTGGAGTGGTTGAGTGGGTTGGTGAGAGGAGTGGTTGAGTACGAAAATTTTGACATCTGACTTGGAAGCCAAAAACGACTAACTATACTTCAGATTCATGAAAAGTACTCTTCATGAAAGTTGTAGATCTTTGTCTTGGCTATAACATGCATATCTGGATTGTCCAATTTGGCTTCCTTCAGCCCAAGATATGGCCCAAATACCACAGGTCACTCAAACCTAACTTCAGCACCTCTATTTCGACTTGCAGGCTCAAACTGACCCATTAGACTTCATTTTTTCAAAAAGTGTTCTTCATGAAAGTTGTTTATTTGGGTCTTAAATATCAATTATCCAAATTTCAGCCCATCTCCATTATTACAGCTTGGGATATGATTTTATGAGTGCACACCATTCGGATTCTAGTGACAGAACCTGTATTCTGACTTCCATGTAAACTTAGGTCCCTTAGACATCTGAATTGGACTTCGAGCTCTTCATCAAAGTTGTAGAACTTCCTCCTAGATTTCCTACAAGGTAAAATTCATGATTATCAGATATCAAAAACTCAAGTTATGGCCAAAATACAGAAATAGTATCAAATCTCAATAATGTTGAAAATATTCAATTAGGACCAATTTGAGCTCAAACTCACAAAATCATACCAAACTCAATCAATTAAGAATATGGAGAGTGTAAATGACTAAACATAAGGGTTTCTTAATGAATAAAATATGTGATTATCACGTACTCCAGGCTGAGAATGACAGTTTTTGTGCCAAGTCCCAGCAGTTTGAAAATAAGGCTACCTCTTTGCAGGCCGATTTTAATCAGCTCATCACTGTTTGCACCAAGATAAAGGAAGAGCAATTCTGCAATGCCATTAACCAGACGTGCTCGACTCCAAGAAGGTGGTCTAGGAGGGGTGCCTTGTGGCTCCCCGCAATGCTTCCTCAAGTTCAAATGCTGGGGATTCGTCTGCCAAAGCCTGTGGTCAAGATCCCATTATGGCGTGAGCAACTTGTCTTTTCCTTGCCCCTTGCATAAGGTTATTGCTTTTGTATGAACATTACCTCGGTTTTTGAGACTTTAATTAGCTTTTTTTTCTTCCTTCGCCTATTTCGGGGCCAAAGACCTTCGTGTTGTTTAAAACAACTGCTATAGACTTAGGAATTTTAATTGATGAGGAAAACCATGGTCTGGGTCCAACGCCCATTATCATTGAGCGCTTAGGGTTCCTTTTAGGACTTAGCATGATAAGAAATTAGAAAACTTGGCTTAGGATCCGATGTCCAAAGTGGATTGGCATTTAAGAACTATGCCTAAGGTAAGAAACCTTGTCCGGGGTCCATTACCATTTGCTCTGGTATTTAGGATGTCACGTGACTTTGGTTTAAAGGACTGGTCCTTGCTGGGGTCTTTCGTGCTTATGGTTTAGTGCGAGAATTTTTCCGAGATAGGATTTTTCTATTGCATGACCTATTTAGCACAAGATAACTCACGGTGGGTACCATGACGTCTTGGGATGTCGTAGAGGCTTTCGAAGTAGAAAATGCATTAAATCTGCAATACTTGTTTTATTTTAAGTAGGTGAATGACTAAGATCTATACAATGTGCTCCTATAACAATAGGGGCAGATCAAACATAAAGTAAACTAGGAGACTAGGCCTTAGAAGGCACTTAACTGTAGTACTTTCTAAGTTTGTCTGCATTCCAAAAATTCTTCAGTAGCTTGCCCGTCAATTTCTCCAAAGTATAAACTCTTTTACTAGTACTGATCACGATATGGCAAGGGTCTTCTCAATTAGGGGCTAGTTTCCCTTGGGAGGCATTCCTTCCCCGATGTCAGCCCTGCGAAGCACTAGTTCGCCTGACTCGAATCTTCTAGGAATAACTTTCATGTTATATTGGTATGTCGTTCTCTGCTTGATTGCAGTATCACGTATGTGAGTAACGCGCCTTCTTTCTTTAAGCAAATCCAAGTCTTCCCTGATCAGGCCAGGATTATTGTCATGTGAAAAGTTCTAAAGATGCCAACTTAGTTCTCCTATCTCCATCGAGATCATTGCCTCACATCCATAGGTTAGCTTGAAAGGAGTTTCACCTGTTATGGAGTGAGGTGTAGTTCGGTAGGCCCACATGATGTGGTTCAACTGTTCAGCTCAGTTTTCTTTAGCTTTGTCCAGTCTTCTCTTTAACCCCCTGATAATAATACTGTTTGTTGCTTCAGCTTGCCTATTTGTGCGGGGGTTTTTCACAACACTGCAATGATGTTTTATCTTCAACTCAGCAAGTAGTTCTTCAAACTCTTTGTCTTTGAACTGCGTCTTATTATTTGTCACAATTGACTCCGGGACCCCGAATCTGGTAATAATGCGGCGCCAAGTGAACTTCTGAATTTGGGTCAAGGTGATGATGACCAAGGGCTCTGCTTCAATCCACTTAGTAAAGTAGTCCACGACTACAATAGTAGCCTGCTTCAGAGTGTCGTTAGCATTTGTCGCATACTTGGATGTGCACAAGAGAGTCTGCTTCCATTGTGGGCCAGTAGTAGCCTGCCCTGAGTGCCTTCAACGTTAGAGCCTTACCTCCTAGATGGTGTCCACAACTTCTTTCGTGAACCTCAACTAGGGCATATTCAGCTTCTTTCGACGCAAGGCATTTAAGGAGGGGTAAAGAAAATCATCGCTGGTATAACTATCCATCACAGATGGTATACCTGACCATGACTTTCTTTAACTTAGAAGCTTCCTTCAGATCCTCGAGGAGGCTACCGGATTGTAAGTATTCCATCAGTGACGTGATCTAGGTACGTTCTTGGCTGTCGATCTAAAAGACAGGTATGTCAACGACTGAGGGTTGCGAGAGGGTCTCCTTATTACCAAGTGGCCTCAAACTCAAGAGGGGGTGAATTGAGTTTATAAAATATTTTCACAGATCTTTCGTAAAACCTTTGTTTATCAATTTTCGTTGAAGCTATTAATCGATAGAAATGAATGAATGGATGAAATAGAAAGATATTGCACACAAATGGACAAGACAAGGAAAATAGTACTCAAGTAAATCAATGAAACAGTGCACAATATAAAGAAGTTGAGTTAGGAAAACAAACACCAAGCTTTATCCTGGTTCAGCCACCAATCCACTTGTGGCTTACGTCCAGTCCTCAAGCAACTACTTGAGATTTCTACTATATCTTCAAGCTTGAAATCAGGTGCTTGATAACCTTTACAAATTTGAAGCACTCAACACACCTTGGGATACCTCACCCTTGTGTTTGAGCCTCTATATTCAAGGGATACCTCACCCTTTCAGTTTGAGGGATACCTTTCCCTCTCCTTTACAGATTCAACAAGATTTGTATGAGTAGAAACTCTCTCAAAGAGAAGATAATATCACTTGAAACTTATGGGTATCAAAAATTCACACTTTAATGCTTAAAAATAAAGGATAGATTGAAACTACTAGGAAAACTCGTATTAATGCTCAACTAATGTTTTCAGATAGGTTGTCCAACCTCCATCAATGCCCAACAACATTTATTTATAGCTTATTAATGAAAAAAGCCATTGGAGAGGTAGTTGGGAGCATTAATGGCATCTAACTAACCATTGTTTCCTTTTCTGGTTCGTGTTCTTATTCGAATAACAACTTTGTTATTCGAATAAGACTTCAAATAGCTCAGGGACAATTTTCCTCTGGAACGTGTTATTCAAATAACACTTATGTTATTCGAATAACCACTTAAAAGACTAGTTTATGTAAAAACTTGTTATTCGAATCATAGCTTTGTTATTTGAATAAGCCATTTAAAGGTATGCTTCTAAAAAACATGTTATTTGTATAACACTATGGTTATTCGAATAATACTTTATGCGCCTTAATGATTTTGAACTATTATTCGAATAACACAGAGCATTATTTGAATAAGGCTCAATTCAGATGAGATTTTTGGCTTCTCTGACATCGGTTATTCGAATAACAAAAGTTGTTATTTGAATCAGCCATTAGAAAATCATTTCTCATAGCTTTTAAACCTTGCAAACTTATCTCAAATGATCTAGTAAGCTTTTGGGCACATTGTGTTTGTTTCTTTAAGAAACCAAACACCAATTTGAAGCCTTTAAAAACATGTGAGCTATTTGAGTTCTTTGAAACGATTAATTATAGAGCATTAGGTGAATCATTTATACCCTTACATAACGATCTAAGTCCTATTACTTGTCTTGAAGGTCTCGGACTAGATCTTGTCATATCTTCATGTTTGTTTTCATCAAAACCAAGTTCTTCATTAGTTAATGACCAATCACACTCTTGGATCACTGAACGGTTGTTTCCCGGACTCTTGGTGCTGGCCAACTTGGATAAGAGGTCGGTCATAGAGTTTTGCTCCTGGGGTATATGCTCCACCTTTACTAGTTGAAAGCTCGTGAGGAGTTCTTGTATTCTCGCTAGGTATTTCTACAGGAGGGGCTCTTTGGCCAGATAATCACCTCGGATCTGAGAGGTCACAAGCTGGGAGTCACTACAAAGTCGAATCTTTGTGGTCCCCAAGTCTCTGGCCATTACCAATCCATCGATGCACGCTTCATACTCTGTCTGGTTGTTCGAGGTAGGGAATTCAAACCTAAGGTAGTTCTCAACAGTCACCCCTCGGAATTCTCTAAGATTACCCTGGCCCCACTTCCCTTCAGGTTTAAGGACCTATGAACGAACACAGTCCAAGATATCTCCTTGGTATCACCAGGGTCTGAGGTGAGTTCGGCCAGGAAATCCGAGAGTGCTTATGCCTTGATGGCTACTCTGGGTTCGTAGACAATCCTAAACTTGGAAAGCTCAATGGACTAGGCAATCATCCTCCTTACTAAGTCTAGCTTATGCAATATCTGTCGGATGGGCTGATCTGTCCTTACCATCACTGGATGACACTAGAAGTACTGTCTTAGCCTTCTAGCTGTGATGATGAGTGCAAATGCAACCTTCTCGATCTTTTGATATCAGAGTTCGAGGCCTTGCAACACCTTACTCACAAAATAAATCGGCTTCTGACCTTCCAGTGTTTCTTTGATAAGTAACGAACTCACAGGCTCCTTGTAGACGGAAAGGTACACATAAAGTGTTTCACCTGGCTCCGGCCTTGTAAGAATGGGAGGGGATGCCAGAATGCTCTTCAAAGATGTGAAAACGTCTTCACATTCTTATTTCCACTCGAATCCTATCCCCTTTTTCAATAACTTGAAGAGTGGGAGGGATTTGTGAGCAACTTTGGTTAGGAATCATGTGAGAGCCGCGACCTGTCCCGTTAGCTGTTGTACTTCTTTCACGCTTTAGGAAGTACGAATATCGAGCACCACTTTGCATTTGTCGGGGTTTGCCTCAATGCTGCGGTGAGTTAGCATGAACCCTGAAAACTTGCCAGCTTGGACCTCGAATGCACATTTTTTTTTGGATTAAGTCTCATGTCATGCTTTCTTAACTGCGTAAATATTTCCTCAAGGTCTGAGATGTATAACCCTGATGACGGGGTCTTGACTATCATATCGTCAATGTAGACCTCTAGTATTCTCCTCATCTGTTCTTCAAAGACCCTATTCATTATTCTCTGGTAGGTGGCTTTGGTATTTTTTAACCCGAAAGGCAGTACCTTGTAGCAATAACTCGCCCTTTCAGTGATGAAGGAGGTTTTATCTTGGTCTTCGCGGTACATTGGAATCTGATTGTACCTAGAGTAAGCATCTATAAAAGATAGTATTCAGAAATCGGAGTTGTCAACTAGCTTGTCAACGTTTAGGAAGGGGTATGGATCTTTAGGACACGTCTTGTTCAGGTCGGTGTAGTCCACATACATCCTCCATTTCCCGTTTGATTTTTTTTCCAAGATAACATTCAAGAGCCATATGGTATACAAGATCTCCCTAATGAAGTCGACATTTAGTAATTCCTTGACTTGCTCCTTAATAACTTGTTGTCTCTCAGGGCCAACTTTTCTTTTCTTCTGGGAGACCGGCTTCGCATCCCGTTTAATAGATAAATGATGGCAGATGAAAGCAGGGTCGAGCCCAGGCATGTCAGCGGATGTCCAAGCGAAAAGATCCTTATTTTTTTGTAGGAGCTCTATTAACTAGATCTTCTCCTGTTCTTCAAGGTTTGCACCTATCTTGGTGATTTGGTCGGGCTTATCACTAAGCTGAAGCGGGATTAATTCTATTTTAGGTTGGGGTCTTGTACCTCAGATTTCCTCACGTACATCCAACTCGATCATCAGGATGTTGACTTGATCACAGGTCGGGCTAGATGTGTGTGCCTTTGTTTTCTTGGAAGCCCTACTGATCTTCAACATTTCGTTATAACACTTGCGGGCTGCAATCTGGTCACCCTTGACCGTGACCACTTCATTATTCCTGTTGAGGAATTTAATGGCCTAGTGGACGGTAGAGACTACAGCGGTAATGTCATTCAGCGTAGAACGACCCAGAATGATATTGTAAGCCGAGGGATAATCCACAACTAAAAATCTCACCATGACAGTTATGTACGTGTTGTCGTTACCCAGGGTCAATAAAGTTTCAAAATATCCCACCGAGGTAACCTTTCCTCCGGAGAAATGGTCAGTTCACCTTCATACGGTGTGAGTGTAGACTGAGGGAACTCCAGTCTTTCAAAGGCGTCCATGAACATGATATCCGTCGAACTCCCCTGATCCATAAAGATACGACGAATTTCGACGTTAGATATTATTCCGGATATGACCAGTACGTCGTCATGATCTCGGATAATATCACTGTAGTCTTTGTCGAAGAAGGAAATGGGCATTGCGTCCTTGTCTTCGACATGGGGTCTTCGCGAAGAGCTAGACACGCTCAAGACTGTTGTCCGGAGTGCCTTCTTCCAAGAGTTGTTAGACAAACCCTTGCCTGCAAATCCTCTGGAAATGGTACTAATAAGCTTGTCCTTCCTATTACCCCCACCTTGGGTATCTTGGTTTTGGTCTTGCCTATTTTCAGCATCTCAGTGTGGCAGTGTCTGGGATCTCCTGGTGGGACTCTGGATTCTTCTCCTTTGACATTATTTCGGACTCTGTCACAGGCTACAGCTTCGTCTCCGATCCCTACATCTTCTGCAGTCCTTATTTCTTCGAAAACCACTTATGTATTTTTGTAAGTGTCCTCCTTGACTAGAGATTCGATTACATCCCAGAGTTGATAACAGTCTTCGGTCTCATGACCATAGCTTTTATGCCACTTGCAATACTTTGAGTGGTCCTTTTGGGACTGCCTTTTCAGGGTTGGCAGCCTCTCGATATCCCAAAGGGGTGTTCAAAGGAGTGTACTTAGAATACTTGGGCCAGTATCGTTCGCTCTTAGAGGAATCATGAGGTTGGTTAGAGTTTTGATTCTTTTTCAGGTGAATGGGTTCACCCTTTTCCAGACTTTCTTTAGCCTTGGCGATCTCTTCTAGTTCAACGTACTTATCAGCACACAAGTGAAATTCATTCAGATTGGCTGACTTCTTTTTAGCTAGCGAACAGAAGAAACCAGAATCAGTTCGGAGGTCATTCCTAGAATAATGAAGGGTTATCTTGTCATCCAAGTTCTCTATGCCTACGCAAGCGTGATTGAACCTCTTGACGTATTCGCTCAAGGATTCGTTACTTCATTGGCAGATTCTGGAAAGAGAGTCAATCGACTTCGGTCGCTCCTTGGCAGTGGTGTAGTGCAACAAGAAGTGCTGTGTGAGGTCTTCCCATCCAGTAACCTTTGTCCATAAGGTAACAAACTAACAGAGGGCATCCTTCTTCAAAAAGAGAGGGAAGGCCCAATAAAATAGTTCTGTGGTGTGTCCGTAGAGCTGCATGGACTAAGTATAGGCATCCAAGTGCTCTTGAGGATCTGTCGTCCCATCATATGGCTCCATATTGCTTGGAAATTTGAAGTTCCTCGGGACCCTATACGCCATCAAAGCATCTGAGAATTTTTGTTGACGGCCGGGGGCCAGGTTATTGTTTCCAACAACATTGACGCCAGCATGCTGGGCTGCTTGCTCGTTACGGACTACATCTTGCTCTCCATTGTCATTGTTTGCCCTCATAGATCTTTCGAGATCCTCTAATCATCGACGTTGTTCTTTCAATTGTCGTTGACGATCCTCGATCAATGCTGTTTGCTGACGCAATCACTCTCGAAGGTCATTCCTCATCATCTCGGATTGGACATTGTCTTCATAGTGAGATGTGTGGTCTGCATCATTATTGGGGATCCCCAAGCAAGCATGCACGGGGACCCTTGCTCCATGATTCGTATTGTTGGCTTCACCCCGAGGAAAAACAAGTTTATCTCGGACAGAGACCCTTCGAGATGGAGCGGGGATTTCAGCAGAAGCTGAAGTCTCGTGCCCCTCATTTAGAGTTTCCACGACAACAGGCCTACTCCTAGCGGCAAAGGTTTTTGGTGGTGCAACAGAATGAGGGTCGCCCTGTACCACTGGGCCCTGTGCTTGGCCAGGGGCAGCGTGTGCAGTGCTTCTGTTCCTTTATCATGTGCTCACCATGGTTAACGTAGGAATGAGAGTTTATAGTTCCCCACAGATGACACCAATATTCTAAAGTGGATTCAGAGAGTACCTGAGAAAGGCACGTATACGGTAGTTTCCTCCATGCACATTTGCTACCAAGCGTATTGAACCAGGAGGTGGGTACCTGCAAAAGGACTCCAATGCTCAAGTCAGGCAGTGCACAAGTAGGGTTTATGCAATTAGATAGCAGATATCTAATTAGGTTAACTTAACCTGGTATATATAGAGCATGATTGGAATCGTAATATGATCGGTATTGAATACAAGTATTTAGAAATAGTATCATGTCAGGGATTGTCTTCCGTTTATCACTGAGGAGCATCCCTATAATGTAGGAACGCAGATATGATTACCCACTGTTAGAGGCCGTTATGGATCCTATAATCTCGTAGGATTATGATTGGTAGCTGAGTATCTGCATAGATCCAGTGATCATTATAATCCAATGCCATAGTCCAAGGTCGTAAAGATTTGGCCGAGGTGTTTATGGCAGAGTCTGGTGGTACGCATGCTGGGTTGATCCTTTTGGATGGGATCCCGGACCACGGTCCAGAACACCTAGGGTTAGGACAAGCCTCTAAATTTAATAAACGCTTATAAAGGTACTTACAGAAAACACATTAATGACGAATCTTGACAAGAATCAAACTCTAACCAATTTAATTGATGTGGTCCACCCTTACCAATTATGCTAATCGTTCTTTGCGGTGAGGACAAGTCTTGGTCATGGCTGATTTATCAAAATTTTGGATACTCCTCCTAGTGAACTTTCTAGTATTTTGTTTCATGACAATATCGGACCTTTGTCCATAGACTTGTTCCTCTGTACGTTGTTAGCTTCTTATTTTTAAAATTTTTTTGTCGTTGGCCCCATCCTTTAAAAAAATCTAAAAAAGTGCCAACAAAGACGAAGGAGTTCGTTCATCTTGATAAAATCAAAGATGGAGAGAGATATGTTGTAATTGTTTTTCTTATACATATTCTTTTTATCATAAACTAAAGTTCATTCAAATAAAAGTTAAACGACACTTACCATTTCAATTAAAATCATAAATTTATTAAGATAAAGAAAATAAAAATAATATTCACAATAAACTAAATCATGATTTTGTAACTTTATTCTTGATCTATTAAATTATTGATGATGACACATTTTTACTACAGAGACCAACACATATAAAGTGTTGTCGTATGAAGATGGTGTGACATATCTTATCTTGACACATTTAAAGGTCTTATTATTTTGTAAGGCCAAAGTATGAGACCGAAACCAAAGTTAAAAATTTTAAATCTATCATAACATGAAATAAATATAAAATACTAAAAATCGAACTCTTCAAATATATCTAGAGGATAACATATCTAAAATATTTGAATAATTTTATAGCATAGAAAACTATAAAAACTAGAAAATAATAAGAAAGAAAACAAAGAGTGTTGCTGTCAAAAGATAAGATGACAGTCCCTCATTTAAAAAACACTCAAAATAGAATACCAAAATGTCACAAAAGGAGAAAGAGAACAACACAAAGGAAAAATAGAATTTGGGTCGGCTTATTTGTTGTTGCTATTAGAGACGTTGTAATTGTTTTTAGAGATGTTATAATTGTTGGAATAGAATGATAGTATGTTAATTTTTTTATTTATTTTTTTGACTTGATACTTTGATAGTAAGTTAAATTGTTAATAAAGGGTAAAATTGGAAAAAAAATGCTATATAAATCACATTTATTCTTTTTTTTAAAAAAAAATCATGAGATATCTCCATATGTTTAGCCAATTTGAATCGCTCATAGGACTAATCTCCTTCAACCACTAGAGCACAAGAGTTATGCGGTCTCTCTACAAGAGTTGTTTTCCTAAGATTTAAGTCACAGAGAATCAAAGTTACTTACTACCTCGACCCACCGTTTGTAAGTATCACATTTATACATTTTACTCTCTATTTTATTCCTTTTTTATTTTCAATATTTAAAAATAATGAAAAAAAACCATTGAATGAGTCCTCATTTCTTTTCTTTTCCTTTTTTTTAAAATTCCTTCCACTCCATTTCTTTCCCAACTCCAAAAGAAGTTAATGACAAAGTGCTTTTTATTTTTAGTTTTTATGATATTAGTTAAACTTTAGTTTTTTACCAAAAAAATCACAAAGTCTCCCTCTGCAACATATTTTACAAGAAATAAAAATTTATCTTTCTTTTTAAAAAAAAGACCTTGGATTGGACGTATATATAAATAGAAAATAGGAAACAAAAATTTTAAGTGAGATAGGAAAATCATATCAATAGGTTTCGATCAAATTGTAAGGTAGATTAACCCTGGACCCAAATATAATGATGGAAAAGAATACTGGACAATGAAAACATTGATGGAAAAAAATTGCAATTGGTGAAGCTTGGAATAGAAGCTAAAATAAGTTTGATGATTGTCACCTTTTCTTGTTTCATTCCCTGTACCTGTAATTAAATGATCAACTTAGCAAAAAAATTTATTTATGTCTTAATTTGTAATAATTTCTTTCTTAATTATAAATCATTTTTAATGAGTTGTCAACATTCAATTGGAGAGAAAAAAATGAGAAAATAAGTAGGAAAGAAAGTATAAAGAGAAAAAAATAAAGTTACATTTATAATAATTATCGTGTCATTATTGAAGAAAATATTTCTGATCAAAATATAAGAACATCATAAAGTAATGAAATTTGTACAAACTTTATCTTTGCAAATTCCATTACAGATTTCAAGGTAGATTTCTGTAAATCATTCAGGAAAAAAAATTATAATGGGCCTAAAATGTTATCCAACAACTTGCATGCGAATTTGTGAGTGTTTTAAGAATAATTTAACCGTTTAAATTTCATCTTCCTCAATATTATGCTTGGATGGGAATAACTTGGAGAGGTTGGACCTTATGGAAAGTAATCCCATTGATTAGAAATAATTTCTTTGAAAATAATGAAATGAAAATTGCAAATATAACTTCAACTTTATCTCTATGTACTTTCCCTCCTACTGATTAAAATGGTTGAAAATAATATTCAATCATCACATTTTTTTAGCATATCTTTCACAATCTCCAGTAATTGCAATATTTCAATTATTTTCCATCATTTTTCAACACATTGTTTTTTCTATTCACCAATCCAGAATGATAATTTTAAGAAGTAATGGGCACCATATACATTTAAATTATAGAATATAAATAAAATAACTATTTTTTAGAGGATATATATCATGGACGAAAGCAACTTTTTTTTTTTGTGATATGACCAAAAGCAACTTTCTCAAGGGAAATTTGGACACTCAATAACCTATATTATTTTTTACACTTTACTTCTTTTAGAATAAAATACAAAAAGTGTATTGGAATTTTTGTTTTTATATTTTATTATTTAAAAAAAAGTAATGTGAAAATTGTATAATAAAAGTGGAATGCAAATATCATTATTGCCTTCACATATCATGGCTTAGCAATTCAAGAAATAGAGAATTTACCCAAAAAATAATAATCAAGAAATAGAGAAATGTTTGGTGCTTACATCATTATGATACACATCTTTTTATATGTATACAAGTAGCAGAATTTAAATATAGTTATATATAAAATAAAGTGACATTAACTATTATTATTTATGTAAATGTAAGTTTTATATATATATATATATATATATATATATACATATATATATATATATATATATATATATATATATATATATATATATATATATATATATATATACATATATATATATATATATACATATATATATATATATATATAGACACACACACACACAGTGGGGAGAATTTTTCCCCTTATTCCTGTTCCCCGAATCTCCGCAAATATTTGTGGGGATTCTCAAACATCGAAGATCTCAGATCTGGGTCAGGGGATGAACAGCATTACTGCTGAGAGCGAAGGGATGACGGACGACAACACGCAACGGTGGAGCGGCACGACACGCAACGATGAGGCAACGACGTGATGCCAGAAATCTCATATCTAGGTTCTGGGATGAGCAGCGTTGCCACTGAGAGTGAAGGGACAACGAAACACAACAGTGAGGCAACAACGCGATGCTGGAGACCTCAGATTTGGGTTCTGAGATGAGCAGCATTGCCGCTGAGAGCGAAGGGACGACAGACGATGGCACACAATGGTGAGGCGACAGCGCGACGCAAGATATCTCATATTTAGGTTCTGGGATGAGCAGCGCTGCTGTTGAGAGCGAAGGGACGACAACATGCAACAGTGGAGCAACACGGCACGATGGAGCGACAAATGTGTGTGCTATGGGTAACCGGGATTTGGGAATTTGAGACTTGAGAGAGTAAAATGAGAGATAGAATATCAGAATTCATAATAGAGATTGGGAAATATTTGGGAAAGGGGGAAGGGGTTGCTGACGCAGGGGTAGGGTCATAGAGTAACTACGTAAAGGGAATAAAGATGGTTAGTTTGGTAAATATATATATATATATACACACACACACATACACCTGTGGGGAGAATTTTTCCCCTTCTTCCTGTTCCTCGAATCCCCGCAAATATTTATGGGGATTCCCAGACGTCGAAGATCTCATATCTGGGTCAGGGGATGAGTAGCGTTGCTGCTGAGAGTGAAGGGATGACAGACGACGACACTCAACGGTGGAGCGGCATGGCACGCAACGGTGAGGCAACGATGCGATGCCAGAAATCTCATATCTAGGTTCTGGGATGAGTAGCATTCCCGCTGAGAGCAAAGGGACGATGACACACAATAGTGAGGCAACGACGTGATGCTGGAGACCTCAGATTTGGGTTCTGAGATAAGCAGCATTGCCGCTGAGAGCGAAGGGACGACAGACGATGGCACGTAATGGTGAGGCGATAGCGCGACACAAGATATCTCATATTTGGGTTATGGGATGAGTAGTGCTGCTGTTGAGAGTGAAGGGACGACAACACGCAACGGTGGAGCAACACGGCACGATGGAGCGACAGACGTGTGTGCTAAGGGTAGGGGTATTTGGGAATTTGAGACTTGAGAGAGTAAAATGAGAGAGAGAATATCGTAATTTATAATAGAGATTGGGAAATATTTGGGAAAGGGGGAATGGGTTGACGAGGGTAGTTTTGTAGAGTAACTGCGTAAAGGGAATAAAGATGGTTGATTTGGTGTATATATATATATATATATATATATATATATATATATATATATATATATATATATATAGACACACACACACACACACCTGTGGGGAGAATTTTTCCCCTTACTCCTATTCCCCGAATCCCCACAAATATTTGTGGGAATTCCCAGACATCGAAGATCTTAGATCTGGGTCAGGGGATGAACAACGTTGTTGCTGAGAGCGAAAGGATGACGGATGATGACACACAACAGTGGAGCAGCACGACACGCGACAGTGAGGCAACGACGTGATGTCAGAAATCTAATATGTAGGTTATGGGATGATCAGCATTGCCGCTGAGAGCAAAGGGACGATGACACACAACAGTGAGGCAACGACGCGACGCTAGAGACCTCAGATTTGGGTTCTGAGATGAGCAGCATTTCCGCTGAGAGCGAAGGGACGACAGACGATGGCACGTAATGGTGAGGCGACAACGCGACACAAGATATCTCATATTTGGGTTCTGGGATGAGCAGCGCTACTGTTGAGAGCGAAGGGACGACGACACGCAGTGGTGGAGCAACACGACACGATGGAGCGACAGACGTGTGTGCTAGGGGTAGGGGATTTGGGAATTTGAGACTTGAGAGAGTAAAATGAGAGAAAGAATATCAGAATTCATAATAGAGATTGGGAAATATTTGGGAAAGGGGGATGGGGTTCTTTGACGCAGTGGGTAGGGTCATAGAGTAAGCGCATAAAGGGAATAAAGATGGTTAGTTTGGTAAAATAACATAATTTATATTTTTTTAATTTTTTAATTTTAAATAAATATAAAAATTAATAAAAGATGGAATTACTAAATATATTTATTTATTTATATAATACATATATATATATATATATATATATATATATATATATATATATATTATGAAGGTCATTCTAGTAATTTTAACGAGGACGAGGAGCTCGCGAGGCGGAGAGTATGGTCCCTGTCCCCATCCTCGAATATACCACTGGGGAATTTTTTTTTCCCTACCCCCGTCCACGCAGGGAGAAAAACCCCGCATTTGAGGTCCCGTTTTGGGCGGTCCCTGCGGGGATCCCCAAGTCTCGGGGGCTATTACCATCCCTAGTTATAGTTGAAGTCTTTAAGAACAAGATATTTATATTAGCTTCTTCTAAATTATTTTGTCATAATAATTTTTTAAAAAATGAGTTTTTGAGTAAATTAAGTAAATAAAAATTTATTTATTTTGAAATATTAATGAATTAAGATTTTAAAATATTTTAAATTAAATTAAGAGTAAATATGCTTTTATTTATTTACTTTACACAGAAACTAACTTTAGATATTGTTTTCCATTTTGTTCATATTTTTCTTAATTAAAAAAATATGAAAGCATTCGAGTTTTCAAGCATGCACATAGCTAGGTAGTCGTCATCAATCAATACGGGCCAAATAAGAAATTGATGTATACTATACGGAAGAGACGCTAAATTTATGGATCACTATATGTATAAATATTGTTTGATTTAAACTAAAATTCTGAAAATAGGACCAGTCATTGAACTAGTCAAGGTATGGATTTATCGTTTAATGATTTAATCATAGTTGAACTAGAACATAATTTTATATATTTAAAATAAAAAATTTATATATTTTATATCATTAATTATAATTAAAATATAATATAATACATAATGTATACTTCATAACTTAAATTCACATGTGGCATGGTGGCAAAAAGTTTTCTTTCAAAACATAGAACTTTAGTTCAAATCCTTTTCATAGAGTTTTGAACATTTTTCTTATCATAAATGAGATCATTATGAAATTTAATATTTGATGTAAGCATTATAACTAGGAAGTACATTTATCTTGGTGGTTGAGCATACATATTCAAGTTCGAATCCCCTAAAAAGTACATTTATCTTGGTGGTTGAGCACATCTATTCAAGCTCGAATCTTGTCTATTAATATTGTAAAAAAAATTTAAGAGAAATGATTCAAACGATTCGCTGATTTACATTTGATTCACTGATTTATAGACCGATTTTTAGATTATTGATTAAAATGGCTTGATTGGACCGATCAATGATACAGTTTTAGATTAAATCAACCTGATTTTCATAACACTTATCCAAATCACCACTTTCTTCATTAATTCACACCATAATATTGGTCCTTCCTAACTATTGTAGAGAAGTAGACAAATGAAAGCAAGATTCATTAATGACAAAAATTTGGCCGGCTAGGCTACTGATAAAGATGTTTGTAATGTAGCAAAAGATAATAAATACTGATGGTTACATGACACTGACGATGTCATTTCCTAACAGCGTCTTCTATTTCCTATCATATCATTCCTATGCCTTTAATTTTTTACGGGATTATTTCGGTATCCATTTTGTTCATGAAAAACCATAGTAGCTATGAAATATTTAATGACTATTAGTTATAGAGTAATATTACTGTTCTGAAGTGGATTCAGAGGGTACCTGAGATAGGCATGTTTACGGTGGTTTCCTCTTTGCACAGCTGCTGCAAAACGTATTAACCAGGGGGTGGGTACCTGCAAAAAGACTCCAACGCTCAAGTCAGATAGTGCACTAGTAGGGTTTATGTAATTAGATTGCAGATACTTGATTAGGTTGACTTAGCCTGGTATTTATAGAGTGTGACTGAAATCATAATAAGATCAATATTAAATGCAGGTATTTATGAATGGTATCGTGCTTGAGGATTGCCTTCCTTTTTTTACTAGAGAGCATCCCTATAATGTAGGAATGTGATATGACAATTTTCCACTGTTAGAGGCAGTTGTGGATCCTATAATCTCATAAGATCATGATTGGCAGTTAAGGGTATCTGCACAGATCCAGTGATTGTTATAATCCAATGTTGTAATCTAAGGTCGTAAAGCTTTGACTGGGGTTTTGATGGCGGGATCTGATGGTACGCTTGCCGAGTTGACCCTATCGAATGGGATCCTGGATCACGGTCTAGAATAGTTGCCCCTAGCTTTGCGCTTAGATAGAGTCTGAGTGTCAAGGTAAATTTCATTGGGATCACTAGGCACATGGTAGACTAAGCCCTAGCTTTTGGTACCAGGTTTTGCGATGTCTCACACTAATGCTGAGGTCCATAATCAAGTGTAAAATACCTCCGAGGTTAGAATATGGTCAGAAGCCACAACGAGTCCTTGTTGACATTTTCGCTTCTTAATCTGAGGTTTAGTTTCAGTTGCCCCCGTGGGTGATTCACAAGGTCTTCTCTTCTTCAGTAGAGTCCTTTGCGACTTGGTCTCCTTGGAAACTGTTGCTTTGACCTTCTTGAGAATTAAGGATCCTTTAATGGAGGACGATAGCTTCATGTTGTTTCCCAACCACCTGTTGCTCTCGTAACCAATAGGAAAGGGAGAGCATTAAATGAGGATTTTATGGTTTGATAGGTTCTTTTTCCTAGGAACCAATCAAAACGCTCCATTCCCTTTATAAATAAGGAATGTTTGTGCTTGACTTTGGCATTCCCTTCTATGTTTCTATCTAGAAGCGACCTTTTCTCAGAGAATGGTTTCTCCTTCCTTCTCTACACATTCTTGGAGAGCTTTGCCTCTTGTTGAGACTTTCTTTTTGTTCTTCCCCAAGTTTCTGAAAGTTCATCATGATCTTCATAAACAGTTCTTCTATTAGATATCTCTCTTTCTCAGCGTATTAACGACAGATATCTCTCTCTCTCAACGTACGAGGGTGTATTTGATCTATGCTCTGTCGTTGGAGAGATTTGTGATACTTGTTGTGTTGGACAGAGGCAATTGGAGAAATAGAGTCCCAAGTCATTTTCCTTCCCAGCAAATCCTCTAAGAGCATTTGGATATGTAGGGCAAACTATTAGGACTGCTCTATGATTTGAAGCAGCTTGGGGTGATCATGAAACTAGCTAGGGTTCCAGTGGAATGATCTCCTCATGAAAAACTGTGCCCCGTCTAACAAAGGAGAGTGCACCCTAATCTTTATTATCATGGTGAAGGAGGTAGTGAAAAAGAATGTGGAAGAAATTCCAGGATCCGGCAGCAGTGTACTGCTTCGGTTTGTTGGGGTTTTTCAAAGCCAATCCACTTTTTCAAGAGGCCACTTCATAGGGAAGAGACCGGTGTTGGTTCCGAGGGAAATGTGGATGTGACATGATCCAGGATGTTAGTGATGACGCTTGCTCCTTCCTCCGAGCTCTTTGGTGGATGTTTTTTTCTTATAGATTCCATGTTTCGATGTTTTCTTTTCCTTCTTGTATTGATGACGATGTATGGAACGAGAATAATGAATAAAAATTTCTTTAACTTAGAATTTCATATTACTTCTCTTTTCTTTCTTCTGTAATCTGCGTATTTATCTTGTGTTGGGGTGAGTCTAGCGCTCACCTTGATGCAATATGCCAAGTTGCCCCCAGCTTAGTACTTAGTCGAGACTAGCGGAGTGTCAAGTTTAAATACTCAACTCCGGGGTCTTTGTACCTTCTAGGGGTTTTTTAGGGTGTTTGGTTCTCTAATGAACTTCTCCTCATTGATTAAATACCTCGATTTTGCTCGGGCTCCAAATGATATTTACGAACTGTTGTATTTTGAGGTTGCGTGTCTCTTGGCCTACTAGGTAATCGTCCTCTCAATTGCCATGACAACTATGAGGGTCATGTGGCACGCTCGGGTGGAATGGATGTGCATAGTACTTTGCGTGCCATGATGAGTATCTTATCAAATTCGAACAACTCGAATGGAATTACCCCCTAACTGTAACCCCTATAAATAGGATTTTGGCCTTTTCCTATTTCATTTCGCTAATTTTCACTGAAAACTGGTGGCTTGAGGAGATTTTCGACGAGCTTTATGGCAGCGAAATGTAGTTCTGATACTTTTGGAGTTCTGAAAGCTTGATTTCTTCTAATTTCTTTAATTTTCTTCAAAGTATTCCCTTCCCCTTGACTCTGTTTTTGTTTATTCTTGTTTCATGAGTGGTTGCGCAATCTTTTGGTAGAGTGCACTTGTCTTTTCTCTCTGCGAATAATAGTGGGAATAATGCTTCCCTTCCTTTTAACAGTGCTGCCCTATGGACCACTTACTCCATCGCACTACATGCAGCGAAGGTGTCCTTCTGAGGCTATAGCCTTGGTGGGTATAGAGGCCAGTGTGTGGGCGCGATTAGTCCTTTCTGTTTGCCCATTACTATGTTTGGATCTTCGAACTTAATAGGTTCTGACCCTAAGCCTCTGTGTGTCTTCCAGGAATTCGAATGGCCAGAAGGAGAGCGACAATGGTAGAAGTGCCCACCCCGGTCCAAGAAACTCAGGAACTGAAGAACCAATAAGCCCTGATGGAGATGATGCTTTTGACCGGATATCACGTTATTTGTCCAGGGCAGAGTTGGACAAACTTAAGGATTACTTGGAGCTCACCGAAAAGCATGAAAGGGACGACAAGTTCCTGATTTTGTCCCCGGGGAACAAACAGGTGTGTTCAACCCAATAAGCGGGGGAACACTTCATGTACCTATACGAGGACTTCTTTACGAGGTTTGGACTTTGGCTTCCTTTTAACGACTTCTACATTGCCATTCTTCGGACTTTTCAAGCCGCTCCTACCCAGATTCACCCTAATGGTTGGGAAAATATTATGGCCTTTGAAAGGATATATCGGCTAGTAGGATTGCGATGTTCGGATAGAGCATTTTTCTATTTCCACACCTGATATTCTGTCCACGGAATTCGCGTTTATCATTAGTCCTGGCTTTCAGTTCGGTCACGATAAGGGAGGACAATCTTTTTCCGTACTTAGAAAGTTATAAGGACTTTAAGGAAAAGTTCTTTAAGTTGATGGCAGTTATCGGCATTCACCTTTTATGGTTGAGGAGCGACGGGGAGCCAATTTTTAGCCTATACTAGAATCTGGCGGCGTGGAGCACCCCCACTCAATCGTTCGAGAGGGAAATAAGTCATCTGAATGACGAAGAAATTGAATATGTTAATTTCTTCAAAATGTGGGTTGACAAAGTCAGAAAGATCCGGCCTAAAGAAATATTGGATACCCCAGACGACGAGACCCTTTGGGTCGTGTTGGGTCATGTTAGGTAGTATAGGTCGTTGTTCATGCTTATTTTCTTTCCCTTTGCCGTTATATGACTATAACTGCCTAGTTGATTTTACAGAAAGCTTGGTCGAGATGTCTCAAGATGGAAACGCACTGGCAATCCTTGAAGCCTCGAGGGCCAAAAGTGCACTGAGGCCATCAAACCCTCTACTGATGTTATGCCGATCTCCCCGCCCCGTCCTAACGAGGTCCATATGGTGGAGAGGGAACCAATCCATATGGAGGATTCCCCTCCCGCGCTCGAAAGGCACAAGAGAAAAGTGGTAGGCGAGGGTCAGTCAGATGATGGGGTAAGAGGCTCGCGGTTGAAGACGACTCCGGACCGATCAACTTGTATCGCGAGGACTCGGATCCTCGTGAGTTCATCGACTTCAATCTTCTGGATGAAGAAGTTGCCGCTCATCTAGCCCTACGTGGCAAGAAGGATACCTTTTCTTGGTTTGAGACTTTCGGGCTCTGTCTTGCTGTGGAGACTCGGTACCTGGAACATATGGTTAAAGAGCATGAATAGGAGATGGTGGAAAGGGCTTCTGCCACCGAGCGGGGTGAAAACCAGGCTCTTAGGACAAAGGAAGAGGTCGTAAAGGCCAAAAATGATGCTAAAACTCGGGCCCGAGAGTTGGAAAGTGAGGTGGCCGCCTTGAAGGATGTCAAGAAGCAAAAGAAGGCTACCTTGGCAGAGGTCAATAGGTGTGTGGTCAAACTGAAGGCTGAGAATAAAGGCCTTCGTGCTGAGAACCAGCAGCTTGGAGACAAGGTTACTACCTTACAAGGCGATGTTGGCCAGTTCCTCACTATTTGCACTGATATTAAGGAGGAGCAGTTCTAAAATGCTATCAATCAACTCTAGCTCTTCAATCCCGGGGCTGCTCTGGTTTTGGATTCCCTGGACTCCGGTAAGGTAGTCTGGGAAGGTTATCTCATGCTTCCTTGTCTTGCTCCTAAGAGTCCAAGTGTTGAAGGCTCTTCTGCCATGGTCCACGGTCCAGATCCCGCCACAGAGTAATTTTGATTTTTGTTCTTGCCTCATGCGTGGGGTTTTATTTTTGTATGAATAATGGTACTACCCTGATTTTTAGGGTTTTAATCAATTCCACTTTGTTTACTTGCGTTCCTTTGTCTTTTTCGGGGTCCAATACCCATCGCATTATTTAGAACAACGGCTATAGACTTAGGAATTTGGTTGAAAAGAGTATGCAATGGTTCGGGTCTGACACCCATTATCAATGAACGTTTAGGATTCCCTTTAGGACTCAGGCGTAAAGTAAAAATTAGAACCTTGGCTTAGAAACTGATATCTAAAATGTTTTTGGTGTTCGAGAACCAAGCCTAAGGTACAAAACCTTGTGCGGGATCCATTACTAATCATTAGTATTTAGGATCCTTGACTTCGGTGTAATAAAACATATCCGGGGTCTGTACCATTTGTCTTGGTATCTAAGATCCATTCGTGATTTGTTCTATTTCTAGTGGTCCTACATCGTGGTCTTTTAATGCTTACGGTTTGGTGCCGAAATTTTCCTCAAGATAGAATTTTTCCTTTGCACGACCTGTTTAACATAAGATAACTTGCGACATGTACCATAATGACTTGGGATGTCATAATAGCCTTTGGAGGCCTTTGGAAGCTTCAGTACAATCATATGTATCAAAACCGCAACACTTGTTTTATTGAGTAGATA
This sequence comes from Ormosia emarginata, assembly GCA_029884605.1. NCBI lineage: Eukaryota > Viridiplantae > Streptophyta > Magnoliopsida > Fabales > Fabaceae > Ormosia > Ormosia emarginata. Next base: position 7,670,751 of record JAQQTP010000068.1, read on the forward strand.
AAAAGACTAAGGTCTATACAATGTGCTCCCATAACAATTAGGGCAGATCAATCATGAAGTAAACTAGGAGACTAGGTCTTGGAAGGCACTTAGCTATAGTACTTTCTAAGTTTGTCTGCGTTCTAGTAGTTCTTCATCGGCTTGTCTGTTAATGTCTCCAGAGTGTAAGCTCATTTGTTGGTGCTATTCATGATACGATAGAGGCCTTCCTAATTAGGGGCTAGTTTTCCCTGGCAGGCATTCTTTCCACCGATGTCAGCCCTACAGAGTACTAGGTCCCATGACTAGAACCTCCTAGGGATGACCTTCAGGTTATACCGGGTTTCCATTCTCTGCTTGATTACGACATCGCGTATATGAGAGATACCTGGCCAAGTCTTCCCTTATCAAGCCAAGGTTAATATCAGGTGAGAAGTTCTGAAGATGCCAGCTTAGTTCTCCTATCTCCACCGGGATCATTGCGTTGCATCCATAAGTTAGCTTGAAAAGAGTTTCACCCATTATTGAGTGAGGTGGGGTTCGGTAGGCCCATAGTACGTGGTCCAACTGCTCGGCCCAGTTTCCTTTGGCTTTGTCCAGTATTCTCTTTAACCCCTTGACGATAATACGGTTTGCTACTTCAACTTGCACATTTGTACGAAGGTTTTCCATAATACTACAATGATGTTTTATTTTCAACCCGGCAAGTAATTCTTCGAATCCCTTCTCTTTGAATTGTGTCCCATTATCCATAACAATGGATTCTGAGACTCCGAGCCAGGTAATGATATGACACCAAGTGAATTTCTGAATTCGGGCCAAAGTGATGGTGACTAGGGGCTCCACCTCAATCCACTTAGTGAAATAGTCCACGGTCACTACCAAAAACTTCAGCTGCCTGGGCGCTTGAGGGAATGGACCCAGGATATTCATACCCCATTGATAGAATGGCCAGGGTATAGACGTCATGGATAGTTCCTCTAGCAGAGCATGATAATGGTTGGAGTGTTGTTGGCATTTGTCGCATGTCTGGACGTGCGCATAAGAGTCTACTTCCATCGTAGGCCAATAGTAGCTCGCCCTAAGTGCCTTCAACGTTAGGGCTTTGCTTCCTAGATGATGTCCACAACTTCCTTCGTGAACCTCGGCCAAGACATACTTGATTTTTTTTTGTGCAAGGCATTTAAGGATGGGTAGAGAAAACCCACGCCGGTATAATTGTCCATCATGGATGGTATACCTGACCACAACTTTTTTAAATTTGGAAGCTTCATTCGGATCCTCGGGGAGGTTACCAGACTGTAAGTACTCCATCAATGGTGTGATCTAAGTAGGCTCTTGCCATTCAACCTGGAAGACAGACATGTCAATGACAGAGGGTTGTGGGAGGGTCTCTTGGATCACCGAACGGTTGTTACCCAGACTCTTAGTGTTGGCCAACTTGGATAGGAGGTCGGCCCAAGAATTTTGCTCCCGAGGTATGTGCTCCACCTTTACCACTCGGAAACCCGTGAGGAGTTCTTGTACCCTTGCCAGGTATTTCTGCAGGAGGGGTTCTTTGGCCTGATAGTCACCTCTGATCTGGGAGGTCACGAGTTGGGATTCACTATAAAGTCTGATCTTTGTGGCTCCCAAGTCTCTGACCATTACCAATCCAGAGATGCATGCTTCATATTATGCCTGGTTGTTTGAGGTGGGAAATTCGAACCTAATGGAGTTCTCAAAAGTCACCCCCTCGGAATTCCCTAAGATTACATCGGCTCCACTTCCCTTTGGGTTTGAGGACCCATCAACGAACACGGTCCAGGAGACTTTCTCGGTATCACCAAGGTTTGAAGTCAGTTCGGCTACGAAGTCCGAGAGTGCCTATGCCTTGATGGCTACTCTGGGTTCGTAGACGATCCCAAACTGGGAAAGCTCGATGGACCAGGCAATCATCTTTCCTACTAAGTTCGGCTTATGCAATATTTGTCAGATGGGCTTATCTGTCCTCACCACCACTAGATAGCACTGGAAGTATTGCTTTAGTCTTATGGCCGTGATGATGAGTGCAAAAGCAACCTTCTCAATTTTTTGATATCAGAGCTCAGGGCCTTGTAGCACCTAGCTCATAAAATAAACTGGCTTCTGACCTTCTACTATTTCCATGACAAGTACTGAACTCACAACCTCCTCGTGGACAGAGAGGTACACATAAAGTGTTTCACTTGACTCTGGCCTCGTAAGGATGGGAGGGGATACCAGAATATTCTTCAAAGACCTTGAAAGCGTCCTCACATTCTTGAGTCCACTGGAATCTTGTCCCCTTTTTTAATAACTTGAAGAGAGGGAGGGATTTGTGAGCGGCTTTGGCTAGGAATCGTGTGAGAGCCGCGATCCGTCCGGTTAGTTGTTGTACTTCTTTCACACTCTGAGAACTGTGCATGTTGAGCACTGCTTTGCATTTGTCTGGGTTTGCTTCGAAACCGCGGTGAGTTAACATGAACCCCAAAAATGTGCCAGCCTGGACCCCGAACGCGCATTTTTTCTGGATTGAGCCTCATGTCGTGCTTCCTCAGCTGCGCGAAAACTTCTTTGAGGTCTGAGGTGTGTAACCTAGACGACGGGGTTTTAACTATCATGTCATCGATGTAAACCTCTAGCATTCTCCTCATCTGTTCTTCAAAGACTTTGTTCATCATCCTTTGATAAGTGGCCCCTACGTTCTTTAGATCAAAAGGCATTACCTTGTAGCAGTAACTTGCCCTTTCAGTGATAAAGGTAGTTTTATCTTCATCTCCGGGATACATTGGGATCTGATTGTATCCAGAGTAAGCATCCATGAGCGATAGTAGATGGAATCTAGAGGAGATGTCAACCGGTTTGTCAACATTTGGGAAGGGGTATGGATCTTTAGGACATGCCTTATTCAAGTCTGTATAGTCCACACACATCCTCCACTTTTTGTTTGACTTTTTGACGAGGACCACATTTGAGAGCCATGTGGTGTAAGAAATTTCCCTTATGAAGTCGGCACTCAGTAATTCTTTGACTTGCTCCTTACTCATATGTTGCCTTTCAGGGCCAACTTTCCTTTTCTTCTAGGAGACCGGCCTCGCATCCCGTTTAATAGATAAATGATGACAAATGAAAGCGGGGTCATACCCAGGTATGTTGGAGGACATCCAAGCAAATAAGTCCTTTTTTTTTTTGCAAAAGCCTTACAAGTTGGGTTCTCTCGTGTGCTTTAAGGTTCGCACCTATTTTGGTGACTTGGTCTGGCCTGTCACCAAGCTGAAGTAGGACCAGTTCCCCTTCTGGCTGGGGTCTAGTACCTCGGATTTCCTCACGTACATCCAACTCGGTCATCAGGATGTTGACTTGATCATGGACCGGGATGGATGTTCGTGCATTTGTCTTCCTAGAAGCTCTACTAATTTTCAAACTCTCATTATAGCACTTGTGAGCTACAATCTGGTCACCCTTGACCGTGACCACTTCATTATTCCTATTGAGAAGTTTCATGGCCTGGTGTGCAGTAGAGACTACATCAACAATGCCATTCAATGTAGTACGACCCAGAATAATGTTGTAAGTTGAGGGATAACCCAGGGTCAAGAAAGTTTCAAAACACCCTATTGGGGTAACTTTTTCTCTGGAGAATCTAATGAGTTCGCCTTCATATGGTGTAAGCTCGGACAGAGGGAACTCTAGCCTTTCAAAGGCGTCCATGAACATGATATCCGCCGAACTTCCTTGGTCTACAAAGATGCGATAGACTTCGGCGTTAGATATTATCCCTGACTTCGCCGTAATCGTTGTCGGAGAAGGAAATTGGCGGTGCATCTTTATCTTCGACATAAGGTCTGTGAGGAGATAGAGACGCTAAGATTGCTGTCTGGAGTGCCTTCCTCCAGGATGTATTAAAGACCCTCAGAAACAAGTAGGTAGGTCAATTGTCCATGGAGAAGTTGTTTCACTATCAACATATTGGTCTTCATATTGCCATAGCAGCTGCAAATGTCATGACAGCAGCTCTAGGTGGTGCTCAGGTTGGCATACAGTCAAATCAAAATGGTTTGCTGAGTCAGTCAGCATTGGCACACGATCCTTTAACTCTACATCTGGCCAAAATGTCCAAGAGTCAACTGAATAAGATTATCTCTGAACTTATTTGTTTTGATAAATAACAATTTCAAGAACTTGCCCATATGGGATGTTGTAGACAAGCTGCTCTAAGAACTTGGTTCGCCTCCACGACTGTCTCCAAGGTCATCACCTATGTTCTGATGTCCCATCCTCCTCTTCTTCACTGACATCCACCCTGGAAGTAACCTAGTCAATAGAAGTAGTCGTGGGAGCGGCATCTACAATTTGACCATCTTGGACCAACTTTATTGAACCAATTCCTTCCTCATTAAGGTTTGGGTTCAGAAGGTGGATTCTATCAAATATTAAATTTTATCTTTAATTAGTTAAATTTGATTTATATTTAGTTTCTTTTGTAAGAGGGTTATAAATATCATTCCTATTAGAATTAGAAGACGATTAAATATTGATTATTGAATTTAATGGATTATATTTCTTACTTTGAGAATGATTCTATCTTTTGTAATAGATTTTATATATATATATATATATATATATATATATATATATATATATATATATATATATATAGAGAGAGAGAGAGAGAGAGAGAGTAGAATTTGGCCTACGCAACAGAATAATTTCATCCTCCTTATAATTCAACAAATGTTTAGAAGAGTAGGTTTCGGTGGAAAATAAAGAAAATTGTCAATATATCTAAACATAATTTGTCGTAATACAATGACGATGTCTTTTTCTTTTTCTCTTTTTTATACGTAACTCCCTTCTGCTAGACATAAGTGCTTATCACTTAAAGGTCTCAAGCATAACCTCATATTCTATTATATATGTTGATGGTGATTGCATTACACATCAATCTTTGGACTTTGGTATACCATTGAAGTATCTTGTATTGGAAAACCCTTTAAAAAAATTCTTCAATTAACATTTCAAAGATATTTAAATAAATTATAAACCCACATAATGACTGTTAAATTCTCATCAAACAACAAAATCATAAGGTTCACATAAGATCAAACGGTTCTCTATTTTAAAATGAAATTTGAATATTTTCTCCTAAAATGTGTTACGAATTAATTTGATTGATTGAAAATGATGTAGTAATTTGGGTTTGATAAAGAAAAAAAATGAAAACCCTACTGGTAAGAGAATTACACACACCGAGGTCCACACACATACGCCAATGCACACATGCTAAACTTAAGAAGGGGGAGCTACAAAGAGCTTGCTCTTATGACGCAAATGTGTGAAGGAGAAATTTAATCACATGACCTTGCAATTAATTGCACTGATCTTTACCAGTTGAGCTAGTTAACACCTTCTATATGTAGAAAAATATTATTAATTAAGGCTGAACAAATTATTTTCATTGGAGTGAAGAATTCGATCATTGCTAGCGAACAAATGTTTAAAATGTAAAATAGCAAAGATATTTATATATAGAGAGAGAGAGAGATAAAGAGAGAGAGAGAGAGAGAGAGAGAGAGAGAGAGTAGAATTTTGCTTACGCAACCAAAGAATTGCATCCTCCTTATAATTCAACAAAATGTTTAGAAGGGTAGGTTTGGGTGGAAAATAAATAGTAGAATTTGGCTTATGCAACAAAACAAATTTATCCTCCTTATAGTTCAACGAAAGTTTAGAAGGGTAGGTTTGGGTGGAAAATAAAGAAAATTGTCAACATATATGTACATGATTTATCGAAATACAATGACGATGTCCTTTTCTTTTTCTCTGTTTTATACCTAACTCCCTTCTACCAGACATAAGTGCTCATCACTGAAAGGTCTCGAGCATAACCTCATATTCTATTATATATGTTGATGGTGATTGCATTACACATCAATCTTTGGACTTTGGTATAGCATTGAAGTATCTTGTATTGGAAAACCCTTTAAAAAATTTCTTCAATTAACTTTTCAAAGATATTTAAATAAATTATAAACCCATATAATGACTATTAAATTCTCATCAAACAACAAAATGATAAGGTTCATATAAGATCAAACGGTTTTATCTTAAAATGAAATTTGAATATGTTTTCCTGAGATGTGTTACAAATTACATTGATTGATTGAAAATGATGTAGCAATTTGGGTTTGATAAAGATAAAAAAATGAAAACCCTCATGTGACATAATCATATGATTTTGATTTATATATACCATGGTTACTTACTATTAATTTACTCGACTTCCAAAGTATAACTGGTGTAAAATGCATGTGGAAAAAAAAAGTAACAAGCACCTAGTTAGGAAAATGATTTATGCATAGACTTCTTATCTTTAGATTCCACTCAAAGTTATGTTGGGTCGTGGATGGTTTAGGAAAAAGGCTGAGAGAAAAGAAAGAAAAATGAATGGATGCGATTATGATTTATGGAATATCTTCAAAAGAGTAGTCTAATTAACAGAACTCATGACTGAGAATATATTTGAAGAGTAAATCAATAATTTGCTTATCCTTTGTCTTTGAATTTTAAACTCTTTCCAACTCTCTCTCTCTCTCTCTCTCTCTCTCTCTTCCTTGCCATAAAACTTCATTTTCACCTAGAAACAATCTGGCAAACTTCATTTTTACTTGATGTTATACCAGTATTTATTTGTATCTGGGATAAACACAACATCAAGCACACTAGTATGGGCAATGACAGAGTTGCTACATAACATAACAAAATTGGTAAGGGTTGGAGAGGAACTACAACAAATACTTAGCAAAAATGGACAAGTTGAAGAGTCTCATACCAGTGGTGAAAGAAACTTTGCGCCTTCACTCACCAGCTCCACTTCGAGTACCTCATACGTCAAATGATGATGTAGAGTTAACTGACTTCATAATGCCCAAAAATGCACAAATCCCTAACCTAAATTTATGTGAACCTGAAATGATTTTGGAAAGTGAAATTGATTTTAAAGGCAAAGATTTTGAGTTTATCCCATTCAGTATTGGTAGAAGAATTTGCCCTGGATTACCTTTGGCTTCTAGGGCTATGCACTTCATGTTGGCCTCTCTTTTGCATCACTTCAATAAGAAACTTGCTGATGAGCTAAAACCAGAAGATATGAGACTCTTAATGTTTGGTTTATATCCTCCAAAGCATAAAAAATGTTGATGTTCATTCTTTCAATCGAAAAGGAGTTTAGGGTTTCTAGTGGCAAAATCATTGGACATATGATATATATGCTTAAGGTGGATAATTTTATCTAACGCGGCTGACACCTATCATGAGAGACAAAGAGTTCGAATTTTTAAGGTTGAATAAAATTTTCTTTCTTATGTTAAAAAAAAAATCTTTCTTAGCCCACCTCTTAATAAATTCTTGCTAATCCAAAAGTGTGCCAAGCAAATCAAGGAGCTATTGGAGAGGGACGGTTGGTTGACATCAAGCACAACTATAAGGAAGTGAACAAGGGTGCAAACTATCTAGTAAGGGCAAGTCTTTTTTTTTAAAATAAAAATTTAAGGTTAAGGGTAGCTGTTCTATCCCGGGATTAGGACAAGCTTTTAAGTTCAATAAGCGCTTATAAAATTACTTACAGATAATCCACCAATAGCGAACCCTAACAAGAATCGAACTCCGACAAATTTAACTGATGCGGTCCACCCTTACCAATTATGTCAACCGTTCTTTGTAGTGAAGACAAGTCTTGGTCATATATAGCCAAATTATCAAAATTTGGGATATCCTTCCTAGTGAACTTTCTAGTATTTTGTTTCATGACAATATCTTACCTCTGTCCTTAGACTTGTTCCTCTATAGTTAGCTTCTTTTTTTAATTTTTTTTCACTACTAGAATTTTTAAATTTAGAGACAGAATAAATTCCATCTTTAAATGTATAAATTTTCGTCTCTAAATATTTAGAGATGGAAATTGTTTCGTATCTAAATCTAGTGTCTGTAAATATTTAGAGACGAAAAATTACTTCCGTCTCTAATTTAGAGATAAAAAATGTCTGTCTCTAAATAAAAAAATTTTGTCTCTAAATAAAAAAATTTTGTCTCTAAAATTAGAGACAGATTTTTTCGTCTTTAAATCCGTCCCTAGTATTTTAAAAAATATTTAAAAAAATTAGGCATCTAGTTGGGATTTGCCACAACTAGATGCCTTCATTTTATTAAAAAAAATTCTATTTTCCTATGCATATAATTATCTAAAATCAAAATTTACAAAAAATCACAATAAATCATCAATCATTATAATTATCCAAGTAACTATAAAAGATATCAAAATAGTTAAAAGTATATAAAGTAGTTACAATATCGTATACATACCATTAATTGCTATTACATTTTGTAAATAGACTTCTCTCTAACTTATACAATTACAAGTAATACAACTCAAAGTTAAATAAAAAAAAATCATGTTAGGCGGTACCCTTGTATGAGCATCACTAGTCCAATCTGGTTCCCATGAGAAGCAAACATCAAAGTTCAATCTGCAATCAGAGAAACCATTTTCAATACTTTATACTATAGATAACTAATGCTTAGCTTGTTATAAAAGGGGCACATATGTGTGTGTGTATAAATATATGCAATCACCTAATGGAGTAGAAAATATACGATCAACTTCAGTTTCAAACATAAATGGCGTTGGGCTATGAATTGAACCAAAAGTAGTCTTTGCAGGTTGGTTTTTTTCAAAGATTTTATCATTATCCTTAGCTTCTTGAGAAGGCCCTCCTGATAGAGTATATACAGCCAACCCAAGGATTTTGATGAAAAGAAACTATATTTTAAATTTCTTTGAAAATTTGAGGGAATCCTGATCCTTTTGACAGTGACACTAGAAAATCAATAGACGAAATGGAGTTAATGAAAAAAATGGAATGTTGTTATCTGTTGTTGCAAGGTCAGAATGCCATATCTTACAACTTATAGTATAAAATTGCATAAAAAATATTTGGTCCATAGGTTATGAAGTGAGAACTTTATTCATACAACTTCATGCCATTTTTTCATTTTTCATTTTTTATATTTGAAGTAAAACTTTGCTAGCATTAATTGGTCTATAGGTTATGTACTGTGGATAAAAGAGGAAGAATCCACAAAGCCACAAAAATTCTACAACATTTTCATGTACCTGGCACAGAAAGCAACTCCAAGCATCCAATCATTCCTTGAATAAGCATTCACAAATCTTCCTACAACCATCTACAGAATACCAGGATCTCAAAAAAATTATATTTCCATCATACATATGAGATTAAGAAGGTACTGTTAAGAGAAAATATAAGCAGAGAAACACACAATGCTCAACAAATTGCAAATGTACATGAGAGAAAGAAACAAAAAATTATAAATTGGACTGTGGAAGTACCAACTAGGAATACAAACAACCTTTCTTTTCTAACCTTGATTAAGAAGAAGAACCATATCACTGTTAAGAACATAAGTTATCCTATGTGCAATTGTAATGACAGTAGAGTCAGAAAAGTGTTTCCTAAGAGTCAGCTGAATCAAATTATTTATAGTTGTGTCAACTAATGCAGTAGCTTCATCAAGCACCAAGACCTTTCTTCTCTTAAGTAGCACCCAGCAAGGGCAGACCAATTGTCTCTAACCCATACTCCAATTCTCCCCAGTCTCATAAACTGCAGTATCCATATTGACATAAGAGAAAAAATGTAACATTAGTTCAAGAATAGATATTTTATATCATAATCTTCTTAGAATTTATAGACAAAGTGCCAAACCTGCAGAGTCTATCCTTCTTTCTTTCTTCCTAACTTCATCCCCAAGTTGACACTTATCTATAGCCTAAACAAATTTTCAGTGAGTGGAAATAGTACTATATTGGAATCACAAGTCTAACTTATGGGATGGAGCTTAGTGTGTATATGTGTCTATTTAAATAAACCAACTCACCTCCCAAATTTGTTCATCTGTGTATTCTTCTAGTGGGTCCATATTACTTCTTACAATCCCTTCAAAGGAATAATGCTCAGTCTAATCCCCAAATCATGAAGTCCAATTGAAGAGATGTTGAGGTCATCAATCACAATTAGACCAGCAGTAGGCTCAATTATTTTTGAGTTACCTTTCAAAAAATGCATTTGAAAAGAAAAGACTTACGATGTTTTTAACTCAAAATATAGAAAAACATAAATAGATACATCCTTGGCATGCCAAATCACCTTGACATCCCAGAGTTCATCCACTAGGTGGTTTTGGCAACAAATTATGGTATCTAACAAACAAGAGATAGGCAAATACAAGATGTCATTTTGACAAGGTGAGAGATGATAAAGCCTTAGAAAAGCTATATGCTAGGAATAACACGTATGATACATGGTAAGAAAGTTTTCACCAAAAAAATGATAGTAGTCAACTTCGAGCCTCTACCAAAAAGGGGTTTACTACGGATCTGGAAATATGAATGGCAAATGTGCAAGCCAATGGTCAGGAACAAACCTATTAGCGACTGAAAATTGGGATAATATTCATTACTCACCATGCACAAGCACAACCATAACATAACATAACATAATAAATCTGATAACACACATAACAAAATATAGTTGAAAAAGAATGAAAAACACAATGACCCACAGCCACAGGGTTATTATCCTGATACCGAGCAAGAGAGAAAGTAACAACATTTACATCATTGTATATTGTCCAGCAAAAACAATTGAAACCCTTGAATTGCCTAGGTGCTATTAAGTAACAAAAAGCAAGTAGATGTTTTTCCCTTTACCATGCAAAAGTTCTATGAACCCGTCGTCACCTCCTCCACCATGAATCCATCGACCAGCCCCTACACCTCAACAACCACCATATGTCACTCATTGGCTCAACTCCGACCACCCCAACTCCAAACCCAGTAAACCAGCACCAAGAAGGGCGACTGAGAATGGTGACTAACTCAGATCTAAAGGCTGGGTGAGGGCACGGGGGAGAAGGGCACGGTGAGAGCACGACTGGGTGAGGGCATGATGAGCACGGTGAAGGCGCAGTAGGGTGAGCACGGTGAGGGCGCAGTAGAGTGAGCACAGTGAGGGCGCGGGGGAGAAGGAGAGGTTCTGAAATTGGGTTGTGATTTGGGAATAAGGGTTTCTTAAATAAGTTTTAATTTCAAGAGATTAGAGACGGATACAATCCGTCTCTATATTATAAAAAATTATTAATTAAATTCTATAGATTAACTAGAGCCGAAAAATAAAAGTAATAGAGACGAAAAATTTAAAAATAGATAAATTCCATCTCTAAATTCTGTCTCTAAATATATTTGACTTTTTAATACATCACATTGATCAAATAGAGATGGAATTAGAGACAGAACATATTAGAGACCGGTAAATTTCATCTCTAAAATTCGTCTCTAAGTATATTTGACTTTAAATTAACTAAATAGAGACAAAAAATTCTGAGACGGATAATTTTCGTCTCTAAATTCCGTCTCTAAATTTTAAATTTTAGTTTTCCTCTCTAATTCATCAATTCTGTCTCTGTTTTTGTCTTTAATAGAGATGAAATTTTTTCCATCTCTAAATTCTGTCTCTAAATCAGAATTTTCTAGTAGTGTTTGTCCTTTCAGCCCCATCCTTTAAAAAAAACAAAAAGAGTGCCAGCAGAGATGAAAGAGTTTGTTCATCTTGATAAAATCAAAGATGGAGAGAGATATGTTACAGCTATTTTTCTTATACATATTCTTTTTATCATAAACTAAAGTTCATTCAAATAAAAGTTAAATGACACTTACAATTTCAATAAAAATAATAAATTTATTAAGATAAAGAAAATAAAAATAATATTCACATTAAACTAAATCATGATATGTAACTTTATTCTTGATCTGTTAAATTATTGATGATGACACATTTTTACTATAGAGACCAACACATATATAATGTGTTGTCGTATGAAGATGGTATGACATATCTTATCTTAGTACATTTGAAGGTCTTATTATTTTGTAAGGTCAAAGTATGAGACTGAAACCAGAATTAGAAATTTCAAATCTATCATAACATGAAATAAATATAAAAAACTAAAAATCGAACTCTTCAGATATATCTAGAGGATAACAGGTCTAAAATATTTGAATAATTTTATAGTATAGAAAACTATAAAAACTAAAAAATAAGAAAGAAAACAAAGAGGGTTGTTGTCTAAAGATAGGATGACAGTGTCTCATTAGAAAAACACCCAAAATAGAATACCAAAATGTCACAAAAGGAGAAAGAGAACACCATAAAGGAAAAATAGAATTTAGGCCGACTTGTTTGTTGTTGCTAGTAGAGATGTTGTAATCGTTTTTAGAGAAGTTATAATTGTAGGAATAGAATGATAGTATGTTATTTTTTTTTTTTGAGTTGATAATTTGATAGTAAGTTTAAATTGTTAACAAAGGGTAAAACTAGAAAAAAAATGCCATATAAATAACATTAATTCTTTTTTTAAAAAAAATTTCGGGATATCTCTACATGTTCAGTCCATTTGAATCGCTTATGAGACTAATTTCCTTCGACTCCTGGACCACGAGGATTATACAGTCTCCCCACAAGAGTTGTTTTCCTAATATTTAAATCACAAAGAATCAAAGATACTTACTACCTCGACCCACCCTTTGTAGGTATCACATTTATATATTTAACTCTCTATTTTATTCTTTTTTTTATTTTCAATATTTAAAAATAAAGAAAAAACCATTAAATGAGTCCTCATTTCTTTTCTTTTCCATTTTTTTTAATTCCTTCCACTCTATTTCTTGTTGACTCCCAAAAGGAAGTTGATGACAAAGTGTTTTTTATTTTTAGTTTTTATGATATTAGTTAAACTTTAGTTTTTTATTAAAAAAATCACAAAGTCTCCCTCGGCAACATATTTTACAAGAAATAAAAATGTATCTTTCTTTTGAAAAAAAAAAGGCCTTGGATTGGACTTATATATAAGAAGAGAACTGGAAACAAAAATTTTAAGTGAAACAAGAAAATCATATTAACAGGCTTCGATCAAATTGTAAGGCAAATTAACCCTGGACCCAAATATAATGATTGAAAAGAATAGTGGACAAGGAAAACATTGATGGAGAAAAAAACTGCAATTGGTGAAGCTTGGAGTAGAAGCTAAAATAAGTCTGATGATTGTATATTATTTTTAACCATTTTACTTAGGGAATGAAATCCTTTGTCACCTTTTCTTATCCCATTCCTTGTACCTCTAATTGAATGATCGACTCAGCTAAAAAAAATTATTTATGTCTTAATTTATAATAAGTTGTCAACATTCAATTGGAGAGATAAAAAAATGAAACAATAAGTAGGAAAGAAAGTATAAAGAGAAAAAAATGAAGTTACATTTAAAATAATTATCATGTCATTATTGAAGAAAATATTTCTGATCACAATATAAAAACATCCTAAAGTAATGAAACTTGTACGAACTTTATCTTTGCAAATTCCATTACAAATTTCAAGGTAGATTTCTCTACATCATTCAGGAAAAAAATTATAATGGGACTAAAATGTTATCCAACTACTTGCATGCGAATTTGTGAGTGTTTTAAGAAGAATTTAATCGTTTAAATATCATCTTCCTCAATATTATGCTTGGATGGGAATAACTTGGAGAGATTGGGCCTTATGCAAAGTAATCCCATTGATTAGAAACAATTTCTTTGAAAATAATGAAATGATAATTGCAAATAAAACTTCAACTTTATCTCTATATGTACTTTCCCTCCTACTGAGTAAAATGGTTGAAAATAATATTCAATCTGTTAACAAATTGAATATAAGAAGAAGAAAGAGGATTTCATTGATGGAGCACAAAATTGAAGATACAAAACTTAGGGTTTGAAGCCAAACATAACAAGGCTATATGTAGCCAAACAAAGCAAGTAATAAAAGACTATTCTACCCTTAAAGAATAAACATAATATTTCTTAACATCCCCCCTTAAAACTCATGATGCTGCTGCAACAAGCATCAAGAGTTTGCCAACTAGAAAGCGAAAACGAGAAAGAGAATGTGACTTAGTAAAGAAATCTGCAATCTGTAAAGTAGAAAGAACAAATGGCAATGTAATGATGCCATGCTTGAGGTGATGATGAGTAAGATGACAATCAATCTCAATGTGCTTCGTTCGCTCATGAAACACGGAGTTGTGAGCAATCTGAATAGAACTCTGGTTGTCACAATGCATAGGAGTAGGATGGGATAAAGAAACTCCCATATCTGCAAGTAACTAACGAAGCCAAACAATCTCTTTGGTAGTAGATGCCATAGCACGATACTCTGCTTCTGTGGAAAATTGAGAAACAACAGATTGTTTCTTGCTCTTCTAAGAAATGAGAGAATCACCCAAAAAGATACAAAAACTAGTAATAGACTTACGATCGGTGGGGTCACTACCATGATCAGCATCAGAGTAGGCACGTAACTCCAAGGATGAGGTGGACGAAAATAAGAGACTCTGAAAGACTGTGCCTCGAAGATACCTCAAGATACGAAGAACGACTGCCCAATGAACTGTAGTGGGAGAGGCAACAAACTAGCTAACAATATGAACAACATACACAATATTCGGACGAGTGATAATGAGATAAACCAAGCTGCCAACAATAGTGCGATACAAGGTAGGATCGGATAAAGGGATACCATTAAAAAAAAAGTATTTTGCATTAAGTTCAATTGGAGTATCAACGGTCTTATTATCATTAATTCTTGCTTGCTCAAGAATATCTTCTACATATTTTGACTGAGAGAGAAGATAACCTCTAGGTGAGTGAGCCACCTCAATACCCAAGAAATAATGTAAGGAGCCCAAGTCCTTCATTTCAATCTGTCTGGCTAATTCTGTTTTCAAAGCGGTAATGCCATCAATATCATCACCAGTAATAATCATATCATCAACATATAAAGAAAGAATGATACTACCTGCAGCAGTGCACTTAACAAAGAGAGCAGAATCATGACTACTAGAAGCAAATCTAAGGGAATAAATTACATCAGAAAACTTCTCAAACCAAGCACGAGGTGCTTGTTTGAGACCATATAAGGCTTTCTTGAGCTTGCAAACATACCCAGAACCATGAAAAACACCAGGAGGAGGTTTCATATAAACCTCTTCTTGAAGGTCCCCGTTCAAGAAGGCATTTTTAACATCCAATTGAGACATATGCCATTAATACTGCAATAAGAGTACGAATAGTAGCCATTTTTGCTACAGGAGCAAAAGTATCCTTATAATCCATACCATCTTGTTGAGAAAAACCTTGTGCAACCAACCTAGCTTTGTATTGCTCAACAGACCCATCAAACTTTATTTTGATTTTATACACGCAGCGACAACCAATCACACTCTTACCAGAAGGTCGAGGAACCAAATCCCAGGTACCTGTCCTATACAAAGCAGAAAGTTCCTCATCCATAGCTTGCTACCAAAGAGGGTTAAGAATTGCCTCTTGATATGAAGAGGGCTCAGAGAGACAATGAATAGAAGCTAAAAAGGATGTAAAAGACTGAGAATAGCAAGAATAAACAAAATCTGATAACTTTGTCGACTTACGTGTGCGAAGGGATTGACGAGGAGGAGGATCCAGAATCTTAGAGGGTGCTTGGGAAACCACAGGAGGAGAAAGAGCTTCATGTGTGCGAGATAGCAAAGTGCCAGTAGCTGCATAATTATCAGTGCAAATATATCGAGTATCATGAGATGACAAATTATCAAAGTCTTCACAGAAAGGATCCACACGAATAAGATCAGTTTTAGTGAGGGCATGGGTAGTGGAGGGAATAGAAAAGAAAGGTATATGCTCAAGAAACACAACATGGCGAGACACATAAAGTTTTTGTGTAATAGGATCAAAACAACGATACCCTTTCTTACCTTCCCCATAACCAAGAAAAACACACATAGCAGAACGAGACGATAACTTGTTACGTTCTATATGAGGACGAAGAACAAAACAAGTACAACCAAAGACCCGAAAGAAACAAATAATCAGGAGCAAAACCATACAACTTTTCAAAAGGTGACAAACCTGAGATATGAGAAGAAGAAATAATATTTATCAAACTCATAGTAGTGAGAACAGCTTCACCCCAGAACTCACTAGGAACTGTACTAGACAACAGGAGAGAACGAGCAGTTTCAACAATATGTCTATGTTTTCTCTCAGCAACACCATTTTGCTCAGGAGTGTCAGTATAAGAAGTCTGATGAACAGTTCCATCTGAGGCAAGCAACTCACAAAATCTATGAGAAGTATATTCCCCACCCAAATCACACCTAAAGCACTTAATAACAGCAAAATGTTGAGTTTTAACAAGTGCTCGAAAGGCCTTATAAATCTCAAAGAATTCAAAACAATGTTTCATTAAGTAAACCCAGTAATAACGAGTATAATCATCCACAAAAGAAACATAATATCGGGACCCTCCTTTTGTAACAACAGGGGAAGGTCCCCATACATCAGAATGAATCAAATCAAAAGGAGAATAAGAAACAAAATTACTTTGATTAAAGGGTAAAGCAGAAAATTTTGCCAGTTTACATCCACTACAATAAAAAATATCATGAGTTTGCAAATTTTCCAAAGCCCCTGTAGAAGCCAAAAACCTCAAACGAGAGGCTGACACATGTCCCAAATGAGAATGCTATAAATAAAAACTAGAAGAAGATGGACTCAAACGAAAAGAAGACAAATCAACACTGGTAGTTACAGCAACTGGCACTTTTAGCTTATCCAAAATATATAAGCCCCCATTCCTATGGCATGTCCCAATCAGCTTATGAGATTGTAGATCCTGCACATAATAAGAAGAGGAGGAAAAAGTGACTAAGTTACCAGAATCACATAACTGACTAACAGAAGCAAGATTTAAGGTAAGTTTCGGAATATGATAAACATTAGATAAAGACAAATTAGGTGTTACAACAGAACCAACACCTGCTAGAGGCATAGGAGTGCCATCAGCAGTCAAGACAGAAACAGAAGACGAAGGACATACGGAAGCAAACGACAAAGAATCTGGAGACATATGATGTGAAGCTCCATAATCTAAAACCCAAACAGAAGGTGACATACCTGACGAATTATGAGACAATTGACCTACAGAAGAGGAGGCAGACATAACTTGCAGTTATAAAGAGAGAAACTTCTGGAATTGCTCAGTCAGAGTACTTGGATTAGCAAAAGGACCTGGGGAAGCAACAACTGCAGTGTTAGGCTGTGGTGGTCTGAATCCATGTGGTGGTCTGGAACCCTGTGGTGGTCTTTGAGCATTAGATTATGGTTGGTTGCCATTTCTCTGTCTCAACTTAGGACACTGAGCCTTCCAATGACCTTTATGCTTACAGAAACTACACTCGTCGAAACCAACCCTTATGAAGGGCTTATTCTGATTATCAAAGTAAGGCTTAGAATGTGCTGCTAAAATAGACAGAGTGGAACCAACAATTCCCTTCTCAGAGTAAGACTTAAGACGTATCTCTTCAACCAAGAGCTCACTAACAACAGAGTCAACAGATGGAAGTAGAGAACGATGCAAAATAGAACCTCTGAGTCCTTCAAAATCACTACGAAGTGCGGTTAAGGACTGTACTAATCGTTGTTGTTCTCTACGAGCAATATACGGAGTAAAGGCCTTCAACTCTGCTGATTCTGTAAAAGCCAACTAATCCCAAAGATCTGACATGGTAGAATAAAAGGCTTGAACACTCATATCTCCCTGTTGGAGAGCTCGTATGTCATTCTCTAACTGAAACTGTTTGGCAAAATTTGACTATGTGAAGAGCCTCTGCAAATGATCTCAAACCTCTTTTGCTGTTTCATATTTTGCCAATTGTGTACATATGGAATGCTCAACAGAATTGTTAACCCATGTGATAATCTTTGCATTATTTGCTTCCTAAACATCCAATAAATTTTGATAATCCTGAGCTGTTTGCAAAGGTTTCTTAGAAGTACCACTAACATATCCCCACATCTTTTTACCCTTAAGAAAATTTCGCATTATATAACTCCAATACGAGTAATTTTTTCCATCCAATCTCACATTCACAAATTGAAGTGAATCGTCACCAGCCATGATTAAACAACAGAGGAAGAATAATAAAAAAGAAATAGCAAAATACCAGATACACAAGCAGTGAAATGCCAATAGAAGGCCAACCAGAATGCCAACAAAATGCTAATCAAAAGTCTAGAATACCAGATGTGCAGCGAAATGCCCAGATTACAGAGCCAAAACGAAAGCCAATGAAAAAGCCAAATCAACGTGCAATGAAAAATCAGATTACGGAGAGAATACAATAGAAAACTAGTAGAAAACCATTCATACGGTCACCCAAAATAGAGAAATACCAACATGCAGCGGAAAAACATAGGAAGTGTAGCAGAAACAGAGGAATACCAGATGAAATGCAAACGACAATGAAGAGACAATCGGAGAACCTGCTCTACCCCCTGTAACCCCCAGCCAACTCACCGCGGAGTTGGATATGCGAAAGCTGTGGTTAGGATTAAACTCTCTCCATTGCAAACCTGCTCTGCTACCATGTTAACAAATTGAATATAAGAAGAAGAAATAGGATTTCATTGATAGAGCACAAAACTGAAGATACAAAACTTAGGGTTTGAAGCTAAACATAACAAGGCTATATGTAGCCAAACAAAGCAAGTAATAAAAAACTATTCTACCCGTAAAGAATAAATATAATATTTCTTAACACAATCATCAAATTTTTATAGTATATCTTTCGCAATATCCAGTAATTGCAATATTTTAATTATTTTCAATCATTTTTCAATGCATTGTTTTTTCTATTCACCAGTCCATAATGATAATTTTAAGAAGTAATGGACACCATATACATTTAAATTATAGAATATAAATAAAATAACTATTTTTTAGAGGATATATATCATGGACAAAAGCAACTTTTTGTTTTGGTGATATGACCGAAAGCAACTTTCTCAAGGGAAATTCGGACACCAAATAACCTACATTATTTTTACACTTTGCTTCTTTTAGAATAAAATAAAAAAGTGTATTAGAATTTTTGTTTTTATATTTTATTATTTTAAAAAAGTAATGTGAAAATTGTATAATAAAAATGGAATGCAAATATCATTATTGCCTTCACATACCGTGGCTTAGCAATTCAAGAAATAGAGAATTTACCCAACAGAAAATAATCAAGAAATAGAGAAATGTTTGGTTCTTACATCAGTATGGTACACATCTCTTTATATCAATGTAAGTAGCAGAATCTGAATATAGTTATATAAAAAATAAGGTAACATTAACTATTATTATTTAAATAAATGTAAGGTGATATATGTGAGTGGATTACATTATTACAAGAAATATATGTGATTAGGGTTGCACACGGGTCAGGTTGGGTTAGATTTAGGGAAAATAAAAATCCAAACTAATTAGTTGCGGTTGGGTTTGGTTGGATCGAGTTTAAAATTTTTTTCTTTGGTAACTCGAACTGTTCAAAGAAACTCCTCCAAACACCCTGATTCGTCGTTGCCACAACTCGCACCCTCGACCTCGCAGTTCACATTTGTCATTCACTACTCCTGCTTGCCATTTGCATTTGTCGTTCGCTGCTCATGATTGTCGTTCACAGTCGCACACTCATCCTTCATATCTCACACTATTCGTTCACAGCTCGTGCTTGCCGTTCACTGCTCACTGCTTGCTGCTCGTACCTCCAGATCTCGTTGTTTGCCATTTGCAACTCACACTCGCAGCTCGCACTCGCAACTCACCCCATGCCACTCGCACCTCCAGATCTACCACAACTCCTCCTCTAATCAGTGGTTTGCTACCAGAATCAGTGGTTTGTAGCTGGAATCACTATTTTTTTGCTGGATTTTGGTCTGGTTCAGTGTGAGGATTCCCAAGTTATTGTGTTAGGGTTTGTTGGAAATCTGAGATTTGGATATCCAAAGTGACCCGAGATCCTACACCTAAATCCTGACTAAAAATCACTCATCACATGCCCTCTGCCCCAAGCCCAAATAGAACCACCCATATCACTAGCAGGATCACTAGCCACCCAAACTGCATCACTTTCGTGGCCTAGTCGTTGTCCTCCGCGACCTCGACCCACAACCAATGAACTAAGTCGTCTTCCTTTTTCCCTTACTAATTTAAACCACTAGCAGCTCCACTTTCCCAATCACGCACCACCGAACCAGCAGTGCACCACCTTCGTGTCAGAGAGCCTGAGATTAAGGAAGAGCAGGCAGTAGAGGTGGCGCACCGCTTAGGGTTAGGAGATGGTTCAATTTGGAGATTTTGCAGAATGTAGAGAGTGAGAGTGAACAGCTGTGTTGGGCAGAACAAAAAGAAGGAATGAAAGATATATAAATATTATCCAAAATGGCGTCATTTTTGTTCGAGTCGATCAGATTCTACCTGAACGGATCTAATGACTCCAACCAACTCAGATATTATATATTGAATTAGATCGAGTTAGTTAGATTCTCATATCATTAGGCCAGGTAGTGCATCCCTACATGTGATGGTCCAACTGTAGGACCCGTGTGATTATGTTTGGGAGTTCAACCTTCAAATTTGACCAACTTTGTTAATTTATTCTTTTAACTGAAAATCTTGACCGAGAATTTTATTCAAGAGGACGAAAGTGTCCCACACAACCAAATTATTGCAGCTGTTGTTTCAATTAAATCGCGCAGCGGATTAAAATATAAGTAATTCAAAATAATAATTTGTGTTTAAAATGTATTCTAACATTATAAAAATTAAAAAAAATGAAATACTTAGTAAAATATTTTTGATACTTTAAAAAATTTTCTTTGATTGCATGAAGACTATATGTGTTTTCATATCGAGATTAAATTTTACTACCAACCTCTTTTAAAACATGAAACTTACACAAATTTAAAGAAAAATCAAAGCTGGGAGATAAACGTTTTTCTATCTATTATATATATAGTTCTCTTAAAATTTTCTTACTACACACCTTAAATAGTCATAAAAATTATTTTATTTATTTATTTAATAACAACAAAAAGATCTCCTATAAAATAAGAAACAATCATGCAGCAATCAAGTCCTATCAAATGATTTAAATCATTGGTGGCTACAACAAAAAACGTCTCCTATAAGAAACGGTCATGCAACAATCAAGTCCTATATGATAGGAATTAAATCATTTGACTTTTGGTGTACATTACCACAATGTAGAGCCGTTGTGAACTTGGTCATGTCTACAATATTATAATATATTTTAAATTTAGAAACTTCTGATTTTTTTTTATTTTAAATAAATTTTTTCAAATTATTGTGTCATGTGTTAATTGTATTCTAAATTCTAAATGTTAATAAAGAATATAATAATATTTTATTTAGATAAAAAATTTATTTATTTAGTTAAATTCAATTCTCTATTTTAATTATCAAATAATAAATTAAATAACCTTTTAGTAAAGATTGAAATACTTATTAGTATGTGACTCCATAAGTTTAATACTAAGTCGATAGTAAATTAGTCAAACTAAATTACTAATCAAGATTGGTGTCTAGCAACACTCCTTAATGACCAGATAACATGAAGTAATATCATTTACTCTTCAAGAACCTTTAGAAGAATAATACAATATTTTATTCCATCATTAATTTCAGCTCTTAGTTAACCTTAGAGTATGGTATAACTATCAAACTCTAATAAGTAAACCTTTAGAAATATAACTAACTAGTGAATGATTTAAGAAACTCATTTCTTCATTCATTTAATTGCCTTGGCCAAGATCTTAATTTTTCTTGTTATCATCGTAGAGCTTAAACTCATTACCAAGAGTTGATGAATTTCTTCTTGCTATATCATTAATCCTACAAGTATTTAGTCATACCCAATATCCATTCAACTAGCGTCCTAGGGCATTAGGTATTCAGAATCAAAGTATAACAAGTAGCTTGTTAATTATTATGATAATCTCAAGGTCAAAGGAAAAGTTAACATCATGTGTCATTCATGAGAATATCCTATTGACAAATTAACAGTAATATAAACTATTAGGAATTCTTAACTGAGTCAGATCAATGATCATATTTTCATATGCACCATCTATATATGTGTATTAATAAATGAGATCTATTAATCTATATCCAATAGAGACAATCACACATATATTAATTTATTCAGATTTCTAATGCTCTATTATCAATAATCTTACTATCAAGAACACTTTAGATTAAATTATAAATAAAATTTTGTCTCTTATTATCATGATCTCTATCATGATGACAAGTGCTTAAATTTAATCAAGGATCTTGTCATATTAATTAAATAATGAATATGACAAATAAAATCAAAATAAATTCAATGTCATGTTATTTATCAAAAATAAAATGATTAAAATATGTTCTAAAAATATTACACAATAAATTAAATTTAGGACATACCAATTCTTCCTAACATCTTCCACCCAAATATAGTCTGGGTTTGATAACAGTTTTGCAAGTTCACCGGCTACAAAAGATTCCTATTTCCTTTAACAATGAGACTAAAATATTATCCATTTACTTGCATGTGAATTTCAGAGGGTTTATGAAGAATATGTTCGTTTAAATATAATCTTCCTCATTATTATGCATTTTTTTTTGTCTGAGCCTCATTATTATGCATGGATGGAAATAACTTTGAGAGATTGGGCCTTATGCAAGGTAATCTCATATTTCTCAGACATATGGTATAATGAGTGTGTTAGAATTTGTAATTTTCTTTTTTATTATTTACAAAAAGAAGTAATGCAAGAATGATATAATGAAAATAGAGTACAAATATTATTATTGCTTTCACAAACCATGGCTTAGCAATGCAAGATATAGAGAAAAGTTTAGTCCACATAGTATGTTACACATCACTTCATATTTATGTGAGATAGCATAATGACACTAGAATATTTTCCATTTACTTGCATGTGAATTTGTTCGTTTAAATATAATCTTCCTCATTATGGATGGGAATAACCAAGGTTTTAAATCTCGGTCGCGGTCGCAGTCGCGGTCGCATTGCAGTTTTTGCGATTGCAGGCGTTGCGATTGTTGCGATATGGATTGCGGTCGTTGCGGCGTGAATTCTTCACAATTTAACACAAATTAGATTAAATTATCTATTTTATTGTACAATATATCATAACTAATAATTTATAATTATTTTCATTAATAAGAGATATTCAAAAGTAATAAATTAATTGACTAATATTAAAATATAAATAAATTAGTAGCTACTTTCAACAAAATTCATTCATAAGTGATTACTTCATCATAAATAAATTAATAGCTACTCATATATTTATTAAAATTCATACATGAGTGATTACCTCAACGTCAACATAAACAAATCATTAGCTACTAATATATTAAACAAAGTTCATGAATAAGTGATTACTTCACCACATGGTAGAATGACGTGCTGGATCATAACCTCCACTTTCGCTTTGGTTATCATTATTTCCTGCTCCGCCAAAGACATAATCAAAAAATCCTGAATTTCTTGGTGGTTCCATTTGTTGTTGTTGATCATAGGAAACATTGGATGGTGGATACTGATAAGGCTCTTGGTAGTTCATGGAAGGCTGATAATATGGTGGGGCTGGCATAGGTGGATAATAGCCATGGAACATGTACGAAGGATGCTGATAATATGGTGGATAGTTGTCTTGGTTGCCTTCAAATGATGCACCAACACCAAAGTCACCAAAGGATTGTGATACACTAGATGATGAAGAATCATCCATCATAGTATTTTCAGGCTTTCTATTTTTCCTAGGGTGGGATCCACCTCGACTACTACCACCGATTATATCATCAGAAGGATCTATATCTATCTCCATCCTATAATTTGTCATGTCAATCATGAGATTTTGATCACGTCTGAAGTATGGCTTTTCCTGAAAAGAATGATACGACCCTTCACCTCCTCCTTGACTTTGTTTGGCATTACCACCACTACCAGTGTTATTACTTGGTGGACTTGACCCACTATCATGACCTTGACTAAGTGTTTCACTTGAATCTGAATCATCCCCACCAGTTATTCCTTCACCATTATCATCAGAATCAATAGGGAGCCATTCTGAGTTTTGGATCCCATCCAATAATGGTCCCTCTCTCTCCTCAAGCCATGGAGATAAAGGATCTTCATCCTGAAATATATAATCAAGATTAATATGATTGAAGCTAGCATCAATCTCTTCTTGACTTCTCCTCATAGAGTCTCTCTTTCTCAACTTCATGTTGTAAAATGTAAAGACAAGTTTCTGTAATTTCTGGTACTTCAATCTGTTTCTCGTCTTTGTATGAATATAGCTAAATGTACTCCAATTTCTCTCACAATCAGAAGCTGAAGTTGTTTGGCTGAGAACTTTTATAGCTATGCATTGAAGTTTAGGAGTACAAGATCCATATATCATCCACCATTCAGCTGATCAAATAAATGATTGTTCATTATTATGTATATTAATAAAAAAATAAAAGGTAAAAAACATCCTACACTTACACATCAAACACCAAAAACTACAAAATCTTACCAGGATTCATTTGTGACCAAGCTCTTTGAGCTTGTGTTGTACCAAATGTCTCTTTCTTATCTCGAAAAAGTAACAACTACAAGCACCAATGATTCATATAAGTCTTCAAAAATTATAAGTTTCTAAACATTAATGTATCACAATTTGGTTCTTAGATGACCAATTATGATATATTCCAAAATCTTAAATGCAAATTAATTCACCTGATTGATAGCTTTGATTTGATTATCAATGTTTGCCTCCAGTTTGCTTATCATTTTTGTAGTTCCATCCAAGGTTTCCCTTGCTACGTCTCTTCCATGTTCAACTCCAAATTGAAATTGAGGATTGAGAAAATAACCTTATGAATAAAATAATAATAATTAGCATCTCAAAATCAAATATAAGTCTTTGAAAAAAAATTAAATTAAATATATTGATATACCTGCAGCATGCAAGTCAGAATGCATGAAGAACCATCTTTTGTCAATGATATCATTATACTGAGTGTAGTAATGACAATTTTTTTGAATGGATTGTTTTGCTCTATCAATTGTTTCATAAACAAAGCCCATTGTTGGTTTGTCATCACCATCCACCAATCTCAAAACCTTGACAATTGGCTCAAATACCTTTATAATATCACTGGCCTTACTCCAAAAATCTTTGCTCAAAACAATTTTTTTAGCTTCATATGCAGGTCCTGATTTCTCCTTTCCCCACTTAGATTTTCTGAATTCCTCAGACTCAAACATATTCCTCAAAGCATGTTTTTGCTTCATAATTGATTCAACCTGCAAAAACTGTGTTGCGAAACGAGTGATTGCTGATCGAATAATTTCCATGCCACCTGTATACTTCTTCATAAGATTTACTGTCCAAATGTGGTTGTAGATAGACAAAGTCACTTTCTTTGCATCTTCTAGTATTTTTTGGACATTAGATTTTTTTCCAATATCTTCCAAGCATAAATCTAAGCAATGAGCTGCACATGCAGACCAATAAAGATGTGGTCTTTTCTCCATCAATTTTAAACCAGCAGCTTTTAGTGCCTTCTCATTATCAGTGACCACTTGAACAACATTATCTTCTCCGACTTCTTCCACAACTTTATCAAGAAGCTTAAAGTAATAATCAGTGTTTCTACTGGGAACATTAGAAGCATCAATAGATTTTAAAAATAATGTTCCATTACTACAATACACTAGAAAATTCATAATGTGCATGTGATTTATGCTATTTGTCCAGCCATCACACATTATTGTCACCCCCCTTTCTTTCCATGTTGGTTTAAGTTCATCATCTATATACTGTCTCATAGACTGATATTCTTTTTCCAAGTACACCTCTGAAACCTCATAAGAAGTAGGGAATTTAACTCTTGGTCCTAACTCTGCAGCTTCAGTGACTAAAATGTGTAGCCATGGAGAATTGCATAAATTTATAGGAAGACGCTCATATATTATCAATTTAGAGACTGCTGCTGCTAACTTATTTCTCAGTGTTTTCATCATATTTGTATTAATTTTGGTTTGTTTCATACTTTTACTTCTAGCCAAATCAACATCCACTGACCTCAATCGGCGTTCAAGATCGCTTGGTTGATGTTGACGAGAAGCTCCGCTACTGCCACCAGCATAAGAGCTGCCTCCACCTTCATATATAGAATCTAATCTCCAGTTTGTTGTCTAAATCTTTGCCTGTCTTCCCACTGTCTCTGTCATATAATGCTTTCTTCAGTAGCTTGCCTTATAGTTCTGTCTTCATCAAGAAAACCTTCAATATCATCATCTTCATCTCCTTTTAAACGTGCCATGAGTTCTTCTTTTCTCTTTCTAAAGTTTATTTTCTTTGCTTTATTATCCAACAAAAGTTTCATCATATTTTCTCTGACAAAAGTTTAGACCCTAGCATAACCCTTGACTTCTCCTTGCATGTGTGCAAGATGTTCTTTCAACCGAGTAACTCCACCTGTTAACACTCTACCATAGAATTTGCATTGCACATTATTTCTACTTTTACCAGGTACAAATCTTCCAAAGTGCCAACCAATATCTTCACTTGGAGTACCTTCTGCTTTACCTGTTAGAAATTCTTCTCTTGGTGGCATTGTTAAATTAACCTACATATAAATAAATATGTGTTTGTAATTTTTTAAATTAAAAATAAATTATATAATTAAAATTTAAATATTATAACACATGCTTTAAGCTAATTCATAAAACTTATTAACATTTAATTTTTTCATTCCCATTTCCTTCCATTTTTTTCTTTTATAATTTTCCCCCCGCCCATAAACCAGACTCCACGCCCCCCCCCTTCCGATTTCCCATCCCCCTCCTAATTTTTTGATTCCCTCCCCCCCACTCCCGATTTTTCATCCCCCATCCCCCACCCACCCTCCCTCCCACTCCCGGACCCACGCCCCCTCCCCCGTACCCACCCCCCCTCACCCCCCCCCCCCCCCCCCGCAATCCCCGTACCCACGCCCCCTCACTCCCTCACCTCTCTGTTTCATCAAGAACACTGAGCAACAGTGAGCAGCACCCACGGCCCACCCACAGGCCACAGCCACACCCACACAGCCACACCTCTAATCTAATAGACATAAATCACTAAATCAGCCATGGATTTGAGGGGTTACCTGAGGCTGAGGGGAGGGCTGAACCAGAGATCGCGAAACAGAGGTCGGAGGTCCAAATCGAGATGCGGCGATAGGAGCTCCTTCTTCAACAGATCTGAGTGTTTCTGACTCTCTCAAGGTTAGACTTTCGTTAGGGTTATTTGGTGTCATTTTTGCTTTTTATACTGAGAAAATTTGAAAGAAATCGGGTTGAAAAACCGAACGGAGGTATGTTGCGACTGAAATGCCGTTGTGTTTCGTCCATTGCGGCTATTGCGTGTGATTGCCAAACTCAGCCGTGTCGTGGGCTGATGCGGAAACGGCGGCCGCCGAGACCGATTTGTCGCGGCCGCAATAGTGATCTCGTTCCGAGATGTCAAACCTTGGTTAAAACTGAAAATCACATCCTAAGAGTATATAATAATACCACAACATAAACAGTGCCACAAACAAAATGTTCCTCTCCTTTGACTCATAGTCAACTCAAATTCACTCACCAAGAGGGTTTATTTCTCCTCCATAACCATGAACTCTGACCACTTCCTCGAACGCTACCGCGGCATCCCGACGAAGGGAGTAGTGGAGGTACTTTTTTAGTGTGTTGCTATGTCTCCAAATCAATGACGAGGTTTTCGTTTTGTGATGAAACGGCGTCGTTGGAGTCAGAGGACACGATTTTGAGGTCGCGGAAGGCAGAGGGCATATCTTACTGGAACGCAAAACCATCTCGAAGCTTGAACACAGTGCCACCATCGAATCTGCAGCGGTGTTGCCTGATATGCAAAGTTTGGGGTTTTTTTTTTAAAAAAAAGGCTGGGCAAAGGCTTTGGTGCATCGCAGATCTGAGAGGGAGTTTCAAATGGTGGAGCGGTTTCAAATGGAAAATGAGGCAGAACACCCCCACTTAGAAAAAATTAGAAGATGAAAGTGAGAGGGAGAGAGCGAGGGCGAGAAAGTGAAAGGAAGAGGGCGAGAGTGAGAGGAAACAAAATCGGAAGGGAGAGGGAGAGGGAGAGGGAGAGGGAGAGGGAGAGGGAGAGGGAGAGGGTGAGAGAGTGAGGGGGAAATGAAATCTGGAGGTAAAGCAAAAAAAATTAACCATCAATGTTTTTTAATTTGCGGGGGTTAATAACCTCCGCGGAAAGGCAAAAAACCCCTACAATATGTATTAATTTATGGCATTTGAAAACCCCCTCAAAAAAGCTGCCGCAATTTAGCATATTTTTTGTAGTGACAAATTTATTAAAATAAAGAAAATAAAAATAATATTAACATTAAACTAAATCATGATTTGTAATTTTATTTTTGACCTATTAAATTATTAATGATGACACATTTTTATTATAGAGATCAACACATATATAACATGTTGCCGTATGAAGATGGTATGACATATCTTATCTTAGTACATTTGAAAGTCTTATTATTTTGTAAGGCCAAAGTATGAGACCAAAACCAAAGTTGAAAATTTTAAATCTATCATAACATGAAATGAATATAAAAAAACTAAAAATCAAATTCTTCAGATATATCTAGAGGATAACAGATCTAAAATATTTGAATAATTTTATAGGATAGAAAACTATAAAAACTAGAAATAAGAAAGAAAACAAAGAGGGTTACTGTCAAAAGATAAGATGACAGTCCCTCATTAGTAATACACCCAAAATAGAATACCAAAATGTCACAAAAGGACAAAGTGAACACCACAAATGTCACCAAAATGTCACATTTATTATTATTTTTTTTTGAAATTACGAGATATCTCTACATGTTCAGCTTATTTGAACCGCTCATTGGACTAATCTTCTTCAACCGCTAGAGTATGAGAGTTATACAATCTCCCTACAAGAGTTGTTTTCCTAGGATTTAAGTCACAAAGAATCAAAGTTACTTACCATCTCAACCCATCCTTTATGGGTATCACATTTATTCATTTAATTCTCTATTTTATTCCCTTGTTTATTTTCAATATTTTAAAATAGAGAAAAAAAACCATTAAATGAGTCCTCATTTCTCTTCTTTTCCTTTTTTCTTTTTAAATTCCTTCCACTCCATTTCTTTCTTAACTCCCAAAAGGAAGTTGATGACAAAGTGTTTTTTTATTTTTATTTTTTTATGAAATTAGTTAAACTTTAGTTTTTAACAAAAAAATCACAAAGTCTCCCTTTCCAATATATTTTACAAGAATAAAAATTTATCTATCTTTTGAAAAAAAGACCTTGGATTGGACGTATATATAAGAAGAGAGCAGGAAACAAAAATTTTAAGTGAGACAGGGAAATCAGATTAGCAGGTTTTGATCAAATTGTAAGGCAGATTAACCCTGGACCCAAATATAATGATGGAAAAGAATGCTGGACAAGGAAAACATTGATGGAAAAAAATTGCAATTAGTGAAGCTTGGAATAGAAGCTAAAATAAGTCTGATGATTGTATATTATTTTCAACCATCTTACTTAGGGAATGAAATCCTTTGTCACATTTTCCTGTCCCATTCCCTGTACCTATAATTGAATGATCAACTCAGTAAAAAAACTTATTTCTACCTTAATTTGTAATAATTTTTTCTTAATTATTAATTATTTTTAATGAGTTATCAACATTCAATTAGAAAGAAAAAAATGAAAAAAATAAGTAGGAAAGAAAGTATAAAGAGAAAAAAATGAAGTTACATTTATAATAATTATCATGTCATTATTGAAGAAAATATTTTTGATAAAAATATAAAAACATCCTAAAGTAATGAAATTTGTACAAACTTTATCTTTGCAAATTCCATTACAGATTTTGTTCTAGACCAGATTTTAGGTTAGCGATTCAGGAGCAACCTGGCCCACCATAGTAGTATCTCAAATATTTATATGCGTTATTTGATAAGTTGATCTATCTATTTATGTGGCATAGATCTATTATAGAATTCCTCATAGATACGGACACTTATTACATCTCACATAAATAAGAAAATTAGTTATAAGAGATAATAATCTCATGGATTCTGATCCAAAATATTAGCATTCAATTCAGATTGAACTTATCACCCAAGACGCTCCTATAAATACCTTACAAGGTCTCAAAGGTATGCACCCAATTCTAAACACTACCATCATTGTGCATGGTCTAACTTGAGCATCGAAGTGCTTTTTGTAGGAACATACCCCCTCACATCACCATTACTACTGTCATGCCACAGAGGTTTCCACCTTCAATCACTTACTCTGATATTCCTCTGAACTTTGTTCAAAACATTGACGTCGTGTGTGGAAAAAGATAAAATTATATTCCCATCATTATCATCATGGTTACCACAATGAGAAATCAAGCATCTGCCAATCAGAATCATGCTTCTGCTATGCAAAACCAACTTTGCTCTGGCCGCCAACCAATGTCCGCCCCTTCTCATAAGCTAATCCTAGAACTAATTGCTACCCAATTGGAACCCAGGCAGGATGGGGTAGAGACTTCTTTTATTGGAGAGAATCTCCCCCCTCCACCTCCCCGAGTTCTGGTGAGGAAACATCTCGGTCCACAAGGACCACCTCCTGGAGATGTTTGGCCTTGGGTGTCGGCTCTACAACGCCTTGGAGAGTGATTGAAGAATGAAGAAGTTCAGTCCCGCCATGCTGAATCTGTTCTTCCGTAGCTATCTAGAGCACAACTCATCTCTCTAGTTAGACTCTAGGATGAACACATTCACAACCTGGAAAAAGTTGTCAACTAGGAGAAATAAGGCAAAAATCGATCTCTAAGAACGAAGAAAGCTCATGACCATGTTCACTATCCAGAATGTTCTAGGATTATGGAACTCGGTTAGAACACTGGAAACTATTTGAGAACGAAAAGAGTAAGAACACAGAGTAAGGAACTCGATTTCACAAAATTAACCTTTCTCTGATAAGTTGATGACCTATGAGATCCCTAGGCATTTCAAATATCCCACAAATATTGAAGCCTATGATGGGAGCACAGACCCTCAAAAGTATTTAAATACTTATGTTTCTGCTTTTCTATTTGCTAGAGGAGATGACTCACTCATGTGTTGTGTTTTCCTCTGTTTCTAAAGAAAGCCACTTTGAGATAGTTCACTACCATAACTCATAAATCCGTTGTCAACTGGAAAGGCATGCCCTCTAGATTTTTGCTGCACTTCACCACCAGCAAGGTGTAGCCAAAATTCATCTCATGCCTCTCCCAGATCAAACAAGGGAAGAAGGAGTCTCTCCGAGACTTTATATCCCTATTCAACAAAGAGATAGTGAATGTATGTAACTGAGATGAAAGGCTTGGAGTCTACTATATGAAGGAAGGGCTCTGACCTGGACTACTTTCCTTTTCTCTTGCCAAGAAGGAGCCTAAGCCATGGATAAGTTCCACACCCATACTGACAAATACATTAATGCTAAAAATGTTCTCTTGGCTAAGAAGCATCTCGAAAAGGGAGAAGATACTAAACCTAAGTCCGGACAATCCAACAAACAGGTTCAGATCTCGAAGCCACCTTTTAAAGAAAAAATATGAGGGCTACACTCTTCTCAATGCACCTCGGGCTCAGATCTACCAGAAGGTTATGAACATGAAGTTCTGAGATATGCAAAGATCTCTCCCTTGAAGAAACATGCACAAAGGGACAAATCCAAGCACTCTACATGGCATGACGGTCATGGGCATAACATGGAGGATTACATCAACCTCAAAGATGTCATTGAGTCACTGATCTAAGATGGCCGCCTGGGTCGTAATGTGCGTCAATCTCGAAACAACAATCGGAAGGGAGGGCAGAACTATAGGAAACACTGTTATAGTCCACAGAGAAGATGTTCTTCTGCCAAGAATGAGAATCCCGATGCAAGCTCATCTCGGGGTAACGTCCAAAACCAAGAAAAGGTACAACTATGGATGACAATCAAGATAATGATCGCCATCACGCCGAAGTAACCCGGACAATCAACACCATCTCAAGGGGCTTCGCGGGTAGCTGTAAGTTAAGAAACGCCAGAAAAAAAGCACTTCGGGCTATAATGAGTGTGACCTCCCTCTCAAGAACCAAATTGGATAGTAGCATTAGAAAGTCCTCGCCAATTTCATTCACTGATAAGGATTACAGGTGCACTATCCCAAATCACAATGATCCTATGGTAATCTCCGGTATAATCATAAATGCTGAGGTCTACTAAAAATTCATTGATTAGGGAAACTCAATAGACATCATGTTCCTAGACTTATTCAAGAAGCAAAGATTATTAAAGAAAGAACTCATCTCATACATCGACGAGCTGATTGGATTTACAGGTGACAAAATCATCTTTGTGGGATACATTAAGACATACTTGACCTTAGGGGAATCTGTTCAAAACCCTTAAAGTCAAATTCCTAGTGGTTGACTGTCCCTCGACCTCTATTGTCATATTGGGCCATCTTTCACTCAACGCATTTGAGGTCGTAATTTTCACACCCCACTTGGCCATGAAGTTTCTAGACCAGCAGGACAGGGTCATCACAGTCAGAGGAGACTAGGCCACGACTAGAAAATGCTACAACGAAAGCCTGAAAATTTCTAAGAAACCTTGGACCATGAACCAACACAACAGTTCAGCTTCAGTTACTACAGACCCCGTTAACATCCTCATAACTGAACTTGATGTTCGTGAGGAGATTCATTTACTCGTGATAACTCCATAATTATAGTTATTTGTGCCCTATATTGATAGCATATTGATTCCTTAGTCATTGTGCTTAAGCATGATTGGAAGACTTTTCCCTCACTTTTTATTCAAAATTCATGTTGATGTCTTCTTTTCCAATCTTGCTAAAATCCTTCTCATTCTTTGTTAGATTAAGTTGACTTACACTTGTGATTAATTAGGCAACTTCTCTATTGTAGAATAGGCTCTAAATTGATAAAATAAAACAAACCAAGGCTTTGCATTAGAGGAGGGAGCTCAGCATGCATTCAAGCTTTTCACGCTGTGGTGTGTTATTGATTTTCCGCAAGCGCACGGATCGTACAAGTAGTAAATAAAGATCGTTCCCACGAGGATCGGTTAATTACTAACTCTTATGGCTACTTCGATTATTTAAGTGAATAAAATCAATAGTGAAAGATAAATTAAAATCAAAACTATAAAGAAAGCAAATAAATCAAGAAAAGTCAAGATTCAACCAAGGTTTAAAGGCTTAGGACTGGGAATCCACTACACTATCCCCTATGCTAAATTGTAATCTTATTTTTGTTAATGTTCAATTATGTTATTGAAGGTGATTTGTCCTAAATTATTTAAAGCCCAATTTCTTGGCACTAAAAACATGTTAAAACTTCACTAACCTCATTCTCATGACAATTAATCCAAGTTTCAACCCATTAAAATTCATGACAATCGTTTAACCCTCGAAGGATTTAAGCCTATGTCTAGGTCTCAATTCCTAAGTTCAATTCTTAGATTATCAAGCAATTAGATTTCATCTTTGGATCCTTCACCTAAAGCTTAAGATCATGTAAATATGGCCGGCAACATACCACAAGCATTAAGAACACTAAGAATGAATCAAGAACAATAATTTCATTAACAAAGAATTAAATTAACAATTCAACATAAATAAATAGAGAGTTTCATCCCAATCCTAGAAAAAGGGATTTAACAACTTATGGCAATTAAAGCACAAACAAGAACAAAAGATAAAGAAATAATCATGATTTCAAAATAAATTGAAGATGGAGAAGATGAAGATGGAGAAGATGTCTTCAATGATTGATCAATGCTCTTGCTCTTGCCTTCAGAACCCTAGCCTCCAATCCTTGTGTCTCTCAAAGTTTCATGTAGTCTCTAGCCAAAAGGTTCTTTAGATTTGGTGTTTTTGCCCAATTTATAATGATTTTGGGGCAAAATTACCTTTTTTCACGTTAGGAAGGGTCACACGGTCGTGTCTCCCTTCGACATGGACGTGTGAGCCTTAAAAATAGTATAATTTTGACGTTCAGGGGAGACACGACTGTGTGACATTGAGACACAGCCATGTCTCAAAGTCAGAAGCTTCATGAGGTTAAGATAGGGTCGTCTCTGGTGCCAGAATTGCATAACTTCAACGTTGGGAGGAGACATGGTTGTGTCTCCAGAGACACTATCGTGTGTAACTCCTGAGTAAGAATTAGCTCTTGTGGTCTTCATAAAAGTTGTAGATCCTTTTCTTAGCTTTCTAATGACACTAAGATCACCTTGTTTTGACTTCTGTAGCTCAAGTTATGCTCATTTTATCGTGCAAAGGTCAAAAACTCTATGAATCTTAGCCATATAAATTCCGAGCTCAACTCCATTGTAATGGATCCATCCAAAGCTTCATAAAACCATGTCAAAACATCTCTTTTGGACCTAAAAACATAGAAAAAGACTAATCATGAGATACCAAGGATAAATAGAATAAATGTGACATAAATTCTAACATAAATCAATCAAAGCACACCTAAATCCACCTCAAATCAAGCACAAGATATGCGTATTTTATCCACACATCACAATGTAAGGTGTATCACGCCGCGACGTCTTACTCTCTACCTACTGCACATACTGAAGACACAGACTAGCACACCGCAGCATAAAGAAAGTCACGCCGCGGTGCGAGTTCGCGAGCTTTGTCTATAAATACTATTTCATCAGATATTTTGAGGGAGTTAGGTGGGAGAAGACAGAGAACACACCAAGCATTAGTTTTTCATCATTTTGGAGAGCTTTAAAGGGATTTGGAGAGAAAACCACCATCATCTAAGGAGGATCAAGCATCCCAAGTTCACATTATAGTATTTTCTCTCTTGTCTCTTTAATCTCTTTGTTTTTAGGTCATGGGCATGGAATCTCTCTTGAGATTTTGTGTTCCATGGATAGCTAATCTATTTTTAGGGATTCCTTTGGATCCTTCTATATATATTGGTGACTTTGTAAACTTTTAAGTTTATAATGATGATTGGTTTTGTTCATCCATGTTTCTCTTAATGCTCATAGGTGTTTGGCCAACAATTATTGTGTTTTGATAAAATCTTTTGAATTAGACATAGGAATCTAGATTTTGGATCATGGATATGGACGATGCATGTTTAATTTCATTTTAATGGTGGGGGTGAATTAATTCATTAATAGGATAGACATATACCTATTGGCCATGTATAGTATTTGTTAAGAATCAACCTTAATGCATGGAGTTTGCTCTAGTTCTCATAGATACATAATGAGCTAGGTAGATGACATATGGTTAAATGACCTAGACATATACTTTTAGCTAATGTGGTTTCTTAAGTTAACAAAACTAATCATCATTGTTGTTAAAATGGTTGTGTGTTACTAAGTAAAGTAGTCGGTGAAAAGGAGTTCCTATGCTCTCGTTGTCGTCTTTTACTCCTGGTCCAATTCCTTTTAGTATTTAAATTAGCTGCACATACTCTTCCCAATTTATTTATGCTTGAATAGAATTCGTTAAACTATTGGTTAATATTTGGTATTAGATATTATTCCTTATTCTTGTGGAAACGATCTTTCTCATTATTATATTACTCTCGCAACCTGTGTACTTGCGGTACAAAAAAGGTCTAACAATATGCCCTTAACTTGATGGAGAACTACAATCCCTCTAACTTGGCACCAAGCTAAACCAGGTGACCAAGATTGGAGGACATCTAAATAAGGAAGAGAGAGCCCAACTAACTGAGTTTATGGTGAGAAACAAAGATTTGTTCGTCTGGACATCTATAGACATGCTAAGGTTGGACCTATAATTCATCTACCACCGACTCTCTATCTCTAAGGATACAAAATCAGTGGCCTTATGGAAAAGGAAAATCAGACCTAAGAGGTAAGAAGTGATACAAAAACAGGTAAAAGAAGTCCTTAACACTGAATTTATCAAGGAAGTATCCATACCACTTGGCTCTCTAATGTGGTCCTAGTCAAAAAGGTCAATAGGAAGTGACATATGTGTTTCGATTACACCGACCTAAATAAGGCATGCCCAGAAGACCCTTATCCACTTCTCAACATTGACAAATTGGTGGACAACTCGTATCGAGTCCATTTACTTTCCTTCATTGACGTTTATTCCAGATACAATCAAATCCCCATGAACTAGGAAGATGAAGACAAAATCACATCCATAACTAAGATAGGAAGCTATTGTTACCGCGTCATGCCGTTCAGATTGAAGAATGCAAGGGCAACTTACCAACGGATGATGAACAAAGTCTTTGGAAGAACAAATTGGTAAGATGCTCGAAGTCTACATAGATGATATGATTGTGAAAACATCAAAAGTCGACGACCACATCAAGGATCTAGAAGAAGTGATCACCTAGATACGAAAGCACACCATGAGGTTGAATCTGAAGAAATGCGTCTTTAGGGTTCAGGCTGGCAAATTTCTAGGATTTCTATTGACAAACCGAGGTATTGAAGCTAACATAGAAAAATGTCAGGCCATCCTTGACATGCGTAGCCTACGGTCCATGAAAGTAGTAAAACAACTAATAGGCTGGATAACAATCCTCACATGTTTCCTTGCCAAGGCTGCTAAAAAATCTCTTTCCTTCTTAACCTTAAAAAAGGGAAAGAATTTCGAGTGGACCCCAAAGTGTGAGATCGCCTTTCAAGAGAGGAAGAAGATGTTGTCCACTGATGATCACATATTTTATACATTAATAAACCCTTATTTTTAGTCATTTACACTCTCCATGTACTTAATTGACTAAGGTTGGTTATGTTTTGTAAGTTTGGACTCAAATTGGACTTAATTGATTTTTTCAGCATTATTTGGGTCTTACACTGTTTCTGTATTTCTGCCATATCTTGAGTTCTAGATGTGAAAAAATTATGTATCTTACCTTGTAGGAAAGATAAGAGAGAGCTCTACAACTTTCATGAGAGCTCCAGGTAAAATATAGACATCTAGAGGAGCTAAATGGGCTTGGAAGTCAGAACACGGGTTTTGTGTCTGGAACCTGAACAATGTACAGTAATCAGAGCATAACTCGGGGTATAGGAACTTTCTTGGGCTGCAATTTTGATATTTGAAAGTTAAGATCCATATCTACAACTTTCATGAAGAACACATAACTCAAATCGAACAGTTTGGAGATGATATTCGGTCTGGAAGTCAAAATAGAGGTGTTGAATTTGGGCCGAACAGTCTGCAGTAATTGGGTTATATCTTGGGATGTAGGATGAATTTTTGGATGATTTCAGTGCCATTGGAAAGCTGAGACAAAATGCTACAATATTCATGAAGACCACATTGCTTAATTCTGATGGGATCCATGAGTTCAGTAATGAATGATTTCAGAGACAAAGAATCTCAATAATCCAACCACTCATTCAATAATCCAACCACTCAACCAATCATTCAACCACTCCACCCACTCATCAACCTACTCTTAACCAGCCCCCTTGTCATTTTGCATCCCTAATCCTCTATAAAAAAACCATTGGCTAATCATGTTGAGAGCTTGGTGTGGAGAGCTTAGTGTTGCGCACTTGGTGTTAGGCTTAGTTTGTAGAAGTTAAGGTTATGCTTATTTATTGTTTTCCTTTGTTGTAATTTTCTCTTGTTCTAAATTGAAGCTATGTTCATCTTTCTCTTCTTCTCTCTTTCTTTCTTCTTGTCTATGAGTAACTAAATCTTCATCTTGCTTGGGTGAAAGAGTGAAGCTCTTGGTAATGAAAGAAGGTTAGATTATTTTATTTCTTGTGCTTAAATGATATATTATCAATTGGACATTATATGTGTTATATTTTGTTTCCAATCAATTTAGAAACCTTCTTTGTATAATAGAGATCTTGATTTATTATAGACAACTGGATTGACACAGTGAATGCTTGAACTCATTTACAAATGTTAGTAGATAATTAAAGGAATCATAATATGATTGCATATATAATTGAACTTTGAATGTTATATTTTCTGATTGGAACGTCCGTC
This sequence comes from Ormosia emarginata, assembly GCA_029884605.1. Taxonomy (NCBI): domain Eukaryota; kingdom Viridiplantae; phylum Streptophyta; class Magnoliopsida; order Fabales; family Fabaceae; genus Ormosia; species Ormosia emarginata. Next base: position 7,708,892 of record JAQQTP010000068.1, read on the forward strand.
GTGTGTGGATTTCAATTGAGTTATAAAGAGAAATAATCTTACCTTTAACTTATTACCAAGAGTGGATCTCCTAACCCAAGCAAGCACTTAAATTCATTTGTGAACTTGTTTTATTACTTTTGGTGTTGTGACAAATCATTTTCTTACTTCAATTAATTTTTTTTCATCAATTCCCTGTAGATCGACCTCGGACTCCTGAGAAATTTATTACTTGAGACAACCTGCACTTGGGTTTGCATCCTTTAAATCCCGCACATTAAGTTTTTGGCGTCGTTGCTGGGGACTTGATTTGAAGTTTTAATTTATTGAGGTTTGTTTTCTTTAATAAAATCTATTCTCTCTTCTCCCTCACCGGAGCAAAAGATCGGCTTGCCAATCTTTCGGTTTCTTTACTAACTCTCTAACTTACTAACTTGCTAACATACTAACTATCTAACTTTCATATTTATGTCATTTATTTTTACTTTTTAATTTTTTTTATTTATTTTTATCATGTTTTTTCGTCAGTGGGGGTAACTCTCCCTTTTATTTTATGCACTTATTTAGTGGGAGAAACTCTTCCTTTTACTTTTCTGTTATTTATTTTTTCGCAATCTAACTTAATGAAATAATATTTCTTCTTCTCTTCTCTTTCATCAACTCTGTGGGGCTCTGTCACTCTCCGGTTTTCATATTTAAATTTACTTTTTCTACTTTATTTTCTGTATTTTAATTTGCGCATTTTATTTGTCATTTTATTTTTATTTTTATTTTTTGGGTGGTTGGTTTCTACCACACCATTTTTTTTTAATTTTTATTGGGTGGTTGGTTTGTACCACATCCTTGTTAATATTTAATGGTGGGTTACATCACAACTTGTACATTATTTTTGTTTATTTATTTTAAGTTATTTATGTATTTATGCTTAATTAGTATCGTGATTTAAATTCTGGTCGTTTAGTCAAAATTAATCCTAGTACTTTATATATTAATTTGTTTGAATCACAATCACACACAATTGATACAATGGCTGACAATGAAAGTGTACATGATGAACCTGAAAATCAACCGTTGCGAACCATGCGTGAATATTTGCAACCACCTCGAAATTCTAGTCCATCATGTTTTATCTTTCCACTCAATGCCAACAATTTTAGATTTAAGCCAGGTATGATTTCTTTACTTCCTAATTTTCATGGTTTAGAGTCTGAAAGCCCATATTTACATCTGAAAGAATTTGAGAAAGTATGTATTGCTTTCAATGACCAAAATTGCACTGAAGAGATTGTTAAGCTTAAATTGTTTCCTTTTTCTTTAAAAGATAAAGTAAAATCTTGGCTTAACACTTTGAATCCAAGATCAATTGGCACATGGCAAGAAATGCAAGGTGAGTTCTTGAAGAATTTTTTTCTAACACATAAAACCAATGCTATGAAAAGACAAATCCACAATTTTTCCTAAAATTCAAATGAAGCATATTTTCAATGTTGGGAACGATTTAAAGATTTGTTAAATTCTTGCCCACATCATGGTTTTGAAAAATGGCGCACTATAAGCTTCTTTTATGAAGGTTTAACACCTGAAACTAAACAATTTGTGGAAACAATGTGCAATGGTGAGTTTCTTGATAAAGAACATGATGAAGCTTTAGACTATTTGAACCAGTTGGCTGAAAATTTTCAATCTTGGCATAGTACTAACACTTCTGAAAATTCAATTAGATCTAATGTTGCAAGTGCTAATAAAGGAAAATATCACCTTAGTCAAGAGAAAGATCTAAATGCTAGATTTGCCAGTTTTGCTAGAAAGGTTGAAGCCATGGAATTAAGAAAAGCAAAAGAAATCAAATATGTGCAAAATGAAGAAATTTGTGGCATTTGTGATGACTTAGGACACTCAACACACGAATGTCCTAACATTCTTATTTTTAAAGAAGTTGTACATAAGTAAGTAAATACAATGAATAATTTTAATAAGCTATTTACTTTTTCTTTTTCAGATACATATAATCCGGGATGGAGAAATCACCCAAATTTCAGCTGGAGGAATAATAATCAGTCACAATTCGTGCAACCACCACCTCCTCAGGCACAGCAAGACTCTCAAAATTTCCAAGGATATGCACCTTATATCCCACCATATAGGAAAAACCTTGAAGAAACACTGTATGCATTCATAGAAAAGCAAGAGGCCATTAATAAACAAAACAATCAAACCATGAATGACATAAAAGACACTCTTGCTAAACTTTCTTCCGCACTCACCATTCACGAGAAAGGAAAATTTCCTTCTTAACCTCAACCAAATCCCAAGGGTCAGTACAGTCTAAATGAGGGGAGTTCAGGAAACCAACAAATGAACCAAGTCAAGTCAGTGATAACTCTTAAGAGTGGAAAGGTTGTTGAAAAACAAATTCCTAAACCTTGTGAGAAAGAAGATGAACCAATTCCCCAAGAAAATGAAGAAGTTGACCAAAAGGAGACTAAACTCTCGCCTTCACCCTCATTTCCTCAAGCATTGAATAATCCAAAGAAATTGGATCATAACACTGGAATTTTTGAAATTTTGAAACAAGTGACGGTCAATATTCCTCTATTAAATGTTATCAAACAGATTCCTTCTTATGCCAAATATTTGAAGGACTTGTGCACTGTTAAAAGGAAACTAAATGTGAAAAAGAAAGCATTTTTGGCTGAAACAGGTAAGCTCCATTCTTTAGAATAATAATGCTTTGAAATTTAAAGACCCTGGTTGTCCTACAGTTTCATGCATTATTGGAGAACATAAAATTGAAAAAGCTTTACTTGATCTTGGTGCTAGTGTCAATTTGCTTCCATATTCAGTTTATCAGCAACTTAACTTGGGTGAGTTAAAACTAACTTCTGTAACTCTTCTACTTGCCGATACATTAATTAAAATTCCAAGAGGAATAATGGAAGATGTGTTAGTTCAAGTTGATAAATTCATATATCCTGTGGATTTTATTGTCTTGGATACTGAACCTATGGTTGATAGTTACAAGTCAATTCCTGTTATTTTAGGCCGTCCATTTTTAGCAACATTCAATGCTTTGATAAATTGCAGAAATGGAGTGGTGAAGCTAACATTTGGAAACATGACACTAGATCTCAATGTTTTTAACATATGCAAGCAACCACAGGAAGTCCTTGATGAAAAGGAGGAAGTTGAAGGAATTGAAGCCATTATAGATGATCATCTTCAAAAAGGGAGTTCTTCTGACCCATTAGAAGTTTGTTTAATTAATTCATTTGATTTGCTTGATTGTACAGAGGAAATAGAATACAAGGGATGGAAGCCAAGATTTGAAGAGCTAAAACCCATGAATGATAATGCCCATGAAGAAGTACCCACACTGGAACTAAAGCCATTACCTACTAGGTTGAAGTACACATTTTTAGGAGAAAAGCAAAACTTTCCAAAAGTAATTTCCTCAACTCTTACTGGAGAACAAGAAGAAAGATGCCACCTCAATAGACGTACCAAGATAGAAAGAAATTTTTGACAAAGGTGAAAAAATTTTATTGGGATGACTCATACTTGTTCAAATATTATGCTGACCAAATCTTTCGGAGATGTGTACCCGATAGTGAGGTAGGTAGAGTCATTAAATTTTGTCACTCAAAAACATGTGGAGGTCACTTTTCTTCAAAGAAAACAGCTGCAAAAATCTTGCAGTGTGGATTTTATTAACCCACTTTATTTAAAGACTGCTATACTTTTTGCAAAAGTTGTGAAAATTGTCAAAAGGAAAATCCAATAAAATCCACAGTCAAGACAATTTTGAGAAAATCTTTTGAAATTGGTCAAAAAGTTCTGCTTTATGATTCTCTCCTGCACTTATTCCCTGGAAAATTGAGATCTAGGTGGAGTGGTCCTTTTGTTGTCAAACACGTGTATCCTTATAGGGCCGTAGATATTGCGAATCCTAGGAATAGTAATGTGTTTAAAGTCAATGGACAAAGGCTCAAACCATTTCTGAAAAAATCAAGTTGATAAGTTCTTTGTGTTGCCGGTTAAGTGGCGGATACGGTACTCCGTGACTCTCAAGTCAGTTTGTTTTTCAGTTTCCCAAAATAACTGAATCTTTCTTCTCCTTTAAAATGGATGTCATTCTTTCAAACCTGAGAAAACATTTTCCTTCTTTCCCTCAAAATGCTCTGAAAAAATTTACAAAATTTGATGTGAAAGATTGAGACTGTTAATGCACAAAGGTATGCTAGAAGATGTACACTGGATAATTGAAGCAAAGGTCCGACTAGCAGGTGAGTCTTCAATTTCATTTGACTCTTACATGACAAGTCTTGGAAGAAGTTCGTATTCTAAAAGGAGAAGAGCAAAACGGTTACAAGTCTGTTACAAATGTGGACGATGGAATTGTAACAAGCGATGTCATACTTTGGGGATGGTTTCCGCAAACAGAGAAGACAAAATTGTCTTCATTAAGAATGGACTGAGTAAGGAGTCATTAGATGATATCTTATTGACTCTTGAGATGCATTCTTCTGGATTGGTGCATCGTGAACTTCTTAATTTGTGGAATCTCTTCAAAGATGAAGAAAAACGCTACAGTCTTGGGAATCTGACTCTAAAAGACCCTGTTTGCCAATTTATAAGAAAATTGGATGGGAAGCTTATCCTCGACTCATAGAAGGCATTTAAGCCGTTACTGGATGGCAAACCAGAGATAGATATGAGTCATATCCACAACAATTTGTACATATTATCTTCTTCTTCTTCATGTTTTCTAAAAAAATGAAAAAAAAAAGAAAAAAAGAAAAAAAGAAAGTCTGAACAAGAGCGATCCAGAAGGAGTACCATGACTTTAATTAGTTGTGGAGCCCTAGTTTTTGGCTGACCCGTCATTGACTCGGGTTGTCCTTTGCATGCTGGTCCTTAAAAAAGTTCGTGTACCATGCTCTATAGAGAGCCGCACTCCAAAACCCAATGTTTACCATCTAGGCACTGTGGAGTTGATGGACAGGCAAAAGCGTCCTACTTTGGTTATTAGTGAGAAGTAACTCGCGGCGGCCAAAGCGTATGAGGCATCTGAGCTTGATCCTCTCTTTTATTAGATGGGGCTTTCAGTGCCCTGGGATAGGATGTTTTGGATCTTGGACATTAAATGTTTTAGATTTTAGCATCTTTGTTGATGTTACGAGCCCAAGTGTGAGCGCTCCAAGTTCCAGACCCAGGATGGAAACCCACGATGGTTTCTTCTTTCTCCTTTCCTCGAATAAACGGACGTGAATGTCTACTGCACTGGTGACACGCAGTATAAAGATATGTCACTACTGCACTCATGACGCACAGTATAAAGATACGCCATGAAAGTTGTACATACAGGTATGTCATCATTTGCTATTATATTTCTTTTATCTTTGTATGATTTTACTGTATTTTGGTTTTGGACAGACGATCCTTTGAGCAGGGTCCTTCAGGGGTTTCTAGACTTCTTTACCCTGATGGTTTTCTTGAAGTAAAAAAAAAAAGCAAAAAACAAAAAAAAACAAAAAAACAAAAAAACAAAAAAAATGTTTCCTTTACCTTTGATCTTTGATCTTAACTCAGTAATAGCTCAGATAGATTGGTCAGCAGGAAGCAGTGAGGCAAGCAGTATGCATCGCAAGCCCGATTAGACACTCCGGTGATTTAAATAATATTAAGCTTTGGTTTTATTTATTATACTTTGTTTCTGTTAAATTTGTGTCAGGTTTCTCTTTTCAATAATTTCTCCAACAGGTACTATCTTTTATCCTTTACTCATCTATATTTTAACATTGAGGACAATGTTGTGATCTAGTTAGGGGGGAGGATAGTTAACCAAAAAAATTTTTTTTTTTGAGAAGTATGATATGATTGTCATGGACTTACTAAACCAATGAATGATGGCAAAGTAAGGAGTAATTTTACTTTTGATACGCATCTAAATTGGGAAGTATGTTTAGTGATATGACTGTCATAAACTTATTCGTAGTAAAACCAACTAGTGATGGCAGAGTAAGGAGTAAATTTTGGAAACAATTTATTACTCTTGAGATGCATCTTAGTTGGGGTAGTAACTATTTAGTGTTTATTTGTGGAAGTAACAAAGTTTTGCTGTTTGATTTCCTTTGAAAGATTCAAGCGAATGCACTCTCACATCCTTTGGAGCAATTGAAATTCAGGAATCATAGCATAATTGAATAAATTATGTTCTTTCTTAAAAATCACAAGCTTGGATATGAATGTTGATGTGATGAATTAAGAATGATAGAAATATGCCTTGTGAGATTTTGAGCCTATTGATGAATGGATTGAATATCTGTACCATTCTCTTCTTTCTTGTGTGATTTTCACTCATGGAATTGTTACTCTAGAACTTGCTTTGATTCTTTTTTAGGCTACATTTTCACATACATACATTAATATGATTGAGGCATTTTGAAATAGCTACTTTGACCAAATAGTCATCCTTATATATTTTCCATTGTGTAACCCCTTTGAACTTGTTTGACCATTCCTTGTTTTAAGCTCATTTCATCCTTTAAAAAAAAAGAAAAAAAACATGTTTTTACCCAACTTTAGGGAATAAGAGAGCATTGACCTTGATCTTGAACAAGTGTGGGGGTGTGTGTGCAAAATGATCCAAAAAAAAAATTTATTGATCACCGTTGCACTTAAAGGATTATCAGAGTTTAGAATAAAGGTGGATGTTTGGAAACAACAGGAAGAAAATGAGAATGTTCAAGTCTAACAATGAATTCAATTCACCAATTTGGGATTGATCTTCAACAAAACATTAGTCAAATATTGGTGATTGTCCTTTATGATGAATGTTCTCAAACATTTTCTCCACTCTAACTGTACCATAATGCTCTTTTATTCTCTTTGGTATTTATCTTTTCATATTCATATTATCCCCTCTCCTTTACCATGACCCCATTACAACTTTGAATAAAGTCCTCTTGATTTTTGTATGCATGTGTTTTGAGTAGCGGAGAAGTAAAAGATAAGCAAGCTTATGGTAGTGCAATTGTTCATGGGTTGAATAGAGTGAAATACTTACCTTTTAAACACTTGAGAGAGTGAGAGTGAATTCTGTGAGTCTATCATTCTTTATTCATTCTTTTCAACTGAAGTTTCCTTGCTCGTTGGTTTGAGATATGAAGAAATGCTACCTCATTAATGCTTTGATCCATTGAATTTCTGATTGCTTTTCTTGCTTCATTGAGTCTTTTAGAGTTTTTAGCTTTTGAGTCTATGTCATTTTTTCTTTGTCTCATAACTTTGATCTTATGTGTTTTACCCAGGAGTGCAAAAAGCTAAGTGTGGGAGAATTTGATGATCACATATTTTATACATTAATAAACCCTCATTTTTAGTCATTTACACTCTCCATGTAGTTAATTGACTAAGCCTAGTTATGTTTTGTAAGTTTGGACTCAAATTGGACTTAATTGATTTTTCCAGCATTATTTGGGTCTTATACTATTTCTATATTTATGCTATATCTTGAGTTTTAGATGTGACAAAATTATGTATCTTACCTTGTAAGAAAGATAAGAGAGAGCTCTACAACTTTCATGAGAGCTCCAGGTAAAATATGGACATCTAGAGGAGCTAAATGGGCTTAGAAGTCAGAACACGGGTTTTGTGTCTGAAACCTGAATAGTGTACAGTAATCAGAGCATAACTCGGGGTATAGGAACTTTCTTGGGCTGCAATTTTGATACTTGAAAGTTAAGATCCATATCTACAACTTTCATGAAGAACACATAACTCAAATCGGAGAGTTTGGAGGTGATATTGGGTCTGGAAGTCAAAACAGAGGTGCTGAATCTGGGCCTGAACAGTCTGCAGTAATTGGGTTATATCTTAGGCTGTAGGATGAATTTTTTGATAATTTCGATGCCATTGGAAGCTGAGACAAAATGCTACAATATTCATGAAGACCACATTGCTTAATTCTGATGGCATCCATGAGTTCAGCAATGAATGATTTCAAAGACAAAGAATCTTAATAATCCAACCACTCATTCAATAATCCAACCACTCAACCAATCATCCAACCACTCCACCCACTCATCCACCTACTCATAACCAGCTCCCTTATCATTTTGCATCCCTAATCCTCTATAAAAAGACCATTGGCTAATCATATTGAGAGCTTGGTGTGGAGAGCTTAGTGTTGGGCACTTGGTGTTAGGCTTAGTTTGTAGAAGTTAAGGTTATGCTTGTTTATTATTTTCCTTTGTTGTAATTTTCTCTTGTTCTAATTGAAGCTATGTTCATCTTTCTCTTCTTCTCTCTTTCTTTCTTCTTGTCTATGAGTAACTAAATCTTCATCTTGCTTGAGTGAAAGAGTGAAGCTCTTGGTAATGAAATAAGGTTAGATTATTTTATTTCTTGTGCTTAAATGATATATTATCAATTGGACATTATATGTGTTATATTTAGTTTCCAATCAATTTAGAAACCTTCTTTGTATAATGGAGATCTTGATTTATTGTAGACAATAGGATTGGCACAGTAAATGCTTGAACTCATTTACAAATGTTGGTAGATAATTAAAGGAATCATAATATGATTGTATATATAATTGAACTTTGAATGTTATATTTTTTCGATTGGAACCTCCGTTATGTGTGGATTTCAATTGAGTTATAAAAAGAAATAATCTTACCTTTAACTTATTACCAAGAGTGGATCTCCTAACCCAAGCAAGCCCTAAAATTCATTTGTGAACTTGTTTTATTACTTTTGGTGTTGTGACAAATCCTTTTCTTACTTCAATTAATTTTTCTTCATCAATTCCCTATAGATCGACCTTGGACTCCCGAGAAATTTATTACTTGAGACAACCTGCACTTGGGTTTGCATCCTTTAAATCCCGCAGTCATCCACACCACTAATTCTGACAAGATTGGACCCTGGTGAAACACTTTACGCCTACCTTTTTATCAGTAACAAGGCGATCAACTCAGTTCTGATAAGAGAAATGGATGAAGGTCAGAAGCCGTTTTACTTTGTTAGTAAAGTCTTGCAAGGCCCCGTGACCTGCTATAAAAAGATTAAGAAATTGGTCTTGACATTGTTGACTACTGCAAGAAGGCTAAGATAATGCTTTCAGTGTCACCCTGTGATAGTGAGGACAGACTAGCCGATCAGGCAAGTACTGCATAAGCCAGATCTCACTGGGAGAATGATTGCTTAGTCAGTAGAGTTGTTCGAGTTCGGTATTACCTATGAGTCAAGACCAGCCATCAAGGTTCAAGTATTGTCTGACTTCTTAGTTGAGCTCACACCAGACTTTGGCCATCCTAAAGTACATTCCTGGATCATCTACGTCGATGGATCCTTGAATTCAAAAGGGAGTGGTGCTAGAGTAATGTTAGAAAACGAAGTCGGCCTTATGTTAGAACATTCTTTGAGGTTCAAGTTTCCTACTACAAACAACCAAGCTAAATATGAAGCATGTATTGCTGGCATCAACATGGCAAATAATATGAGAGCCACAGATATAATCCAATGTAGTGACTTACAGTTGGCGACATCCCAGATCCAGGGCGAATACCAAGCTAAGGAGCCCTTATTGTAGAAATACTTAGCCAAAGTCAAGAAGTTGATGGAAAGCTTTGATTGTGTTAATTTAGAGCATATCCCAATGGGGCAGAACTCTAGAGTCACCATCATATCAAAGCTTGCTAACACCAAGAGTTCTGACAACAACAGGTTTGTGATCTAGGACACTTTACTCACTCCTAATATTACAGACAATGAAGTCCTCCTACTGGACGATAATGAAACTTGGATGACCCCCATAGTTGTCTACTTCCATAATGGTATATTACCTGAAGATCAGAAGGAAACCCAAAAGATAGTACAAATAGTGGCCTGGTACACCATCTTTGATAACCAATTGTATCGTCACGGGTTCTCTTCTCCCCTTCTTATGTGCCTTGGACTAAATGAGGCAATTATATCTTGACCAAGAATCACGAAGGAAGCTCTAGTCATCATCTTGGTGGAAAGTTCTTAGCACAGAAAGCACTGAGGGCTAGATACTAGTGGCCCATTATGGAAGCTGACAATAAGGAACACCTATAGAAATGTGACCTATGCCAGCGTCATTCAGACATCTATGCAACACCACCAGAGGAGTTATCTACGATGTTCGTCCCCTGGCCATTCTACCAATGGGGGATGGACATCTTAGGACCTTTCCCCCAAGCACCAGGACAAATCAAGTGCCTAGTGGTGGCTGTTGATTACTTCACCAAGTGGATTAAGGTAAAACCATTGTCCACTATCACCTCTGCGCGAATCCAAATGTTCACTTACAAGAACATCATCAGTATGTTTGGAATCCCGGAGTCAATTGTCACGGATAACGGAACCCAATTCACAGATTAGAAGTTCAAGGATCTCTTGCCTGGACTCAAGATCAAGTAGCATTACACCTCAATGGAACATCCTAAGACCAACGGGCAAGTTGAAGCCGCTAACTAGGTTATACTTAGAGGGATAAAAATGAGACTTGACGATGCTAAGGGGAATTGGGTGGAGCAACTTGATCATGTCCTATGGACATATCAGACCACGCCACATTCCTCCATTGGATAACCTCCTTTAAAACTAACCTACGGTAATGAAGCTATAATCCCGATGGAAATATGAGTGCTAAGTTGGAGAAAACTAAACTTTTCTAAGGAGGCTAATCCAGACCTCATCCACCATGAACTGGACTTGTTGGAAGAACAACACCGCATTGCCTATATTTGAGAAGCCGCCTTTAAACAAAGGATCATTGCACAGTATAACTCTAAAGTGATTCCACGAGGATTTAATCCTAGTGACCTCATTCTTAGAATGGCGATTATCAGAAGAAAAAATGAAAATGATAGAAAGTTAGCTCCTAATTAGGAAAGTCCATACATGATCGTTTCCAAAACCAACACAAGAGCTTGCACTCTAGAAACTCTCTTTGGAAAGAAACTATCAAAAATTTCTGGAATACAGACAAGCTAAAGAAATATTATAGTTAAATGTCTTTTGTTGTTACTATCACGAATAAATCAGATGTTATTTCTTCAAATACTTGTTTACTTTATTCTCCTATGATTACTATAACCTACAAGGTTACCACATTTTGGAGAGGTCTGAGGAATACAAGGTTCGAAAAGGATCAGATATTTTGATATTCGTACATGATGACCAAATAGGGGAATCCACTTGATTAGTATCTAGGTTCAAGGAATATATTCAAAGGTTTTCACCCGTACCCTAATGAGCCTGAGCTTAACCCATAAACTGACCAAGTTTACAGAGGTTAAGTGTATCTGACCATAACCTGGGACAGTGAACTCCACACCAAAAGGCTTTCGTGTCAACTATACTCCACAATTTTAAGACTAAAATTAACCCATAAACTTGAAAAAGGTTTAACGTGGTTACAACATTAAGCCTAACCCATAAGCCTAAATATGGTTTAACGCGGTTATGAGCATTAAATTGTTGCCTAGGATAGTGGACATAACTTAAAGAGGCTTTCGTGTCACAGTTTTACACCAAAAAATGACTAAGTGTCAAAATTTCTATGTGAACCCGTCCACCGAGATTGAGCTTTGGACCTATCTCGGTTAAAAAATGATAAGTACTCACTAAGTCTAAACAGCCTCCGAGATCGAGTGTTGGGCCTATCTGGCTAAACAAAGGCAAGAATACTCTAAGTATAAACAGAATCACCGAGGTCGAGCATTGGACTCATCTAGGCAAAGAAAGACAAATGACATCAAAGATATGAAGAAAAATGCTAGGTACTTAAATTAAAAGTGCTCGAGATTGGGACTTGTCAGTTTACAAATATTATAAAACCCCACGCAGGGGGAAAATGAAATCAAGAAAAAGAGAAGTATGATCAAGCATCCTCCGGGGTCGTCTCCATCACCGTCTCTAAGGTCTTCACCTCTGTCTACTCGTCCTCCAAAGCCACATCCTCTTCTTCTCCACCGATATCCACCCTCTGAGTAATTTGGTCAATAGGAGCAGTCTTAGGGGTGACATCTACAATTTGACCATCCCAGACTAACTTCATTGAACTAATTCCATTTTCATTAAGATTTAGGTTCAAAAGGCGAAGTTGGGCAAGAGCATTCACAAATGACTCATCCACAGACTTAGACCATTCATCTTCAAGCACCATGATATCTTCATGTAGCTTATCCTCAGTTTGATAAAGAAATTCATTTTCAGCTCGGAGGGCAGTAAGAGTGGTCTCGATTGAAGATATATGATCTTTCAGCTTATTTTCCTGAACCATTCCTTCAACAACTTGGACTCGACGTGCGTTCACCTCAGCAACCTAGGCCAAAAGGTTTGTCACCTTGGCAACATCCTCAGTAAAGCAGGCGACCCTGGTCTGGAGCCTGGTGATCTTGACCTTGCGCAACTCGAGCTCTTGATTAACTTGAGCTAATTGCCTATCTTTTTGGGCGACAACTAGCTCAAGACTTTATTTTTCAACCTGGAGAGTGTTTAGTTTTCTTTCTAACTCTTTAGCCCCATAAGTGGACTCAAAAGCCCTTTCCAGAAAATGAAGGATAGTGGCGTTGCACAAGCACCAGATTTAAGCATCCTAGAGGAGCTCCATCATATCATGCTCTATAAGCACGCTTGAATCAGTAGGAGATAAAAAAGTGGGAATGATCCTTGCAGGATCAACCCTACTGTCCCACACTAACCCAAGGTTGAAGTACAATGGAGTGCCCTCTAGGATTGCCTACCCCGAACCAATTGGAACCTCAGCAGGAGCAACTTTGACAACTAACTTTTTACCCCTCTAATCCCTCCTGTTCTCGACCCTCTTCTTCCGAGGTCGAAGAGGCTGTGTAAGGGAGCCGAGCTCCGCCTCTTGTACTATAGGTAGAGGTGAATGAACTGCTACTGTCACCCTTTGAGTAGTGGCCGGGGCCCGAGATCCAGAAGCTTCTGCTCTCTTGGCCACCAAGCATTGGGCGAGGGGTTCAAGTCCGCTGGGGGGCACCATGCTTTCTGTAAGAAGAAAACAAAAGTTACAACACTTAAGAGATATTTAAAATACAAGTAAGACAGATAAATGCAGGATGGGATACCTAATAAACTTTTACAAAATCATTGGGCTCATTAAGAATATCTTTACAGTATATGGCAGCTCTTGTGTTGGCCCATTCAACCAGAAAATGAAGGACCTTGAGTTTCAATCTCTTCTATCCTCCGCTTGATGTGTGTGAATCATGCATATAATTTTGTCTTAGTTAGCATTTAGTTGTTGTATATTTTGTGTTGATTTTTAGTTTATATCTTAGGTTTTTATTCCTTTAGTTCAGATGACTGCGTTTTGTTTTTATATTTCATAGGTGAATGGATTTGTGACTTTAAAGCACCAAAATTTGAAGAGCTAAACTAAAAGAGGAGGTGCAAAAAGAACCACACCATGCCTGCGGTAGCTACCACACCTGTGGAACTTGTTGCTGGAAAGAAACAAGCAAAACAGTAAGCTCCACAACCTACCTGTGGCAGTTGCCACGACCGTGGAGTATTTGACCAGAAATGAGCAAGTCAGTAAGCTCCACGGCCGTGGATCGTGGAGCATCAATTTACACATGATTAAGAATAAGTCAGCAAGATCCACGACCAGTCTGTGGCAGATACCACGGTCGTGGATCGTGGAGCGTTATCACATTAAATCTGTATTATTGCTCCTTTACAGCAAAAGGAAGCTGAACTGAAAGGGGGAGACGAAAAGGGGATATAAAAGGGGAGATTAAAGGTGATATGAACAACCATTGGACTCAAGAAATGGGGGGGATCAGACAAGGGCAAATCGGAAGAAACAACAGGACTCAATCAGAGTTTTTCTTTTCTTCTCCTTTTTGCATTTCAATCTAGTTTTCTGAATGTTCTTGTTCATTCTTATGGATTGTATTTTGACGAACATGTTTGAGTAGTTCTTTATTCTAGGATTTGGGAGTAACCCGGTTGTGTATTGACAATGTTTGATGTATGAATTTCTTACCTCTTTAATGCTAGTTTCTCTTGATTCAGTTTTTAGCACACTAACTGTTTGTGAATATGCTTGGCCACATGTTTGCATGATTCTTTGATATTAGGGGAAGAACTGAAAGGTGACCCTTGATTTCTGAACTCTAGAAATTGAACTTGAGTTTTAAATCACGAAAGTAGATTAATTCTCTTGAGGCTTCCTTTGAATTATCTTGTTCTTAAAGGGTCCTCTCTAATCCAATTGTTGTGAAAATAAGGATTGGATTAGATAAGATACGTTATTATATTCTGAAAGGAAATAATAATTCTTTAGGATAATTCGCCTTCAAAGGTAACCTAGTTTGATAAGAGGGGAAAAAATTACAGACTTGTTAATTACCACCGTGGTGAAACCTGAATCCTAGAGTCTTTAAATCTGATTCCTTATTTCAATCCCAAAGTTGATCTTCTTTGTTATTTTCCAATTTTATTCTCTACGATCTTATTCTATCACTACTGTTTTGCATCATTGGTTTTGTTTAGATAATCATAATTGTGCGTAATTGGTAATCATCAACTCAGTCCCAGTGGAACGATAATTTTACTACTTGATAAAATCATGCACTTGCGTTATACACTAACATCGCTCTTATATGGCTTGAGTCCAGTATAAGTATAGATATGGTTCGTCGTCTAGGGTAACAAAAAAAGGAATTGACCCTGGAGCCCCCTCAATTTTGAAGAAGTCAATCTTAAAGTTTTTGAAGGGCTCCTAATATGGCTTGAACACTTTGTGTCCAGCCTGAGGTCTCAAAGTGACCCATCCTTTCTGATGACGATTCTCAAAAGGTGAGAACCGGGTGAAAAGGAAAAAGAAGGATATAATAGAATATGGCCACTCGAAAACCCTACACACGAGTTCGAAAGCCTGGATGAACCCTAATGCATTTGGGTATAGCTAGGTTGGAGCCACACGCAAACGATTGAGAACCCCAATTTTGAACTCGGTGAAGGAAAGCTAGACACTAATCATTATGAAGAGTGCCTCGTACATGTAAATGAAGTGATCGCCTTCTATATGCGTAGAGCATGTTACCAAGTGGCTTCCAGTACTCAAGAGGGGGGTGAATTGAGTAACAAAACTTTCGCAAAAACCTTAAACAAATAAACTTTGTTGAATTTAAATATTAAAGGACGTGAAAGAGATAAGAAAAAGAAGAACAATTAATAATTAAATTGCAGGAATCAATAAATAAAGTGCATAAAAAAAGGATTAAGGAAAGAAGAGCAGGCTCAATATTTATCCTGGTTCGACCACCAACCACTTGTGGCCTACGTCCAGTCCCCGAAACACAGTTCGAGATTTTTCACTATTCAAGACAAGCTTAAAACAGGTGTTTGCAACTGTTACAATTAAGAGCATTTTTCACACACAGGGAAACTCTACCCTTGTGCTCAAGCCTCAATCAATCAGGGATACCTCACCCTTATACAATCCTGAGGGATACCTCACCCTCAATACAATATATTAGAGAAATAGATGAAGAAGAGAAACTTTCACTCAGAGTAAATAATTACAAATTGAAGCACTAAAGAGCCGTCTCACAGATATCTCAAGGATTCAATATTAAGAGCACAGAGAAAGAGAGAAAATAATGTAAAACTCATTTTCAGCCAAGCAAAAATTGATCAAAATGTTCGGGGATGATCAGAGGTGACCCAAGCCTCTATTTATAGAGCTTCGTATGAGAAAATGGTCGTTGGGAGCATTTAAAATGGTATTAAATGGTTTTGATTCTCGTATGATTTCAAAAACTCAAAGCTAATTCCCGTGGGTTATTCGAATACCAGCAGGAGGTATTCGAATACCTCTGTCAAAACATATTTAAAAAAACTGATCAAGCTGGGGTTATTCGAATACCAGTCAAGGGTATTCGAATGCCTCATTTAGAAAGATATATTCTGAAATCATGGTATTCGAATACCATATAGGGGTATTCGAATACCTCTGTTTTGGAAGAAACAGAAGGTATGAATTATGAATCAGGTTATTCGAATACCATAGAGGGGTATTCGAATACCTCAGTTAAAAACAGTTTGAAAAACCTTTCTAAATTGCTTTGAAATGCTATTTTCAATTTTTAAAACCTTTGATCTTTCAAAAACAATTTTAAAACTTCAGTTTAATTTAAGGAGCAGATTATTTTAGATCTTTTAAGATTAACCATTGAGATATCTAATTGGCAGCTCCATACATGATAGATCCTAAGTCCTAAAGCTACTCTTGAAGATCTTGGACTTGGTCTTCTTATCATCTTCATGTTTGTTATCATCAAAATACATCTTCATTGTTGCATAGTAATCACATTCTCCCCATTTTTGATGATGATAAACTATCATTGAGAAAAGTATCAGTACAGAAATAATTGGAATTCACAAGGTAAGAAACTTACACTCCTCTTTGTCAGAAAGAGGTATTAATATCAGAAATGTGCGCAGCTCCCCCTCAATTTTGGAATCCAATATTGGTTATTATTTTACTTGTCTTTTCTCAAAATATACTGGTTATATTATACTCCCCCTTTGGCATAATCAAAAAGATAATCAGATATAGAATGCATAAGAAGAAGGCATAACGAAGCATATACATTAATAAAAAAGCATACATAAAGAAGCATCATAAAAATTGATTTCATTAATAAGTTTGGCGAACAAACATATACATCAGAAAGAAAAAGCAATGTAGCCAAAACAAGCAAAACAAATACAAAGCCTAGAAATAGGCATCTGGCGGAGGAGGAGGAGGAGGGGAATCGAACCCCTTGAAGATAGCAAGGCACGCAAGGCAGCTTGCTCACGCTCAACACCGTCAAGCCTGTCAAATAGGACGAGAGAAGGTGAGCTCAGATAAGCTCGGTTATCCTCCATATAAGCACGGTTGGCTGTAAGGTGGCCATGACGTGATCCAAGGTAACTAAACCAAAGAAGGGAGCATGGGCAAAGAAGAAAAGCGGCGGGGGCTGCGGGGGGAAGCGAAGCAGAAAAGCGAGGGCTACTAGGGGCAGAGCGGCGGCGGGGGCTGCGGGGGGCAGCAGCAGCAGCAGAGGCAGCAGGGGCTACTGGGACAGCAGCAGTAGAGGCAGCAGGATCAGTTGGGTTGTCCTCATCATCGTCAACTTCAACTGGGAATACCCAGCCTTCATCAGTCTTTATCATCTTCATTCTGTGCAGCGTATAGGAACCAAACACATTATGATGAGTCAGCTGAGTTTTGCGCTCGGTCTCCACAATCTGAGGATACTTGCCTAGGAAGGCAGTGATGATCACACCGTAAGGCAACTCTGATCGATCTTTTCCTTTAGCTCGCATCATGTGCTTCATGATGAAGACGGGCCAGTTTATCTGGTATCCTTTCTTCAGGATCTACAGCATAAACACATCATCTTCACTCAGGTAGGCATAGTTCCCACCTCTAGGAGCTAGGATGTGGGCATAAGCATAATGTAAGAGCCTGTCTGGCTCTTCATCATGCCTCCTTTGACTCCCTTTTGAATCGGAGGTAATGCCAACCCAGGTCTAAGCACATCTTCAATGGCTCGAATTTTGTCGAACCGCTGGACAAGCTCTTCACTGTCTTCGTTGTTACGGCCAGCAGATTCTAATCCAAAGAAGTGAACCCAGTCCTGAGGAGTGATCACAATGTGCTGATCGCTAACATCTGAATGGAGTTCCAGACCCTCAATCCTCAGGTTTCAGTAGAACATCTTTACAAGATCAGGATAGAGGACCGCCTTATAAGAGCAAAAACGAAGCACGACCTGGAGGTTCAGCTGGTGTAGGAAATCAAATCCTCCTTCTTTTTTGAAGAACTCCAAGTCAAGATACTTGGGCTGCCCAAGGTTACGTTCTCTAAAGTGAGTGATGAAGCATCCAAAGGTCTCTTGGTTGGAGGAGAGCCTTCGCAAATCCAACGAGTTGTTGCATGGCGCGGTTTTTGTGCGAGCACGCTTGGAGGAGGATGCCATGGATGGTGGTTTGAGGGTGAGAGGAAAGGGTTGAAGAGAAGGGGGAAGATGTAACGGTTGGGTGGTATTCGAATGGGGTATACGAAGGAGAGAAAGAGAGTGAGGAGGCCAAGAGATTTGAGAAAGAAGAAATGAGTGAGGGAAACAGGTTTACGAAGGAGAGGTCATATAAATCTGACCCAAGGTATTCGAATGCCTATATGGTATTCGAATACAGCCATTAGGAAACGCAAAAGACAGGGCCATCTGATAGAGGGTATTCGAATACCTATGCAGGTATTCGAATACCTATGCAGGTATTCGAATACCTATGCAGGTATTCGAATACCTATGCAGGTATTCGAATACCTATGCAGGTATTCAAATAGACTTACCAAAATGACTTGGCCTCATTCTTGCAGGTATTCGAATACTTCTTAGGGTATTCGAATGCCCAGAGACAGGATTAAGTCACTGATAACATATAGCCTCAGGTTATTCGAATAACCATTAAGGTATTCGAATACACCTGCTTATAAACCATGAAAACATACAAACAGATGATGGTATTCGAATACCAGATGAAGGTATTCGAATAACTTAGGCAGAAGAACGCATAAATTAAGTCCAGAATGCATTTTTGAATGATAAAAACTTACCCAATTAAATTAGTACCTGCAAAACAGAATTGAGGATATCTCCGACGCTCAAGTTAGTAACAATTTAAGATTAATAAATCAATAAATAAGCAGCAAAGGTAAGAATTTAAATGCACGATTGATCCAAAATGTCAAGTTCTCTTCTTAAATGAAAGAAAGAATCTTTAGGTAAAGGTTTTGTGAAAATATCAGCAAGTTGATTATTGGTTTCAACAAATTCTAACACACAGTCACCTTTTTGAACATGATCTCTTATGAAATGGTGCCTTATCTCAATGTGCTTAGTTCTAGAGTGCATAATGGGATTCTTTGTCAGATTGATTGCACTAGTATTATCACATCTTATAGGGATGTGATCTAGCTGAAGACCAAAGTCTAGAAGTTGTTGCTTCATCCATAGAATTTGAGCACAACAACTTCCGGCTGCAACATATTCAGCCTCAGCAGTGGATAACGCCACACTATTTTGTTTCTTGCTATGCCAAGAAACTAAGGAATTGCCAAGCAAGTGACATGTTCCACTAGTGCTTTTTCAATCTAATTTGCATCCAGCAAAATCAGAGTCAGAATAACCAATAAGACTACAAGTGGCACCTTTGGGGTACCACAAGCCCACTTGTGTAGTGCCACCTAGATATTTCATAATTCGTTTTACAGCACTTAAATGCGACTCTTTAGGATTAGCTTGATATCTAGCACACATGCATACGCTAAACATTATATCAGGCCTACTAGCAGTGAGATAGAGAAGAGATCCAATCATACCTCGATATTTAGTGATTTCTACAGAATTACCTGCTTTGTCTTTATCCAAGTAACATGAGGTACTCATTGGTGTAGCTATATGCTTTGAGTTGTCCATTCCAAACCTCTTGAGAAGTTCTTTGCAATACTTTGTTTGGCTAATGAACGTTCCACTCCTTGTTTGTTTGATTTGAAGTCCAAGGAAGAAATTGAGTTCTCCCATCATGGACATCTCGAATTCGCTTTGCATGATTTTAGCAAATTCCTTGCACAAATTTTCGTTAGTAGCACCGAATATAATATCGTCTACATATACTTGTACAAGAAGTATGTCATGATTTTTATTTTTAATAAAAAGAGTCATGTCAACTTGACCTTTTGTAAAACTGTGTTCTAAAAGGAACTTACTTAACCTTTCATACCAAGCTCGTAGAGCTTGTTTTAAGCCATACAAAGCCTTTTTCAATTTAAAAACATGGTTAGGTAGATCATAATTTTCAAAACCTGGAGGTTGGTCAACATATACTTCCTCTTGAATAAAGCCATTTAAAAAAGCACTTTTAACATCCATTTGATATAATTTAAAATCCATGATGCAAGCAAAAGCAAGTAACATTCTAATAGCTTCTAATCTAGCTATAGGTGCATAGGTTTCTTCATAGTCTATACCTTCTTCTTGATTATAACCTTTTGCTACAAGTCTAGCTTTATTTCTTGTTATTATGCCAGCTTCATCCAGCTTGTTTCTAAACACCCATTTAGTGCCAATTATAGGATGAATATTAGGCCTAGGAACTAGTTCCCAAACTTGGTTTCATTCAAATTGATTTAATTCTTCTTGCATAGCTAGAAACCAATGTTCATCATTAAAGGCTTCATTGATGTCTTTAGGTTCGATTTGAGAAACAAAAGCTAAGTGGTTACATGCATTTCTAATAGAGTTTCGAGTACTTACACCTTTGGATACATCACCTATTACTTGATCAAGCGGATGATATTTTGAGGTACGCCATTCTTTAGGAAGTTCCAAAGCTTGTGAATCCTCTTGTCTTTGTTTATCTTCTTGCTTCTTGATTTCTTTTTCCTTGCTATCCAAATGTGTTTCCGCTAAGACTTCTGCAACATCATCAATAACAAGATCCTTTCTCGATCCATTTGGGTCAGTTTCATCAAATGCAACATGTATAGATTCTTCAATAGTCATAGTTCTTTTAATATATATGCGAAAAGCCTTACTATGATTTGAATAACCAAGAAATATACCTTCATCAGACTTAGCATCAAACTTGCCTAAGTTATCTTTTCCATTATTTAAAATAAAACATTTACATCCAAAAACATGAAAGTGTGCGACATTTAGCTTTCTTCCCTTGTATAACTCATATGGGGTTTTCTTTAAAATAGGCCTTATAAGGGCCCTGTTCATAACATAACAAGTTGTACTTACAGCATCCGCCCAAAAATACTTAGGAAGAGCAGCCTCATTAAGCATAGTTCTCGCCATTTCTTCTAAAGAATGATTTTTTCTTTCTACAACTCCATTTTGTTGCGGAGTTCTAGGGGCAGAAAAATTATGATTAATGCCATGTTCATCACAATAATTTTCAAAAACATTATTTTCAAATTCGCCACCATGATCACTTCTTATAGAAGAAATTTGAAAACCTTTTTCGTTTTGAATAACTTTGGCAAGTCTTTTAAATGCTAGAAATGCATCATTTTTATTTGCAAGAAATAAAGTCCATGTAAACCTAGAAAAATCATCCACAATCACTAAGGCATAGTAATTCCCACCAAAGCTCATAGTTCTAGAGGGTCCAAATAAATCCATGTGCAAAAGTTGTAAAGGTCTAGTAGTTGAAACTATATTTTTTGCTTTAAAAGAGACCTTTATTTGTTTACCCTTTTGACATGCATCACATAATTTATCTTTAACAAAATTAAGCTTTGGTAGTCCAATTACTAGCTCTTTAGAGACCAACTTCCTTAAGTGATCCATATGAATGTGTGCAATTCTCCTATGCCATAACCATGAATCATCATTCTTACTTAAAAGGCATTTCGCATCATTTGAAGATATATCATCAAGACTAATCATATAAATGTTATTTATTCTATGACCAATGAATTTAACATGCTTATCATTTTTATCTTCAATTATGCAGCAATTTGAATCAAAAATTACTTTATTTCCTTTGTCACATAATTGGCTAATACTAAGAAGGTTATGTTTCAAGCCTTCAACAAGCAACACATTTTCAATAGAAGAGTTGGGGTTCTTACCAACTTTGCCGATTCCAAGAATTTTTCCCTTGTTGTTATCTCCATAAGTAACGTGTCCATGACTCTTGGGAATAAACATGGTGAATTTTGAGTCGTCTCCAGTCATGCGCTTGGAACAGCCGCTGTCGAGATACCAATTTAAGCTCCTGGCTTTCAAGCACACCTACAACACAATTTTAATTTTTAACCTTTGGTACCCAAATTTTCTTGGGTCCTTGAGTGTCAGTTTTGGGCAATGTACCCTTTGGAACCCAAACTATTTTTGTCCCAATTTTTGTGTTAACATTCTTTCTTGCATTGTATGTTAAAGCACTGTGACCCTTCTTTCCACAATAAAAACATTTAATAAATGGACTACTGGAAGTGCTTGAATAAACAAAGAAATTTTTATAAGATTTATGCTGATTTTTCGGATTATAACCAATTCTAACTTTTTCAAAAACAACCCTTTGTTTTCCTAATATGATATTTAAATTGTCTCTTCCGAGAGTGAATTTGGCAAGAGTGTTCTTTAAATCTTCAATTTCTTTTTCAAGTATATGACATGAAGAACAAGACGAAGAAGTAGAAGCATGTGAGGGATGAGATGAGCATGCATCAATAATTCCCAAAGTTTCATTTTCAATTTTTAATTCTTCAATCTCTTTATTTAAAATAAGAATTTGATTTTCTAGAGAAGAGATTTTTTTCTTTGAAGAAGAAATTTGTTTTGTGAGTTTTAAAGATTCGTCATGCAATTCTTCAAAGGCATCTTGTAACTCATCATAAGAAGGCATTAAAGTAGTATTAGAACTTACCTCATTTTCGCTTTCTTCTTCTTCTCCTTTGGCCATGAGACAAAGTTGAGCTTCTTCGCTATCTGAGCTGTCAGTTGAATCCATGTCGTTTTCATCCCATGCTATATAGGCTTTTCTTCCTTTTCTTTCCTTGAAGGGCTTCTTTTCAAGTCTCTCTTTCTTCTTTTGGTAAACTGGGCATTCCATTTTCATGTGGCCAGGCTTGCCACATTCATAGCAAGTAGGAGTTGATGAAGCTCCTTCGCCTTTGTAATAAGTCTTCTTCGGAGGGAAGGGAGGTCTTCTTTGCATTCCCTTTTTCCTGAGAAATTTACCAAATTTTTTAACTAACAGACTAAGATTTTCTTCGTTTACCTCAATGTTTTCTGAGCTTTCTTCATCTTCTTCATCATCATTGTCAATTGTTGAGGAAGTGGCTTTGAGCGCTATCCCCTTTTTCTTTTTATCGTTTTCTTCGCTTTGACTTAATCTGCTCAGTTCTAGTTCATGCTCATGAAGCTTTCCAAAGAGGTAGCCAAAGACATTGCTGACAAGTCCCTTGATTCTGATATGGTTGCTACTTTGGGTTGCCAAATCCTGCTAAGACATCTCAACACTTTGTTAATCAAATCTTCGTTAGTAAAATTCTTTCCTAATGATGCAAGATGATTAGCAATGTGGGTGAACCTCTTTTGCATTTCTTGAATGCTTTCTCCTTGGTTCATTCTAAACAATTCATATTCGCGAGTTAGAGAATTGATTCTCGACCTCTTAACTTCACTAGTACCCTCATGGGTAACTTGTAAAGTGTCCCACATTTCTTTAGCGGTTTTACAATTTGAAATTCTAAAAAACTCATCATACCCCAAAGCAGTGGTAATGATGTTTTTGGCTTTTAAATTATATTGAACTTTTCTTTTATCCTTATCAGACTAATCACTTCTAGGTGTCTCGGTTTTTACACCATCGACAACGCGTGTAGGTATAAATGCGCCATTTTCGACAGCATCCCACACATCTAGATCAATAGCTTCGATGAAGATTTTCATTCTTTCCTTCCAATATGCGTAACCATCCCCATTGAAAAAGGGTGGTCGGTTTATGGAAGATCCCTCTGAAAAACCATTTGAGGAAGCCATGTTCTCTTGAAGCGGCTAAGCTCTTTATACAAGAGTCTAACTTTGATACCACTTGTTACCAAGTGGCTTCCAGTACTCAAGAGGGGGGTGAATTGAGTAACAAAACTTTCGCAAAAACCTTAAACAAATAAACTTTGTTGAATTTAAATATTAAAGGACGTGAAAGAGATAAGAAAAAGAAGAACAATTAATAATTAAATTGCAGGAATCAATAAATAAAGTGCATAAAAAAAAGGATTAAGGAAAGAAGAGCAGGCTCAATATTTATCCTGGTTCGACCACCAACCACTTGTGGCCTACGTCCAGTCCCCGAAACACAGTTCGAGATTTTTTACTATTCAAGACAAGCTTAAAACAGGTGTTTGCAACTGTTACAATTAAGAGCACTTTTCACACACAGGGAAAGTCTACCCTTGTGCTCAAGCCTCAATCAATCAGGGATACCTCACCCTTATACAATCCTGAGGGATACCTCACCCTCAATACAATATATTAGAGAAATAGATGAAGAAGAGAAACTCTCACTCAGAGTAAATAATTATAAATTGAAGCACTAAAGAGCTGTCTCACAGATATCTCAAGGATTCAATATTAAGAGCACAGAGAAAGAGAGAAAATAATGTAAAACTCGTTTTCAGCTAAGCAAAAATTGATCAAAATGTTCGGGGATGATCAGAGGTGACCCAAGCCTCTATTTATAGAGCTTCGTATGAGAAAATGGCCGTTGGGAGCATTTAAAATGGTATTAAATGGTTTTGATTCTTGTATGAATTCAAAAACTCAAAGCTGATTCCGTGGGTTATTCGAATACAAATAGGAGGTATTCGAATACCTCTGTCAAAACATATTTAAAAAAAACTGATCAAGTGGGGTTATTCGAATACTAAAGGGTATTCGAATGCCTCATTTAGAAAGATATATTCGAAATCATGGTATTCGAATACCATATGGGGTATTCGAATACCCTGTTTTGGAAGAAAGAAGGTATGAATTATGAATCAGGTTATTCGAATACCATAGAGGGGTATTCGAATACCTCAGTTAAAAACAGTTTGAAAAACCTTTCTAACTTGCTTCGAAATGCTATTTTCAATTTTTAAAACCTTTGATCTTTCAAAAACAATTTTAAAACTTTAGTTTAATTTAAGGAGCAGATTATTTTAGATCTTTTAAGATTAACCATTAAGATATCTAATTGGCAGCTCCATACATGATAGATCCTAAGTCCTAAAGCTACTCTTGAAGATCTTGGACTTGGTCTTCTTATCATCTTCATGTTTGTTATCATCAAAATACATCTTCGTTGTTGCATAGTAATCACAGAGCAAACTCTTTCTTCCTCGAGGGGATGGCGGATGGCGTACTCTTTGTTTCTCAGCCCATCCACGATCATTTGCAAGTATTGTTGCTTCTTGTACATGTTCGTAGCACATATAACACTCGAAGAAGTGTCCAAGACCTCTTGATCAACCCATTGATATAGGCTGACATCACAGGGGAAGATGAGCTCCATGTGCTCTGATGGTGTCGTTCTCTGTGTTTAAACCATAATGTCACCTACTGAAGCCACACTCAGGTTAGATTTAGAAGACGATTCACTAATGTTTCCTAATTCTAGCATGAGTTCAAAGAGCGGACAGGCAGATCCTTGCCTTGCCAATTCTCTAGCACGATCCGCTCTCTAGATTGCCTCTAAGATCCTCATCCTAATTAACGAACTTGAACCATGATAAACACATATTTTATTCATTAAGAAACCCTTATATTTAGTTATTTACACTCTCCATATTCTTAATTGATTGAGTTTGACATGATTTTGTGAGTTTGAGCTCAAATTGGTCCTAATTGAATATTTTCAGCATTATTGAGATTTTACACTGTTTCTGTATTTTGGTCATAACTTGAGTTCCTGATATCTGAAAATCATGAATTTTATCTTGTAGGAAATCTAAGAGGAAGCTCTACAACTTTGATGAAGAGCTCGAAGTCTGATTCAGATGTCTAAGGGACCTAAGTTTACATGGAAGTCAGAATACGGGTTCTGTCAGTAGAATCCGAACAGTGTGCACTCATAAAATCATATCTCAAGATGTAATAATGGAGATGGGCTGAAATTTGGATAGTGGATAGTCAAGATCCAAATAAACAACTTTCATGAAGAACACATTTTTAGAAAAAGAAGTCTAGTAGGTCATTTTGAGCTTGCAAGTCGGAACAGAGGTGCTGAAGTTGGGTTTGAGCAACCTACGGTATTTGGGACATATCTTGGGCTTAAGGAAGCCAAATTGGACGAACCAGCTATCCATTTTATAGCCAAGACAAGGATATACAACTTTCATGAAGAACACTTTTCGTGGTTCTGAAGTATAGTGGGTTGTTTTTGGCTTCCAAGTCAGACACGAAATTTTCGTCCTCAACCACCCACTCATCCATCCACTAATCCACTCATCCATCCACTAATCCACTCATCCACTCATCCACTCATCCACTAACTCACCCATTCATCCACTCATACACTAATCCAACCACTTAACCACTCCACCCACTCATCCACTAATCCATCCACTCATCCATCCACTCACCCATTCATGTCCATAATTTCCCACTCACCAAAAGTCCTTTGGCATTTTTCACTAATTCAACCACTCAACCATTCCACTCACTCATCCACTAAACCAATCCACTAAACCAACCCACTAATCCATCCACTCAAACACTCCACTCACTCACCCACTCATCCACCCACTTCCCTTTGTCATTTTGTTACCTTAGACTTCTATAAAAGGCACCATTTATCATGAACAAGAGGTAACTCTCCTTCATTTTCTCTCTTAGTTTCTTGTTTCTTCATAGTTTCTTCTTGTTTCTTCATAGTTTTTCTTGTGATTTCTTTCTAGCTATGTGTAACTAACCACCTCCCTTGGTTAAGGGGGTGATGAAACCGCTAGTATTAATGTTGTAAACTTTGCATATTTGATTATTTCAACACAGTTATGTTTTTATTCATATATTTCTAAATCTATTGTTGGTATGAAGGTTTTTGTACTTGTTCCTACTTTCAAAGTAGTAGATCTAGGTTTATTATGCGCGGTTGCGGTAGTAGATCTAGTGGGATGTATGATGTTCATGTGGGTATAATTATCTTTGTGCTATTTGCCAGTTATAAAAGTGGTAGATCTGGGTTTATTATGCGCGGTTGCGGTATTAGATCTAGAGAAATATATGTTCTAAGTAATTTAATCCCGGTGTGTGATTAGACCTTAGTGCAATTGGTTTTCTAAATCTTAATGCAATTGTTGGATAGTTGTAAGAGCGGTTGCTTTATGACTAATCAGTGATTAGGAGTTGATTTGAGCGGTTGCTAAATTGACCAACACGTAAGGAAAACAGAGATTTACTCTCACAATTGCATAAAAACATAATTGAGCATGTTGGAATAAAAAGGATATGTGCATTTACATTATCATATAAATCTAGTGGTGGATTCAATCTCTTAACCAATTTTCTTATATTGTTGATTTCAGTTTGTTTATTGTTATCTTTGAAGAAAATTTGTTCATTGTTCATCAAAACTCCAAAACCCCCTTTTTTGTTTATTGTTAATCGAGTCTAAATTGGGAATTGTTTAATAGTGTTAATTGAATTGGTTCTCGTGGATCGACCCTTACTAACTACAACTAGTTGTAAGGTTTTTATTTTCTCGTGGGCCCGACAACCGATTTTTATCTTAATTTTAATCACTACATCCGCACGCATCGAATTTTTGCGCCGCAATTCTTGGGAACCAATTTTTTCAATTACACTATTAATTTATTTCCTATTTTTATTCTGTTTTTATTTTATTTTATTTTATTTTTAATCTTTCTTTTCGAGTGTTTTGTAGGTGTTGATGTCCTTTGAAGGAGTAGACGAAGGATTGCTAAATTTGAGGAACTATATTGATCAACTCACTTCACATCCTCAATTTCCCTTCCATCCAGGCTAACTTCCAACTCACACTGCCGACATTGAAGCCGCACGTTACATTGATCTATCAAGTTCGAGAGACATTTGAGCCATCTGAAATATCCGAAGAAGTGACAATGGCGAGAAAACACTTTAAGGGCATTGGGTGCTCCAGATCTAGATCAACAATGACCTCTTTGCATAGACATTCTTGAAAATGAAGAGGCATTTGAATTGAAATCCGGTTTAATCCATCTCTTACCATCTTTCAATGGATTACCCGGAGAGGACCCCAACAAGCACTTGAAGGAAATCCATGTGGTATGTTCTAGCATGAAACCTGCAGGAATTCATGTAGAGCAAGTCAAGTTGAGAGCTTTTCCATTCTCATTGAAAGACTCAGCTAAGGAGTGGCTTTACTACTTGCCACCCGGATCCATCCAATCATGGCAGGACATGGCCCGAACTTTCCTAGACAGATACTTCCCCGCCTCAAAAGTTGCAACAATCGAAAAGAAATCTGTGGTATTCAACAAAGGCATGGGGAATCACTCCATGACTACTGGGAGAGATTTAAGAAGCTATGTTTCAGCTGCCCTCATCATCAAATAAGTGAGCAGCTTTTAATTCAGTATTTCTATGAAGGCTTACAAGTGATGGATCGCAACATGATTGATTTGCTAGCGGAGGAGCATTGATTGATAAAACTCCTCAAGAAGCTAGAAACTTGATCTTAAGAATGGTGCCAATACTCAACAATTCTACTCTAGAAATGACACTGGAGTAAAGAAGATGAAAGAAGTAGAGACAACCAAGATACTGACTGACAAATGACTCAATTGATCGCTATGGTTCAGCAGTTAATGGATTCAGGTAAAGCACCAGTTCATGCTTGTAGGATCTGTTGTTCATCTGGACATCCCACTGATATGTGTCCCACTCTCCAAGAAGACACAAATGAGGAGGTAAGAAAGTAGGGGATATTTGGACTTTCAAAAATTACAACCCCTACTCAAACACATATAATCCGGGTTGGAGGGATCATCCAAATTTCAGCTATGCAAAGCAACCTCAAAATCAACCTCCAAACTTATGGACCTCCAGGATTCCAACAAAGGCAAGTACCTTTCCCTCGAGAGAAGTAGCAAGTTCAAGCTCCTAAGCAATCCGAGCCTTCATTAGAGGAGCTAGTAAAACAAATGGCCACTAATAATTTGCGGTTCCAACAAGAAACAAATGCAACTATACAAAGTTTCAAACAAGAAACAAGGATCGCAATCAATAACTTGCGAGAATCGATAGGACAGCTTGTCCGAGAATTCAACAAGTTTCAAAGCCAAGCTTCAGGAAACTACCCTCACACAAATGTAAGTGAATCCGAGGGAAAATGCTAGTCTTTGTCACATTGAGAAGCGGAAAGACGATGGATGAGCCTACCTCTCTTCCACCAATCATTCAAGAGAAGGATGTACCACCCAAAGAAGCAAATGATAAGGGCAAACTTCCAAAACCCCTAAGGTAAGTATTTCGAACCCCTTCCTAAATATGTCACTAAAGCTCCTTTTCCTAGTAGGTTGGTTAAAACCAAGAAAGAAGAAGCGAGAAAAAGAAATACTTGAGACTTTTAGGAAGGTAGAGGTTAATATCCCTTTGTTAGATGCCATTAAGCTGGTATCTAGATATGCAAAATTTTCGAAAGAATTATGCACTAACAAGAGGAAGTTAAAAGGAAATGAAAAGGTCCAAGTGGGAGAAAATGTTTCATTTGTAATTAAAAAGAAACTCCCAACCAAATGTAAGGACCCGGCACATTCACCATTCCATGCACTATAGGTAACACAAGGTTTGAAAGGGCAATGCTTGATTTAGGTGCATCTATAAATGTCATGCCATATTCTATTTATGCATCTTTATACTTGGGTCCTTTGGAACCCTACTTGGTGTTGTTATTCAATTGGTCGATAGATCTAATGCATACCCTAAGGGTGTGGTTGAAGATGTTTTGGTACGGTGAATGAATTAGTGTTTCCTGGAGACTTCTATGTTTTGGACATGGAAGAGGATGAGTCTCCCAAATCTGCTCCTATCTTGCTAGGAAGACCATTTTTGAAGACTACACGGACAAAAATTGATGTGCACTCAGAATTCTAACAATGGAATTTGATGGGGAATTAATTAGATTCAATATTTTTGAAGCTATGAGATACCCAAGTGATGTGCACTCGCTTGTTTAATTGATTCTTTTGATCCTTTTGATTCTTTAATTTCTGCAATGACTTTTGATCTTGACCATTTTGATGCTCTTGATACAATTCTAACTCATAGCTTAGATGTACGGGAGGAAAAGAAGAAGAGTGAAGAAGAGCCATGGAGTGAAGACATTGATGAAATTGTTCTTTGCCTTACAAGAGCTCTCTTCCACTCTGTAAGAAGAGCATGAGGTAACTTTTGTTGATTTACCTGTTACTACCGATATACCTCAACCTTCACGTTGTGCGGGCACTGAATTGGAACCGAAAGCAGCACTACGATCATCTTAAATACATCTTCTTGGGGGAGAAGGACACCCTTCCAAAGTAATAATTGCAAAGTCACTCACCCAAGAGCAAGAAGAGAAAGCGGTAGCTGTTTTGCGGGAACATAAGACGACCATTGGTTGGTCAATAGGCGATATCAAGGGTATTAGTCCCTCCGTTTGTATGCACGGGATATTAATGGAGGAGGATACTAAACTGTGAGAGACCCTCAACGGAGATTGAATCCTCCCATGATGGAGGTTGTGAAAAAGGAGATCTTGAAGCTCCTAAGTGTGGGGGTGATCTACCCCATTTCGACGACAAGTGGGTAAGCCCAGTCCAGGTAGTACCAAAGAAATGCGGAATTACCGTGGTAAGAAATGCTGAAAATGAGCTTATTCCCACTAGGTTACGAGACGAGGGGTGGCGTGTTTGTATTGATTATAGGAAGTTGAATGCCACCACGAGAAAAGACCACTTTCCTTTACCTTTCATTGATCAAATGTTAGAAAGATTAGCTGGTCATTCTTATTATTGTTTTCCGGATGGTTTTTCAGGTTACAATCAGATTGCCATAGCTCCAGAAGACCAAGATAAGACTACATTCACTTGTCCATTTGGTACCTTTGCATATAGGCGAATGCCTTTTGGACTCGCAATGCACCGGGAACTTTCCAAAGATGCATGATGAGTATATTTTCGATTACATTGAAAACATCATTGAGGTTTTTATGGATGACTTTAGTGTCTTTGGAAATGATTTTGAAAATTGTTTGGAACATTTAACTTTGGTGCTTAAAAGATGCATTGACACTAACCTGGTACTAAATTGGGAAAAATGTCATTTCATGGTGAATGAAGGTATTGTGTTAGGTCATGTAATTTCTGCTAGGGGAATTGAAGTAGATAAAGCTAAAGTAGAACTCATGCATTCTTTGCCACCACCCACTAGTGTGTGGGAGATTCGTTCTTTTATTGGTCATGCGAGGTTTCTACCTAGGAGATTCATTAAAGACTTTTCTAAAGTCTCATTGCCCCTTTGAGACTTCTTCAAAAAATGTTAATTTTAACTTTGATGAGAAATGTATGGAAGCTTTCAATAAACTCAAGAAGTTGTTAAGCATTGCGCCTATCATCGGGCCACCCAACCTGGGAGTTACCTTTTGAACTAATGTGTGATGCCAGTGACTTTGCGAAGAGGAGTGTCTTGGGACAACGAGTTGATAGAGTTCCTTATGCCATTTACTATGCATCAAGGACTCTAAATGATGCTCAACTTAATTACTCAACCACAGAAAAGGAACTTCTAGTCAATGTTGTATTTGCTTTAGAAAAATTTAGATCATATCTAATTGGTTCTAAAGTGATTGTGTTTTCAGATCATGCACCTTGAAGTATCTTCTAACAAAGAAAGAAGCAAAGCCTAGATTGCTCGATGGATTTTATTGCTCCAGGAATTTGACTTGGAGATTAAAGACAAGAAAGGGAGCGAAAACTTGGTGGCCGATCACTTGAGTAGATTGGTAATCGAAGAGGAAGAAATGCCTATCATGGAGACTTTTCGGATGAATATTTGATGGTTGTCAACACCATAATCCCTTGGTATGCCGACATTGTTAACTACCTGGTTACTAAGGACTTTAGGAGGATTTGAACAAGGCCCAAAGAGATAAATTAAGGTATTTGTAAATACTATATCCGGGATGACCGTACTTATGGAAGCATTGTGCAGATCAAGTCATTAGGAGGTGCATTCCGATTCCGAGACACACTCCATCCTCTCCTTTTGCCACACCTATGCATGTGGAGGACACTTTGGCAAAGAAAAGGACAGCCAATAAAGTGCTTGACAAAGTGGTTTCTATTGGCCTTCAATTTTCAAAGACGCTTACAACTCTCGTAAGTCTTGTGACCATTGTCAGAGAACAGGTAATATTGGTCCTCGTAATCAAATGCCTCAGACTCCGATCATTTTTGTGGAACTCTTTGATGTGTGGGGTATTGATTTCATGGGACCATTCCCTCCTTCATTTGGTTTCACATACATTCTTTTATCCGTTGATTATGTGTCTAAATGGGTGGAAGCAAAAGCCACTCGATCCGATGATTCTAAAGCTGTTGCGATTTTGTTAAGTCACATATTTTCTCCAGGTTCGGGACCCCAAGGGCTATCATCGGTGACCAAGGGACCCATTTCTCGCAACAAAACCTTTGATGCTCTATTGAAGAGATATGGAGTAATGCACAAAATTTCTACTCCTTACCATCCACGGATAAATGGGCAACCGAAGTGTCCAACCGGGAGATTAAGTCAATCCTTGAAAAGACGGTGAATCCCTCAAGAAAGGATTGGAGCACTCGACTTGAAGATGCTTTATGGGCTTATAGGACTGCCTATAAGACTCCCATCGGCATGTCACCATTTCGGTTGGTGTATGGAAAGCCCTGTCATTTGCCCGTTGAGTTGCAACATCGATCTTCTTGGGCCATTAAACAAGTTAATATGGAATTAGAAGGTCTTTGGAAAGCAAAGGAAGTTCCAACGAGGAATTGGAAGAACTAAGAAATGAGGCATTTGAGAATGCCCTGATTTATAAGACTAAAGCTAAGGCATTCCACGACCAATTGATTTCCAGAAAGAAATTTCACAGAGGACAAAAAGTCCTGCTATTCCAATCAAGACTCAAATTATTTCCAGATAAACTGCGTTCTAAGTGGATTGGGCCGTTTGTGGTAACTAATGTTTTTCCTTTTGGTGCAGTTGAGATCAAGAGTGAAAATTCTGGCAAAGCATTTAAGGTCAATGGTCATCGTCTCAAACCATATCATGAACTTCCTGACAGTGCAGAGATGGAAGTGATGACCCTCATCCTTCCACAATATGAGGAGCATTGAAAGTATCATCATGTCGGGCTGAGGACAATAAACTAAGCGCTCATTGGGAGGCAACCCAACCGCATTTGCTCTCTTTATCCCTTTTTATTTTGTGTTTTCATTAGTTTCTTAGATTATGTTTTTATCTGTTTGTTGGTTGTAAGCATTTGAATCTCTACAAAAAAAAAAAAAAAACCAAAAAAAAAAAAAAGAGAGGACGTGATGTCACTCGCACTCATGACGCGATATAAAGATACGCCATGGACACTTTGTACATACGGGTATGTCATCATTTTCTATTTCTTTTATCTTTGTATCATTTTGTTGTATTTTAATTTTTGTAGACGATCCTTTGAGCGGGGTCCAGGGGGTTTCTAGACTTCTTTACCTTGATGGTTTTCTTGAAGTCAAACAAAAAAAAAAAAAAAAAAAAAAAAAAAAAAAAAAAAAAAAAAAAAAAGGGAGAAAAGATTCGTGTTTCTTAATTTCAACCTTTTCGACAACGTGACCAACCTACCCTCATAGGTGCAATTATTCCCTTTCCATTCTTTTTCCTACTTAAACACTCTATTTTCTCCATTTTCC
Organism: Ormosia emarginata; assembly: GCA_029884605.1. Taxonomy (NCBI): domain Eukaryota; kingdom Viridiplantae; phylum Streptophyta; class Magnoliopsida; order Fabales; family Fabaceae; genus Ormosia; species Ormosia emarginata. Next base: position 7,742,415 of record JAQQTP010000068.1, read on the forward strand.
TTCAACTGAAAGAAACACTCAAAGGGAGGAAGAGTATAGAATGGGGCCTCAATTTCATTTATTCGTAACCTCAAAAATGTCTGTGTTTTTTGTGGGTCGAGTTATGGGAAGGGATTAGAGTTTGTAAACGCAGCTAGCACTCTTGGTCGATCACTTCTGCGAGGAATATTCATCTTGTATATGGAGGAGGTTGTCGTGGGTTAATGGGGGCTGTATCACTTTCGCTTCTTCTATAGGAGGCGATCAGTTTTAGGTGTTATTCTAAACCTTTGGTGAAAATAACATCTTGGAAAGACAGTTGGAGAAGAAATTCAGGTAACATCTATGCATGGACGAATGAAAACAATGGTTGACAATTCGATGCATTTATTGTCTTACCAGTGGATTTGGTACTTTAGAAGAAATTTTTCAAATTGTCTCTTGGCCGAACTAAACATCCACCATAGACCCATTGGTTTGTTGAATGTTAATAATTTCTTTGATCTTTTGTTATCTTTTCTTGACAAATTTGTGGAACGTAAATTTATCACTCCTTTCAAAGAAGACAACTTCTTATCTCTGCCTCCACTATTGATGAGCTCATTGATAAATTAGAAGCTTTTGAGTATGTACCTGATCCGGTATTAGCTCGGATAGATTGGTCAACAGAGAAGCGGCGAAGGAAGTAACAAGAAACAAAAAGCAGATCTGCGACTTCATCTTTAATGGGTTTGATTTTATTGTACCTTGTTTGTTTAAATTTGTGTCGACTTTCTCCAACAGGTAATATCTTCTCGTCCTTTACTCATCTATATTTTAACATTGAGGACAATGTTGTGATTTAGTTGGGGGGGAAGGATAGTTGACCCAAAAAAAAAATAAATAAATAAAAAAAAAATAAATAAATAAAAAAAAAAAAAAATTTTGTTGTCTTTGTTTGGAAAGTATGATATGATTGTCATGTACTTATTAAATCAATTAGTGATGGCGAGTAAGGAGTAATTTTACTCTTGAGACGCATCTTAATTGGTGGCGAGTAAGGAGTTTTTAGGTAGTAACTAATTAGTACTAAAGTTTTATTGTTTGATTTCTTTTCGTGGTCGATCGGATCGACAATGTGTTTCTTCTACGCTTGGCGTTGATTCACTTCTTATCGGGTTGTGTTGCTCTTTTCTATATCTCTCTTTCACATTGAAGGCAATGTTATATTAAGCGTGGGGAGAGATTTCAAGCATGTTCTTTTTGTAAAAAAAAATTCAAAAAAAAAAAAAAAAAAAAAAGGGGTTCATTGCATGATTGAATAACTTTTCTCCCTTCTTGAACTGATATGCTTGGTGATGGATGATTAAATTGATGAATTGAGTTTGATGGATGCATACCTTGTGAGATTTTGAGCCTAATGGATGGATTCAACATTTATGCCATTCTCTTCTTTCTTGTGTGATTTTCACTCATGTTAATGACCACTCTAGAACTTGCTTTGATTCTTTTTGAGGCTACATTTCACTTGCATGCATGAACATGATTGAGGCCCTCTTTCTTAATTAGCTAGTTTAACCAAATAGCCAACCTTGTTTTCAATATGATATCAGCACACTCTTTTGATTTCTTGAAAATTCTCTGATTCTTGCCAACCTTGTATATTTTCCTTTGCTTAACCCCTTTGAGCTTATTTGACCATTCCTTGTTTCTAGCTCATTATGTGCCTTAAATGAGAAATCGTGTTCTTACTTTACCTTAAGGAATAAAAGAACATTAGCTTGGTTAATGGATGAGTTTTTGAACAAGTGTGGGGGTGTGTGTACAAAATGGTTGTTGAAAAAGAAAAGAGTGCCCAAAAAAAAAAAAAAATGTATGTATATAGTTATGTTCATATATATAAAAGAAAAAGAAAAAAAAAAAAAAAAAAAAAGAAAAAAAAAAGTGTTTTAAAAAAAAAAAAAAAGGGATTGGGAAATGAATATGTAAAGGGATATACACTAGAGTTGGGATGAACTTTTATGCTTGTTATTTGAACTCACTCTCATTTGCTTTTATTCTCTTTAGTATTTATCTTCTCATATCCATTTTATCCTCTCCTGTTACCTTGACCTCACTACAACCTTGAATAAAGTCCTCATGATTTGTGTGTGCATGTGTTTTGAGTAGTGGAGAAGTAGAAGATAAGCAAGCTTATGGTAGTGCAATTTTCATGGGTTGAATTGAGTGAAATACCTACCCTTTAAACACTTGAGAGATTGAGAGGGAATCTTGTGAAGATCTATCACTCTCGATTCATGTTGAAGATACCTTGCTTGTTAGTTTGAGATGTGGAGAATTGTTAACTCATGAATGTTTTGATCCCTTGAACCTTTGGTTGTTCTTCTTGATTGTAAAATTTTGGTCTTGAGTTTTGCCCTGTGGAGTGCAAAAAGCTAAGTGTGGGGAATTTGATAAACACATATTTTATTCATTAAGAAACCCTTATATTTAGTCATTTACACTCTCCATATTCTTAATTGATTGAGTTTGACATGATTTTGTGAGTTTGAGCTCAAATTGGTCCTAATTGAATATTTTCAGCATTATTGAGATTTTACACTGTTTACGTATTTTGGTCATAACTTGAGTTCCGATATCTGAAAATCATGAATTTTATCTTGTAGGAAAGCTAAGAGGAAGCTCTACAACTTTGATGAAGAGCTCGAAGTCTGATTCAGTCTAAGGGACCTAAGTTTACATGGAAGTCAGAATACGGGTTCTGTCAGTAGAATCCGAACAGTGTGCACTCATAAAATCATATCTCAAGATGTAATAATGGAGATGGGCTGAAATTTGGATAGTGGATAGTCAAGATCCAAATAAACAACTTTTATGAAGAACACATTTTCAGAAAAAGAAGTCTAGTAGGTCATTTTGAGCTTGCAAGTCGGAACAGAGGTGCTGAAGTTGAGTTTGAGCAACCTACGGTATTTGGGACATATCTTGGGCTTAAGGAAGCCAAATTGGACGAACCAGCTATCCATTTTATAGCCAAGACAAGGATATACAACTTTCATGAAGAACACTTTTCGTGGTTCTGAAGTATAGTGGGTTGTTTTTGGCTTCCAAGTCAGACACGAAATTTTCGTCCTCAACCACCCACTCATCCATCCACTAATCCACTCATCCATCCACTAATCCACTCATCCACTCATCCACTCATCCACTAACTCACCCATTCATCCACTCATACACTAATCCAACCACTTAACCACTCCACCCACTCATCCACTAGTCCATCCACTCATCCATCCACTCACCCATTCATGTCCATAATTTCCCACTCACCAAAAGTCCTTTGGCATTTTTCACTAATTCAACCACTCAACCATTCCACTCACTCATCCACTAAACCAATCCACTAAACCAACCCACTAATCCATCCACTCAAACACTCCACTCACTCACCCACTCATCCACCCACTTCCCTTTGTCATTTTGTTACCTTAGACTTCTATAAAAGGCACCATTTATCATGAACAAGAGGTAACTCTCCTTCATTTTCTCTCTTAGTTTCTTGTTTCTTCATAGTTTCTTCTTGTTTCTTCATAGTTTTTCTTGTGATTTCTTTCTAGCTATGTGTAACTAAACCTCCCTTGGTTAAGGGGTGATGAAACCGCTAGTATTAATGTTGTAAACTTTGCATATTTGATTATTTCAACACGAGTTATGTTTTTATTCATATATTTGAATCTATTGTTGGTATGAAGGTTTTTGTACTTGTTCCTACTTTCAAAATAGTAGATCTAGGTTTATTATGCGCGGTTGCGGTAGTAGATCTAGTGGGATGTATGATGTTCATGTGGGTATAATTATCTTTGTGCTATTTGCCAGTTATAAAAGTGGTAGATCTGGGTTTATTATGCTTGTGATTGCGGTATTAGATCTAGAGAAATATATGTTCTAAGTAATTTAATCCCGGTGTGTGATTAGACCTTAGTGTAGTTGGTTTTCTAAATCTTAATGCAATTGTTGGATAGTTGTAAGAGCGGTTGCTTTATGACTAATCGGTGATTAGGAGTTGATTTGAGCGGTTGCTAAATTGACCAACACGTAAGGAAAACAGAGATTTACTCTCACAATTGCATAAAAACATAATTGAGCATGTTGGAATAAAAGGATATGTGCATTTACATTATCATATAAATCTAGTGGTGGATTCAATCTCTTAACCAATTTTCTTATATTGTTGATTTCGGTTTGTTTATTGTTATCTTTGAAGTGTTCATTGTTCATCAAAACTCCAAAACCCCCTTTTACTTGTTTATTGTTAATCGAGTCTAAATTGGGAATTGTTTAATAGTGTTAATTGAATTGGTTCTCTGTGGATCGACCCTTACTAACTACAACTAGTTGTAAGGTTTTTATTTTCTGGTGGGCCTGACAACTGATTTTTATCTTAATTTTAATCACTACATCCGCACGCATCAAACCACCATTAGAATCCGCACCATGAGCTTGACATCTCCACCATGACTGAGGCGATGAGGATGACGGAGCACTAAGAACCTCTACAAACACACCACTATTTTGTACTATATCCTCACTACCATTCCTTAACATTTTTCTCTCACTAAATGGTGTTTTTAGAAAGAAAAAAAAGGTGGAGAAGGATAGTACCTTAGATTTAAATAGTGAAAAGGGCTGAAAATCTCCAATAACTGCTACTAATACTTGCTGGAAATGGCCTTGGTTCGTCGGAGGGGAAGATCAGAAATGCTAGAGAAGAAGAAAAGTGGGAAGAGAAATCCCCCACTCTTATTTATAACTGAAGAAAACCTCCCCAACTGTTGTCATGAATGGGGGCAGAATCATCTCTTCCACATCATTTCAAAATTTGAAAACGGCTAATCATGACGTTACAAATCTCAAACGACAGTTTCCACTATTCTTTAACCACATGGTGTACTATTTCTAAACAAAAGCAGTTGAAATGACAACGCTTAGAATGTTCAGAATTGAAACGACGTGCGACGTTTCAGACGAATACCCAAGTCGGACCATGGACTTTCATCAAGATATCATCGTAAAACCATAGCACAGATCTCGATTCCAGACAGAGTTACACTCAAATTGAACGGGCCTCACAAACAAATCTGTATGAGCATAACTTACTATATATCCTGGATAACGATATGATGACTTAAGTAGAATGATCCATTTCAGATCCCGGCCTTACTCATTAACCCCGGGAGTATACAATTATACATCACGGACCTTGGTCCCCTGGAAAAACATCACGAGATCTAGCATTTTTATATGATTTGGATTCCTTTGTCCTATGTGTGTCGTGTGCTCCTGCTGAACTCGGATATCTTGACACTTAGTTGTCACATCTAAGCGCCAAGTTAAGGGAAATTGTTCTGGATCATGTTTTGGGTTAGTAATTCAAGAGTAACCCAGCCCAACGGAATAGTATCTTAGATATTTATACACATTATTTGATAAGTTGATTTACCTATTTATGAGACACAGATCTATTATAGAATCCTTCATAGATACGGATACTAATTACATCCTACATAAATAGAGAAATTAGTTATAAGAGATAACGATCTCATGGATTCTGATCCTAAATAATAATATTCAATTCATATTAAACTACAATTTTTATCACCCAAAATGTTCCTATAAATACCCTACAAAGGTCTCAAAGGCATGAATCTAATTCTAAACACTACCATCCTTGTGTACGGTCTAACTTGAGCGTCGGAGCACCTTTTGCAGGTACCCACCCCCTTGCACCATTGTTGCTGCTGCCATATCACAGAGGTTTCCACCTTTAACCACCTACTTGGGTATTCCACTGAACCTTGTTCAGAACAGATTTCAAGGTAGATTTCTCTAAATCATTCAGGAAAAAAAATTATAATGGGACTAAAGTGTTATCCAACTACTTGCATGCGAATTTGTGAGGGTTTTAAGAAGAATTTAATCGTTTAAATATCATCTTCCTTAAAATTATGCTTGGATAGGAATAGAGGTGGAAACAGGCCAAGCCATGTCAGACTTTGCCTTAAACAGACCTAGCCTGTATCCTAATTATAAGGCATGAAATTGGCCTATGAGCTTGTACAAGACAGATTTTTAAAGTCTAACCTGACTTTTTTAAAAATTTGGTCTGACTTGAAAGCCTATTTAAATTCCTACTTTGCAATGAGACCTTTAAATAGACTAACAGACATACCTTTAAATAGGTCAACAGACATTTATATAGGCTAATAAACTTACCTTTAAATAAGCCAACATGCCTTTACATAGGCTAATAGATCTACCTTTAAATAGGTCAATATGTCTTTATATAGGCTAACAAGCCTAAGCCTTGAAATAAGTCAATAGACCTACATAAGGCCAATAGTCCTTTGTTATAACTTAACACTCACCTTTTAATTTTATAGATCTCACACCTTTTATAGATGCTCACAACTTTTTAATTTTATATACTAAGTTGTAAAATTATTAGAGGCATATAGTTACAAAACATGAAAATCGAACCTACACTCCTCTAATTGCAACAAGAATGCAAGAAAGACTAGAGATATAATGAATTAATATCATGATAATAACTGCATATTCTATAATGAATTGACTAGAAAGATAATATCGTAATATCAATAATTGGTGATGTTAGCATATTACTCCAAGAATTCCACAAACAACTAAATGAGTTAGAAATAAAACATAGTTCAGTAACTTTGGTAACTTTTCGTCAAATTCCTATAACTAGAGACAAAATAATTGCACGATTTAATCATAAGGAAATTAAAATAATAACCTTACATATATTATTAACAAATATATAAATAAGAAATCCAGAAATAGCGTATGTTATATCTTCATATTTTACAACTATATGCCTCCAATAATTTTGTAACTTAATATATCTTTAAGTTACACATCGACCAAAGTCCATGTAGCAAGAAAGTAGAAAGAATTATAAAAATAGGAGGTGCGTGTTAACTTACTATTTTCATTCTAATAAATATATTACATTAAATATATTAATAAATATGTTATTTCTATTCTAACTTACTAACTTAAGTTTTAATTCTTGACTTTTATTAAAATCTAATTAAAAAATATATTAATATATTATATATTATATTATATATATTTAAACAGTCAAAAGTTAGTTCACAGACTTAAAATACCTATTAGATAGTCTAAGACCTTGTCTTTTTAGTTAAACAGACTTTTAAAAAAAGTTTTGTCCGAACTTATTTAGTAAATAAGTCAGGTCATGTCAAGCCTCAGATAAGCCAGGTAATAGACTTCTGACATATAGTCTGACTTATTTCTACCCCTAAATGAGAATAACTTTGAGAGGTTGAGCCTTATGCAAAATAATCCCATTGATTATAAATAATTTCTCTAAAAATAATAAAATAATAATTACAAATATAACTTCAACTTTATCTCTATGTACTTTCCCTCCTACTGAGTAAAATGGTTGACAATAATATTCAATCTTCAGATTTTTTTAGCATATCTTTCGCAATCTCCAGTAATTGCAATATTTTAATTATTTTTTATCATTTTTCAACGCATTATTTTTTCTATTCACCTATCCAAAAAGATAATTTTAAGAAGTAATGGACACCATATATATTTTTACTTATAGAATATAAATAAAATAACTATTTTTTAGAGGATATATATCATGAACGAAAGCAACTTTTTTTGGTGATATGATAGAAAGCAACTTTCTCAAGGGAAATTTGGACACCAAATAACCTATATTTTTTTTGCACTTTGCTTCTTTTAGAATAGAATAAAAAGAGAGTATTAGAATTTTTGTTTTTATATTTTATTATTTAAAAATAAGTAATGTGAAAATTGTATAATAAAAATAGAATGCAGATATCATTATTGCCTTCATAAACTGTGGCTTAACAATTCAAGAAATAGAGAATTCACCCAAAAAAAAATAATCAAGAAATAGAGAAATGTTTGGTGCTTACATCAGTATGATACATATTTCTTTATATTTATGTGAGTAGCAAAATCCGAGTATAGTTACATAGAAAATGAGGTATCATCATCCATTTACTTGCGTCATGTGAATTTGTGAGGATTTATGACTATTATTATTTATGTAAATGTGAGTGGATTACATTATTGCAATGCAAGAAATATATGTGATGGTCCAACTGTAGGACCCTTGTGATTATGTTTGGGTGTTCAGCTTTCAAATTTGACCGAATTTGTTAATTTCTTTTTTTAACTGGAAATGTTGACCAGGAATTTAATTCAAGAGTATGCAAGGTGTCCCACACAGCCAAATTATTGTAGCTGTTGTTTCTTCCACCCAAATATAGTCTGGGTTTGAGAAGAATTTTGCAAGTTCACCGGCTACACAAGATTCCTATTTCCTTTAACGATAAGAATAAAATATTATCCATTTACTTGCATGTGAATTTGTGAGGATTTATGACTATTATTATTTATGTAAATGTTATGAAAATGTAAGGTTATATATATATGAATGAGTGGATTACATTATTGCAAGAAATATACGTGATGGTCCAACTGTAGGACCCGTGTGATTATGTTTGAGAGTTCAGCCTTTAAATTTGACCGACTTTGTTATATAATTTCTTTTTTTAACTGGAAATATTGACCAGGAATTTTGTTCAAGAGGATGCAAGGGGTCCCAAAACAGCCAAATTATTGCAGCTATTGTTTCTTCCACCCAAATATAGTCTGGGTTTGAGAACAATTTTGCAAGTTCACCGGCTACACAAGATTCATATTTCCTTTAAAAATGAGACTAAAATATTATCCATTTACTTGCATGTGAATTTGTGAGGATTTATGAAGAATTTGTTCGTTTAAATATAATCTTCTTCATTATTATGCAATTTTTTTTTTTTGGTTTGAACCTCAATATTATGCATGGATGAGAATAACTTTGAGAGGTTGGACCTTATGCAAGGTAATCCCATATTTTTCAGACATATGGTATAATGATTGAATTGGAATTTGTATTTTTTTAATTATTTAGGAAAGAAGTGATGTAAGAATAGTATAATGAAAATAGAATGCAAATATCATTATTACTTTCATAGACCATGGCTTAGCAATGCAAGATATAGAGAAAAGTTTGTTGCACATAGTATGGTACATGTTAGAGGAAGGAATGAACTGAATGAAAAGAGTTCAATTGAATTGAATTGTTTATTGTTACACATAGACTCATAATCTTTTATATACAAAGATGATAAGCCTAGTAACAAACTGATAGAGATAAACCTTGTAACTAACAGATAGAGATAAGCCTTCTAACTAATTGATAGAGAAAACAGAAATAATAGTACTAACTACCCAATTAACTATTAATCCGCATAACAATACATGGTAACACCCTTCCTCAAGTTGGACTATGGATATCCATGAGTCCTAACTTGGAAATACATGTTTGAAATTGAGATGGAAATAGTGGTTTAGTGAAAACATTTGCAAGTTGATTAGCAGAAGAAACTGGGAGCAAATGAACCAAGCCAATGTTGATCTTCTCGCGAATGATATGGCAGTCGATTTCTATGTATTTTATTTTTTCATGAAAGGTTGGATTATGAGAAAGGTGGATGGCAGATTGATTGTCACAATAGAGAGAAGCAGGAGATGTAAAAGGAGCTTGAAGATCTGTAAGCAAGTAGGACAACCACTGTAATTCACAAGTAACAACTGTTAAGGCTCTATATTCAGCTTCATAAGAGGATTTGGAAACAATAGTCTGTTAGACTTCCAAGCAATTAGAGAAGGCCCGAGGAAGACACAACATCTTGTAATAGATTTTCTTGTTTCTAAGTAGGAGGCCCAATCGGAATTAGCAAAGGCACTGAGTTTGAGATTAGATTTAGCAGGGAAGAAAAGACCTTTGGCAGGGAATGGTTTGAGGTATCTAAGGATCCTTGTTGCAACTCAATAATGGTGGTCCATAGGTTGGCAATATACTGGCTAAGTTGTTGTATTGAAAAACAAATGTCCGATCTGGTATTTGTGAGGTAAAGGAGCTTACCAACGAGCTTTCGATAGGAGGATTCATTAGAGTAAGGAGAACCCTCATTTGGTTTGTGCTTGGTGGATGGATTCATGGGAGTTGCTGTAGGTTTAGAGGCCAAAAAACTTGTATCTGAAAGCAACTCTAATGTATATTTTTGTTTTGGTTGGTAATGATACCAGATCTGGATCTCGAAACTTCAAAGCCAAGGAAAAATCGAAGTTGACCAAGGTCCTTTATTTTAAACTGATCATCCAAAAACTGCTTGACAACATGTATATGCTGAAGATTGTTCCCTGCCAAAACTAAACCATCCATATAAACTAGAACAACTGTAAAGGAATTGCCATCTTGCTTAGTAAACAGAGAATGGTCAGCTTCAGATTGAACATAATTGAGGGAAAATAGAGCACTAGACAGCTTTGAATACCATTGCTTGGTGGCTTGTTTCAAACCATAAATTGATTTTTGAAGCTTGCAAACTTGATTGGGGTTAGGAGAAGACATGCCAGGAGGTAGTTTCATGTAGACTTCCTCATGTAAATCACCATGTAAGAATGCATTGTTAACATCAAGCTGTTCTAAGTGCCATTTTCGGGCTGCAGCTATGGCTAAAAGAACTTTGACAGTAGTTAACTTTGCAACGGGAGAAAAGTGTCAAAATAATCAACTCCCTCTATTTGAGTGAATCCTTTAGCCATTAATCTGGCCTTGCACCTTTCAAGAGTACCATCCGCATGATATTTTACTTTATCGACCCATTTACAGTCTATAGGATGTTTGTCAGGGGGTAAATCAACCAAGGTCCAAGTGTGATTTTGTTCAAGAGCTTCTATCTCAGCATTCATGACCTTCTTCCAACAATCTAATTTTGATGCTTGGGAATAGGAGGTGGGTTCAATGATGGCAGAAGCATTAAGGCAAAAGGTTTTATATGAAGATGAACACTTTTCACAAGAAAGGACAGAAGAAATATGATATAGGGGTTGGGACTTACCTAAAGATAGATTGGTATTAGAGGTAGTGGAAAGATTGCAGTGGTAATCTTGAAGATATTGAGGTCTCTGTCGAACTCTAGTTGAATGCCTTTGCTGTTGAGGTAAGGTGTCATGTTGTGAGGGCAGTGTAGGACAAGGAATATTGGGTGTGGGAGGAGCAAAATCAGTTGGTAATTGAGTAGGATCAACAGTAATATCAGCAATATCATTTGTTAAATGTGTGTTTTGAAAGAAAGGTAATGGTATATGATTAGTAATGGTTGAGGAAGTGTTGTTCGGTTGGAAGGGGAAATTGTTTTCAGAAAACACAACATTCCTGTAAATAAAAATCTGATTAGAGAGCAAGTTGTATAAGAGATAGCCTTTAGTTCCTTCTTTATAGCCTATAAAAATAGATTTTACAGCTCTTGGTGAAATTTTGATCTATTATTTTGCAATGTGATCGCATAAGCTAAGCATCCAAAAACTTTAAGATGAAATAGAGTAGGTGGTTACTTGTACAACATCTCATTGGGAGATTTATTATTCAATAATGGAGTAGAAATCTGATTAATTATATGAACAGAATGTGTAATGGCATAGAACCACAATTGGTAAGGCAAATGGGCTTGAAAAAAGAGGGCTCTTGCCACATTCAAGATATGTTGATGCTTTCTCTCAATAATACCATTTTTTTGAGGAGTTTCAACACATGATGTTTGATGAACAATGCCCTTATTTAGATAAAATTCATGCATCAAGAATTCGGGTCCATTATCACTTCTAATGGTCTTGACTTTTGTTTGAAATTGAGTTTCAGCAAAAGCAATGAAGTTTTGAAGGTGTTTTCTTGTTTCAGACTTATTTGTCATTAAAATAATCCAGGTGAATCTTGAAAAATCATCAACCAAGGTAAGAAAGTATTTATAACCATTTATAGAAGAAACATAATATGCCCCCATATATCAACATGCACCAAATCAAATATTTGTATAGAATGAGTATTGTTATTATAGAAAGGTAATCTTTTCTGTTTTGAAAGCTGACAAATATCACAAGGCAAAATTGAATTCTGGGGAATAAAGGGAAATTAAGAAGACATTATATAAAGATTAGATTTGAAAATGTGTTCTAATCTGAGGTGTCACAGCACAGCATCTTCCTTATTAGTGGTTAAGGCATTGCAACTATAGTCCATTGTAGAGAGAACCTTCAGTCTTCGGGTGTGGAACTACCATTAGCAAGCCTCCTACTTGCCTAGCTAAATTAATCATCTTGCTGTTGGATATCTGTTTAATGAGACAGAAAGTGGGGTGAATTTCAAGATAACAGTTAAGGGAACTAGTGAGTTTAGACATAGAAATCAGATTGACTTTGAACTCTGGAACATATAAAACATCAGTTAAAACAATGTTATCTGAAACTTAGATAGTACCAACAGTAGAGGCAAGGACATGAGAACCATTAGGCAAGACTATAGAAATTGGCTTAATTTTAGAAACAGATGTAAAAAAGGTAATGTTATATGTAATGTGGTCAATGGCACCTATATCCAGGAGCCATTGATCACTGACTTTACCTGTTATTATTGATGGAATAGTGTTTAAGGGATTGGCATTGGAATTGGAAGAATTAATGGCATGAAATGGTGGTGCATCATTTATCTTAGATTGTTGAAGGAGGGACATGATGCCTTGATATTCTTCTTGAGTTAGTGTCACACTTGAATTTTGATTTGAGTTTGTACCCGTGCTATTTTCAGTAGCATTCTGATCCACAGTACATGTTGTATGGGCACTACTTAGAGTTCTTGACTTGTAACCAGGTGGGAACCCATGTAAGTAATAGCAAGTATCAATTGTGTGATTAATTCTTCCACAATGAGTACACACTCGATTAGGACCACCTTGAGTTCTTCCAGCTTGGTTCCCATAATTGTCTCTGCCACAACCTTTATTAAAAAATCCTCTACCTCGGCCACCATAATTTGCATTATTCTTGTGATCTTAGCCATTAACTTTCTGATCAGATTCATTGGTGGCAGCAAAAGCCTTTGAACTCGAGACCAAGTCCATTTGAACCCCTGAATTGAGTTGCCTGTCTTGCTGTATTACTAGGGAAAACACCTTGGTGATGGGTGGTAAAGGATCAATCAACATAATCTAAGATCTAACATGGGCAAACTGATCATTCAGTCCTTTCAGAAATCAAATAACATGATCTTGGTCTCTATAATCTTGTGCTTGCGTGAGACCACCACAGGAACATGGTATAGAACATTTGTATATAGGAGTTGGCCTGAAATTTTCCAATTCATCCCAAAGAATCTTGAATTGAGTAAAATAATTCGTGATGGACATAGTACCTTGATGTAATCTGTATATTTTTTTCTTGCAAATCTGATATGCGAAAAATATCTCCTTAAGAAAATCTATCCTTAAGATCTTTCCAAATTTTCGAGGCCCTATCTTTCCATAAAATAGACTGCAGTATGAATTCTAAAATAGATCTATGAATCCAGGCCAAGACCATGGTGTTGCATCATTCCCAAGCTCCAAAGAAGGGATCTCCGACAAGCAGTTGACTGAGGGAACCATCAACGAAGCTCAGCTTGTTCTTTGACATAAGAGCAACACGCATGGCCCTAGCCCAGGTGTGATAATTTGGCCCTAGCCCAGGTGTGATAATTTGGCCCTGTTAATGAAGGACTCACTAAAGGCTGCGAGGGATTTTCATTTCCATGTAGAAAGTAAGGGTTCAAAGGATTGGTGAGAAAGCCTGCATAGGAGCTCTGAGTTGCCATGAAGAATGACAATACAAGAAACAAGAAGATTGCAAGAAGGTGCAGGAAAAGAAGAAAAGAAAAAAAAAGTGCTTAGATTTTTGGCAACCAGAGCTCTGCGTGGAGCTCTAATACCATGTTACAGGAAAGAATGAACTGAATGAAAAGAGTTGAATTGAATTGAATTGTTCACTGTTACACATAGACTCACAGTCTTTTATATACAAAGATGATAAGCCTAGTAACAAACTGACAGAGATAAACCTTATAACTAACAGATAGAGATAAGCCTTCTAACTAATTGATAGAGAAAACAGAAATAAGAAAACTAACTACTACCCAATTAACTATTAATCCCCATAACAATATATGGTAATAGTACATATCACTTCACAATTATGTGAAATAGTATAATCTAAGTATAAATATGTAAAAAATAAGATACAATTAATTATAATTAGTTAATAAAAATTGCATAAATATAAAAGTGATGTGAATATAAATGTGCATAAATAACATTATTAAAAGAAATATATGTGACGGTCTAATTGTCAGACCCATATGATTATGTTTGGGAGTTCAGCCTTCATATTTGAAATGGTGACCAGGAATTTTAAAAGAGCCAAATTATTGCAGCTGGTGCTTCTTCAACCCAAATATGGTCTGGGTTTACAAAGACCAATTTTGCTAGTTCACAGTTTAGAAGATTCCTATTTCCTTTAACAATGACACTAGAATATTTTCCATTTACTTGCATGTGATTTTTTTTTTTATGAACAACAGGGTAATAATATATAATATATTCAGAGTTTTAGAGACTAATTTAGAGACTGATTTTAGAAACTGATATAGAGACTGATAAATCGGTCTCTAAACTAGAGACCGATTTAGCGATCGATTTTATAAAATATATAATATATTCATGCTTTTAGAGACGAATTTAGAGACCGATTTAAAGACTAATTTAGAGACCAAAAAATTAATTTCTAAAAAATCGATCTCTAAATCGATCTTTAATGTACTTTTTTGAAATATAATTAACTAAAAATTGACCTGAAAATTAACGATCGATTTAGAGACTGAAAAATTGATCTCTAAATAAGTCTCTAATATTTAGCGACGAGACTTTTAAAGACCGATTTAAATCGGTCTCTAAATCGATCTCTAATTATTTTAGAGACCGATTTTTTTGATTTAAAGACCGATTTTTTGGTCTCTAAAAACCAAAATTCTAATAGTGAAAGCCCAGAAAAACGAACAGAATTACATGGTTAATCAACGAACAAAGGAAACAATGCTAACTTGCATGTGAATTTGAGAGTCTAAACTTTGAATAATCTTCCTCATTATTATGCATGAATGGGAATAACTTTGAGAGGTTGGGCCTTATGTAAGGTAAGTCCATATTTCTCAGACATGTCCATGTCCTCTGCCTTTAGCCCATCAGCGAGCTTCCAATCATAGCCACATAGAAGAGATGCCAACACAATGTGCGCAGTCCTAGAAGCCAATGGCAATCCAGGGCACATCCTTCTTCCAGCTCCAAAGGGAATCAGCTCAAAATCCTGGCCTTTAAAATCAATCTCACTCTCCAAGAATCTTTCAGGCATAAATTGATTTGGGTTTGTCCAAATACTTGAATCTCTCCCCATGGCCCATACATTAACCAGAACTTGTGCGTTTTTAGGCACCATGAAGCCACATAGTTCAACATCATCTTCTGACTTGTGTGGCAGTAACAATGGGGCGGGTGGGTGCAAGCGGAAAGTTTCCTTCACCACTGCTCGCAGGAAAGGAAGCTTTGAGATATGTGATTCTTCAAGTTGTTCACCTTTGCCAAGCACCTGTTGAAGCTCTTTTCTAACATTTTCTAGCTTTTCAGGGTTACGTAGTAACTCTGCCATTGCCCATTCTATCGTGCTTGATGTTGTGTCTATTCCAGCCACAAATAAATCCTGATATGATCAATAGATGAAAACATGTAAGATGAAATATCTATAAGATTTACTGACAAAAGTGAGAAAGAAGCTTGTGTTCCTTCAAAGAAAAGAAATAAATGTTGTAACTCTATTATAGCCAATTGGGTAACTTGTTGGTTAAAACAAAGGTAACATAGACTCATGGGGCCAATGCTAGCCTGTTACTTTCACGGATCCTCAAAATCAACTTTTATCTTTTCTTGCTAAGTTGATGCCAATGGTAAATCATATGCACCATTTGCGATGTATTAGGAATTCAGCACCTTCAAATGTTTGGGAAGAGATGACTACAGAAAAAAGTTTGATACACGTCCACATTTATTTATATGTTAAAATCAGAATAGAGATGTGTAGAAAATAAAGTGAGACTATATATAATCAGAGGGCAAAAATTATATAAATGTGAAATAATATTAGTGAAAATATGTATAGTAAGAATTACTCATAATTATATTATTTTTACAAAAAATAATGTTAATTATACATACTTATACTTACACCATTTTATATTTACACAATTTTTATTATTTAATTATATCTATCTCGTTTTCTATATAACTTCACTCTAATTTACCACATAAGGTGATATGAAGAAATATAACTTAAAAATAATGTGTAACAAATATTTTCCTTTACAATACATTACTGATATAATAGTAATAGTAATATAATATAAAGTAATAGTAATATAATAGTAATAATAATAGTAATAGTAATAGTAATGCAGCAATACATCATCGGTACCTTTCATTTATTTTTTTGTCATTCTCTCTTCATATTTTTTTAAATATCAATGGCTTATATAACATTTGTGAGATTCTTATATTTGGTTTTTCTATTCATGTGTAGGGATGCAGATCACCTGTCTCATTTCCTTATCTCAATTTTTTATTTTTTATTTTTTGTTTCTCTACTTAAATTTTATCAAGTAAAAAGTTAATTATATGTTATTTATTATAAAAACTATAATTATTATAGTTTTATCTACTTAACAAAATTTAAATAAAGGAATAGAAAAGGAGACAAAAAAAAAACAAGCGATCCTCATCCCATGTGTAGTCCCTTTTACAATAATTGAGATATACTGCTTGTTCTGGACCGTGGTTCGGGATCCCGTCTTGAAAGATCGACCCGGCATATGAACCACCCAACTCCGCCAACTCCGCCAACTACGCCCCCACTTCGGCCTCGCGACCTTGGATCGTAGCAGTCATCTCCCTACTCTCAGTAATGGGGACCACGACAGCCTGCGTACTAGGATTGGCCATTAAAGGAAAGACAGCCCCAGCAGAACAGAGATGAGCCTCAACGATCGTGGGACAGTCCCGACAATGTCAGAAGCGGACCTCAACGATCGTGGAACAGTCCCGACAATGTCAGAGACGGACCTCAACGATCATGGGCTGAATTCCCTGCCATGGCACGATCCTAAGGTACCTCTGTCCTGCGTGGAGTGCATGAGGATTCAAATCACGCTCTCAATATATACCAGGCTAAGTTACCCTGAGAGGGAATCGGAACCTTACTACTATTCCATTAGCTTTAACTTTCTGGTGCACTACCTGACTTGAGCGTTGGAGTCCCATTGCAGGTACCCACCCCCCTGGACTTCGTGCTCTTGGCTGCAGCTGCGCAAGGAAGGAACCACCGTGTACGTACCGACTACAGGTACCTTCTGAATCCACTTCAGAACATTGGCGCCGACTGTGGGGAAACTGATAAATTTCCATTCCCGCAACAACCATGGTGAGCACGAGACACAACCAAAAAAGAGGGAGCGAGCGCGCACGCGATCCATGGCCGGATACGGGACCCAAGCGACACGGCAAGCAACCCCCTCAGTCACACCACCAGAAACCTCCGCCGCCAGAAACAGGCCTGCCATGGTGGAAACCCTTAACGATGGGCACGAGACTTCAGTTTCCGCTGAAAGCCCTGACCCATCTCGAAGGGTCTCAATCAGGAACAGGCTCACCTTCCCCCACGGGGAGACCAACAACATAAACTACGGAGTAACCCGCGGAGGAAACAATGTAGCTAGGATCCCTGTCCACGCTCGTTTGGGAGCCTCCCACGACAACGGGGACCACGCGTCTCAGTACGAAGACAATGTCCAATCCGAGATTACGAGAAATGGCCTCCGGGAGTTGTTGCGTCAACAAACAGCTCTCATCGAGGATCAACGGCGCCAGCTAGAGGAACAGAGACGCCATCTAGAGAACCTCGAGAGATCAGCACGGGCGGAAAATGACAACGGAGGACACGACGAGGCTCGCAACGGGCATGCAGATCAAGGCGGCGCGGGATTATGGAAACGTGTCCGGCCCCCGCCGCCTACAACAATTCTCGGACGCCCTAATGTCATACAGGGTCCCGAGGAGTTTCAAACCTCCGAGCAACTTGGAAGCTTATGACGGAACAACAGATCCCCAGGAGCACTTAGACGCCTACACGCAGTCCATGCAGCTCTACGGATACACCCTGAAACTTTTATGCCTGGCCTTCCCCCTATTCCTGAAGAAGGATGCCTTTCGATGGTTCGTCACCTTGCGAACAAGGATCACAGGATAGGAAGACCTGACGCAAAGGTTCTTACAACAATACACCACGGCCAAGGAGCGCCCGAAGTCAATTGATTCCCTCTTCGGGATTCGCCAGGGAAGTTCAGAATCCTTGCGCGAATATGTCAGAAGGTTTAACCAAGCCTGTGTAGGCATAGAAAACCTAGACGACATGATAGCCCTCCACTACGCCAGGAACGGGCTCCAGACCAACTCAAGCTTCTTCGCGTCTCTAGCAAAAAAGAAACCAGAAAGCCTAGAAGAGTTTCACTGACGGGCGGACAAATACGTTGAGCTTGAGGAAGTCACCAGGGCGAAGGAGAGCCTGGAGAAAGGTGAAGCACACCAAAAGAAGAACCAAAACTCCAATCAACCCCGTGACCCCTCAAAAAGCGAGCGATACCGGCCCAAATATTCTGAGTACACTCCTTTGAACACCCCTCGAGAGACAATCTTGAAGGAGATCCTTCAAACCGAGTTCCAGAATATCAAGAGACCATCGCCCATAAAGAAGCAGTTCCAGAGGGATCAGTCAAAACACTGCAGGTGGCACAACAGTTATGGCCACGAAACAGAGGATTGCAACCAACTCCGGGACGTTATCGAATCCCTGATCAAAGAAGGGCGCTTGCAAAAATATATCAACGGGTTTCGGGAAAACGAAAATCGTGGAAGGCGCAGAAACCGGAGGCAAAGCCGCAGCCCCCGGTGAAGTCCGAACCAGCGCCCAAGGAGAAGCAAAAGCCCTGCCAGGAGATCCCGGACCCCTCCGCGCCACAACGATGAGAACAGGCAAGACCGGGAACGGGATACTCAAGACAGGGGCCACAAGAAGAACCGGCTAATAAGCACAATCTCGGGGGATTCGCAGGGGGCGGTCTGTCAAATAACTCTAGGAAGAAAGCACTCGGACTGCGGTTCAGCGTATCCGGTTCCTCCTCCCGAAAGCCCCATGCAGAGAACAAAGGCGCGCCGCCCATCTCCTTCTCCAAAGAGGACTACGGCGATATTATCCGAGATCACGACGACCCCCTCGTCATTTCCGGGATAATCTCCAATGCCGAAGTCCGTCGTATCTTTGTAGATCAGGGGAGCTCGGCAGACATCATGTTCATGGACGCCTTTGAAAGGTTAGAATTCCCCCTGTCCACGCTTACCCCGTATGAGGGCGAGTTAACCGGGTTCTCCAGAGAGAAGGTAACCCCAGTGGGTTATTTTGAGACCTTCCTTACCTTGGGCAACGACGACACCTACAAAACGGTGAAGGTGAGGTTTCTAATCGTAGATTGTCTCTCGGCCTACAACATCATCCTGGGCCGCACAACCCTAAATGGCATTGCCGCTGTGGTTTCCATCGCCCACCAGGCCATGAAGTTCCTCAACAGGAACAATGAAGTGGTCACGGTCATGGGCGACCAGATCGCAGCCCGCAAATGCTACAACGAGAGCCTAAAGATCGGCAGGACCTCCAGAAAAACAAAGACACGAACATCCAGCACCACCCATGACCAAGTCAACATCTTGATAACGGAGTTGGACATCTGCGAAGAGATCCGAGGTACAAGACCCCAGCCCGAAGGAGAACTGATCCCACTCCGGTGGGCGACAAGCCCGATCAAGTCACCATGATAGGAACAAACCTCGAAGAACAGGAAAAAACCCAGTTGACACAGCTCCTGCAGAAAAACAAGGATCTTTTTACCTGGACTTCCGCCAATATGCCTGGAATCGATCCCGCTTTCATCTGCCATCATTTATCTATTAAACGGGATGCAAAGTCGGTCGCCCAGAAGAAGAGGAAAGTTGGCCCCGAGAGACAACAGGCCATCGAGGAGCAAGTCAGGGAGTTATTAAACGCCGGATTCATAAGAGAAGTCTCGTACATCACTTGGCTCTCAAACGTAGTCCTGGTTAAAAAGGCAAACGAGAAATGGAGGATGTGCGTGGACTATACCGACCTGAACAAGGCATGTCCCAAAGATCCATACCCCCTCCCAAACGTCGACAAGCTGGTCGACAGCTCCTCCGGCTTCCGGACGCTATCCTTCATGGACGCTTACTCGGGGTACAATCAAATTCCGATGTACCCCGGAGACCAGGACAAAACGGCCTTCATTACCGAAAGAGCAAGCTACTGCTACAAGGTAATGCCATTCGGGCT
The DNA here is from genome assembly GCA_029884605.1 of Ormosia emarginata. Taxonomy (NCBI): domain Eukaryota; kingdom Viridiplantae; phylum Streptophyta; class Magnoliopsida; order Fabales; family Fabaceae; genus Ormosia; species Ormosia emarginata. The sequence goes on from JAQQTP010000068.1 coordinate 7,762,878, forward strand.
AAAGAACGCCGGGACCACCTACCAGAGGATGATGAACAGAGTCTTCGAAAAACAGATGGGGAAAATGCTAGAGGTCTATATCGACGAAATGATAGTTAAGACCCCGTCGACCGGATCACACACCTCGGACCTTGAAGAAGTATTCGCGCACTGAGAAGGCACGACATGAGACTCAATCCCGAGGAAAGTGTGTGTTCGGGGTCCAAGCAGGGAAATTCTTGGGATTCATGCGACCCACCGCGGCATAGAGGCAAACCCCGACAAATGCAAGGCGGTGCTCGACATGCATAGCCCCCGAAACATCAAAGAAGTGCAACAGCTGAATGGCCGGGTCACAGCTCTCACGAGATTTCTGGCCAAAGCCTCCCACAAATCCCTCCCCCTCTTCAAGTTATTAAAAAAGGGGACCGGATTCGAGTGGACACAAGAATGCGAAGACGCCTTTACGTCCCTAAAGAACCTCCTGGCATCCCCTCCAGTCCTCACAAGGCTCGAACCAGGCGAGACCCTTTACGTGTACCTCTCCGTCAACGAAGAAGCAGTTAGTTCAGCACTGACCAGGGAAACATCCGAAGGCCAAAAACCAGTTTATTTCGTGAGCAAAGCGCTGCAAGGCCCCGAACTCAGATACCAAAAGATTGAGAAGGTCGCCTTTGCACTTATCATCACGGCCAGAAGATTAAGGCAGTATTTCCAATGCCACCCCATTGTGGTAAGGACGGATCAACCAATCCGACAAATACTGCACAAACCAGACTTAGCAGGAAGGATGATCGCCTGGTCCGTCGAACTTTCTGAATTCGGGATAACCTATGAGCCCAGAATAGCAATCAAGGCGCAAGCCCTCTCAGACTTTTTGGCCGAACTTACCTCAGACCCCGGTTATACAGATGAAATACCCTGGACCATATTCGTGGACGGGTCTTCTAACCCAAAAGGATGCGGCGCCGGGGTAATCTTGGAAAACTCCGAAGGGGTAACTATCGAGAACTCACTGAGGTTTGAGTTTCCCACCTCGAATAATCAAGCAGAATACGAGGCATGCATCGCAGGACTGGCAATGGCCAGAGACTTGGGGGCCACAAAGATCAAACTTTGCAGCGACTCCCAACTCGTGACCTCCCAGATCCAAGGCGAATACCAGGCTAAAGAGCCCCTCCCTGTACGGCAAAAGTGCAAGAGCTCCTCCCCAACTTCCAGCTAGTCAAAGTGGAGCACATCCCCCGGGAACAAAACTCCCGGGCCGATCTCTTATCCAAGTTGGCAAGCACCAAAAGTCCAGGTAACAACCGATTAGTGATCCAGCAACCCTCTCCCACCCGCGGTTTCCGACATAACTGTCCTGCAGTTAATGAACAAGAACGTACCTGGATCACTCCACTAATGGAATACTTGCAGTCCGGTACTCTTCCCGAGGACCCTAAGGAGGCAGCCAAATTGAAGAAAGTCGCGGTCAGATACACCATCTTCGGTGGGCGGTTATGCACGGCGGCGCGGGTTCTCTTCACCCCCCGAAGTGCCTAACGCCTGAAGAAGTCGGGTATGTCCTGGCCGAAGTCCACGAAGGGAGTTGCGGGCACCATTTAGGAGGCAAGGCCCTGGCATTGAAGGCACTCCGAGCAGGCTACTACTGGCCCACAATGGAAGCAAACTCCCTTGCACATGTCCAAACGTGCGATAAGTGCCAACGACACTCCGACCACTACCACGCCCCGCTAGAGGAATTGTCCACGACATCCATCCCTTGGCCTTTCTACCAGTGGGGCATGGATATCTTAGGACCTTTTCCCCAAGCGCCCGGGCAATTGAAGTTTTTGGTTGTCGCTGTAGATTATTTCACCAAGTGGATAGAAGCGAGCCCCCGGCCACCATCACCTCGGCTCGAATTGAGAAATTCACTTGGCGCCACCTCATTACAGATTTGGAGTCCGGAATCCATCGTTACGGACAACGGGACGCAATTTAAAGACAAAGGTTTTGAAGAGCTACTTCACGGACTGAAAATTAAACATCACTGCAGCGCCGTGGAAAACCCTCGAACAAATGGGCAAGCTGAAGTGGCCAACCGAGTTATAGTCTGGGGATTAAAGAAAAGGCTGGACGAGGCCAAAGGGAATTGGACCGAGCAGTTAGACCACGTCCTTTGAGCCTACCGAACCACCCCTCATTCTACAACCGGTGAGACCCCGTTCAAACTAACCTATGGGTGCGAAGCGATGATCCCGGTAAAGATAAGAGAACCGAGCTGGCGTCTCCAACATTTCTCACCAGACACCAACCCTGACCTAATAAGAGAAGACTTGGATTTGTTGGAAGAAAGAAGGTGCATCGCGCACATACGCGATGTCGCAACCAAGCAAAGAACGACAGCCCGGTACAACCTGAAGGTCATCCCCGAAGGTTCCAGCCGGGCGATCTGGTACTTCGCAGGGCCGACGTCGGCGGAAGGAATGCCTCCCGAGGAAAATTAGCCCCTGGCGGGAAGGACCTACCGCGTCGTAGTCGCATGCGGGAAGGAGGCTTATACTTTGGAAACGTTAACAGGCAAGCCCGTGAAGAATTTTTGGAATGCAGACAAACTTAGAAAATACTACAGCTAAGCGCCTTTCAAGGCCTAGTCTCCTAGTCTACTTCATGTTTGATCTGCCCCAATTATATTGTACACTTTTTCAATCTTTGAATTTAAGCAAGCATCTCAATTATCAAGAACTCAGTTATCATGGTACCAACCGTAGTGTCTTGTGCTAGGTAGGGAGTGCAGTAGAGAAATCCCAATAGGGGAAAAACTCTCGCACCAATCCACCCGCACAAAAGACTTCGGCAAGGACCAGTCCGAAACCATAAGTCGCGCGGCCTCCTAATATACCTAAAACAACCGGTAATGGACCCCGGACAAGGTTTCTTCCCTTAGGCACGGACTCCAAATCCCAGATAGCCATTGCCTTCGAATTCCAAACCAAGGTCAAGGTTCCTTACCTTGGGCACGAATTCCTAAAGGGCAAGCTCCTGCGGATATCGGATCCTATGCCAAGGTCTCTGAGAATTCTCATTGCGCAAAATCCTAAGAGAAATCCTAAAACGCTCGGCAAAATAGGGCGTTGGACCCAGACCACAGGTCTCGTCAAATTTCCGCAATACACGAGAAGGGCATTGGACCCCAAAAAACAAGATCGGAAAAATAACAAAAGTCATTACAATATTTTGGGAAAAATGGAACAATGTTTGCCCAACCATATTAAAGAACCCCACGCAGGGGGCAAAAAAATGCGAATCACTCTGCGGAAGGCCCGGAACCACCAACCTCGGCAGAAGAATCCACCGTACCAGGATCCACAGCAGCAAGACGGGGAACGACGAGTTGGCCATTTTGGACTACCTTCCCGGAATCCAGAGAATCAAGAACCAGGTCAACCTCGGGATTGAAGAGCCGAACTTGCTTGATGGCATTCCGGAATTGCTGCTCCTTGATGTCAGTACAAACAGTAAGGAGAGTCCCAACATCGCCTTTCAGTGCGGTAACCTGCCCTCCGAGACGCCCGTTCTCAGCACGAAGGCCCTCATTCACAGCTCTTAGCTCGGCCACGCCCCTTCTGGCGTCCGCCAAACTGGCCTCCCTCTCCTTCACTGCATTCCTTAGGGTGGCTACTTCGTTCCCCAGCTCCCGGTTCAGGGCCTCAACATCCTTCATGGACTTTGCGGCCTCTTCCTTGGCTCGTACAGCCTCCTCCTTCTCCAAAAGAGCCTGGGTCTTACCCCGCTCCGCAGCAGCAACTCTTCGCTCGTAGTCCTCAATTGTATACTCCAAATGCCGAGCCTCCATGGCAAGGCGAAGCCCAAGAACTTGGAAACTACAGAGAGTATTTGGAGCACTACGCTGGTTCAACTTCGCCTCCACTTCCTCGTCTAGAAGGAAATCATCAACAAACCGGCGGGGATCCGGGTTCTGAAGTACAGGTTGATTGCCCCCTCCCACTCGGGTCGACGCCTTCCTCAACCCGGAGACCTCTTACTCGGTCACTCGTCCTTCCTCGTCAGCCCGCCTTCCTCTTTCGCCCCGTGGGAGGGGGGGAATCCTCCACATGAATCGGCTCCTCCTCGGTGGCAGGCACCTCGACTCGGCGAGGCATTGGAACTGAAACCGCCTCCGCGGCAGGATCCGGAGGCCCCGATTCATTCCTGGCCCTCAGAGCTTCCAGAATCGCAAGAGCATTCCCCTCCCCGGACATCTCGGCCAAGCTCTCTGGAAAGCAAACACAAACAATCAGGTCCACATAAAGAGCAAGAAGGAAAGAAAATAAAGCAAAGAAAATAAAGCACGAACAAAGGCCTCTGCTACCTAGCACGGCCCAAAGTTCCGCATCATCCACGACATCCAGTATATCTTTGGGTCGGATCTTATCGACCTCGGCAACCCACATCTCGAAGAAATTGACACATTTGAGCTCCTCGTCATCCAGGTGACAAACCTCCCTCTCGAACGACTGAGTGGGGATGCTCCATGCCCCGGATTCCAAGTATAGGTGAATGTTGGCTCCTCGCCACTCCCCAACCAGAAGGGCCGAGTGCCGCCGGCCGCCATTAACTTGAAGAACTTCTCCTTGAAATCCTTATAGCTCTCTAGGTAGGGAAGAAACATCGTCCTACCTAGCCAGGAACGCACGGACAACCAAGATTGCTGACGGGCGCGAACACCATGGACGGAATACTTGGTGTGGAAATAGAAAAATGCCCTATCGGAGCATCGCAACCCCAGCAACCGGCATATCTTTTCAAAAGCCAGAATGTTCGCCCAGCCATTGGGATGAATCTGACTGGGTGCAGCGTGAAGGGTCCGGAGTACGGCAACATGGAAATCACTGAAAGGGAGCCGAAGCCCAAACCGTGTGAAGAAGTCCTCGTAGAGGAACATGAAGTGCTCCCCCGCCTCACGGGTCGAACACACGTGCTCTCTTCCCAGGGACAGGATCAGGAACTCACCATCCCGGAGACCTCCCGCGGTAAGCTCCAGGTAATCTTTCAATTTGTCCAATTCGGACCCGACCTCGTAGCGTGAGATCCTGTCAAAAGCATCGTCCGCAACCCAGGCATAAGGTAATCCCGGCCCCCGGCGAACACGCATTAACTCATCTACGGCTTCCTGACCCCCCGGCTCGCGAGCTTCGGGATCCGGGTTGGGCTCCTCAACTCTCAACACCCTTCTCCTAGCCATTCGAATTCCTGGAAGACACACAGAGGCTCAGGGTCAGAACCAGTCCAAGTTCAGAGATCCAAATGTTCTGGCCCTCGCACCCGCCAAGGCAAAAAGCCTCAGAAGGACACCTCCGCCGCACACGGCTCGACGGAGGAGGTGCTCCAGGAGGGGCAAACGCCATTAACGGAAGGGGAAATCACACTTCCCCCAACCCCCTCACCTTTTTCTTAAAACAGCAAGAAAAACCAGATGAATAAGAAGCAAAGGAAGAAATCAGTTTTTACCGTAACAAAAGAAAAGAAGCAAGAGGTCACTCCTATGAAGTCCAGCAAGATCGTCTCGCACCGCCGCAACGATCGTCAGAAACCACCCACAAGTCTCAACGTTTCTGATAAAAGTCGAACGAAACAAAGCCAAAAAGCTGACACCCTATTTATAGGGGTTACAGTTAGAGGGTAATTTTGTCCAGATACCTCACATTTGAAAAGGCACCCATTATAGCGCGCGGAGCACCACGTCTTTTCAACCCGAGCGCGCCACGTGGCCCACGCGGCCGTAATGGCAGCTCACGTTACGGTTATCCAGCAAGTTAAAGGACACGCAACCGTAGGGTCAAAGAGCTCGGGAAACCTGCTCGCACCCCGAGATTATGTTGCCCTGGTAATTGCCCAAGGTACATAGACCCCGGAACCAGGTATCTAAACTTGGCACTTCGCCGGTCTCGACTAAGTACCAAGCTGGGGGCAACTTAACATACCGCGCAGTCAGGGTGAACGTTGGACTCACCCCGGTATAGTATAATTACCACAGCTCAAGTAAAGGAAAACAGAAGGCACATAATTCAAAGGAAAAGGAACAATTTTATTAAATTTCTCATTCCATACATCATCTTACAACAAAAAGAAGGAAAAGAAAAGTACAGAGACATGGAAAATATAATGAAAGAAACCCCGGAGGTGCGAATCGCCATTAACATCATTGGCATCCCGGACCATGTCGCACCCACATTTCCTCCAAGAGCTAGCACCGGCCTTCTCCTCCCGAAGCAGTATCTTGAAAAAGTGGATAGGCTTTGAAACCCGGAGCGGAACACCACTTCCGAACCTTGGTACCCACCACTTTTCTTCACTCCCTTCTCCTCCAGGCAAGAAGAGACCGGGGCGCACTCTCCTTTGATAGACGAGGCACAGCTTTCTCGTGAGGAGATCGTTCCGCCGGAAACCTTAATCACCTCAAGCGGTACAAAGCCAGAAGAAGCCCCAATAGTCCCTCCTGCATATCTAACTACTCTTAGAAGCGGCTGGAAAGGAGAGCGAATTTGGGCCCACCCCTTCGGTTGCCTCCGTCTAAAGTGGCAAACACCTCAAGCTTTCCCAGCGACGAGAAATATCAAAGAAGCAATCACAGTACGCTGGGAAAGTGAGACATCTGTCGCTAATACGCTGAGAAAGTGAGACATCTACTCAAGAAGCCTTCCACACGAAAACGACCAAGTTTCAGAAATTTGGGAAAGATCAAGAAGAAAACTCTGGAAAGAGGCAACACTCTCCAGTAATGCATAGGAGAAGGAAGAACCATTTCTCTGAGATAAGTCATCTCAACACAAAGATGCAAAGAGGAATGTCATGATCAAACGCAAAAACCCTCTATTTATAGAGAAAACGGAACGCCTTGATTAGTCCTTTGCGTTGAAGAACCTGTCAAACCATAAATCTGCATTCAATGCCCCTCATTCCCCATTGGTCGCAAGAGCAGCAGACGGTTACAAACTGCACGAAGCTGACGCTCCCCATTAAAGACTCGCTTATTCTCAAGGAGGTCAAAGCGGCGTTTCCCAAGGGATCCAACGATTCAAGATCAATGAAGAACGCTGCGGCAAGTCAAAAGACCCCGAGAACTACGTCCAGGGGGCAGCTGAAGGAAAACCACGAGACTACGGGGTGGCGACATAGGTAAGGACCCACCTCGGCCTCCGAACCACATCCCAACCGCTGAGTCGTCTCATGTTTAGAGATCACGGGCCCCCCCCGCCAACTTGAAAGACCACGGCCGGCCTAAAGCCGGGATGCCGCCCACTTTGAGTACGATGGTACCTTGACACTTGGGCCTCGTCCAAGCGCGCCAAGCTGAGGAGCAATCGTTTCCGGGCCGTGGTCCGGGATCCCGTCTTGAAAGATCGACCGGCATATGAACCACCCAACTCCGCCAACTACGCCCCCGCTTCGGCCTCGCGACCTTGGATCGTAGCATTCATCTCCCTACTCTCGTAATGGGGACCCACGACACTGCGTCTTAGGATTGGCCATTAAAGGAAAAACGGCCCCACGAAACGAAGAGATGAGCCTCAACGATCGTGGGGACGGTCCGACAATGTCGAAGCGGACCCAACGATCGTGGAAACGATCCGACAATGTCGAGAGACGGACCTCAACGATCGTGGGGTGAATTCCCGCCATGACACGATCCTAAGTGCACTCTCTGTCTGCGTGGAGTGCGTGAGGATTCAAATCACGCTCTCAATATATACTGGTAAGATTCTGCGAGAGGGAATCGGAACCTTACTACTATTCCATTAGCTTTAACCTTCTACAAGTTCTTGCTTGAGCGTTGAGTCTTGCAGTCTGCAGTGCACCACCGCCTGGACTTCGTGTTCTGTTCTTGCAACTTCTGTGAGGAGGAATCCAACCGATATCGTCTGCATTACAGTCGTACCTTCTAAACCCACTTCAAAACATTGCTGTATGTACAAATTGTATTTTCTTTATATAAATTTATATAAGTATTTCTTTCTCATGATGTAAGGTATATCAACTTAATTAATTAATTATTTATTTATTTTCTGGGTATAGAAAAAAACCTCTATTTTCGTAACCAAGATACTCACCAGAAACAAATGCAATACATGAGGACGGCTCACTTGCGAATTGTCTTCCAGCATGAGTTGCAGTACAGAATCTAACACGTCCTTGCACGACTTGGATTCCAATTTTAAAGCTATTAAGCGCAATCTTTCTTCCACGAGACCATCAAAAAAAGCAATTAACTTTCCCAAATAACTGTTCATTCTTGCACGCGCACCTTGTGGATCAAGCAGGCGAAAGATTGGGAAAAAGTCCACAACATTAGGCCTTCCAGCTTCTTCCATGATACCCCAAATTATGTCCTTGAACTCTTGAGACTTATCAGAAGTGTAATGAGCCAAATCCATAGAGAAGAAAGTGTTTGACATGGAATTAAGCACGGTTGTAAAGGAAGCCTCACCAATATCCAAAGCTTCACTTTTCTTGCAGCTTTCCTTGACATAATCCAGCAATTCTTGCACCTTCCTTTGACGAAGAACTTGTGTAGAATCAAGCTGTTGAGAAGAGAACACTTTGGTAGCACAAGCTCTTCTAAGGGTCCTCCACTGAGCTGATGGTGGCATAAATCCCACTGAAAGTAAGTGGTGGTCAAGTGCTCGGAGAGTATCTGGGACTGTCCTGTTAGAGAAGATTTGGTCCTTTTTATGGAGTACTTCTTTGGCTGCTTGTGGAGAGGAAATGATTATGGTGGTTGTGTTACCAAGCTTCAGACTCATTACAGGTCCATAAGTTTGAGAAAGCTTAGTAAGTGCCTGGTGAGGCTGGCTGCCAAGCTCCAAGATGTTTCCTATGATAGGAAAAGGGCGAGGCCCTGGGGGATGTTTGGTGGATTTGGGTGTCGTGATGCCTAAGCTGGAGATGAGGACATAAATGGTTGCCCACACAAAGGAAATTAGCAGAAGCAGTGCAAGGTAGTCCATGGTTACGTTGTTGGCTTCAAATCTTTCCTTCTCTCGCTAGTGTCTTTTTTGTATATGGTAAAAATACATAGCTCTAGCGAAAGGTCACATCACATGCCCTGCAAAACCAACCAGATAATTTTGAATAATTTGCTAAATATTTAAAATATGTAGAGCTTTAATTTTTTAATTTCAATTGATTTATTTTAATATTAAATTAAAAATTAAAAATTTGTTAATCTATTTATAAATCACTTTACAAGTAGTTGATGTTAAATAAAGGATAACATTTTATTTTATATTTTTTATATTCATTATATTTATTTTATTAATTAAATAATAATATAAATTTATTAATATTTTATTACTTTTTTTTAAAATATACATATATTATAATTTAATTAATATAAATATAATAAACACAAAAAAATAAATTAAATTTGTTCCGTTGACAAATTTTATAGACAATCAACTATTACAAATAACAATAAATCAAGAAAATTTTTAGATAAATATATTTTATTAAATTATTATTTAATATGTATAAAATATTATTAATAATTAATATAATTTTATAATAATTTTTATTATTTTATATTTATTAAATAATAATTTAAATATTTATAATATATCGTATTTATCTAAAAATTATTAATGAAACGAGCCGAAAAGTCTTTTTTGGGAAATGGTATGACGAACGGCGATGGGGCCAGATTACAGGATTTGGTGCCTTATGAATCAAAGAATAAACTAGGATATTGAATCTTGCTTGCTAATTGCATATGACTACAAAATAATTTCAATAAAAAATGTTCGATAATACAAAAAATTTAATGTTGAGATTAAATTAATAATTTTTTAATATTTTTAAATGATAAATAATTTAAAATAAATTAAAAGTTTTTGAAAAATAATTATTAAAAGATAGATCGAGTAAAAAGGATGTAAAGTGATATGTGAAAATTGAGAATATTTAATTTTGTGTTCAATGGAGATTATTTTTTTTGGTACCAGTTCAATGGCGATTGATGACGTACATGTAGCATAAGTCAGCAGATATTAAATATCTAGTCGCATAAGTCAGCAGCAGATATTAAATATCTAGTAGCAACGCGTAAGAATCACAAAATGAACTGGGCAGATGGGCCCTACAGTTTTGCCGATTTCTCAAGCAATCTGACAACCTATTTCCCATTCTTCTGGCCTTTATTGACTCCAACAAAACAAGCCACCCTTCTCTTCTATTCTTTGTTCCATTTCACGTGGATCCTTAATTCTCTGTTTTCAAGTTTTCATCAAATTATGTTCCAACAATTTATCAAATTGCTAATTTACATGTTTGGAATTCCTCCTCATAAATAAAGTATGTTTGGTCGTGACAATTTGGTTTTTTCGTCAGAAATGAAGTTTCTTAACTTTGTGTTAAAATTGTCATCATTCTTTTGAAATAAAAGTTTAAATATAAAAATTCTATACTCACTTTCAAGCTAAAGTTCTACAAGCACACTTTTTATAAACTTAAGTTCACCATTCTATATAATATCAAATAAAGCACTCGTCGTGACTCGTCAGAAATGAATTTCACGATCAATCATTCGAGAATAAAATAAAGTAAAAATACTTTATATATATATATATATATAAAAAGCAAATTGCTTCATATATTGTAGTATATATGTTCACATGTATAGGAATAGGATAGGTAGGTAATTAATGAGATTCAGCTGCTAAAATTGAAGGTCCATGGTTGAGTGCAGGTGGAATTGAAAGCGGGCTAAAGAGCCAGTTTGAGGTCGAGAGCATGGTTCTGCTTGTGTTGTTGTTGTTCCTTCTTCTTACCTTTTTGTCTGTAACTGTGTCACGTGGAATTGGATTGGGGAAAATCGAAGGGGGCTTTCTGAAGTGAATCTCGGTGGTAAAATTCTGCCATTCAACGCATCAATATATCTGGATATAATGTCTAAATATATTGACAACATGACGAGAACAAAGTATTCTTTCATAAGACATCATAAGGAGAAATATGAATGCGTTGAAAGATTAAATTCTAATAGTGATAGTCTTTGTGTTTAATATCATAATCAAAGAAGCAATAGAGATAGGCACGAGGTTCAAGTTTTGTGTGCTCATGAAGTTAAAGAACAACAAAACATGCACACCAATTTTTTTTGAGAAAATTATAGTTTTGAGGTATGTGATGAAAATATTCATAAGAAGATACATTACTAAGAACAGAGGAAAGAAGACAATTGATAACATAGACAGTAATAAGAATAATTTCACCTCACATACGTTTAAAACAAGACGAGGAAATGAATATCACTTGAATGAAATCAAGATTATGTCGATATTTTCTTTCTACACGACTATTTTGCTAAGACGTACTAGGATATGAAAACTCAGAAAGGGTACCACGTTCAGCAAGAAAAGTGAGTAGTTTTGAATCGCGATATTCAGAGACATTATCATGACAAAAAATCTTATTTGTCTTTGGAAATTGAGTTTTAATTATAGTGGCAAAGGTAATATAGATTTGGAAAAGTTCAGAACAATTTTTCATTAAATATATCCAAATGAAATGTAAATAGTCATCATTAAAAATCACAAAATATCAACAACCTTCCATAGTGGGCATAGGAGCTAGATCCTAAACATCATAATGCAGAATATCAAAAGAAGAAATAGAAATGAAAGTACTTTTATTAAAAGATAAGGCAAGTTGTTTAGCAGTTTGACAAGAAGTATATTGTGTAACATCCTAATACCAAAACTTCAATATATCCTGAATATACAATGGTAAACAATATTAGTCACGTCATTTCTAACTTAAAAAAAATAATATTCTAGATTCATAATAACCATATATGTTATTATAAAGAGCCATGAGGGGAATAAATGATTATATATATACAAACTCAACCTCAAAAGGGCATAGTGTACTACATACAACTTTACACAACTCAATGCAAATATTACACTATACAAGCATTGGACAAAAGCAAATAAAACTAAACTAGTTCATCTGTTTCTTTCTCTTCTCCTTGGAAGGATCTTGACCTGGATTTATCACGAAAATAATAAACGAAGTGAGAATTCGCAATTCTCAGTAATATATACACATATATGATATCATGATAACTCCAACTGCTTCGAGAGAAAACACGTTACTCAAAAACTTATAGAAATGTGGCAAAAGTCAAAAATTGTTCCTTTTTCTTCTCGAGACAGAAAGTCTAATTATTCATAACTATGGTTCAATTATCACATAATTAATCATTCACAAAGAATAAGTTATTAACAATAGATTATGATTGCAACAAGTAAACGAGTCACTACTCAGTATCATTGAAACATTAACATACTTTCTCTACATAATATTCACAAAGCAATCCATAATCTGTATACATAATTTCATCTTCCCTATGATAAAACATTTGTCTATACAATTGTAAAATATCATGTTCCTTGGTAAAGTATTTTTCTCACTCCTTTGCCACAAATTCATCCTTAACAAAGTGTTTTTCTTACTCTTTTGCCCTTAGTAGAGAACTTTTCTCACTCCTCTACTATGACAAGGTGTTTTTCTCACTCTGTTGTCTCACAAATCCATCCTTAGAAAAGTATCTTTCTCACTCCTTTGTTTTGGGATAGATTGTGTTGTGGCTCAACTCCAACTAGTAAAGAAGTCATTCTTAGCAAACATAATTATGGCTCAACTTTATAACATAAAGGAGTAAAACTTAAATAGTACATATCTTAATCTAAAGTAAGTGTACAACCAAACCAAGTGCCAATTATAACGTTTCTCAAGTAAATAAAGTGCATATTCATAACATAAGTCACTTTATTTGGTGAACTTAAACAAATCCCTTCATTTGCACAATATGGAACTCCATTCACTAAAAATAGAGGTCCACTAAGTTATTATCAAGGTTTGGTAAACAATAGCAACTCAAATGTATATGTTTTATAATAGGATAATTGATTAACTCTTATGCCTAATCGATTATCACTTGTTAAAAGTGGTATTTTGAAAGTCCATAACCGATTACCAGCTCTAGCTAATCGGTTATAACCAACTAGCATACATTCTGGAAGGGGTAAATAACGCCTTTGTTCCCAACCGATTATTTGACTTTTGTGGCTCTCTAGAAGAGACCAATAATCAATTAGCTACTTTGGTTAATTGGTTAGGTGGTTATCAAAGCTCTTTGGAATGATCAAATAACTGGTTAACTCTTATTGGCTAATCGGTTATTACCATTTCATAGCATTTTGGAGTAAGCAAATTGACTGCAGGATTTAAAGGATGCAAACTCAAGTGCAGGTTGTCTCAAGTAATAAATTTCTCGGAAGTCCGAAGTCGATCCACAGGGAATTGATGAAGAAAAATTAACTGAGGTAAGAAAAAAATTTTGTTACAACACCAAAAGTAATAAAAGATGTTCACAAATGAATTTAAGAACTTGCTTGGGTTAGGAGATCCACTCTTGGTAATAAATTAAAGGTAAGATTATTTCTCTTTATAACTCAATTGAAATCCACACACAACGGAGGTTCTAATCGGAAAATATAACATTCAAAGTTCAATTATATATGATTATGATTACTTTAATTATCTACCAATATTTGTAAATGAGTTCAAGCATTCACTGTGCCAATCATACTGTCTACAATAAATCAAGATCTCCATTATACAAAGAAGGTTTCTAAATTGATTGGAAACAAAATACAACACATATAATGTCTATTTGATAATATATCATTTAAGCACAAGAAATAGAATAATCTAACCTTATTTCATTACCAAGAGCTTCACTCTTTCACCCAAACAAGATGAAGATTTAGTTACTCATAGATAAGAAGAAAGAAAGAGAGAAGAAGAGAAAGATGAACATAGCTTCAATTTAGAGCAAGAGAAAATTACAACAAAGGAAAATAATAAACAAGCATAACCATAACTTCTAAAAACTAAGCCTAACACCAAGAGCACCAACTGATCAGCTCATGGTGCTTTTTATAGAGGATTAGGGATACAAAATGACAAAGGGACTGAGTAAGAGTAGGTGGATGAGTGGGTGGAGTGGTTGGATGAGTGGTTGAGTGGTTGGATTATTGAGATTCTTTGTCTCCGAAATCATTCATTACTTAACTCATGGATGCCGTCATCAAATGGAAAAGTCATCTTCATGAAAGTTGTAGATCTAGGTTTTAACTTTCAGATATCCAAATTTCAGCTCATTTCACTACCTATAACCCGATATATGACCCAATTACTGCAAATTGTTTAGATCCAGTTTCAGCACCTCTGTTTTGACTTCCAGACCTAATATCACCTCCAAACTGTCTGATCTGAGTTTTGTGTTCTTCAATAAAAGTTGTAGATATGGGTCTTAACTTTCGAGTGTCCAAATTTCAGCCCAAATAAGTTCCTACAGCTCGAGTTATGCTTTGATTACTGTACACTGTTCAAGTTCCAGTCACAAAACTCGTGTTCTGACTTCCAAGCTCAATTAGCTCCACTAGATGTCTGAATGAGACTTTGAGCTCTTCATCAAAGTTGTAGAGCTTTCTCTCAGATTTCCTACAAAGTAAAATTCATAATTTCTAGGCATCTAAAACTCAATATATGACCAAAATACAGAAACAGTGTAAAACTCAAATAATGCTGAAAAAATCAATTAAGTACAATTTGAGTCCAAACTTACAAAACATAACCAGGCTTAATCAATTAAGTACATGGAGAGTGTAAATGACTAAAAATGAGGGTTCATTAATGTATAAAATATATGATTATCAAATTCCCTCACACTTAGCTTTTTACACTCCTGGGCAAAACACATAAGACCAAAGCTACGAAACAAAGAAAAGCGACATAGACTCAAAAGCTAAAAACTCTAAAAGACTCGATGAAGCAAAAAGAGCAACCAGAAATTCAAGGGATCAAAGCATTAATGAGGTAACATTTCTTCACATCTCAAACCAACAAGCAAAGAAACTTCAGTTGAAAAGAATGAATCAAGAATGATAGATCCTCACAGAATTCACTCTCAATCTCTCAAGTGTTTAAAATGTAAATATTTCACTCTATTCAACCCATGAACAATTGTACTACTATAAGCTTACTTATCTTCTACTTCTCCACTACTCAAACCACATGCATACAAAAATCAAGAGAACTTTATTCAAGATTGTAATGGGGTCATGGTAAAGGAGAGGGGATAATATAGATATGAGAAGATAAATACCAAAGCGAATAAAAGAGCATTATGGTACAGTTAGAGTGGAGAAAATGTTTGAGAACATTCATCATAAAAGACAATCACCAATATTTGACTAATTTTTGTTGAAGATCAATCCCAAATTAGTGAATTGAATTCATTGTTAAACTTGAATCTTCTCATTTTCTTCCTATTGTTTCTAAGCATACACTTTGATTCTAGACTCTGATAATCCTTTGATTGCAACGGTGGTCAGTCTTTTTTTTTATTATTATTAGAACACACACCCCCACACTTATTCAAGAACAAAGTCAATGCTCTCTTATTCTCTAAGGTTGAGTAAAACATGTTTTTTTTAAGGCACATAATGAGCTAAAAACAAAGAATAGTCAAATAAGCTCAAAGGGGTTACACAAGGGAAAATATACAAGGATAGCTATTTGGTCAAAGTAGCTATTTCAAAATGCCTCAACCATATTTATGTATGCATGTGAAAATGTAGCCTAAAAAAGAATCAAAGTAAGTTCTAGAGTATCAATTCCATGAGTGAAAATCACATAAGAAAGAAGAGAATGTTATAGATATTCAATCCATTCATCAATAGGCTCAAAATCTCACAAGGCATATTTCTATCATTCTCAATCTACTATATCAACATTCAGATCTAAGCTTGTGAAATTTAAGAAAGAAGACAATTTATGCTAAGATCCAAGAATCCATTTGCTACTTCTACAAATGAACACTAAATAGTTACTACCTCAACTAAGATGCATCTCAAGAGTAATAAATTATTTTCAAAATTTACTCCTTATTCTGTCATCCTTAATTAGTTTTACTACGAATAGGTTTCTGACAGTCATATTACTAAACATACTTCCCAATTTAAATGCGTCTCAGGAGTGAAATTACTCCTTACTCTGCCATCATTCATTGGTTTAGTAAATTCATGACAATCATATCATACTTCCCAAAAAAGAAAAAAAGAAATTTTTTTGGTCAACTATCCTTCCCCCCCAACTAGATCACAACATTATCCTCAATGTTAAAATATAGATGAGTAAAAGATAGAAGATATTACCTGTTGAAGAAACCTGACACAGATTTAAACAAAAACAAAGTACGATAAATAAAATCAAAAGTAAAGGAAAGTTATAAACGAAGTGTCAAATCTGGCTTTTTTTTTTCATCTTGCTTCCCTCACTGCTTCCTGCTGACCAATCTATCTGAGCTATTGCTGGGTCAAGTTTATGAACAAAAGCTTCTAATTTATCAGTCAACTCATCAATAGTGAAAGCAGAGATAAGAAGTTATCTTACCGAAGGTGTGATAAATTTCTATTCCACAGCATGGTCAAGAAAGATTAACAAAATATTAAAGAAATTATTTACATTCAACAAACCTATGGGTTTATGGTGGATGTTCAGTTGGGCCCAAGAGACAATTTGAAAAACTTCTTCCAAGGTAACAAAATCACCTGGTAAGGCAATGAATGCATCATAGTTTTCAAGCATTATTTTCATTCGTTCATACATTGATGATACCTTAAATTCCTCCCCAATTGTCTTTCCATTGATGTT
This sequence comes from Ormosia emarginata, assembly GCA_029884605.1. Classification (NCBI taxonomy): domain Eukaryota; kingdom Viridiplantae; phylum Streptophyta; class Magnoliopsida; order Fabales; family Fabaceae; genus Ormosia; species Ormosia emarginata. The sequence goes on from JAQQTP010000068.1 coordinate 7,779,627, forward strand.
CTGTTGAGTTAAAGGTTCAGGAATGATACCTAAAACCTGACTGCCTCCTATATATGCAGCAAGTGATATAGCCCCATTAACCCACGGCAACCTCCCCTATATACAAGATGAATTTTCCTTGCAGCAAGTGATCGACCAAGAGTGGTAGCTACGTTCACAAACTCTAAACCCTTCCCATACTTAGACCCACAAAATACACAGATATTTTTAATTTGACAAACAGAAACACCTTCCATCTCTATACTCACCTTTCTCTCTGAATGATTCTGAGTTAGAGGAAAGTGGAGAAAATAGAGTGTTTAAATAGGAAAAAGAATGGAAAGGGTAATAATAGCACCTATAAGGGTAGGTTGGCTGTTGTCAGAAAAGTTTGAAATTAAGAAATATAGATTTTTTTTGTTTTTTTTACTACAAGAAAACCATCAGGATAAACAAGTCTAGAAACCCTTGAAGGACCTTGCTCAAAGGATTGTCTGTCCAAAACTAAAATACAGCAAAATCATACAAAGATAAAAGAAATATAATAGCAAATGATGACATACCTTTATGTACAATTTTCATGGCATGTCTTTAAACTGTGTGTCTTGAGTGTAGTAGTGGTATATCTTTATACTGCGTGTCACCAGTGCAGTAGACACTCACGTCCGTTTATTCGAAGAAAAGAAAAAGAAAAAACCATCGTGGGTTTCCATCTTGGGTCTAGAACCTGGAGAGCTCACACTTGGGCTCGTAACATCAACAAAGATGCTAAAATCTGAAACCCATAATGTCCAAGATCCAGAACGTCCCATCCTAGGGCGCTAAGAGCCCCTTCTAATAAAAGAGAGGATCAAGTTCAGATACCTCATACGCTTTGACAACTGCGGGTTACTTCTCACTAATAACCAGAGTGAGACGCTTCTGTCTGTCCATTAACTCCACAGTGCCTAGATGGTAAACATTGGGTTATGGAGTGCAGCTCTCTACAGAGCATGGTACACAAACCTTTTTTTAAGGATCAACGTGCAAAAGTCCACCCGAGTCAATGACGGGTCAGCCAAAAGCTGGGGCTCCACAACTAATTAAAGTCATGGTACTCATTCCGAATCACCCTTGTTCAAACATTTTTTCTATTTTTTTAGAAAACATGAAGAAAAAGAAAAAGATAATATGTACAGATTGTTGTGGATATGACTCACATCTGCCTCTGGTTTAACGCCCAGTAACGGTTTAAACGCCTTTTATGAGTCGAGGATAAGCTTCCCATCCAATTTTCTTATAAATTAGCAAACAGGATCGTTTAGAGTTAGTTTCCCAAGACTGTAGCATTTTTCTTCATCTTTGAAGAGATTACACAAATTAAGAAGTTCACGATGCACCAATCCACAAGAATGTGTCTCAAGAGTCAATAAGATATCATCTAATGACTCCTTACTCAGTCCATTCTTAATGAAGAAAATTTTATCGTCTCTGTTTGCGGAAACCATCCTCAAAGAATGACATTGCTTGTTACAATTCCATCGTCCACATTTGTGACAGACTTGTAACCTTTTTGCTCTTCTCCTTTTAGAATATGAACTTCTTCCAAAACCTGGCATATATGAGTCAAATGAAATTGAAGACTCACCTGCTAGTCAGACCTTTGCTTCAATTATCCAGCGTATATCTTCTGGCATACCCTTGTGCATTAACAATCTCAATCTTTCACATCTAACTTTATAGATTTTTGTCAGAGCATTTTGAGGGAGAGAAGGAAAATGTTTTCTCAGGTTTGAAAGAATGACATCCATTTTAAAGGAGAAGAAGGATTCAATTATTTTGGGAAACTGAAAAGCAAACCAACTTGAGAGTCACGGAGTACCATTATCCGCTACTTAACCGGCAACACAAAGAACTGCAAAAATAAGGCAACAAAATTAGAATAAATTCTAATCATAACAAGGATCAGAAAGAGAGATGAATTCTACCTCATCAACTTAGTTTTCCAGAAATGGTTTGAGTCTTTGTCCATTGACTTTAAACACATTACCATTCCTAGGATTCTCAATATCTACGGCCCCATGAGGATACACATGTTTGACAACAAAAGGACCACTCCACCTAGATCTCAATTTTCCAGGGAATAGGTGCAGGTGAGAATTATAAAGCAAAACTTTTTGATCAATTTCAAAATATTTTCTCAAAATTATCTTGTCATGAAAAGCTTTTGTTCTAACTTTATAAATCGTTGAGTTTTCATATGCATCATTTCTCAATTCCTCAAGTTCATTTAATTGCAATTTGCGTATCTTGCAAGCATCATCAAGATTTAGATTGAAAGCTTTAATGGCCCAAAATGCTTTATGTTCTAATTCTACAGGCAAGTGACAAGGTTTTCCATCGACTAATCGATAGGGTGACATGCCCAAGGATGTTTTGAAAGCAGTACGGTAAGCTCAAAGTGCATCGTTTAGTCTTAAAGACCAATCTTTACGATTTGGGTTAACCATTTTTTCTAAAATTTGTTTAATCTCTCTATTTGCCAATTCAACTTGTCCACTTATCTAAGGGTGATAAGGGGTGGCAATTTTGTGTGTAATACCATATTTTTTCATTAAAGATTCAAATAGTTTATTACAAAAATGTGTTCCCCCATCGCTGATGATAGCTCGAGGGATTCCAAATCGACACAAGATATTTTCTTTTAAAAATTTGAGAATAGTTTTATGATCATTGTGTCGGCATGGAATTGCCTCAATCCATTTTGAGACATAATCAACTACAACCAATATATACACAAATCCAAATGAGGATGGAAATGGACCCATGAAATCAATTCCCCAACAATCAAAAATTTCAATGACAAGGATGGGGTTCAGAGGCATCATGTTTCTTTTTGAAATTGAGCCCATCTTTTGACAATTTTCACAACTTTTGTAAAAAGTATAGCAGTCCTTAATTAAAGTGGGCCAATAAAATCTACATTGCAAGATTTTCGTAGCTATTTTCTTTGAAGAAAAGTGACCTCCACATGCTTCTGAGTGATAAAATTTTATGACACTACCTACCTTACTGTCAGGCACACATCTCTAAAAGATTTGGTCAGGACAATATTTGAATAAGTATGGGTCATCTCAATAAAAGTTTTTCACCTCTGTCAAAAATTTCTTCTTATCTTGGTGCGTCTATTGAGGCGGCATCTTCCCTGTTACAAGACAGTTGACTATGTTAGCAAACCAAGGCATGGAATTGACAAAATAAAAATTCATCAGGAAAAGAATCATTGATGGGTGTGTCATCAAAAGGTGAGCCTATTGTAAGTCTGGACAAATGATCAGCAATGACATTTTCGGCTCCTTTCTTATCTTTTATTGTGATGTTGAATTCTTGAAGCAACAAGATCCACCATATCAATCTTGGTTTGGCATCCTGCTTAGACATCAAATATCTAACAGCAGCATGATCGGTGAAAATCACAATAGAAGAACCAATTAAGTAAGATCAAAATTTGTCCAGTGCAAAAATTACAGTAAGTAGTTCTTTTTTAGTAGTGGTGTAATTCATTTGTGCACTATTTAAAGTTCTACTTGTGTAACAAATCATATGAGGCTTACCTTCCTTTCTTTGGCCTAAAACAACGCTCACAGCAAAATCACTAGCATCACACATCAACTCAAAAGGCAAAGACCAGTTAGGAGATTGCATGAAAGGAGCAGATGTCAGAAGATCAATTAATTTTTCAAAATATTTTTGACATTCTTGAGTTCAATCAAATGGTGCATCTTTCAACAAAAGATTACATAATGGTCTAGATATGGCACTTAAGTCTTTGATGAATCTTTTGTAAAATCCTGCATGTCCTAAAAAGGAACGAACTTCTCTGACTGTTTTTGGGGAAGGCAAATGGGCAATTAATTCAACTTTGGCCTTATCAACTTCAATTCCTTTAGAAGACATCACATGACCTAACACTATTCTTGAGGTAACCATGTAATGACATTTTTCCCAATTAAACACAAATCCTTTTTCTTCACATCTTTTAAGAACTTTTTCTAAATTATCAAGACAATTTTCAAAAGAATTTCTAAAAATTGTCAAATCATTAATGAAAACCTCTAAATAATGCTCAATCATGTCACTAAAAATGCTTAACACGCATATTTGGAATGTTGCCGGAGCATTACAAAGGCCAAAGGCATTCTTCTATATGTAAAAGTACCAAATGGACACGTAAAAGTGATTTTTTCTTGATCTTCTAATGCAATTGGTATTTGATTATAACCCGAATAACCATCAAGAAAATAGTAGTATGGATGTCCTGCTACCCTTTCCAGAATTTGATCAAGAAATGGCAAGGGGAAATGATCTTTCCTAGTAGCAGCATTTAATTTTCTAAAATCAATACACATACGCCAACTAGATGAGACTCGCATAGGTATTAATTCACCCTTATCATTTTCAACCACTGTTATTCCATATTTCTTAGGCACAACTTGTGTAGGGCTTACCCATTGGCTATGAGAGATAGGATAGATAATTCTAACATCAAGCAATTTAAGGACTTTAGCTCTAACTGTCTCTTTGATATGTGGATTTAATCTTCTTTAAGGTTGTTGAGAAGTTTTAGTATTATCCTCTAAATGTATTCTATGTATACAAATTAATAGATTAATACATTTTATGTCCTTTAATGTCCATCCAATTGCACTTTTATGCCTTTAAAGTACTTATGTTAACATACCTTCCTGTTCTTCAGTAAGAGACGAGGAAATTACTACTAGAAAGCTTTGCACTTCTCCTAAAAATGTGTACTTCAACCTAGTAGGTAATGGCTTTAGTTCCAGTGTGGGTACTGATGGGATTTAATTATAATTAAAAGTTTTAACCCAAGTGTAGGTTGTCTCAAGTAATAAATTCTCGGGAGTCCGAGGTCGATCCACAGGGAATTGATGAAGGGAAACTAATTTATTGAGGTAAAGAGAAGATGTGTCACGAGATTAAAGGTGATAAAAGTTGTTTACAAATGAAAAGGATTTGCTTGGGTTAGGAGATCCACTTTTGATAATAAATTAAGAATAAGATTATTTCATTTTATAACTCAATTGAAATCATGCATATTGAAGATTCCAATCGGAAAATTTAACATTCAAAGTTCAATTATGTAATTATATTATGGTTCCAATAATTATCTACTAATACTTGTAAATCGTCAAAAGCATCCAATGTGTCAATCCTATTGTCTACAATGGATCAAGATATTCATTATACAAGAATAGTATTTAAATTAATTAGAAACAACATATAATACATATAAAAGTCACATAAAAATATATCATTTAAAGCACAAGAAAGAAATAAATTTAACCTCAATTTATTACTAAAAGCTTCACTCTTTCACCTAAGCTAGATGAAAATTAATTACACATGAGAAAGAAGAAAATAAAAGAAAATCAAAAGAACAGAACCAAAAACAGAACCGCAGAACTTTTCCCCGGCACCCCTATTTATAGAAGTTTTTGAGGTTACTGTGCATATGCACAGTAACCTGCACAATAATTTTCACGTGATGCTACAGTGCTACAGTAACTTGCTACAGTGACTTGCTTGCGTCATGCTGATGTCATGCTGTCGTCGTGCTACAGTACCGCTACAGCAACTGCTACAGTGCCTAGTTTTTTTTTTTAAAAAAAAATCTTCTATGCAATCACATCCATTCTTCGATCCTTTGCATTTACCTAATAAAAATATATAAAAATACATAATTACAACACAATTTAAAATACTAAAAATATAACAAAACTTAAGAACAAACCCAATTAAAAAGATTAAAAAGAATGAAAAATACACACAATGAACAGTAAAAATTGTAAGTTTTGCAGGTTCATCACACCCCCACACTTGAGCTTTTGCACTCCTGGGCAAAATATATAAGACCAAAGCTAGGAAATAACACTGAACAAAAAAGCTAAAAACTTAAAAGATTTAATGAAACAAGAAGAGCAACTAGTCATTCAATGGAACAAAGCATTTTTTTTTTAATATTTCTTCACATCTCAAACCATCAAGCAAGGAAATTTCAGTTAAAAAGAATAAATCAAGAATGAAAGATCCTCAATTTTTGCAGGTCCATCAATTTTTAGGACAATGACCAATATCTAACTAATATTTTGTTGAAGATTAATCCCTAAATTGATGAAGATAAATACCAAAGAGAATGAATTCAGTGGAAAAGATATTTGAGAATATTCATCAATAAACCAATATCTAACTAATATTTTGTTGAAGATTAATCCCTAAATTGATGAGTTGAATTATTTTTAGGCATAAACCTTCTCCTTCTCTTCTGTTATTTCCAAGCATCTATCTTTATTTTAAATATGGATATGTCACATAATATATCAGATGATCAGCTTTTTCTTTTCTTTTTCTTTTCTTTTTCTTTTTTTTTACACACACACACACACCCCCACACTTGTTTAAGAACAAAGTTAATGCTCTCTTATTCCCTAAGGTCAGGTAAAAACATGTTTTTTTTAGGGCACGTAATAAGCTAAAAACAAGAACTGGCCAAGTAGGCTCAAAGGGGTTATACAAGGGAAAATATACAAGGATGGCTATTTGGTCAAAGTAGCTATTTTAAAATGCCTCAATTATATTTATGTATGCATGTGAAAATGTAGCCTCAAAAAGAATCAAAACAAGTTCTAGAGTAACAATTTCACGAGTGAAAATCACACAAGAAAGAAGAGAATAGTACAAGTGTTCAATCCATTCATCAATAGGCTCAAAATCTCACAGGGCATATTTCTATCATTCTCAATTCACCAATTTAACATTCAAATCCAAGCATGTGATTTTTAAGAAAGAAGAAAATTTATGCTATGACCCAAGATATGCTTTTTGCTACTTCTAAAACTTTTTTTTCCTTTTTTTTTCTTTTTTTTAAAATTAGAATTTAAAAGACAAAAACTTTGTTACTTCTACAAATTAATACTAGTTAAATACTAACTAAAAACTCCTTACTCTGCCACCAATTAAGATGCGTCTCAAGAGTAAATCACCGCAAGGGCAAAATTACTCCTTACTCTACCACCCTTCATTAGTTTAGTAAGTTCCGACAATCATATCAAACATTCCACATTTGTATTTTTTATTTTTTTTTTATTTTTTTTATAAAACTATCCTTTCCCCCAACTAGATCACAACGATTAATACGTAATGTTAAAATATAAATGAGTAAAGGATAGAAGATATTACTTTGGAGAAATCTAACACAAATTGAAAGCGAGAAACAAAGTACGATAAATAAAATCAAACCCATTAAAGATGAAGTGTCGATCTGGCTTTCTTTTTTTTTGCCGCTTCCCTCTTTCGCTTACGATGACCAATCTATCGAGCTAGGACTTTATCAGTTCATAAACAAAAGCTTCTAATTTATCAATCACTCATCAATAGTGGAGGCGAGAGATAAGAAGTTTTCTTACCGAAGGAGTGATAAATTGTTGTTCCATGACTTTATCAAGAAAAATTAACAAAAGATCAAAGAAATTATTAACATTCAACAAACCAATGGGTTTATGGTGGATGTTCTTTCGCGACAAGAGACAATTTGAAAAATTTCTTCCAAAGTACCAAAACCACCTGGTAAGGCAATAAATGCATCGAGTTGTCAAGCATTTTTTTCATTCGTCCATGCATAGATGATACCTGGATTTCTTCTCCAACTGTCTTGCCAGTGATGTTATTTTGAGTTAAAAGTTTAGGAATGATACCTAAAACCTGATTGCCTGCTATAAATGCAGAGAGTGATATAGCCCCATTAACCCATGACAACCACCCCCATATACAACATGAATATTCCTTGCAAGAAGTGTTTGACCAAGAACGGTAGCTGCGTTTGCAAACTCTAAACCCTTCCCATAACTTGACCCACAAAAAACACAAACATTTTTAATGTTACGAACAGGAGGTCCCATAATTTCACCTTCCTTTGAATGATTATGAGTTGGAGGAAAGTGAAGAGAATGGAGTGTTTAAATAGGAAAAAGAAGGGAAAAAGTAATCATAGCACCTATATGGGTGGGTTAGCTGTTGTCAGAAAAGTTTGAAATTAAGAAATACGATTTTTTTTAACTTTTTTTTTGTTTTTTTTTGTTTTTTTTGTTTATTTTTTTTTAACTTCAAGAAAACCATCAGGGTAAAGAAGTTTAGAAACCCATGAAGGATCCTGCTTAAAGGATCGTCTGTCCAAAAATCAATATACAACAAAATCATACAAAGATAAAAGAAATACAATAATAAATGAGGACATACCTGTATGTACAGTTTTCATGGCGTATCTTTATACTGCGTGTCATGAGTGCAGTAGTGGGATGTATTTAAGTTGCGTGTCACCAGTGCAACATATGAATTCCACAAGGATTGCCGAACCGACAACAAGTACCTTTGAATCCTTTCCGTCCTGCTTACGGAAGAACAACCCTCTATCTTCCTGCAAACCTAATTAAAGGCCTGTATTCTAATAAGATGGTACCTAACCGCAGCCAGTCAGAACACGCCATAGAGACCTACTAATTAAAGTAAGTATACGGCCTCGCCCACGGTTTTCGTTCACTTTGTAAAGACGGACGCTTCTTTTTGTCCATCGGCCGCTACTGAGCCTTGGTTCCAAGAAGCGGGAATGTAGCACACGGCTCTCTACAGAGCATGGTACACGAACTTTATTTATATACTGGCGTGTGAAAGTCTTCTCCTGAGTCTATGACAGGACGGGCATCTGCCCAGGGCTCCTAATCTAATTAAAGATCAAGTATAACCGTAGTTTCGCCCTCTATTTTTTTTTTAATTAATTTTTTTTGGCTTTTTTTTCTTTTTTTTTCAAGTTTTTAGAAACATGATGAAAGATGGGTGTATACTTACTTGAGATTGGGATGGAGGTAGTCTGCTCTTTCGGCTTTGTGCCAAAGCATTGTTGACTAGTATTAGACCCATTCAAGACCAGCGCAACATAGGGCTCCCAAAAGGGACAAGTGGCCATAATACAACTGGCTGCCTCACATGTGGGATACAATCTACCTTCTTTGTTTTCTAATTAAGAAGGCTGGATCAAGATGCATGCATTTCCCCATTCACGTTGTGTGTTACCAAAGCCAAACCCAAGTTGTATTCCTTTTTTTTAAAAAAAATTGTAATCTCTCTTTTTTTTTTGATTTTTTTTTGAACAAGAAGAAGAAGAAGAAGAAGAAGAAGAAGAAGAAGAAGAAGAAGAAGAAGAAGAAGAAGAAGAAGAAGAAGAAGAAGAGGAAGAAGAAGAAGAAGAGATATGTGCATGTTGTTGTGAATGTGGCTCACATCTGCCTCTGGTTTCACGTCCAGAAACGGCTTAAACGCCTTCTATGAGTCGAGGATAAGCTTCCCATCCAATTTTCTTATAAATTGGCAAACAGGGTCTTTTAGAGTCAGATTCCCAAGACTATATTGCTTTTGTTCATCCTTGAAGAGATTCCACAAATTAAGAAGTTCACGATGCACAAGTCCACAAGAATGCGTATCAAGAGTCAATAAGATATCATCTAATGACTCCTTACTCAGTCCATTCTTAATGAAGAAAATTTTATCTTCTCTGTTTTTGGAAACCATCCCCAAAGAACGACATCGCGTGTTACAATTCCATCTTCCACATATGTGACAGACTTGTAATCTTTTTGCTCTTCTCCTTTTAGAATATGAACTTCTACCAAGACCTGGCATGTAAGAGTCAAATGAAATTGAAGACTCACCTGCTAATTGAACCTTTGCTTCGATTATCCAGTGTACATCTTCTGGCATACCTTTGTGCATTAACAATCTCAATCTTTCACATCGAACTTTGTAAATTTTTTTAAGAGCATTTAGAGGGAGAGAAGGAAAATGTTTTCTCGGAGTTTGAAAGAATGACATCCATTTTAAAGGAGAAGAAGGATTCGGTTATTTTGGGAAAGTGAAAGAGAGCAAACCGACTTGAGAGTCACGGAGTACCGTCATCCGCCATTTAACCGGGGAGCTAAAGAACTGCAAAACAAAATAAAACTACAAAATTAGAGTAAATTTTTCACATAACAAGGATCAGAAAGGGAAATGAAATCTACCTCAGCAGCTTGATTTTCTAGAAATGGTTTAAGTCTTTGTCCATTGACCTTAGATACATTACCATTCCTAGGATTCTCAATATCTACGGCTCCATAAGGATATACATGTTTGACAATAAAAGGACCAGTCCACCTAGATCTCAATTTTTTAGGGATTAGGTGCAGGCGAGAATCATAAAGCAGAACTTTTTGACCAATTTCAAATTTTTTTTTTCAAAATTGTCTTGATTGTGGATTTTATTGGATTTGTCTTTTGACAATTTTCACAACTTTTGAAAAAAATATAGCAGTCTTTAAATAAAGTGGGCCAATAAAATCTGCTTTGTAAGATTTTCACAGCTTTTTTCTTTGAAGAAAAATGACCTCCACATGCTTCTGAGTGACAAAATTTAATGACACTACTTACCTTATTGTCGGGCACGCATCTCTGAAAAATTTGGTCAGAACAATGTTTGAACAAGTATGGGTTATCCCAATAAAAGTTTTTCACCTCTGTCAAAAACTTTTTTCTGTCTTGATGTGACCACTGAGGCGACATCTTACCTTCTTGTTCTTCAGTAAGAGACGAGGAAATTACCACACGGGAAAACTTTGCTTTTCTCCCAAAGATGTGTACTTCGACCCAGCGGGTAATGGCTTTAGTTCCAGTGTGGGTACTTCTTCATGGGCATTATTATTCATGGGTTTTAGCTTTTTGAATTTTGGCTTTCTTCCTTTGTATTCCATTGCTTGTGTACAATCAAGCAAAGAACATATTTCAGAAATATCACCATCTACTTGCGTACCTGAATCAAATGAATTAATTAAACAAACTTCTAATGGGTCAGAAGAACTCCCTTTTAGAAGATGATCTTCTACAATGGTTTCAATTCCTTCAACTTCCTCATTTTCATCAAGGACTTCCTGTGGTTGCTTGCACATGTTAAAAACATTGAGATCCAGTGTCATGTTTCCAAATGTTAGCTTCACCACTCCATTTCTGCAATTTATCAAAGCATTAGATGTTGCTAAAAATAGACGGCCTAAAATAACAGGAATTGACTTGCAACTATCAACTATAGGTTCAGTATCCAAGACAATAAAATCCACAGGATATATGAATTTATCAACTTGAACTAACACATCTTCCACTATTCCTCTTGGAATTTTAATTGATCTATCAGCAAGTAGAAGAGTTACAGAAGTTTGTTTTAACTCACCCAAGTTGAGTTGCTGATAAACTGAATATGGAAGCAAATTGACACTAGCACCAAGATCAAGTAAAGCTTTTTCAATTTTATGTTCTCCAATAATGCATGAAATTGTAGGACAACCAGGGTCTTTATATTTCAACGCATTATTATTCGAAAAATGAAGCTTACATTGCTCGCCAAAAATGCTTTCTTTTTCACATTTAATTTCCTTTTAACAGTGCACAAGTCTTTTAAATATTTGGCATAAGAAGGAATCTGTTTGATAACATCTAACAAAGGAATATTGACTTTCACTTGTTTCAAAATTTCAAAAATTCCAGTGTTATTGTCCAATTTCTTTGGATTATTCAATGCTTGAGGAAATGGGGGTGAAGGCGAGAGTTTAGTCTTATTTTGGTCAACTTCTTGATTTTCTTGAGGAATTGGTTCATCTTCTTTCTCACAAGATTCAGGGATTTGTTTTTCAACAACCTTTCCACTCCTAAGAGTTATCACAGAATTGACTTGATTTATTTGTTGGTTTTCTGAACTACCCTCATTTAGACTATATTGACCTTTGGAATTTGGTTGAGGTTGAGAAGGAAATTTTCCTTTCTCATGAATGGTGAGTGCAGAGGTAAGTTTGGAAAGAGTTTCTTTTATGTCAATCATGGTTTGATTGGTTTGTTTATTAATGGCTTCTTGTTTTTCTATGAATGCATGCAGTGTTTCTTCTAGGTTTTTCCTATAAGGTGCAAATCCTTGAAAATTTTGAGAGTCTTGTTGTGCCTGAGGAGGTGGTGGTTGCATGAATTGTGACTGAGTATTGTTCCTCCAGCTGAAGTTAGGATGATTTCTCCATCCTGGATTGTATGAATCTGAAAAAGAAGAAGTAATTGGCTTTTTAAAATTATTTATTGCATTTACTTGCTCATGTACAACTTCTTTAAAAACAGGAATGTTAGGACATTCGTGTGTTGAGTGTCCTAAGTCATCACAAATACCACAAATTTCTTCATTTTGCCTGATTTGATTTCTTTCTTTTGCTTTTCTTAATTCCATAGCTTCAATCCTTCTAGCCAAACTAGCATACCTTGTATTTAAATCTTCTTCTTGACTAAGATGGTATTTTCCTTTTCCTGCATTTACAAGGTTATATCTAATTGAATTTTCAGAAGGATTAATTTCATGCCAAGATTGAGAATTTTCAGCCAAATGATTTAAATAATCTAAAGCATCTTCGGGTTCTTTATCAAGAAATTCACTATTACACATCGTTTCCACAAATTGTTTAGTTTCGAGTGTTAAACCTTCATAAAAGAAGCTTATAGTTCGCCATTTTTCAAAACCATGATGTGGGCAAGAATTTAACAAATCTTTAAAACGTTCCCAACTTTGAAAATATGCTTCATTTGAATTTTGGGAAAAATTTTGGATTTGTCTTTTCAAAGCATTAGTTTTATGTGTTGGAAAAAATTTCTTTAAAAACTCACTTTGCATTTCTTGCCATGTGCCAATTGATCTTGGTTTCAAAGCATTAAGCCAAGTTTTTGCCATATCTTTCAAAGAAAAAGGAAACAATTTAAGCTTAACAATTTCTTGAAATATTTTTTGATCATTGAAAGCAATACAAACTTCTTCAAATTCTTTTAGATGTAAATATGGGCTTTCATTTTCTAAACCATGAAAATTGGGCAGTAAAGAAATCATACCTGGCTTAAATCTAAAATTATTAGCATTAAGTGGAAAGATAAAACATGATGGACTAGAATTTCGAGGTGGTTGCAAATATGCACGCATAGTTCTTAATGGTTGATTTCCTTGTTCATCATGTATACTTTCATTTTCAGCTCGTTGTGTTTGATTATCATGTTCAACATGTGCACCTTCAAATTCAGCCATTATGTTAATTGTGTGTGATTGTGATTCAAATAAATCAATATATAGATTACTTGGATTAATTTTAATCAAACGTCCAGAATTTGAATCACGATACCAGTTAAGCATAAATAAGTGACATAAAATAAAAATAATATACAAGAAGGCGGTATACACCGGCCGTTAAATATTAATTAGGATGTGGTATAAACCAGCCACCCAAAAGTAAAAAAATAAAAATGACAGAATTTAAAAGTTAGAAAAGTTAGATTGCAGAAAAATAAATGACAGAAATTAAAAGTTAGATTACGTAAAATAAATAAATAATAAAAAAAGAGGCGGTATACACCGGCCGTTAAATATCAAGAAGGATGGGGTAATAAACCAGCCACCAAATAAAAAATGCAAAAAGTAAATTACAGTAAAGTAAAAGGGAGAGTTACTCCACCACCGAGTTAGTGCGTAAAAATAAAAGGGAGAATTAACCCCTTGGACAAGAAAGTAAAAGGGAGAATTACCCATTTGAGTTAATATATACAAAAGGTTAAAAAAAATTTAAATTTTTTTACTATTTACTATTTACGTTACTATTTATATTATTATTTAAAATATATATATATATATATATATATATATATATATATATATATATAATAATACTAGTTAGTATATTAGTAAATAGATAAATAAAAAAAAAAAGAGTAGAGGAAGAATATACCGAGAGTGAAGTTTACTTACGAGAAAAGAGAACCTCAATATATTAGAACTTCAAATCAAGTCCCAAGAACGCGCCAAAAACTTGATGGGATTTAATTATAATTAAAAGTTTTAACCCAAGTGTAGGTTGTCTCAAGTAATAAATTCTCGGGAGTCGAGGTCGATCTGAGGAATTGATGAAGGAAACTAATTTATTGAGGTAAAGAGAAGATGTGTCACGAGATTAAAGGTGATAAAAGTTGTTTACAAATGAAAAGGATTTGCTTGGGTTAGGAGATCCACTTTTGATAATAAATTAAGAATAAAATTATTTCATTTTATAACTCAATTGAAATCATGCATATTGAAGATTCCAATCGAAAAATTTAACATTCAAAGTTCAATTATGTAATTATATTATGATTCTAATAATTATCTACTAATACTTGTAAATCGTCAAAAGCATCCAATGTGCCAATCCTATTGTCTACAATGGATCAAGATATTCATTATACAAGAATAGTATTTAAATTAATTAGAAACAACATATAATACATATAAAAGTCACATAAAAATATATCATTTAAAGCACAAGAAAGAAATAAATCTAACCTCAATTTATTACTAAAAGCTTCACTCTTTCACCCAAGCTAGATGAAAATTAATTACACATGAGAAAGAAGAAAATAAAAAGAACAGAACCAAAAACAGAACCACAGAACTTTTCCCCGGCACCCCTATTTATAGAAGTTTTTGAGGTTACTGTGCATATGCACAGTAACCTGCACAATAATTTTCACGTGATGCTACAGTGCTACAGTAACTTGCTACAGTGACTTGCTTGCGTCATGCCGATGTCATGTCTTTGTCGTCGTCTACAAGAATAGCTACAAAGAATCAAGCTACTGATTACCTAGTTTTTTTTTTTAGAAAATCTTCTATGCAATCACATCCATTCTTCGATCCTTTGCATTTACCTAATAAAAATACATAAAAATACATAAAAATACATAATTACAACACAATTTAAAATACTAAAAATATAACAAAACTCAAGAACAAACCCAATTAAAAAGATTAAAAAGAATGAAAAACACACACAATGAACCGTAAAAATTGTAAGTTTTGCAGGTTCATCAGGTACTTCTTCATGGGCATTATCATTCATGGGTTTTAGCTCTTCAAATCTTGGTTTCCATCCCTTGTACTCCATTACCTGTGTACAATCAAGCAAAGAACATATTTCAGAGATATCATCTTCTAATTGCATGCCTAAATCAAATGAATTGACTAAACAAATTTCTAATAGGTCAGCAAAACTCCTTGTTTGAAGATGATCATCTATAATGACTTTAATTCCTTCAACTTCCTCCTTTTCATCAAGGACTTCCTGTGGTGGCTTGCACATGTTAAAAACAATGAGCTCCAGTGTTATATTTCCAAATGTTAGCTTCACCACTTCATTTCTGCAATTTATCAAAGCATTAGATGTTGCTAAAAATGGACAGCCTAAAATAACAAGAATTGACTTGCAACTATCAACCATAGGTTTCGTATCTAAGACAATAAAATCTACAGGATATATGAATTTATCAACTTAAACTAACACATCTTCCACTATTCCTCCTGGAATTTTAATTGATCTATCGGCAAGTAGAAGAGTTACAGAAGTTAGTTTTAACTCACCCAAGTTGAGTTACTGATAAACTGAATATGGAAGCAAATTGACACTAGCACCAAGATTAAGTAAAGCTTTTTCAATTTTATGTTTTCCAATAATGCATGAAACTGTAGGACAATCAGGGTCTTTATATTTCAACGCATTATTATTATGAAGAATGGAACTTACCTGTTCAGCCAAAAATGCTTTCTTTTTCACATTTAGTTTCCTTTTAACAGTACACAAGTCCTTCAAATATTTGGCATAAGAAAGAATCTGTTTGATAGCATCTAAAATTGGAATATTGATCTTCACTTGTTTCAAAATTTCATAAATTTCAGTGTGGTTGTCCAATTTCCTTGGATTATTCAATGCTTGAGGAAATGGGAGTGAAGGCGAGAGTTTAGTCTTCTTTTGGTCAACTTCTTCATTTTCTTGGGGAATTGGTTCATCTTCTTTCTCACAAGGCTCAGGAATTTGTTTTTCAACAACCTTTCCACTCCTAAGAGTTATCACTGACTTGACTGGACCTATTTGTCAGTTTTCTGAACTCCCCTTATTTAGACTGTACTAATCCTTGGGATTTGGTTGAGGTTGAGAAGGAAATTTTCCTTTCTCGTGAATGGGGAGTGCAGAAGAAAGTTTAGTAAGAGTTTCTTTTATGTCAATCATGGTTTGATTGTTTTGTTTATTAATGACCTCTTGCTTTTCTATGAATGCATGCAGTATTTCTTCAAGGTTTTTCCTATATGGTGGGACATAAGGTACATATCTTTGAGAATTTTAAGAGTCTTGTTGTGCTTAAGGAGGTGGTGGTTGCACGAATTATGACAGATTATTATTCCTCTAGCTAAAATTCGGGTGATTTATCCATCCTAGATTGTATGTATCTGAAAAAGAAGAAGTAAATGGCTTTTTAAAATTATTCATTGCATTTACTTGCTTATATACAACTTCTTTAAAAACAGGAATCTTAGGACATTCATGTGTTGAGTGTCCTAAGTCATCACAAATGCCACAAATTTCTTCATTTTGCACAAATTTGATTTCTTTTGCTTTTCTTAATTCCATGGCTTCAACCTTTCTAGCCAAACTGGCAAACCTTGCATTTAGATCTTCCTCTTGAATAAGGTGATATTTTCCTTTATCAGCACTTGCAAGGTTAGATCTAATTGAATTTTCAGAAGGGTTAGTACTATGCCAAGATTGAGAATTTTCAGCTAGTTGGTTTAAATATTCTAAAACTTCATCAAGTTCTTTATCAAGAAACTCACTATTGCACATTGTTTCCACAAATTATTTAGTTTTAGGTGTTAAACCTTCATAAAAGAAGCTTATAGTAAGCCATTTTTCAAAACCATGATGTGGGCAAGAATTTAACAAATCTTTAAATCGTTCCTAACATTGAAAATATGCTTCATTTGAATTTTGGAAAAAAATTTGGATTTGTCTTTTCATAGCATTGGTTTTATGTGTTGGAAAAAATTTCTTCAAGAACTCACCTTGCATCTCTTGCCATGTGCCAATTGATCTTGGTTTCAAAGTGTTAAGCTAAGTTTTTGCTTTATCTTTGAAAGAAAAAGGAAACAATTTAAGCTTAACAATCTCTTCGGTGCAATTTGGGTCATTGAAAGCAATACATACTTCCTCAAATTCTTTCAGATGTAAATATGGGCTTTCAGACTCTAAACCATGAAAATTAGGAAGTAAAGAAATCATACCTGGCTTGAATATAAAATTATTGGCATTAAGTGGAAAGATAAAGCATGATGGACTAGAATTTCGAGGTGGTTGCACATATTCACGCATGGTTCGCAATGGTTGATTTTCATGTTCATCATGTACACTTTCATTTTTAGTCATTGTGTCAATTGTGTGTGATTGTGATTCAAGCAAATCAATATATAAAGTACTAGAATTAATTTTAACTAAACGACCAGAATTTAAATCACAATACTAATTAAGCATAAATAAATGACTTAAAATAAAAAAATAATGTACAAGTCAGCAGTTTACACCAGCCATTAAATATTAAGAAGGATGTGGTATAAACCAACCACCCAACAAATATTAATAAGTAAAAAGTTAGATAACTGATAAAGTAAAAAGTTAGATAATTAGAGAGTTAATATTTAGTAAGTTAGAAGGTGCAGAACGTAAAATACAGAAAATAAAGTGCGGAAAGTAAAATACAGAAAGTAAAAGTGTGGAAGCTAAATTTAAAATATGAAAATCGGAGAGAGGCAGAGCCCCACCAGAGCCGGCGAAAGAGAAGAGAAGAAGAAAGATTATTTTATTATGTTAGAAAGCAAAAATAAATAATAGAAATTTAAAAGTTAGAGAGCAGAAAATAAATGACGTAAATTAAAAGTTAGTAAAAATAAGTAAATGACATAAATATAAATGTTAGAAAGTTAGTATGTTAACAAGTTAGTAGGTTAGCAAGTTAGTAAATTAAAAGAGTAGAAATAGAATTTACCAGATGATGAATATACAAGATGATGAAATTTACTTTAAAAAAAAGAACCTCAATAAATTAAAGCTTCAAATCAAGTCCCCGGCAACGGCGCTAAAAACTTGACTGCGGGATTTAAATGATGCAAACCCAAGTGCAAGTTGTCTCAAGTAATAAATTTCTCAAGAGTCCGAGGTCGATTCACAAGGAATTGATGAAGAAAAATTAATTGAGGTAGGAAAAGAATTTTGTCACAATACCAAAAGTAATAAAAGATGTTCACAAATGAATTTAAGAACTTGCTTGGGTTAGGAGATCCACTCTTGGTAATAAATTAAAGGCAAGATTATTTCTCTTTATAACTCAATTGAAATCCACACACAACGGAGGTTCTAATCGGAAAATATAACATTCAAAGTTTAATTATATATGTAATCATATTATAATTCCTTTAATTATCTACCAACATTTATAAATGAGTTCAAACATTCACTGTGCCAATCATATTGTCTATAATAAATCAAGATCTCCATTATACAAAGAAGGTTTCTAAATTGATTAGAAACAAAATACAACACATATAATGTCTATTTGATAATATATCCTTTAAGTACAAGAAATAGAATAATCTAACCTTATTTCATTACCAAGAGCTTCACTCTTTCACCCAAGCAAGATGAAGATTTAGTTACTCATAGATAAGAAGAAAGAAAGTGAGAAGAAGAGAAACATGAACATAGCTTCAATTTAGAGTAAGAGAAAATTACAACAAAAGAAAACAATAAACAAGCATAATCATAACTTCTAAAAACTAAGCCTAACACCAAGAGCACCAAATGATCAGCCCATGGTGCCTTTTATAGAGGATTAGGGATACAAAATGACAGGAGGACTGATTAAGAGTAGGTGGATGAATGGGTGGAGTGTTTGGATTATTGAGATTCTTTGTCTCCGAAATCATTCATTACTTAACTCATGGATGCCGTCATCAAATGGAAAAGTCATCTTCATGAAAGTTGTAGATCTGGATCTTAACTTTTAGATGTACCAATTTCAGCTCATTTCACCACCTACAGCCCGATATATGACCTAATTACTGTAGACTATTCAGGCCCAGTTTCAGCACCTCTGTTTTGACTTCCAGGCCCAATATCACCTCCAAGTTGTCTGATCTGAGTTTTGTATTCTTCATGAAAGTTGTAGATATGGGTCTTAACTTTCGAATGTCCAAATTTCAGCCTAAATAAGTTCCTACAGCCCAAGTTATGCTCTGATTACTGTACACTATTCAGGTTCCAGTCACAAAACTTGTGTTCTGACTTCCAAGCCCAATTAGCTCCACTAGATGTCTGAATGAGACTTTGAGCTCTTGATCAAAGTTGTAGAGTTTTCTCTTAGCTTTCCTACAAGGTAAAATTCATAATTTCTAAACATGTAGAACTCAAGATATGGCCAAAATACAGAAACAGTGTATTTCCTACAAGAAGCATTGTATTCGAATATCCAGAAAGGCTTCGTACATAAGATCCTAAGTCTTAAAGCTAATCTTGAAAAACTTGGACTTGGTCTTCTCATCATCTTCATGTTTGTTATCATCAAAACTATAATTGATGGCAGCTAGCCAATTACATTCTCCCCCTTTTTGATGATGACAAACTAACATTGGAGAAAAGTATTAGTTCATATAAATTGGAATTCACAAAGTTGTTTAGAGATACTTACTCCCCCTCTTTTTCATAAGAGGTGATATATATCAGAGATGTACACAACAGCTCCCCCTTACTTTTGGAATTCAATTTCTATTTTTGTCTTACCGAACTTTTACTTTTTCTCCCCCTGACTTTTCTCAATTTTCTCAAACAAAAAATTCAAGCTTTTCTCCCCCTTTTTCTCATGATAAAAAAGATGGGACAAGATAAAGCATAAAACTAAATAGAGTATATGCCAATCCAACAAGATATATTCATGTGTAGCATATAAGAATAGCAACAGAGTATAATTTTATAAATTTAGCAATATAAGCACAATATTCAGCACATGAGCAAAGATATATTCATTCATTGATCAACTAATTACATTGTATTATCATCAAAACAGTCATTACATTTACCAAGAGAATTACTTATATTTGATACCACTTGTTATTAAAATCTTATAAATCTGTCATATATCAAGAGAATCATAGATATTAAACATTTTACTTGATGAAATATGCTATAGGGATCAAAGCATTGTATAGAACTAGCATTATTTACCCTATATGCAATGACAAAAAAAATAATATCCAATTTGGCACTTTTGTCAATGCTAAGCATATTACTCAAAAAAAATATTTAATCATTTAAGATCAATTAATCAACGAGTATCATACAATCCATATAGAATATCACAATCGCTTATTGAATTAGATAAAGAGATATGCTTCTTTGTAATGTTCTTCGTTTATTGGTCCTTTAAGTTTGAGCTTTCTTCCATTAAGTATTTCATTTCAATGTGCTTGAAGAAAATCTCTTCATGTCCTCTTCATTCAATTCCCTCAAGTTGAATAATCTTTTTCATTTAAGAGTTTGCTTGAGATAGTTATAACCCTACAAAACAATTCAAAGAATTTTCCTTGGTATCCATTAATTTTTGGATCCATAGAGGTTAGCTAAACTCATAAGCAAATAAGCATTCAAAATAATAAGTAAAGAAAAATAGCAAATGAGTTCATAAAAGCAGAAGATATTTTGTTGATTAATTTGGCCAAGTGACAATTTGTTTAATACCACTTGTTGCAATTGTTATCATGTTCATATATATATCAAAATAGTAGCCAATTACATTAAGCATTTGCATTACAAGGAATTTAAATATGCAGCATATTCTTGAGAAAAAGAAGGGGCAAGAACAAGCTAAGAAATATGCATTTAAGAACATCTTGTAATTTTTATTTAAGGCATAAATTTAGGCTCAAAAGAAATAAGATATATTTCATCAAAAACATGTCATCCTTAGAGTCAAATATATTTATATTTGCATTTGCATAAAAAAAAAGAACAGAAAGAGATCGGGCTGTAAATTTGACTTTCAGCCATGTGGTATTCGAATACCTCTTACTGTATTCGAATACCCACCATAGAAGAGAAGACAAGGCAGGTGCAAGTATTCGAATGCCTTGGAAGGTATTCGAATGCTCCAGAGGCATATGAGAAATACTGATAAGATAAGTCTCTGGTTATTCGAATACTTGTTGAGTTATTCGAATACACCAACTTATAGAAACATAATATCGCTGTACTGATGTATGGTATTCGAATACCTTATGATGGTATTCGAATAAAACTATCAGAAAAACATAGATTTTCACATACAGATGCAATGGTATTCGAATACTATAGGGAGGTATTTGAATAACTTAAACATAAAAACACATATTTTACGTCCAAAAAGGTATATTTGAGATATGAAAACTTACCTTTTGATGGAAACACTAAAAAAAATGCAAGTCCAAGCCTCATAGAGACAAAAAGGAGAGCTTGGAATTATTTCTAGTCTTGTACTTGCAGCAACCACTTTCAAAATGCCAAAGTCAGCTCTTGGCCTTCAAGCACACCTACAACACATTTCAATTTGTGGCTTTTGGTACCCAAATTTTCTTGGGTCCTTGAATGTCAGTTTTGGGTATAGTACCATTGGGAACCCATATCATTTTAGTTCCAATTTTTGTATTAATGTTTTTCTTTGCATTGCATGTTGATGCATTATGACCCTTTTTCCCACAATAGAAACATTTAATAAATGGGCTACATGAAATGCTAGAATTAACAAAGAAATCTTTATAAAATTTTTGTTGATTTTTCGGGTTATATCCTATCCCGGCTTTTTCAAAAACAACCCTTTGTTTTCTTAATATGATATTTAAATTATCTCTTCCGAGAGTGAATTTAGCAAGAGTGTTCTTTAAGTCTTCAATTTCTTTTTCAAGCATATGACATAAAGAATAAGATGAAGAAGTAGAAGCATGTGAAGTGCAGGTTGAGCATGCATCAATTAATCCTAATATCTCATTTTTAATTTTTAATTCTTCAATTTCTTTATTCAAAATTAGAATTTAATTTTGTGAGCCTTATTGATTCGTCATGCAATTCTTCGAAAGCATCTTGTAATTCATCATAAGAAGGAGATAAGTCAGAATTTACCTCGTTGTCGCTTTCTTCTTCTTCTTCTCCTTTGGCCATAAAACATAGATGGGCTTCTTCGTTATCTGAGCTATCAGTGAAGTCCATATCATTGTCTTCCCATGCTATGTAGACTCTTCTTTCTTTGGAAGGTTTCTTTTCAAATTTCTTTGGGGGAAAAGGCGGTCTTCTTTGAGTTCCCTTTTTCTTGAGAAACTTACCAAATTTTCTTACCAGAAGATTGAGATTTTGTTCATTTAGCTCAACATTGTCCACGTCATCTCCATCATCTTCATCTTCACTATTGATAGTGGAGGTGGTGGCTTTAAGTGCAATCCATTTCTTCTTCTTATCGTTTTCCTCACTTTGGTTAAGTCTGTTCAGTTCTAGTTCATGCTCATGAAGCTTTCCAAAGAGGGTAACCAGGGACATTGTTGACAAGTCCCTCGATTCTGATATGGCTGTTACTTTGGGTTGCCAAATCCTGCTAAGACATCTCAACACTTTGTTAATCAAATCTTCGTTAGAAAAACTTTTTCCTAAAGATGCAAGATGATTAACTATGTGGGTGAACCTCTTTTGCATTTCTTGAATACTTTCAGCATGGTTCATTCTAAATAATTCATATTCGTGAGTAAGAATTTATTCTCGATCTCTTTACTTCACTAGTACCCTTATGGGTAACTTGTAAAGTGTCCCACATTTCTTTAGCAGTTTTACAATTTGAAATTCTAAAAAATTCATCATACCCCAAAGCAGTGGTAATGATGTTTGTGGCTATCAAGTTATATTGAACTTTTCTTTTATCATCTTTAGACCAATCATTTCTAGGTGTCTCGATTTTTACACCATCAACAACTCGTGTAGGTATAAATGCGTCGTTTTCGACAACATCCCACACATCTAGATCAATAGTTTCGATAAAGATTTTCATTCTTTCCTTCCAATAGGCATAACCATCCCCATTGAAAAAGGGTGGTCGATTTATGGAAGTTGCTTCTAAAAAACCATTTGATGAAGTCATGTACTCTTGAAGCGGCTAAGCTTTTTATACAAGAGTCTAGCTCTGATACTACTTGTTACCTAAATGGCTTCCAGTACTCAAGAGGGGGGTGAATTGAGTATTTAAAACTTTTTCGCAAACCTTTTTTAACACAAATTTCTTGAAGTAAATATTAAAAAAATATATGAAAAAGAATAAAATGATTGAAGGCTTTAAGTGCAGCAAATTAACAGATAAGCAAAGATAAATAAAATGCTATAAATAAATAGAGATAAAGATGAGAAGAGCAGACACGATATTTATCTTGGTTCGACCACCAACCACTTGTGGCCTACGTCCAGTCCCCGAAACACAGTTCGAGATTTTTCACTATTCAATACAAGCTTAAAACAGGTGCTTGCAACCTTTACACAACAGGGATACCTCACCCAATATACTAGAGGGATACCTCACCCCCTTTGAAGGATACCTCACCTTCTTTACAATAAGGAATACCTCACCCTTTTACTGAGGGATACCTCACCCTCACAAATTCACTAAGGGATACCTCACCTTTTTACAAAGCCTTTGAAGGATACCTCACCCTCTCAGAAATACAGCAGAGAATAGATGAAAAATAAACTCTCACAAAGAGTAAATATCACAAGTTGAAGCACTATAGAGTTCTCTAAGGATTTCTCAAAGTATTGGCGAAAAGAGCACAGAAAATATGAGAAAAATAGTGAATCACGTTTTTAACACAAGCAAATAATTCAAATGGTTTTGGCCAGCTTTCAGAAGAGACCCAAGGTCTCTATTTATAGAGAAATGAAGAAAAGAGCCATTGGGTGCCATTAAAACAATATTAAATGCAAAAACATTGGCTGCCATTTTCAAAAACCAGAACAGAATCTCGTGGGTTATTCGAATACCATCAGGGGGTATTCGAATACCTCTGATAAAAGGTATTTTTAAAAACAGATCAAAAGGGGGTTATTCAAATACTAGTTAAGGGTATTCGAATACCTCAGTTTAAAAGGTATTGTTCTGAAATCAGGTTATTCGAATACCACAAGGGTTATTCAAATACCTGTCACTTAAAACAGGTTTTTTAAGAAGCACTGTATTCGAATGCCATGAAGGGTATTCGAATACTTTTGTTTTGGAAAACAGAAGCGTATATAAAGGATGCATGTTATTCGAATACCATGGAAGGGTATTCGAATGCCTTAGTTAAAAACAGTTAAGTAAACCATTTGTAATTGCTCTGAAAACCATTTCCAATCTCTAAAACCTTTGATCTTTCAAAACCATGATTTGAATTTGAGATATTTAATTTAAAACCATTTTCATTTTTTCATGCAAAATTAATGAGATATCCAGAAAGACTCTATACATAAGATCCTAAGTCCTAAAGCTAATCTTGAAAAACTTGGACTTGGTCTTATTATCATCTTCATGTTTGTTAACATCAAAACTATAATTGATGGCAGCTAGCCAATTACATTCTCCCCCTTTTTGATGATGACAAACTAACATTTGAGAAAAGTATTAGTTCATATAAATTGGAATTCACAAAGTTGTTTAGAGATACTTACTCCCCCTCTTTTTCATAATAGGTGATATATATCAGAGATGTGCGCAGCAGCTCCCCCTTATTTTTAGAATTCAATTTCTATTTTTGTCTTACCGAACTTTTACTTTTTCTCCCCCTGACTTTTCTCAATTTTCTCAAACAAAGAATTCAAGCTTTTTCTCCCCCTTTTGTCATGATAAAAAAGATGGGACAAGATAAAGCATAAAACTAAACAGAGTATATGCCAGTCCAACAAGATATATTCATGTATAGCATATAAGAATAGCAACAGAGTATAATTTTATAAATTTAGCAATATAAGCACAATATTCAGCACATGAGCAAAGATATATTCATTCATAGATCAACTAATTGCATTGTATTATCATCAAAACAGTCATTACATTTACCAAGAGAATTACTTATATTTGATACCACTTGTTATCAAAATGTAAAACATTTACCACTTGTTATTAAAATCTTATAAATCTGTCATATATCAAGAGAATCATAGATATTAAACATTTTACTTGATGAAATAAGCTATAGGGATCAGAGCATTGTATAGAACAAGCATTATTTACCCTATATGCAATGATAAAAAAAATAATATCCAATTTGGCACTTTTATCAATACTAAGCATACTACTCAAAAAAAATATTTAATCATTTAAGATCAATTAATCAACGAGTATCATACAATCCATATAGAATATCACAATCGCTTATTAAATTAGATAAAGAGATATACTACTTTGTAATGTTCTTCGTTTATTGGTCCTTTAAGTTTGAGCTTTCTTCCATTAAGTATTTCATTTCAATGTGCTTGAAGAAAGTCTCTTCATGTCCTCTTCATTCATTTCCCTCAAGTTGAATAATCTTTTTCATTTAAGAGTTTGCTTGAGGCAGTTATAACCCTACAAAACAATTCAAAGAATTTTCCTTGGTATCCATTAATTTTTGGATCCATAGAGGTTAGCCAAACTCATAAGCAAATAAGCATTCAAAATAATAAGTAAAGAAAAATAGCAAATGAGTTCATAAGAGCAGAAGATATTTTGTTGATTAATTTGGCCAAGTGACCATTTGTTTAATACCACTTGTTGCAATTGTTTTCATATTCATATATATATATATCAAAACAGTAACCAATTATATTAAGCATTTGCATTACAAGGAATTTAAATATGCAGCATATTCTTGAGAAAAAGAAGGGGCAAGAACAAGCTAAGAAATATGCATTTAAAAACATCATGTAATTTTCATTTAAGGCATAAATTTAGGCTTAAAAGAAATAAGATATATTTAATCAAAAGCATGTCATCCATAGAGTCAAATATATTTATATTTGCATTTGCATAAAAAAAGGAACAGAAAGAGATCGGGCTGTAAATTTGGCTTTCAGCCATGTGGTATTCGAATACCTCTTACTGTATTCGAATACCTCTTACTGTATTCGAATACCCACCATAGAAGAGAAGACAAGGCAGGTGCAAGTATTCGAATGCCTTGGAAGGTATTCGAATGCTCCAGAGGCATATGAGAAATACTGATAAGATAAGTCTCTGGTTATTCAAATACTTGTTGAGTTATTTGAATACACCAACTTATAGAAACATAATATTGTTGTACTGATGTATGGTATTCGAATACCTTATGATGGTAGTCGAATAGACATATCAGAAAAACATAGATTTTCACGTACAGATGCAATGGTATTCGAATGCCATAGGGAGGTATTCGAATAACTTATACATAAAAATACTTATTTTACGTCCAGAAAGGTATATTTGAGATATAAAAACTTACCTTTTGATGGAAACACTAAAAAAAATGCAAGTCTAAGCCTCATAGAGACAAGAAGGAGAGCTTGGAATTATTTCTAGTCTTGTGCTTGCAGCAACCACTTTCAAAATGTCAAAGTCAGCTCTTGGCCTTCAAGCACACCTACAACACATTTCAATTTGTGGCTTTTGGTACCCAAATTTTCTTGAGTCCTTGAATGTCAGTTTTGGGTATAGTACCCTTGGGAACCCATACCATTTTAGTTCTAATTTTTGTATTAATATTTTTCTTTGCATTGCATATTGATGCACTATGACCCTTTTTCCCACAATAGAAACATTTAATAAATGGGCTACATGAAATGCTAGAATTAACAAAGAAATTTTTATAAAATTTTTGTTGATTTTTCGGGTTATATCCTATCCCGACTTTTTAAAAAACAACCATTTGTTTTCCTAATATGATATTTAAATTATCTCTTCCGAGAGTAAATTTAGCAAGAGTGTTCTTTAAGTCTTCAATTTCTTTTTCAAGCATATGGCATCGAGAACAAGATGAAGAAGTAGAAGCATGTGAAGTGCAGGTTGAGCATGCATCAATTAATCCTAATGTCTCATTTTTAATTTTTAATTCTTCAATTTCTTTATTCAAAATTAGAATTTGATTTTCCAAAGAAGAGATAGTTTTCTTAGATGAAGAAATTATTTTTGTGAGCCTTATTGATTCGTCATACAATTCTTCGAAAGCATCTTGTAATTCATCATAAGAAAGAGATAAGTCAGAATTTATCTCGTTGTCGCTTTCTTCTTCTTCTTCTTCTCCTTTGGCCATAAAACATAGATGGGCTTCTTCGCTATCTGAGCTATCAGTGAAGTCCATATCATTGTCATCCCATGATATGTAGACTTTTCATTCTTTGGAAGGTTTCTTTTCAAATTTCTTTGGGGGAAAAGGTGATCTTCTTTGAGTTCCCTTTTTCTTGAGAAACTTACCAAATTTTCTTACCAGAAGATTAAGATTTTGTTCATTTAGCACAACATTGTCCACGTCATCTCCATCATCTTCATCTTCACTATTGATAGTGGAGGTGGTGGCTTTAAGTGCAATCCCTTTCTTCTTCTTATCGTTTTTCTCACTTTGGTTAAGTCTGTTCAGTTCTAGTTCGTGCTCATGAAGCTTTCCAAAGAGGGTAGCCAAGGACATTGTTAACAAGTCCTTCGATTCTGATATGGCTGTTACTTTTGGTTGTCAAATCCTGCTAAGACATCTCAACACTTTATTAATCAAATCTTCGTTAGAAAAACTTTTTCCTAAAGATGCAAGGTGATTAACTATGTGGGTGAACCTCTTTTGCATTTCTTGAATACTTTCAGCATGGTTCATTCTAAATAATTCATATTCGCGAGTAAGAGAATTTATTCTCGATCTCTTTACTTCACTAGTACCCTCATGGGTAACTTGTAAAGTGTCCCACATTTCTTTAGCAGTTTTACAATTTGAAATTCTAAAAAATTCATCATACCCTAAAGCAGTGGTAATGATGTTTTTGGCTATTAAGTTATATTGAACTTTTCTTTTATTATCTTTAGCCCAATCATTTCTAGGTGTCTCGGTTTTTACACCATCAACAACTTGTGTAGGTATAAATGCGCCATTTTCGACAACATCCCACACATCTAGATCAACAGCCTCGATAAAGATTTTCATTCTTTCCTTCCAATATGTATAACCATCCCAATTGAAAAAAGGTGGTCGATTTATGGAAGTTGCTTCTAAAAAACCATTTGATGAAGCCATGTACTCTTGAAGCGGCTAAGCTCTTTACACAAGAGTCTAGCTCTGATACTACTTGTTACCCAAGTGGCTTCCAATACTCAAGAGGGGGTGAATTGAGTATTTAAAATTTTTTCGCAAACCCTTTTTAACACAAATTTCTTGAAGCAAATATTAAAAAAATATATGAAAAAGAATAAAATGATTGAAGGCTTTAAGTGCAGCAAATTAACAGATAAGCAAAGATAAATAAAATGCTATAAATAAATAGAGATAAAGATGAGAAGAGCAAGCACGATATTTATCCTGGTTCGACCACCAACCACTTGTGGCCTACGTCCAGTCCCCGAAACACAATTCGAGATTTTTCACTTTTGAATACAAGCTTAAAACAGGTGCTTGCAACTTTTACACAACAGGGATACCTCACCCTATATACTAGAGGGATACCTCACCCCTTTTGAAGGACACCTCACCTTCTTTATAACAAGGGATACCTCACCCTCACAAATTCACTAAGGGATACCTCACCCTCACAAATTCACTAAGGGATACCTCACCCTTTTACAAAGCCTTTGAGGGATACTTTACCCTCTTAGAAATACAGCAGAGAATAGATGAAAAATAAACTCTCACAAAGAGTAAATATCACAAGTTGAAGCACTATAGAGCTCTCTAAGGATATCTCAAAGTTTTGGCGAAAAGAGCACAGAAAATATGAAAAAAATAGTGAATCACGTTTTTAACACAAACAAATAATTCAAATGGTTTTGGCCAGCTTTCAGAAGAGACCCAAGGTCTCTATTTATAGAGCAATGAAGAAAAGAGCCGTTGGGTGCCATTAAAACAATATTAAATGCAAAAACGTTGGCTGCCATTTTCAAAAACCAAAACAGAATCTCGTGGGTTATTCGAATACCATCAGGGGGTATTCGAATACCTCTGATAAAAGGTATTTTAAAAAATAGATCAAAGGGGGGTTATTCGAATACCACAAGGGTTATTCGAATACCTGTCACTTAAAATAGGTTTTTTAAGAAGCATTGTATTCGAATGCCATGAAGGGTATTCGAATACTTTTGTTTTGGAAAACAGAAGCGTATATAAAGGATGCATGTTATTCGAATACCATGGAGGGGTATTCGAATACCTCAGTTAAAAATAGTTAAGTAAGTCATTTGTAATTACTCTGAAAACAATTTCCAATCTCTAAAACCTTTGATCTTTCAAAACCATGATTTGAATTTGGGATATTTAATTTAAAACCATTTTCATCTTTTCATGCAAAATTAATGAGATATCCAGAAAGGCTCTGTACATAAGATACTAAGTCCTAAAGCTAATCTTGAAAAACTTGGACTTGGTCTTCTCATCATCTTCATGTTTGTTATCATCAAAGCTATAATTGATAGCAGCTAGCCAATTACAATGGCTTTAGTTCCGGTGTGGGTACTTCTTAATGGGCATTATCATTCATGGGTTTTAGCTCTTCAAATCTTAGTTTTCATCCCTTGTACTCCATTACCTGTGTACAATCAAGCAAAGAACATATTTCAGAGATATCATCTTCTAATTACATGTCTGAATCAAATGAATTGACTAAATAAATTTCTAATGGGTCAGCAAAACTCCTTGTTTGAAGATGATCACCTATAATGACTTTAATTCCTTCAACTTCCTCCTTTTCATCAAGGACTTCTTGTGGTTGCTTGCATATGTTAAAAACATTGAGTTCCAGTGTTATGTTTCCAAATGTTAACTTCACCACTCCATTTCTGCAATTTATCAAAGCATTAGATGTTGCTAAAATTGGATGGCCTAAAATAACAGGAATTGACTTGTAACTATCAACCATAGGTTTCATATCCAAGACAATAAAATCCAAAGGATATATGAATTTATCAACTTGAACCAACACATCTTCCACTATTCCTCTTGAAATTTTAATTGATCTATCGACAAGTAGAAGAGTTACAGAAGTTGGTTTTAACCCACCCAAGTTGAGTTACTGATAAGTTGAATATGGAAGCAAATTGACACTAGCACCAAGATCAAGTAAAGCTTTTTCAATTTTATGTTCTCCAATAATGCATGAAACTGTAGGACAACCAGGGTTTTTATATTTCAACGCATTATTATTCTGAAGAATGGAGCTTACTTGTTCATCCAAAAATGCTTTCTTTTTCACATTTAGTTTCCTTTTAACAGTACACAAGTCCTTCAAATATTTGGTATAAGAAGGAATCTGTTTGATAGCATCTAAAAGAGGAATATTGATCTTCACTTGTTTCAAAATTTCAAAAATTCCAGTGTAGTGGTCCAATTTCCTTGGATTATTCAATGCTTGAGGTAATGAGGGTGAAGGCGAGAGTTTGGTCTCTTTTTGGTTAATTTCTTCATTTTCTTGGGGAATTGGTTCATCTTCTTTCTTACAAGGCTCAGGAGTTTGTTTTTCAACAACCTTTCCACTCTTAATAGTTATCACTGACTTGACTTGATTTATTTGTTAGTTTTCTGAACTCCCCTCATTTAGACTGTACTGACCCTTGGGATTTGGTTGAGGTTGATAAGGAAATTTTCCTTTCTCGTGAATGGTGAGTGCAGAAGAAAGTTTAGCAAGAGTTTGTTTTATGTCAATCATGGTTTGATTGTTTTGTTTATTAATGACCTCTTGTTTTTCTATGAATGCATGCAGTGTTTCTTCAAGGTTTTTCCTATATGGTGGGACATAAGGTACATATCCTTGAGAATTTTAAGAGTCCTGTTATGCCTGAGGAGGTGGTGGTTGTAACATCCCCGGGACTGCCTGCAGGATTGACGAGTGTCTCCACAAATCAACACGGGTCTTTTTAACGTATTTTGTCCTCACTCACACACATCCTAGGAAACTTCCCAGGAGGTCACCCATCTCATAATTGCTCCAAGTCAAGCACGCTTAACAATGAAGTTCTTATGTTCTAGGCTCCCGAAAAGAAGTTGCAACTTGTTGATATGATTACGTCTAATCAATTTCTTTAAGTCATCCTCAACTATGCAGTCTCATACCTGCACAGTCTCTAAATCCCTCTCATTCCGCTGCGTATTCAGTTCATTCTTGAGAATTTTAAGAGTCCTGTTATGCCTGAGGAGGTGGTGGTTGTAACATCCCCGGGACTGCCTGCAGAATTGACGAGTGTCTCCACAAATCAACACGGGTCTTTTCAACGTATTTTGTCCTCACTCACACACATCCTAAGAAACTTCCCAGGAGGTCACCCATCTCATAATTGCTCCAAGTCAAGCACGCTTAACAATGAAGTTCTTATGTTCTAGGCTCCCGAAAAGAAGTTGCAACTTGTTGATATGATTACGCCTAATCAATTTCTTTAAGTCATCCTCAACTATGCAGTCCCATACCTGCACAGTCTCTAAATCCCTCTCATTCTGGTGCGTATTCAGTCCATTCACGGGACCCTTCGCCTAGAAGCATGCCAGGAGCCGCCCATTGTATATGCTTCAATTCGTATCGTCGTCGACTCCCCGCCTTCATCAACCCCGGGACACCACATGCCCACCAGCTTCTGCCTGGTTCGTCCCCGAACCACACCGTACTGGGAGAGGTCCCGTCTCTAATACCATCTGTAACATCCCCGGGACTGCCTGCAGGATTGACGAGTGTCTCCACAAACCAACACGGGTCTTTTCAGCGTGTTTTGTCCTCACTCACACACATCCTAGGAAACTTCCCAGGAGGTCACCCATCCCATAATTGCTCCAAGTCAAGCACGCTTAACAATGGAGTTCTTATGTTCTAGGCTCACGAAAAGAAGTTGCAACTTATTGATATGGTTACGCCTAATCAATTCCTTTAAGCCATCCTCAACTATGCAATCTCATACCTACACAGTCTCTAAATCCCTCTCATTCTGATGCGTATTCAGTTCATTCATGGGACCCTTCGCCTAGAAGCATGCCAGGAGCCGCCCATTGTACATGCTTCAATTCGCACCGGCATCCACTCCCCGCCCTCATCAACCCCGGGACACCACAGTGGTTGCATGAATTATGATGGATTATTATTCCTCTAGCTAAAATTCAGGTGATTTATCTGTCCCGAATTGTATGTATCTGAAAAAGAAGAAGTAAATGGCTTTTTAAAATTATTCATTGCATTTACTTGCTCATGTACAACTTCTTTAAAAACAGGAATCTTAGGACATTCATGTGTTGAGTGTCCAAAGTCATCACAAATGCCACAAATTTCTTCATTTTGCACAGATTTGATTTCTTTTGCTTTTCTTAATTCCATGGCTTCAACCTTTCTAGCTAAACTGGCAAACCTTGCATTTAGATCTTTTTCTTGACTAAGGTGATATTTTCCTTTATTAGCACTTGTAAGGTTACATCTAATTGAATTTTTAGAAGGGTTAGTACTATACTAAGATTGAGAATTTTCAGCCAGCTGGTTTAAATAGTCTAAAGCTTCAACGGGTTCTTTATCAAGAAACTCATCATTGCATATTGTTTCCACAAATTATTTGGTTTCAGGTGTTAAACCTTCATAAAAGAAGCTTATAGTAAGCCATTTTTCAAAACCATGATGTGGGCAAGAATTTAACAAATCTTTAAATCGTTCCCAACATTGAAAATATGCTTCATTTGAATTTTGGAAAAAAATTTGGATTTGTCTTTTCAGAGCATTAGTTTTATGTGTTGGAAAAAATTTCTTCAAGAACTCACCTTACATCTCTTGTCATGTGCCAACTGATCTTGGTTTCAAAGTGTTAAGCCAAGTTTTTGCTTTATCTTTTAAAGAAAAAGGAAACAATTTAAGCTTAACAATCTCTTCAGTGCAATTTTGGTCATTGAAAGCAATACATACTTCCTCAAATTCTTTCAGATATAAATATGGGCTTTCAGACTCTAAACCATGAAAATTAGGAAGTAAAGAAATCATACCTAACTTGAATATAAAATTATTAGTATTAAGTGGAAAGATAAAGCATGATGGACTAGAATTTCGAGGTGGTTGCAAATATTCACGCATGGTTCGCAACAATTGATTTTCATATTCATCATGTACACTTTCATTTTCAGTCATTGTGTCAATTGTGTGCGATTGTGATTCAAACAAATCAATATATAAAGTACTAGGTTTAATTTTAACTAAACGACCAAAATTTAAATCACAATACCAATTAAGCATAAATAAATGACTTAAAATAAAAAAAAATAATGTACAAGACGGCAGTTTATACTAGCCATTAAATATTAAGAAGGATGTGGTATAAACCAACCACCCAACAAATATTAATAAGTAAAAAGTTAGATAACTGATAAAGTAAAAAGTTAGATAATTAGAGAGTTAATAATTAGTAAGTTAGAAGGTGCAGAAAGTAAAATAAAAAAAATAAAGTGTGGAAAGTAAAATACAGAAAGTAAAAGTGTGGAAACTAAATTTAAAATATGAAAATCGGAGAGAGGCAGAGCCCCACCAGAGCCGGCGAAAGAGAAGAGAAGAAGAAAGATTATGTCATTATGTTAGAAAGCAATAATAAATAACAGAAATTTAAAAGTTAGACAGCAGAAAATAAATGACATAAATTAAAAGTTAGTAAACATAAGTAAATGACATAAATATAAATGTTGGAAAGCTAGTATGTTAGCAAGTTAGTAAATTAAAAGAGTAAAGATAGAATTTACCAGATGATAAATATACAAGATGATGAAATTTACTTAAAAAAAAGAACCTCAAAAAATTAAAGCTTCAAATCAAGTCCTTGGCAACGGCGCCAAAAACTTGACTGCAGGATTTAAAGGATGCAAACCCAAGTGCAGGTTGTCTCAAGTAATAAATTTCTCGGGAGTCCGAGGTCGATCCACAGGGAATTGATGAAGAAAAATTAATTGAGATAAGAAAAAGATTTTGTCACAACACCAAAAGTAATAAAAGATGTTCACAAATGAATTTAAGAACTTGCTTGGGTTAGGAGATCCACTCATGGTAATAAATTAAAGGCAAGATTATTTCTCTTTATAACTCAATTGAAATCCACACACAACGAAGGTTCCAATCGAAAAATATAACATTCAAAGTTCAATTATATATGTAATCATATTATGATTCTTTTAATTATCTACCAACATTTGTAACTGAGTTCAAGCATTCACTGTGCCAATCATATTGTCTACAATAAATCAAGATCTCCATTATACAAAGAAGGTTTCTAAATTGATTAGAAATAAAATACAACACATAGAATGTCCATTTGATAATATATCATTTAAGCACAAGAAATAGAATAATCTAACCTTATTTCATTACCAAGAGCTTCACTCTTTCACCCAAGCAAGATGAAGATTTAGTTACTCATAGATAAGAAGAAAGAAAGAGAGAAGAAGAAAAAGATAAACATAGCTTTAATTTAGAGCAAGAGAAAATTACAACAAATGAAAATAATAAACAAGCATAACCATAACTTCTAAAAACTAAGCCTAACACCAAGAGTACTAAATCATCAGCTCATGGTGCCTTTTATAGAGGATTAGGAATACAAAATGACAAGGGGGATGATTAAGAGTAGGTGGATGAGTGGGTGGAGTGGTTGGATGAGTGGTTGAGTGGTTGGATTATTGAGATTTTTTGTCTCCGAAATCATTCATTACTGAACTCATGGATGCCATCATCAAATGGAAAAGTCATCTTCATAAAAGTTGTAGATCTGGGTCTTAACTTTCAGATGTCCAAATTTCAACTCATTTCACCACCTACAGCCCGATATATGACCCAATTACTGCTGACTATTCAGGGCCAGTTTCAGCACCTTTGTTTTGACTTCCAGACCCAATATCACCTTCAAGCTGTTCGATCTGAGTTTTGTGTTCTTCATGAAATTGTAGATATGGGTCTTAACTTTCAAGTATTCAAATTTCAGCCCAAATAAGTTCCTACAGTCCGAGTTATATTCTGATTACTGTACACTATTCAGGTTCCAGTCACAAAACTTGTGTTCTGACTTCCAAGCCCAATTAGCTCTACTAGATGTCTGAATGAGACTTTGAGCTCTCATCAAAGTTGTAGAGCTTTCTCTCAGCTTTCCTACAAGGTAAAATTCATAATTTCTAGACATCTAGAACTCAAGATATAACCAAAATACAGAAACAGTGTAAGACCCAAATAATGCTAAAAAAATCAATTAAGTTCAATTTGAGTCCAAACTTACAAAACATAATCAGGCTTAATTAATTAAGTACTTGGAGAGTGTAAATGACTAAAATTGAGGGTTCATTAATGTATAAAATATGTGATTATCACCAATAATCGATTATCCAACCTGACTAATCGATTATCTGAGGCGCTCCAAACTAGAAAACAGAGCATAACTTAGCCATCTTCCATTTCTTCTATCATTTCCACCAACTTGTCATCAAAATTTAACTTGCACGCATATTCAAACTAATATATAATTGGAAAACAACAAAGATCAACTACAAGGATTTCTCAAACCAAACCAAGCCATGAAACCCATAATTCCATTTTCATGTTTATAAAGATTCTAAGCCAAACACAAGCTTATCAACTATAAACACATCATTTATACAGTTTCTAAACTTCACAAACCTCATAACTCAACCATAAACATCCACACCAAAAATGGAACCAAAAAGAGAATAAAAGTGAAATAAAGAAACTAAGCAACCCCCTACCTCAACTTCAAAGGATGATGGTGCTAAGCTTGTCCCTTCTTTCCTTTTTCCTTGAGTCTTTCTTCTTCCTCTCTTACTTTTTCCTCTTCTTTCCTTTGTTCCCTTTTCTTTTCTTTCTTTTCCCTTCTCTTCTTTCCCTCTATTGGAACATGAATGAGAGAAAATGAAAATAAAAAGTCAAAGAAATAGAATGAGGAGGGCGGTGGAGTTGTTGGAGTGATAAGGTTAAGTTTAGATATTTTGCTGGAAACTTTATATCTATCTTAGAAATATTTTGATCTTACAAAATCAAATTTCATAACTTGCATAGGTGTTATAGAAAATCCTAGGATTTATCTCAATCCTACCTCCCTCATTGCTTAATTTTCCTTATACTTAAAATTGTCACTTAAGTCATATTACTCTTCCTAAAGTTAAATTAAACCTTAAGAATAAAGCTAATAGGCTCTCAGGTATATGCCTTAACCTGTACTCACTACCAGAAAATCCTCCATTTTTGACTTGATATATTCACAAATTCTTATAATTTTTCAAGATATCTGCCTATTTAATCTGACCCTTAAACACTTGCCCAGTGTTATTAAAAATACCAAACTGACTCAGTTAATTCTCTAAAATTAATCACATTACATTCTATTTATTTGTGACCTAGAAATAAATCCTTCATTTTTATTTCTCTCATCTAAGCAGTTTATGCTCAATTCTGAGTTATTATAAGTTATTTTTCATATTCAATGTTATAGCAAAATAGCCCAACTAACTCAAAAGGTTACCAAAGTTAACTGGTAACTCATACAAGGGTTACTGAACTTCTATAACCATACTTAAGTCTAACAGGTTAGGGAGGATATTACACAATGCAAAGATTCTTCTTTAATAGACCTTAAAACACCTTGAGAAATAAGAGGACATAATTTACTAAGAGAACTATGATCAAGACGTTGATGCCACAATTGAAGAAGATAGGAAGGAGAAGTAACACAGAGAGTTGACACAAGAGATTGAGGAACATAGAGGGTAGTGAGCCCAAACAATCATCCAACTTTACGATAATTCCCAATGATCTACCCCATCTATGGATCTTGCACAAAACAACCAGCAGAAGAAAAGGTAAGAATATTGATAGAAATTTCTCAGATCTATTAATCCCAAAAAACATGACATATCAAAATATATAGAGAGTTTTAAGGTTACCTTAGAAAAACGCCTATGAGGAAGTCATTGTTGAAACCCTTAAAATCAATCTCGATGAGGGAGAGATACTATTCTTATCCCACAATAGTCGCTCATGTGTCAGTATAAATGGGACAACTATATGCACTAGAATGACTAGGAATAGGGGTCTCTCGTTGTATATATAGAATAACTAAAATGGGTTAAACCTACCAATTATGGCAAACTCATATACAAGACCCATAAAACAAAACTCATATATGAGTAGTACTTTAACAACAACAGTCTCATTAACAATACTGATCACAATTTGGGCTAAACAAAATGCTCAGATAATTTTGACATCCAATTTATAATCTGGGTGTCATAAAATTATAATATGATTTATGTTAGTTCATAAAAAATTCTAACATTCTCTCACTTGGACGACATAAGTTATATTACATTATTTTAATAAGAAAATAATTCTCTAAATTAATCAAACAATATGTGGCCATAACATGATGTCAAAATCAAGCCAGAACTCTCAACAACTAGTCCAAAATGAGAGTACAAGTATCTCAACAATGTAGAATATCATACTCGAAGGAGTATTGATATTATACATGCATG
Source organism: Ormosia emarginata (assembly GCA_029884605.1). NCBI lineage: Eukaryota > Viridiplantae > Streptophyta > Magnoliopsida > Fabales > Fabaceae > Ormosia > Ormosia emarginata. Next base: position 7,817,320 of record JAQQTP010000068.1, read on the forward strand.
ATAGTCATATCTCAGTGACCCAACAAAACGTGATATATAGGTAATGGGAAAACACATCAAAATTGCATGCCAATATGTGATCAAAGTGTATTTCTCAACAAAATGGCCCTAAGCATCCGCCTAAGATGCTTTATAAGATTTAACAAACATCTCAGCACAATAACAAAATAAGACTGAGTCTAAAATATCTCCACAACATGTCATATCATAAACAAACAAAATTGTGCAGATAATAATAATAACAATATTATATGGCAACGATAATAATAACAATATAATTGTTTAAGGTCTCAAGATATAATAATAAAATGAGGTCACAACAAAATTACAAAACAAACTCCCAATAATCCAAAACATCAAAAGACCTCATTATACTCGTACAGGTTACATGATCAACAAAAACTTTAATAACTAAACCTTTGGTTAGAGGGTTTGCAACCATAAGTTCTGTAGTGTGAACAACCAATTTTGTCCAAGGCGTTTAAAAAATTTTAAAATAAATAAATAAATAAAATGACTCAATTTTCTGACAGAAACCCATAAACTAATTGACCCATTATCCATCTCATCCACCTATAACCTGACCCATTGACCCATAACCCTCAGACCCATTATCCAACCACCCATATACCATTAAACTTATCCTAAACAAATCCAGCACTTATCGTAAACAAACCCAAGCAGTCTTCCTAAACCTCAAACTCATCATAAACAAACTTTAGTATTCATCCTAAACAAACTCATCTAAAAACTTATCACCATCACTCTCTAAATTCTAATTTTTTCTATAAAAACTCATAATATGCACACTTTTCAAGACACTTCAGCTTAAAATTAATAGTTTAGCCTAACATATTATCTCCATCACGTAGCTTCTTTTCAATAGCAAACCATCCTTCACCCACAATACCACTTCATCTTCAACCTCCATTACCCTCCATAGCCAAGCAACCATAGCCTTCATCTTCAACAACCAAAATCACCATTAAACCAAGCCTCTATAACCACCCCTATTTATCTTCACCACTCCATCACCTTCATTCTCATCATCTTCAACATCACTTCACCTTCATCAACTTACCAAAAACACTTACACTACCACTTCATCCTCATCATTTTCAACCTCACCCCACCATTCAACAACCACCACATCCAACCGAAAAACCACCCAACAGAAACCTCACAGGTGTCACAGATCCACCACCGTCGGAGCCATCGCATCATGCGCCATTGAAATAGTGTCGCACCACTGTTCCAAGCCAAATCTGCGAGACCACTGTTGTCCTTCACCTGCGAGACGCTGCATGATCATCCGCAACCCGACGCTGCAGATTCGGCTCCATCCCATTATCGCATATCAGAAACCACCACGCCATTTGGATCGCGCTGCACGCTTCGCCACCCAAACCAGCACTTGTCGAATCAGACACACAGTTTGTACTAGACTCATACGCCGCCTAACCGCCGTTTTTCATCGCTCACCTGCAACCATTTCAAATAGAAACCCTCTTTTTTTGTTTCTCCTTTCTGTAAGCTGTAGGTTGATTATTTTGTTTTTTCAAATTCTGTAATTTTTTTTTTGGAAAGTAGGCTCAGGCTAATGGGCTCATTGGGCCAAAAAGGGTAAAAAAAAATCTAAAAAATTTAAAAAGGTAAAAAATTGCAAAAGTAAAAAAAATAATTGAGATTTTTTAGAAGAATAAAATAAGATTAACTGAATTGTGATAACTTGTTAATTCTGTAACCTTTATGGTCATTTGAGTTGTGACAACTTGGTGATTCAAAATTTTTTAAACATAAAAAAATTAAATGAATTTTTTTTTAAAAAAAAATCTTTTCAAAGTTTAAAATAACCAATCCACAATTTTCTTAGAGAACTACGTGACTTTGAGTTCCTCATTGCACCCACGGATACGTAAGAGCAGAATATTTATTCTATCAAGCCAGCATTTAAATTTTCACAAATTATTTATCTTTTTTTTAATTTTTTTTAAAAAGGGGTGAAACAAATATATTAGGAGATTATCAAGTTTTGCATAACTGATTTAAGGTACCATCTCAGGACGAGTGTGTTAGGGGTGCTGTGGGATTTAGTTTTCATCATTCTCTATGCATAACTGACTCCTAAATCTAATCTGGTTTCAAAGACCATTTTCTAATAAAGTTTTTCTAATTTTTTCTATTTTAAATAAAATTGGTGACGACTCCTAACAATGTATTTGTTCGCTACTCCTGCCACAATCTCGGTCACGACAGATGGCGACTCCGCTTGGGATACTTGAGAGTCAAGCCCATATTTGTTTTCTGTTTTTCACCTTTAATTGTTTGTGAATTATTTTATTATGCAAACTTTAGGATAGATAATTTCTTTTGGAATTTTGTTTTGTATTTGTTTTGCAAGATGCAGGTAGTATTTAGGATTATGAAGGTTTGTATGCTCCCTATACCTACTGCACCTACACATTTATCACACACATCCGAGTTGGGCCGCATACCCGAGTCTAAGTGAAGCTTAAGTTAGGTAGAGGTTGCGTAATGATAGCCATTTTAGATGTACATCCTGTTTGGTTATGGCGAAAACCTCATCTAGAGTGTGCTTTTTTCATAAATGTCCCACACTTAGTGGTTTATCCACTATTTGTGATCAACATTCTGAAACGAAACTTAGCTCTAGAGATCTTTAGAATAATAAAACCACTGATTGAGAGTTCTCACGAATCAAAAAGACCTATAAATCCTTAGGATAGAATTCCTCAATTTAAGGCAATCTCTTAGGACACAAAGGGAGCGTACTTCTTCTTTATCTAGCTATACATCATTCTTTTTAAAAAAATAATCAGCATATTGCATTTTCATGACATTCCTAACAATCTTAAAAAAAAAAAATAATCATGTATTTTCATGGCATCTTGAGCATTCTTTAAAAAAAATCATGCATTTTAATGATATTCCTAACATTTTTACAAAATTAAAAAAATAAAAAAATAAATCATGCATTTTTTCAACATCTTTAGCATTCTTGAAAAAAATAAAAATAAAATAATAAAAAATAAATCATGCATTTTAATGGCATTCATAGCAAAAAAGACGCATTATCTTGCATTTTCAATCCTAGATATATATATATATATATATATCATATTGCATTTTCTTGGCATTCCTAACATTTAAAAAAAAGAGGAAAAAAATGTTTTCATTTCATTTCATCTTATGCATCTCATTAATCTCATTCTTTATGTGATGTTATCGTGTTTAGCAACCATTGCGTGGCCAAGGAAAGAAGACACTAATCAAACTTGAGTTCATAACACAAGGAAGAAATATGAGTATAGAAGTAGATGAGATGAAAGAGAGGATGAATAAAATGATAGAGTCTCAGAGAAGAATGAAGGAAATTTTGTTAGCCATGAGGGAGACCCTCACCTTGATCGGGGCAGCCAGAAGTATAGGAGTAATTGGAGCACATTCACACCCGCCAACTATTAATTCTATGAGGACAAATCCTGGGGTCACTACTGAGACGCCATTTGTGGGAGAAAACTCAAATACTGGGTCGCTAGTGATTCCCATCAAAGAAGGGTATCATTCATTGGAAGGTACTTGATAACAATGTATTTTATTCATTTTATAATCCTTTTACTAGCCTTTTTAAGGTTTAATTTGGCTTAATTAAGTTGATTTTGTCACATTTTATGAATTTAAGCTTAATTGGATCATTGAAGAAATTATTGCTTGAATTATCATTAATTTGGGTGATTGCATTCTTAAGTAAAGTGACTACGATTTGAGTTGCAATTATCTGATTAATGTGATTCTAGTCTTATTGGAAAGTTAAGATAATTTCCTAATAGCTATTCACTTGATAGCAAGAGTCACATTGATAGCAATATATTTCATTCATTGTATAATTTTCTCACTTGCCTTTTTTGGTAAACTGGCTATAATTTGAGTTTCAAATATCCGATGGATGTGATTTTGGTCTTGTTTTAATGTTAAGACAAATTCCTACAACTTTCATGAAGACCACTTGATGGGATTCTGATGCATGCCATGAGCTAAGAGCAGAGACATTTCGGAGACAAGAAACTCTATAATTTTAGCTCATTCATCATCTATTTTGGCATTTACTTCTTATCATCCATCAACTCCTTTGGAATTTTATGTTCCTCTAGCTCTATAAAAGGAGGCAAAGGCTAATCATTTAAGGGTGTTAGCTTAGCTTAGAGTTTACTTTCATGTTTGTATGTTAATTGTTTCCTTTGTGTAGTTTTCTATTGTTCTTAATTGAAGTTATGTTCATCATCTTCTTCTTCTCTCTTTCTTTCTTTTTGATTCATGAGTAACTAATTTTCATTTTACTTGGGTGAAAGGGTAAAGCTCTTGGTAATATGTTGAGGTTAGATTAATTTCCTTCTTGTGCTTGAATGATATATTTTTATGTGATCTTTATACGTATTATATGTTGTTTCCGATTAATTTAGAAACTCTTCTTATATAATGAATATCTTGATTCATTGTAGACCAGACGTTGGCACAATGGATGCTTGAGACCATTTACAAGTATTGGTAGATAATTATTGGAACCATAATATAATTACATGTATAATCTTAATTGAACTTTGAATGTTAAATCTTCTTATTGGAACCTTCATTATGTATGATTTCAATTGAGTTATAAAAGGAAATAATCTTGTTTTTAATTTATTACCAAGAATGGATTTCCTAACCCAAGCAAATCCTTTTCATCTGTGATCAACTTTTATCACCTTTAGTATTGTGACAAATCTGCTCCTTACCTCAAATAGTTTCTCTTCATTAATTCCCTGTGGATCGACCTCGAACCCCCGAGAATTTACTACTTGAAACAACCTGCACTTGGGATTGAAACTTTTAAATATCCCATCAAATTTTTGACGTCGTTGCCAGGGACTTGATTTGAAGTTCTAATTTATTGAGGTTCTTTTTTTGTAAGTAAACTTCACTATTAGGTATATTCTTCCTCTACTCTTTTAAATTTTTTTTAATTTACTAATTTACTAACTTACTTACTAATTAACTTATTAACTTACTAACTTATTATCTAACTTTTATGTTTATGTCATTTATTTATGCTTTTTAACTTCCTAACTTTTATATTTATGTCATTTATTTACGTTTTCTAATTTTTTTATTTTTTATTTATATTTTCTGCTTTTATTTATTTTTATTTATGCTTTATGCTTACTAACTTCCTAACTTTATATTTATGTCACTTATTTATGCTATCTAACTTTTTAATTAAGTTATTTATTTACGCTATTTAACTTTTTAATTTCTGTCATTTATTATTGCTTTCAAACATAATGAAATAATCTTTCTTCTTCTTTTCTCTTTCGCTGGCTCTGGTGGGGCTTTGCCTCTCTCTCGATTTTCATATTTTAAATTTACTTTCCGTACTTTATTTTTTGTATTTTACTTTCTGTACTTTATTTTTTGTATTTTATTTTTTGTATATTATTAACTTTGTAACTATTTAACTTTTTAATTTATCAATTATCTAACTTTTTACTTGTTAATATTTATTTAGTGGCTGGTTTATACGACATCATTGTTAATATTTAATGGGCGGTTTATATTGCTTACTTGTACATTATTTTTATTTTACATCACTTATTTATGCTTAACTGATATCGTGATCCAAATTCTGGTCGTTTGGTTAAAATTAATCTAGATACTTTTTATATTGATTTGTTTGAATCACAATCACACACAATTGACACAATGGCTGAAATTGAAGGTGTACATGTTGAACATGAAATTCAAACACAACGAGTTGAAAATGAAAGTATACATGATGAATAAGAAAATCAACTGTTGCGAACTATACGTGCATATTTGCAACCACCTCGAAATTCTAGTCCATCATGTTTTATCTTTCCACTCATTGCTAATAATTTTAGATTTAAGTTGGGTATGATTTTTTTACTTCCTAATTTCCATGGTTTAGAATCTAAAAGCCCATATTTACATCTAAAAGAATTTGAGGAAGTCTGTATTGCTTTCAATGATCAAAATTACATTGAAGAGATTGTTAAGCTTAAATTGTTTTCTTTTTCTTTGAAAGATAATGTAAAAACTTGGCTTAATGCTTTGAAACCAAGATCAATTGGCACATGGCAAGAAATGCAAGGTGAGTTTTAAAAGAAATTTTTTCCAACACATAAAACTAATGCTTTGAAAAGATAAATTCAAAATTTTTCCCAAAATTCAAATGAAGCATATTTTCAAAGTTGGGAACGTTTTAAAGATTTGTTAAATTCTTGCCCACATCATGGTTTTGAAAAATGGCGGACTATAAGCTTCTTTTATAAAGGTTTAACACCTGAAACTAAACAATTTGTGGAAACGATGTGTAATGACGAGTTTCTTGATAAAGAACCCGAAGAAGCTTTAGATTATTTAAACCATTTAGTTGAAAGTTCTCAATCTTGGCATGGTACTAATCCTTCTAAAAATTCAATTAGATATAACCTTGTAAATATTGGTAAAGGAAAATATCATCTTAGTCAAGAAGAAGATCTAAATGCAAGGTACGTTAGTTTGGCTAGAAAGGTTGAATCCATGGAATTAGGGAAAGTAAAAGAAGTCAAATTTGTACAAAATGAAGAAATTTGCGGCATTTGTGATGAATTAGGACACTCGACTAATGAATATCTTAATATTCCTATTTTTAAAAAAGTTGTGCATAAGCAAGTAAATGCAATGAACAATTTTAAAAAACTATTCACCTATTCTTTTTCAAATTCTTATAATCCGGGATGGAGAAATCACCCGAACTTCAGTTGGAGGAATAATAATCAAGCACAATTTATGCAACCACTGCCTCCTCAAGAATAACAGGATTCTCAAAATTCTCAAGGATATGCACCTTATGTCCCACCATATAGGAAAAACCTTGAAGGAACATTGAATGCATTCATAGAAAATCAAGAGGCTGTCAATAAACAAAACATTCAAATCATGATTGACATAAAAGATACTCTTTCCAAACTTACTTCTGCACTCACCATTCACGAGAAAGGAAAATTTCCTTCTCAACCTCAACTGAATCCTAAAGGTCAATATGGTATAAATGAGGGTAGTTCAGAAAACTAACAAATTAATCAAGTCAATTCTGTGATAACTCATAGGAGTGGAAAATTTGTTGAAAAAGAAATTTCTAAACTTTGTGAGAAAGATGGTGAATCAATTCCCCAAGATAAGGAAGAGGTTGATAAGCCATCTACCCAAAATGAGACCAAACTCTCATCTACTCCACCCCCATTTCCTCAAGCATTAAGCAAACCAAGGAAATTGGATCACCAAATTGAAATTTTTGAAATTTTTAAACAAGTGAAGATCAATATTCCATTGTTAGACGCTATCAAACAGTTTCCTTCTTATGCTAAATTTTTGAAGGACTTATGCACTGTTAAAAAGAAATTAAATGTGAAAAAGAATACCTTTTTGACTGAATAGGTAAGTTCCATTATTCAAAGCAATAATGTTTTGAAACATAAAGACCCTAATTGTCCTACGGTTTCATGCATTATTGGAGAACATAAAATTAATCAAGCTTTACTTGATCTTGGTGCTAGTGTTAATTTGCTTCCATATTCAGTTTATCAACAACTCAACCTTGGTGAGTTAAAACTAACTTCTGTAACTCTTCTACTTGCTGATAGATCAATTAAAATTCCAAAAGGAATACTGTAAGATGTGTTGGTACAAGTTGATAAATTTATTTATCTTGTGGATTTTATTGTCTTGGAAACTGAACCTATGGTTAATAGTTCCAACTCAATTCCTGTTATTTTAGGTTGTCTATTTTTAGCAACATCTAATGCTTTGATAAATTACAGAAATGGAGTGATGAAGCTAACATTTGGAAACATGACACTTGAGCTTAATATTTTCAACATATACAAGTAACCACATGAAGTCAATGATGAAAATAAGGAAGCTGACGGGATTGAAGCCATTATAGATGATCATCTTCTAAAAGGGAGTTCTTCTGACCCATTAGAAATTTGTTTAATTAATTCATTTGATTCAAGTACACAAGTAGATGATGATATTTCTGAAATATGTCCTTTGCTTGATTGTACACAGGCAATGGAATACAAAGGATGGAAGCTGAGATTTGAAGAGTTACAACCCATGAATGATAATATTCATGAAAAAGTACCCACACTAGAACTAAAGCCATTACCTGCTGGGTTGAAGTACACATTTTTTGGAGAAGACCAAAGCTTTTCAGTAGTAATTTCATCAATCCTTACTGAAGAACAAGAAGGTATGTTGATAGAAGTACTTAAAAGGCATAAAAGTGAAATTGGATGGACATTAACAAATATAAAAGGCATTAATCCATTAATTTGTACACATAGAATACATTTAAAGGATAATAGTAAAACATCACAAAAATCTCAAAGAAGATTAAATCCACACATGAAAGAGGCAGTTAGGGGTGAAGTTCTTAAATTACTTGATGTTGGAATTATTTACCCTATTTCTGATAGCCAGTGGGTAAGCCCTACACAAGTTATGCCTAAGAAATCTAGAATAACAGTGGTTGAAAATAAAAAAGGAGAATTAATACTTACGCGAGTGTCATCTAGTTGGCATATGTGTATTGATTTTAGAAAATTGAATGCAGCCACTAGGAAAGATCATTTCCCCTTACTATTTCTTGATCAAATTCTAGAAAGAGCAGCAGGACATCCCTACTATTGTTTTCTTGATGGTTATTCAGGGTATAATCAAATACCAATTGCATTAGAGGATAAAGAAAAGACTACTTTTACGTGCCCCTTTGGCACTTTTGCATATAGAAGAATGACTTTCGGTCTTTGTAATGCTCCGGTAACTTTTCAAAGATGCATGCTAAGTATTTTTAGTGACATGATTGAGCATTATTTAGAGGTTTTCATGGATGATTTGACAGTTTTTGGAAATTCTTTTAAAAATTGTCTTGATAATTTGGATAAAGTTCTTAGAAGATGTGAAGAAAAAGGATTTGTTTTAAATTAGGAAAAATGTCATTACATGGTTACCTCAGGAATTGTGTTAGGTCATATAATATCTTCTGAAGGAATTGAAGTTGATAAGGCCAAAGTTGAATTAATTGCTCATTTGCCTTCCCCAAAAACAGTCAGAGAAGTTCGTTCCTTTTTAGGACATGTAGGATTTTATCGAAGATTCATTAAGAACTTTAGTATCATATCTAGACTATTATACAATCTTCTGATAAAAGATGCACCATTTGATTGGACTCAAGAATGCCAAAAATCTTTTGAAAAATTAATTGGTCTTCTGACATTGGCTCATGTTATGCAATCTCCTGACTGGTCTTTACCTTTTGAATTAATGTGTGATGCAAGTGATTTTGTTGTTGGCGCTATTTTAGGCTAAAGAAAGGAAGGTAAGCCTTATGTGATTTGTTACGCAAGTAGAACTTTAAATAGTACACAAATGAATTATACTGCTATTGAAAAAGAACTGCTTGCTGTAATTTTTGTATTGGACAAATTTTGAGCTCATTTAATTGGTTCTTCTACTGTTGTTTTCACTGATCATGCCGTTGTTAGATATTTAATGTTTAAGCAGGATGCCAAACCTAGGTTGATACGGTGGATCTTGTTGCTTCAAGATTTCAACATCACAATAAAAGATAAGAAAGGAGCCGAAAATGTTGTTGCAGATCATTTGTCCAGACTTACAACAGGCTCACCTTTTGATAGCACACCTATCAATGATTCTTTTCCTGATGAGTTTTTATTTTCTATCAATTCCATGCCTTGATTTGCTAATATAGTCAATCTTGTGACAAAAAAGATGCCGCCTCAGTGGTCACATTAAGACAGAAAAAAGTTTTTGACTGAGGTGAAATTTTTTTATTGGGATGACCCATATTTGTTCAAATATTGTCCTGATAAAATCTTTCGAAGATGTGTACCCAACAATGAGGTAGGTAGTGTCATTAAATCTAGTCACTCAGAAGCATGTGGAGGTCATTTTTCTTCAAAGAAAACAGCTGCGAAAATCTTACAGTGTGGATTTTATTGGCCCACTTTATTTAAAGATAGTTATACTTTTTGCAAAAGTTGTGAAAATTGTCAGAAATTAGGTTTCATTTCTAAAAGAAATATGATGCCTCTGAATTCTATCCTTGTCATTGAAATTTTTTATTGTTGTGGAATTGATTTCATGGGTCCATTTCCATCCTTATTTGGATTTGTGTATATTTTGGTTGCATTTGATTATGTCTCAAAATGGATTAAGGTGATTCCATGTCGACAAAAAGATCATAAAACTGTTCTCAATTTTTTTAAAAAAATGTCTTGAGTCGATTTGAAATCCCTCGAACTAACATCAGTGATGGGGGAACACATTTTTACAATAAACCATTTGGATCTTTAATGAAGAAATATGATATTACCCATAAAGTTGCCACCCTTTATCACCCTCAGACAATTGGACAAGTAGAATTAGCAAATAGGGAAATTAAACAAATTTTGAAAAAAATAGCTAACCCAAATCGTAAAGATTAGTCTTTAAGACTAAACGATGCACTTTGGGCTTACTATACTGCTTTTAAAACATCTTTAGGCATGTCATCCTATCGGTTAGTCTATGGAAAACCTTGTCACTTACCTGTAGAACTAGAGCATAAAGCATTTTGGGCCATTAAAGCTTTCAATTTAAATCTTGATGATGCTTGCAGCTTACGCAAATTGCAAATAAATGTACTTGAAGAATTGAGAAACGATGCATATGAAAACTCAAAAAGTTATAAAGAAAGAACAAAAGCTTTTCATGACAAATCTATTTTGAGAAAATCTTTTGAAATTAGTGAAAAAGTTCTGCTTTATAATTCTCGTCTTCACCTATTCCCTGAAAAATTGAGATCTAGGTGGACTGACCCTTTTTATTGTCAAACATGTATATCCTTATGGGGCCATAGATATTGAGAATCTTAGGAATGGTAATGTGTTTAAGGTCAATGGACAAAGACTTAAACCATTTCTGGAAAATGAAGCTGTTGAGGTAGAATTCATTTCTCTTTCTGATCCTTGTTATGAGAATAATTTACTCTAATTTTGTGGCTTTATTTTGTTTTGCAGTTCTTTAGCTCCTCAATTAAATGGAGAATGACGGTACTCCATGACTCTCAAGTTAGTTTGTTTTTTTCAATTTCCCAAAATAACTGATTCCTTCTCCTTCAAAATGGATATCATTCTCTTAAACCTGGGAAAATATTTTCCTTCTCTTCCTCAAAATGCTCTAACAAAAATTTACGAAGCTAGATGTGAAAGATTGAGATTGTTAATACACAAGGGTATACCAGAAGATGTACGTTGGATAATTGAAGCAAAGGTCTGACTAGCAGGTGAGTCTTCAATTTCATTTGACTCATAAATGTCAGGTCTTGGTAGAAGTTCATATTCTAAAAGGAGAAGAGCAAAAAGATTACAAGTCTGTTACAAATGTGCACGATGGAATTGTAACAAGCGATTTCGTTCTTTGGGGATGGTTTTCGCAAACAGAGAAGATAAAATTTTCTTCATTAAGAATGGACTGAGTAAGGAGTCATTAGATGATATCTTATTGACTCTTGATAAGCATTCTTGTGGTTTTGTGCATCGTGAACTTCTTAACTTGTGGAATCTCTTCAAGGAGGAACAAAAGTAATACAATCTTGGGAATCTGACTCTAAAAGACCTTGTTTGCTAATTTATAAGAAAATTGGATGGGAAGCTTATCCTCGACTCATAGAAGGCATTTAAGCCGTTTTTGGACGTAAAACCAGAGGAAGATGTGAGCCACATCTACAATAACATGTACATATTCTCTTCTTCTTCTTCTTCTTCTTCTTCATGTTCATCAAATAAAAAAAATAAAAAAAAATAAAAAAAGTATGTATACATCTTGGGTTTGGCTTTGGTAACACAAAATGTGAATGGGGAAATGCATGCATCCTGATCTAGCCTTCTTGATTGAAAAACAAAGTAGGTAGATTGTATCCCTCATGTAAGGTAGCCAGTCGCATTATGGCCACTTGTCCCTTTTGGGAGCCCTATGTTGCGCTGGTCTGGAATAGGTCTAATACTGGTTAACAATACTTTGGCACAAAGCCGAAAGAGCATAATACCTCTATCCCAATCTCAAGTGAGCATACACTCCCCTTTCATCAGGTTTCTAACAACTTAAAAAAAAAGAAGAGGGCGAAACTACAGTTGTACTTGGTCTTTAATTAGATTAGGTGCCCCAGGCGAATGCCCGTCTTGTCATAGACTCAAGAGGAGACCTTCACACACCAATATATAAATAAAGTTCGTATGCCATGCTCTGTAGAGAGCCGTGTGCTACATTCCCAGTTCTTGGAACCAAGGCTCTGTAGCGCTGATGGACAGAAAGAAGCATCCCGTCTTTATAGTGAACGAAAACTGTTAACTGAGCTGTATACTTACTTGAATTAGTAGGCCTCTATGGAGAGTTCTGACTGGCTGCGGTCAGGTACCATCTTCTTAGAATACAAGCCTTTAATTAGGTTTGCAGGAAGATAGAGGGTTGTTATGCCGTAAGTAGGACGGAAAGGATTCAAAGGTTCTTATTGTCGGTTCGGCAATCCTTGTGGAGTTCTTATGTTGCACTAGTGACACACAACTCAAAGACATTCCACTACTACACTCATGATGCGCATTATAAAGATACGCCATGAAAATTATACATACAGGTATATCCTCATTTGTTATTATATTTCTTTTATCTTTGTATAATTTTGTTGTATTTTAGTTTTTGGACAGACGATCCTTTGAGCAGGGTCTTTCTGGGGTTTCTAGACTTCTTTACCTTGATGGTTTTCTTAAAGTTAAAAAACAAAACAAAATAAAAAAAATAAAACAAAACAAAAAAAAGATTCTGTATTTCTTATTTTCAAATTTTTCTAACAACAGCCAATCTACCCATATAGGTGCTATGATTACTTTTTCCCTTCTTTTCCATATTTAAACACTCAATTCTCTTCACTTTCCTTCAACTTATAATTATTCAGAGGAAAGGTGAAATTATGGGACCTCTTGTTCGTAACCTTAAAAATGTCTGCATTTTTTATGGGTCAAGTTATGGGAAGAGTTTAGAGTTTGTAAGTGCAGCAAGGGCTCTTGGTCGAACACTTGCTGCGATGAATATTCATGTTGTATATGGGGGAGGTTGCCGTGGGTTAATGGGGACTGTATCACTCTCTGTATTTGTAGGAGATAGTCAAGTTTTAGGTGTCATTCCTGGACCTTTAGCTCAAAAGAACATCACTAATAAGACAGTTGGAGAAGAAATTCATGTATCATCTATGCATGGACGAATGAAAATAATGTTTAACAACTCTGATGCATTCATTGCCTTACCAGGTGGTTTTGGTACTTTGGAAGAAATTTTTCAAATTGTCTCTTGGGCCCAACTGAACATCTACCATAAACCCATTGGTTTATTGAATGTTAATAATTTCTTTGATCTTTTATTAATTTTTGTTGACAAAGTTGTGGAACAGAAATTTATCACACCTTCGGCAAGAAAACTTCTTATCTCTGCCTCCACTATTAATGAGCTGATTGATAAATTAGAAGCTTTTGTTTATGAACCTGATAAAATAGTAGCTCAGATAGATTGGTCAGCAGGAAGCAGTGCAGAAAACAACATGCAAAGAAAGGCAGATTTGACACTTCATCTTTAATTTTTCTTTACCTTTGATTTTATTTATCGTACTGTGTTTCTGTTTAAATTTGTGTAAGATTTTTCTAACAGGTACTATCTTCTATCATTTATTCATCTATATTTTAACATTGTGGACAATATTATAATATGGTTGGGGGGAAGGATAGTTAAAAAAAGTTATAAAAGTATGATATGATTGTCATAAACTTACTAAACCAATGAATATTGGCAGAGTAAGGAGTAATTTTACTCCTGAGACGCATTTTAGTTGACGAAAGTATGTTTAGTGAAATGACTGTCAGAAACCTATAACAAAAGCAATTAAGAATGATAGAGTAATGAGTAAATTTTGCCCTAGTAGTAATTTAACTCTTGAGACGCATCTTAGTTGAGGAAATAATTGTTTTAGAAGTAGCAAAAAATATATCTTGGGTCATAACATAAATTTTTCTTTTTTCTTAAAAATCACATGCTTGGATATGAATGTTGAATTAATGGATTGAGAATGATATATGCCTGGTGAGATTTTGAGCCTATTGATGAATGGATTGAACATTTGTATCATTTTCTTCTTTCTTGTGTGATTTTCACTCATGAAATTATTACTCTAGTACTTGCTTTGATTCTTTTTTAGGCTACATTTTCACATACATACATAAATATGATTGAGGCATTTTGAAATAGCTACTTTGACCAAATAGTCATCCTTGTATATTTTCCCTTGTGTAACCCCTTTGAGCTTATTTGACTATTCTTTGTTTTTAGCTCATTACGTGCCTTCAAAAAATGACCAAAAAAAAGAAAAAAAATACATGTTTTTACCCAACCTTAAGGAATAAGAGAGCATTGGTCTTGTTCTTGAACAAGTGTGAGGGTATGCGTGCAAAATATTTTTTAAAAAAAGAAAGAGCTGACCACCATTGCAATCAAAGGATTATCAGAGTCTCCTGATATACTATGTGACATATCCATACCTAGAATAAAGATGGATGCTTGGAAACAACAGGAAGAGAAGGAGAAGGTTTATGCCTAACAATGAATTCAACTCATCAATTTGGGATTGATCTTTAACAAAACATTAGTCAAATATTTGTCATTGTCCTTTATGATGAATGTTCTCAAATATCTTCTTCACTCTAACTGTATCATAATGTTCTTTTATTCTTTTTGGTATTTATCTTCTCATATCCATATTATCCCATCGCCTTTACCATGACCCCATTACAACCTTGAATAAAGTCCTCATGATTTGTGTGTGCATATATTTTGAGTAGTGGAGAAGTAAAAGATAAGCAAGGTTATGGTAGTACAATTTTTCATGGGTTGAATTGAGTGAAATACTTACCTTTTAATGCTTGAAAGATTAAGAGTGAATCCTGTGAGGATCATTCATTCTTGATTCGTTCTTTTTAACTGAAGTTTCCTTGCTAGATGGTTTAAGATGTGAAGAAATATTACCTCAAAAATACTTTGATCCCTTGAATGACTGGTTGCGCTTCTTGTTTCATTAAATCTTTTAGAGTTTTTAGCTTTTGAGTCTGTGTCGTTTTTCTTTATTTTTTAGTTTTTTCTTATATGTTTTGCCCAGGAGTGCAAAAGTTTAGTGTGGGGGAATTTGATAACAATGTATTTTATTCATTTTATAATCCTCTTACTTGGCTTTTTAAGGTTCAATTTGGCTTAATTAAGTTAATTTTGTCATATTTTATGAAATTAAACTTAATTGGATCATTGAAGAAATTATTGCTTGAATTATCATTAATTTAGGTGATTGCATTCTTAAGTAAAGTGACCACAATTTGAGTTGCAATTATCTAATTAATGTGATTCTAGTCTTGTTGGAAAGTTAAGATAATTCCTTAATAACTATTCACTTGATAGCAAGAGTCATATCTTTAGTAATATATTTCACTCATTATATAATATTCTCACTTGCCTTTTTCGATAAATTGGCTATAGTTTGAGTTTCAAATATCCAATGGATGTGATTTTAGTCTTGTTTTAAAGCTAAGACAAATTTCTACAAATTTCATGAAGACCACTTGATGGGATTCTGACGCATGCCATGAGCTGAGAGCAGAGACATTTCGGAGACAAGAAACTCTATAATTTCAACTCATTCATCATCTATTTTGGTATTTACTTCTCATCATCCATCAACTCCTTTGGCATTTTATGTTCCTCTAGTTCTATAAAAGAAGGCAAATGCTGATCATTTAAGGGTGTTAGCTTAGCTTAGAGTTTACTTTCATATTTGTATGTTAATTGTTTCCTTTGTGTAGTTTTCTATTGTTCTTAATTGAAGTTATGTTCATCATCTTCTTCTTCTCTCTTTCTTTCTTTTTGATTTATGAGTAACTAATTTTCATTTTGCTTGGGTGAAAGGGTAAAATTCTTGGTAATATGTTGAGGTTAGATTAATTTTATTTTTGTGCTTGAATGATATATTTTTATGTGATCTTTATATGTATTGTCTATTGTTTCTGATTAATTTAGAAACTCTTCTTGTATAATGAATATCTTGATTCATTGTAGACAAGACGTTGGCACAGTGGATGCTTAAGACCATTTACAAGTATTGGTAGATAATTATTGGAACCATAATATGATTACATGTATAATCTTAATTGAACTTTGAATGTTAAATCTTCCATTTGGAACCTTCATTATGTATGATTTCAATTGAGTTATAAAAAGAAATAATCTTGTCTTTAATTTATTAAGAAGAGTGGATCTCCTAATCCAAGCAAATCCTTTTCATCTGTGATTAACTTTTATCACCTTTAGTATTGTGACAAATCTGCTTCTTACCTCAAATAATTTCTCTTCATCAATTTTCTGTGGATCGACGTCGGACTCCCAAGAACTTACTACTTGAAACAACCTGCACTTAGGTTTGAAACTTTTAAATATCCTATCAGTACTCGAAATGAGGTTCATGGTAACACTAAGTTCACACGGGAACAGCCGCATGCATCTATCCTAGTGTCAACGGGATTTCCTACTAGGACTAGTCATGCAGCCATTCAAAATGATAAGATGAAGGAAGAATGGATGGAAAAGATGGAAGAACAAATTAAGGCAATCAAGGGTCCTAACACTTATGGTCCCCTTTGGGTAGAAAAGTTGTGCCCTCCTGCTAACATTATCACCCCAAAAGACTTTAAGGTTCCAGAATTTGACAAATATGATGGGAGCACTAACCTATTTTTTCACAAAAAAACATACATTGCCAAAATATCAATTTGGTCAAAGGATTAAAAGTTTCTTATTAGCTTCTTTCTTGAAAGCTTGACTGAGCCTGCTTTGGAATGGTGTATCCAACAAGATCTCTCCAAAATCTCTTCTTGGGATGACTAGGCAAACTTGTTTATGAGATAATATCGGTTCAACTTGGAAACAGTCCCAATTCAGAAACAATTGAGCTTAATACAGAAAGGAAATGAGGAATCTTTTAAACAGTATGCACAAAGGTGGAGAGCCTTGGTGGCTCAAGTCCAACCCCCATAGACACTATCTGAGATGTGTTCATATTTCTTGGGAACCCTGGGAAATCCTTTTATCTGGACAATGGCCGGAACAACCTATAAAGATTTTGCTGACTTGATCAATGTGGGAGAAAGGATCAAGATTTTAGCCAAAGCTGGAAAGTTGTCAGTGAACAATACAAAGTATACCGTTCTTAAGAAAGGATACCAACCAAAAAAGAAAGAGCTTGAAGTGAATCATGTCCATCACCAACAGGCCTTCAGACCTCGGTATTCACCACAATACCCAAGTCATCAACCACCATATAACCTAACCTTCACTTTTTATACCAAACACTAACACCTCCTTATTACCCACCCCACCAAATTGTGCCAACCACAAACATCACCCCAACTCCACATTTTCAAATCAACAATGTTCCCACACCATAATTATACGTTCCAACTCGCCCAACTTATACCCGATATCCACCTGCACCTTTGCAAGATTACCCAAACCACCCACTTCCTCAGCCAAACTTCCAAAGTTAAGGTTGCTTCTGTCCTCGAAACCTATGCATTTTCCCAAGATTATCTATTTCAAACGCAGACTTATTCCAAAGGTTGTTTGATGCTCACCTTATTTCTAGAAATCATGTACGTCCCTTAGAACCACCATTCCCAACATGGTATAAATCAAGTTTATCTTGCAAATACCACATGGACATCCCATGACACTCAATTGAAGATTGTGAATATTTTAAGACTACAGTAAGGAAGTTGATTGCTTATGGGATGCTAGACATTCAAGAAGTGGCTGAACCCAGTACTGTCGACAACCCAATTTCTAATCATGGGGTAAATGCTTTAGAGATGGAAGGATCACCCATAAGAAAGGTCATGAGCTTGCGTACACCAATGGCTGAAATATTCAAGGGGTTGAAGAAAGCAGGTTATAATATCACTGCACCGGCTGCAACGATGAAAGAAGATGAGAAGTAGGATGAATAGTCAAGTTGTGCTTATCATTGTGGAGGAATAGGACATGATATCGAGAACAGTTGGGACTTTAAGGTTCGAATCCAAGAATTGCTCACTTTAGGAGTAATACAAGCTAGACAAGGGATAGATTCATCTAAAGAAGTCATTCGCCCTCCAGCAATTCAAAAACTCTGAACAATTGGAGATCTGAGGTGATAATTAAAGTAATTGCCATAAAATAATTAGTGATGTTGAGCTTATGTTAACTTTCTTGAAGCATTAATGTAATGAATTTACATGGGTACCTTGTTTCCTTTCATTTTCATCACATTGTCTTTCTTGACATTTATTCTCTTTCATTTCTTCAAAGTGTCTTCCTTGTATTTAGACCTCATTGGACTCCAATTCTTAGCAATTCTTAGTTTGGTAGATGTCAATAAAATTCGCGTGTGCAAGTGCCTTTTGAAAAAAACAGAAAAAAAAAAGAATCAAAAAAAGAAAAGGAAGCAAAGAAGTAATCGTTTGGTGTGCACTATCTTTTTGTCTCAAAATTAAAATGTTAAAAATAAGCAATCATGTCATGATTTGAAAATGAAAATTGACCATCTTTCACTATCCGTTACAAATTTCATCATCTTTATTATCTTCTGTTACCCTTTTTGAGCTTAAAAAAAATATTTTTTTCAAAGAACCTTGGACAAGGATCACCTCTACACTAGCGGATTATCATAAAGTAAAAAAAAGGGCGATTTCTAAAAAAAGAGGAAGAAAAAGGAAAAAAAGAAAAGGAAAGGAAAAGAAGAATAAGATAGTAAAGGCAAATGGTGAAAAAAAAAAGAAGAATTAGTGCTCTTAATAATGCCAAAGGCAATTGACAAAATTTGCTAAAGATCATTGATCTCATTCAACCCTTAAACATTTATTTAAGTCTTATATCTTTCCTTTTATAACCCTTAACCTTAGTCACGTTATAAGTCTTAAAAAGTTCATTCTGATCAATGAAGGGTTGTTTTCATTTTTGTTAATTTTAATTTTGAAACAAAAAGTTCATGCTTTTCGGAGTTTTCAATTCCTTGCTCCTAAAAAAAAGAAAAAGGAAAATAGGGGAATGAGGTACTTACTAGTCTTACACCGGGGAAAATCTTTTAATCACTAGGGCGAATTTTTGCACTATTCAATTTAGTCCTACACTAGGGCAAATCTTTTGGTCACTAGGGCGAGTTTCGACCGTATTCAATTCAGCCCTATATTGGGGAAAATTTCTCTTTAGTTCAATTTGACCAACATTGGGCAAATCTTTTTATTCAATTTCATCTTACACTTGAACAAGTTTATACCCTGTTCGATTCGGATCTAAACTGGAAAAATTTTTCTTTTCCTTGGTTCAATTTGACCTACACAAGGACAAATCTTTTAGTCACTAGGGCGAGTCTCGACCTTATTCAATTCAGTCTTAGACTGAGGTAAAAAAAATTTTGACTCAATTTGGCTTGATGTAGACGTTCAGCAGAAGAAGATCATTGGCCATAATGTCTAGTAGGCAACTAAAGATCATTCTCACAAAGATCAAACCAATTCATATCCGGTCAACACCTTTTTGAATCTCATACCATTATTTGTGTCTTTTTTCATATATACCCTTTTGAGTAATCAAACTTCCAAGACCAATCTGGAAGTTGTTCACTTAGTAAATTTCTTTTCTATTGTACTTTTAAATCCATGTTTGTCTGTTACGTAATACTTCAAGTAAGGTGAACGTGAGTACAACACTATGACTTGACCATCTAATAGCAATCCCCTGATGAACAATTCAAATCGAAAAGAACTTAGAAGTTCCAATTAAGGGGGAAAATGATATCCCAATGGATAATCCAAAAATAAGAGGTATCCGAGCAAAAAAAAAAAAGATCTCGTTTGACTGAAAACCCGATAGGGCAATTTAAGTAAAAGTTATGGCAAATAAATTGACATGGCTTAAACTGGGGCAATTTTTTCTTTTGACAACTTTTTTTGCATTCAATTGTCTATACTAAGAGAATATATATTGAAGGAAGTAGTAACAGAAATAACAGTTGAGTTATCAAGCAGTTGTAGGAGGGACGAAGTTAAATACTAGGGCAAAAAAAAATTTCTTGTAAAGACTTAGTAGCTCCAAGCAAGGGTTCACAACAAGAGATTATCCTCTCACTTGCCAAAAGGGGAGTTAAGAGCAGAAAACATGAAAGAGAAAAAAGAAGAAAAGAAGAAGAAGAAGAAGAAGAAGAAGAAGAAGAAGAAGAAGAAAAAGAAGAAGAAGAAGAAGGAGAGATAAGATGGGTAAGAAGGATCGAGACTATCAAGTTCAAGGGGCAAAAGCACGTGAACAAGGGTTTGATTGGTCAAAGCTTTCCAAAGTTATCATTGGTTCAGATGATTTTTAAGAATAATTAAAAAGAGATAAAAGAAAAGAAAGAAAAAGAGAGAAAAAAATGAGAGAAAAAGAGATAGAAGAAAAATATCTTAAGTCCATGTCTTACTGGCACAAATGGTTTCATGTCATTTTGAGCGCATCGGCTCCATGCATCATTGAGTGCATCGACTCCACGCATTTTGAGAGCATCGGCTCCATGCACCATTGAACATATCGGCTCCACGCATCATTGAGCGCATTAGCTCTATGCATCATTGAGCGCATCGGCTCCATGTATTTTAAGCACATCGGCTCCATGCATTTTGAGCGCATAAGCTCCTTACATTTTTAAATTCTTTTGTGCGCATTAGCTCCCTACATTTTAAAGTCTTTTGAGTGTATCAATTTCATGCATTTTAAATTCTTTTGAGCGAATCAGCTCCATTCATTTTAAATTCTTTTGAGAGCATTAACTTCATACTTGTTTAAATTTCTATCACATATTTAGAGGGCATTAGCTCCCTGTATTTTAAATTCTTTTTTAGCGCATCGGCTCCATGTATTTTAAATTTCAATCATTTCTTTTGAGTACATCGATTCCATACATTTTTAAATTCTCGTCATTTACCATTGAACTCACCGGCGCTTGTCATTTATTTTGAGTGCATCGGCTCCCTGCATTTACTTTTCCTGTCATTTATTTTGAGCGCATTGGTTCCATATATTTTAAATTCCTGTCATTTACTTTTGAGCGCATCAGCTCTTCATATTTTATTATTTTTGCATTATTTTATGCTCCCAAACAAAATTTGAGTTTATGTCTTTACTCGTTTCTTATAATGATAAAATGAAAAACTGAGGTTATTCTTTTTATCTAGTAAAAAATAAGTAAAGAGGGACAACTGTAAACACTTAATTTTGTCTGGGGCATTTAAAGAAATTTAAAATAAAATAAAATAAATAAATAAATATATAAAATATAAAATGACCTAATTTTCTGACAGAAACTCATAACCCAATTGACCCATTATCCATCTCATCCACCTATAACCTGACCCATTAACCCATAACCCTTTGACCCATTATCCAACCACCTATATACCATTAAACTTATCCTAAATAAACCCAACACTTATCCTAAACAAACCACAACAATTATCCTAAACCTCAAACTCATCCTAAACAAACTCATCCTAAACAAACCAAAACTTATCACTATCACTCTCCAAATCCTAATTTTTTTCTATAAAAACTCATAATCGCACACTTTTCAAGACACTTCACTTAAAATTAACACTTGACCTAACTTATTATCTCCATCACGTAACCTCTTTTCAACAAACAAACCAACCTTCACCCTCACTACCACTTCATCTTCAACCTCTATTACCCTCCATAGCCAGTAACCATAGCCTTCATCTTCAACAACCAAAACCACCATTAAATCAAGCCTCCATAACCACCCGTCTTTATCCTCACCACTCCATCACCTTCATTCTCATCATCTTCAACCTCACTTCACCTTCATCATCTTACCAAAAACACCCACACCACCACTTCATCCTCATCATCTTCAACCTCACCTCACCATTCAACAACCACCATATCCAACCAAAAACCACCCAATAGAAACCTCGCAAGTGTCACAGATCCACCACCGTCGAAGCAATCGCATCACTCGCCACCGCAACAAAGCCACACTGTCGTTCCAAGCCAAATTCATGAGACCACTATCGTCCTTTACCCACAAGACGCCGCATCACGCTTCCTCTGTCATATGTGACCCAACGTTGTAGATCCAGTTCCATCCCGTCGCAGCAGATCGAAAACCATCACGCCAGCTGGATCGTGCTACATGCGTCGCTGCCCAACCCAGCACCTATCGAACCAGACACACCGTTCGTACCAGAGCCGTATACTGCCCAACCGCCATTTTTCATCCCTCACCTACAACCATTTCAAACAAAAACCCCTTTTTTCGTTTCTTCTTTCCGTAAACTCTTGGTTGATTGTTTTGTTTTTTCAAATTCTGTAAGTTTTTTTTTTGGAAAAATAGGCTAAGGCTAATGGGCCAAAAAGGGTAAAAAAAAAATATAAAAAATAAAAAAGGTGAAAAAAATTGTAAAAGTAAAAAAAAAATAATTTTTTGGAAGAATAAAATAAGATTAACTGAGTTGTGATAACTTGTTAATTTTGTAACTTTTATGATCATTTGAGTTGTGACAACTTGATTATTCAAAAATTTTTAAACATAAAAAAATTAATGAATTTTTTTAAAATAAAAATAAATCTTTTCAAAGTTAAAAATAACTAACTCACAATCGTTTTTTTAGAGAACTACGTGACTTTTAATTCCTCACTGCACCAGAGGATACGTAGAAGCAAAATATCTATTCAGTCAAGCCAAAGTTTAAATTTTAACAAATTGTTTGTCTTTTTTTTTAACTTTTTTAAAAAAGGGGTGAAACAAATATATTATAAGATTATCAAGTTTTGCATAACTGATTTAAGGTACCGTCTCAAGATGGGTGTGTTAAGGGTGTTGTAGGATTTAGTTTCCAACCTTTCCTATGCATAACTGACTCCCGAATCCAATCTAGTTTCAAAGACCATTTTCTAATAAAGGTTTTCTAATTTTTTCTATTTTAAATAAAATTGGTGGTGGCTCCTAACAATTTATTTGTTCGCCACTCCCTCTGCGATCTCGGTCGTGACATATAGGAATATGCTCGACGCGAGTCTAAAATTCCTAAATCTTCTCTCTAACAAACATGAATATCGTATCAAAATGCTTTGAGCGCTTAAAGGTTTTCTTAATTTGAGAAAAACACACTACAATATAGTTATCACAATAAAAGTAAGAGGCCTGGAAATACTCTCCACAATATGAAATTCAATAATCAAATTTTTCAGCCATATCACTTGATGTGTACCCTTATAACAAGCTATATACTCTGTCTCTATAGTAGAAGTAACTGTAAGTGTTTGTTTAACACTTTTCCAAGAAACAGCTCCTACTGCTAACATAAAGATATATCCTGATGTGGACTTGTAGTCATCTAAACAACCACTATAATCAGAATCAGAATAGCATATCACCTCAAGGTGATCCAATCTCCTATAGGTGAGCATATAATCGTTAGTACCCTGTGGATACCTCATGACTTGTTTTGCAGCCTGCTAAGCCACACCAAGTTTGCTCAAGTATATCTCAAGTACACTAACAATGAAAGCAATATCAGGGAGTGTACAAACTTGAGCATACATAAGGCTGCCAACAGCGGAAGCATATGAGTCTTTCTCCATTTCAGCAACATCTTTATTATTTTGAGGACATTGTGTATTAGAGAGTCTTTCACCCGTTTGAATAAGTGCAACACAAGGATTACAATATTTCATATTAAATTTATTCAAAATCCTTTCAATATAAGCTTTCTAAGACAAGTCAAGAATACGACGAGATCTGTCACGATGAATCTCAATGCCCAGTACAAAAGAGGCATCACCAAGTTCTTATATATCAAAATGCGTAGTCAACATCTACTTAGTATCATTCAAAAAATTAATATCATTACTAGCCAAAAATATATCATTAACATATAAAACAAGAATGATGAATCTGCTCCCACTAAGCTTCAGATAAATGCATTGGTCAACAATATTTTCTTTAACACCAAAAGAGTCAATAATATAATCAAAATTCAAGTACCATTACCTGGAAGCATGTTTCAATCCATAAATGGATCTTATCAATTTACATACCATATACTCTTTACTATTTTCAATAAAACCATCAGGTTAATCCATATACACATCCTCATACAAATCACCATTTAAGAAAGCGGTCCTAATATCCATTGGATGAAGCTCCAAATCAAATGAGCAACCAATGCCATCACAACATGAAAAGAGTCTTGTACCTCTCAATTTCACCTCTAGCATCACGTTTGGCCTTAAAGACCCATTTGCAACCAATAATTTTATAACTAGTAGGAAACTTCACTAATTCTCAAACATTATTCTTTCTCATTGAAGCCAACTCAACCTCCGTAGCAATTAGCCATTGTGCACTATTAGGACTAACGATGGCCTCTTGAAAGGAAATAGGATCAAAATCCTCAACTGAATTAAACTCATGCTCCTGTAGGTACACAACATAATTCCTGAATCTAGTAGACTCAATGGATATAGGAACTCGCTCAGATCTTCTCGGTGGAGTCACAACAACATTTGGATTCTGTACATTATTTTCGAGTTATTGATGAATATCGACATTATCAATAGGATCAACAACATCATCATTATGGATCAAAGGAGAAGACATTATCCCTAGAAATAGAACAACAGGAATAAGAACAACAACATACTCCTCTCTAAAATCAACAATACACGCCTCCTAAGTTCTACCATGCTCTAAGTTCCCTTCAAAATAAATAACCTGATCGGATTCAATAACTCTATTAGTATGAGAAGGACAATAGAACCTAGAACCATTTGAGCCAATAAAATAGCCAATGAAGAAACTACTAATGGTTTTGGGATCAAGCTTATTTAAATATGGGTTATAAGGTATCACCTCTGCCCTACAACCCCAAACATTGAAATGCCTCAAGATAGGTCGTTTGCCTATCATAAGCTCATATGGAGTCTTCAGCATAGATTTACTTGACACATGATTCAATATATAAGAAACAGTCTTCAATGCATCTCCCCACAAGAATTTTGGAAGTGTAGAATGACTAAGCATACATCTCATTATATCTATAAGAGTACGATTTTGCCTTTCTGCAACTCCATTTTGTTGCGGAGTGCCAAGCATGGTGTATTGTGCCTCAATGCTATAGTCCTGTAAGAACCTAGCAAAAGGTCTAAGATTTCTACCAGTTTCATCATACCTTCCATAGTACTCACCACCCCTATCAAGCTTCACATATTTAATTTGGTTACTAAATTTCAATTCAACAACGACTTTGAATGCTTTAAAGGCATCTAAAGAGTCAGATTTCTCACGTAGCAAATCAATCCACCCGTATCTTGAGAAGTCATCAATAAAGGTGATAAAGTACCTAAAATCGCCCATAGCAATAGGAGTAATGAGCCCACAAATATCTATAAGAATTAACTATAGTATTCCTTTACTCTTGGTAACCTCACTCTTCTTGGCTCCAGCTGTAAGTTTTCCTTTTATATAATCAACACAAGTATCAAAATCAAAGAAGTCCAGATCATGAAGAATATTCTCTTTGATCAACCTATCCATTCTCTCCGTAGAGATATGTCCTAAACGTTTGTGCCACAATATAGAAGAGTTTTTAGTAACTCTACCATGCTTGTTCCCAATAACATTATTGATATCTGAATGTCATTGATTAGTAGAAAATGATTCAACATCCAACATATATAGACCATTAGACAAGACTCCAGAACCAACAAGAGCATAATCACAATATAAAGAAACCTTTTCATTACTAAAATGGAAAGAGTAGCCATAACTATCCAAAACTGAAATTGAAACCAAATTCTTCCTCATAGAAGGCACGTACACTGTATCTTTTAAAACTAAAACATGTTAAGTACACAATTTTAAAGAAACCACCCCTATATGTTTTGCTCTGACTCTAGCTCCATTTCCTACTATGATCATCAACTCCCCTTCATTTGGTCTCCTTCTGCTTCTGAATTCTTGCAATGAATTTATAACATGAATAGTTGCACTAATATCTAACCATCAAGTATTTGAAGGAACATTAACTAGATTTGATTCAAAACACACTAGAGCCAAGGGGTTACCTTTCTTTTTCTCAAGCCAACTCTTAAGTATATCACAAATCTTATAATTTCCATTAAATCGATATATGGGCTTAACACCAGAAGACTCACCAAGACCAGAAGGTGGTCCAGAAGGATATCTAGGCTTATCGTTCCTTTTTTTCTTGAACTAAGGCTTACTGTTCTTCCTTTTAGAAAATTTCTTCTTCTTATCACCATTATTGTGGGAAGCAAACTAAACACTATGGGGCCTTGCCCTTTTTATGGTCTGCTCCTCTTAATAAGAACAAATATAAGTTCATCAATAGTCTACTCCTCCTTTTGAGCATTGTAAGCGGTCCTTAGAACATCAAAACTAGCCGAAAGAGATTCAAACACCCGCCAGAGTAGGAAATCCTCTCCCAACTCCACTTTCATGGACCTCAACTTGTTGTACCAGTTCACAAGCTTCAAAACGTGTTTACGAACACCACTTGCACTGTCATATGTAGTCTTTGTGAACAAAGAGAGATAGTAGACCTTTTCAGTTTTATCAAACTTCTTGAATTTCTCATCAACATATTTGAGAAACTCCTTAGCTTTATTTGTTTAAGGAATGCTCTCTTTAATGGTCTTTTCCATGCTATACTTCATGGTCATCAAACAAACTTTATTGGATTGAACCCACCTTTCATGTTTCTTCTTAGCTGCAGTGGAAGATGCATTTGTGGGTCTCTGAGGTTCATCCTTAGTGAGAGCAGCATTGACATTAGAGACAACAAGGAACAATTTCATAAAATCCACTCAGTCCTCAAAATTAGTCTCATTCAATTTCGTTATAGCACACGTTTGCATTGATAAAGCTGAAAGAATGATACATTAAAGGGAGATTTTGTCAATCATATCAACATGTACAATATTTGAGCAAATAACCATAATAGAGTTTTCCCATGCAATTGCAATCTCACCTAAGTGTTTCGAATTATAACGCATAAGTAGATTTTCACAAACATTAAAATCATGTCCCTAAAGCTAGTACCGAGAGGATACCGAGAACTCTAAGGGCAGAACCTTAATGTCTTTAACAAATCATCAGGAATTACATTAATAAAGGCAAACTGTAAGGTAAGCACATTATCAATATAATTCCTAAAGCCATAATATAACAATATTTTATGAACAAAATGACACCTAAACACAATTGGTCCCATGAAGGCGAGTTCACAATCATGCAAAGTGATCAAAAAATAATACCACATTACTTTAAACAACAACTATCATAATCAAATCACATAAATAATAGCAAAATAAATATTTGTTCAAAATATTATATATTAATTTATGCACAAAATAACACCAAAAATTATTTCAGTGACAAAACAACATGAAATCTGAGAGTGCGTAATATATATTATGCCCAAAAATATCACAATAATACACAAAAATTTTCAAAGGCAAAATAGGAGAGTACCATATATTTTTAACAATTTTAATCTCTAGAAATTTTGGAATAAATAATAAATAGGTATAAAAATAAATAAAATTCACAAAAATATATAAAACGGCACGTGGAGCACAACCCAAAAAACAGAAGTTGAAAAACACACTCTAGTAAGCCACACGCGCCTCCACAGGCTATGTGCGTGAGTGGGGAAGTCCAGGGAGAGCCATTGTCTCCCTCACCCGTTTTCCTACAATACGGGTCGTGCTACCTAATTTGAATAAAAACGGGTCGCGCTACCCAATTTGAACAGAAACGAGTCGCGCTGGTTTTCTCCATCAATTCCTCACCAAAACTCCAGATCTTGGTGTCTATAGATTTAGAAAACTAGGCTCTATATTTCCCTTAAGCTTATTTCCAAAAAAACAATACAAAAAATATGGGTTTTGAATGATATTAAAAGTTAATTGCATGTTACATTTTTCAGAAATTCTAGGTTGTTTCTCAACCAAAATTCATGATCTTGACGTTGTTAAATTCAAGAAAAAGTGATCTATAATAACGTTAAATCAATTTCTTGAGTTGATCTCCAA
This sequence comes from Ormosia emarginata, assembly GCA_029884605.1. NCBI lineage: Eukaryota > Viridiplantae > Streptophyta > Magnoliopsida > Fabales > Fabaceae > Ormosia > Ormosia emarginata. The sequence continues at coordinate 7,845,670 of JAQQTP010000068.1, forward strand.
AAGAAAAACGAATCGTAAAATTTAAACGTTTTAGGGTTTCATGAGTTTAAGTAAAATCCTTTGTGAATTAACAATATCATAATGCAATATACATGTTTCTGAACTCAGGATAACCCAATCTACAAAAGCCCCAATTTTATTTTCGAAATCAATTTCAAAAAAAAAATTGAATTAGACATCACATACGTTAGGATTTCAAGTTACTTCAATTTTCAAATCTCATAAGATTTCTTGATAAAACAGAGAATTGATAGTCATGAATGAGATTAAAAAAATTGTCTCTGATACTAATTGATAGAAATTTTCTAAATCTATGACATATCAAAATATATCCAGAGTTTTAGGGTTACCTTGAAAATGTGCCGATGAGGAAGTTATTGTTGAAACTCTTAAAATCAATCTCGATAAGAGAGAGATACTATTCTTATCTCATAGTAGTCGCTCACGCGTTAGTATCAATGAGATAACGGTACACATTAGAATGACTATGAATAGGAGTCTCACCCAGTATATATAGAATAACTAAAGAGAAAGAAAATTTTTAGAGAGAGAAATATTTTTTAGAGAGAAAAAAAAATTAGAGAGAGAAATATTTTTTAGAGAGAGAATGATAATTTTTAGAGAGAGAAAAATATTTTTTAGAGAGAAAATGAAAACTTTTAGAGAGGAAAAAACTATTTTTTAAATAGAGAATGAAAACTTTTAGAGAGAGAAAATGTTTTTTATAGATTTTTTATTAAATGAGTAAATTGAATATCCATCTATCCAATTTATTAAAATTGATTGATGGGCCAACGCTAGTCTCTTACTTTCACGGATCCTCATAATCAAGTTTTATCTTTTTATGCGAAGTTGATGGTAATAGTAATCATATGCACCATTTGCGATGTATTAGAAATTTAGCACCTTGAAGTGTTTGGTAAGAGATGACAATAGAAAAAAGCTAGATGCATATCAAGTGATATATATCTCACATCTATTTATATGTCAAAATTAAAATAAAAATGTGCATAAAATAAGATAGGACCACATATAATCAAACGGTAAAAAATTATACAAATGCAAAATGATGTTAGTGAAAATATGTGTGATTAAAATTATTCATAACTATATTAGTTTCACGAAGAGTAACGTTAATTACAATTTTCATCGTATACAATCCTACCTCATTTTTTACACAATTTCACTCTAATTTCACCATATAAAATAATGTGAAAAAATATAACTTAAAAATAATGTGTACCAAACATTTTCCTTCACAATACAGTACTGATATATATGCATAGATAACAGTAATACAGCAATACATCATCATTACCTTTCATTTCTTTTCTTCTTTTTTTTTTTTTTTTGTCATTCTCTCTTCATATTTTTTTTTTTTTTAATGTCAATGGCTGATATAACATTTGTGAGATTCTTATATTTGCTTTTTCTATTCATGTGTAGTCCCTTTTACAATAATTGAGATCTATTGTTGTATGTACATATTGCCTTTATGCTTTATATGAATTTATATATATAAGTATTTCTTTCTCATGATGTTAGGTATATCAACTTGATTATTTATTTATTTATTTAATGGGCATAGAAAAAAACCTCAATTTTAGTAGTCAAGATACTCATCAGAAACAAATGCAATACATGAGGACGGCTCAATTGCAAATTGTCTTCCAGCATGAGTTGCAGTACAGAATCTAACACGTCCTTGCACGCCTTGGATTCCAATTTTAAAGCTATTAAGCGCAATCTTTCTTCTACAAGAGTCAAGACCATCAAATAAAACAATTAACTTTCCAAAATAACTGTTCATTCTTGCACGCGCACCTTGTGGATCAAGCAGGCATAAGATTGGGAAAAAGTCCACAACATTAGGCCTTCCAGCTTCTTCCATGATACCCCAAATTATGTCCTTGAACTCTTGAGACTTATCAGAAGTGTAATGAGCCAAATCCATAGAGAAAAAAGTGTTTGATATGGTATTAAGCACGGTTGTGAAGGAAGCCTCACCAATATCCAAAGCTTCACCTTTCTTGCAGCTTTCCTTGACATAATCCAGCAATTCTTGCACCTTCCTTTGACGAAAAACTTGTGTAGAATCAAGCTGTTGAGAAGAGAACACTTTGGTAGCACAAGCTCTTCTAAGGGTCCTCCACTAATTTGATGGTGGCAGCCATACCACTGAAAGTAAGTGGTGGTCAAGTGCTCGGACAGTATCTAGGACTGTTCTGTTAGAGAAGATTTGGTCATTTTTATGGAGTACTTCTTTGGCTACTTGTGGAGAGGAAATGACTATGGTGGTTGTGTTACCAAGCTTCAGACTCATTACAGGTCCGTAAGTTTGAGAAAGCTTAGTAAGTGCCTGGTGAGGCTGGCTGCCAAGCTCCAAGATGTTTCCTATGATAGGAAAAGGGCGAGGCCCTGGGGGATGTTTGGTGGATTTGGGTGTCGTGATGCCTAAGCTGGAGATGAGGACATAAATGGTTGCCCCACACAAAGGAAATTAGCAGAAGAAGTGCAAGGTAGTCCATGGTTACATTGTTGGCTTCAAATCTTTCCTTCTCTCGCTAGTTTCTTTTTTTGTATATGGTAAAAATACATAGCTGAGCTCTAGTGAAAGGTCGCATTGCATGCCCTGCAAAACCAAGCGGATAATTTTGAATAATTTGCCTAACAGTTCATATCTATTTAATACATTGGGAACACAATTGAGCTCCAACTTAAATTGAAAAAAAGTTATCTAATTCCTTATAATTTTATATTATGTGTTTATTTTATTAAATTTTATTTATATTTATTTTAATTCTATTAACTTAATAAAATATATATATAATATAAAATTTAAAAAATTAAAAAATTTTCTCTTACTTAAGTTAGAGCTAAATTTTTTTCATACATCGAATCCTACGTAAAAATCATCATGAAGTCACGTATTGTGCAAATTTTCTCAATTCTACGGAATAAATAACTAATTTAGCTAGGCTGCTTCATTTTAAGGTCATTCCACAAGGCTTACAGTGATTCTTATAGACAATCTACTAATACAAATAGCAATGAATGCAATTATGCAATGAATCGTACCCAAAAGTCTTTTCGGGGAAATGATGTGATGATAGGGCCAGATTACATGATTTGGTGCTTTATGAAACAAAGAATAAACTAGCATATTCACAGTCAAGATCACGATGGGATGATTAAAAAATATAATTTTTTGAAAAATAAGTAGAATCATCATTAATATTTATTTAAATTAAAAAATATTAAAAAAATTCTTTAATTAATAAAATTAATTTTTTAAAATTTAAATTTAAATTCGAGAATCGATTATAAATTAAAAAAGTATTAGCATCCTATACTAATGGTATTTTAAGTTAATTGTATAAATTTTAATAATCTTAAATATATTTATTTTACTCTTTTAAAAAACACATTGTAACTATAAAAAAAAAATAAACACATTATAAAAATTAATTTTTACTTAATAGAATAAAGACTTTGTTGTTACGTATCTCCGAATACCATAAAAAATTTAAATTCATGTCGTTCTTTAAAAATTGATTACAAGTTGATCAATTTTAATTAAATAAAAACTTAATATTTAAAACAAGTTATTTACAAAAGATTAATTTAAGCGAAGAAAACATGTCAATTGGCAAAAAAGTTAATAAAAGATTAAAGTAAAGCAGCATGCTAACCAGTATAACAATCCAGGCAGCAAACCCAACAATACAACAAAATAACACCATAATTGAACCAACCAGCAAATCGAAGTCTTTTGTTTACCTTTTTTTTTTGTTTTTTTAGCATTTTTGTATCTTTCAATTTTTTTTGGTTATTTGTCATTTTCATCATTTTCTTTTTTAATAATTTCCACTTTTCTTTCTTTTTGAGTTTTCCATTACTTGTCTATCCTATCTACTATTTTATTATCCTAACTTTTATTTTCTAATTTCAAATATAAAAAAATTATTTATTTGTATTTAATTAAGTCTTGACAATTTGGCTTAATAAAAACTAACAAAAGAATATGGTTTAAGCCCACTAACTAAAAGAGACTTAGTCCACTAAACCCATCAAGATATAGACTACGCCGAACACTCTAACATTAACCTAAATAACCAATTAAAACCCATCAGACAAACAAAAGGGGCATCACAAACACGGGTTTTTGACCAAAGTATTATTTATCAAATTACTATTTTTTTAAACTATTTATTAAACTGCCACTGTTTTTGCCACGCTGTAACTTTTTATTATTTTTTGTTCCATGTACATTACGCTAGAAGAGATAGTGCTGCCAATTAGGATGCACCAATACGCGTGGCGTGTTCCACATGGTAACACCACAGGTGATGACGTTTATAAGTGAAAAATGCCACACATGTTGGCGTATCCACGTGCGATATGTCGCGCGTGTTGACGTTTCTCATTTGGAAAAAAAAATTGTCACGTTGCATGTGTAGGACATTTAACTCATTCTACGTGGATCTCTTAAGAAATGACACTCAAAAACACATAAAATTTACATGCCTATTAAAGAGTGCATAATAATATTGGGAGACATCAGTTTCAATTAGCTTATTTATAGGCCAGTTATTTGCTTATGATATGTAAAGTAGTCGATGTGGGACTTTGATGTTAGCAAGGTAAAGCAATTAAGTAAGACAACAAAATACATTTGTTCGATGTAAGATTTTAGTATTGGCAAGACAAAATTACAAAGTAACTAAGGAACTTGAAAAACATGCATAGGCAATTCTGATCTTGTCTTGTTCATGTTTGAAGAAATTTAACTCGGATGGAAAACGAAAAATGATTTCAAAGTCACTTTGTTGTGAAATTTTAGCATTTCTAAAGGCAAAGTGAGAGGGACACACACACAGACACAGTTCATTATTCTGAAGTTACGTACTTGCATTTCCTTTTCCCACCACCAATGTCTCAAGTTGTTGACGTGGTAGGTGTTCTAAATTCCAATAATTGGAATACAAGTTTATGTCAGGCTTGTTAGTTGTCATAGAGGATGAGTTGGTTTATGAGTTAGCTAATTATGTGGAGATGAGCCAACTTATACCAACAGCTGCGTTGGTTATTGAAGAGGGATAAAATGGTTACCAAGAAGTCATGTGAGTTGAGAAAAATTAAGTGGAATCTGGTCCTTCCTCCCTTTGCTTCTCCTTCCCCCTTGGCTTTACCTTCTTCTTCCTCTTTGGATTTACATTCTCTCTTGTATTTCCCATTACTGTTAGTACTCCTAATTCAGTACCTATTGTGAGATTCATCTGCAATTCTCATGAACTGATTAATCATAATAAAATCTAATTGCAAATATGGACCCCTCATAGCTCTGTTATTAATGTTTCTACTACTAATTTAAATCAGCCTCTTACACTAGTCTCTGTTGTGACATCCTTGTGCTTCTATCTACATATGTTATATTATTGTGGTTCTGTTGGTCTATAGGACCTTGGGGATGTTTAGTCCTCATTGATGCGAAGTCCACTATGCCTGAGTGTAGTTCATATATAGATCTTAGATAACTAAATCATAAATCAATTAAAAAAATGATTATCTCATGCAAGGTTTAATGTTATATAAGATTTTCCTATTTGTAGCTCAAAGCGTATATGCACTTCATTTTTTTTTCTTTTGTTTCTTCTAACTATTTCCAGATCATTTATGGAGTAGACCAACGTTGTTTATAGTTTCCATAACTCAAAATATTGCAACTTAAATATTAACAGTAATCTTATTTAAATGTCTCTATAAGAGTAACTTCAACAATTTAAGTTAACATTCATGTAGCAAACATTTCTTTGAACAAGACAAGATCAAAAGTGTCTATAGGCGTTTTCGAAGTTGTTTAGCTTCTTTGTTACTTTGTCTTGTCAACACCAAACTCTCACATCGAACAAAGGTACTTAGTTGCTTTGCCTTGCCAACATCAAAGTCTCACATCGACTACTTTACAGATCAAAAGCAAATACTGAGCCTATAAATAAACTAATTGAAACCGATGTCTCTTAATATTATGATGCACTATTTAGTAGGCATGTAAATTTTATGTGTCTTTGAGTGTTATTTCTCAAGAGATCCACGTGAAATGGGTTAAATGCCCTCTACATGCAATGTGGCAAATTTTTTTTCACATGGGAAACGCCAACACGTGTGCCGTATCCCACATGGAAATGCCAACATGCATGGCATTTTCCGCATGTAAACGTCATCATTTGTGGTGTTACCACGTAAAAAATACCACTCGTGTTGGCGCATCCTAGTTGACAGCACTATCTCCTCTGGCGTAGTCTATGTGGAACGAAAAATAATAAAAAATTACAGCATGGTAAAAACAGTGGTCGTTTGATAAATAGTTTGAAAAAAATGGTAATTTGATAAATAATTTTGCCACTGAGGAACTTTGGTAAAAAAAAAAACCCTCACAAACACAAGGCAAGTACGACAGCAACCTTAGGTAGTGAAGGGTGGTGGCTCGCAGTTTGAGTTGTGGATTTGACGGTTGGCAACGAGTTCAACGATGGTAAGGCTTGGTTGTTCACGATTTGAGTGGTTTTGTATTCTGTGGCTCAGCCAAAGTGAGACAATGATGGAGGCAAATGTGTGACTGCACGGCGGCTGCTGCTCGCTCACGGTGAAGGGTTGGTTCACATACCAGATCTAGTCTGCTACGTGGTGGTGCGCAGAGATGTGGTGATGTGTGGAGGTGCGTGGTGGGTTGCGGTGGTGCGTGGGTGGCTCGAGGACAGTTTCGCAGTGGAGGGACAGATCTGGATTTCTGCTATGGTGTTCAAGATGATGGAGCTCTGAACTATAGGATCTGAGGGGTGGCAATCCGGTTATGGGTCTTGGTGACCAGTGGCTTATGCATGGACGACGAGCAGACGCACCGAGCGCGACGGCAGCTCGATAGAGGTGGCTCGTGGGTCACGCACGGAGGTGGATCTAGACAGCGGGTAGTGTCTGCGTTGCGGGTTCGGAGTCTCATTGTGATGGATCTCACAAGGAACATGGTGGCTTGCGATGGTGGGTGGTGGGTAGACAGCACAATGACGGAGGAAGGGGCTGGCGTTGGCTAAGGTGAGTGGTGAAAGAATAGGTTTGTGAGGAGTCAAGGTGGTCAAGGATAGATCTAGAGAAGGAAGATGGTAAAGCAATGGGAAGGGTGGTGGCTGAGGCAAGGGAATTTTTTTTTTCTTTTCCTTTCTTTTTTTCTTCCTTTTTTTCTTTTTTCTACTTCTTGCTCGTTTAGGTATTTATAGGGGGAAGATTACTTGAGCCAAAATGATGGTTGCTTGTGGTGACCATGTTGTAGAGTCTCTGTTGCTTCAAGCTTCTCTTCCACATACAAGGGCTTAGACATTTGCTAGACAAAAGAAGATGTATGGAGTGGAAGGACTGAAATGGACGTGGCTCAAGTTCTTGGGGTTGTTGCGGGTAGGGCTTGCAGAGGCTATGAATTGTAGCTGGTTACGTGAAGGAAAAGAACATAAGAGTAGAGATGGTGAACAAAGGTTGTGGGTATCTAGGATTTAAGATCTACATCATTTTTTTTAATTATAAAAAAGTATTTTATATTTATTATTATTATTATTATTATTATTATTATTATTATTATTATTATTATTTTGTACAAATAAAAAAAGTAGTGATCCAAAATAGAAGTAAATAAAACTTAGAAAAATATTATGTGTTTCAAATATTGTAATTAAGTATTATTTAACACAAAATTATTAATCTTTGATTAAGTAACAAAAATAAAAAATTTATGGATAAAATTGGGTATCAATAGTTGTCTTCATTTGCTTTACATTTAAATTAAATAGAAAGCAAATGAATTAATTTAATTTTGTCCATGAAAATTTTTATTTCTTTTTTTTTACTATAGAGTGTGCTTACTGATATAAAACGTAACAGACATTAAAACAAAGTAAAATCGTGGAGTACGAGGACCCCAAAAGGTGAAGGCTATAAGTATATAGGCCTAGAGATTTGAAGGAATTGGGTACGATGACCTAGAAACTTAAAGACAATGGATACGAGAACCCAAAAACTAGAGGTTATGGGGGCAGGGATCTGGAAAACTAAAGGTCATGGGTACGGAGACCTGTTGAAGCTTAATAGAAAGGTAAAAAGCTTGCGGCATTGGGTATCTGCCGAAGCTTGATAGAAAACTTAAAGCAAGAAAGGTAAAAATCTTGTGGAGTCGGATATCCACCGAAGCTTAAAGGCAGAAAGGTAAAAAGCTTGCGGAGTCAGGTATCCGCTGAAGCTTAACAGAAAACTTAAAGGAGGAAAAGTTAAAAGCTTACGGAGTTGGGTATCCATCGAAGCTTGACAAAAACTTAGAGCATAAAACATAAAAAGCTTGAGGAGTCGGGTATGCGCTGAAACTTGATGGAAAACTTAAAGCAATGAGTGCGAGGACCTCAGAACTAAAAAGTAATGGTGTTTATTTTATAAATGCATATGATGCCTAAGATGATGCATGATGCAATGGATGTCCTACTGTAGAGATTCTCATAATCAAATTGGGTAAGCAATTTGACACATTAGAACTTTAGTGTAGTCGCTCTTAGTTTCATAACCCTTAAAGACTTTTTCCAATAACATGATCAAGGTCGAACAGTAACGAAATTTGTTAATTTGCTTTATAATTTGTTTGATTATTCTTTCTTTTCTCATCAACAATCTTATCGGGAATTCATTATGTTTCCTATTACCTTTCGAGATTGTTAAAGCAAATCTAAATGTTTTTGCAATAGTCACATGTTTCACATCTCAATATAAATTTATCATGAGAAATGCATATTAAATCAACAATGAGTTGTAACGAAAAAGGATTGTCATTATAGAAAGGAAAAGTACAAGAAAAATAGTACAAAATGGATTAGAATTGAAAGGTTTACAAAAGAATGCTCTCTAGGATGATCAGTGCTAATTTCCTATGTATGCAACTTTGAACACCCATTTGTCTGTTCCTAACATATGACAAGATTTCATATATTCAAACTGCCTCAGTTCGGCCTTAATAAATTCAAACTACCTCAGTTTGTGACTTGAGGTAACTTCACTTCTTCGGATGTGTCAAGTACCATTTTTTGACCCTAACTTTTGCCTAGGTTGCTCTTTTCAAGTTTTCAACCTAGCAAGTCGCTCTAATTTTTGCCTAGGCCGCCTTTTCATGTTTTCAACCTAGCGAGCCACTTTTCCTTTTTTTTTCTTTTTTTTTAAGCATAATACATTTTGACTGAATCTGAATTTACAGGAAGTGATAAATCTTCATCATTCATGTTTGTGAGAATCAAGGCCCCTCTCGAGAAGGCCTTCTTCAAGACATAAGGTCTCTTATAGTCTGGAGTCCATTTTCCTCGATAATCCTTTTGAATGGGGAAGATCTTTTAGAGTACTAGATCTTCTTCTTGAAACTGTCAAGGATGCACCTTTTTCGCATAGGCTTTCATCATGCTCTTCTGGTAAAGCTGGCCATGACATAGTGCAGTTAATCTCTTTCCTTCAGTGAGGTTCAACTAATCAAGTCGAGTTTGGACTCATTCAACTTCTTCTAATCCTGCCTCCATCAGCACTCTTAATGATAGGATTTCTACTTCAATAGGGAATACTGCTTCGATTCCATAAACCAAAGAGAAAGGGGTTGCCCCAGTTGAAGTACGAACAGATGTGTAATAGCCATGCAGTGCAAATGGTAGCATTTCATGTCAATATTTGTATATTACAACCATCTTCTTAACAATCTTCTTGATGTTCTTATTTGTTGCCTTAAGTTTCCCATTTCTTACCATGTTCTCTCATTCTTTGTGATACTATTTTGTCCTGGCCAAAATCACGACAATACGGTGAAAAAGACATTTAGAAGAATAGAATCGCCACCAAGTTAATTTAAATTAAAAAATATTTAAAAAAATATTTAAAAATAAAATGATATTTGAAACTAAGTTGAGTTCAATAACTGATTGTGCATAAAGGATGGTAGAAACTAAAACCCACAGCACTCCTGATACATTTGTCGTATGACGGATACCTTAAATTAGTTATGCAAATTAATAATAATCCTAAAAATATTTATTCTACCCCATGATAACAAAGAAAGATAAATTATAGCATTTACAAAAAAAAAAATTAGAAGTGAACTAGATTATAAAACTTACAAATTTGAAATAAATGAAAGAAATCAAAGACAAAATATTTAGAAGTGAAATAGAAAATAAGATAACATATGAACTAAAATAAATATTTACATGCAAATCAAAATATTTACAAATCAGAAAGAAAAAGAAAACAAGAAAACTAAATTGTGAAAAATTAATTTTGACTTGATTTGTACTCTTACGTATCTCCGATGTAACGCAGAATTCATAGTTATATAATTCTTTAAAAAATAAATATAAATTAATTAATTTTAATTCTTAATTTAGAAACGTTGTTCAAAAGAAATCCTACCTAACAGACTAATCCTATTTCTATACTGTTTTTGTTATATTAAAATTACTTTTTAAAAAAATTATCTAAACGCACCCCTAATTCACTAAAAATGAAAAATAATATTTACATTTCATTTTTTCTAAATTATGTTTATAATTTTAGTTGTTTGGAAAATAAAATGAAGAGAGAGAAAATGTTAGAGTGTGTCTTTGTTTTTCTTATTATATTATTACCTAAAAAAATAATATAAGAATGATATAATGAAAATAATATAGAAATATCATTACACTGAAACAGAAACCCAACCATTTTCTCCTCTTAATCCTAAATCATGCCCTCTCTCTTCCTAAATATAAGACGCAGTGGTTCGAGCATGGAGGAGAGCTTTGCTGTGATTGCAGAGATGGGAGCTTGCGGTGGTGCGACTCTGGATAGGGACTAACCACTTGAGGGTTTGACATGGGGGTTACGATCTGGACAGGGTGATGCTTATAATTTTATTATTATAAAATATTTATAATTTTTATAAGTGATTATGAGTGATATAAAAATTTCACATTGAGATTTAAATATTTATCTTATTTTTTGAGGGGATCAAATATTAAGTTTATACATAACATTTTGAACATATTTAAAAAATTTCAAAAATCATTGAAAAAATGTTTAGGTTTAGGGGTTGTGGTTACTATTAATTCTCTTGACTTTATCTCTATATATTATAGTATGATTTGACACTATAAAAAATATTTTATTTTATAATACATATATATAAGATAGTAACATTAAAATTTAAATTCAAACTTATAATGAGCATATTAGTGACATAATCTTAAAATGACACTTAAAAAAGAATCTTAAAATAATTTATATTTTTTTAAATTTTTCTTGAAAAATAAAAATATTAAAATTCAAATTCAAATTAGATTGATGACACAACCTAAAATGAGAATTGGCAAAAGAAAATTACATTTTTCTTTAATTCTTTTTAATATGATAATAGTACAATTCAAATTTAAATAATATTGTTGGCACAACCTGTTGTTTGACAGAATTCTACAAATTAAGACTCTTTTTTTATATATTAATATTGATTATTCTTTGTAACTTTAATTGAGAGGAATTGTAGTATTATCATGAGAAATTTCTTTATTTTAACTAATTTTTCTATACCAATGTGCCATAATTAAAAATTTTCTAATTAAATAATTATAACTATAATACTTGAAAAGTTTAATAAAATTATATTACACAAGTTTAAATTTTAAATATTAATAAATTCAAATTGTGAAAATAAAAATTAAAAGCATTAAGGTATATAAAGAGAACTAGAAATTTCTAATATCAATTTCACGAAAGAGATCACATAGAAGAAAAAAATAAGAAAATAAAACAAAAATAAGAAATATGTTACTTAGAGTGAAAATAGCAATGGATATAAATAAAAAGAACAACAGCTACATAACAAATCAAAAAATTCTACCACTTTTTAAAGTAAAATTAGAAGCTTCATACTTACAAAATTTCAGAGTAAAAGTAAAAAAATTAATAAGTACGGAGTACCTATGATCAAGAAAAAAAAGACTTTAATCAAGAAAAAAGAGAGAGCAAAAAATATAATCTTTTCTCTTTAATTAAGGTTACTAAAATTTATTAAATTTTATAATACTTATTATTATTATTTTTAAATTCAGGGGGACTATGTACTCCATCTCATCTTAACGTGGCTCTGCCTTTGATGGTGGTTTTCAGTTACTGTGTATGTCTCATGTTATGAAGTCATGGATGCTTTGTTGGGTTTCATAGGTGGATGGAAGGTGATTTCGGGGCTGTAGGTGATGGTAGATTCTGTGTTTAGTTTTGTGTAGGTGAAGTTCAGTTTTGGAAAGTTTGGATCACAGTGATTTGTGAATTTATTATTTGGAATTGATTTTTAGAGAAAACCTCATGATAAAATCCAATTGTGATACATTAAGCACACATATAACTTGAAAACATGGATTCAAATCAACATGTATTAAGTTAAACAAATAAACCAATATCCGGAGAAGGAAGGGTCTTGGAAAAATACCTCCACTTCAATGAATTGAAAACCTTCTCTCACTGAACAAATACTTTGTTCCTCCAACACTTGCAGTCTTGACTTCTCTTTATTTTTGGTGTTTCTCCTTTTTCAAACACAGCCACCCTTCACGAAAGCCTCTTATTTTCTTTTGCAGTAGTCACACTTCTAGTGAGAAAAACTTCGTCCCCATGGTCATCCTGCCTACCTTTTCTGTAGGCCCAAAATGTCATTCACCTCCCAAATTTCTTTAATTAATTAATCCAATCAAGCTATCAATCACTCTTAAATTTTGTAAATCTATTTTTATTTCCTTTTCAATCTTTAAGCTCTTTTTAGGTCAAATCATATCATATAACATCAATTAAAAGCATAAATTAAAATGGTATACATTGTCACTATAAAAAGTTTTACGCTAACATTCACTAATATTTTTACACACATGTTTTTCTTTTAATTGCAAATAGAAAGAAGTAGCAATAAATAATAATTTGACAAAATATGAGTGAATTTAGTTTAAAACTCTTTTATATTGATACAAAATACCAATTAAACTCTTAAAAACATATCCTTTCCACTTATTGAATTGCACATGTTGGGTCAACATTACCTTCCAATATATATATATATATATATATATATATATATATATATATATATATATATATATATATATATATATATATATATATATAAGTGTATTTGGTGAGAGGAATAATTATTATAAGAGATGAAATGAGTGAATCTTGATCATTGGATTTTATATAAATGTCAATATTAGAATATAAATGTATGTGACTTTTTTAAGTGGTCATATAACTTTTAAGTAATTTTTAATTTTGACCATCTATGTATGGTTGTATGGTCAAAATATATCTCATATATATATATATATATATATATATATATATATATATATATATATATATATATATATATATATATATATATATATATATATATAATTTTATTTTATTGGTGGGCTTGAACTTTGGGTCAAGGAATTTAATTTTTGAATTGAGTCATTTTATTTATTCAAATTCCTTCTTTTTTTTTTTTTCAATTTTCAAATGTTTTTCAAGTTTTATAATTTTTTGAGTATTTTAGTTTTTTTTTTAATAGTTTGATCAAAATAGGGTGTTCATATCTCTCATCCTTTGTAGTACTTTGATCCCTTTTTGAGTTCTTTGTTAATGGGGGCTGCTGCTTGCCCTCTTCATTTTCTTCCTTGTTTTTTTATTTTATTTTTGTAATTGTATTTAACAATTTTAACACATATCTTTTAGATATGTGATTTTTGGAGAAATCTAAAAAGGTTGGCTTGAGTTTTTTTTATTTGCTTTTTGTCACTTTCAAGATGGGCCTAAAAAAGTGGGATAGGAAAAGTAAAGAACTAGAGCTATCGGGCACAATGCGAGTAAAAAATAATTGTTTGGAGCAAGATTATAATACCTTAGTCTTTATGGAGAAGAATGATGTATCTTAACTAATTTATGTCTTTTTTCTCCCTTACTTTTCACAATTAGGATTTTACGTGGTTTTTGATATTCTTTTCTTTGTACTATGGTAGCCAAGATCTAAACATTGACGTTTGTTGAAAGTGATTTAGGTAATGACTCATATTCTTGTACCTTAGAATTTGCTTTCTATTCAACTTTTATTAATAAATTTTATTATTTTTGGCAAAGAAAAAACCTATATTTAAGATCTATATCATGGTCCACAGCAACTTTTTTTTTTTTTTTTGACGTGGCAGAAAGAACTTTCACAAACTGTAAGGTTAGCAATGGAAGAAATATATCTGCAGTGTTGTTAGTATCAGTCTGATCGAACAGTTCTACCAGTCTAATAATGAATCAGACACTTAATCGATTTTAAATTTATTATCGAATTTATCGTTAGACTATTTTGAAAAAGTCAAAACCGATTAAAACCTGATAAAATCTAGTTAAACTAATGGATCATAAATATTTTTTTTTTAAAAACTCAATATTATTTTATATTTCATATTATTACAAGTAAATTATTCCCATAATGTAATCCAAATCAACTAATAGGTTTAAATGGTTGAACCAATTAAACTTAAACTAAATTTTTTACCGATTCATTGTTCAGTAAAGCTTTAACGACATCACACACACACACACATATATATATATATACAGCTCTCTGTTCTCTTCCTATATATACTCTAATCCAACATTTCTTTTAAAATAAATTTTTATATTACATAGCGGTAATAAAAGAAATCATTACAGAGGGGATTTGTGCTCTTCTTATTAAAAATCGAATAGAAATTTAATTTAAAAAAAAACTTTGTTATTGATTTCCTTCTGGGAGGTGGGAGGAAAATTGAGAGAAATGAATAAATTAAAAAAAATTAAAAGAAAAGAAGTAAAAGATGTTTACAGAATTTTCCTACCTTTATTTAATTTAAGTTTTTAAAATAAACTAAATAAGAAAATGAAATGAATAGTCAAATGACTTAATATAATGAATACTAACATATTAATTAATCATCAATATGTGCTTGTCATTTTGCATTATTTATTATTTATTAAAATAAAAAAAATAATTAAGAGAGCATGAAGTAAATTATTACTATATAGTGAAAAGTTGAGAAGAATTTGAAGAAATTATAATGGGAGAGTAAGAAATATTTACAATTTTTATTATGTTTATCTTTAAATTCTTAAATAATTAGTAAGATGAATTAACATTTTTTTCATTTTTATATTTTTAAATCATTAGATGAGTAATTGATAATGGTAATTTTGAAAAAAATAAAAACTAGACACTAAAGTAGAAAATCCCCTTTATAATAGTAAGTACACATTAGATATAATTTGTTTTAATAATTTTGTCCTATATTTAACATATTAATACTAGCGTAGAAAAAAAAACATTTTAATACTAGCATTAGTCGCACTACCGATTAAAACCGAATTGAAGGTCAGACTATTTTAAAAATGCCAAAACCAATTAAAACCTGTAAAAACCCGGTTAAACTAAATAGTTCATAAATATATTTTTAGAAAACCTCTATATTTTTTTCATATTTTATATTATTTGATGTAAATTATTCCCATAATGTCCCCCAAATCAACTAATCGGTTTAAAAGGTTGAACCAGTTAAACTTAAATTGGAAGTTTTACTGGTTCATTGTTTCGTACAACTTTAACAGTGTTACAACGTCCTTCTCGGCACCTTGTAATGTAGAGCGACGAATGAATGCAAGAATAAAAAGAATCACCACTAGTTAATTTATCCATTAAAAATAAAATAGTTCAATTGGATACCTAAATATACCCTACGTTTTAGAGTTGATTATGAGTAAGGAAAGTGTTAACATTCTACATTATTTATTCTAAGAATAATTATCTATTTAATCTATTGTGTGTATTAAATTAATTAAATTAGTTTTTTTTTCTATTTGCAACAAAGATTTTTATTATCTTTATTCTTACGCATCTTATTTTATTATGCATATTATCAAAAGTGATAAATGACTATGATATAGAATGAGTAGCGTTGTAGTCATTATTTTATAGAACAAATTCA
Source organism: Ormosia emarginata (assembly GCA_029884605.1). Taxonomy (NCBI): domain Eukaryota; kingdom Viridiplantae; phylum Streptophyta; class Magnoliopsida; order Fabales; family Fabaceae; genus Ormosia; species Ormosia emarginata. Next base: position 7,861,746 of record JAQQTP010000068.1, read on the forward strand.
AGCCCTACAACATATTATGTAAAGTGGTAAACTAAAAACAAATTTTTTAAGAAAATGTTTTGTAAAATAATCGGTCGAATAAAGATTAAAATATTTGAGATGAAATGTGATTTTTGAAATAATTAAAAAATACTTTTAAAATTTGAACCCACTACAATCACAAGATTAAAAATAAGTGAATTTGTTCACATTTATTTTTTACTATTTTTTAAGAATGGATTTTATTTATTTATTAAAATTAGACCCAATTAGCGTTTTTAGCTAAATCTAACATATATAGCCTTAAAGTATTGGGATAAATTTGTTTACCGTCACTACACCTGCAAAACACAATAACTTTCTGCGTCTACCTAAAACCAATTCACACCATAACTTCAACCTCTCACCACGTTGCAGTTGGATGGTGAGTTTTTGGTCCTAATTTTGTTTTCAATTAGCTAAGATTAGCATAATTTTATTTTGGGGTTATCTTTCATTTAAAGCTAATTTTTTTCCATAATGTTAAAACAAAAAAAAAAGGGTAGTGATGAGAAAATAATTAGGTGGAACTAGGCAGATAAAAAAAAATGCACACGTTTGCTTTTCTCAATGGCATGTTTTTTTTTTGTGTTGATTTCAATTTGTGATTGTTAGTTTATCCTAGTAACATTAAAAAAAAAAAAACTTTCCATCTCGTAAGTTTTCAACAAGTTGTTTAAAAAAAAGTTAAAAAACTTAATTAATCTAAAAAACACAAAAATATATAAGATAAAAAAAACTAAAATGAAGAAAAAAAAAAAGAAATATCCTGACTTTCTTTTCTATACATTGCTTAAAATTTGTTTAGTTCTCTATGTTGATGTTTAATATGCTGGGTGGTGTGATTTTGGTGTTAATTTTAGAGTGTTATTTGTTGTTATTTTATCTTAATATGTATTTCTTACTTTCTAGCTATATGTGTTTAAATAATAAAAAAGAAAAATAGGGTATAATGAATATTTAAAAAGAAAGGTTATCAAGAATTTAATTAATTGACTTAAGGTGTCTTAGGACAGATGTAGACAAAATTGTTGTAGAATTTAATTTTCACCAATTTTTTGTGCACAATCAATTCTTAAACTCAATATAGTTTTAAAGATTAAGATTTTTCAATATTTTTTCTTAAATTAACTAAACTTTAATGACAACTCTATTTTTCAATTTTCACTTTTCTTAAAAATTCTTCTTTTTTGTTACTATTCTTGCCCGATCACAGTCGTGACAATCCCGAATCAAACTCTTCTCGTTACCGAAATCTGTGTGTTTTCTGCAAGCGACATGCCCCCTTGGAGCCTTGAACCCGTCTTGTCTTTGGTCTCTAGTGTTGCTGTGAATTCTTATATTGCTGATTCTTTTGGGCCTCATTCAACAGCCTCTGCCTTTGACTGTTTGACGCTTGTTGCTTCTGCACAGTCACCGTCATTGATGTCTTCATGGATTTCGACTTTGAACTCCATTTGCATTTCGCGGTGGCGGTGCCAATGGCATGATGGCGGTGGAAAAACATATGCTGATGATCGGAGAGGATGGAAATGGCGAAGGGTTTTGAGAGATCAAAAGGGTATTTGATGATTCTTTCAAGGGATATAAGAATCAACAAAGGTGCCTAAAAAAATTACAGATATATGAGATTCCAACATTTTTCCCAATGTTTGAAGCACTCAGAAATTGGAGAGTGGAGGGAAAAAGATGGCAACAAATAGACACAAACTACTACGGAATGAATGCACTTGGTCATGTGGTTTTTTTAATGAGTCTTGTAATCTGAGTTGTTGCTTTTCATCCAATGGTTGTTATTGGATCCCCTCACCTATCACAATATTATAGCCCTCTCATCTATAGACACAAACTAACTCCTTTCTGCTACACATAAGTGCTCATCACTGAAAGATCTCGAGCATAACCTCAGATTCTGTTATATATGTTGATGGTGATTGCATTACTACACATCAATCCATGGACTTAATCGCATTTAAGTATCTTGTATTGGAAAATTCTTAAAAAAAATTCTTCAATTAACTTTTCAAAGATATTTAAATAAATTATAAACCCACATAATGACAGTTAAATTCTCATCAAACATCAAAATCATAAGTTTCATATCAGATCAAACAGTTCTATCTTAAAAATGAAATTTGAATATTTTCTCCTAAAATGTGTTACAAATTACATTGATTTATTGAAAATGATGTAGCAATTTGGGTTTGTTAAAGAAAAAAAATGAAAACCCTACTCATAAGAGAATCACACACACCGAGGCCAACACATATACACCAATGCACACATGTTATACTTGGGAAGGGGGCCACAAAGAGCTTGCTCTTATTATGTAAATGGGTGAAGCCAAAATTTAATCATAAAACTTCGGAATCAACTGTAAAGATCTTTATTAACTGAGCTAGTTAGTTGCTTCTATATGTGGATAAATATTGTTAATTAAGACTGAACAGATTATTTTCATTGGAGTGAAAAATTCGATCATTGCAAACCAACAAAAGCTTAAAATGTAAAATAGCAAAGAAATATATATATATATACATAGAGAGAGAGAGAGAGAGAGAGAGAGTAGAATTTGGTTTACCAACAGAAGAATTTCATCCTCCTTATAATTCAACAAATGTTTAGAAGGTAGGTTTGGGTGGAAAATAAAGAAAATTGTCAATATATCTGAATATGATTTGTTGAAATACAATGATGATGTCTTTTTTTTCCTTCTCTTTTTTATACCTAATTTCCTTCTGCCAAACATAAGTGCTCATCATTGAAAGATCTCGAGCATAACCTCATATTCTATTATATATGTACGTGGTGATTGCATTACACATCAATCTTCGGACTTTGGTATAGCATTGAAGTATCTTGTATTAGAAAATCCTTAAAATAAATTCTTCAATTAACTTTTCAAAGATATTTAAATAAATTATAAATGCACATAATGACTGCTATATTCTTATCAAACAACAAAATCATAAGGTTCATATCAAATCAAACGATTGAAAATGATGTAGCAATTTGGGTTTGATAAAGAAAAAAAATGAAAACCCTCATGTGACACAATCATATGATTTTGATTTATATATACTATGGTTACTATTAATTTACTCGACTTCCAAAGTATAACTAGTGTAAAATGCATGTAAAAAAATTTAACAAGCATCTAGCTAGGAAAATGATTTATGCCAGACTTCTTATCTTCAAATTCCACACAAAGTTATGTTGGGTAGTGGGTGGTTTAGGAAAAAGGCTGAGAGAAAAGAGAAAAATGAATTAATGCGATTATGATTTATGGAATATGTGTGTAAGTGGGCAACATTTAGAATGTTCCTAAAAGGAGCAGGAGCATCACTGCTCCATGATCTATAACCTTAGATATAACATTAAAATAAATGGATGGATGAGATTGATTAGTTGTAACCTAATTAACAGGTAATTCAATTTTTTTTTCTCTCGCTCAATTTTTTTTTTCTTCTTCTGAGATGTCATTGCAGATGATTGTTTGCGGTAAGGATTGTTTGATCAGGTGTCGCATGAGGCTAAGTGGTGATAACAATGTATTTTATTCATTTTATAATCCTCTCACTAGGCTTCTTAAGGTTTAATTTGGCTTAATTAAGTTGATTTTGTTACATTTTATGAAATTAAGCTTAACTGGATCATTGAAGAACTTATTGCTTGAATTATCATTAACTTAGGTGATTGCATTCTTAAGTAAAGTAGTCACAATTTGAGTTGTAATTATCTTATTAATGTGATTCTGGTCTTGTTAGAAAGTTAAAATAATTCCCTAATAACTATTCACTTGATATCAAGAGCCACATTGATAGCAATATATTTCATTCATTGTATAATCTTCTCACTTACCTTTTTCAGTAAACTGGCTATAATTTGAGTTACAAATATCCAATGGATATGATTTTGATCTTGCTTTAAAGCTAAGACAAATTTCTACAACTTTCATGAAGGCCTCAAGACCAGGAACACACGTTTGGATAACTCAAATTGGAGTTGAAGCAAAATCTAGAGTTTTGAACCTGACAGTTTGACCTTTATGCACTCATTAGGCTATATCTCGGGCTATAGGAGTTCAACAATTCTGAAATTTTAACAGTGAAAGGTTAAAACTCATATCTACAACTTTTATGAAAAACACAAAAGTTGGATCAGAAGTTTTGAAGGAGATATTGGGCTTGGAAGTCAAAATAGAGGAGCTGAAGTTGGGCCTGACCCATGAGCAGTAATTGTGACATATCTCAGGTTGTAGGTGGTGAATTTGGATGAAACCGGCGGCTATGGAAAGCTAAGACAATTTCCTAGAACTTTCATGAAGACCACCTGACCAGCAAATGACGCATGTCATAAGTTCAAAAGTGAAACATTTCGGAGACAAGAATCCACCCATTAATCATCATCAAACAACTATTTTGGCATTTTGTTCTCATCATCCATCAACTCCTTTGGCATTTTATGTTCTAGCTCTATAAAAGGGAGGAAGGGCTGATCATTTTGTGGTGTTAGCTTAGAGTTTACTTTCATGTTTGTATGTTAATTGTTTCCTTTGTGTAATTTTCTATTTTTCTTAATTGAAGTTATGTTCATCATCTTCTTCTTCTCTCTTTCTTTCTTCTTAATTCATGAGTAACTAATTTTCATTTTGCTTGGGTGAAAGGGTGAAGCTCTTGGTAATAAGTTGATGTTAGATTAATTTCCTTCTTGTGCTTGAATGATATATTTTTATGTGATCTTTATATGTATTATATGTTGTTTCCGATCAATTTAGAAACTCTTTTTGCATAATGAAGATCTTGATTCATTGTAGACATGACGTTGACACAGTAGATGCTTGAGACCATTTACAAGTATTGGTAGATAATTATTGGAATCATAATATGATTACATATATGATCTTAATTGAACTTTGAATGTTATATCTTCCGAGTGGAACCTTCATTATGTATGATTTCAATTGAGTTATAAAAAGAAATAATCTTGTATTTAATTTATTACTAAGAATGGATATCCTAACCCAAGCAAATCCTTTTCATCTTTGAATAACTTATATCATCTTTATTGTTGTGACAAATCTTTTTTTTACCTCAAAGAATTTTTCTTCATCAATTCCCTGTGGATCGACCTCGGACTCCCAAGAATTTACTACTTGAAACAACCTGCACTTGGGTTTGAAACTTTTAATTATCCCATCAAGCGACGAAGTAGAGGGTTGTTTGCGGTGCTGGAGCGATGACGCTATGGTCAGCGTGCGAGGACAACATCGATAACGCATAGGTCTGGTGACGGTAGATCTGAGTAGTTCCGAGGTGTGTGCACCATTTTCATGCTATTACTGTTACATTACATATAACTTAAACATATTAACAACACATCTTCCTCTGTTCTCTGCTACATTCTGCTCTGTTCTGTAATCCATGAAGAGTGAATCTAAAGACTCTCTCTCTACGATTTCCAAACCCAGAAACCGTTAAGTAAGTTCCCGGTTTATGTCTCCATCTCCGACCTCAACCGCCCCATCAGAACCTGGTTCCTCATCTCCCACCAAAGGCCTCTCCCTAGTTCAACACAAACCCGAGTTCACCTTCGCCAATTCAAGCCGCCACCATCGCAACCTCGAAGTTTCAACTTTCTCTCGCGGTCAACACTAGGCTTTATCAGCGAAGAGAAACTTAGGCACTCTCGCCGATCATATCAGCAACGATAGGCTCAGGGAGCACCTTGATCGCGAGAAATCAACAAAGACAACAAGATTTGTTTTGTCTCTCAGTAAACAAAGGAGTTGCAGGAAGAGTGAGTTGAAATCATGGCTGGATTACTATTCATCTTCATTTACAACTTAGAAATTCCAAAAAAGAAAAGTGGAAGAAAAAAAAATGATAATTTTTTGTTAAAAAAAATTGTCAACAGTGGATTACCTATAAAAACAGGTAATTTCTTTAGAGCATCGATGCTCCTGCTCTTTTTAGGAGCATTCTAAACGTTGTCGTGTAAGAGTAGTCAATGTAAGTAATAGAACTCATGACTGAGAATATATTTGAGAAGTAAATCAATAATTTGCTTATCCTTTGTCTTTGAATTTTAAATTCTTTCTCTCTTTCTTCCTTGGCATAAAACTAACTTCATTTTCACCTAGAAACAATCTGGCAAACTACATTTTTACTTGATGTTTTACCAAGATTTATTTATAGCTGGGATAGACACAACATCAAGCACACTGGTATGGGAAATGGCAGAGTTGCTACATAACCCAACAAAATTGGTAAGGGTTAGAGATGAACTACAACAAATACTTGGCAAAATTGGACAAGTTGAGGACCAAAAAAGTTCCCTTACCTACGGGCAGTTGCGCCTTCACCCACCAACTCCACTTCTAGTACCTCACAAGTCAAATGATGATATAGAGTTAGCTGACTTCACAGTGCCCAAAAGTGCACAAATCCTAGTAAATGTGTGGTCAATTAGACGAGATACAAGCATTTAAGCTAACTCAAATTAGCAAATATAGCGTACATGTGATGCTATCTTGTGCCATAGTTATGGTATTATTGTTAATCTCATGTAGCAAATGAGGTACAGTTTGTGGTAGCTAGTAACTTCTGATTTTTATTTTTTTTTAATTCTTGTTTGCTATGCAAGATAGTAATAAATATTGTTTAAAATAAAAATAACTATTTAAATATGCATTTGTTACTTATAAATGCAATTTTTTTCCATTCCCTATAGATTTTTTTAGACCACGAGGTATTTTCACAAGTTTGACCCATTTGAATCGTCCATGGAACAAATTTTTGTTCGACTTCGAGAGCACAAAAGTTATGCGATCTCTCTATAAGAGTTGCTTTCTTGAAATTTGAACTTACGTTCTCGTTCTAAGAGGTCGATGTTGCTTACTACTCGACTTATCCTTTATGAGTTTCCCTATAAATTAATGTTTGGTTTATATCAATCAAAGCATAAAAATGTTGATGTTCATTCTTTCAATCGAAAAGGAGTTTAGGGTTTCTGGTGGCAAAATCATTAGACCGAAAAGGAGTTTAGGGTTTCAAGTGGCAAAATCATTGGACATGTGGTATATATGCTTGAGGTGGCAAATATTATATAACGCCGTTGACACCTATCATGAGAAATAACTCAAATTTTTAAAGTTGAATAAATTTTATTTCTTATGTTCAAAAAAAAAATCTTTCTTAGTCCATCTCTTAACAAGTTGTTGCTAATCAAAAAGTGTGCCCAACAGATTAAGGAGCTATTAGAGAGGGATTGGTTGGTTGACATCAAGCACAACTATAGAGAAATGAACAAGTGTGCAGATTATCTAGCGAGGCCAATCTCTTTTTTTAAAAAAATAAAAATAAAAATTTAAGGTTAAGGGTGGCTGTTCTATTTCAGGGTTGAGACAAGCCTCTAGACTCAATAAGCACTTACAGAGATACAATACTAGAAAATTTCTATTCAGAGATAGAATTTAGAGATGAAAACAATTTCGTCTCTAATAGAGATAAAAACAGAAACGAATATGATGATTTAGAAAGGAAAAATAAAATTTAGAACTTAGATGGATTAGAGACGGAATTGATCTGTCTCAGACTTTTTCATCTTTAATTTCATCTATATTTAATCAATTTAAAGTCAAATATGTTTAGAGACAAAATTTAGTCGTCTCAAATTTTTTCATTTTTAATTTTGTCTCTATTTAATCAATGTAGCGTTTTAAAATGTTAAATATGTTTAGAAACTGAATTTAAAAATAAAATTTATCTGTCTCTAAATTTTGTCTCAAATTCCATTTCTATTTGGTCAAATAAATTTTTTTAAAATAAAATATATTTAAAGGCAAATGTGTTCTGTCTCTAAATTATATATATAATTTAATTAATAAATTTTTTAAAGATTGAGAGAAGTTGTTTTCGTCTCTAATTTTTTCTACCTAAATCCCTTATTCCCAAATCAGAAACTCATTATTCTTAAATCACAAATCACGCTCCCTCTTATAAGAAAACTCAATTCTTCGATCAGAAAACTCTCATCAACTCTCGCTCTTCTCTCACTCCCTCTCAACCCTCGATATCTCATCTCCATCTCTCATTTTGTTCTTGCTCCATGTCTGAATTCGTTCTAGTTCGTTCTCACTCCATCTCTGAGCTTGTTCTCATTTGTTCTCGCTCTATCTCTGAGCTCATTTTGGTTCGTTCTCACTCTATCTCTGAACTCGTTCTCGTTCGTTCTCGCTCCATCTCTCAGGTTGCTCTAGCTCGTTCTTAGCATTCCATCTCTCAGGTACCCGTTGCTACGTGCTGCTGTTCCCCAATTTTGATTTCATGTATCTTTCGTTTGAAGAATTAAGTTAATAGTTAATAGTTAGCAATGGCCTGAAATATTGGAGATAATATTTTATTTTGCATATTTCATCTTCATTTGTGTCATTTGTGTTGTGTCTCTTTTCATGGTATTAATGATTTCTTACTACAAATAGCTTATATTTGTTCATTAGCAGGCAAAGCATCTTTGCAAACTGCAGTTGACTTTGATAGCAAGGTAAATATTAAATGAAAGACTATAGAATTCATTTGCTTGTTTTGGATTTTCTATTGAAGCTTCAGAATTTAATTAAAAAATAATGTTCGTTATACCAATACTAAATGTTACAACTATCTCTTCTGTTTATAATGATTCACAGGTAAATATAGGTCAAATTGAGGATCGAATGATTCGACAGATGAGTTATGGTCTATCCAAGTCTGTTACTTCTTACAATGGCATAATAGTCAATAGGTATAGGTTCCATACTAAGGAGTACAAACAAAATAAAGTTACCAAGAACAGTGGAGGTTGCGTTAGAGGAAATATATATGACGAGAATGACTTAGCCTATTATGGCATCGTTGAAGAGATATTGGAATTGTTATATCTAGGTTAGAATAAAGTATTTCTTTTACGATGCCAGTGGTTTGACCCGATTAATGGAGTCAATATTAATGAGAGATGTGGATTGATCGATGTCAAACACAAATTAAGGCTTCACTCAAATGAGCCATTTGTATTAGCTGAACAAGCACAACAAGTATATTATACAGTATACCCACAATGTGGGGGTCGAGCTAGTAGGGAATGGGGAGCAACTTGTAAAGTTAGAGCAAGACTCTTTGCGGTTAAGACATTCAATGATGAATGTGATGGATCGAATGAGATAGCTGCTATCAATTACTACCAAGATGATGGATCCTTGACAACACCCAATATCATCACAGATGATAAAGTGATTTCCTTGTTTGATGCACATGCCCCAATGGAAGAAGTGGGCATAAATGAAATAAATAATCCAAATAATGTTCTGTTTGTTGACCAATTCATTGATGACAACGAAGAAGATGAAAATACCGAGTTCATAGATGAAGATGAGGAACTATATGATTCAAACTCAAGTAGTAGCAGTTGAACTTTGTTTATAGTATTTACACTGAAACGTCACTTTTTTTATATTTTATGAGATTTTTTGACAATATTGATGTATATAATTTGTTAACATGTTATGTTTCATTATTGCAGACATTTATCATGGCTATCCGAGGTAGGGGCAATGGACGTGGTCGAGGGAGCGGCCGCAACAATCCATCCGATTGTTCTCAACTGCGCACTAGTTCACCACCACTGCAGCCTTCTCTGTGCTCCCCAGGTATACCTATATAATAATCTTTTTTTTGTTAACTCTTGATTTATATGTATTTATGAATTTAGATTGCCTATAATTATGTTACTTGTTATTTTAGCTACTAGCCCTAGACCATTGGTGACCGAAACTGTTGTTCCACCTTCCACTACTATCCCTGTCCCTGTCCCACCCACCACCGTCGATGTCTCTATCCCACCCCCCACTGTGCTTCTAACTAGCGACCCAATTTCCATGCCTTCAAGTGGAGCATCCCAAATAGAAATTGATAGAAGGCCAGTTATATCTGTGGAGGACGTCTCTCAACCGTGAGTAATAGTGAATGTCATGTTTTATTACATTTGTTTTACTTTTAGATTATTAACATATCATGGACTTGTAGGAGAAGGTTTGTCCCATAGTTTGTGACTCATGAGATTATGGTCACTGTGATCACACGGATGCCCATTCCAGCTGAAAAATGAAAAAATTATCCTATTAACATGAAGGATGAACTATTTTAGGATTTTATGGTAAGTAATTATGTTTCTAGCCACATTGTATTATACAATTATCTATATAAAGAAATACTAACATGGATTTGTTTTAGAATAAATATTAATTTGCTTCAGATTATGAACATTGCATGGCAAGAACTGTTTGAGACAAAACATGCATGAACCGTTATTAAGATGATTTGAAGAATCATAGAAAGGTAATCATGAAAAAGTTGGGGACATCAAACATGGCTGACCTTAAAGGCTATGGGCCTCCAGTTTTGAAGTCATAAGTGTGGGATGGCCTAGTTGACATTTGGTTAACGCTAGAGTGGCAAAAGAAGTTTGTTGCTGGTCGAAGCAACAGAGCGGCCGTGCCTGATGCTATGCTGCACATTGCAGGCTCAATAAGCTTCGGTCAACATAAGAAGAAGATGGTAATATAGAAAATTTCTTATGTGTTTGTTGCAATATTCTAATAATTCTATCTTATACTATTGTATAATTATAGTACAAGTGAGTTAAGATTTTCTAGCAACTTGTATGTTGTGTTATCCACTTTAGCTGTATGAATCTAAATTGCATAAAGTTGGTCTCATTTTAAAAATAAGATACAAGGTTTTTTGTGATTTTAGAATTTTATATTATAATAGATTTTGACTACAGGACGTAAAGCTTAATCGTCCAGCCCCTTTTAGAGACTTGTATAAGAGTGTGCATAAGAGGAAAAATGGAGAATATGTCACTCAACGCTCAAAGGATTTTATTGTAGATGTCTTTAAAATTAAACTAATCATATTTGTTAAGTTGATTGTTTTGATAAAGTTTTTTACATTTTTCGTTTTAGGACTCTTATGACACCACGATATTAGATAAGTATGGAGAAGACTCTTCACTGCATCCTATGGTAGATCATGAGGTGTGAATGCAAGTGATAGGTCCTAACAAGAAGGGATGAGTCCATGGCATGAGTCACAATTTAGGTATTAACATTCATGGATCTAGCTCTGCTTCATCCTCACATATTGATGGTTTCTGCTGCACTGTTTTGACACAAGCCATAAAGGAAGTTGTTAATGAAGCGATTGCTTCCTTTGTCCAGACGTAGTTGGGGTCCATCCCCCGTGACATTGTTGGTTCCCAAGCAATAAGTGGTGTGCCGCAAACACCATCACAAGGCAATGAATGCAGTTGGAGAGGATGATGAAGCTAATGATGATGAGGCTAACATAGATTGATTAATTGTACTTATTGATTAGTTATCCTTTCTTTGTACATAGAACATGTTTTGAACTAATGTAATTATGATATTTTGTTGCTTTGCAGAAACTTATTTGTTGGGTTTCTCTATTTGGATTGAATTTTGTTGGATTGAATTTTGTTTGGATTGAATTCTGTTTAGAGGTATAATTTTAAAATTTATCAAAATTATTATGAAATTAATTTTTGTTAGCTATGGATTTGTTAGGGATTAGCTACGAATTAGCTACTGAATTATTAAGGATTAGCTACGGATAATTGCTACGGATAATTGCTACGGATTAGCTACAGAATTGCTATGGATTCAACAACATGATAGCTATTGATTGGCTATGGAATCGCAAGGGATAATTGCTACGTATTAGCTACGAAATTGTTACAGATAATTGTTACGGATTAGCTACGGAATTACTATGGATTTATCAATATAATAGCTAGGAAATAGCTATGAAATTGTTACGGATAATTGTTATGGATTAGCTGCAGAATTGTTGTGGATTTAGCAACATAATAGTTAGGAAATAGCTGCAAAATTGTTACAGATTGTTAAAATTAGCTACATAATTGCTACGAAATTTTTCGTAGCTAATTACTTATGGAAATGTAAAAAGTCTCTGAACGAAAATTAGCTACGGATTTGCTTCGGATTAGCTACAAAAAATTTTAAATTAGTTACGGAATTTTTTCGTAGCTAATTAGCTACCAAAATTTGACTATGAACGAATCCGTAGCTAATAAATTTAGCTACGGATTAACTACGAATTTTTCCATAACTAATTTCTAAAATTCTTGTAGTGATTATAAATCTTGAAAACTATATGACAGTATAAAACATGTCTGGAGCTTTGTACAACATGTGTGGAGTGTGAACCAAAAATTATGGGAAGATGTTAATTAACATAGCAGTAAAACTCTGCGTTTTTTTTTCTCCCAGTGTATCTTTTAGCTGAATTTGAATCATAGAGTCGAGAAAAAAAATAAGTTGGTTTTGTCCATGATGTAGATCCTCTTAAAAATAGTTATTTTATTACAAAAGTAATCATAATTCTATAATTAAAATTTATATGGTGTCCATTTAATTCTTAAAATTATCATTCAGACAGGTGAATAAAAAAAATAATGTGATAAAAAATGATGGAAAATAATAAAAATATTGCAATTGCTGGGGCGTGCAAAAGATATGCTAAAAAGTCTGATGATTGAACAATATTTTCAACCATTTTATACTTAGTAGGAATACATAGAGATAAAAGTTGAAGTTATATTTACAATTATCATGTCATTATTTTGAAAGAAATTGCTTCTAATCAAAATACTAAAATAGCATATACTTGTTTTACGTGGATTCTTTTGCGATAAAATGTTTGCACCTCCTTTTCTCTTCAATAATTAATGCATATAAAATTGCAAATTAAAAAATATCTAGTTTAATCATTTATATTTACTTATGTTTTAAAAATATTAAGTAGAGGCTGTATTTTTCATGTAGTTGATAAGATATATATAGGTTGCTCTCGGCAAAGGATGAATGCCCAGGGGTGCCCATAAAATTAAAATCTCTCACCAAGTCTCCATCTTAAAAGACCGACGTTTAGTTGTATTATTGCATTCACTCCCAAATTCCAATTATAAACGTAGACCAAGGTTATATATATAAGTCTGAAGGCTGGGGAGGTTTTTACTCAATAGGAATCCACGCCTAAAACCTGCAAGTTGATAATTATGTGTGTTACTAATTTTTATTTTACTTTGTTTTGTGATATTACTCCCTTTTCGAAATGGAATATATAAATATTTGGAGTGTTGCCTAGTGTGTTTTCCAAATATTTGAAGCATTAAATGTCTTGTAAGGAAAATTTTACGTAAAAGTTCTAAGTAGGAGTACTGTTGAATACAGGTACAGATCTAAAAAATATTTAGTGAAAATGTCAAAAATTATGAATCATATTATTAAATATAAAAAAAATTTAAAGTTAACAAATAAATATATATTTACTTTTAAATTATTTAGTTGATTAAAATTAAAATATATTATTTTAAATTAAGGATAAATATATTCTTATTTATTCACTTTAAATGAGTTTTTTTTTTAATATATAAAAAAATTATGAATAAAGTAAAAAAAATATTTATATTGGATATTAAATACATCACAATAGTATTTATCTTTTTATATATATATATATATATGAGGAGAGATCGTTAGTTTACATCATTAGTAGTTTTTTTTCTCTTACATCTATTTTCAACCGTTAGTTTAACTTTCATCTAATGGTTGAGATTATTTTATTAAAAGTAACCATTAGATGAAAGTAGATCTAACAGCTGAAAATGAGTGTAAGTTAAAAAAAATTTACACTGGTGTAAGTTGATCCTCCCTCTATATATATATTTTATAAAATGGAAGAGAGTAAAATTAAGAGTGAGAGAAGCTACTAGATTTATTATATAAAGATTAAAAATTAATAGAAAGATGAGTTAAAATTGTATTATCAATGTATATAAAATAATTATGAATCATATCAAATATATATCAAGATAATTTTTTTTTAATTTCATTATTTTTATATTTTGTATAATTATCTTGATCTCTCTTGAGGTTAGTCTTTATCATATTGACATCCTTTTTGTTTAAGAAAATACTCATACTTTTCTTATTTTATATTTTTAATAAAATTTTGTATAATAATTGTACATAAAATAGAAGAGATATATATAATTTTATAAACAAAATAAGATATTAAAATGTAATAATAATATATAAAATCAAATATGTATATATAATTTTTAAATAAAAATATCAATATAATAAATATTAATTTTATAAAAAATTAATATAATTATTTTTTTATTTTTTAATAAATTTAATTTAATTATTAATATTTTAAAAAAATTAATAAAAAAAGAGAGGACGAGGCCATGCTGGCCCCCCTTTGTCCGCCCCTGGTTGAATATGAGCAGTGCTATAATGCTATTTATCGCGAATTGGTTTCGTAAAACCATTTACGAAGGTTCAAAAAATACTATTGCGTTAATATGTAATAAAGTATTAAATAAAAAAAGCAAAATCACCTGGTGAAATTACATATATTTATTTCTTATCCATTTTATTCGCACGCGTTTCACGAATTGACATTCAGCAATATTCGGTGAATATACTAAAGTCTTCTTGATATATGCTCAAAGTGCATGCTCTTACCCAATATTATCTTCCCTTTTTAATTTTGGTTTACTCGCCACAAGCCCACAAATCGTAAATAACACTAGCCACATGTTTGATATCGTTTTGAAGATTCGTTTCGAGTCATGATCAAGATAACGCAATATGTGTCGGTGTCGCAAAACAGAGTTAGGTCCAATAATTTAGATTTTTCTCAATCGCGAGATTGACCATTGGAGGAGGAATTTATTCCCATCGGAAGGTCTCGATCACTAACTCTCCCGAATGGTTAAATTTTTTGGGTTCAACTTCTAACCACTTAATCATAAACACTTTGATTATCTATCAGCAACAACTCATAAAAATTTGAGCTGTTAAAGATTTATGAATGATTTTTAATATTCTAACAGAAGATAGCTAGCTATACAGTATAGCCCAGTTTTCCATTAATAAGTGATTGATTTGAGGGAAGAAGTTGAAGCCAAGGAGGCAATGATGGACTACCCAACACTTCTGCTACTCACATTCTTTGTGTGGGCAATCTTGTTTTTCTTCATCACTAGCCATGGTAGCCAAAGCTCTAAACGTTCCAAGCTTCCTCCAGGTCCTCGACCCTATCCTATCATTGGAAACATCTTGGAGCTTGGCAGCAAACCTCTCCAGTCATTCACTCAGCTTTCTAAAATTTATGGACCTATAATGACTCTCAAGTTAGGAAGTATAACCACCATAGTGATTTCTTCTCCACAAATAGCCAAAGAAGCACTCCATACAAATGACCTAGTCTTTTCTAGCAGGACAATCCCAGATACTGCCAGGATACATGACCATGACAAAGTTTCAGTGGTATGGATGCCCGCATCTGCTAAGTGGAGGACCCTTAGAAGAGCTTGTGCCACAAAAATATTCTCCCCTCAACAGCTAGACTCTACACAGTTCCTCCGTAAGAAAAAGGTGCAAGACTTACTAGATTATGTGCATGAATGCTCCAAAAAAGGTGAAGCATTGGATCTTGGTGAGGCTATCTTTACAACAGTCCTCAATTCCATATCAAACACCTTTTTCTCTATGGATTTGTCTCATTATCATGCTTCTGATAAGTCTCATCAAGAGTTTAAGGAAATTGTATTTGGCGTTATGGAAGAAGTTGGAAGGCCTAATGTTTCAGACTTCTTCCCTTTCTTCCGATTATTTGACCCACAAGGTGCACGAGCAAGGGTGACAAATCACTTCGAAAGGTTAATTGCATTTTTTGATGGTGTTCTGGAAGAAAGAATGCGTTTAAGAGCTTCAGAATCTAAGGAATACAACGATGTGTTAGATTCCTTTCTGGATCTTATCAAAGAAGAGAATTCCCAATTGAGCCGCCATGATGTTTTACATTTATTTGGGGTGAGTATTTCCGATCAAACGGTTTTATCTTAAAATAAATTTTGAATATTTTCTCCTAAGATGTGTTACAAGTTACACTGATTGATTGAAAATGATGTAGCAATTTGGGTTTGATAAAGAGAAAAAATGAAAACCCTCATGTGACACAATCATATGATTTTGATTTATATATACCATAGTTGCTATTAATTTACTCGACTTCCAAAGTATAACGAGTGTAAAATGCACGTGAAAATTTTAAAAAAAAAATTAACAAGCATCTAGTTAGGAAAATGATTTATGCACAGACTTCTTATTTTCAGATTCCACACAAAGTTATGTTGGGTCGTGGATGGTTTAGGAAAAAGGCTGAGAGAAAAGAAAGAAAAATGAATGGATGCGATTATGATTAATGGAATATCTGTGTAAGAGTAGTCTATGTAATAGAACTCATGACTGAGAATGTATTTGAGGAGTAAATCAATAATTTACTTATCCTTTGTCTTTGAATTTTAAACTCTTCTCTCTCTCTTCCTTGACATAAAACTTCATTTTCACCTAGAAACAATATGGCAAACTCCATTTTTACTTGATGTTATACCAGGATTTATTTATAGCCGGGATAGACACAACATCAACCACACTGGTATGGGCAATGGCAGAGTTGCTACATAACCCAACAAAATTGGTGACGGTTAGAGAGGAACTACAGCAAATACTTGGCAAAATTGGACAAGTTGAAGAGTCTCACACCTCAAAGTTCCCTTACCTACGGGCAGTGGTGAAAGAAACTTTGCGCCTTCACCCACCAGCTCCACTTCTAGTACCTCACAAGTCAAATGATGATGTAGAGTTGGCAGACTTCACAGTGCCCAAAAATGCTCAAATCCTAGTAAATGTGTGGTCAATTGGACGAGATTTAAGCATTTGGGCTAACCCAAATTTATTTGAACCTGAAAAGTTTTTGGAGAGTGAAATTGATTTTAAAGGCAAAGATTTTGAGTTTATCCCATTCGGTACTGGCAGAAGAATTTGCCCTGGATTACCTTTGGCTTCCAGGGCCATGCACTTCATGTTGGCCTCTCTTTTGCATCACTTTAATTGGAAGCTAGCTGATGAGCTAAGACCAGAAGATATGGATATGAGTCAAAATTATGGGATTACATTGCATAAAGCTCAACCTCTCCGAGTTGTTCCTATCAAAGTTTAGTTGAAAAATATAAAGATTCAATTAGCAAATATAACGTACATGTGATGCTATCTTGTGGCCATAGTTATGGTATTATTGTTAATCTGATGTAGCAAATGAGGTACAATTTGTGGTGCATAGTAACTTCTGATTTTTATTTTTATTTCTCGTTTGCTATGCAAGACAGTAATAAACATTGTTTAAAAATAAAAATAACTACTTAAATATGTGTTTGTTACTTATAAATGCACTTTAATTTTACTTTTTTTTCCATTCCCTATAAATGTATTTTTTTTAGACCATGAGTTATCCTCACAAATTCGGTCCATTTGAATCGCTCATAGAATTAAGTTATGTGATCTCCCTATAAGAGTTACTTTTCTAAAATTTGAACTTACGTTCTCATCCTAAGAAGTCGATGTTACTTACTACTGGACCCACACTTTATGAGTTTTCCTACAAATGTTTAGTTTATATCCACCAAAGCATAAAAAATGTTGATGTTCATTCTTTCAATCGAAAAGGAGTTTAGGGTTTCTAGTGGCAAAATCATTGGACATGTGGTATATATGCTTGAGGTGGATAATTTTATCTAATGCGGTTGACACCTATCATGAGAGACAAAGAGTTCGAATTTTTAAGATTGAATAAAATTTTCTTTCTTATGTTTAAAAAAAATCTTTCTTAGCCCACCTCTTAATAAATTCTTGCTAATCAAAAAGTGTGCCTAGCAAATCAAGGAGCTATTGGAGAGGGATGGTTGGTTGACATCAAGCACAACTATAGAGAAGCAAACAAGTGTGTAGACTATCTAGTGAGTCCAAGTCTTTTTTTTCAAAAATAAAAATTTAAGGTTAAGGGTAGTTGTTCTATCCCAGGATTAGGACAAGCCTCTAAGTTCAAAGAACGCTTATAGAAGTACTTATAGATAATTCACTAATAATGAACCCCGACAAGAATCGAATTCCAACCAATTTAATTGATGCGGTCCACCCTTACCAATTATGCCAACCATTCTTTGTAGTGAAGACAAGTCTTGGTCATGGCCGATTTATCAAAATTTGGGATACTCCTCCTAGTGAACTTTCTAGTATTTTGTTTCTTGACAATATCGGACCTATGTCCTTAGACTTGTTCCTCTGTACACAGATAGCTTTTTGTTTTTAAATTTGTTTTGTCCCCGCCCCCATCTTTTTTAAAAAGAAAACAAAACAAAAAGAGTGCCAACAGAGACGAAGGAGTTCGTTCATCTTGATAAAATCAAAGATGGAGAGAGATATGTTACAACTGTTTTTCTCATACATATTCTTTTTATCATAGACTAAAGTTCATTCAAATAAAAGTTAAATGACACTTACCATTTCAATTAAAATAATAAATTTATTAAGATAAAGAAGATAAACAATAATATTCACAATAAACTAAATCATGATTTGTAACTTTATTCTTGATATGTTAAATTATTGATAACGACACATTTTTACTACAGAGACCAACACATATAAAGTGTTGTCGTATGAAGATGGTATGACATATCTTATCTTAGTATAATTGAAGGTCTTATTATTTTGTAAGGCCAAAGTATGAGATCGAAATTAAAGTTAGAAATTTCAAATCTATCATAACATAAAATAAATATAAAATACTAAAAATCAAACTCTTTAGATATATCCAGAGGATAACAGATCTAAAATATTTGAATAATTTTATAGGATAGAAAACTATAAAAACTAAAAAATAAGAAAGAAAACAAAGAGGGTTGTTGTCAAAAGATAGGACGACAGTCTCTCATTAGAAAAACATCCAAAATAGAATACCAAAATGTCACAAAAGGAGAAAGAGAACACCACAAAGGAAAAATAGAATTTGGGCTGGCTTGTTTGTTGTTGCTATTAGAGGTGTTGTAATCCTTTTTAGAGATGTTATAATTGTTGGCACATAATGATAGTATGTTACTTTTTTTTTTTGACTTGATACTTTGATTGTAAGTTAAATTGTTAATAAATGGTAAAAATGGAAAAAAAATGCTATATAAATCACATTTATTCATTTTAAAAAAAAATCATGAAATATCTCCATATGTTAAGCTCATTTGAATCGCTCATAGGACTAATCTCTTTCAACCACTGGAGCACGAAGGTTATACAGTCTCTCTACAAGAGTTGTTTTCTTGAGATTTAAGTCACAGAGAGTCAAAGTTACTTACTACATCAACCTACCCGTTGTAGGTATCGCATTTATACATTTAACTTTCTATTTTATTCCCTTTTTTATCTTTAATATTAAAAAAAACCATTAAATGAGTCCTCATTTCTTTTCTTTTCCTTTTTTTTTAAAAAAAATTCCTTGCACTCCATTTCTTTCCCGACTCCAAAAGGAAGTTGATGACAAAGTGTTTTTATTTTTATTTTTTGTGATGTTAGTTAAACTTTAGTTTTTTACCTTTCTTTTGAAAAAAGACCTTGGATTGGACACATATATAAGAAGAGAATAGACAAAAATTTTAAGTGAGACCAAAAAATCATATTAATAGGTTTTGATCAAATTGTAAGGCAAATTAACCCTGGATCCAAATATAATGATGGAAAAGATTACTGGACAATGAAAACATTGATGGAAAAAAAACTACAATTGGTGAAGCTTGGAATAGAAGCTAAAATAAGTCAGATGATTGTATATTATTTTCAACCATCTTACTTAGGGAATGAAATTCTGTCACCTTTTATTGTCCTATTCCCTGTACCTGTAATTGAATTATCAACTCAGCAAAAAAACTTATTTATGTCTTAATTTGTAATAATTTCTCTCTTAATTATTAATTATTTTTAACGAGTTGTCAACATTCAATTAGAGAGATAAAAAATGAGACAATAAGTAGGAAAGAAAGTATAAAGAGAAAAAAATGAAGTTACATTTATAATAATTATCATGTCATTATTGAAGAAAATATTTCTGATCAAAATATAAAAACATACTAAAGTAATGAAATTTGTACAAACTTTATCTTTGCAAATTCCATTACAGATTTCATGGTAGATTTCTCTAAATCATTTGGGAAAAAAATTATAATGGGACTAAAATGCTAGCCAACAACTTGCATGCGAATTTGTGAGTGTTTTAAGAAGAATTTAATCGTTTAAATATCATCTTCCTCATTATTATGCTTGGATGGGAATAACTTGGAGAGGATGGGCCTTATGGAAACTAATCCCATTGATTAGAAATAATTTCTTTGAAAAAAATGAAATGATAATTGCAAATATAACTTCAACTTTATCTCTATGTGCATTCCCTCCTACTGAGTAAAATGATTGAACTTATGTTTTCGTCTCAAGATAGTAATAAATAATGTTTAAAAATAAAAATAACTACTTAATTATGTGTTTGTTACTTATAAATGCACTTTATTTTTACTTTTTTTCCATTCCCTATAGATTATTTTCTTTTTGAGACAATGAGGTATCCTAACAAGTTTGGCTCATTTGAATTGCTCATAGAACTAATTCTCGTTCGACTATTGGAGTATGAAAGTTATGTGATTTCCTTATAAGAGTTACTTTCTAGAAATTTGAACTTATGTTCTCGTCCCAAGAAGTCGATGTTACTTACTTCTCAACCCACATTTTATGAGTTTTCCTATATATGTTTGGTTTATATCCACCAAAGCATAAAAAATGTTGATGTTCATTCTGTCAATCGAAAAAGAGTTTAGGGTTTCTAGTGGCAAAATCATTGGACTTGTGGTATATATGCTTAAGGTGGATAATCCCAGATGCCACCCGGGTTTGTGACCATGACAAAGTTTCAGTGGTATGGATGCCCGCATCTGCTAAGTGGAGGACCCTTAGAAGAGCTTGTGCCACAAAAATATTCTCCCCTCAACAGCTAGACTCTACATAGTTCCTCCGTAAGAAAAAGGTGCAAGACTTACTAGATTATGTGCATGAATGCTCCAAAAAAGGTGAAGCCTTGGATCTTGGTGAGGCTATCTTTACAACAGTCCTCAATTCCATATCAAACACCTTTTTCTCTATGGATTTGTCTCATTATCATGCTTCTGATAAGTCTCATCAAGAGTTTAAGGAAATTGTACTTGGCGTTATGGAAGAAGTTGGAAGGCCTAATGTTTCAGACTTCTTCCCTTTCTTCCAATTATTTGACCCACAAGGTGCACGAGCAAGGGTGACAAATCACTTCGAAAGGTTAATTGCATTTTTTGATGGCTGGAAGAAAGAATGCGTTTAAGAGCTTCAGAATCCAAGGAATACAACGATGTGTTAGATTCCTTTCTGGATCATATCAAAGAAGAGAATTCCCAATTGAGCCGCCATGATGTTTTACATTTATTTGGGGTGAGTATTTCAGATCAAACGGTTTTATCTTAAAATGAATTTTGAATATTTTCTCCTAAGATGTGTTACAAATTACATGTGTAAGAGTAGTCTAATTAACAGAACTCATGGCTGAAAATATATTTGATGAGTAAATCAATAATTTGCTTATCCTTTGTCTTTGAATTTTAAACTCTTCTCTCTCTCTTTCTTGACATAAAACTTCATTTTCACCTAGAAACACTATGACAAACTTCATTTTTACTTGATGTTAGATCAGGATTTATTTGTAGCTGGTATAGACACAACATCAACCACACTGGTATGGGCAATGGCAGAGTTGCTACATAACCCAACAAAATTGGTAAGGGTTAGAGAGGGACTACAACAAATAATTGACAAAATTGGACACGTTGAAGAGTTTCACACCTTAAAGTTCCCTTACCTACGGGCAGTGGTGAAAGAAACTTTGCGCCTTCACCCACCAGTTCCACTTCTAATACCTCACAAGTCAAATGATGATGTAGAGATAGCTGACTTCACAGTGCCCCAAAAATGCACAAATCCTAGTAAATGTGTGGTCAATTGGACGAGATTCAAGCTTTTGGGCTAACCCAAATTTATTGGAACCTGAAAGGTTTTTGGAGAGTGAAATTGATTTTAAAGGCAAAGATTTTTAGCTTACCCCATTCGGTACTGGTAGAAGAATTTGCCCTGGATTACCTTTGGCTTCCAGGGCCATGCACTTCATGTTGGCCTCACTTTTGCATCACTTCAATTGGAAGCTCGCTGATGAGCTAAAATCAGAAGATATGGATATGAGCCAAAATTATTGGATTACGTTGCATAAAGCCCAACCTCTCCAAGTTGTTCCTATCAAAGTTTAGTTGCAAATTATAAAGATTCAATTAGCAAATATAGCATACATGTTATGCTATCTTGTGGCCGTAGTTATGGTATTATTGTTAATCTCATGTAGCAAATGAGGTAGAGTTTGTGGTGGCTAGTAACTTCTGATTTTTATTTTTATTTTAATTCTTGTTTGCTATGCAAGACAATAATAAATACTGTTTAAAAATAAAAATAACTACTTAAATATGTGTTTGTTACTTATAAATGCACTTTAATTTTACTTTTTTTTTTTCATTCCCTATAGATGTTTTTTTTTAGACAAGGAAGTATCTTTACAGGTTTGACTCATTTGAATCGCTCATGAGACTAATTTCTGTTTGGCTGCGAGAGTACGAAAATTATGCGATCTCCCTATAAGAGTTGTTTTTCTGAAATTTGAACTTACGTTCTCGTCCCAAGAAGTCGATGTTGCTTACTACTCGACTCACCCTTTATGAGTTTCCCTATAAATGTTTGGTTTATATACACCAATGCATACAAAATGTTGATGTTCATTCTTTCAATAAAAAAAGGAGTTTAGGGTTTCTAGTGGCAAAATCATTGGACCGAAAAGGAGTTTACGGTTTTTGGTGGCAAAATCATTGGACATGTGGTATATATGCTTGAGGTGACAAATATTATATAACGCCACTGACACCTATCATGAGAGACAGAGTTCGAATTGTTAAAGTTGAATAAAATTTTCTTTCTTATGTTAAAAAAAATCTTTCTTAGCCTATCTCTTAATAAATTCTTGCTAATCAAAAAGTGTGCCCATCAGATCAAGGAGCTATTGGAGAGGGATTGGTTGGTTGACATTAAGCACAACTATAGAGAAGCGAACAAGTGTGTAGATTATCTAGTGAGGCCAAGTCTTTTTTTTTAAATAAAAATTTAAGGATAAGAGTGGTTATTCTGTCCCAGAGTTAGAACAAGTTTCCAGGTTCAATAAGTGCTTACAAAGGTACATATAGATAACTCACTAATAGCGAATCCTGACACAAATTGAACCCTGATCAATTTAATTGATGCGATCCACTCTTATTAATTATGCCAACCGTTGTTTGTAGTGAGGACAAGGTCTTGGTCATGGCCGAATGATCAAAATTTGGAATACTCCTCCTACTGAACTTTCTAGTATTTTGTTTCATGACAATATCAGACCTCTGTCCTTAGACGTGTTCCTATACAGTTAGGTTCTTGTTTTTTCTTCTTTTTTTTTTGTCCTTGGCCCCATCTTTTCAAAAAGAAACAAAAAGAATGCCAGTAGAGACGAAGGAGTTCGTTCATCTTGATAAAATCAAAGATGGAGAGAGATATGTTACAACTATTTTTCTTATACATATTCTTTTTATCATAAACTAAAGTTCATTCAAATAAAAGTTAAATGACACTTATCATTTCAATAAAAATAACAAATTTATTAAGATAAAGAAAATAAAAATAATATTCACATTAAACTAAATCATGATTTGTAACTTTATTATTGGTCTGTTAAATTATTGATGACGACACATTTTCACTATAGAGATCAACACATATATAACATGTTGCCGTATGAAGATGGTATGACATATCTTATCTTAGTACATTTGAAGGTCTTATTATTTTGTAAAGCCAAAGTATGAGACCAAAATCAAAGTTAAAAATTTCAAATGTATCATAACATGAAATGAATATAAAAAACTAAAAATCAAATTCTTTAGATATATCCAGAGGATAACAGATCTAAAATATTTGAATAATTTTATAGGATAGAAAACTATAAAAACTAGAAAATAAGAAAGAAAACAAAGAAGGTTGTTATCAAAAGATAAGACGACAGTCCCTCATTAGTAATACACCCAAAATAGAATACCAAAATGTCACAAAAGGACGAAGTGAACACCACAAATGTCACCAAAATGTCACATTTATTATTATTATTTTTTGAAATTACAAGATCTTTCTACATGTTCAGCTCATTTGAACCGCTCATCGAACTAATCTTCTTCGACCGTTAGAGTACGAGAGTTATACAATCTCCCTACAAGAGTTGTTTTCCTAGGATTTAAGTCACAATGAATCAAAGTGACTTACCATCTCGACCCATCCTTTATGGGTATCGCATTTATTCATTTAATTATCTATTTTATTCCCTTATTTATTTTCAATATTTAAAAATAGAGAAAAAAACCATTAAATGAGTCCTCATTTCTCTTCTTTTCCTTTTTTTTTAAAAATTCCTTCCACTCCATTTCTTTCCTGACTCCCAAAAGGAAGTTGATGACAAAGTGTTTTTTTTTTTATGAAATTAGTTAAACTTTAGTTTTTTACCAAAAAAATCACAAAGTCTCCCTTTCCAACATATTTTACAAGAAATAAAAATTTATCTATCTTTTGAAAAAAAAAAAAGACCTTGGATTGGACGTATATATAAGAAGAGAGCATGACACAAAAATTTTAAGTGAGACAGGAAAATCATATTAACAGGTTTTGATCAAATTGTAAGGCAGATTAACCTTGGACCCAAATATAATGATGGAAAAGAATGCTGGACAAGGAAAACATTGATGGAAAAAAATTGCAATTGGTGAACCTTGGAATAGAAGCTAAAATAAGTCTGATGATTGTATATTATTTTCAACCATCTTACTTAGGGAATGAAATCCTTTGTCACATTTTCTTGTCCCATTCCCTGTACCTGTAATTGAATGATCAACTCAGCAAAAAAAACTTATTTATGCCTTAATTTGTAATAATTTTTTTCTTAATTATTAATTATTTTTAATGAGTTATCAACATTCAATTGGAAAGAAAAAAATGAAAAAAATAAGTAGGAAAGAAAGTATAAAGAGAAAAAAATAAAGTTACATTTATAATAATTATCATATCATTATTGAAGAAAATATCTTTGATAAAAATATAAAAACATCCTAAAGTAATGAAATTTGTACAAACTTTATCTTTGCAAATTCCATTACAGATTTTGTTCTGGACTAGGTTTTGGGTTAGCGGTTCAGGAGCAACTTGGTCCACCATAGTAGTACCTCAGATATTTATACGCGTTATTTGATAAGTTGATCTACCTATCTATGTGGCATAGATCTATTATAGAATTCCTCATAGATACGGACACTTATTACATCTCACGTAAATAGAAAAATTAGTTATAAGAGATAATAATCTCATGGATTCTGATCCAAAATATTAGCATTCAATTCAGATTGAACTATGATTCTTATCACCCAAGACGCTCCTATAAATACCCTGCAAGGTCTCAAAGGTATGCACCAAATTCTAAACACTACAATCATTGTGCACGATCTAACTTGAGCGTCGAAGTGCCTTTTGTAGGAACCCACCCCCTCACACCACCGCTGCTACTGCCATGCCACAGAGGTTTCCACCTTTAACTACTTACTCGGATATTCCTATGAACTTTGTTCAAAACATTGGCATTGTGTGTGGAAAAAGATAAAATTATATTCCCATCATTATCATCATGGTTACCACAATGAAAAATCAAGCATCTGCCAATCAGAATCGCACTTCTGCTGTGCAAAACCAACTTTGCTCTAGCCGCCGACCAGCATCCGCCCCTTCTCATGAGCCAATCCTAGAACCAATTGCTACCCAATTGGAACCCAGGCAGGATGGGGTAGAGACTTCTTTCATTGGAGAGAATCTCCTCCCTCCACCCCTACCCCTACAAGTTCTGGTGAAGAAACATCTCGGTCCACAAGGACCACTTCTGGAGATGTTAGGCCTCGGGTGTCGGCTCTATAACACCTTGAATCCATTCTTCTGGAGCTATCTAGAGCACAACTCATCTCTCTAGTTAGACTCTAGGATGAACACATTCACAACTTGGAGAAAGCTGTCAACTAAGAGAAATTAGGCGAAAATCGATCTCTTAGAAGGGAGAAAGCTCACAACCATGTTCACTGTCCAGAATGTTCTAGGAATGTGGAACTCGGTTAAAACGCTGGAAACTGTTTCAGAAAGAAAAGAGCAGGAACACAGAGTAAGGAACTCGATTTCACAAAATTAACTTTTCTCCAATAAGTTGATGACCTATGAGATCCCTAGGCGTTTCAAATATTCCACAAATATTGAAGCCTATGATAGGAGCACAGACCCTCAAGAGCATTTAGATGCTTATGTTTCTGCTTTCCTATTTGCTAGAGGAGATGACTCACTCATGTGTCATGTTTTCCCTCTGTTTTTTAAGAAAGCCACCTTGAGATGGTTCACTACCTTAACTCATAAATCCGTTGTCAACTGGAAAGGTCTGTCCTCTAGATTTTTATTGCACTTCACCACTAGCAAAATGTAGCCAAACATCATCTCATGCCTCTCCCAGATCAAACAAGGGAAGAAGGAGTCTCTCCGAGACTTTATATCCCTATTCAACAAAGAGATAGTGAATATATGTAACTGGAATGAAAGGCTTGGAGTCTCCTACATGAAGAAAGGGCTCCGACCTGGACTACTTTCCTTTTCTCTTGCCAAGAAGAAGCCCAAGGCCATGGATAAGTTCCACACCCATGCTGACAAATACATTAACGCTAAAGATGTTCTCTAGGCTAGGAAGCATCTCAAAAAGGGAGAAAATACTAAACCTAAATCTGGACAATCCAACAAACAAGTTTGGAACTCGAAGCCACATTTTAAGGAAAAATACAAGGGCTACACTCTTCTCAACACACCTCGGGCTCAGATCTACTAAGAGATTATGAACACGAAGTTCTGAGATATGCAAAGATCTCCCCCTTGAAGAAACATGCACAAAGGGACAAATCCAAGCACCGTGCATGGCACGACGGTCACGGGCATAAAATGGAGGATTGCATCAACCTCAAAGATGTCATTGAATCACTGATCTGAGATGGCCGCCTAGGTCGCTATGTGTGCTAATCTCGGAACAACAATCAGAGGGGAGGGCAGATTTATAGGAAACACAATTACAGCCCACGGAGAAGATGTTCTCCTGCAAAGAATGAGAATCCCAGTGCAGACTCATCTCGGGGTAACGTCCAAAACTAAGAAATGGTATAGCCTGGGATGACAATCAAGATAATGATCGCTATCACGCCGAAGTAACCCAGACAATCAACACCATCTTGAGGGGCTTCGCAGGTAGCGGTGAGTCAAGAAACGCCAGAAAGAAAGCACTTCGGGCTATAATGAGTGTGACCTCCCTCTCAAGAACCAAGTCGGATAGTAGCGTTAGAAAGTCCTCGCCGATTTCATTCACTGATGAGGATTACAGGTGCACTATCCCAGATCACAATGATCTTATGGTAATCTCTGGGATAATCATAAACGCCGAGGTTTACTGAATATTCGTTGATTAGGGAAGCTCAACTGACATCATGTTCCTAGACTTGTTCAAGAAGCTAAGATTATCAAAGAAATAACTCATCCTATACACCGACGAGCTGATTGGATTTACTGGTGACAAGATCTTCTTGGTGGGATACATTGAGACATACTTGACCTTAGGGGAATCTGTTCAAAACCCTCAAAGTTAAATTCCTAGTGATTGATTGTCCCTCGACCTTTATTATCATATCGAGCCATCTTTCACTCAATGCATTTGAGGCCGTGATTTTCACGCCCCACTTGGCCATGAAGTTTCTAGACTAGCAGGATAGGGTTGTCACAGTCAGAGGAGACCAGGCCACGACTAGAAAATGCTACAACGAAAGCCTGAAAATTTCCAAGAAACCTTGGACCATGAACTAACACAACAGTTCAACTTCAGTTACTACGGACCCCGTTAACATCCTCATAATTCAACTGGATGTTCGTGAGGAGATTCATGGTACACGTGATAACTCCATAAAATATAATTATTTGCGCCCTATATTGATTGTATATTGATTCCTTAGTCCTTGTGCTTAAGCATGATTGGAAGACTTTTCCCTCACTTTTTATTCAAATTCATGTTGATGTCTTCATTTCCAATCTTGCCAAAATCCTTTCCATTCTTTGTTGGATTAAGTTGACTTACACTTGTGATTAATTAGGCAACTTCTCTATTGCAGAATGGGCTCTAAATTGATAAAATGAAACAAACCAAGGCTTTGCATTGGAGGAGGAAGCTCAGCATACATTCAAGCTTTTCACGCCGCGACGCAAGGTGTATCATGTTGTGACGTCTTACTCTCTGCCTGCTGCCCATACTGAAGACAGAGACTAGCGCACTGCAATGCAAAGAAAGTCACGTCGCAGCGCAACAATGGTCACACCATGGCGCGAGTTCGCGGGTTTTGTCTATAAATACTGTTTCATCAGATATTTTGAGGGAGTTAGGTGGGAGAAGACAGAGAATGCACCAAGCATCAGTTTTTCATCATTTTGGAGAGCTTTGAAGGGATTTGGAGAGAAAACCACCATCATCTAAGGAGGATCAAGCATCCCAAGTTTACATTATAATGTTTTCTCTATTTTCTCTTTAATCTATTTGTTTTTAGGTCATGGACATGAAATCTCTCTTGAGATTTTTGTGTTCCATGGATAGCTAATCTGTTTTTAGGGATTCCTTTGGATCCTTCTATGTACATTGGTGACATTGTAACCTTTTAAGTTTATAATGATGATTGGTTTTGTTCATCCATGTTTCTCTTAATGCTCATAGGTGTTTGGCCAACATTTATTGTGTTTTGATAAAATCTTTTGAATTAGACATAGGAATCTAGATTTTGGATAATGGATATGGATGATGTATGTTTAATTTCATTCCAATGGTGGGGTGAATTAATTTGTTAATAGGATAGACATATACCTATTGGCCATGTATAGCATTTGTTAAGAATCAACCTTAATGCATAGAGTTTGCTCTAGTTCTCATAGACACATAATGAGCTAGGTAGATGACATAGGGTTAAATGACCTAGACATAGGCTTTTAGCTAATGTGATTTCTTAAGTTAACAAAACTAATCATCATTGTTATTAAAATGGTTGCGTGTTACTAAGTAAAGTAGTTAGTGAAAAAGAAGTCCCTATGCTATCGTTGCCGTCTTTTACTCCTGGTCTAATTCCTTTTAGTCTTTAAATTACCTGGACACATTCTTCCCAATTTATTTATGCTTGAATAGAATTCATTAAGCTATTGGTTAATATTTGGTATTAGATATTATTCCTTATTCCTGTGGAAATGATCTTTCTCATCATTGCATTACTCTCACAACCCGTGTACTTGCGGTACACAAAAGGTCTAACAACACGCCCTTAACTTGATAAAGAACTGCAATCCCTCTAACTTTGCACCAAGCTAAACCTGGTGACCAAGATTGGAGGACATCTAAATAAGGAAGAGAGAGCCTAACTAACTAAGTTTATGATGATAAACAAAGATTTGTTCGCTTGGACATCTATAGACATGCTAAGGCTGGACTTAGAATTCATCTACAACCGACTCTCTATCTCCAAGGATGTGAAATCAATGGCCTTATGGAAAAGGAAAGTCGGACCCAAGAGGCAAGAAGTGATACAAAAACAGGTAAAAGAAGTCCTTAACGCTGAATATATCAAGGAAGTATCTTATACCACTTGGCTCTCTAATGTGGTCTTAGTCAAAAAGGTCAATGGGAAGTGACGTATGTGTATCAATTACACCGACCTAAATAAGGCGTGCCCAAAAGACCCTTATTCACTTCCCAACATTGACAAATTGATGGACAACTTGTCTAGAGTCCGTTTACTTTCCTTCATGGACGCTTATTCCGGATACAATCAGATCCCCATGAACTCGAAAGATGAAGACAAAATCGCATCCATAACCAAGATGGGAAGCTATTGTTACCATGTCATGCTGTTCAGATTGAAGAATACAGGGGTAACTTACCAACGAATGATGAACAAAGTCTTTGGAAGAACAAATTAGTAAGATGCTCGAAGTCTACATAAATGACATGATTGTGAAAACACTAGAAGTCGACGACCACATCAAGGATCTAGAAGAAGTGATCACCTAGATACGGATGCACACCATGAGGTTGAATACGAAGAAATGCGCCTTTAGGGTTTAGGCTGGCAAATTTCTAGGGTTTCTATTGACAAACCGAGGTATCGAAGTTAACATAGAAAAATGTAGGCCGTCCTTGACACGCACAGCCTGCAGTCTGTGAAATAAGTGAAATAACTAACAGGCTGGATAGCAGCCTTCACACATTTCCTTGCCAAGGCTATTCAAAAATCTCTTCCCTTCTTCTAAACCTTTAAAAAGGGAAAGAATTTCGAGTGGATCCCAAAGTGTGAGATCGCCTTTCAAGAGATGAAGAAGATGTTATCCACACCACTAATTCTGACAAGATCGGACCCTGGTGAAACACTTTATGCCTACCTCTTTATCAGCAACAAGGCGATCAGCTCAGTTCTGATAAGAGAAATGGATGAAGGTCAGAAGCTGTTTTACTTTGTTAGTAAAGTCTTGCAAGGCCCCGTGACCCGCTATTAAAAGATTGAGAAACTAGCCCTGACATTGTTGACTACTGCAAGAAGGCTAAGGTAGTACTTTCAGTGTCACCCTGTGATAGTGAGGACAAACTAGCCGATCAAGCAAGTATTGCATAAGCCAGATCTCGCTGGGAGAATGATTGCTTAGTCAATAGAGCTGTTTGAGTTAGGTATTACCTATGAGTCAAGACCAGCCATCAAGGCTCAAGTATTGTCTGACTTCTTAGTTGAGCTCACACCGGACTTTGGTTATCCTAAAGTGCACTCGTGGTCCATCTACATCGATTTGAATTCAAAAGGGAGCGGTACTAGAGTAATGTTAGAAAACGAAGTCAGCCTTATGTTAGAACATTCTTTGAGGTTCAAGTTTCCTACTTCAAACAACCAAGCTAAATATGAAGCATGTATTACTGGCATCAATATGACAAATGATATGAGAGCCACAAATATAATCCAATGTAGTGACTCACAGTTGGCGATATCCCAGATCTAGGGGGAATACCAAGCTAAGGAGCCCTTATTGTAGAAATACTTAGCCAAAGTCAAGAAGTTGATGGAAAGCTTTGATAGTGTTAATTTAGAGCATATCCCAATGGGGCAGAACTCTAGAGCCACCATCATATCAAAGCTTGCCAACACCAAGAGTTCTGACAACAACAGGTTTATGATCCAAGACACCTTACTCACTCCTAATATTACGGACAATGAAGTCCTCCTACTGGATGATAACGAAACTGGGATGACCCCCATAGTTGTCTACCTTCGTAATGGTACATTACTTGAAGATCAGAAGGAAACCCAAAAGATAGTATGAACAGCGGCCTGGTACACCATCCTTGACAACTAGGTGTATCATCGCGGGTTCTTTTCTCCCCTTCTTATGTGCCTTGGACCAAATGAGGCAATTACATCTTAACCAAGATTCACGAAGAAAGCTTTAGTCATCATCTCGGTGGAAAGTTCTTAGCACGGAAGGCACTGAGGGCTGGATACTAGTGGCCCACTATGAAAGCTGACAATAAGGAACATGTACAGAAATATGACCAATGCCAATGTCATTTAGACATCTATGCAGCACCACCAGAGGAGTTATCTACGATGTTCGTCCCCTGGCCATTCTACCAATAGGAGATGAACACCTTAGGACCTTTCACCCAAGCACCATGGCAAATCAAGTACCTAGTGGTGGCTGTTGATTACTTCACTGAGGGGATTGAGGTAGAACCATTGTCCACTATCACCTCTGCGCGAATCCAAATATTCACTTACAAGAACATCATCATTATGTTTGGAATCCCTGAGTCAATTGCCATGGATAATGGAACCCAATTCACAGATCAGAAGTTCAAGGATCTCTTGGCTGGTCTCAAGATCAAGTAGCATTACACCTCAATGGAACATCCTAAGACCAACGGGCAAGTTGAAGCCGCTAACCAGCTTATACTTAGAGGGATAAAAAGGAAACTTGACGATGCTAAGAGCAATTGGGTGGAGCAACTCGGTCATGTCCTATAGGCATATCGAACCACGCCACATTCCTCCACTAGAGAACCTCCCTTTAAACTAACCTACGATTGTGAAGCTATGATCCCGATGAAAATAAGAGTGCTAAGCTAGAGAAAACTAAACTTTTCTAAGGAAACTAATCCAGACCTTATCCACCATGAACTGGACTTGTTGGAAGAACAACACTGCATTGCCTATATCCGAGAAGCCACCTTTAAATAGAGGATCGCTGTTAGTATAACTCTAAAGTGATTCCATGAGGATTTAATCCTAGCAACCTCGTTCTTAGAAGGGCGAATATCGGAGGAAAAAATACAAAGGATGGAAAGTTAGCTCCTAATTGGGAAAGTCCATACAAGATCGTTTCCAAAACCAACATAGGAGCCTACACTCTAGAAACTCTCTCTAGAAAAACTATAAAAAAATTTTGGAATGCAGACAAACTAAAGAAATATTATAGTTAAATGTCTCTTGTTATTGCTATCATGAATAAATCATATGTTATTTCTTCAAATACTTGTTTACTTTATTCTCCTATGATTACTATAACCTACAAGGTTACCACACTTTGGAGAGATCTAGGAATACAAGGTTCGTAAAGGATCAAATATTTTGATATTCGTACATGATGACCAAACAGCGGAATCCACTTGACCAGTATCCAGGTTTAAGGAATACATTCAAAAGTTTTCACCCGTACCTTAATGAGCCTAAGCTTAACCCACAAACTAACCAAGTTTACAAAGGTTAAGCGTATTCGACCGTAACCCGGGACAGTGGACTCCACACCAAAAGGCTTCCGTGTCAACTATACTCCATAATTTTAAGACTAAAATTAACCCATAAAGTTGAAAAAAGGTTTAACGTGGATACAACATTAAGCCTAACCCATAAGCCTAAAAAAGGTTTAACGCAGTTATGAGCATTAGATCGTTGCTTGGGATAGTGGACACCACTCAAAGAGGCTTCCGTGTCATAATTTTACACCAAAAAATGACTAAATGTCAAAATTTCTATGTGAACCCGTCTATCGAGATCGAGCTTTGAACCCATCTCGGTTAAAAAATTAACAAGTGGTCACTAAGTCTAAACACCCTCTGAGATCGAGTGTTGGACCCATCTCGGCTAAACAAAGGCAAGAATACTCTAAGTATAAACAGAATCACCGAGGTTGAGCGTTGGACTCATCTCGGAAAAGAAAGACAAACAACATCAAAGATATAAAGAAAAATGCTAGGTACTTAAATTAAAAGTGCTCGAGATCAGGACTTGTCAGTTTACAAATATTATAAAACCCCACATAGGGGGCAAAATGAAAGCAAGAAAAAGAGAAGTATGATCAAGCATCCTCCGGAGTCATCTCAATCACTGTCTTTGAGGTCCTCGCCTCTGTCTACTCGTCCTCCAAAGCCACATCCTCCTCTTCTCCACCGATATCCACCCTCTGAGTAATTTGGTCAATAGGAGCAGTCTTGGGAGTGGCATCTACAATTTGACCATCCCAGACCAGCTTCATTGAACCAATTCCATATTCATTAAGATTTAGGTTCAAAAGGCAAAGTTGGGCAAAAGCATTCACAAATGACTCATCCACAGACTTAGACTATTCGTCTTCAAGCACCATGATATCTTCATTTAGCTTAGCCTCGGTCTGACGAAGAAATTCATTTTCAGCTCGGAGGGCGGTAAGAGTGGTCTCGGTTTAAGATATATGATCTTTCAACTTATTTTCCCAAACCATTCCTTCAACAACTTGGACCCAGAGCGCGTTCACCTCAGCAACCTAGGCCAAAAGGTTAGTCACCTTGGCAACATCCTCAGTAAAGCGGGTGACCCTAGTCTGGATCCCGGTGATCTTGACCCTGCACAACTCGAGCTCTTGATTAACTTGAGCTAATTGCCTATTTTTTTGGGCGACAACTAGCTCAAGACATTGTTTTTCACCCTGGAGAGCGTTTAGCTTTCTTTCCAACTCTTGAGCCCAACGAGTGGACTCAAAAACCCCTTCCAGAAAACGAAGGATAGTGGCGTTGCGCAAGCACTATATTTCAGCATCCTAGAGGAGCTCCAACATATCATGCTCTATAAGCACGCTTGAATTAGAGGGAGATAGAAGGGTGGCAATGCTCCTTACAGGATCAATCCTACTGCCCCACACTGACCCAAGGTTGAAGTACAATGGAGTGCCTTCTGGGATTGCCTACCCCGAACCAATTGGAACCTCAGCAGGAGCAACTTCGACAACCAGCTTTTTACCCCTCTAATCCCTCATGTTCTCAGCCCTCTTCTTCCGAGGTCGAAGAGGCTGTGTAGGGGAACTGGGCTCCGCCTCTTGGACTATGGGTAGAGGTGAATGAACTGCTACCGTTACCCTTGAGCAGTGGCCGAAGCCCAGGATCCAGAAGCTCCTGCTCTCTTGGTCAACAAGCATTGGGCGATGGGTTCAAGTCCGCCGAGGGGCACCATGCTTTCTGCAAGAAGAAAACAAGTGTTACAACACTTAAGAGATATTTGAAATACAAGTAAGACAGATAGATGCAGGATGAGATACCTAATAAACTTTTATAGAATCGTTGGGCTCATTAAGGATATCTTTACAGTATATGGCAGTGATCTGTCGATTATTTCTATATCTTGAGTGTCTTATGTTTGATCTAATTGGACTTCATATGTATTTAATTGTTAATTTTTAGCTAAGTTTCTAGATATGAAGTTTAATCAGATCTTTATTGTGAAACTATGCTTAAGTGTATTTATAAGCACTCATAACTGCATTGTGTTTTTCAAGAGATCAATATCATCCCTATAAGCAAAGAGAAAATAGAAAATGTGAAGAATTAAGGCTGAATATGAAGAAATTAAACAACACGACCTGTGTCCCAAGACACGGGGTAGGTCGTGTCCTTCTCTGGCATCACAATTTGAGCCAATTCTGCGTATGCCCAAAGACACGGCCCGTGTCTGACATGGGGTAGGCCGTGTTACTTTATCAGTTCTAATTTTGCTGAAATTATGCTGACAGACCCTGACACAAGGTAGGCCGTGTCATTTGACACGGTCCATGTCGTCACATCAGGAAATCAATTTTGAATTTGGACGAGAAGCTAGGTATCAAAAGCTATAAATAAGATTGTCTAGGGTGCCAAAAAAGAGATCTCTGGACTAGGGAGCCACCAAGGAACTAAGGAGAATATGAAGAACAAGGGAGATGGAGATTCGATCAAAGATTAGAGACTCGGGTTCGAGCAATCGGAGATCCATCAACCTCAATCCTTGGAAACTAGTTTGATCTTTTATTTTCTTCTGCACTTCTATTCTTGACAATGTTTTTCTCCTGTTATTCTTTTGATTTTGAATTTGTCATGTGTGGCTAAACTTCTTATTTGGTTAAGGGAAGATAAAACCCTAGCTTTGATTATGTGAACCTTGCATATCTCTTTATATCAATTCAATTTTGTTTTTATTCATATGTTTCTGATCTTAATTGGGTATAAAGGTCTTTATACTTTCTACTAATTTTGAAAGTGGTAAAATTAGGATTGCTATGCGTGGTTGCGGTGGTAGGACTAGTGAAACATATGATCTAAGTAATTTAATCTCGATGTGTGATTAGATCTTATTGTGATTGGTTTTCTAAATCTTAACGCAATCATTAGGTGTGGATAAGAGCGGTTGCTTTATAGTCAACTAGTGATTATGATTTAATTTGAGCTGTTGCTGAATTAAGTGAAACTTAAGGAAAATAGAGGATTTATCTCAGAATCACATAAAAGCATAATTAGTTATATTGGTATAAAGGGAATGTAAGTTAGTATAATCATATAAATCTAGTGGTGGATTCCATCTCTTAGCCATTGTCCTTTAAATTGGTAATTCAAATTGTGTTTACTGTTATTACTTTAGATTCAAGTTCTATTTTTAGTTTTAACGAACAAAACCTCCCTTTTTATTGTTTACTGTTTTTGAGAGTTTAAAATTAGGAATCAATTTATAGTGTTAATTGAATTAGTTCTCTGTGGATTGACCCTTGCTAACTAAGGTTTTTATATTTGTGAGACTTGACAACTGTTTTTAATCTCAATTTTAATTCACAATCCAGTGATTCCTAATTCTATAAATTGATTTCTATACCAAAATATTCTCCATACTTTACTTATCATCTCCATGAAATTTCATAATTTTTTGAGTTGCTTAACTATACTGTCTATTTTTTAGCAGTATCCTTAAAAATACCAAACTTACTCTATTGCTTTCCCAAAATTTTTCACAACTCTTATTAATTATTTTTAGCTAGAAAATAAATTTTTTATATTTATTCCCATCATATCAACTGATTCAGCAGATACTTTAATTATTCTCTTGTATTCAGTGTTATAGAATTACGCTCAAATTAGTTTAGAAAATTATCTGAATTAACGAATAACTCTTACTAGTATTGATTCAATTAACAATTCAATTCAATTAACACTATAAATTGATTCCTAATTTTAAACTCTAAAAAATAGTAAACAGTAAAAATGGGGGGTTTTGTTTGTTAAAACTAAAAATAGAACTTGAATCTAAAGTAATAATAGTAAACACAATTTGAATTACAAATTTAAAGGACAATAGTTAAGAGATGGAATCCACCACTAGATTTATATGATTATACTAACTTACATTCCCTTTATACCAATATAACCAATTATGCTTTTATGTAATTGTGAGATAAATCCCCTATTTTCCTTAAGTTTCGCTTAAGTCAGCAACCGCTCAAATTAAATCATAATCACTAGTTGATTATAAAGCAACCGCTCTTATCTCCGCCTAATGATTGCATTAAGATTTATAAAACCAA
This sequence comes from Ormosia emarginata, assembly GCA_029884605.1. Taxonomy (NCBI): domain Eukaryota; kingdom Viridiplantae; phylum Streptophyta; class Magnoliopsida; order Fabales; family Fabaceae; genus Ormosia; species Ormosia emarginata. The sequence continues at coordinate 7,898,908 of JAQQTP010000068.1, forward strand.
TCACACTAAGATCTAATCACACACCGAGATTAAATTACTTAGATCATATGTCTCACTAGTCCTATCACCGCAACCGCGCATAGCAATCCTTGTTTTACCACTTTCAAAATTGGTAGAAAGTATAAAGACCTTTATACCCAATTAAGATAAAAAACATATGAATAAAAACAGAATTGAATTGATATAAAAAGATATGCAAGGTTCACATAATCAAAACTAGGGTTTCATCTTCCCTTAACCAAATAAGAAGTTTAGCCACACATGGCAAATTCAAAATCAAAAGAATAACAGGAGAAAAATATTGTCAAGAATAGAAGTGCAGAAGAAACTAAAGATCAAACTAGTTTCCAAGGATTGAGGTTGATGGATCTCCGATTGCTCATACCCGAGTCTCCAATCTTTGATCGAATCTCCCTCTCCCTTGTTCTTCGTATTCTCCTTAGTTCCTTGGTGGCTCCCTAGTCCAAAGATCTCTTTTTTGGGACCTAAGGCAATCTTATTTATAGCTTTTGATACCTAGCTCCTCATCCAAATTCAAAATTGATTTCCTGATGCGACGACACGGGCCGTGTCATTTGACACGACCTACTCCATGTCAGGGTCTGTCAACATAAGTTCAGCAAAATTAGAAGTCAGAGAGTAACACAGCCTACCCCGTGTCTGAGGACACAAGTCGTGTCTTTGGGCATACTCAGAATTGGCTCGAATTGTGATGCTAGAGAAGGACACGACCTACCCTGTGTCTGGGGACACAAGCCTTGTTGTTTAATTTCTTCATATTCAACCTTAATTCTTCATATTTTCTTTTTTCTCTTTGCTTATAGGGATGATATTGATCTCCTAAAAAATACAATACAATTATGAGTGCTTATAAATACACTAAAGCATAGTTTCACAATAAAGATCTGATTAAACTTCATATCTAGAAACTTAGCTAAAATTTAACAATTAAACACATATAAAGTCCAATTAGATCAAACATAAGACACTCAAGATATAGAAATAATTGACAGATCAGGAAGCTCTATTGTTGGCCTATTCAACCAGAAAATGAAGGACCTGGACCTTATCCTCATGGAGCTCAGAGATCGGAGTTTTAGTCTCTTCTATCCTCCATTCCCATATGGCTTGAGTCCAGTATAAGTATAGACGTGGTTCGACGTCTAGGGTAACAAAAAAAGGAGTTGACCCTGGAGCCCCCTCAATTTTGAAAAAGTCATTCTTAAAGTTTTTGAAGGGCTCCTAATATGGCTTGAACACTTTGTGTCCAGCTTGAGCTCGCAAAGTGACCCATCCTTTCTGATGACTATTCTCGAAAGGTGAGAACTAGGTGAAAAGGAAAAAGAAGGATATGATATAATATGGCCACTCGAAAACGCTACACACGAGTTCGAAAGCCCAGATGAACCCCAATGCATTTGGATAGAGCTAGTTAGAGCCACACGCAGACGATTAAGAACCCCAATTTTGAACTTGGTGAACAGAAGCTAGACACTAATCATTGTGAAGAGTGCCTCGTACATGTAAATGAAGTGATTGCCTTCTATCCGCATAGAGCAAACTCTTTCTTCCTCGAGCGGATGGCGGATGGCGTACTCTCTGTTTCTCAGCCCATCCACGATCACTTGCAAGTATTGTTGCTTCTTGTACGCATTCGTAGCCCATATAACACTCGAAGGAGTGTCCAAGACCTCTTGATCAACCCATTGATATAGGCTGACATGACAGGGGAAGATGAGCTCTATGTGCTCTGATGGTGCCGTTTTCTGTGTTTGAGCCATAACGTCACCTACTGAGGCCGCACTCAAGTTAGATTTAGAAGACGATTCACTAATGTTTCCTAATTCTAGCATGAGTTTGAAGAGCGGACAGGCAGATCCTTGCCTTGCCAATTCTCTAGCACGATCCACTCTCTAGATTACCTCTAAGATCCTCATCCTAGTTAACGAACTCGAACCACCATCAGAATCCCCACTGTGAGCTTGACTCCTCCGCCATGACTGAGGCAATGGGGATGACGGAGCACTAAGAACCTCTACAGACACACCAGTATTTTGTACTATTTCCTCATTGTCATTCCCTAGCATTTTCCTCTCACTAAATGGCGTTTTTAGAAAGAAAAAAATGGTGGAGAAGGAGAGTACCTTAGATTTAAATAGTGAAAAGGGTTGAAAATCACCAATAACTGCTATTAATACTTGCTAGAAATGACCTTGGTTCGCCGGAGGGGAAGATAAGAAATGCTAGAGAAGAAGAAAAGTGGGAGGAGAAATCCCTCACTCTTATTTATAACTGAAGAAAACCTCCCCAACCGTTGTCATGAATGGGGGGCAGAAGCATCTCTTCCACATCGTTTCAAAATTTGAAAACGGCTAATCATGATGTTACAAATCCCAAACAACGGCTTCCACTGTTCTTTAACCATATGGTGCACTATTTCTAAACAAAAGCAGTTGAAAGGACAATGCTTAAAACGTTCAGAATTGAAACAACGTGCGACATTTCAGAAGGATACCCAAGCCGGACCACGAACTTTCATCAAGATATCATGGTAAAACCATAGCACAGATCTCAATTCCAGACAGAGTTACACTCAAATTGAATGGGCCCCATAAACAAATCTGTATGGGATACACTACATATCCTAGATAACGATATGATGAGTGATGGGATAATTAAAAGTTTCAAATCCAAGTGCAGGTTATTTCAAGTAGTAAATTCTCGAGAGTCCGAGGTCGATCCACAGGGAATTGATGAAGAAAAATTCTTTGAGGTAAGGAGCAGATTTGTCATAATACTAAAGGTAATAAAAGTTATTCACAGATGAAAATGATTTACTTGGGTTAGGAGATCCACTCTTGGTAATAAATTAGAGACAAAATTATTTCTTTTTATAACTCAATTGAAATCATACATAATGAAGGTTCCAATCGGAAGATTTTACATTTAAAGTTCAATTAAAATTATAAATGTAATCATATTATGGTTCCAATAATTATCTACCAATACTTGTAAATGATCTCAAGCATCCACTGTGCCAACGTCTTGTCTACAATGAATCAAGATATCATTATACAAGAAGAGTTTCTAAATTGATTGGAAACAACATACAACACATATAAAGATCACATAAAAATATATCATTTAAGCACAAGTAGGAAATTAATCTAACCTCAATAGATTACCAAGAGCTTCACCCTTTCACCCAAGCAAAAATGAAAATTAGTTACTCATAAATCAAGAAGAAAGAAAGAAAGAAGAAGAAGATGATGATGAACATAACTTCAATTAAGAACAATAGAAAACTACACAAAGGAAAACTAATAACACAATAGCATAAACTTAACTAAGATAAAGATGATCTGAATGAGCACCCAAGCTTCTTTTTATAGAGCTCAAGGAGTGAAAGAAGACAACGAAGTTGTTTGATGATGAGAAGTAAAATCAAAATAGATGATGAATGAGCTGAAATTATAGACTTTCTTGTCTCTGAAATGTCTCTGCTCGTAGCTCATGGCATGCATCAGAATTTTGTCAAGTGGTTTTCATGAAAGTTCTAGGAAATTGTCTCAGCTTTCCATAGATACCTATTCCATCCAAATCCAACAATTACAGCCTAAGATATGGCCCAATTACTGCTCATGGGTTAGGCCCAACTCCAGCACCTCTGTTCTGACTTCCAAGCCCAATATCACCTTCAAGGAATCCGAACTGAATTTTGTGTTCTTATGAAAGTTGTAGATATAGGTCTTGGGTCTTAATCTTCCATTGTCAAAATTTCAGAATTGTTGAACTCCTATAGCTTGAGATATAGCCTAATGAGTGCATATAGGTAAACTTTCAGGTTCAAAACTCTAGATTTTTCTTTAACTCCAATTTGAGTTATCCAAACGTGTGTATTTGGTCTTGAGGCCTTCATGAAAGTTGTAGAAATTTGTCTTTGCTTAAAAACAAAACCAAAATCACATCTATTGGATATTTGTAACTCAAATTATAATCAGTTTACTGAAAATGCCAAGTGAGAAGGTTATACAATAAATGAAATATATTGTTATCAATGTGGCTCTTGCTATCAAGTGATTAATTATAGAAAATTATCTTAACTTTCTAACAAGACCAGAATCACATTAATCAGATAATTGCAACTCAAATTGTGGCCACTTTACTTAAGAATGCAATCACCCAAATTAATGATAATTCAAGCAATAATTCCTTCAATGATCCAAATAAGCTTAATTTCATAAAATGTGACAAAATCGACTCAATTAAGCCAAATTGAATCTTAAGAAGCCTAGTGAGAGGATTATAAAATGAATAAAATACATTGTTATCAAATTCCCCCACATTAAACTTTTGCACTCCTGGGCAAAACATATAAGAAAAAACTAGCGAACAAAGAAAAACGACACAGACTCAAAGGCTAAAAACTCTAAAAGATTTAATAAAACAAGAAGAGCAACCAGTCATTCAAGGGATCAAAGCTTTAATGAGGTAACATTTCGTCACATCTCAAACCAACAAGCAAGGAAATTTTAGTTAAAAAGAACGAATCAAGAATGATAGATACTCACAAGATTCACTCTCAATTCTTCAAACATTCAAAAGGTAAGTATTTCACTTAATTCAACCCATGAAAAATTACACTACCATAAGCTTGCTTATCTTTTACTTCTCCATTACTCAAAACACATGCACACACAAATCATGAAGACTTTATTCAAGGTTGTAATGGGGTCATGGTAAAGGCGAGGGGATAATATGGATATGAGAAGATAAATACCAAAAAGAATAAAAGAGCATTATGGTGCAGTTAGAGTGAAGAAGATATTTGAGAACATTCATTATAAAGGACAATGATAAATATTTGACTAATGTTTTGTTGAAGATCAATCCTAAATTAATGAGTTGAATTCATTATTAGGCATAAACCTTCTCCTTCTCTTCCTGTTGTTTCCGAGCATTCATCTTTATTCTAGGTATAGATATGTCACAAAGTGTATTAGGAAACTCTGATAATCCTTTGATTGCAGCGGTGGTCAACTCTTTCTTTCTTTTCTTTTTTTTCAACATTTTGCACACACACGCACCCACACTTGTTTAAGAACAAGGCCAATGCTCTCTTATTCCCTAAGGTTGGGTAAAAATATATTTTTTTTCTTTTCTTTTCTTTTTTTTTGATGGCACGTAATGAGCTAAAAACAAGGAATGATCAAATAAGCTCAAAGAGGTTACACAAGGGAAAATATACAAGGATGGCTATTTGGTCAAAGTAGTTATTTGAAAATGCCTCAATTATATTTATGTATGCATGTGAAAATGTAGCCTAAAAAAGAATCAAAGCAAGTTCTAGAGTAATAATTTCATGAGTGAAAATCACATAAGAAAGAAGAGAATGGTACAAATGTTCAATCCATTCATCAATAGGCTCAAAATCTCACAAGGCATATTTCTATCATTCTCAATCCATCAATTCAACATTCATATCCAAGCATGTGATTTTTAAGAAAGATGAAAAATTTATACTATGACCCAAGATATGCTTTTTGCTACTTCTAAAATAATTATTTCCTCAACTAAGATGCGTCTCAAGAGTAAAATTACCTCAAGGACAAAATTTACTCCTTACTCTGCCATCCTTAATGGTTTTGTTGCAGGTTTCTGACAATCATCTCACTAAACATACTTCCTAATTTAAATGTGTCTTAGGAGTAAAATTACTCCTTACTCTGCCATTATTCATTAGTTTAGTAAGTTCATGACAATCATATCATACTTCCTTACTTTTTTTTATAATTAAACTATCCTTCCCCCCAACCAGATCACAACATTGTCCGCAATATTAAAATATAGATAAGTAAAGGATAGAAGATAGTACTTGTTGGAGAAATCTGACACAAATTTAAACAAAAATAAAGTACGATAAATAAAATCAAAGGTAAAAGAAAATTAAAGATGAAGTGTCAGATTTGGTTTTCTTTGCTTGTTGCTTCCCTCATTGCTCCAATCTATCTGAGCTATTGCTTTATCAGGTTCATAAACAAAAGCTTCTAATTTATCAATCAACTTATCAATAGTGGAGGCAGAGATAAAAAGTTATTTTGTCGATGGTGTGATAAATTTCTATTCCACAGCTTTGTCAAGAACAAATAACAAAAGATCCAAGAATTTATTAATATTCAACAAACCAATGAGTTTATGGTGGATGTTCAGTTGGGCCCAAGAGACAATTTGAAAAATTTCTTCTAAAGTACCAAAAGCACCTGGTAAGGCAATGAATGCATCAGAGTTGTCAAGCATTGTTTTCATTCGTGCATGCATAGATGATACCTTAAGTTCCTCCCTAATTGTCTTTCTAGTGATGTTCTTTTGAGTTAAAGGTCCATGAATGACACCTAAAACCTGACTGCCTCCTATAAAAGCAGATAGTGATACAACCCCCATTAACCCACGGCAACCTCCCCTATATATAACATGAATATTCCTCGCAGCAAGTGTTTGACTAAGAGTGCTTGCTGCGTTTACAAACTCTAAACCCTTCCCAAAACTTGACCCACAAAAGACACAGATATTTTTAAGGTTACAAACAGGAGGTCCCATAATTTCACCTTCCCTCTGAATGATTATGAGTTGGATGGAAGTGGAGAAAATAAAGTGTTTAAATAGGAAAAAGAAGGGAAAAAGTAATCATAGCACCTATATGGGTAGGTTGGCTGTTGTCAGAAAAGTTTGAAATTAAGAAACAGTTGGGTAAGTTGGCTGTTAGAAAAGTTTGAAATTAAGAAACATAGAATCTTTTTTTTATTTTGTATTTTTTTTTAACTTCAAGAAAACTATCAGGGTAAAGAAGTCTAGAAGCCCCTGAAGGACCCTGCTCAAAGGATCGTCTATCCAAAAACTAAAATACAACAAAATAATACAAAGATAACAGAAATATAATAACAAATGAGGACATACCTGTATGTATAGTTTTTATGGCATATCTTTATATTGCACATCATGAGTGCAGTATTGGCATGTCTTTGAGTTGCGTGTCACCAGTGCAACAGACACTCACATCCGTTTATTCGAAGTAAAGAGAAAGAAAAAACACTACAAGAAATCAGTAAATTAGCGAGGAAAATTTCCTTTGCTAATCCATCGCAAAAAAAAATTGCGAGGGATTAGCAAGGGAAAAGTCTGTCAATTTTTTTTTGTCGCTAATTAGCGAGGGAATACCTTCCTTCGCTAATCCCTCGCTAACTACAAAAATTTTTCTCGCTAATCCCTCGCAAAATTTAAAATAGCTGGCGACTATATTCCCTCGCAAATTTGCGAGGGAAATTCCATTGCTATTCCATCGCTATATAAAGAATATACGCACCAATTTTAAATCTATTACAATCAAAATCCCTCGTTAATCCCTCGCTGATTTCCCTCGCTATTCCCTTGCTAATTCCTTGCTGATTTCCCTCGCTATTCTCTCACCAATCCCTCGCTGATATCCCTCGTTATTCTCTCGCTAATGCCTCGTTGGCTTCCCTCGTTATTCTCTCGCTTATCCCTTGCAAGTTACGTTATATAGTTTCCTCACTATTCCGTCGCTAATCCCTCGCAAATTAGTTTTTTTTTTGCCAATTTAAATATAAAAGACTTAGTTTTTAATATCCAATATACCTGTAAATCTTTTCAATCAAGATTATCCAGCAAATAATAAAAAGCAACAAAATACAAATCCAAAATAAATCTACTAATGATTCAAAGTTATTATATAAGTTATGTAAGTTCAAAATTTCATACAATGTCGTACAAAACGAGAATAAACAGAACATGCAATCAATCTAAGTTTGCTTTGTCTTTGTCTTCATAATCATCATCCTTTTGACCCTCCCCAGTTGCTTCACCTTGCAATGGTGCTTGTGGAGTAACATTTGCTGATTGGATCGTAGATAAGAAGGGCGCAAATATAGGGACTAGTTGAGTCTGGATAAAGGAAGCCATTGTTGTTGCCACTGCTGCACTTACAGTTGTATTTACAGCTATATTTACTGCTTCAGTTATGTCATGTGTCAAAGGTGTAAAGCGAGAAGGACCCGCAACCTCCGAGGATGAAGCATGCATGGTGTTTTTGTTAATGCCAATGTGTAAGTTGTTACCTATGCCATGCACTCGTCCCTTCTTGTTGGGACCCGCCGCATCCAACCATACCTGCGGGTCAACCATAGGATGAATGGAAGAGTTTTCTCCATATTTTTCTGACATCGCGGTGTCGTATGACTCCTAAAATAACAAAACAAGAAAAATATTAGCAAAAAAATCAATAACTTAACAAATATAAATGACTTAAATTATAAAGACACCTACAATGAAGTTCCTTGAGCGTTCAGAGACATAGCTTCCATCTTTCTTCTTATGAACTTTGGCATAGAGATCTCTGCAAGAAACTAGATGCTTTAACTCTGCTTCCTGTAATCACATATAGAAGAATATATGATAAACACATATCAAAAGTAATTAGACAAACCATCTAAAATACCAATGTCTTTATGTCATACTCATTATAGGCAAATAACTCAAGTAATTACAAAAAATAAAGGTGAGAGAGTCTTGTGCATTTGAGTTAAGGAAAAATGAGATTTTCATGAACTAGAGAGTGCTCAGTAATATCAACCCTAAACCACTATTTACTTCAGTCGAGAAACATGCAACCATTTCAATTACATAATACATTCAATAGATACATATATAGGTATACACATAATCAATACATTAGTAAAGAGCTTCCACGATAAAACATGAAATTTTCACTAATCGAGGACTGTATTCATTTTACCCACGCTATTCTATTTCATGTCAGGATGATCTCCCTTATTCAGCCATGGCATGATCCTTTCATATGGTGCATGCTTTGTCATGGCACACAATCAAACTAATAAGGGGCAGCACTATGAATCGGTCTCAATTTCAGAATTTACCTATCACAAGCATCCTCCAATAGGGGTTTTATACGTAAAATGTGGTCTCTGACTTAGAGTTTGGCTATATCTCTTTTAGGGAGTTTAAGAAGAAATATGAGACATCTAAAACCCACAAATAGCGACAAAACACACACATGTAATCCCTTATTTCTTAGATAATAGATAAATGAAAATTCTTTTTGATATTCTAATAAGTTTATATTCACAACCCAAAACTTTAAATGATTTTTATATTACCATCTTGTGCTTATGTTGACCAAAGGAAATCGACCCTCCTGTATGCTTCAAGGCATCAGGCATAGCTACCCTATTCCTTCGGGCAGCTTCAGACTTCTGCATCTATTTTTCTGTTAGCCAAATGTCCACCAGCCCATCCCACACTTCTGTCCTAAGTCCTCTCAGTCCATGGCCCTTAACATCAGCCAAGTTATTTGAATTTGCCTTCTCAAAGGCCTTCTCTCGCGCTCTGTTCAAATGGTCTGAATAACGGTATATGCGAGTTCGTTCCCAGACAACTCTAGCCATGTCGCGATCAGAATCAGATGCGAACCGATGCTTATCCTACACAAATGTTATGTAAGTATATTTATTTTTTAATGAACATATAATATATAATTCTAAAAACACTATTACTTACCATAAAATTCTTAAATAGTATTTCCTTCATTCAGGAGGATAATCTCTCCACGTACTAGCCGGAATAGGCATCCTTGTCATGACATTGTACATAATGTCTCGGGTTACTCTTGATGGGATAAACCTTCTCCTGTAAGTACAAAAAGTTAATGTTAGTAATATAAAAGTAAATAAATGTAATAAAAGATGATAATCACTATTACTTACGGTTCAGGGACATGTGTCAAATATATAAGTTCCCTGCTATTAGTTTCTATTTGAGATTCTCCACTTAAAGGCACCACATTCGAGGTGCTAGTTGGTGGATCAACAGGGGGTGGCATAGAAAGGGGTAGGTCAGTAAGGGGTAGGACAGAAGCTGATGTGCCTCCAGTGGTTAATGGGATAGACGCTGGTAGGCCTGCACTGGTCAATGGGCCAGTAGCTGAAGTTGCACCTAACATAATTATAGATAAACAAAAATTAATATTATATATATTACATTTATATAAACCAAGAGTTAACAATAATTAAAAAGATTATCCTACAAGTATACTTGGGGAGTGCTAAGAAGGTTGTAGTGGTGAAGAAATATGATAAGATAGAGAAGGCTAGGGTGGAACATTACGGCCTCTCCCACGATCGCATCTATTGCCTCTACCTCGAGTTACCATGATGAATATCTGCATAAGGAAACATAATGAAACATGATGAGTTAAGAAACTATATGTCAATAAAAACCTCAAAATATAATAATGATATTTTAGTGTAAATACCATTAACGAAATTTATTGAACAAGATTCAATTGTAACTACTTGAGTCTGAAGCAAAAGATTCCTCATCTTCATCTAAGAATTCATTAATTTCATTATCTTCGTTGTCATCAATGAACTCATCATCAACCAGAACGTCCATTGGATTATGTATATAATGTATGTTCACTTCTTCCATCTGGGCACGTGCATCAAACAAGGAAATTACTTCATCATCTATGATAATATTGTGTGTTCCAAGGGATCCATCATGTGGTAATAATCAGTATCAGCTAGCTCATTTAATTCATCACCTTCATCGTTCAATGTCTCAGCCACGAAGAGTTTTGCTCTGACCTTGCAAGCTGCCCACCATTCACCATTAGCTCTATTCCCGCTTTGTGGGTATCTTGTATAGTACGCTTGTTGTGCTTGTTCAGCCAAGACGAATGGCTCATTTGAGTGAAGTCTTGATTTATGCTTGATGTCAACCAACCCATATCTCTCATCAACATTGACTCCATTAATCGGGTCAAACCAATGACATTGTAAAAGAAATACTCTATTCTAATTTCCTACATATGATAATTCCAATATCTCTTTAACAATGCCATAATAGTCGAAGTCATTCTCACCATATATACTACCTCTAACAAACACGCCACTATTCATGGTAGCTTTATTTTATCCGTACTCCTTAGTATGAAATCTATACCCATTAATTATTAAGCCACAGTAAGAAGTCACAGACTTGATTGGACCATAACTTATCTCTTGTATCATTTGATCCTCAACTTGACCTATATTAACCGGTATCATTACATAAACGGTAGATAGTTGTAACATTTAGCATAATGAAAACTGAATTTAATATGATAGATGTGATTATGGATAAAAGGACTCACTAGATGTTTTAGCCACCTACTGAAGTCCTTATCTCGAGCTTCCAATATTTGATCATAAGTGATATTGGGATATGTTTCCCTTAATGAATCCTCGAATTGTCTAATCAATACAATAATTAGTATTTAGTATAACTTAGTTAAAAATTAACAAATTCATTAGTTAGGGAGTAGACTTACTGGATATAAGGTTCTACTTCTTCATAATTTACAAGCACATATGTCTCAGCAATATGAAGTTCCACATCCGTCAAGAATCTATTCCGACCTCTCCTGATAGGACGACATGGATGTTTAAAAATGGAAAACCATTCATCAATTGTATTTTTCCCACCGTCATCATTCTAAGGAACTTGAGTGCACCTGGTCTGTAGGTGGGGATCAAAATACATGGAAGCAAAATTAGAAATTTCTTCTAAAATATATGCTTCATAGATAGATCCTTCAACTTTCACCTTATTTTAAACTTTCCTTTTTAAGTACAACATACACCTCTCAAAGGAGTACATCCACCTATAATGAACTAGTCCTCCAACCTTAGTTTCATAGGAGAGATGCACAACTAGATGTTCCATCATGTCAAAGAATGCTGGAAGAAAAATCTTTTCTAACTTGTAAACTGTTTCAATAATTCTAAGCTCTGCATTCTCCATGACGGAAGCACGAATTTCAGTTGCACAAACTTCTTTAAAGAACAAGCTGAGTTCTGTTAATGGTCCCCATATAGGTTTAGGCAAGATATCACGAAATGCCAGAGGAATTAACCTTTGTATAAAAATATGACAATCGTGACTTTTCATTCCATATATCTTCCCACCGTCTACATTGATGCAATGTGCGATATTCAATGTATACCTATCAGGAAATTTTAACTGTTTTATCTACTCACATACCATCCTTCTTTGATTGGCATCCAAGACATATGTCGCCTTTGGTTTTTTACACTTGCCATTCTTAACTATCAGCTCCAAGGTGGGACGTTTGCAAATTATCTTCAAATCTTCTCTTACGTTTGCGTTATCTTTTGTCTTGCCCTTTATGTCCATGACAGTGTTGAAGATATTGTTAAACACATTCTTCTCGACATGCATAACATCTATATTATGTTGTATTAGATTAGTGGACCAATAAGGCAATTCCCAGAATATGCTCTTCTTCACCCAGTTATGGTGTCTACCAAAGCCATCTTGTTTTTGTTTACCTGATTTCAAGCCAAAAATGACTTTCTTAAGTTAATTCACTCTATTCAAGATATTTGTCCCACTCAACCGTTGCGGTGGATGAGATTTTTCTATTGTTGACCTCTTAAAAGAGTTTTGATCACGGCGAAATGGACGATCAAAAGGTAGAAATTGGCGATGACAATCAAACCAGCAGCATTTCTTACCATGCTTCAACAGAAATGACTTACTGTGATTCATATAAAGCTGATAAGAAAGTCTTCCGTGAGTGCTCCAACCAGACAACATTCCATAGGCTGGAAAGTCACTTATTGTCCATAACAAAGTCGTTTTCATATTAAAATTTTGCTTCTTCCAAGCATCATAAGTGTGCACCCCATCGTCCCACAAATTCTTTAGATCGTCAATTAAGGGTCTAAGATAGACATCTAAACTTTTACCTGGTGACTTTGGTACAGGAATCACAAGAGTGAGGAATATGTATTTCCTTCTCATGCACATACTTGGGGGTAGATTGTACGGTATGACAAAAACAGGCCAACATGAATATGGTGTGGTTGAACCGCTGAATGGATTAAAATTGTCTGTACAAAGGCCAAGCCTAATATTTCGAGCCTCTAGCGCAAATGTTGAATGGGTAGTGTTAAATCATTTCCAAGCCTCAGTATCAGTTAGATGTGTGATCATTGATTCATCTTGACGCACTCCATCCGCATGCCAACTTATATATTATGCAGTATTTTTAGACATAAACAGACGTTGGAGTCTAGGAATAATGGGAAAATATTGCAATACTGAGTGCGGCACATCCTTCTCATTCGATGAACGTCCTGCCTTTAGTTTGAATCGTGGGTGTCCACATATAAAGCAAACTGAGTACAAACTCTTGTCACTGTATTCTTTGTAATACAACATGCACTGATTAGGACACACATCTATCTTCTCATATCCTAATCCCAACTCACGAACCATTCTCTTAGATTTGTAAAAGTTTTCAAGTAACCTTTCAGGCTCTGGAAGCATGCTCTTAATTATGACAACCATTCTATCATAATAACTCTCACTCATGTTAAACTCTAACTTCAAGTTCAAAAGTTGAGTTACAGCTAACAATTTCGTGTGCTTATGGTAATCATCCCATAAAGGTTCATCAGCCTCTCTTAACAAGTCATAAAACTTCGAAGCTGACGAATTTGGATCATCTTCTAAATCTTGAGCTTCTAGATTTAATCTATCACCCGCAGCATCCATAACCATATCCACATATGGATTCCTAGGCTCCACTTCATCATCATGGACAATGGATGTTGAGTCGTTATCCCCCCAGCTGTCCTCACCATGAATAGTCCAATTTACACAACCATCCACAAATCCGTACTTATACAAATGTTCTTCTACCCCAAAAAACTTCCTCCAAACACAATTCTTACATCTAACACATGGACAAAGGATGTGATTTAATGCACCTGTAATTGTCGAGTCTCCTTGAGCAACCTTAATGAAATCATCAACTCCATCCTTGAATTCTTCACTTACATAGCCAATAGGATCATTTCTTCGTAACATCCAACTTCGATCAGGTCTCATGATTGCTGAAATTTATCTTAGCACATTAATACAATCCTTTTCAAAATCTTCACCTATCTTTTCAAATGGTATGACCCTATCCCATTTGAAAAGACACTTTTTCAACACTTGGTTCATAGAATTCACAAAAATCACACATCCTATTCTTGATGAAATTTTGGCAGCATTTCCCTTTGGTCTCTAAGTGCACGACTCGAATATGGTGACATCTACCACGATCAAGTATGCACCCAAAAGGAAATGTAACAGAACAAAATTTCATCAAGTATAAAATATGAGATTTGAGGAATAACCATTAACCAAGTAAAGAAAAAGTCCCTTCCCAAACTGTCCCACTTGGATAATTCAAGATTCAATACAACGAGTAGTACCTTTAAAAAGTACACATGCTCATTAATATTGAATCTTAAATGGGAAACTAAGGCTTCACTCAAATTGTAAAAAAAAAAAAATAAAGCATTAATTTCAACCATGCAACATGTAGATATGTAAGTACTTGCAATGAGCCATCTACTAAGGCTATGGTACAAAACACACTATAGAATAATTTTACAAAACACACTATAGATTTTACAATCAGCAATTGGGTTACCATGTACATTAACCATTTTTGGTCCATTTGTTTGCATATCTACTTCTCAAAGGCATTTGCGTGAAGGCATACTTTTCTTTGTATAATTCTTACTTAGAAGACCACTATGGGACGTAGAAGACCAACCATACAACATGATTTTGCAATTAGGTCAGTTAAGTTTATTGCACATAGAAATTAAGTTGTTGTTGGAGCAGATGATATGTGTATTCATGTATATAATTACAACACAATGGATAAAATTAAAGTATTTGAGGCACATACAGATTACATTAGATGTGTGGCAGTTCATCCTACCCTTCCTTATGTGGTGTCATTATTTGATGATATGCTCATAAAGCTTTAGGATTAGGGAAAAGTTTGGATATTTGCGGGACATTCTCATAATGTCATGCAAGTGACATTTAATCCTAAAGACACAAACACCTTCGCCAGTGCATCTCTTGATTGCACCATAACGGTATACGTGTGTTTTTATAATTAACTTATGAAGCAGTACAATGAATGACAATGAAACTAACATTGCCTCAAGAAGACTCCAGATGAATCAAAACTCAAGAACAAAGGTTGCACTTACACGTTTGTGCCTTTACCAAGCTTAGATAGCAAAAAGAACAAGAAAGGCAACAATAACCTGCGCCCAGAGCATACAATCAAATAACGTTTTACATATCCACCTCTTTCAAATCAGGTTCAAAGTTATGATCTAAATAAGAGCATTCCAACAAGGAACTCTAATCTAAGCAACAATAAAAGAACAAAAATCATAGCACCACAGGAAGTACCACATGTATAAGTTCACAATGCATTGAGGACCATATAAAAGTCGATCTAATCATAAACAATGCATAAAACAAATGAACTTTGCACATAAACAATGCTAATGTTTAGCCTAGTGCCAAACATAAAACAAAAACAACCTGTGAGTCATACCAGAAGAATCTTAATCTGATACCAAGTACAGAACTAAAAGCAAATTGTATTACCTAACTTTGCACCTTAATAATTAATTAATAATCACTAATTTGTTTTATAGATGAACTCAAAATATGTCAATTATTATTGAAAAAATATATAATTTAGTTTAAAATGAGAGGCTGCCATAGCCTATGCAAAAACTAGCACCAAAATATTAATATACATCTTAATAAAATTTTAAAACTATTGAATAAATGTATACAATGCACAAAATTATGAAAACCCATTTTTTTGGGTCTAAAAGTAAGAAGATTTTAATTTCTATAAAATATTAATATACATGTCATACCATTATATATAAATATATATATATTTTGATTGCAAACCAACAACTTTCCCTATGAATCCCAATTCGAAGCTTAATCAAGATAATGGGGACTTGCTTCCTGATGCATCTCAGTATAAGAGAATTATTAGGAGATTACTATATCTCACATTGTCTAGACCAGACATAGCCTTTGCTATAAATCATCTTAGTCAATTTGTCTCCTAACCCAGAATTTCTTACCTCACTACAGTTCATTATTTGTTAAGATATGTTAAAGCATCACCAGGACAAGGCATTTTATTCTCTTCTTCTTTTTATCTTCACAACTTATGTTAATGCAGACTGAGGTAACTGTATGAATACCAGGAAATCAACGTCAAGTTATTGTGTATTTCTAGGTGATTCCCTGATATATTGGAAGTCAAAGATGTTGCCTACAATATCCAAGTCTTCTGCTGAGGCAGAATATCGAGCTTTATCCAATGTCACTAATGATGTGGTGTGGCTGGTTAATTTTCTTAAGAATTTTAAGATATCTACAAGATTTGTTAAGTTCTTGAGGGACAACCAGGCAGCTATATATGTAGTTTCAAATCTTACATTTCACTAAAGGAAAAAGCATATTAACATTGACTATTATTTTGTTGTTTGAGAAATAGTTGTTTTTGGGTTACTCAATAGATCCATTTTAAATATGGCCATCAGATAGCTGACTTATTGACTAAAGCATTTTCTCATCCTCAATTCAATAACCTAATTTCCAAGCTAGTACACATAGATATAATCTTCCCACCTTGAGGGGAGTATCATACACCACTATGATAAATAGTTGTCAGTTAATTTAGTCTAGTCAACAATCTAATCAACAAAGCAGTTAGAAAATAGTTTTTCCAGTTATTTCTATTGTATTAGTTTTACTTGCATACATGTGATGTACTGGTGATTATCCACTCCAACTCACTCTATATATAAACCTTGAGATAAGTTAATACAATCAGATTCATTTCTTCACCAAATCTATCACTGTAATACCTCACCTTCTTTGAAAATTGTAGATTGGATGTTGAGCTTCAGTTTTTTTAGGTTGTTCATATATCTTAATTAGTTGTTATTTCCTTAAATTGTATGGCATAACTTTATATGACAGGACTATTTGTCTTTATGCTTTTCTTTCTTGCTGCAACTATAAACGCCATTGTCATCTTGCTTCTGATGTCTTTGGTAGCACCTAGAGGGCTCCTAGTTCCTTGTTAGATGTAATTGGTGTTTTGAGTTCGAGCTTAAACATTATTATAATTTGATGTATAGATACATTTTCAATTTAGATCAAGCATAATACTATGCTGAATTTGTAAAACTTATATGACTACGAGATACACACTTTATTTATTTGTCTGAATTCTCTAACTTTTGTTTTTAGGGATGCAGTTGTTCTTGTTGCTTTGACAGTATCTTATTTAGCATAGACAATATGACCTGATGTTCAATAATGCCAGGGATAAATATAAGCTTATGTCCTCCAATTCTTCTTTTGCAATTTTTTTTTGCTAAAAAAGTTGTAACAGTGTTACATTATAAATTTAAAACTACAAAACAATACAGCAATGCAAATTCAACTGATTTATTAGTGTTACAATTTCAAGGATAAAGGACTAAAAAAGCAAGAATAAAAGATGATGAACTGATCATGTATCTTTTATTCAATAGTCTGGTGCCTTTTTATTAGCAAATACATCAAGTCATCAACAACATGAAAAACTGACTTTAAACTGACTCCTATAAATTTGCAACGTACAATAGAATGGACTACCCTTGACTAATGAACTAAAACAACCAAAATAGATAACAAAGACTATGTCACTATTTGACTTATTCAACAATTAGAACAAATATAAAGCAACATGTAGGATGACATGGTTTCATATATAGCAATTGGGAGGCAAACGTAGTTTAACCAAAATCTCCAGCGGAGTAGCTTTGATGTTGGTTAATCCAAAAGTTTCAGTCATATCAATAGGTTCGAAAGATGGATTTACGATTTCAAAGGAATGCAAAAAACTAGCCAGAGTTAAATGAACCATATGAAGGCTGAAGGATATTCCAGGACAAATCTTTCTACCGCTTCCAAATGGTAACATCTCAAAATGTTGACCCCTAACATCAACATCTTTATTTTGTGGTAAATTTTACACCATTTGAATCTAAATTGTAACCTTATTTGGTAAATATTTCATGATCTTTGCAGATCTGTCATGTTTGTGTTTTTTATTTTCTTGATACTCCATTTTTGTGTCCAGAAAATGCAAATGGTTGTTGAGCACTGTAAACGTACTGATTTTTTATTTGGAAAATTTTCACTCTAAAATTTGATGGTTTTCTATTCACTTTCAGTTCTTTACCAACATCAAAAACTTCATTCTTTATAACCCACCAGTGTTGACTGTGGATGATTGGAAGTTTTCAACCAACTCTAGTGTGAGGGTATTATTATTATTATTATTATTATTATTATTATTATTATTATTATTATTATTATTATTATTATTATTATTATTATTATTATTATTATCATTTTCTCTATGTTTGAACTCAATTTTGTTACATGGTATTACTCCCTCAAAATTCATTGTAACTAATTTTTCTTCTTTCTATTCAGTTTTGCTTTGAATACAATCATTTTATATATAAGTCTTATGGATGTTATATTCATTTTTTTGGAAGATTTGTGTCATAGTCGTGTTTATTTTTCTGCTCTTTTATTCTTCTTTATTGTGGAAGAGTACTCTTCAAATCTTTTACTAGCCAATTTCAGATATGCTACTACCGTTTTTCATTATTGTTATATGAAAGGCATCCTGAGTTATACTATTTATTGATGCATTCCATTAAACCAAAAGCTTAATAATGTGCCTTCATCCTTAATAAAGGCATCCTGAGTTTTTCATCTTAGTATCTTACTCCAACGGGACAGTTACTAAGGCCATGGTTTCAAGAATGCTTTTATTTCTTTGTATCCTTATCATACTCATATCTCAATCCAACGCCTAGCCAAGCTTCCTGTACCACTTTTGTATGAATGGCAATGGTAATTACACTGCTAACAGTATCTACTAAAACAACCTCAATACCCTTTTATCCAACCTCTCTTCTAACACACAGATTGACAATATTTATGGATCTTCCTTTGTATTTTAGGCCACAAGCATTGCAGGTGTTTTTGTTCTTATAACAACGTGATTTCGTTTTTTTGTTGTGAGCTTCTTTTCGCGTGGGAGGAGGGGTTATGTTAAGAATGGTTTAATGGTATTGAGTCTATTGACTTTGTGCATTAATTGATGAGCAATGACAATTAATTTACAACTATTTAAGCTTACTTAGGACACCAGCTTGACGCTTAGTAATCATTCTTATAGCTAGAATTCCAAACCTCCCATATAAAAAATTTAAATAACTAGTACACTACAAGATGGACTGGGATAAGATCAAGTCAGGAAAATAGGAACACGAGCAAGAGCTTCTTTCCATAAGCAACAGGAAGAAAAAATAGATTATAACTACAAAATCATTCCCCGAAAACAGAGTTGAAAATGAATTTTCACACTTACTGCTTCGACAAACAATCCTTAACTCAATCATTAAAGATCACAAATGCATGAACTTCAAGGTCATAAAAGATAATGGACTAAGAATATTAGCAAGTACCGCTAACACACCATAATTATCAAATTAATCTAACCATCAATTAACAACACAATCTGAAAAAAAAAATAACATGCTCCACGAGTCAACACTACTTTAACCGAAACCTATTCAAAAAAAATCAAAGATTGGAAATTTGAAGGCCAAATAACTCAAAAATAAATATTTCATTAACCAGGAAATAATTTAGAAAAAAAAATCATAAGAGGGTTATATTACTTTTTGCTACTATTGTTTTTATTGTGATGAAACTAATTAATCATTTTTTTTATGTTGAAAATGACTTGGGTTTTGCTTTTTTAGGTGAGTACTCTGAAAAAGAAAGTTATAAGGGATCTGATTATACACCTACATATGAAGACAAGGACGATGACTGGATGCTAGTTGGAGATGTTCCATGGGAGTAAGTTCTCTCTCTCTCTCTCTTGATTTTGCTTATGTCTCTTGTTTGACCATTAGCTATAAATTGATCTCAAGCTGATAGAACTATACTTTTTCTGCAGCATGTTTGTGACTTCCTTTAAGAGGCTAAGAATCATGAAAGGATCAGAAGCCAGAGGTCTGGGTTGTGGTGTATGAGAAACTACTGAATTAGTATGAGCAGTATGCAAAGAGGAGAAAGTATTTTGGTGTGAAGGAAGAGCTTAATCCAAGTAACTATAATTATAATTGAGGCGTCATATTGAATATTTGATTATCTTATTAAACTTGGATTAACCCCTATATATATCAGACTCAGCACCTAAGTACCAAAACCCCAGGGCCCAAGTAAAGTGTATGCGCTTATCAGGTAAAATGGTTCATAAAACCCATGGATCCAAAGGCAAAAGGAAAACAGATAACCCCGAATTGAAATAAAAAGAAGATAAATCACCTAAAATGGGATTGACTCAACAAATGGCTGCCCAGATTGACCATGCTCACATGCGTCATATTCCATTCTTCAAGTATTTTAGAGCGTGGCCCCACATCACCCTAATCCTACGATCATTGCTAAATGAATAATGAGCTTGATCAAGCACCGACCCACTAAATAAAGCAACCAGCTTTGAATCAGAGACCTAGAACTGGAAGACAAGAGGAGACACACACACAAGCTTTCAGCTTGGGTTCTCAGAACTAATGGAGTTGTACTCTAATGCAGGGAGATGGAAGATACAGTACAGTTTCTTTCCTCAAGTTTGGAAATGGAAAAAGAAGCTAGTAGGGGCTTACCCATGGAGCAGAGGCTGAGGTTGCGAGCTCGTGATGACTGGATCTGGAGTTGTGACCTGTGACAGGTGGCGCGACGGTGGCCTGACGGTGGGAGAGAGCACAAGAGGGAGAGGCAGATCTGGGCAGCTTTGAATGAGAGTGAGAGTGCGGGTGAGAGGGAGGGTACTGCTTTGTGGGTGGGGTTCTACTAAGAGTGAGAGGGAGAGCACAAGAGTGAGAAGGAATACGAAAGTGAAAGTGAGCGAGTGAGAGGGAAGGTGAGGAATATGTAAAAATTTAGAATTCTTTAAAATATTTTAATTAAAATATTTATCAGGTTTTACGAGGGATTTGCGACGGAAATATCCCTCGCTAACATTTTATCAGTTTAGCAAGGGGAACATTCCCTCACAATTCTCTCACTAATTTTAGCGAGGGAAATTATCCCTCGCAATTCCCTCGTTAATTTGACTAATTTTTAACTATGCTATTAGCGAGGGAAACTATCCCTCACAATTCCCTCGCTGATTTTAGCGAGGGAAATTATCCCTCGTCATTCCCTCGTTGATTTTAGCGAAGGGAATTAACCCTCGCAATTCCCTCGGTAAAATTAGCGAAGGATATTTTTCCTCGCAATTCCCTCGCTATTAACTCGCTATTTACCCCTCAGATTTATTTTTGAAATTTAGCGAGGACTCAGACTTCCCTAGCTAATCCCTCCCAATTCCCTCGCTAATTAGCGAGGGAAATTTTCCCTCTCAAATTTTCGTCGCTAAATCGCAAATTTCTTGTAGTGAAACCATTGTGGGTTTCCATCCTGGGTCTGGAACCTAAAGAGCTCACACTTGGGCTCGTAACATCAACAAAGATGCTAAAATCTGAAACTCGTAATGTCAAAGATCCAAAACGTCCCATCCTAGGGCGCTGAGAGCCCCTTCTAATAAAAGAGAAGATTAAGCTCAGATGTCTCATACACTTTGGCAGCCACGGATTACTTCTCACTAATAACCAGAGTGAGATGCTTTTACCTGTCCATCAACTCCATAGTGCCTAGATGGTAAACATTGAGTTATGGAGTGTGGCTCTCTACAGAGCATGGTACATGAGCCTTTTTTAAGGATCAATGTGCAAAGGTCCACCCAAATCAATAACGGGTCAACCAAAGGCTGGGGCTCCACAACTAATTAAAGTCATGGCACTCCTTTCAAATCGCCTTTGTAAAATTTTTTTTTAAGAAGAATATGAAGAAGAAGAAGATAATATGTACAGGTTGTTGTGGATATGACTCATATCTGCCTCTGGTTTCACGTCTAGAAATGGCTTAAACGCCTTCTATGAGTCGAAGATGTGAATGCATGCGTCTTAAAGCATGTCAATTGGTTTTTGATGATAACAAAGACCAAGATGAAGATCAAGAGCAAAAGAGAAAATCAAGATCAAAGGAAGAAATCAAGAGGTTTAGATATAGGCATTAGTACATCAATGTTAAATGCTCCCAAGATATCTCAAATGGTTTTTCAAAAATGTTTTTAATCAATATGGTTTTCAAAGATCAATTCCTAAAAAGAGGACTTCTTTTATCTTGGATCATGCTAAACAAAGTTCAATATTGTTGAAATCCATGTTTTCTAAAGTTAGGAATGACATGAATCCTCTTTAAGGCTTGAAAAATGAGTTTAAAGTATAGTGTAATCGATTACCAATGTTTAGTAATCGATTACAAGCTAAACAGAAGCCTTGTAATCGATTACACCATCCATGTAATCGATTACCAGAAAGTCAGAGGACGTGTAATCGATTACACCCAAGTTAGTAATCGATTACCATGTTATTAAAAAGCCAAGAACACGTTCAAAGGGGCATGTAATCGATTACAACAATATTGTAATCGATTACCATGAAGTCAGAGGGCATGTAATCGATTACACAAGTCATGTAATCAATTACCACAAGCCCAAAAAGCTAAGAACACGTTCTATCTTCCATGTAATCGATTACAAAAACCCTATAATCGATTACCAGTGTTCTGACATGCCCAACGACTATATTAGTTGCATTAAATGCTTGGCTTCAACCACCATCCAACGACACTTTTAATGAATGGGCTTTAAATACAGTTGTTGGGGCATCATTGATGGTTGTTCTTGAACCTGAAACATCTTAGCAATTCATCAAAACGAGAATCAATCTTTGAAATCACTCTTTGCTCTATTTTTGACTAATCTTTGAGATATCATTTGTGAGCATTCTTAGAGCTTTAGTTTGTATCATTTACTCTTTTGAGAGCTTCTTTATATCAACCTTGATTGCTTTGTAAAGAGAGGGTGAGGTATCCCTCCATATTGTAAAAGAGTGAGGCATCCCTTTGTTTGAAGAGACTCAAGCTCAAGGGTGAGGCATCCCAAGGAGTTGAGTGCTCAAGTTTGTAAAGGTAGTCAAGCACCTATTGAAGCTTGAAGATATAGTGAAAAATCTCGAGTGGTTGCTTGAGGACTGGACGTAGGTCACAAGTGGATTAGTGGCCGAACCAGGATAAATTATTGTGTTTGATTCTCTAAACCCTTTTCTTTATATTTGTGTATTGCTTATATTCTTACTTGATTACTTCTCTCTTAGTTGGTTATTAAGCAAAATATATTGTTCTTATCAATTCATTCATTTCAAATAGTCAATAGCTTCAACAAAATTCAATAGTCAAGTGTTTTGCGAAAGAATTGCGAACTTGTTTTATAAACTCAATTCACCCCCCTCTTGAGTATTGAAGCCACTTGGTAACAGAAGATAAGCTTCTCATCTAATTTTCTTATAAATTGGAAAACAGGGTCTTTTAGAGTCAAATTCCCAAGACTATATTGCTTTCAATCATCCAAGAAAAGACTCCACAAATTAAAAAGTTCACATTGCGCAACTCCACAAGAATGTGTTTTAAGAGTCAATAAGAGATCATCTAATGACTCCTTACTCAGTCCATTCTTAATGAAGAAGATTTTATCTTCTCTGTTTGCGAAAACCATTCCCAAAGAACGACATCGCTTGTTACAATTCTATCGTGCATATATGTGACAGACTTGTAATCTTTTTGCTCTTCTCCTTTTAGAATATGAACTTCTACCAAGACCTGGCATGTATGAGTCAAATGAAATTGAAGACTCACCTGCTAGTCGGACCTTTGCTTCAATTATCCAGCGTACATCTTCTGGTATACCGTTGTGCATTAATAATCTCAATCTTTCACATCTAGCTTCGAAAATTTTTGTTAAAGTATTTTGAGGGAGAGAAGGAAAAAGTTTTCTCAGATTTGAAAGAATGATATCCATTTTGAAGGAGAAGGAATCAGTTATTTTGGAAAACTGAAAAAAAACAAACCGACTTGAGAGTCACGGAGTACTGTCATCTGCCATTTAATCGAGGAGCTAAAGAACTATAAAACAAAATAAAGTCACAAAATTAGAGTAAATTTTTCTCATAACAAATATCAGAAAGGGAAATGAGTTCTACCTCAGTAACTTGATTTTCCAGAAATGGTTTAAGTCTTTGTCCATTGACCTTAAACACATTACCATTGCTAGGATTCTCAATATCTATGGCCCCATAAGGATACACATGTTTGACAATAAAAGGGCCAGTCCACCTAGATCTCAATTTTTCAGGGAATAGGTGAAGACGAGAATTATAAAGCAGAACTTTTTGACCAATTTCAAAAGATTTTCTCAAAATAGATTTGTCATGAAAAGTTTTTGTTCTTTCTTTATAAATTTTTAAGTATTCATATGCATCATTTCTCAATTCCTCAAGTTCATTTATTTGTAATTTGCGTAACCTGCAAGCATCATTAAGATTTAAATTGAAAGCTTTAATGGCCCAAAATGCTTTATGCCCCAGTTCTACAGGCATGTGATAAGGTTTAAATGCTTTAAATTGAAAGCTTTAAGCCCAAAGTGCATCGTTTAGTCTTAAAGACCAATCTTTACGATTTGGGTTAACCGTTTTTTCCAAAATTTGTTTAATTTCTCTCTTTGTTAATTCTACTTGTCCA
Source organism: Ormosia emarginata (assembly GCA_029884605.1). Classification (NCBI taxonomy): domain Eukaryota; kingdom Viridiplantae; phylum Streptophyta; class Magnoliopsida; order Fabales; family Fabaceae; genus Ormosia; species Ormosia emarginata. The sequence continues at coordinate 7,923,667 of JAQQTP010000068.1, forward strand.
CTTGTCTGAGGGTGATAAGGGGTGGTAACTTTATGGGTAATACCATATTTCTTCATTAAAGATTCAAATGGTTTATTGCAAAAATGTGTTCCCCCATCACTAATGATAGCTTGAGGGATTCCAAATCGACTTAAGACATTTTCTTTTTAAAATTTGAGAACAGTTTTATGATCATTTTATCGACATAGAATCGCCTCAATCCATTTTGAGACATAATCAACTGCAACTAAAATATACACAAATCCAAATGAGGATGGAAATGGACTCATGAAATCAATTCCCTAACAATAAAAAATTTCAATGACAATGATAGGATTTAGAGACATCATATTTCTTTTAGAAATGGAACCTAATTTCTGACAATTTTCACAACTTTTGCAAAAAGTATAGTTGTCCTTAAATAAAGTAGGCCAATAAAATCTACACTGCAAGATTTTTGTAGCTATTTTCTTTGAAGAAAAATGACCTCCACATGCTTCTGAATGACTAAATTTAATTACACTACCTACCACATTGTTGGGTACACATCTCCAAAAGATTTGATCAGGGTAATATTTGAACAAATATGGGTCATCCAAATAAAAAAATTTCACCTCGATCAAAAACTTTTTTCTGTCTTGATGTGACCATTGAGGCGGCATCTTTTTTGTCACAAGAAAATTGACTATATTAGCAAACCAAGGCATGAAATTAACAGAAAATAAAAACTCATCAGGAATGATCTGCGACAACATTTTCAGCTCATTTCTTATCTTTTATTGTGATGTTAAATTCTTGAAGCAACAAGATCCACCGTATCAACCTAGGTTTGGCATCCTGCTTAGACATTAAATATCTAACAGCAGCATGATCAGTGAAAATAATAGTAGAAGAACTATTTAAATAAGCTCAAAATTTGTCCAATGCAAAAATTATAGCAAGTAGTTCTTTTTCAGTAGTAGTGTAATTCATTTGTGCACTATTTAAAGTTTTACTTGCATAACAAATCACATGAGGCTTACCTTCCTTTCTTTGGCCTAAAACAGCGCCAACAGCAAAATCACTTGCATCACACATTAATTCAAAAGGCAAAGACCAGTCAGGGGATTGCATGATAGGAGCTGATGTCAGAAGACCAATTAATTTTTCAAAAGATTTTTGGCATTCTTGAGTCCAATCAAATGGTGCATCTTTTATCAGAAGATTGCATAATGGTCTAGATATGACACTAAAGTCCTTAATGAATCTTCAATAGAATCCTGCATGTCTTAAAAAGGAACGAACTTCTCTGACTATTTTTGGGGAAGGCAAATGAGCAATTAATTCAATTTTGACCTTATCAACTTCAATTCATTCAGAAGATATCACATGACCTAACACGATTCCTGAGGTAACCATGTAATAACATTTTTCCCAATTTAAAATAAATCCTTTTTCTTCACATCTTTTAAGAACTTTATCTAAATTATCAAAAAAAAATTTAAAAGAATTTCCAAAAACTGTCAGATCATCCATGAAAACCTCTAAATAATGCTCAATCATATCACTAAAAATACTTAGCATGCATCTTTGAAAAGTTGCCGGAGCATTACAAAGGTTGAAAGGCATTCTTCTATATGCAAAAGTGCCAAAGGGGCACGTAAAAGTAGTCTTTTCTTGATCCTCTAATGCAATTGGTAATTGATTATACCCTGAATAACCATCAAGAAAATAATAGTAGGGATGTCCTGCTATTATTTCTAGAATTTGATCAAGAAATGGTAAGGGGAAATGATCTTTCCTAGTGGTTGCATTCAACTTTCTAAAATCAATACACATATGTCAACTGGATGAGACTCGCGTAGGTATTAATTCACCTTTTTCATTTTTAACCACTATTATTCCAGATTTCTTAGGCACAACTTGTGTAGGGCTTACCCACTGGCTATCGGAAATAGGATAAATAATTCCAACATCAAGTAATTTAAGAACTTCAGCCCTAACTACATCTTTCATGTGTGGATTTAATCTTCTTTGAGGTTATTGTGATGTTTTAGCATTATCCTCTAAATGTATTTTATGTGTACAAATTAATGGATTAATGCCTTTTATATTTGTTAATGTCCATCCAATTACACTTTTATGCCTTTTAAATACTTCTATCAACATACCTTCTTGTTCTTTAGTAAGGATTGATGAAATTACTACTGGAAAGCTTTGTTCTTCCCCCAAAAATGTGTACTTCAACCTAGCAGGTAATGGCTTTAGTTCTAGTGTGGGTACTTCTTCATAAATATTATCATTCATGGATTGTAGCTCTTTAAATCTCGGCTTCCATCCCTTGTATTTCATTGCCTATGTACATTCAAGCAAAGAACATATTTTAGAAATATCATAATTTACTTGCATACCTTAATCAAATGAATTAATTAAACAAACTTCTAATGGGTCAGAAGAACTCCCTTTTAGAATATGATCATCTATAATGGCCTTAATCCTGTTAGCTTCCTCATTTTCATCATTGATTTCATGTGGTTGCTTGCATATGTTGAAAACATTAAGCTCAAGTGTCATGTTTCCAAATGTTAGCTTCATCACTCCATTTTTGCAATTTATCAAAGTATTCAATGTTGCTAAAAATGGGTGACCTAAAATGACAGGAATTGACTTGGAACTATTAACCATAGGTTCAGTTTCCAATGCAATAAAATCCACGGGATAAATAAATTTATCAACTTGTACTAACACATCTTCTACTATTCCTTTTAGAATTTTAATCGATCAATCAGCAAGTAGAAGAGTTACAAAAGTTGGTTTTAACTCACCCAAATTGAGTTGTTGATAAACCGATATAGAAGCAAATTAACACTAGCACCAAGATCAAGTAAAGCTTGATCAATTTTATGTTCTCCAATAATGCATGAAACCGTAGGACAACCAGGGTCTTTATGTTTCAAAACATTATTGCTTTGAATAATGGAACTTACCTGTTCGGTCAAAAAGGCATTCTTTTTCATATTTAATTTCTTTTTAACAGTGCATAGGTCCTTCAAAAATTTAGCATAAGAAGGAAACTGTTTGATAGCATCTAACAATGGAATATTGACCTTCACTTGTTTAAAAATTTCAAAAAATTCAGTTTGGTGGTTCAACTTCCTTGGTTTGCTTGATGCTTGAGGAAATGGGGGTGGAGGAGATGAGAGTTTGGTCTCATTTTAGCCAAATGGCTTATCAACATCTTCCTTATCTTGGGAATTTGATTCACCATCTTTCTCACAAGGTTCAGAAATTTCTTTTTCAATAACTTTTCCACTCCAAAGAGTTATCACAGAATTGACTTAATTTATTTGTTGGTTTTCTGAACTACCCCCATTTAGACTATATTGACCTTTGGGATTCGGTTGAGGTTGAGAGGGAAATTTTCCTTTCTCGTGAATGGTGAGTGCAGAAGTAAGTTTGGAAAAAGTGTCTTTTATGTCAATCATGGTTTGAGTGTTTTGTTTATTGATGGCCTCTTACTTTTCTATGAATGCATTCAATGTTCCTTCAAGGTTTTTCCTATATGGTGGGACATAAGGTGCATATCCTTGAGAATTTTGAGAATCATGTTGTTCCTGAGAAGGCGGTGGTTGCATAAATTGTGCTTGATTATTATTCCTCTAACTGAAGTTTGGGTGATTTCTCCATCCTGATTTGTAAGAATTTGAAAAAGAAGATGTGAATGGCTTTTTAAAATTGTTCATTGCATTTACTTGCTCATGCACAACTTCTTTAAAAACAGGAATATTAAGACATTCATTTGTCGAGTGTCCTAATTCATCTCGAATGCCACAAATTTCTTTATTTTGCACAGATTTGACTTCTTTTACTTTCCCTAATTCTATGGATTCAACCTTCCTAGCCAAACTAGCGTACCTTGCATTTAGATCTTCTTCTTGGCTAAGATGATATTTTCCTTTACCAGCATTTACAAGGTTATATCTAATTGAATTTTCAGAAGGATTAGTACTATGTCAAAATTAAGAATTTTCAGCCAAATGGTTTAAATAATCTAAAGCTTCTTCGGGTTCTTTATCAAGAAACTCGTCATTACACATCATTTCCACAAATTGTTTGGTTTCAGGTGTTAAACCTTCATAAAAGAAGCTTATAGTCCGCCATTTTTCAAAACCATGATGTGGGCAAGAATTTAACAAATCTTTAAAACGTTCCCAACTTTGAAAATACGCTTCATTTGAATTTTGGGAAAAATTTTGGATTTGTCTTTTCAAAGTATTAGTTTTATGTGTTGGAAAAAATTTCTTTAAAAACTCACCTTGCATTTCTTGCCATGTGCCAATTGATCTAGGTTTCAAAGCATTAAGCTAAGTTTTTGTTTTATCTTTCAAAGAAAAAACTAAACAATTTGAGTTTAACAATCTCTTCAGTGCAATTTTGATCATTGAAAGCAATACAGACTTCCTCAAATTCTTTTAGATGTAAATATGTGTTTTCAGATTCTAAACCATGGAAATTAGGAAGTAAAGAAATCATACCTGGCTTAAATCTAAAATTATTAGCAGTGAGTGGAAAGATAAAACATGATGGACTAGAATTTTGAGGTGGTTGCAAATATGCACGCATAGTTTGCAATGGTTGATTTTCCTGTTCATCATGTATACTTTCATTTTCAGCTCGTTGTGTTTGAATTTCTGGTTCAACATGTGCACCTTCAATTTCAGTCATTATGTCAATTGTGTGTGATTGTGATTCAAACAAATCAATATATAAAGTATCAGGATTAATTTTAACCAAACGACCAAAATTTGAATTACGATACCAGTTAAGCATAAATAAGTGACATAAAATAAAAATAATGTATAAGTTAAGAAGTCAAAAAATAAATAATAAATGATATAAATTAAAAAGTTAGATAGCATAAAGCGTAAATAAAAAAATAAAAGCGAGAAAGCGTAAATAAATAAATAAAAATAAAATAAAAAACAAAAATTAAAAAATATAAATAAATGACATAAATATATAAAAAAATAAAAAATAAATGACATAAATATAAAAGTTAGGAAGTTGAAAAGCATAAATAAATGACATAAAAAATAAATGACAAAAAATAAATGACGGAAAATAAATAACATAATATAAATGACTGAAAATAAATAACAAAAAAATAAATGACAAAAAATAAATAAGTTAGTATATTAGTAAGTTAGTAAATATAAATAAATGTCAAAAAAAATAGAAATTTAAAAAGTTAGTAAGTTACTAGAGTAAAGATGGATATACAAGATGATAAATATACAAGATGATGAAAAGAGAGCCTCAATAAATTAAAACTTCAAAACAAATCCCCGGCAACGGCGCCAAAAACTTGATGGGATAATTAAAAGTTTCAAATCCAAGTGTAGGTTGTTTCAAGTAGTAAATTCTTGGGAGTCCAAGGTCGATCCACAAGGAATTGATGAAGAAAAATTCTTTGAGGTAAAGAGCAGATTTGTCACAATACTAAAGGTAATAAAAGTTGTTCACAAATAAAAAGGATTTACATAGGTTAGGAGATCCACTCTTGGTAATAAATTAGAAACAATATTATTTCTTTTTATAACTCAATTGAAATCATACATAACGAAGGTTCCAATCGGAAGATTTAACATTCAAAGTTCAATTAAAATTATACTTGTAATCATATTATGGTTCTAATAATTATCTACCAATACTTGTAAATAATCTCAAGCATCCATTATGTCAACATCTTGTCTACAATGAATCAAGATATTCATTATACATGAAGAGTTTCTAAATTGATCGAAAACAACATACAACACATATAAAGATCACATAAAAATATATCATTTAAGTACAAGACGGAAATTAATCTAACCTTAACATATTACCAAGAGCTTTACCTTTTCACCCAAGCAAAATAAAAATTAGTTACTCATGAATCAAGAAGAAAGAAAGAAAGAAGAAGATGACGATGAACATAACTTCAATTAAGAACAATAGAAAACTACACAAAGGGAAACTAATAATACAATAGCATAAACTAAACTAAGATCAAGATGATCTGAATGAGCACCCAAGCTTCCTTTTATAGAGCTCAAGGAGTGCAAGAAGACAATGGAGTTGTTTGATGATGAGAAGTAAAATCAAAATAGATGATGAATGAACTGAAATTATAGACTTTCTTGTCTCCGAAATGTCGCTACTCTTAGCTCATGGCATGTGTCAGAATTCCATCAAGTGGTCTTCATAAAAGTTCTAGGAAATTGTCTCAGCTTTCCATAGACACCTATTCTATCCAAATCCAACAACCACAACCCGAGATATGGCCCAATTACTGCTCATGGGTCAGACCCAACTCTAGCACCTTTGTTCTGACTTCCAAGTGCAATATCACCTTCAAGGAATCCGAACTGAATTTTGTGTTCTTCATGAAAGTTGTAGATATGGATCTTAACCTTCCACTATCAAAATTTCAGAATTGTTGAACTCCTATAGCCCGAGATATAGCCTAATGAGTGCATAGAGGTCAAGTTGTCAAGTTCAAAACTCTAAATTTTGCTTCAACTCCAATTTGAGTTATCCAAACATGTGTATCTGGTCTTGAGGCCTTCATGAAAGTTGTAGAAATTTGTCTTTGCTTAAAAACAAGACTAAAATCACATCCATCGAATATTTATAACTCAAATTATAGTCAATTTACTGAAAAAATCAAGTGAGAATGTTATACAATAAATGAAATATATTGCTATCAATGTGGCTCTTGCTATCAAGTGAATAGTTATTAGAGAATTATCTTAACTTTTCAACAAGACCAAAATCACATTAATCAGATAATTGCAACTCAAATTGTGGTCACTTTACTTAAGAATGCAATCACCCAAATTAATGATAATTCAAGCAATAATTCCTTCAATAATCCAAATAAGCTTAATTTCATAAAATGTGACAAAATTAACTTAATTAAGCTCAATTAAACCTTAAGAAGCCTAGTGAGAGGATTATAAAATGAATAAAATACGTTGTTATCAATCATTTAAGTAGAGTGATCCATTTCGGATCTCGGCCTTACTCATTAACCCCAGGAGTATACAATTATACATCACGGACCTCAGCTCTCTAGAAAAACATCGCAAGATCTAGCATTTTTTATATGATTTGGATTCATTTGTCCTATGTGTGTCGTGTTCTCCTGTTGAACTCAGATATCTTGACACTTAGTTGTTACATCTAAGCGTCAAGTTAGGGAAAATTGTTCTTGATCGGGTTTTGGGTTAGCAGTTCAAGAGTAACCCAGCCTACCAGAATAGTATCTTAGATATTTATACGCATTATTTGATAAGTTGATTTACCTATTTATGAGACACAGATCTATTATAGAATCCTTCATAGATACGGACACTAATTACATCCTACATAAACAAAGAAATTGGTTATAAGAGATAACGATCTCATGGATTCTGATCCTAAATAATAATATTCAATTCATATTAAACTACAATTCTTATCACCCAAAATGCTTCTATAAATACCCTGTAAGATCTCAAAAGTATGCATCTAATTCTAAACACTACCATCCTTGTGTATGGTCTAACTTGAGCGTCGAAGTACCTTTTGCAGGTACCCACCCTTTTGCACCACTGCTGCTGCTGCCATATCACAGAGGTTTCCACCTTTAACTACCTACTCGGGTATTCCCCTGAACCTTGTTTAGAACATATTTCAAGGTAGATTTCTCTAAATCATTCAGGAAAAAAAATTATAATGGGACTAAAGTGTTATCCAACTACTTGCATGCGAATTTGTGAGGGTTTTAAGAAGAATTTAATCATTTAAATATCATCTTCCTCAAAATTATGCTTGGATGGGAATAAAGGTGGAAACAGGCCAGGCCAGCCAGACTTTGTCTTAAACAGACCTGACCCTGTATTCTAATTATAAGGCATGAGATTGGCCTGTGAGCTTGTAAAAGGCAGATTTTTAAGGTTTGACTTAACCTTTTTAAAAGTTTGGTCTGGCTTGAAAGTCTATTTAAATTCCTATTTTGCAATGAGGCATTTAAATAGGCTAATAGACCTACTTTTAAATAGGCCAACAGACATTTATATAAGCTAATAAATCTAACTTTAAATAAGATAACATGCCTTTACATAGGCTAATAGATCTACCTTTAAATCAGTCAATATGCCTTTACATAGGCTAACAAGTCTAAGCCTTGAAATAGGTCAATGAGCCTACATAAGGCCAATAGTCCTTTGTTATAACTTAACACTCACCTTTTAATTTTATAGATGTTCACACCTTTTATAGATGCTCACAACTTTTTAATTTTATATACTAAGTTGCAAAATTATTAAAGGCATATAGTTGTAAACATAAAAATCGAACTTACGCTCCTCTAATTACAATATGAATGCAAGAAAGACTAGAGTTATAATGAATTAGCATCATGATAATAATTGCATATTCTATAATGAATTGACTAGAAAGATAATATCATAATATCAATAATTGGTGAAGTTAGCATATTACTTCAAGAATTCTACAAATAGCTAAATGAGTTAGAAATGAAACATAGTTCAGTAACTTTGATAACTTTTCGTCAAATTCCTACAACTAGTGACAAAATAATTGCACGATTTAATCATAAGGAAATTAAAATAATAACCTTACATATATTATTAACAAATATATAAACAACAAATCAAGAAATAGTATAGGTTATATCTTCATATTTTGTAACTATATACCTCCAATAATTTTGTAATTTAGTATATCTTTAAGTTACACATCACTAAAGATCAGAGTAAGAAAGTAATGAACATCTATAAAAATAAGAGTGAAAGTGTTAACTTATTATTTTCATTCTAATAAATATATTACATTAAATATATTAATAAATATGTTATTTATATTCTAACTTACTAATTTAAGTTTTAATTCTTGACTTTTATTAAAATTTAATTAAAAAATATATTAATATATTATATATTATATTATATATATTTAAACAGTTAAACTGGCTACCGCCAAGTTTAAAAGGCCTATTAGATGACTTGAAGTCTAATCTTTTTAATTAAACAGACTTTTAAAGAAGTTTCAGTTTAACTTATTTAATAAATATGTTAGACCATGTTAGGCCTTAGACAAGTCAAGTAATAAGCTCTTAATATATAGCCTAACTTATTTTCACCCTTAAATGAGAATAACTTTGAGAGGTTGAGCCTTATGCAAAGTAATCCCATTGATTATAAATAATTTCTCTGAAAATAATGAAATGATAATTGCAAATATAACTTCAACTTTTTCTCTATGTACTTTCCCTCCTACTGGGTAAAATGTTTGAAAATAATATTCAATCATCAGATTTTTTTAGCATATCTTTCGCAATCTCCAGTAATTGCAATATTTTAATTATTCTCTATCATTTTTCAATGCATTATTTTTTCTATTCACCTTTCTAGAAAGATAATTTTAAGAAGTAATGGACACCATATACATTTTTAATTATAGAATATAAATAAAATAACTATTTTTTTAGAGGATATATATCATGGACGAAAGCAACTTTTTTTGGTGATACGACAGAAAGCAACTTTCTCAAGGGAAATTTGGACACCAAATAACCTATATTTTTTTTTGCACTTTGCTTCTTTTAGAATAAAATAAAAAGAGAGTATTAGAATTTTTGTTTTTATATTTTATTATTTAAAAATAAGTAATGTGAAAATTGTATAATAAAAATGGAATGCAAATATCATTATTGCCTTTATAAACTGTGGCTTAGCAATTCAAGAAATAGAGAATTCACCCAAAAAAAAAATCAAGAAATAGAGAAATGTTTGGTGCTTACATCAGTATGATACATATTTCTTTATATTTATGTGAGTAGCAAAATCCGAGTATAGTTATATAGAAAATGAGGTGACATTATTATTATTATTATTATTATTATTATTATTATTATTATTATTATTATTATTATTAATGTAAATGTGAGTGGATTACATTATTGCAATGCAAGAAATATATGTGATGGTCCAACTGTAGGACCCTTGTGATTATGTTTGGGAGTTCAGTCAAATTTGACCGAATTTGTTAATTTCTTTTTTTAACTGGAAATGTTGACCAGGAATTTTATTCAAGAGTATGCAAGGTGTCCCACACAGCCAAATTATTGCAGCTGTTGTTTCTTCCACCCAAATATAGTCTGGGTTTGAGAACAATTTTGCAAGTTCACCGGCTACACAAAGATTCCTATTTCCTTTAACGATAAGACTAAAATATTATCCATTTACTTGCATGTGAATTTGTGAGGATTTATGACTATTATTATTTATGTAAATGTAAGGTTATATATATATATATACAAAAATACTATTTTACATGAATTTGAATTTGTAAAACGACTTACGAAATAATATTTACTAGTATTATTGTACTTGCGTTAATATATTGTAGGAGTGTTTTATTTTTTTTTTTATTTTTTTAATTTCATTTACTTGTACATTTTGAGTGGTTAGATAGTTGTCTACTTCATTCGTGAACTTTTCACGAAAATAATTTCGTCGAATATAGTATTGCTCATATATATGTATGTGTGTGTGGGTGAGTGGATTACATTATTGCAAGAAATATATGTGATGGTCCAACTGTAGGACGCGTGTGATTATGTTTGAGAGTTCAGCCTCAAATTTGACCGACTTTGTTATATAATTTCTTTTTTTAACTGGAAATATTGACCAGGAATTTTGTTCAAGAGGATGCAAGGGGTCCCAAAACGGCCAAATTATTGCAGCTATTGTTTCTTCCACCCAAATATAGTCTGGGTTTGAGAACAATTTTGCAAGTTCACCGGCTACACAAGATTCCTATTTCCATTAACAATGAGACTAAAATATTATCCATTTGCTTGCATGTGAATTTGTGATGATTTATGAAGAATTTGTTCGTTTAAATATAATCTTCTTCATTATTATGCAATTTTTTTTTTTGGTCTGAACCTCATTATTATGCATGGGTGAGAATAACTTTGAGAGGTTGGGCGTTATGCAAGGTAATCCCATATTTTTCAGACATATGGTATAATGATTGAATTGGAATTTGTATTTTTATTATTATTTAAAAAAGAAGTGATGTAAGAATAGTATAATGAAAATAGAGTGCAAATATCATTATTACTTTCATAAACCATGGCTTAGCAATGCAAGATATAGAGAAAAGTTGGGTGCACATAGTATGGTACATGTTAGAGGAAGGAATGAACTCAATGAAAAGAGTTGAATTGAATTGAATTGTTCACTATTACAAATAGACTCAGCCTTTTATATACAAAGATGATAAGCTTAGTAACAAACTGATATAGATAAATCTTGTAAATAACAGCTAGAGATAAGCCTTCTAACTAATTGATAGAGAAAACAGAAATAATAGAACTAACTACCCAATTAACTATTAATCCGCATAACAATATATGGTAACACCCTCCCTCAAGTTGGACTATGGATATCCATGAGTCCCAACTTGGAAATACATGTCTGAAATTAAGATGGAAATAGTGGTTTGGTGAAAACATTTGCAAGTTAATTAGCAGAAGAAACTGGAGCAAATGAACCAAGCCAGTGTTGATCTTCTCGCGGATGATATGGCAGTCGATTTTTATGCGTTTTGTTCTTTCATGAAAGGTTGGATTATGAGCAAGTTGGATGGCAGATTGATTGTCACAATAGAGAGAAGCAGGAGATGTAAGAGGAGCTTGAATATCTGTAAGCAAGTAGGACAGTCACTGTAATTCACAAGTAACAGCTGCTAAGGCCTTATATTCAGCTTTAGAAGAGGATATGGAAATAGTAGTCTGCTTCTTAGACTTCCAAGCAATTAGAGAAGGCCCGAGAAAGACACAAAATCTTGTAACAGATTTTCTAGTTTCTAAGTAAGAGGCCCAATCGGAATCAGTAAAGGCACTGAGTTTGAGATCAGATTTAGCAAGGAAGAAAAAACCTTTGGCAGGGGATGGTTTGAGGTAACTAAGGATCCTTGTTGCAACTCGATAATGGTGGTCCATAGGCTTGGCAATATACTAGCTAAGTTGTTGTACTAAAAAGAAAATGTTTGGTATGGTATTTGTGAGGTAAAGGAGCTTACCAACGAGCTTTCGATAGGAGGATTCATCAGAGTAAGGAGAACCCTCATCTGGTTTATGCTTGGTGGATGGATTCATGGGAGTTGCTGCAGGTTTAGAGGCCAAAAAACCTGTATCAGAAAGCAACTCTAATGTATATTTTTGTTGGTTGATAATGATACCAAATCTGGATCTCGAAACTTCAAAGCCAAGGAAAAATCGAAGCTAACCAAGGTCCTTCATTTTAAACTGATCATCCAAAAACTGCTTGACAACATGTATATGCTGAAGATTGTTCCTTGCTAAAACTAAATCATCCACATAAACTAGAACATCTATAAAGGAATTGCCATCTTGCTTAGTAAACAGAGAATGGTCAGCTACAGATTGAACATAATTGAGGGAAAATAGAGTACTAGACAGCTTTGAATACCACTGCCTGCTGGCTTGTTTCAAACCATAGATTGATTTTTGAAGCTTGCAAACCTGATTGGGGTTAGGAGAAGACATGCCAGGAGGTAGTTTCATGTAGACTTCATCATGTAAATCACCATGTAAGAATGCATTGTTAACATCAAGCTGTTCTAAGTGTCAATTTTGGGCTACAGCTATTGCTAAAAGAACCTTGACAGTAGTTAACTTTGCAACGAGAGAAAAAGTGTCAAAATAATCAACTCCCTCCATTTGAGTGAATCCTTTAGCCACTAATAAGGCCTTGTACCTTTCAAGAATACCATCCGCATAATATTTTACTTTATAGACCCATTTACAGTCTATACGATGTTTGCCAGGGGGTAGATCAACCAAGGTCCAAGTGTGTTTCTATTCAAGATCTTCTATCTCAGCATTCATGGCCTTCTTCCAACAATCTAATTTTGATGCTTGAGAATAGGAGGTGGGTTCAATGATGGGAGAAGCATTAAGGCAAAAGGTTTTATATGAGGATGAACACTTTTCATAAGAAAGGACAGAAGAAATAGGAAATAGGGGTTGGGAATTACCTGAAGAGAGATTGGTATTAGAGGCAGTGGAAAGACTGCAGTGGTAATCTTGAAGATACTGCGGTCTCTGTCGAACTCTAGTTGAATGCCTTTGTTGTTGAGGTAAGGTGTCATGTTGTGAGGGCAGTGTAGGACAAGGAATATTGGGTGTGGGAGGAGCAAAATCAGTTGGTAATTGAGTAGGATCAACAGTAATATCAGCAATATCATTTGTTAAATGTGTGTTTTGAAAGGAAGGTAATGGTATATGATTAGTAATGGTTGAGGAAGTGTTGTTCGGTTGGAAGGGGAAATTGTTTTCAAAAAACACAACATTCTTGGAAATAAAAATCTGATTAGAGAGCAAGTTGTATAAGAGATAGCCTTTAGTTCCTTCTTTATAGCCTAGAAAAACAGATTTTACAGCTCTTGGTGAAAACTTTGATCTATTATTTTGCAATGTGCTTGCATAAGCTAAGCATCTAAAAACTTTAAGATGAAATAGAGTAGGTGGTTGCTTGTACAACATCTCATTGGGAGATTTATTATTCAATAATGGAGTAGAAATCCGATTAATTATATGAACAGAATGTGTAATGGCATAGGACCACAATTGGTGAGGTAAATGGGCTTGAAAAAAGAGGGCTCTTGCCACATTCAAGATGTGTTGATGCTTTCTCTCAACAATACCATTTTGTTGAAGATTTCAACACATGATGTTTGATGAACAATGCCCTTATGTAGATAAAATTTATGCATCAAGAATTCGAGTCCATTATCACTTCTAATGGTCTTGACCTTTGTTTGAAATTGAGTTTCAGCAAAAGCAATGAAGTTTTGAAAGTGTTTTCTTGTTTAAGACTTATTTGTCATTAAAATAATTCAGGTGAATCTTGAAAATTCATCAACCAAGGTAAGAAAGTATTTATGACCATTTATAGCAAGAACAGAATATGGCCTCCTTATATCAACATGCACCAAATCAAATATTTGTATAGAATGAGTATTGCTATTACAGAAAGGTAATCTTTTCTGTTTTGAAAGCTAACAAATATCACAAGGCAAAATTGAATTCTGGGTAATAAAGGGAAATTAAGAAGACATTATATGGAGATTAGATTTAGAAATGTGTCCTAATCTGAGGTGCCACAGCACAACATCTTCCTTATTAGTGGTTAAGGCATTGCAACTATAGTCCATTGTAGAGAGAGAGCCTTCAGTCTTCGGGTGTGGAACTACCACTAGCAAGCCTCCTACTTGCCTAGCTAAACCAATCATCTTGTTGTTGGATATCTGTTTAATGAGACAGAAAGTGGGGTGAATTTCAAGATAACAATTAAGGGAACTAGTGAGTTTGGACACAGAAATCAGATTGACTTTGAACTCTGGAACATATAAAACATCAGTTAAAACAATGTTATCTGAAACTTGGACAGTACCAGCAATAGAGGCAAGGACATAAGAACCATTAGGCAAGACTATGGAAATTGGCTTAATTTTAGAAACAGATGTAAAAAAGGTAATGTTATATGTAATGTGGTCTGTGGCACCTGTATCTAGGAGCCACTGATCACTGACTTTACCTGTTATTGGTGATGGAATAGTGTTTAAGGGATTGGTATTGGAATTGGCAGAATTGATGGCATGAATTGGTGGTGCAACATTTATCTTAGATTGTTGAAGGAGGGACATGATGCCTTGATATTCTTCTTGAGTTAGTGTCACACTTGAATTTTGATTTGAGCCTGTACCGTGTTGTTCTCAGCAGTATTCTGATCCACAGTACATGCCGTATGGGCACTACTTGGAGTTCTTGACTTGTAACCAAGTGGGAACCCATGTAAGTAATAGCAAGTATCAATTGTGTGATTAATTCTTCCACAATGAGTACACACTCGATTAGGACCACCTTGAGTTCTTCCAACCTGGTTCCCATAATTGTCTCTGCCACGACCTTTATTAAAAAATCCTCTGCTTCGGCCATCATAATTTGCATTATTCTTCTGATCTTGGCCATTACCTTTCTGATCAGATTCATTGGTGGCAGCAAAAGCCTTTGAACTTGAGACCAAGTCCATTTGAACCCCTGAATTGAGTTGCCTTTCTTGTTGTATTACTAGGGAAAACACCTTGGTGATGGGTGGTAAAGGATCAATCAACATAATCTGAGATCTCACATGGACAAACTGATCATTCAGTCCTTTTAGAAATCGAAAAACATGATCTTGGTCTCTATAATATTGTGCTTGCTTGAGACCACCACAGGAACATGGAATAGAACATTTGCATATAGGAGTTGGCCTGAAATTTTCCAATTCATCCCAAAGAATCTTGAATTAAGTAAAGTAATCCGTGACAGACATAGTACCTTAATGTAACATGTATATTTCTTCTTGCAAATTTGATATGCGAAAAATATGTCCTTGAGAAAATTTGTCCTTAAGATCTTTCCAAACTTCTAAGGCCTTATCTTTCCACAAAATATACTGCAGTATGGATTCTGAAATAGATCTATGAATCCAGGCCAAGACCATGGTGTTGCATCGTTGCCAGACTCCAAAGAAGGGATCTCCAGCAGGCGGTTGACTGAGGGAACCATCAACGAAGCTCAGCTTGTTCTTTGACATAAGAGCAACGCGCATGGCCCTAGCCCAAGTGTGATAATTTGGCCCTGTTAATGAAGGACTCACCAAAGGCTATAAGGGATTTAAATTTCCATGTAGAAAGTAAGGGTTCGAAGGATTGGTGAGAAAGTCTGCATAGGAGCTCTGAGTTGCCATGAAGAATGACAATACAGGAAACAAGAAGATTGCAAGAAGGTGCAGGAAAAGAAAAAAAAGTGCTTAGATTTTTGGCAACCAGAGCTCCACGTGGAGCTCTATTACCATGTTAGAAGAAGGAATGAACTGAATGAAAATAATTGAATTGAATTGAATTGTTCACTGTTACACATAGACTCATAGTCTTTTATATACAAAGATAATAAGCCTAGTAACAAACTGACAGAGATAAACCTTGTAACTAACAAATAAAGATAAGCCTTTCAACTAATTGATAGAGAAAACAGAAATAACAGAACTAACTACTAATTAACTATTAATTTGCATAACAATATATGATAACAGTAGATATCACTTCACATTTATGTAAAATAGTATAGTCTAAGTATAAGTATGTAAAAAATGAGATAAAAATTAATTATAATTAGTTAATAAAAATTGTATAAATATAAAAGTGATGTGAATATAAATGTGCATAAATAACATTATTAGAAGAAATATATGTGACGGTCTAATTGTCAGACCCATATGATTATATTTGGGAGTTCAGCCTTCAAATTTGAAATGATGACCGAGAATTTTAAAAGAGCCAAATTATTGCAGCTGGTGCTTCTTCAACCCAAATATGGTCTGGGTTTAAGAAGACCAATTTTGCTAGTTCACAGTTTAGAAGATTCCTATTTCCTTTAACAATGACACTAGAATATTATCCATTTACTTGCATGTGAATTTGAGAGTTTAAACTTTGAATAATCTTCCTCATTATTATGCATGAATGGGAATAACTTTGAGAGGTTGGGCCTTATGTAAGGTAAGTCCAAATTTCTCAGACATGTCCATGTCCTCTGCCTTTAGCCCATCAGCGAGCTTCCAATCATAGCCACATAGAAGAGATGCCAACACAATGTGCGCAGTCCTAGAAGCCAATGGCAATCCAGGGCAGATCCTTCTTCCAGCTCCAAAGGGAATCAGCTCAAAATCCTGGCCTTTAAAATCAATCTCACTCTCCAAGAATCTTTCAGGCATAAATTGAGTTGGGTTTGTCCAAATACTTGAATCTCTCCCCATGGCCCATACATTAACCAGAACTTGTGCGTTTTTAGGCACCATGAAGCCACATAGTTCAACATCATCTTCTGACTTGTGTGGCAGTAACAATGGGACCGGTGGGTGCAAGCGGAAAGTTTCCTTCACCACTGCTCGCAGGAAAGGAAGCTTTGAGATATGTGATTCTTCAAGTTGTTCACCTTTGCCAAGCACCTGTTGAAGCTCTTTTCTAACATTTTCTAGCTTTTCAGGGTTACGTAGTAACTCTGCCATTGCCCATTCTATCGTGCTTGATGTTGTGTCTATTCCAGCCACAAATAAATCCTAATATGATCAATAGATGAAAACATGTAAGATGAAATATCTATAAGATTTACTGACAAAAGTGAGAAAGAAGCTTGTGTTCCTTGAAAAAAAAGAAATAAATGTTGTAACTCTATTATAGCCAATTGGGTAACTTGTTGGTTAAAACAAAGGTAACATGGACTCATGGGGCCAATGCTAGCCTGTTACTTTCACGGATCCTCAAAATCAACTTTTATCTTTTCTTGCTAAGTTGATGCCAATGGTAAATCATATGCACCATTTGCGATGTATTAGGAATTCAGCACCTTCAAATGTTTGGTAAGAGATGACTACAGAAAAAAGTTTGATACACGTCCACATTTATTTATATGTTAAAATCAAAATAGAGATGTGTAAAAAATAAAGTGAGACTATATATAATCAGAGGGCAAAAATTATATAAATGTGAAATAATATTAGTGAAAATATGTATAGTAAGAATTACTCATAACTATATTATTTTCACAAAAAATAATGTTAATTATACATACTTATACTTACATCATTTTATATCTACATAATTTTTATTATTTAATTATATCTATCTCGTTTTCTATATAACTTCACTCTAATTTACCACATAAGGTGATATGAAGAAATATAACTTAAAAATAATGTGTAACAAATATTTTCCTTTACAATACATTACTGATATATGCATAGATAATAATAATAATAGTAATGCAGCAATACATCATCGGTACCTTTCATTTATTTTTTTGTCATTCTCTCTTCATTTTTTTTAAATATCAATGGCTTATATAACATTTGTGAGATTCTTATATTTGGTTTTTCTATTCATGTGTAGGGATGTAGATCACCTGTCTCATTTCCTTATCTCAATTTTTTATTTTTTGTTTTTTGTTTTTTACTTAAATTTTATCAAGTAAAAAATTAATTATATGTTATTTATTATAAAAACTATAATTATTATAGTTTTATCTACTTAACAAAATTTAAATAAAGGAATAGAAAAGGAGGCAAAAAAAAACAAGCGATCCTCATCCCATGTGTAGTCCCTTTTACAATAATTGAGATATACTGCTGTATGTACAAATTGTATTTTCTTTATATAAATTTATATAAGTATTTCTTTCTCATGATGTAAGGTATATCAACTTAATTAATTAATTATTTATTTATTTTCTGGGTATAGAAAAAAACCTCTATTTTCGTTACCAAGATACTCACCAGAAACAAATGCAATACATGAGGACGGCTCACTTGCGAATTGTCTTCCAGCATGAGTTGCAGTACAGATTCTAACACGTCCTTGCACGACTTGGATTCCAATTTTAAAGCTATTAAGCGCAATCTTTCTTCCACAAGACCATCAAAAAAAGCAATTAACTTTCCAAAATAACTGTTCATTCTTGCACGCGCACCTTGTGGATCAAGCAGGCGAAAGATTGGGAAAAAGTCCACAACATTAGGCCTTCCAGCTTCTTCCATGATACCCCAAATTATGTCCTTGAACTCTTGAGACTTATCAGAAGTGTAATGAGCCAAATCCATAGAGAAGAAAGTGTTTGACATGGAATTAAGCACGGTTGTAAAGGAAGCCTCACCAATATCCAAAGCTTCACTTTTCTTGCAGCTTTCCTTGACATAATCCAGCAATTCTTGCACCTTCCTTTGACGAAGAACTTGTGTATAATCAAGCTGTTGAGAAGAGAACACTTTGGTAGCACAAGCTCTTCTAAGGGTCCTCCACTGAGCTGATGGTGGCATCCATGCCACTGAAAGTAAGTGGTGGTCAAGTGCTCGGAGAGTATCTGGGACTGTCCTGTTAGAGAAGATTTGGTCCTTTTTATGGAGTACTTCTTTGGCTACTTGTGGAGAGGAAATGACTATGGTGGTTGTGTTACCAAGCTTCAGACTCATTACAGGTCCATAAGTTTGAGAAAGCTTAGTAAGTGCCTGGTGAGGCTGGATGCCAAGTTCCAAGATGTTTCCTATGATAGGAAAAGGGCGAGGCCCTGGGGGATGTTTGGTGGATTTGGGTGTCTTCATGCCTAAGCTGGAGATAAGAACATAAATGGTTGCCCACAAAAAGGAAATTAGCAGAAGTGCAAGGTAGTCCATGGTTACGTTGTTTGCTTCAAATCTTTCCTTCTCTCGCTAGTTGCTGTTTTGTATATGGTAAAAATACATAGCTCTATTGAAAGGTCACACCACATGTCCTGCAAAACCAAGCGGATAATTTGAATAATTTGCCAAAAATCTAACAGCCACACAAGGCTTACAGTGAATGATATAGACAATCAACTAATACAAATAGCAAGGAATGCAATGAATCGAACCCAAAAGTCTTTTTTGGGAAATGAAGTGAGGCGTGTAACATCTTCCTTATCTAATATTTCTAATTAGAATTATAGAAATTCAATAATATCAATAAGAATTATTTATTAATTTAGATATTTTTAAATTAATTAAAACGTAATTTTATAATATTAAATATAAAAAATAATTAAAATATCTGTTAAATCAATTAATATGAAGAAAATAAATATAAAAAATTTATTTTTTAGTTAAGAATAATAAATAAGAATTGTGAAAAATTTTGAGAAATCAACAGAATAAATTTAATATTTTTAAAGATACTGTTGAGAAATAACTGATATAGTTAAACACTTTAAAAAATTATGAAATTTTATAAAAATAATAAATATAATATGAAGAATATTTTCATACAAAAAATAATTTAAGATAAATTTGATTTAATTCGAAAAAGTAGTATAATTTATTTGACGAATAATATTATATAAAAAAATTATTAAAAAATGAATCTAAATGATTAAAGTAATTCTTAAAATTTTTTCTGATACTTATAAACAATTAAAAACTCAACTTTAAAGAATTAAAATATAATTAATAGATTTAAAAGTTCCAACACCTTATTCTGTACTCACCACCGCCACGCGCTCTCTCCATACTTTTCATCTTTTTTCTTATTCATTTCTTTCTCATTCTCACGTCTCCATTTTCTTCCCTGTTTCACGCCACCAGCAGACCACCACCATCTTTCTCTCTTTTCATTTTATTTTCATCAACTTTGTTGACTTTCTTCCTCATATTTTTATCTTTCATTCTTCCACGGTTCTGCCAGCCATCATTGACAAGAAGAAAAACATGAAAAAGAAAGGGAGAGGGCTAAGGAAAACAGAGAGGAAAAAGGAGAGAAAAGGGAGGAGAAAAATAAAGGAAAAAGGAAGAAAACCAAAGAAACATGGCTAGGATGTGAGGTAGGGGGCTGCAACCTTCATTTTTTACTCACTTTTTCTTTGGTTTTTGAATCAAATTCATGGCCTTATTTTTGTTAGAAGTCACGGCCAAAATGAGTTTTTGTGGAGCTTAATTTGTTTCTATTTATTCTTTACTTCTATTAATTCTTGAATTAACTTTGTGAAATTGGTTGATGAGTTGTGGTGCTAATAATTTTTGTGAGCATGCTTCTTGAATAACCTACATGGTTCTAGCATATTGAAAGGGGAATTGTATTAGACTTATGTTTTTTTTTTTTTTATCTATTTTTTTATGACTATTTGTGAATGAAATAAAAGGCATATTACATGTTGGAATGAAAAATGTTTGGTTTTGGACTTGGTGAGGGTCACGGTCATACTCAGTTAGGGAAGGAAAATTGTTAATTAGTGTGACTCTATTTGTTTCTATACCCTTTATTACTTAAATTGATTATAGAGATGATGATTTATAGGTGAAATTGTGAAGATGGCATTTAGACTTAGTTTTGCTTGAGATCTACTCTTGAGTATGTAAGCTTGAATTGTTGAATTATATAACTTGTATTTAACTAATTATACTTGTTAATGTATACTTGAATTACTAAGAATTAATGGAAAAGCCTTGGTTGGTTGGACATGTTGATTTTGGAATAAGCAAAATGCTCATGGTTAAAGTTGTCTCATTAGGGAAAGCATGTGAATTGTGTATTGTACTGGAA
This sequence comes from Ormosia emarginata, assembly GCA_029884605.1. Taxonomy (NCBI): domain Eukaryota; kingdom Viridiplantae; phylum Streptophyta; class Magnoliopsida; order Fabales; family Fabaceae; genus Ormosia; species Ormosia emarginata. Next base: position 7,944,859 of record JAQQTP010000068.1, read on the forward strand.
TTGTATTGAATGACATTAGATACTTGAGATGTATTAGAGTAACTAAATTGGACTGAAATTGATTTTGTGAATTATTGTATGAATAATGAATTTGAAAATGTGCTCTGATTGCACCATCGTGTATTGGAATTATGAATTTGAGATGTATATTGAGAATTTGAGAATATGCTCCTTTAAATTATTAAGGTTGAGCTAGAATGATATTTGAACTCATGATTTAATGATCAGTACTCATGAGAATGAAATTTGTATTGAGAATGAGAATATGAACAATTATCCTTGAACGAGAAGGTAATTAGTCCATGCTTCTCTCTCAATATCCTTTGTATTTATGTGAACTGTGTTTCACTTAATATAGTGGATCTTGGAAATGATCCTGTATGAGGGCAGGGTATTCGAGATTCCATTTGAACCATGGAGACGACCTCTTGTGAGAAAGGGGGATCCTGTGTTCTTGGACAAATTTCTCATAGTATCAGTATTAGTATAATCCTCACGTATTAATTCCCTCATAAAATACTAGTGGTAGTGTGAGGCCCTGAATCACTCCCTACCTTGAGTATATAGAACCTGAGCTATGTGAAATGGGTTCCACCTTTGAGGTGCTTGAGATATGGGTTTTGTGGGATAACGAGTATTTGAATGAGCACTGAAATTTGAATTGAATTTGTATGTCATGTAATGGCTTGAATAAGTATTTGAATCTTTAAATGAAATTAGTATTACAACATTGGTATTTGGAGACAATTTCTGGAAATCATTTGTGATTGAAATCTGTATTGAATTTGAATATGAATATTAGTACGTATTGGATATCATGGTAATTGTGTTTGGTACAATTACTGAAAGTATTTGTATTTGAGATTTGTATTGTTGATAAAGGATATTTTTAAAAGCTATTAAATAGAATTCTATTTCGGGAAGAGAAAGGACCAGTTTTGGCCTTTTGCCACCCTTCTAACTATATATATAAATATATGTATATATTCAAACTGAATTTCAAAGAAATGTATTTTTCCCTGAAACAACTGGAATTATTGTGATGACACTTTTTTTTAAATAGTATCTACTGAGAATTAATATTATCACCCCGTTATTATTATGTATTCCATGATAATTCCATGTTCAGTATTTGCAGCGCTTGGCACAAACAGAAGCAGATATTTGTTTTGGATTAAGTTTTTTGTATAAAGATTGTACGGAAAATGCCTTGAAGGCTTATGAAATGTATTTGTATTAAGGTGTACGCTTTGTATAAACATCCTTCAGTATATGTAAACTATTATTACACCCTATCCATGTTCATATTTTTACATATTATTGTAAAATAAATTTGAAGTTTTAAAATGTAAGTTTAGTGATGTGCATGCTATTATTGTTATGGTGTAAATCCAGATGCACTATTAGTAATAATAGTAAGGGTATTACATTTTGGTATCATAGCAGTTCATCTGTTGAGCTTGGGTATGGACTAGTTATACTTTGTTATGTATTTGTTGTAACACCCATTGATTTAATAACCACGACGCAATTGTCATTATGTTACGGTCACTAAATCTAGACGTGCTACAGCTCAACAACAAGTTTTCAAATTTAATCATTGTGCATATATAGAAAATATGAGCCTCGATATGAGATATATTTATATTTACTCGTATTCAAAATACAACATCAGTTTAAAATAAGGTTACATTCCCACAATCTATGCATAAAAGTAACATACAACGATATTAAACATAAGTTTTACATAGAATGACTACCATATAAAAGTTCGACCTCTCCCAAAGTTATACACCTGGAGAGAAATGTCTTGCATTTGATCCCCTTCCTGATCTCCAACAGATGAACTTCTCCCTTGAGACACATCATGATGCATTGGAACCTGAATAGGTGACATAACCGAAACCTCTCTAGGGAAGAGGTGGCGATCATCCCATAACTCCCCAATGGGTATAGGGAATTCCATATGCATAAAAGTATGGAAGATGCTCGTAGCAGCTCCAGGATAATTACCGCTCCGAATAATGGTCACATCTCCCATGTACATAAAACGCTCCGCATCACGGTCGAAATGCCAGGCTTCCAAGTCTCCATGGAACTGTATCCACATGCAACTGAAGAAAGCTTGTCCAGATGCCATCGTGATGAGACAAAAGTCAATCCCAAACTAAACTAAGCGAATTTAACTCGCACTTTTCTCAATCTTTATCCAACATAGCATAAGACAGAGTAATGCGACAAAGAAGTGAGACATCTTACTTACATTACCAATTATGGCAGTAAAGAAACATAATGGCGCAGTACGCCCGCATAGCAAGGTAAGAATATTAAACAGTAACAATGACATACAATAAAAGAAATAGCAACATAGTCTCAGATAATAAATAGTAAAACAGTTCACATAATCATAACATCAGTTAAAATAATAGTCAAATCATCATATGAATGGGTGCTAAATAATATGATATGAATGAGTGCCAAATGATATGTTGATTCACTATGCTGACTCACAATGCCGACTCACAATGCATGTGCACTTGGTATCAAGAATTCCCACTCCATGGAGCTTTATCAATTTCAAAGATGAACGTTCCAGAAGATCTACCCCCCTCAATGACAGTCTATGGGACTACAAAAAAAATAGTACTTGTCAGTTCCTCGTCAGTGCGTTGCAATTAATTTTCCGACCAGGGGTATATAATGTGATAACATCATCACTAAAGGGATCACCGTGCCCTGACGCACCCAGAGATCCATCAAGGATCACACTATCCAATTCTCGTTCATTCACCGCGAAAAGAATAGTGATTTGTTGAGTCCGTAATACGTGCAATCAGTATACACCGCGTCTTACGCCCACCATAGATCGTTCCATTGTATCACACTATTCAATTCTCATTCATAGGCTCATTCAATGCATGTTGACTCAATGCATAATCATGGGCTCATACAGTCTTTTAACAGTCATAGACTAAGCAATTGTTCAATGCATGTTAACTCAATGCATAATCATATATATTCAATAGTAACAATATACTTCCCAAAACATGCCACAATTAGGCCAAGCTAAACATCAGTAGAATTTTCGTCCCAAATACGGACCCACAATAGCATAGTATTAAGTTCTCAAGAATGACAATACACTTTTAAGGTTTATTTCAGGTATCACTTTAACTCAACAATTCTTATGAGATCATTACAAAGTTTCGCTTTAAGTAACGTCTATTATGAAAATCATTATGAGGTTACACTTTAATTAACATCTCTTATGAAATCATTTCCTAGAGGGATTCTCTTGAAGTCCTTGTTCAATCTTCATTTCTTTAGATTAGTCAAGTTCTTTAATCTATTCAAATTATGCTTACTTAAAAATTACTCTAAGGTTTAACAAGCCTCACAAACTCTTTTGTTCTTCCCTTATGTCCAAAATCATTCTAGTCATAATATAAAGTCTTATTCTTTATTCTTTCCATCTTATGAACTCCTAAGGAATCTAAAGTTTTTCAATCATCTAGGTTTCCAATTTAGCACTACGTTTTGTGGCATTTTTCTATAAGAATGTCGTGAGTCTCATTATGATAAAAGTCCAACCCTTTTTCTCTCACCACATTGTTGATCATTTATGACCTAATTACTAAAATCCCAAGGTTGCACAAAATCACCACTTAGACCATTATATCTCCTAGAGGGCGTGAGCCTCCCAAGGTAAGAAGTCCCAAAATTTTCCATTACAATCATCAATTCTTTAACATCTAATCACCTTAGTTCCAATGTCTCCAAAATCACACTTGATTCCCCAAAACTTTCCCTAAGGCCATGACCCCTAAAAATGGTAGGAAAACCCTACATTAATCCAAACAAGATATATATACAATCCATAACCATCAAGACATACAAAGACAACCAATAACTTATACAAGTCCAAATAAATACAAAATCATGAAAAATAACACAACAAAGAGAGCAATCCACACATGGATTCCTCATCAACAACACCAAAAACGTTTCCTCACCACCAAGATAGGTTGAAGAGGATTATCTCCCTCTTACCTATGGAAGACAACTCAAGAAAGCAAGCTTCTTAATCTTCTTTTTGAAATTTCGTCCTAAAGTTCCAAGAACCCTAATATGAACAAACTTTTAGGATCAACCACCAAGCTTCGAAAAGATGAATCCTTGGTCACAAAGGTGGCCAAGGAACACGAAAATGAGAAGAAAAAGAAAGAAAGTTGAGAGCTTTACCTCAAAGCTTCAAACTTTGATCTTGAAGAAAAGTGATGAAAATGATAGATTAGGAAGATGGTCACCAAAGAAGAAAGGTTTGGAATGGTGAGAGGAGTCTAGAAATAGTGATAGTGAAGCAAACAAATGGAGATGGCCACAATGGAGGGTTGTTGCCGAGGAGAGTGGAGAGTGGAGAGGAAAAGAGAAAAGAGAAAATGGACGAAGAAGAGAAAAGAAGAAAGAGAAAGTAGTAGCTTTTGTGTTTTGAAATTGAAAATGAATGTAATAAAGTGAGAAGCACAATTTTGGCTCCCTAAAATTGGCATTGTCATGGAGACAAGAGAGAAGGAGAGGGAGATATTTGACTTTTCATGTAAGCTTGGGCAATTTGGTCATTTTTTGGTCAAAGCTTCCTTAAGAAGCTTTGATTAAATTTAATCATTCTTTTGAATAAAGGTGATTTGATTTGACATAAAGTGAATTTTCTTTGGATAAGATATGATTTCTACTACAAGTTATTATCCAATGGACAATTATTAAAGGTAACAAAGCCAGTATTAATTGTCTAACAGATAATAAAATATACAATGATTTTTATTTTTATTTGATAAATCTTAAAAAATGTGAAACCTTGTAAATCGTGTATGGCCTCGAGTTTAGTAAGATCTCCCGTCGACGTTTCCACAGTTCAAGGTTCTCGGGAAAAATATCACATTTCTCTGGCTCCGCTCAGTGTGCACGCAAAATGAGGAATAACATTAAAATATTTTACGTTTCCGAAAAATTCAAAAAAATTCATAAAAATCACAAATATTATAAAATGACTATTTATCATGAAATTATTAATTTTTGGGGTGTTACAACTCCCCCATTCAAATAAAAATTTCGTCTTCGAAATTTTTCATTCCTTAGAATAAACGATGTAGTTTATTCACCTTGTCTTCTAACTTCTACGTCATGCCTCTAGTCGCGTCAATTCAAATTATGCTCACTAATGTAATCTCTTTGCCTCCGCGTTGCTTTGCTTTCCTACTCTCGACCTTCACAGGAAGTATTTCATAAATCAAACTTTCTTTTAATTGTACTGTGTTCGGTTTGATGACATGGGCTGGATCGGGGAAATCAGGGATACACTTTCGCAGTTTTGACATATGGAAGATATTATGAAAATTAGAAAGAAAGAGTGGTAAAACTAGTTGTAGGCTACCGGACCAATCCGAAGAAGAATTTGATATGGTCTGAAAAATTTAGGAGTGAGTTTGTTGGTAACTCAGACAAGATGACACACATTTAGCAACGTCTCTCTTCATTCCTTGTTACCAATACTTCTATTTTAGATCTTGATATATCTTGGTCGTTCCGGTGTGTATACTCAATTTACTCGTGTGAGCTCCATCGAAGGTTAACTCTTTAAGTTCTGAATCGTCTGGTATACCAACCTTACTATGAACATCAGGATTCCGTTGAATTCTTTCCTCACAATCTAACGTCATGCCTTCTTTCAATAGCTTCTTCTCGTCTTGTAGAAATCAGTCATTTTTCTCCTTTTCTTTAATCTCTCCTAACATATCATTCGGGATAGTAACTATACCTGGACATACCTCATCCGGTGTCATTTCCAATGACAATCACTTGTCCTTGAATTACTCTGTTAACTTCTTCTTCTTGACTATCATAATGAAGATATCAAGTAGCTTCCGGTTCGAAGCGTCTGTTATGACATTTGCTTTTCCTAGATAATACTGAAGCTAGAAGTCATAATCCTCCAAAATTTCTAGTCACCTTCTTTGTCTCATGTTCAGCTCCTTTTTTGTCAAACAAATACTTCAGACTCTTATGATTACTAAAGGCATTGAATGTTGCTTCTTACAGAAAGTGTCTCCATATCCTTAGAGAAAATACAATTGCGGTTAACCCAAGTCATGAGTTGGGTAATTCTCCTTATACATCATCAACTGCCTCGAGGTGTAAGCCATAATTTCCTAACTCTGCATGATCACATATCCTAGACCTTGATGTGAAGCATCATAAAACACTTCAAACGGTTCCCTGGGATCAGGTAGAACCAAAACTGGTGGAGTAGTCGAACATCTCCTTGACCTTTGAAAACTTTCTTCACATGTGCAAAAGATTGATTCTCTTCTTGTAAGCTGAGTAAGACGTCCTATAATCCTAGAGAATTCATCGATGCTCCTTCGATAGAAACCAACTAATCTCACAAGTTACTAGGGTATTATGGTCTCCAGTCTTTCCCATTGTAAAAATGCTTCAACTTTTGACTGATCCACAACAATCCCTTCCTTTGAAATCTCATGACCTAAAAGCGTAACCTCCTCAAACTAGAATTTGTACTCTGATAATTTGGCATACACTTCTTCTCCTTTAAAGTCTGGAAACTATACCAAGATATTCAACATGTTCCTCCATATTTTCGAGAATAGATTAGATTGTCATCGATAAGGACAACGACAAATCTATCTAGATAAGAGCAAAAGATTTAATTCCTATAATCCATGAATGCGACAGGAGCATTTGTTACTCCGAACGACATCACGAGATACCCATAACATCCATAGCGCGTTCAAAAAATCGTTTTGGGAACATCCTCAACTTCCCACGAACTTAATGATGACCAGAATGTACATTTATCTTGGAGAAAGCAATGACTCCCTTTTCGCTGATCCATCGAATTGTTTGTCTTTTTTCGAGGATACTCCTCCTTGATCGTAATCTTGTTCAATTGGTGACAGTCCTCATCGCACCAAGAAGTTCCATTCTTCTCCATAACTGATAGCACTATAGCTCCTTATGCGAGACTCTTTGACTACAAGAGTGACATTCATATTCCCCTTGCTTTTGTCCTCCACAATAGATAACATGTATTGTAACACCCTAATACATATATCCAGATATATCCTAGATAGACAGAGATATATAAAGATAATTAGTACTAGAGACGTCACTTCTATACTACATACTAACATATATCTATAATCACAACTGAGTAATTATAGAAAGCCTTGAGAGATTGCGGAAAACTTAAACCTCATACATATATATATATACAAACTTAGCCACATGTGGGCTTATTGTAATACATATAACATAAAACTTACAGAACAAATATAAACTGATTACATAAGTTCTGTCTACTTAAAGTAATAAAAACTACTTCTAGTCTTCATGCTTTATCTTCTCATCCTTAGCAGGGTTGTACCTCTGTACCTGAGCCTTTGCCTGCATCTGCATCTGTGCCTGCATCTATGCCTGCGTCTGTGCCTGCATCTGGATTTACATGGAATAGCAATTGGGGTGAGAATTACAAATTCTCAGTAAAAGCAATTCCAATACCATCTAATTATAACATTGTATATAACAATTATATAACAAATGCTATAATTCTAACTTAGGAGCTTCCTCCTCTTTTCTCATAACTATTTCTATCTTAGGAGCTTTCTCCCATGTTCTCATCACTTAGGAGTTTCCTCCTCTTTTCTCATAACTTAGGAGTTTCCTCCTCTTTTCTCATAACTTAGGAGTTTCCTCCTCTTTTATCATAACTGCACACTTTCTTACAGTGTAATATTAACTGATAGCCTACACACTGTTAATATATACAACGCCCATACAGTTGTACATACCAACAGGGACGGACACTGCCCATACAACTGTCCGTGAATGCAATGATAATGATGTGTAATGCCTAAGGAATCCTAAGAGTATGTGAATGAAATACAAATGCAGGATTTTGCTTTAAAATATATGTAGAAATTTACTTTAAAAACAAAGAAGTTTGCTAGGAACTAGTAAGTATATCATTCAGTGGTAATTAGAGGAAAAGCTTATCCTCACATTACACAAATCCTGGCACACTGAGAAATTCGGGCTTCATCCTTGCTCAAAGAGCGTCTTTGGATTTCCTACTTATCTCATTTGGCCTTGGCACTGTCGAGACATCAGGGTTATGTCCTTCTCAAATGTCCTTCGGACACCCATCTATCTCTTTTTGCCTCCATGAATGAACATCAAAGGATACTCACCAGATCGATACTACTTAACTAATTCATAGACTTTCATTCGTACTTATATACTTAGTTCCTCTTTGATCTAAGCATATTCTACTAGTAACTTTGGCTTCTTATGTTTACCCTTTGTAATGAGGAGAATCTGTAACCTCATACTACATGTAACCTTAGCACTTGGTTAGGAATACTTGTCCCCTTAGGAACTTCTCTGATTCCTTACCTTCTGGCTAAATGACCTCACGTCATATAACGTTACATTCTCAGGTAAACATCATCAGTTCATTTCTCATACTTGTAACTAAACTCCACCTCATCACTCATATCTCTTAAGTGATCTTTAACGCAACACTATGTTGCTGAGGTGTAAGGCACTTACTTATGGCAACCACTAGTCTTAGTTGCACTAAAGTTCTTTCTCTTCACATACATACTAGCTTAACTAACTAGTGTGTGAAAAGCTTAGTGTTATGTTTAACTCTTACATAACACCATCTTACTCTCTTATAGACTCCACTCATCCTAGTGAAAGAGTCTATCTTAACTAATGCATCATCTATCCTTGCTTAAGGACATAAATGAGCATTTCTCTGAAACTTTGCATAATTAACTCAACTTTAACTAAAGAGAGCAATTTATACATCTAACTTTCCTTTCTATCACACTTCTGGTAGTAACTTATACTACACTTGTGTGCTAACATACTTATGCTAGTTGTATCTAGCTTTCTCTTGTTGTATCTAGCTTTCCCTTCTATCACACTTCTGGTAGTAGCTTATACTACACTTGTGTGCTTAAGGTTCCAGATACCTCTTTAACTGTTCTAAACTCATGGAATGCTTAAGAACTTAACTTCCATACTTTGGTTAGTATCTAAGGAAGTAAATTCCCTTTATCTTGCACTTCTAACTCATCTTTGCTAATGCATGAGTTATTGTACATTTCTATTCTACCTTATGATTATGACATCTTCTTAGTCACAATTCATCTTATTGTGTATTTAGCAATGCACCAAGTCTCACTTAACTAGAGACTTAGTACCTAAACGTTCCCTTCTTGGAACTAATACACAATCTTGTCTCCACTCAAGTGAATCTAAAGCAAGAGTGATTCTTACTTGCAACTCTTTGTTGCCTAAGGTTCTAGGTACCTTCCTAAGATAATCCACTTCTCTTTGATATTCTAAGGTTCATACCTTTCTCATTTTCTACTAGAGTGCATACTATTATGCATACTAGTACACTTGTCTTCATTGCACCATCTCATCACATCTTAAGTGATATCTAATGCAACACTAAGTTGCCTAAGGTGCAATGTCATTACCTAAAGCAACCTTTCCTTTAGGATGCTTAAAAGCTTATGCTTTCTCATACTTGATGGGTAAATATTTTTCACTTGAAAATATCCCCATTTGTGCCTTAACACACTTTAAGAAACATATATGAATGATTCTATTAACTAGAGCACTTCAAAACATCCAAAAACATCATTTTGGAGGTCCAGGGTCTCACGCCGCGGCACTGGAATTGGCACGCCACGGCGCCCTGCTCTCGGGTGCTAATACTGGGCTGATTTGGTGGTCTCACGTCGCGGCATACACCTTCTACGCCGCGGCGCTCTAAGCCAAATAAGTCTCACGCTGCGGCGTGACATCCCTACGTCGCGGCGCTGATAGCAGAAACCAGATTCTGCAAAATTCTGCAGCTACGGGTTTGCTGTTCTTTTAATCATTTTCTTGGATTTTAGACATTTCTTACTAACTTCTAAGTGATTCTAGGTTCCTAACTAGTTCCTTAATCATTAGGAATCATCAATCACTCATTTAAACCTCTTAGTTTGGATTATGGCTCAAAATCGTTCATTCTTGACCATAAACCCCAATATAGGCATCAATGGTTTATATGAATATTTCTAAGTTTCTAAATTCAGTTTATGACATAAACAAGTCATAATTGACCTAAGAAACATATTCATGCAAACCAAAAACATCAAACTTATCTAGAATTCCATTTAGCATACTAAGTTGTCAATATGCATACTTAAAGAAAACAGATGAGTAAGAACACTAAACCCCTACCTCTTGAAGACTCGAAGCTCTGAAGCTTAAAGCTTGATCTTCCTCTTCCTCTCCTTCTTCCCTTCTTCCCCTTTCTCCTTTTTCTTCTCCCATTTTCTTTCTTTTCTTTTCTTTTCTCTGATTTTCGGCTCTCTGCCGAGGGAGAAGGGAGATATAAGGGGGTAGGATGCAGAGGAAATTACCGAAAAAGATTAACTTATGTTTCTATACTAAAACTTATATCTGCTATGGACACCTGAATTGTGCTAATTCGAGTTTTCCTACTTCCAACAAATTTAGAATAAATCATAAGATTCATCTAAATTGTTGTTTCACCATTTTCATCATTTTCTATATCTGCTAGGGATCAATCCGGCATTAAAAGCACAACCTGTATGCCTAAAAATACCAAACTGACTCCGATTCTCTTGAAACTTTTACCACATCTTACTTGGCTTATTTGTGACCTAGAAATAAACTCTCTATGTTTATTTCTCTTAACTTAGCAACTTATGCTATTATCTGAGTCATTTTAAGTCACTTTACAACTTCTATGTTGCAACTAAGTACCTAAACGAACTCAGATTGTCACAAAACTTGACTGACATGCTAAACAAGTCAAATGCTACCTTCGATAATCATTTACCAGTCGAACATGTACTTAAGAGTATGACATGTATCATTGGATTCCTTTTCCTCACAAAGCTTCAACTTTGTTAGCCGTTATGAATTCAAAAATCTTAGTTACAGGAAACACTAAGGTTTTGATTGGAATGATCTAACATAATATAATTACAAAATAACCAATCTATTCTTAAAATCATATCTATTCGAGAATGAAGTAAACAATCCCAAATCAACAGAAAAGATTCGGTCTTTAACACAAATAGGATAGTTTGAGTAACTAGATAATAACAATAGGTTTAGCAATAGAAGCAGAAATGAACAAATCAAAAGTAACGAAGACATTGATGACCCTAATCATTCAACACAATCATAAGCCGTAAAGAAATGGGTTGCCCCCAGAATTATACAGCACAGTCACAGGATCATCTCCCGTGGCACAATCTCCGCCGTTTAGATCTTCAGTCTAGGAAACTTTTGTTCCATCCAGGGTATAATCTTTCCCTTCAGCTTGAGGTCTTGAAGCACGTACATCACTAACAGAAGACTTCTTCTTTGGTGGAGCACAATCTCTAGAAATGTGTCCGGACTTTCTGTACTTGAAACAGATTACCCCCTTGATCTTACACTCCCTCGTTAAGTGGTTCTTCCCACACTCCACTCACAACAGCCACACACTTTGTCTAGACTTTTCTTCTCTTTTCTTATTCATTTCTTTCTCATTCTCATGTCTCTATTTTTCCATTTTCACAACTAAAATTTTCAGATTTAGAGACGGAACAAATTCCATCTCTAAATGTGTAAATTTTCGTCTCTAAATATTTAGAAATGGAATTAGAGACAGAAATTACTTTGTCTCTAAAATTGGCATCTCTAAATATTTAGAGATAGAAAATGAGTTCTGTCTCTAATTTAGAGATGAAAAAATTCCGTCTCTAACTAAAAAAATTCCATCTCTAATTAGAGACGGATATCGTCTTTGAAATATAATAATGATTAAATTAGAGACAACACTATTCTGTCTCTAATTCCATTTCTAAAATTAGAGACAGATTTTTTTGTCTCTAAATCCGTCTCTAATATCTAAAAAAATATTTTAAAAAATAGGCATCTAGTTGTGATTTGCCACAACTACATGCCTTCATTTTATTTAAAAAAATTATTTTCTTATGCATATAATTATCCAAAATCAAAATTTACCAAAAATCACAATAAATCATCAATCATTATAATTATCTAAGTAACTATAAAATATATCAAAATAGTTAAAAGTATATGAAGTAGTTATAATATCTTATGCATGCCATTAATTTCTATTGCATTTTGCAAGTAGTCTTCTCTCTAACTGATACAATTACAAGTAATGCAACTCAAAGTTAAAAAAGTAATAAAAAAATACATGTTGCCATTTTATTCCTAAAAATATATTAGCAACTAAGAAATTGTTTTTGCATGAACAAGAATCTGAGTCAGAACTTGATGTTCTAAGTTGATGTGGACCTCGTGGAGATTGCCTCTGAGGCAAATCAGATCCCCTACTTGAAAACAAATACAAATAGAGCTTCATCAAAAACTATGTGTAAAACTACTAGTTAACTAAAAATGGATATGGAGTTGGCCCTTCTCATCATTCGACACAACATAATAAGTTTGTAATTTTCATGTTCCACATCTAGATTGTGTTATAATAACCCAATTTTCAATAAATACTTTATAACATGATTACTAGCATAGAGATCGAATATAACATTGTATACAAAAAAGCAAAAGTAGATAGACTATGAAAACTTGTCAAAGAGAAAGTATAATACTTAACATATCCAACTAGATCCAGAAGCTTATATTGATTAAGTATGGAAGTATGAATCTTCAACCTTTAATTGATTATGTATTAATGATGTCAAGAACTAATTCAACTTAAAAACTTTAGGTTGTTAGGTCAGGTGCTAAAGAGTGGTTTTTATCTAACATGGCACCAATACCTTGTACAGTTCATTTCAATATTAGTGTGACAAGACTCAAACATCTCATTACTAGATCAAAGAAGCTCAATTAACCCAATAACCAATTTAACCTACAATTTAAGCTGATAGGTGCTTGCTTAAAAATAGTTTTCATCATTAATAGATATGATATATTTCCTTTTATCAATTAGTTTTTTACTCATCAGAGAATATATGAGATATTTTCATGTGTAATATCTTAACATGAATAATTATGTGGTACCCCTATAGTTAATTTGTAATTTTGCATGTTTTAGTTTTTATTATGTGTTCTTTAACTCTGGCAGTACCCAATTCTCCAAGAAAAAGGTCAAAGAAGAACTGAACTAACAATTCTAAACAATTGATGAGTTTGCACAAAATAATAAATGTTACTGGAAGGTTAATTTCATTTCCCTCCATTAATAGTGAAAGAACAAAGCAGTTATCTGGCCAACAAACATAACTACAAAAAGTTGGAGCTTTTCCAAGAATCAAGCCACAGGAGTATACACCACAATTGCAAACTTACTTTAATGGATACAATTCTCTCCGCCTGGATTTGCTTTTTCAATTGATTTATCTTGAAGGACAAGGTCCCAACAACATCATTTGTTGGCTCTCCATGTTGTTTTTGTTAATATCATAGAATAAACTATTACAGATATTGCATAAAAAATAAAACACAGAGTTAAAATACCTTTAAAATATAAAAAGAAAAGGGTGCAAAAACAAAATTCTCTATATGTAAAGTTCAATTCTCATGCAATGCAGAAGAGGATCTATGTATCACTTTTAAAAGAATTATCGGCAACCAAACACAGACCAAAATTCAAGATTAAAGTGATAAAAAAGAAAGCTTTAGCAATATCAGTTACACAGCCTGTCGCGAAGAGATTTGTGAAAGAAAGCTTTAGCTGCACTCAGGCCACAATAAGCACTCATCAAGAATCATATAGCAATGGACAAACAGACCTTTAGCACTACCTGACTTAATATTGCCATTGACAAGTTCAATCAGCCTTTTTAGTTCTTAGCGGAGAAATGGTCACTTTTCGAGCCAAACTAAGCTGCTTAACTGAGGTGTTTTCTACAAGTAAGCCCAGATCACTGGCTTGGAATTCAACACCTAGTAGTTAAAGGTGCAACGTTGTCAACCAAGGCACATCATGAAGGAACTAAATAATCTACACTAAAGAATATGACAGTTCCATTTAAAAAAAAACTTGTCCCCACTTAAAAAGATATACTTGGTCATATTCAAGGCAGATATGCCATTTCATTATATAGACTGAACAGAATTCAAGAGTAACTTGACAGATGACTACACCTTTGCCTAAAATAAACTATACTAGGATTAACCTACTTTTAACATTACTAAGATTACACAAATTGTTTTCATTTGAACTTCACCACAAATGTTACACGTGCCCAATAACTAAGAACTTGAACAAATAGAAATTTCACATACCTATCAATATAGCAATGTCTTGAAGGAGGGCCTTTTGCCGCTCACCAAAGCCAGGAGCTTTGATGGCAGCAACATTAAGGATACTCTGCAGCTTATTCATAACAAGGGTAGCCAAAGCTTCACCAGTGACATCTTCAGCAATGATAAGCAAGGGGGCTCTCAATTGAGTGGTTTTCTCCAATAGAGGAATTATATCTTTTATTGTTGAAATCTTCTGATCAGGAATCAAGACTCTTGCATTCTCAAATTCAACAATTGACTTCTCGGGGTTTGTCACAAATTGAGGGGAGATATACCCTCTATCAATCTGCAGGTCACAAAGAAGAGAGCAATAAAGCAAGGCATATTAGAATCAGAAACTGTATAACTCGTTTTTGTCCCACTATCACCATTCTTTAGAGAAGAAAAGAAGAAATTAGTAATCCCAGCAGAAAAGTCATACCTCCATTCCTTCTTCAACTTCAACTGTTGTCTCAAATGAGGACAATGACTCAATGGATAAAACACCATCAGGTCCAACCTTGTCAATTGCTTCCACAATCATTTTTCCAATCAACTCATCATTTCTAGCAGAAATAGAAGCAAAGGTTGTTACAATACTAAAAAAACTTATTAACATAACAAACCAGAAATCACACCACATGAAAAACAAATTATCTAGAGGAGAGGAATGCCAGACTAATAAATACCTTTGATATTATCTCTACCTTTGACAGCCCTAGCCTTCTTCTCGAGCACATTTACCAAACCCTGTACAGTTTTATCAATTCCTCTCTTGATTGACACATGATTAACACCAAAGGTCACACTGAGAAGTCCAAGCTTAATTATTTCCCGAGCAAGAACTGAAGTAGTTGTTGTCCCATCCCTCGCAGAATCATTGGTTTTACTAGTAACCTATTTTTTTTTTTTTACAGAATTTCAGTACATCATCATTATGCAAAAACTAGGCATACATCATCATCAATAGCGAAATAACTAAACTGTTATGGGAGTTTCAAAAAATAAATATTCCTCTCTGTCCTTTATAACAAAAGGGGAGAGTTGACATACCTCTCTAATGAGAGTTGCACCAACATTTTCCATGGCATTAGGTAGTTCAATAGCTCGAGCAATTGTAACTCCATCATTAACTACTCTAGGATTTCCAAACTCATCTAACACAACATTCCTCCCTTCAAAAAATTAAAAGTACTCATATCTTAGTGCTATATATTTATAATATATAACATGGGTTAAACTGAAATTGCATAACAAGACTAGTGAGGTTAAATTCATAGAATCAATAGTAACTAACAAACAAATTAGAATGAGATATCCATTATCATTAAATTAAAATTGGCATTAACAGTGAAAGGGGAAGAAAAAGCTTACCCCTTGGGCCAAGAGTGAGGCCAACGGCATCAGTAAGCTTGTCATTGCCAGCCTGAATAGCGGCACGAGAATTCTGGTCAAAGGAAATCTATTTTGTTGATGCTTTCACCACAAACCAATTGTTCAGTTGCCGATAATTTACCCTCCCACTGTGGCTGTGGCTGACCCTTCTGCTTAAACTATGCAATCAGCAGCAAATTGAAATAACAAAAAACCAATCAATCACTCTTGCTACTTCCTCTAAGCAAAATGAAAATCAAAATTCATTTTCAGGTGGTTGTTGAGAGTGGTACTCGCACCTGTTGTTTGGGAGAGCGGAGAATAGAGGCAGAAGAGAGAGCCTCAAAATCTTCTATTTCCTATTTCTCCATGAGCTCTACGCATTTATCGGCCACCGCTCACTACAAGAAAAAAAGAGATTTGCGAAGGATAAATCCGCCGCAAATCACTCAAAATCCACCGCAAATTAACAATTTGAGGCGGATTTGCGGCGGATTCGGGTCTGCCGCAAATATGGTCAACGTAATATAGTTTGCGATGAATTTTTATTTCTGCCGCAAATTTGGGCGGATTAATCCGCCGCAAAACTCTCTGGTGAAATGTCGGCATAGTTGCCGAAAAGGGATAATTTGCGGCGGATTTTTCCGCCACTAATTTGGGGTGGATTTTTCCGCGGCTAATTTGTGGCAGATTTTGCGGCGGAAAAATCTGCCGCTAATTTGCGGCAGATTTTGCGGCGGATAATCCGCCCCAAAAATATACCCAAATTTGCGGCTGATATTTTCCGCAAAATCCGCCGCAAGTTTTTTTGAATATTAAAAAAGATTAAATTGAATATTCAAAATCCACAATATAATAAAATCTACACAGACATCAATTTCAACCTGTCAATACATTTAATCAATCCATAAAATAAACATAACAAATCGCATACAAAGTTTGTTCAAATACAAAGTTTAATAATCCTCATTATCATTGTCATCTTCATCATGATCATCTTCACTATTCTGGATTTATACAAAGTCTTCAATGCCTTCTTTCGCTCCTGCTTTGATCATATACTGGATTTACCATGAAAATAAGAAGTTGGGGTGAGAATTTGAAATTCTCAATAATAGATTTATACAACATAATCTCATAATAAATCCAATTACTGTATATAAAATAAGTTACTTAATTATTAAATAGAATAGTGACATAAGTCAAAACAATTCGTCT
Organism: Ormosia emarginata; assembly: GCA_029884605.1. Classification (NCBI taxonomy): domain Eukaryota; kingdom Viridiplantae; phylum Streptophyta; class Magnoliopsida; order Fabales; family Fabaceae; genus Ormosia; species Ormosia emarginata. The sequence goes on from JAQQTP010000068.1 coordinate 7,961,830, forward strand.
TTTCATTTCTGATATAAACCATTTATAATACCTTTCTAATAAGAGTCACCTTGATGTGATTTTTAAATATAAGTTAAGCTAGAAATCTCATTTGCACCTGAACTAGCCGTAGCCTTATTTAAAAAGGAGCACTATTCTATTTCATTTATTACATTCAATAGATTCCCAATAATTGCCACAATTCTAAATATTTCTAATCATATATGTTCATCAATTAATCTTTAAACTTATCTATTAGGATAACAATTGATTTACATGCATCACGAATACACTTTATTAAACACTCTTACTAAGGTCTCATCACACTTATAAATGCATACAAGAAAGGTCCCCACACTTAGGAAAGCTAGTTTTTCCCAAAACAACATTTTGACATTTTTCTCAATTTCAACCCTTGACCTTTGCTCAGTAAAATGAGCATAACTTGAGCTACGTATGTCGAAATGAGGTGAATTAGGTGTCTTTGGAAAGCTAAGAGAAAGAGATACAACTTTCATGAAGAGCACAAAAGCTAATTCTCATTATATCTTAAGACACGGGCCGTGTTGTTTGACATGGGGAGGGGGGGCGTGTCCTACTCTATTCTGCACGTTTCCACTAGATTTGCACTGGCAGAAAGGGACACGACCCACCCCGTGTATTCAGACACGGGCCGTGTTACTGGGACAGAAGTTTTGGAGAACTGTGGTTATGGTTCCATTGGCCAAAATCTTGGATTTTGGCCACTCCAATCCAGTTTCTAGGTGAGTTTAAGTCCCAAACAAGTTCACAAACATGAAGGGAACATAAAACAATAAAAGATTTCACTAAAAATAGATCAAAACACTACAAATCTCATCATTGATTATTGAAAACCTAAAACTCCAAATTCTTATTTCAAATGGAAATCAAGGTATACAAGTAATGAAAAACTATTCTCATGCCTCTAGCAAACCAAATCATGTTATTCTCAAGTTTTCTAACAAGATTCAAGCCAAAACAAGCAAAAACAACTCAAAACTTCAATTCCCACATCAACTCACAACTCAAGAACAAGATGAAAAGAATAGGAAAGTGAGTCAAGAACAAAGTTTTTCCCCTACCTCAAGGTCTTGAAGATGACGAAGGTTGTTCATGGAAGCTTTTGTCTTGAAAAGGGAAGTGAGAAAGGGGAAGGGACAGAGGAGACATAATTAGAGAAAGAATGCTATCTGAAAAATGAAAATGGCAGAAGGAAGAAGATGAAGCAGATTTAATTTTGCGGTGGATTTTTTGCGACGAAAAAATCTGCCACAAATGTATTTTTTAATTGCGGCATAATTTGCGGCGGATTTTTCCGTCGCAAAATATTTTAATATTTTATTTAGAATTTTTTATTATACTTATCAATTTTTGCGGCGTGATTTTTCCGTCGCAATATTATTTTTTTTGTGAAGAAAAATCAGTAAAATCTATCGCAAATTTATCGCCGCTGTAATATCGCCGCAAATGTTTTTATTTTTATTTTTTAAATTTAAAAATAAATTTCTATTTTATTTAATAATTTATTTACGAAAATATTCGTCATAAAACTTTTTCATAAAAAAACTTTTTACGGTGAATGTTTATTTGGAAAAAAAATAGGAAAAAAAAAATTCGCCGCAAAATCCGCTCAAACGGATCTCCCGCAAATTTGAAACGGATTATAATCCGCCGCAAATATGCCTCCATTTGCGGCGGATTCGAATCCGCCGCAAAAACGTATTTTTCTTGTAGTGGTTGATGCCATAACATCTTATATAGGAAAGTTTTCTCTGATAAATATGAATGGCACTAGGAAAAACAAATTAAATATTGCACAATGGGTTTACAAATACCAACTTGTCCCAACTCTAGATGCAGCCCAGCCTGAGCTGCAAAGGCAGCAACTGCAACAAGAAACCTAGATAGAAAAAATCATTGACAAAAATTAATATGAAAAAATTCCAAAAAAGAAAAAGAAAACAGCAAAAGCACTAACCAATAAAAGGAAAAACATGAATTTACCCATGGAGCAAAGGTAGAGGTTGATCTGCGAGCTGCGGGCACGTGTTGGCCTGGATCTGGACTTGCGAGCTGCGACAGGTGGCACGACAGAGGTGCGATAGTGGCGCGACGGTGGGGCGAGTTTCACGTCTTTGAGTGAGAGGGAGAGAGCAGATCTGGACAGAGTGAGAGATGGAGAGAGAGAGAGAGAGATCTGAATGGCTTTGAGTGTGAGGGAGAGGACGAAAGAAAGAGTGAGAGGAGAGGGAGAGCACGAGAGAAGGAGTGAGAGTGAGAGTGAGAAGGAAAGTGAGAGGGAGAGAGCATGCACCGGAGGAGGCGTAGAACGAAGATGAGAGTGGTAGATGAGAAATTGAGGGAAGATTGATCGATCTGAGAGATGAGATGAGAGATCGAGGGTTGAGAGGGTGCAGAGTGAATTGGATTTGTGATTCAGGAAGAATTTGATTTCTGATTTGGAACTATAGATTTTGGTCAAAAATTAGAGATGGAAACACTCGTCTCTATCTTTAATTTTTTTATTAATTTAATTATATATATAATTTAGAGATGGACTACATCCGTCTCTAATATATTTTAATTTTTTAAAAATATTTATTTAATTAAATAGAGATGAAATTAGAGACGAAAAAATTTAGAGATGGATAAATTCCATCTCTAAATTTTGTTTCTAAATATATTTGACTTTTTAAAACATCACATTGACCGAATAGAGATGGAATTAGAGACGGAAAAATTTGAGACGGGTAAATTCCATCTCTAAATTTTGTCTCTAAGTATATTTGACTTTAAATTGACCAAATAGAAACGGAATTAGAGACGAAAAATTTTAAGACGGATCAATTTTGTCTCTATATTTTAAATTTTATTTTCCCTCTCTAATTCATCAATTCTGTCTCTGTTTCCGTCTCTATTAGAGATGGAATTTTTTTTGTCTCTAAATTCTGTCTCTAAATCGAATTTTTCTAGTAGTGTTTCTTCCCTGTTTCACGCCACCAACAGACCACCACCATCTTTCTCTCTTTTCATTTCATTTTCATCAACTTTGTTGACTTTCTTCCTCATATTTTTTTTCTTTCATTCTTCCACGATTCTGCTGCCATCATTGACAAGAAAAACATGAAAAAGAAAGGGAGAAAGCTAAGGAAAATAGAGAGGAAAAAGAAGAGAAAAGGGAGGAGAAAAATGAAGGAAAAAGGAAGAAAACCAAGGAAACATGGTTAGGATGCGAGGTAGGGGGCTGCAACCTTCATTTTACTCACTTTTTCCTTAGTTTTTGAATCAAATTCATGGCCTTGTTTTTGTTAGAAGTCACAGCCGAAATGGGTTTTTGTGGAGTTTAATTTGTTTCTATTTGTTCTTTACTTCTATTGATTCTTGAATTAACTTTGTGAAATTGGTTGATGAGTTGTGGTGTTAATAATTTTTGTGAGGATGCTTCTTGAATAACCTACATGGTTCTAGCATATTGAAAGGGGAATTGGAATTAGACTTATGTTTTTTTTATCTATTTTTATGACTATTTGTGAATGAAATAAAAAGCATATTACATGTTGCAATGAAAAATGTTTGGTTTTGGACTTGGTGAGGGTCACAGTCATACTCAATTAGGGAAAGTAAAATTGTTAATTAGTGTGACTCTATTTGTTTCTATACCCTTTATTACTTAAATTGATTATAGAGATGATGATTTATAGGTGAAATTGTGAAGATGACATTTAGACTTAGTTTTGGTCGAGACCTACTCTTGAGTATGTACGCTTGAATTGTTGTATTATATAACTTGTATTTGACTAGTTATGCTTGTTAATGTATACTTGAATTACTAAAAATTAATGGAAAAGCCTTGGTTGGTTGGACATGTTGGTTTTGGAATGAGCAAAATGCTCATGGTTAAAGGTGTCTCTTTAAGGGAAGTATGAGAATTGTGTATTGTACTAGAATTGTATTGAATGGTATTGGATACTTGAGATGTATTAGAGTAACTAAATTATAATGGAATTGATTTTGTGAATTAAGAATTTGTATTGTATGAATAATGAATTTGAAAATGTGCTTTGATTGCACTATCGTGTATTGGAATTATGAATTTGAGATGTATATTGAGAATTTAAGAATATGCTCCATTAAATTATTAAAGTTGAGCTAGAATGATATTGAACTCATGATTCAATGTTCAGTGCTCTTGAGAATGGAATTTGTATTGAGAATGAGCATATAGACAATTATCCTAGAATAGAAAGGTAATTAGTCCATGTTTCTCACTCATTATCCTTTGTGTTTATGTGAATTGTGTTTCACTTAGTATAGTGGATCTTTGAAATGATCCTGTATGAGGGCAGTGTATTAGAGATTCCATTTGAACCATGGAGATGACCTCTTGTGAGGAAGGATGATCCTATGTTCTTGGACAAATTCCTCATAGTATCAGTATTAGTATAATCCTCAGGTATTAATTCCCTCATAGGATACTAGTGGTAAAGTGAAGCCCTGAATCACTCCCTATCATGAGTATATAAAACCCGAGCTATGTTAAGTGGCTCCTACCTTTGAGGTGCTTGAGATATGGGTTCTGTGGGATAACGAGTATTTCAATGAGCACTGAAATTTGAATTGAATTTGTATGTTATATAATGACTTGAATAAGTATTTGAATCTTTAAATAAAATTGGTATTACAACATTAGTATTTGGAGACAATTTTTGGAAATCATTTGTGATTGAAAACTATATTGAATCTGAATATGAATATTAGTACGTATTGGATATCATGGTAATTGTGTTTGGTACAATTAATGAAAGTATTTGTATTTGAGATTTGTATTGTTGATGAAGGATATTTTTGAAAGTTATTAAATGGAATTCTATTTCGGAAAGAGAAAGAACTAGTTTTGGCCTTTTACCACCCTTATATATATATATATATATATATATATATATATATATATATATATATATATATATATATTCAAATTGAATTTCAAAGAAACGTATTTTTTCATGAAACAATTGAAATTATTGTGATGACACATTTTTTTAAATAGTATATTATGAGAATTAGTATTCTCACCCCGTTATTATTATGTATTCCATGATAATTCCAGGTTCAGTATTTGCAGCGCTTGGCACGGAGAGAAGCAAATATTTGTTTTGGATTAAGTTTTTTGTTTAAAGATTTTACGGAAAATGCCTTGAAGGCTTATGATATGTATGTGTACTAAGGTGTACACTTTGTATAAACATTCTTCACTATATGTAAACTATTATTACACCCTATCCAAACTCATATTTTTACATATTATTGTAAATTAAATTTGAAGTTTTAAGAAGTAAGTTCAATAATGTGCTTGCTAATGTTGCTATGGTGTTAATCCAGATACGCTATTAGTAATAATAGTAAGGGCATCACAAGGCAAGCCTATCGAAATAGGTAGAAACAAGCCTAACAATATAGGCGATAGGAATGAGATACTGACTCTAATATCATGTGAGATTCTAACATGAAATCAATTGATATTAAGTGGGATGACCCAACAGATATATAAATTGCACTCAAAATATTAAGACAGGTGATGTGAGATTCTTAACACAAAGAATAATCTAGCATATCATCTAATCTTGCTTGCTAATTGTCATTACTGTTTAAGACTACAAAATAATTTCAATAAAAAATGTTTGATAATACAAAAGCAACAAAAAACGTATGAGGATTTGCTGGCTAATAATCAAGTTCATCTTTCCAAAGAACAAGTTCCCATCAAACAAAATATATATATATATATATATATATATATATATATATATATATATATATATATATATATGAATGACCATGATTGTTTGACATTTTTTCCCATTCAATGGTAAATTTTTGCCACATTTTTTTTATTTGATAGAATTTGTCCAACGCATCAATATATCTGGATATAATGTCTAAATATATTGCCATCATGACTAGAACAAAGTATTTTCTCAAACGACAACATGCGCAGAAATACAAATGTATTGAGAGATTGGATCCCAACAACGATAATCTTCGTGTTCAATACCATAACCAAGGAAGCAACAGAGACAGACACACGAGGTTCAAGCTTTGTGTGCTCGTGGGGTTGATGAATAACAAAACAAACACACCCAAAAACTTTGAGAAAACTGTAGTTTGGAGGTATGTGGTGAAAATGTTCATAAGGAGATACATTACCAAGAACAGAGGGAGGAAAATAATTGATAATATAGACAACAGTAAGAATAACTTCACCCCATATACGTTCGGGATAAGACGAGGAAATAAGCATAGCTCGAACGGAGTCAAGAATATGTTAATATTTCCTTTTAGCATGACCATTTTGCTGAGATGTACTAGGATATGAAAACTCAAAAAGAGTACCCTATTCAGCAAGAAAAATGAGTAGTTTTGAATCTCGATATTCAGAGACATTATCCTGATGGAAAACATTAATTATCTTTGAAAACTGAGTTTTAATCATAGTGGCAAAGGTAATGTAGATTTGGGGAAGTTTAGAACAGTTTTTCATTAAATATATCTAAGTGAAGTGTGAATAGTCATAAATGAAAATCACAAAATATCGACAACCACCCATAGTGGGTGTAGGAGCTGGACCCCAAGTATTAGAATGTAGAAGATCAAAAGAAGAAACAAAAATAGAAGTACTTTTATTAAAAGATAAGACAAGTTGTTTAGTCGTTTGACAAGAAGTATAATGCAAAGATTCTTTTTTAACAAACCCTAAAACACCTTGAGAAATGAGAAGACATAATTTACTAAGAGAATTGTGACTAAGACGTTGATGCCACAACTGAAGAAGAAAGGAAGGAGAAGCAACATAGAGAGTTAACACTAGATACAAAGGAACGTGGAGGGTAGTGAGCTTAAACAATCGTCCAACTTTACAATAATTCCCAATCTGCCCCATCTATGGATCTTGCACATAACAACCAGTAGAAGAAAATGTAAGAATATAACCAAGGTCATATAATTGGCCAATAGAGATGAGATTAAAGTTTAATTTGGGAATAAAGTAAGTGTCTGATAGGGTAATGGTAAGTAGGGAGATGAGACCCTTATGACTCACTTCCACATGGACCCATCAATAGTATGAATATAATGAATAGTATCTTTAGAGGAAAGGGAAGAAAATGCATGGGATGAGGAAGTCATATGATTACAGCATGCAAAATCAGAATACCAATGGTTATTACCTATTGTTGTTGCTAAGGCAGTAGAATTGTTACTAGATTGAGAAATGACTTGCTAAAGAAGATACTCAAGATCAATAGTGAAAAGAAAGATTTGAGAAACAAAGGAAGAGGCATCATCGACAACTGAAGCTGTAAACACAGGCTTAGACGAGGAATTGGGATGAGGTTGAAACTTACTCTGCTCAGGTCTTGGTGGACGAGTAGGGTATTGCTCAATCAAATGTCTTAGAAGTTTGCAGTATCTGTATATTAGAGAAGGGCAGTTAGAAGCTATATGACCCTTCTTTTTACAAGTTTGGCACTCTATGGTGGGACATTCGGGAAGAACATAGTCAGGTTTACGGTAGTGACGACATATTTTGCCCTTTTGATGAGTAACTACAAAGGGCAAATCTGCTTTAGATAGAAGAAGACTCAATCTGGTTTCTTCTGACTTTAAACGAGGAAGGGCATCCTCAAGTGTGGGTAGGGGATCCTAATGAAGTAGAGAAGTTTGAACAAGTTCATAGTCATCAGTGAGAGCCATCAGAAACTAGATGAGCCTAGTGCAATCACGATACCGCTTATATAGCTTAGCATTACTTTTATGTTTCAAGGTTGGCTTATACAACACGTCAGTGCCACATTAGCACATGAGACACATAGGCAGCTTAGGTGGCATCACATCCACATTAACGCCACGTCAACTGATTCGAATAAGAGACGGGTCACGGGTCGCTAGTTGTTCGTATCAGTCGCGTGGACCATATACGTGTGAACGATATGCACAAAGAGAGTTGGTGGCACGTGACGACACATGCGACAATGGACAACGATTCTAACGGTGCCAGCAATGTCTAAAACGGAGGTTCGAGGAGCAATGAACCAAAAAACGACAGTGATGAGAGTTTTTGGCTCATCGGTGACAGAGGGCAGCATGCAGTGACGGAGCAAAGACGATTGCGATCTGGAGCGCAGTGGTTGGATTGCGCGACTAGAGCACAGCGGTTGGACAGAAGTGAGTGAATAACGATGTTGACGATGAGAACAACGATGGCAATTGGAAGCATGACATGGGCATTTGACGGTGAGAATAGTAGCAATGAAAAATGGTGATGGTGAGTGAAAGGATTGTATCGAGAATCTAAACTCTCTGATACTAAGTTAAAAATAAAAATAGAGAGAAAAAGACAGATGCATATATGTATAATTTTGAATGAATTATATACAAGAGGATTAACCTCTATTTATACAAAAAAAATTGTTATACAGAAAAAAATATAATTATGTATAAAATCAATTATAATCTCAATCAATCATCCTTAAAATCAATTATAATATCAATCATGCTATCATTACAATGCAAGAAAAGTTCCTCTTGCAAAGTCAATCTCCAAATTGATGAGAAAAATCTAAATTATTGTACTTAACTCTTGTTTTGCGACACACATATTGCGTTATCCTATTCAAGATTTGAAACAAATCCTCAAAACGATATCAAACATCTGGCTGGTGTTATTTAAGATTTGTGGCGTGTAAACCAAAATTAAAGGGAAGATAATAGTAGGTAAGAGCATGCTCTTCGTTATTTGCATAAACTTTTCCGCCCAGATTATATATCAAGAAGTCTTTAGACTTTAGTATTCAATTGTACTCCTACTTAGTACATTTACGTAAAACTTACCTCACGACACATTTAATGCTTTAAGTATTTGGAAACAACTCTTATATTCTTATTATAAATAGTATATATACTTTTTTTTTATACTTTTCTTAATATCATTTATCATACATATTTTTTCCTATTCATTTTATCTCACTTAATCAACATATTTGAAAAGGATATAAATAGTTCCTACATCTCTTTTAGAGATGTAGGATGATCATTTTTCATTTGAAAAACATGAGTAATGCTAAAAAAAACAGTTAAATTTTGATAAAATACAAATGTTAAAGGGTGGTTGATAGATGAAATAAAACGATAAAACTCACTTAATCATCTAAAAATTAACAAGCATGCCACATAAACTTGGCATAAAAATTATGACAAACATATTGTGACTCTAGCATTTTTCAAAAAATTAAACTGAATGTGGCCCTGATCTATGTAGATATCATTGTTTGAACTTTTATTTTTTGTTATCCGGGTTCAGGTCCGAGCTACAGAGTTCGGGCTGTGTGATTGACAATGCACAATATTTATATATCCAATTTGGAAAAGGGAATAATATCACAAAACAAAGTAAATCCAAAATTATTAACACACACAATTAGCAACTTCCAGGTTTTAGACGTGGATTCCTGAAAAATTCCCTAGTCCTTTTTGAATAACTCTTAATCTTATTTCTTGGGTGTATTGAAAACAAGACAATTATCTATACAATTATCGTTTTATGTAATATTTTATGATGTATGGTTATATTTAATGATTGTCTTAAAGTATGTTCATGTAATGTTTTTTAAAAAAAATTATTTTATAAAACCTAGCCATAAGACTTATATAACCTTGGTCTACGTATTTTCATTTTAATTGGAATTTGGAAGTGAATGCTATGATACAACAAACCTTCGGTCTTCTAAGATGGTGACGTGGTGAGGGATTTCATGGGCACCCCTGGGCATTCATCCTTTCCCCAGCCTCAAGACTTATATAACCTTGTTCTACGTATTGGCATTACAAAAATGCTAATTACCACTAAGTTAGTTTCATGGAACGACACATGAAGCAACATCCAACACCTTTTGGTACTTGTGTTTTATCTGTTGAAGAGTGTTCGATTTTTTTTTTTTTTAAATTTCAGTTAGTTAAACGATTTGAGAGTGGCTTGATTTGTCCACCTCATTCGTGAATCACACTCACGAAAACACCTTCGCTTAATATAGCATTGCTGTTTTCATTATAATTGGAATTTGGAAGTGAACGCTATAGTACAACAAACCTTCGGTCTTCTAAGATGGTGACTTGGTGAGGGATTTTATGGGCACCCCTAGGCGTTCATCCTTTGCCGAACAACTAATATCTTACCATGTACATGAAAAATACAGCCTCTACTTAATATGTTTTAAAATATAAGTAAATATAAATGATTAAATTAGATATTTCTGAATTTCCAATTTTATTTATGCGTAATTATTGAAGAGAAAAGGAGTTGGAAACATAATATACCGCAAAAGAATTCAAACAAAACAAGTATATGCTATTTTAATATTTTGATTAGAAATAAATATAAACCCAATTTTTATTCTTTTTAAATCCATCTTTGGAGCTGACTTTTCGTATAAGGCAAGACACACAAGAAAGAAAATTCAGCAGAAGGTAAGAATATGGCAAAATAGAATAGCAGACAAGTGAAGAGCTCCACCAAACAAAACAAACCAAAAAACATTGGTTTCTCAAAAGAAAATTTTCATTTCCTATATTTGACTGGGCATTGCATTGCAACCACAGAGGCAGCAGTGGCAATAGCCTATTACTTTGCCAATTCCCAAATCCACCCTCTCTCCCGCGCCCAATTCGCCTTCTCTCTCTCTCTCTCTCTCTCTCTGTTTCTCTCTCTACCATTTTCATTCGAGCTTCGATCAAATCCTCTCTCGGACCTCACGATCCAATCCCAACGTGATTCGACGCTGGATTCTTCTGGAACAAGGTATCGAATCCCATTCCCAACCGTTCTTTTCTCCTTCGTTTTCACATCTCTGAAGCGTTGGCGATTTCAAATCTCTGAGCTCCGTTATGAATGTGTGAAATGTGTGCGTGTGTGATGCGTTGAAAAGATCTGCTGCGTAGATCTATTCTCACAATGTGAGAGGCGATCCAAGTCGATTCCATTTCTGGATTTCGTGAGTTAATAACTTTGCAAATTCCACGTAGTGTAGATTTTCATGTGTTTAATCAAACCAATGCTTTCCATGGACTGTGGTGTTCATGTTTGAGAATTTTGACAAAATTTGCAGTAATGTTGGTTTTTATTTGTAATTTAATGTTTCATGTTTAATGTAGTTAATTCCTTACCAAGTCGCATGGGTGCATTAGTCGAACAGGTCGATATCGTATTTAAATGATATATATTCTTGTTTACATTTTTTTTTTAGAATTTATTAATTTTGTTACTTGTAGGTGGATTGGTGTTTCCATTGTTTAAATGAATACTTGTTAACTTCTTCGGAAATAGTATAATGGAAGAAGAGGAAGAACCAAAGGAGACAAAAACATCTGGTAAAGAATTAGATAGTCATGAATCAGATAGTCATCAAGTAGTAGGTAGTGATGTGAAACAACTTGTTGAAAGTCCTCAGAAGGAAAATGTAAGTGCTGGCGGTGGCATTGGCGATGAACATGAAGATGAAAGGGTACAGTTGGAAGGATATGGAATTGATTCTGTAAACACAGTTATCGATGAGGACCAGTTTGAGCAAGTATCTTTGAAAGATCAAGAGAAGAATAATGAGTATGTGGATTCAAACCGATCTTCAGGTTCAGATAATGTGCAACACCGATTTGGTGGAAATGCAGATGATGTTCAATATTCATCCGGGATGTACTCGGCGGAGTATAATTCTTCCCCAGTTGCTGACATGCAACATGATCATCTTCCATATAGCCCTGGGTCAGAGGGGCATTTTGGTCATACAAACGAGCAGTCTGCCTCATCGATTGGTTTTGATTCACCTGGATATTCCCTTGTTAGTTCTCCACAAAAGCCTAGGCAAAAAAATGCTATGCCAACTGTGTCTCCAGAATTACTGCATTTAGTTGATTCTGCTATCATGGGGAAACCTGAAGGTATGGAGAAGCTGAAGAATATTGCAAGCGGTGTAGAAATTTTTGGGAGTGGTGAAGAAATGGAGAGCGTGTCTTTCTTAATAGTAGATTCACTTCTTGGAACAATGGGTGGTGTTGAAAGTTTTGAAGAGGATGGTGATAATAATCCTCCTAGTGTAATGCTGAACTCCCGGGCTGCCATTGTGGCAGGTGAACTTATTCCTTGGCTTCCTTACGCAGGTGATTCTGATGTTGTCATGTCACCTAGGACACGAATGGTAAGGGGACTGCTTGCCATATTACGGGCTTGTACTAGAAACAGAGCAATGTGCTCAACAGCTGGTCTGTTAGGAGTACTGTTGAGAACAGCAGAAAAAATTTTTACAGTGGATGTTGGCTTAAATGGGCAAATAAGGTGGGATGGAACTCCTTTGTGCCACTGCATACAATACTTGGCTGGGCATTCTCTTAGTGTTAGTGATCTTCATAGATGGTTTCAAGTCATTACTAGCACACTTACCACAATTTGGGCTCCACGCTTAATGCTTGCAATGGAGAAAGCAATAAGTGAAAAGGAGTCAAGGGGACCAGCTTGCACCTTTGAGTTTGATGGTGAAAGTTCTGGTTTGCTTGGTCCAGGTGAGAGCCGTTGGCCATTTATCAACGGGTATGCATTTGCAACTTGGATCTACATTGAATCATTTGCTGACGCATTAAATACAGCTACAGTTGCTGCTGCAATTGCTGCAGCTGCAGCGGCTAAGTCAGGTAAATCATCAGCTATGTCAGCTGCTGCAGCAGCTAGTGCACTTGCTGGTGAAGGTACAGCACACATGCCACGGCTATTCAGTTTTTTATCTGCTGATAATCAGGGTATAGAGGCTTATTTTCATGCTCAATTTTTGGTTGTTGAAATTGGTAGTGGAAAGGGAAAGAGATCTGCTTTGCATTTTACTTATGCATTCAAACCACAATGCTGGTACTTCATTGGTCTTGAACATATAGGCAAGCATGGAATAATTGGGAAAGCAGAAAGTGAAGTTAGGTTGTATGTAGATGGATCTTTATATGAAAGTCGTCCTTTTGAGTTCCCTAGGATTTCCAAACCCCTTGCATTTTGCTGCATAGGAACTAACCCGCCTCCTACAATGGCTGGTTTGCAACGCCGTCGTCGTCAATGCCCTTTGTTTGCTGAGATGGGCCCTGTTTACATTTTCAAGGAACCAATTGGCCTAGAAAGAATGGTACGCTTGGCTTCTAGAGGAGGGGATATAGTGCCTTCTTTTGGTAATGCAGCAGGGCTACCATGGCTTGCAACAAATGCCTATGTGCAGAGCAAGGCAGAGGAAAGTGTTCTTTTGGATGCAGAAATTGGAGGTTTCATTCACTTGCTCTATCATCCTAGTTTGCTTAGTGGGCGTTTCTGTCCAGATGCTTCACCTTCTGGTGCTGCAGGTCAGATAATTTCTGTGTGTTGATTTTATGGTAATATATAAATTTTTATGCTACTGCATTAGTGCATATTGATTTTTCATGCAGAAAGGTCCCTGGTTCCTGATACATAATCTTTCAAAGGTTTGTTTGTAGATTTATATGATGGAACTAGAAATTTTTTACAACTTTTTGGGTTGGAACCTTTTTAAAGTACAAGGGTTGTTCTTTCTCACTTAGTGAAAAGTGAAAACTCTTTGTTTGCTTATTAATTGGATGCTTTCCAGTGTAATTCTTCATCTTCTTTTGTTCTTCTTCTGTAAACAGCTAGCTTCTTCTCATTTATTCGTACAATATATCACTCAACAACTATTTGGATTTTGAGAATCATGGATTGAACAATTAAGAACTTGCATTAAGTTCAGTTATCCATGTATAGAAAAGAAACTAAGTTGCATTTTTGTTTCAAGTATAAAAAATAGGAGTTTAAGGTTTCTAATAAAATAGTTTTTTTTTGGAAGACAACATATCTTCATCTTTACGCAGAGAATGATGGCTACGGAAATACAAAAGGTTTTACAATGAATATTAATTGAATTAACGAGTTAGTAAAGTAATGGAATTCCTTAATGATTAGACTTATTCTTAGCTGGCCGGGTGTGATATAGCTGTCTTGTGAGGATATCGTATCGTGCGTGCTTGATTTAATTGTATTCAGTTTCTTTAGTCCTTTCATGGCTTTTAGTCTTATAGATGCCCTAAGATTAAGCAAAGCTGGTACATTTTTATGCACCATTCCTTTCTAGTTTCTTTCCTTCTTCTTAATATTCCTAGGTCTTAAACCTATTCCCACGATCAATGCTGGTTCTCTTTTATCTCTTGCCAGTTTTTTTAGTTATGATAGCAACAACCATTTGTTGGATCACAGATGGCTTGATCTCAGGAAATATTTTTGTGAGAAATATTCAGCATTTTAAAAATAGAGGCTTAAGTTTATTAAATGATTACATATATTTAGTATCACACCATGATAAAATTTCTTTTATGCATCAATATATGAAAAACATGTTGCATTATTGTCTATTCTTGTTATGGTTCCTTTATCACATGATTCAGGAATGCTTCGGCGTCCGGCTGAGGTTCTTGGGCAAGTCCATGTTGCTTCACGAATGCGACCTGTGGATGCTTTGTGGGCATTGGCTTATGGTGGTCCATTGTCTTTGCTTCCCTTGGTAATAAGCAATGTACATGAGGAAACTCTGGAACCACAGCAAGGGAATTTTTCTGTGTCTGCAGCCACAACATCTCTTGCTGGTCCAATATTTCGAATTATATCCATGGCTATTCAACATCCGAGGAACAATGAGGAGTTGTCTCGTGGCAGAGGGCCTGAAGTTCTTTCAAAAATTTTGAATTATCTTCTCCAAACCCTATCTTCACTTGATGTTGGAAAGCATGACGGTGTAGGAGATGAGGAACTTGTTGCAGCAGTTGTCTCGCTTTGTCAATCTCAGAAGATCAATCATACGCTTAAAGTGCGGCTCTTCAATACACTGCTGTTAGATTTAAAAATTTGGAGTTTATGTAGTTATGGAATACAAAAGAAGCTTCTATCATCACTTGCTGACATGGTTTTCACTGAGTCGACAGTGATGCGAGATGCCAATGCCATTCAGATGCTTCTTGATGGCTGCAGAAGATGCTATTGGACTGTTTGTGAAAAGGATTCAGTAAATACTTTTTCTCTAACTGGGCCAACAAGACCAGTGGGTGAAGTCAATGCTTTGGTTGATGAGCTCTTAGTGGTAATTGAACTTCTAATAGTGGCAGCATCTCCTTCGTTGGCCTCAGATGATGTCCGATATTTACTTGGGTTCATGGTTGACTGTCCACAACCCAATCAGGTAAGTAGTGAGATGGAATGCTTTTATTCTCTTCTTTTTTTGTGGGATAATAAAAAGAAATTCTTAGACAAGATGCTAACATGAAGCACAAAGATACAATAACATTCTAAGCTGGATATTTCTTATAATAGAATATCTATGTATCATGTTTTTGTGGTTCTTATGTGGCCTCCAATTGCTTGGTAACTTCTTGTTTTATGTTATCAATTTGAGTTTTGACATTCTAAAAGGTTGTTATTTAGAAACCTTGTATTTCTTTATTATGTGACAGTTGTATCTTGCTTCCCTTTGGTGTTCAGCTAATGGTTTTGTTCTTTTAGGGAATTCCTCTTTAGGTTATCCACAGGCTACGGGGTTTACTAGTGAATTTATTGTTTTAAATGGGGTTCTCTTGTAATTTTTTTTTCTGTTTTCCTTTTGATTTTGGGGATTGCTTATACTTATATTCTACATCTTATATCTCTTAATAAATTCTTATTTTATATGAAAAAACCTTCATTTTTTGTTTATTATAAAGATGGTTATCATGAATGATATAGTCCTAGTTGATGAATTGAGAGAAGCAGTAAATTGTAAGCTTGAGTTGTGGAGAAAAGCTTTAGAATCAAAGGGTTTTGTGTTAAGTAGAAGTAAGACATGGAATGCAAGTTTAATAAGGTGTGAACTAACAATGTTTTGTAGGTGAAAATTGGGGATCACATTATACCACAAGTTGCACTCTGTTGGTATCTTGGGTCTATCTTTCAAAGTGATGAGGAGATTGAGGGGATGTAACACATATGATTCAAGCTGAATGGATGAAATGGAGAAATGCTTTAGATGTGTTAGAGAACATTAGGGTTATTACTTATTAGGTTATTAGTCTTGTGTTAGTGGGCTTGAGCCAGTACTAGTAGTGTTAGTATTTGGCCTAAGTATTAGTATAAATAGGAGTACTAGGTTATGGAATTGTTTTACTTTTACATCATCCTAATAATATTCTCAATTTAGTCATTCTTGTTAGCCGTCTTTCTTTTTTTTCCTTTCCTTAACCCTAAACCCGTAATTCTTCAACATGGTATTAGAGAGGTATCATCCACCATGACCTGTGTGTCTAGCTATGAGTTCCATGGAACTCAATGTATATCCCCCTTTCAATTTTCTTTCGGTTTTCCCTTAAACCTTGTCTTCCCTTAATCCTTATTTTATTTTTGATAATATAGGAAGTAATTTCTGTGTTTTGGAAAAAAAAAGAGAAAAGGTAGTAGAACAGTATATTGTCACATTTCAGGTTGGGGCAGCCGTCACTGTGGCTGCTATTCAGTCCGGCATAAGGTGGACGGCCGGAGGCGGAGCCATAGCGAGCTGGGTCATGAGTTTCAGGTTGGGATCGTGGTTTTTTAGTAGGTTGAGTGTGGTACGGGTGACTGACGTTGTGGGTGGCCGGTGACTGACGATTCAGGAATAGACCGGAGCGTATGGTGGTTTGTGAGGTGCACCGATGACCGGAGGTCCGGTGACGTCTTTGGTTTCGTGGTTTTTGTTTTGGTGCAGTTTCAAGCATTTTGACGCGATTTGGGTGACCTGGTCCGTTTTGGTGAGATTTTAGTGATCTTTGCCCTCTTTATTGGTTTGATTTTGTTGGCTCCTTCAGTAAGGGGCAGTCTTGGACTGTTCGTGGTTGCTGGTGCATTGCCTCAGCTTCTTGAGGGAGACACTGTGGTGGTTCAATGGTGTGTTGTGGCTGGGATTGGAGGAAGTCTTAGATGGTTGGGTTTGCTGTTGGAGTTTATTGGTCGCAAAGATGAAGGTAAGGAAATTTTGGTGGGTTATGGGTCTGCTTCATGAAGAGCAAGTTGCGCGATGATCTCGTTTGAGGGTTGATTGTGGCTCTGCATTGAGGAGGAAAAGGAGGGTGACAAGGAACGCAGGTTGGAAGAACCCTAATGAGAGCACCACGTAGAGCTTGCAGAGTTGGGCTTGTTAGGAGAAGGACATGGAGGGTAGGAAAAGGTAGAGGTACCTGCAACGAAAGAAGGGTAAATAGAGGAGTTCAGTGATGGACCAGAAGAAGATGCAGAGGACCAGGAGGAACCAGACGGTCCAGAGGAAGTTGAAACCTTGGAGGTGGGTGAGGGATTTGGATTTAAAGCATAGGTGGAAGATGAAGCAGAGGGAGAGGATGGAGAGGATGATGAGGGCAGAGATGAAGGTTAGGTAGAAAGCTGAATTGATGACGGTAATGCGAGCATGAATAACATGGATTGATATGTATGTGTATCTCTTATATAAATATATGAGTGTGTGTGTGTATATATATATATATATATATAGATCTTTATATTTGTGATCTCTTTGATATATATATTTCTCGTTCTCCAAATGGGGGGAGGGATTTTTATGTTTTGCTTTTGTTGCCTCTCTCTCTCTCTCCCCACTATTCCCAATGGTGATGCGATTTGTTTGAGATTCTGTTTAAAGGCAAAGTTCTGGATTGTGATGGATGATGGATGGGGGTTTGGTTGATGACTGAGTTTCTGGTTTGCCTCTATGTGGTTCTGTTTGAGACTTTGGAGATTATTGTTCATGGTTTCTTTCTTTTGTTGTCAAGGGTTTGTTGATTGAAGACTTTGCTCACTAGTAAATGACCCTATTTGTGTTATTGGGTGCTATAATACCCGACTTAGTGTTTTGGAGACCTGGTTGGAGGTCATTACTGGGTGGTATGGTACCTGACATAGTGTTTTGGAGATTGGTTTGGAGGTCGAGACTCCGAAAACTATCTCATTTGCTTGGGATGTGCGTCGGGAGAAGCAAGGAGCTGTCTGCCAAGGACGTTGCCAGGATTTTATTATTTAGGGGGAGTACTAGTTTCCTAGGTTCTTTGTGGAGATCGGCTGAGTTGAATTAAATGTTGGTGGTGTTCTTTTTATGGATTTGCTACTTGTAACAAGCTTAAGTTTAGTAAGCTTAAGCTTGAGGGGGAATGTTAGAGAACATTAGGATTATTACTTATTAAGTTATTAGTCTTATGTTAGTGGACTTGTGCCAGTACTAGTAGTGTTAATATTTGACTTAAGTATTAGTATAAATAGGAGTACTAGGTTATGGAATTGTATCACTTTTATATCATCCTAATATATTCTCAATTTAGTCATTCTTGTTAGTCGTCTTTCTTTCTTTTCCTTTCCTTAACCCTAAACTTATAATTCTTCAACAAGATGCAATTTGTGATCGTAAAGTTCTTATTAGACTTAAAGGAAAACTCTATTTGATAGCTGGCTATATGACTAGTGATGCTTTATGGTAGTGAATGTTTGGCAGTAAAAGTGTCAAAAAGAGCAAAAAATAAGTGTAGCAGAGATGAAAATGTTGCATTGCATGTTAAGTGGACATAGAAGAAAAGATAAGATTATGAACGAATATATTTGGGAGAAAGTTGAAGTATAGAGGAGAGGATGACAAAAACTCGCTTAAGGTGGTTTGGTCATGTGAGGAGAAGACCAATAGAGGCTTCAGTGAGAAAAATGGATCAAATGGAAGGTAGTATGATTAAAAAAGATAGAGGAAGATCAAGGTAAACTTTAGGAGAAACCATTAAAAAAAAACCTTGATATAAATGGATTTATTGAAAATTTGGTTTTTGATAGAGCTTAATAGCATCGTTTGATTGATGTAGCCTACCTCGCTTAATGGCATGAGGCTTGGTTGTTGTTGTTGTTGTATAAAGATGATTATCAATTAGTTCCTATTAAGGGTTTGGTAGGAAGAAGGAAAGTGAAATCTTGTGGCAATGTGTTGTTTATGGGGTTTTGTGGTTTTTATGGTTGGAAAGGAATGCCCGCATTTTCAAGAGTTCTCTCCTCTGAATTTGTTATGGATAGAATTGTTTTCATGGTTTCTCTCTTGTGTTCAGCACATGGTCTCTTTAAGGGTATCAGTATTTCATATTTGCAACGGGATTGGACAGCTCTCCTACACTGACTAGTTTTTAGGAGTCTCCTTTCTTTGTCTCTTTTTTTTGCCTCTTTTTGTTCTATCTTTGTAGAGGATTTCTTATCCTCCAATCTTTTGTACTTCTATCTCTTTCTTTCTCTAATAAAATTTCTTCTTTTATAAAAAAAAAAATTAGTTCCTGTTAAGATTCGACATTGCCTAGATATATAGGCAAAGTAATCCTTATAATGACTTGGGCAATCCTCCCCCCTTGAGCTAGCTTTTTCCTTTTGGGGTTGAGTTATGCTCAATCCATTCTCAATTCTAATATGGTATTAGAGCCTATCCCAATCTTGATGTTGAGTCACCCATTGATGTCCAGTCCTGGAAATTTCACGCTCCAGATGTCCAGTCCTGGGTGTGAGGGGGGTGTGTTAAGATCCCACATTGGCTGGGTATATGGGCAAAGTACCCTTTATAATGACTTGGGAAATCCTCCCTCCTTGAGCTAGCTTTTTGGGGTTGAGTTAGGCCAATCCGTTCTGAATTGTAATAGTTCCTTTTAGCAAGAGCTTCTCTCTTGTGCAATTCTTTATGTTTTATATGGGAGGGTAAACCCCAGCAGTTGTGTTGGGGTATTTGACACTTCTGCTGTAATTGCCCCAAAACTAAGCCCTATTTTCCATATAGCATCATATGCTCTAGTTTTAATGACTAATTAACTAGTATAATACCTACCTTGCTGAATAACTAAAGTAGCAGAAACTCTGGGTTACTGATTTATATTCTGCTGTATATTGTGTTTGATTGAACACAAGTATCACTAATCTCATGTTTAATGACTTATTTTTGAAATTTTAAAAATCTATTATGAACTTATAATGTTTTGATTTTATTTTAAAAAATACCTATCAGTTATCTAAAGAAAATTGTACTCATTATTTACTTCATTTTCCAGATTGCTAGGATGTTGAATCTTTTCTACAGGTTGGTTGTGCAGCCAAATACATCTAGAGCTCACACATTTTCAGAAGCATTCCTTGCATGTGGTGGGATAGAAACTCTTCTTGTTCTGCTCCAAAGGGAAGCTAAAGCTGGAGATAGTGATGTCCTGGAATCAATGTCAAAGTGTCCTGAACTTCAAAAAACTGAGACTGATGGCAGCAGTGAAATCACAGAAAGATGTCAGGATGATGAAGGATCAGAGGAGAAAAGTGAAGCCATCTTACAAGACAATGACCAAGGTTCTCAATCTTTTGATAGTGGCAGTAACTTTGATCCTAGTTCTCCTTATGTGAATATTGAAAGGATGTCATTTACCTCTGAAATTCCATCTGTCAAGAATTTGGGAGGCATAAGTCTATCCATAAGTGCTGACAGTGCTAGAAAAAATGTTTACAATGTTGATAAAAGTGATGGCATTGTTGTTGGGATCATAGGTCTCTTAGGTGCTTTAGTAGCTTCTGGGCATCTGAGGTTTGGTTCCCGTGCTGGTCCTGATACAACAAGCAGCCTTTTGGGTGTTGGACTGCATGACGGAGGTGGTACAATGTTTGATGATAAGGTTTCTCTTCTTCTTTATGCCTTACAGAAGGCTTTCCAGGCAGCACCCAACAGGCTAATGACTAACAATGTTTACACAGCTTTACTGGCTGCCTCGGTATGACAAACTCCCTTCATCTTATCCCTACTCCTTACCATTGGAAACAACACATATTAGTGGCAGTTATTCCCATATTGTTGTGAAAATGGCAACTGATTTTTCTTTTTATATTTATTATATTATGAAAATGCTATATGCTAATAGCATTGCCATGCTTTATTTGTTAAAAGCTTGTTGTTCTTTTTTGGCCATATAAGCTTATAGGTTTTTGTTCTAAAAATTTATTCGATATGTGTAGATATTTAAGGATATTGTTGAAAACTATGTAAATAATGTCTAGATTCATTGTATAGGCTAACTAAATCATAACCAAATCATGTAATTACGGTAATTATGATCTTTTGTAATCTTTGTATTTATTACTGTTGGAATATTGGTAATTAGCAATAGGAGTTAATGAAGATTCATGTATAGTCAGGTTCATGTATAGTGCCATAGGAAATAGCCACGCTCATTATTTCTGTCTTGTAAATAGTCGATGTATTTAATCTCCTGATACCTATAAATAAGATGCATGCTAAGTGTTCAACACTTGAGCATATTCAGTAAATCTTTTCTTCCTCTAAATTCAAGTTGGTATCAGAGCGAGTTTTGACCCTGCTCTGGTCTGCTATCCCAACCTCGGCCGTGCGTCCTACCGGCCAACCCAGCCTCCAGACTCCACCGTGCATCCTACTGGCATCTTTTCCGGTGACTGCCATACTTCCAGCACAGGTTCAACCACCTCTGTTGGAGACACAACCACCATATTTAGGATCAGCGTCCACTGATCTATCCAACCGTAGAAGTCGCACCGTCATCGGAGCCACCACGCGCCGCCACCATCCGTCAGCACTGTTCTCCTCCGCCGGCACGTGAAGGCGAATCCGGCGACTTTTCCGGCCGCCGTTCACCTCGTCTGGCTTGCCTCGTCATTTCTGGTCCACCTTGTTCAGAGCTTTCACATTGGAGCCATTTCATACCGCGAGTCTCTTCCTAATTCGAGTCCTTTCTGTTGCTGTCCAGCGATGAGTTCTTCTATATCTGAAACCTCCTCTGGTAAACCTGCTACTGCCAACTTTGCTCAAACTGAATCAGTTTTACCGCATCTGGCTGTGACTCTCACTCCAGTAGACTATGAGGCCATCGTTTGCTTTAAGGCCAGCTCACAGCCTTCAACATCTGTCACAGTGGTTGAACAAACTGGTAATCCCTTCGCTTGTATCTCTCAATCATCTCTTGGACCTTGGGTAATTGATTCAAGTGCTTCTGATCATCTTTGTGGTAATAAAGAACTCCTTACTTCTTTGTCCCTTTACAATTCCTTACCTTCTGTCACACTTGCTAATAGGACCAAAACTCCTGTCCTTGGCATTGGTCAAGCTCAACCATGTCCTCTCTTACCCTTAACTTCTGTTCTTTATGCCCCTGGTTGCCCTTTTAATTTAATATCTGTCAGCAAATTAATTCGATCCCTTAAGTGTTCAATTACCTTCACTGAAACTCTGTTCTTGTGCAGGATCCGAATACGGGGAAGACAATTGGAGTGGGTCGTGAGTTTAAAGGGCTGTACCATCTTGCCATGCCAAATTCCCCAGTACCATGCACCATAACTGAATCTTCAGCTGTCATTCATAGTCGTCTTGGACATCTTAGTCTTTCCAAACTTCAGAAGATGATGCCACATATCTCTAGTTTAAGGTCTTTAGAGTGTGAATCTTGTTAAAAAGGAAAACATACTCGTGCCTCTTTTTCAAGTAGTCCCAATAAAAGGTGTGAGCATCCTTTTTCTCTTATCCATTCAGATGTTTGGGGACCAAGTCGTGTCAGTTCTTGTCTTGGATTCCAGTATTTTGTTACGTTTATTGATGATTTCTCGCGTTTTACTTGGGTCTTTTTAATGAAAAATAGTTCAGAGATATTTTACATTTTTAAAAATTTTTTTGCTGAATTTAAAAATAAATTTGGTCAAAACATTCAAGTTTTACGTAGTGACAATGCACGTGAGTATTTGTTTGATCAATTTCAAGATTTCTTGGCAAAACAAGGTATTTTGCATCAAACAACCTGTCCTCATACTACACAACAAAACGGAGTGGCTGAACGTAAAAATCGTCATTTAATTGAAACATCCACGACTTTACTCATTCATATGAATGTTCCTTTACGGTTTTGGGGGGATGCTGTTCTTACAGCTTGTTATTTAATTAATCGCATGCCCTTCGCTGTTTTGGATAACAAAATTCCTCACTATTGTTTCCTCATACTTCAGTCTACAATATTCCTCCACAAATCTTTGGTTGTACCTATTTTGTTCACAATCTTACTCTTGGAAAAGACAAACTCGCTGCTAAAGCTTTCAAATGTCTCTTTCTTGGTTATTCTCGTCTTCAGAAAGGGTACCGTTGTTATTATCCCGATCTAGGACGTTATCTAGTGTATGCTGATGTCACCTTTTTTGAACAACAACCATTTTTTACTTCATCTACAGAACTTTCAGAAGTAAACACTATACTTTTTGTCCTAATCTTTGACCCTTCTCCTATTACCATATCACATAACTCAGAGAGTTCATCAAGTCCTAAACCAGAGAGTTCATCAAGTCCTAGCCCCCCTCCTGGTCCTCCACGATCCCTTATTGTCTATCGTCGTCGCCCTCATCCATCGACTAGTACCATGCCTACTGTGGAAGATGTGCCTGACAGCTCACCATCTTCAACAATTACTTCTCCTGCTTTGGATCCTGCATCAGAGAGTCCTCCTATTGCTCTTCGAAAAGGTACACGGTCTACCCGTAATCCTTATCCTCTTTATGCTTTCCTGAGTTATGATCGTCTTTCTACTTCATATTATACTTTTGTTTCGAATTTGTCCTCCATTTCTATTCCCAAAACCACAGGAGAAGCACTATCTCATCTCTGTTGGCGCCAAGCTATGATTGATGAGATGTTTGCCCTACATTCTAATGGAACATAGGAACTGGTTTCTCGGCCTCCTGGTAAATCTGTTGTTGGCTGTCGGTGGGTGTTTACAGTGAAGGTTGGTCTTGATGGCTCTATCGATCGGTTGAAAGCTCGTTTGGTAGCTAAAGGCTACACCTAGATCTATGGCCTTAACTACAGTGACACTTTTTCTCCAGTTGCCAAAATTGCTTCTGTTCGTGTACTTCTTACCTTGGCTGCCATTCGTCATTGGCCTCTGTATCAGCTTGATATAAGAATGCTTTTCTTCATGGTGATTTGCAAGAGGAGGTCTACATGGAGCAACCACCTGGGTTTGTTGTTCAGGGGGAGTCTGGACTAGTCCGTAAGCTCTGCAAATCTTTATATGGACTAAAGCAATCACCCTGCGCTTGGTTTGGCCGTTGTAGAACTGTTGTAGAAACTTTTGGCCTGACCAGAAGTGAAGCTGACCACTCCGTTTTCTACCGATGTCATTCTCTTGATAAATACATATATCTTGTTGTCTATGTGAATGATATTGTTATTACTGGTAATGATTGTGTTGGTATTGAACAGTTGAAACAATATTTATTCAAGCATTTTTAGACTAAGGATCTTGGTAAACTCCGATATTTCCTGGGTATAGAAGTTGTACAGTCCAGACATGGTATTTCTATTTCCCAGAGGAAATATGCCTTGGATATTCTTAAAGAGGCTAGTATGACAAGGTGTAAGCCTATTGATACTCCCATGAATCCCAATATCAAACTTCTTCCAAGACTGGGGGAGCCATTATTTGATCTTGGATGATATCGAAGAATGATAGGAAAATTAAACTACCTCACAATAATCAGGCGAGACATTTCTTTTGCTGTAGCAGTGTTGAGTCAATTCTTTGACTCTCCATGTGCCTCACACTGGGATGCTACTGTTCGGGTACTTAGATACATCAAAGGAGATCCCCGAAAATGATTGCTCTATGAGGATAAGGGTCATATGGAGATATATGGTTATGCTGATGCTGATTGGACAGGTTCTCCCTCAGACAGATGTTCTACCTCAGGATACTGCGTTCTTTTTGAAGGTAATCTTATATCATGGAAAATTAAGAAGCAAATTGTTGTTGCCAGATCAAGTGCTGAAACTGAATATTGAGCAATGGCAGTGGCAACATGTGAACTTATATGGTTGAAACAGTTACTAAAGGAATTAGGAGTCTTTAAATAGCAATCAATGAAACTTGTGTGTGATAACCAAGCAGCTTTGCATATAGACTCAAACCCAGTATTCTATGAAAGAACAAAACACATTGAGATTGATTGTCACTTTATGAGAGAGAAAGTTCAATCCAGAGAAATTGCTACTGCTTTCGTCAACACCAATGAGCAGCTGGCCGATGTCCTCACCAAATCTTTCCAAGGTCCTTGAGTTAACTATATATATAACAAGCTTGGGGCATATGACATATATGCACCAGCTTGAGGGGGAGTGTTGGAATATTGGAAATTAGCAATAGGAGTTAATGAAGTTTCATGTATAGTCAGGTTCATGTATAGTGCCATAGGAAATAGCTACGCTCATTATTTCTGTCTTGTAAATAGTAGATGTATTTAATCTCCTGATACCTATAAATAAGATGAATGCTAAGTGTTCAACACTTAGCATATTTAGTAAATCTTTTTTTCCTCTAAATTCAAGTATTACAATAACTCTATATAATTCAGCCGCCGTTGTGTCATTCAGACACGGTTTTCTTCATATGTATCTTTCTCTATTTCAACATGGTATCTAGAGCCTAAAGAGGCAATGCTATAACCGTGCACGCCTGGTGAACCCACTGCATTCCAGTGAAATTTTTTTTCCTGCTAAACTGTGTTTCCACTCCAGTTTGCCGGCCTTTCTCCTCTTGCTGTGTCCTCTTTCTAGCAGACCCATCTCCTTTGTTGCTGTCCGCCATTCTGTCCACCACCGCTGTCCAACTTTCCAGTGACAGATTCGCCTCTCCCTATTCGGCCAGAAGCCCAAGCTTAGAAACCTCACGACGTGCCTACACGCTCCATCACAAGTTCCGGCGCACAACTCCATGTGCCACTCTTTGATTGGTGCGTGACAACGCGTAGGCCACCCCCTCTGGCCGCCATTTGTAGTGCCGTGCTTGCCCTTCTCTCCTCTTTATGGATCTACGCCTTTTGTGTTCGTGACCGTTGGTCACAACCTCCTTTTGAATCGGTGCATTCAAGTACTGATCTATGGCCCCCATTGCTTCGACGAACACCGTAGACTCATTTGCCCAGCCAAGACCATCTCGGGATGAGTATGCAGATTTTTTACAATGGTTTGCACAACGTAAGTCCTTTAGTTCCTCTGCTCCAACAGATGCCTATGCTGACTTTCTGAAGTAGTTTGAGCAACGTCAGACCTCTAGTTCCACTGTCTCTGTTACATGGTGTTGTTTGGATTGTGAATTAAAATTGAGATTAAAAACAGTTGCCAAGTTCCACAGAAAATAAAAACCTTGCAATCAGTTGTAGTTAGCAAGGATCGATCCACAGAGAACTAATTCAATTAACACTATAAATTGAATCCTAATTTTAAACTCTCAAAAACAGTAAATAATAAAAAGGGGGTTTTGTTTATTAAAACTAAAAATATAAATTGAATCTAAAGCAATAACAGTAAACACGATTTGAATTACCAATTAAAAGACATCGGTTAAGAGATAGAATCCACCACTAGATTTATATGATTATGCTAACTTACATTCCCTTTTATACCAATATAACCAATTATGCTTTTATGTGATTGTGAGATAAATTCCCTGTTTTCCTTAAGTTTTACTTAATTCAGCAACCGCTCAAATTAAATCCTAATCGCTAGTTAGTTATAAAGCAACCGCTCTTATTCCCACCTAATGATTGCATTAAGATTTAGAAAACCAATCACACTAAGATCTAATCACACACCAAGATTAAATTACTTAGATCATATGTCTCACTAGTCCTACCACTGCAACCGCGCATAGCAATCTTAGTTTTACCACTTTCGAAATTGGCAAAGAGTATAAAAACCTTTATACTAAATTAAGATCAGAAACATATAAATAAAAACTCAATTGAATTGATATAAAGAGATATGCAAGGTTCACATAATTAAAACTAGGATTTCATCTTCCCTTAACCAAATAAGAAAATTAGCCGCACATGGCAAATTCAAAATCAAAAGAATAACAGAAGAAAGACATTGTCAAGAATAGAAGTGCAGAAGAAAACTAAAGATCAAACTAGTTTCCAAAGGTTGGGGATGATTGATCTCTAATTGCTCGAACCTGAGACTCCAATCTTCGATCCAATCTCCTTCTCCCTTGTTCTTGGTCTTCTCCTCAGCCTCCTGGCAGCTCCCAAGCCAGAACTCCCTTTTTAGGACCTTAGGTAACGTTATTTATAACTTTGGATACCTAGTGCATCATTAGAATTTGTATCTGTTTTCCTGATGCGACGACACGGGCCGTGTCGTTTGACACGGCCTACACCGTGTCTGGGTTTATCAGCATAATTTCAGCAAAATTAGAAGTCAGAGAGGAACATGACCTACCCCGTGTCAGTGGACACGGACCGTGTTGTTGGTCAAGACTCAGAATTGGCTCGAATTACGATGCCAGAGAAGGATACGGCCTACCCCGTGTCTTGGGACACGGGCCATGTCACTTAATTTTTTCATATTCAGCCATAATTCTTCACATATTCTATTTTCTCTTTGCTTATAAGGATGATATTGATCTCCTGAAAAGCACAATGCAATTATGAGTGCTTATATACACACTTAAGCATAGTTTCACAATAAAGATCCAATTAAACTTCATATTTAGAAACTTAGCTAAAAGTTAACAATTAAACACATATGATGTCCAATTAGATCAAACATAAGACACTCAAGATATAGAAATAATCAACAGATCATTACACATATTGGTACTTCATTTGCTTGTCTCTCTCGTTCCCCAACCATTGACACTTGAGTTCTTGATTCTGGTGCGACTGACCACATTTTTGGTAATAAGACTCTTTTCTCCAACTTTTCTCACAATGGTTATTTGTCTACTGTCACTTTAGCAAATGGTTCCAAAAAGTCCCAATCCCAAGGGATCGACACTACCCATCCCTTCCCTTCCCTTTTGTAAAGATGGCTTGAATCTTAGGTTTGAGATAATGTCAAGTAGTTATGTTGTATTTTGTAACAGAATTAGTTAGAGAAACTGATTCTGTTATTTTGTTATTTTTTGGCTCCACAAGGTTGAAGCTTTCTTATAAATAGTGGTGGCCTATGCTAGCTGTGGAGTGTGTGAAAAATCCGTTTAGTGAGATCATTTAGAAAAGAGTATTAGAGATATACTTTGTAATTCTCAAGAGTGATCATCTCTTGTATATCTTTTGTAACTACTTGTTCATAGTGGATTCTTTGTTGTTGCCCGTGGGTGGATGTAGCTAGGTTCTTTAGTGAACCACCCACGTTAATTGTCCTGTGTTCATCTTTTACCATTCTGTTTTCTTTGCTTATCAGTCATACTGTTTTACATGCTTCCTAGCTTGGTTAACAAGCTCTACTCAGTTCAGTTTTACAACAAACTGGCATCAGAGCTCCCAAAGATCCTGGGAGCAACACAGTGAAGAAGACTAATTGGTTAGAATCATCAAGAATCATCAAGAACTCAACAAGAAGATGTCTAGCACAATCAAGATTGAGAAATACAGCTCAAAGCAAAGTTTCAGTCTCTGGCGGATAAAGATGAGAGCACTGCTGAAACAACAAGTGTGGGCACCTCTTTCTGGACAAACCTTAAAGATCAATAAAGAAGATCTTGCACTGCAAGAAGAAAAAGCTCATTCATTGATCTTGCTTTCTCTATCTGATGAGGTTCTCTATGAAGTCGCTGAAGAATCAACTGCTGCAGGTTTATGGCTGAAATTGGAGAAGCTATATATGACAAAGTCAATCTGTAATAAGCTTCTTCTGAAAAGACGGCTGTTTGGACTTCGAATGAAAGAAGGTACGCCTCTGAAAGACCATTTGGATGAATTAAATTCCATATTGATGGAACTTCGTGATATTGATGTTAAGATAGAAGATGAAGATGCTGCCATGGTATTGTTAGCTTCCCTTCCCCCTTCTTTTGAAAATCTTGTAAGCTCTTTGAGTATTGGGAAGGATTGCATAACACTAGAAGAGGTGAAATCCAGCCTGCATACTAGAGAACTTCAACACAAAGCATCTGGAAATGATAAAGGTTCTGTTTCTGGGTTAGTGGCTTCAAACTCGGGTAAAAATCAGAAAAAGAAGAAAGGCAAAGAGATGAAAAAGGGCAAACATAACCCAAGAGATATCCGCAATTACTGCAAAGAACCAGGACATTGGAAGAAAGATTGTCCCAAGAAGAAGAAGAAGGAATGTCGCAAGCAACAGCTCAAGAAGGTTACTCTTCTGATGATGATATGGTGCTAACAGCAACTGATCATAACCATCAGTCAAGTGATCAATGGGTGCTAGATTCTGGTTGTTCTTTTCATATGTGTCCACAAAGAAACTGGTTCTTGACATATGAAAGAAAGTCAGGAGGAAATGTCTTAATGGGAAATAATTCTCCTTGCAAGACTATAGGCATTGGTACAATTCAGATCAAGATGTTTGATGGGAAGATTAGAACTCTATCAAATGTTTCCCATGTTCCAGATTTGAAGAGGAACCTGATTTCAGTAGGAGCTTTGGATTCAAAGGGTTTCTCATGTAGTGTTGAAGGTGGAGTAATGCAGATCAGAAAGGGAACAACCACAATCATGAAGGGAACCAAATTGGGGAATTTAGATATTTTACAAGGTTCCACAGTTATTGGCTCTACATCTATAGCATCACAATCAACCGAAAATGGATCAAAAGAAAGCAGTCTTTGGCACATGAGATTGGGGCATATGAGTGAACAAGGTATGACAATCCTCAGTAAACAAAGTCTTCTTGGAAGACATCAGAAGGTCCAATTGCAGTTTTGTGAGCATTGTGTCTTTGGCAAGAAACACAGGCACAAGTTCACAAAAGCAATGCACACTACAAAAGCCACCTTAGATTATATCCACTCTGATTGTTGGGGACCATCTCGGGTATCATCAAAAGGTGGAGCTAGATATTTCCTATCCATTATAGATGATTATTCAAGAATGACTTGGATATTCATGCTGAAACAGAAAAATGAAGCTTTCAAATCCTTCAAGCAATGGAAGACTCTAATTGAGAATCAATCAGGAAAGAAGGTTAGAAGACTTCGTACAGATAATGGTTTGGAATTCTGTTCAAAGGAATTTAATGAATTCTGCAAGAAAGAAGGGATTGTCAGACATCTCACTGTTAGGAACACTCCTCAGCAAAATGGTGTTGCTGAGCATATGAACAGGACACTTTTGGAAAGAGCTCGTTGCATGCTTTCCAATGCAGGGCTGGATAGGAGTTTCTGGGCTGAAGCAGTAAGTACATCATGCTATCTGATAAATAGGTCTCCTGCCACTGCAATAAATGGTAAAACTCCTATAGAAATATGGTCAGGAAAACCTGCAGATTACTCTACTCTTAGAATTTTTGGATGTCCTGCCTATTATCATGTCAATGAGGGAAAGCTGGAACCAAGGGCTAAGAAAGGAGTATTTGTGGGTTATGGAGATGGGGTGAAAGGGTATAGGATCTGGTCATCTACTGAAAGGAAAGTTATCATGAGTAGAGATGTAACTTTTGATGAGGAATTTATGCTTCACCTCAAATCAAACCATGATTTCACAGAAGAAAGGAGAGATGATGCCGTGAAGCAAGGTGGAGAGTGAAAGTTCAATGAGCAAGCATGATGATGAACTTCAACAAGATTCAGAATCTCCAAAATCTGATACAAGGGAAGAGTCAGGCATGACTCAAGAAAATCAGCAAATAGAAGTTGAATCTCAAGTATGTCAAAGTAAAACAGTACCATAGAATTCAACTCTCAGAAGGTCACAAAGACTGACCAGACCCCCTCAGAAGTATGGCTATAAAAACATAGTTGCCTATGCCTTGCAAGTAGCAGAAGAAGTAGATCCTTATGAACTAACCACCTATCAGGAAGCAATCAAGAGCAATGAATCTGCTAAATGGATTGCAGCAATGAGTGAAGAGATGGAATCTCTTCACAAGAATCATACATGGAAGTTAGTTAAGTTACCTGAAGGCAGAAGAATGGTTGGCTGCAAGTGGATTTTTAAGAAAAAGACAGGAATTCCAGGTGCTGAAGCTATAAGGTATAAAGCTCGACTGGTTGCTAAGGGTTACAGTCAAAAGGAAGGTGTGGATTACAATGAGATATTCTCTCCAGTTGTAAGACACACATCCATTCGAGTACTACTAGCATTAGTGGCTCATCAGGATTTGGAACTTGAACAACTAGATGTAAAAATAGCCTTTTTACATGAAGAGCTAGATGAAAATATACTAATGGCACAACCAGAGGGATTTGCTGTCCAGGGAATGGAAGATCATGTATGTCAACTTCAAAGGTCCTTGTATGGTTTAAAACAATCTCCCAGGCAATGGTATAAGAGATTTGACAAATTCATGACATCTCATGGATATAAAAGAAGTCCATATGATTCATGTGTGTATCACAAAAGGGTGGAGGATGGTTCTTTTATATACTTACTTCTGTATGTGGATGACATGCTTATTGCAGCATGTCACATTGAAACAATTCGGCAATTGAAATGTCTTCTCAGTGTTGAGTTTGACATGAAAGATATGGGAGCAGCAGAGAAAATTCTGGGGATGGAGATTTACAGAGATCGTGCTCAGAAAAAGCTATTCCTTTCACAAAAGGAATACATAAAGAAGGTTCTCACCAGATTTGGTATGTCATCTGCTAAATCTCTTAGTACTCCCCTATCTGCAAACTCTCATCTCAGCTCAACTCTATCACCTCAAACTCAATCAGAAATAGAATATATGTCTCGAGTTCCATATGCAAGTGCAGTTGGCAGTCTAATGTATGCCATGGTATGCACTAGACCTGACCTTGCACATGCTGTCAGTGTGGTTAGCAGGTTCCTATGTCAACCAGGAAAGGAACATTGGCAAGCCGTGAAGAGAATCTTCAGGTATTTGAAAGGGACAGTTGATGTAGGTCTTATATATGGAAGAGATACAAGTTGTGTGCTTGCTGGATACTCTGATGCAGATTATGCAGCAGATTTGGATTCAAGGAGGTCTGTTACAGGCTATGCATTTACTGTTGGAGACTCTTTGGTCAGTTGGAAAGCTACACTCCAGCCCATAGTAGCTTTATCCACAACAGAATCTGAATACATGGCTCTAACAGAGGCAGCTAAAGAAGGAATTTGGTTGAAAGGACTGATCAGTGATCTTGGTTTCACCCAAGAGCATGCCATCATTTTCTGTGACAACTTAAGTGCCATTTGTTTGGCCAAAGATCAGGTGCACCATGAAAGAACCAAACACATAGATGTGAGGTATCATTTCATTCGTACTGAGAAAAGAATAAAAATTCAGAAAATCGGTACAAAGGATAACTCAGCTGATATGTTCACAAAGCTAGTTCCTAAAAGCAAGTTTATGCATTGCTTAGACTTGCTAAATGTTGATTATTGGAAGTAGTCCTCTGTGGCAGGCAGCAACAAAGCTTTGATCAGTTCTCAAGCTCTTTGATGACAGAAGGAAGATTGCAATCCAAGGTGGAGAATTGTAAAGATGGCTTGAATCTTAGGTTTGAGATAATGTCAAGTAGTTATGTCGTATTTTGTAACAGAATTAGTTAGAAAACTGATTCTGTTATTCTGTTATTTTTTGGCTCCACAAGGTTGAAGCTTTTTTATAAATAGAGGTGGCCTATGCTAGCTGTGGAGTGTGTGAAAAATCAGTTTAGTGAGATCATTCAGAAAAGAGTGTTAGAGATATACTTTGTAATTCTCAAGAGTGATCATCTCTTGTACATCTTTTGTAACTACTTGTTCATAGTGGATTCTTTGTTGTTGCCCGTGGGTGGATGTAGCTAGGTTCTTTAGTGAACCACCCACGTTAATTGTCCTGTGTTCATCTTTTACCATTCTGTTTTCTTTGCTTATCAGTCTTACTGTTTTACACGTTTCCTAGTTTGGTTAACAAGCTCTACTCAGTTCAGTTTTACAACACCTTTCAGTAGAATCTGTCCTTTATCTTCCTGGGTCTCCTTTTAATTTGCTTTCCATGAGTCGTTTGACTCGGTCTCTTGCTTGTATGATTACCTTTACTAAAGACTTTGTCATTCTGCAAGACTGGAGTTTGGGTCGAATACTTGGCACCGGATGTGAGTCCCATGGCCTCTACCAACTCTCTAACCCCTATCGTGTTTGTGCTGTCAAGGATTCCCCTCTCACCATCCATGCACATTTCGATCATCCTAGCCTTCCCAAACTACAAAAATTGGTGCCCAGCCTCTCTAAGTTGTCGAGTCTCCTTTGTGAGTCATATCAATTAAGAAAACACACCCGTAGTCCGTTTCCTAGTAAAGTCAGTAGTCGAGCGTCATCTCTTTTTGCTTTAGTACATTCTGATGTTTGGGGTTCCAGTCGTATTGTTTCTACTCTAGGTCCAAATATTTTGTCACTTTCATTGATGATTACTCTCGCTGCACTTGGTTATTTTTTATGCAAAATTGGTCTGAGTTGTTTTCAATATTTCATAACTTTTATCATGAATTAAAACTCAATTTGGTGTTCCTATACGTAGTTGGTGATAATGCTCGTGAGTATTTGTCTCAACCATTTCAATCCTTTACGACTTCTCATGACATTCTTCACCAAACCTCTTGTGCCCATACCCCTCAACAAAATGGGGACGCTGAACGTAAAAACAGACATCTTGTAGAAACAACTCAGACCTTTTTACTTCATGGTAATGTTCCTTTCCGCTTCTGGGGGCCTGTTATCTGATTAATCGCATGCCTTCCTCTGTGCTTGATCACCAGGTCCCTTACTCTATTTTATATATGCCCATCAATCTCTGCATTCCCTACCACCTCGTATATTTGGGTCTACTTGTTTTGTTCATAATCTTACTTCTGGTCTTGATAAACTTTCCGCTCGATCTATTAAGTGTATTTTTCTTGGTTACACTTGGTCCAAAAAGGATTATCGTTGTTTTTTCCTTGATCTTCGACGTTACCTCGTCTTGGCCGATGTTATCTTCTTTGAGTCTGTTCTTTTCTTCCAGTCTCCTTCCTCGACTCTTGAGCCTATCTCTAAGGTCTTACTCGTTCCTCTTCCTCTTATTACGGTTGAGTTAGATACTCCTCCGACACTCCATGTCGAGAAACCCACCACTACTATTTGCCCCTTCCAAGTCTATCATCGTCGGCCACAACCACCTCCACTGCCCCTACCTCTACCAAAAGTTGCAGAGGTCAATGTGGACTCTCTTCCGGTACCAATTCCTTTACCAGTTCCGGCACTACCTCCTGAGCCTGACCTTCTCATTGCTCTCCGAAAAGGTATACGGTCTACTCGTAACCTTTCTCCTCACTATGTTACTTTGAGTTATCATCGCCTATCTTCTTCGCCTTATGCTTGTCTTTCTTCCTTGTCTTCTGTGTCTATTCATAACTCTCCAGGTGATGCTTTATCTCATCCTGGGTGGAGACAAGCTATGATCGATGAGATGTGTGCCCTTTAGAGCAGTGGTACTTGGGAACTTGTTCCTTTTCCTTCCGGGAAGTCTGTTGTCGGCTGTCGGTGGATTTATATGGTCAAGGTTGACCCTAATGACAAGATTGATCGCTTCAAGGCTCGTGTAGTGGCAAAAGGGTATACGCAGATTTTTGGTTTGGATTATGGGGACACTTTCTCGCCCATGGCGAAGATGGCTTCAATTATACTTTTTCTGTCTCTGGCTACTATTCGCCACTGGCCCCTTCATTAGCTGGACATCAAGAATGCTTTTCTTTATGATGATCTAGAAGGAGAGCTTTACAATGAGCAACCACCAGGGTTTGTTGCTCAGGGGGAGTCTTTTGAACTAGTTTGTCGTCTTCACAAATCTCTGTATGGCCTTAAACAGTTTCCTAGGGCTTGGTTTGGCCGATTTAGTAATGTAGTTCAGCAGTTAGGTGTGACACGGAGTGAGGCTGATCACTTTGTCTTCTATCGCCATTTAGCTCAAGGGTGTATTTATATGATTGTGTATGTCGACGACATTATTATCACTGGCAATAATCACCATGGCATAATTCAGGTAAAACAATATCTTGGTCATCACTTTCAGACCAAAGACCTTGGCAAACTTCGATACTTCTTGGGAATAAAGGTGGCACAATCCAATGATGGTATAATAATTTCACAGAGGAAGTATGCCATGGACATTCTTGAGGAAATAGGTCTGTTGAATGCAAAGCCTGTTAACACTCCTATGGATCTGAATGCTAAACTTCTACCAAATTAGGGGGAGCCACTCTCGGGTCCAAGAAGATACAGAAGATTAGTTGGAAAACTGAACTACCTCACTGTTGCCCGTCCTAACATCTCCTTTGCAGTTAGTGTGGTAAGTCAGTTTCTAAATTCACCTTGTGATGCACATTGGGATGCAGTGATTCACATCCTAAAGTATATTAAAGGAGCTCCTGGAAGAGGCTTTGTTTATGAAGATAAGGGTCACACTCAGATTGTTAGATACTCAGATGCTGATTGGGTAGGTTCTCCTCTTGATAGAAGATCCACTTCTGGGTATTGTGTATTCATCTAGGGTAATTTGATATCTTGGAAGAGTAAGAAACAAAATGTGGTTGTAAGATCAAGTGTCGAAGCAAAATATGGAGCCATGGCCTCAGCTACTTGTGAACTCATTTGGTTAAAACAACTACTTAAAGAGCTTTGATTTGGGGAGATTATGCAAATGACGCTCATTTGTGATAATCAAGTTACATTGCATATTGCCTCTAATCCAGTGTTTCATGAGAGGACCAAACATACTGAGATAGACTGTCATTTTATTAGAGAAAAGATCCTATTTGGAG
Organism: Ormosia emarginata; assembly: GCA_029884605.1. Classification (NCBI taxonomy): domain Eukaryota; kingdom Viridiplantae; phylum Streptophyta; class Magnoliopsida; order Fabales; family Fabaceae; genus Ormosia; species Ormosia emarginata. The sequence continues at coordinate 7,997,686 of JAQQTP010000068.1, forward strand.
ACATCACTACTAGTTTCGTCAATTCAAATGATCAACTGGCAGATGTTTTCACTAAGTATTTGAGAGGTCCTCAGATAAGTTATATTTGTAACAAGCTTGGTGCATATGACCTATATGCTCCAGCTTGAGGGTGAGTGTCGAAAACTATGTAAATAGTGTCTAAATTCATTGTATAGGTTAACGAAATCATAACCAAATCATGTAATTATGGTAATTAGGATCTTTTGTAATCTTTGTTTTTATTACAATAACTCTATATAATTCAGCCGCCGTTGTGTAATTCAGACATACGATTTTCTTCATATGTCTCTCTCTTTTCTCTCTTTCAACATATATGAACATGTTTTTATTTACGAGTAAAACTTATAGTTCTTCCCCTTAATTTTGACTGAATTATATGTAATATAGTTCTTACTTATATTGATATACCTATAGGCTACCTATGTTGTTTGTATTCTGCAGTTATCAATTATATATACTTACCAGATGAAATGGGCAAATTCACTTTTTCTATCTTGGCTGGTGTCCTTTTGGTGTTAAGTGTGTCCAAATTTTATGACTAAATTTATAGATACTGTCTGGTCTCACCTTTACATGGCTATGCAATTTGTGTAATGTTGCACCTTTGCCTTGTAATTGCTTATGATTGTCCATTTTATTAATTTTTTTTGGGGGCATTTGGATACTGTCATTCTTTCGCTGCTATGTAATGTTCCTCTATGAAATGCCTCGGTATCAAATACCCTGGTGTTCAAGATTCCCATGTTTTGTGTGACAACAAAAAATTACTAAAAATATAATTGGAATACCGATGAATGAGTATATCTTGGATTCCCAAGTTATCCAACATTTGCATGATTTTGGCATTCCAAACACCTCATTTACAAGTTATTTGAATCTGTTTTGTCAGGATGACATTTTCAATGGTGCATTTTTCTATTCAAATGCTATCGTCTTGTTCTTTCACATTTCATCTGCCACTTTTCTGATAGTGGTCAAGCAATTTTCTTGACCACTTCTATTGTATACTGATTATTTTTTTTTATCAGTAAAGAGGAAACTTATTAATTGAAATTAGAAGAAAATGCTCTAATATAAATGACTAAACTCCTCCTATTACCATAGCAGAATAATAAAGTAAAGCCTAAAAGTCCCTTTCAATGTCTATGATACCCCTTGAAAAAGGTCATTAGCTGATCAAGTTGCTACAAAGGAAATTCTATCCTTATTAGCTGATGTTTTTTTTCCCATGTTTCTTTCGGTCTTCTTTCTTTCCATTTTAGATCAATGCCTCTTCAATAGAGGATGGGCTGAACTTCTATGATTCTGGTCATCGCTTCGAGCATTCACAACTTTTATTGGTGCTTTTGCATTCACTTCCATTTGCACCTAGGCCTCTGCAGAGCAGAGCACTACAGGTATTAGCTTAACAGTTCTCATTTTCTACAATATGCATATAATATTTGTACATTGTTCTTAATTTTTTCTGAGGTTTTTTCAGTAATGTGTTTTTACACTTGCTTGATTTATGTATTTGATTTTCTTATTGCAATTTACTTCATTATGGATTTACTTGCTGAATTTATGCATTTGAATTTCTTGTTACATATTTCTTCATGGAATCTTTTTTTTTTTTTTTTTTTGGGGGGGGGGGGTTAAGTTTGCCATTATTTTAAGATCTGAAAAGTGATGGTGAAATATAGAGATCATTTCTTCACTTATTTCTACTAGAGTTCCTCCACAGGCAGGCTGAGGCTGGTAAAAACTTAAAACTAATCAGAAGATAGCTTCTTATCAACTACTCTTTTCTCTGTTTTTAAAGCATGATTAGTTCTGTAATCATTATTTAAAAGACTTACTTTGAAAAGGCCTCATTATGGTGTTCAGTACATGTGGCAGTGGCAAACATGCAGAGGGACTGGATAGCTCTTTCGTTTTGATGTCTTTTTCTGTTTATAATGCTTTCCTTTGTGGCTTTCTGAAAGATCTTGTTCTTCCTTTTCATCTTTCTATTCATTCCTTTTTTCTAATATATTTTCTTCTTTTTGTCAATTATAAAGATTAACTTATGGGGGTGTTATATCTCAAGTTTCATTCTTCAGTCTCTCCATTTCTTTCTGGTCCTATGGTAGCAGTTCTGTTTATTGCAAGTCTTGGCCTTAAGTACTTCTTGTTGTGTCAGAGTTAAGGAATGTAGTGCATGTATATGCCACAGCCATATATAAACTCCGTTTATGGAATTTAGTTAGATGAAGAGTTCCAGTTATGGATATATTTCATACAGTAGAATTTGTTTTCTACCACATAGTTTTGAGCTGCTTGTTTGTGTATGATTTCAGGATCTTCTATTTTTGGCTTGCAGTCATCCAGAAAATAGAAGCAGTCTGACAAATATGGAGGAATGGCCTGAATGGATTCTGGAAGTCCTGATCTCAAACCATGAGGTAATAATATATAAAACTCAAAGTTCTTATCCTCCCCCTTTTTGTACTTTCCTTCATTTGTCTTTAATTTTATTTTTCGGTTTATACATATATATTTAGACTTCCAATCTCGAATGTTTCACTTGTATCACTTGTATCCAACAGCTATGAATAAGCCGCTACTTAAACTCACTAATTAAAAAAAAACCATGTGGCTTCCCCCTTCATTCCTCTCCCATGGTAACCAGTGTTCCGCCTCTTGCCTTTTGTCAGAGATGGTTGTCTAGGCAGATATCAATTGCTGGTGCAGGACCTGATAGCCATGAGTTTTCAGGAGGAGAAAATCTTGTTTGACACTGCCACCAATAAAGACAGCCAATAGCGTTATAACCAACAGGGCTGTGTTGTAAGCCACCCGAATGATGGTTTCCTCCCTTGGTAACAAGCTCAAGCTTCATGTTTCTACGTCCATGGAAACTGCATACGCCATCCCATCACTTACGAGCTCTGTGTTTTTCCAAAATGAACTTTGTAGTTGAGCTTGCATAGCGAAAGTTGGGACCATCCCACTTTTAGTTTGGTACTTGAGCTTTGACATTGGGTCTCAGAACCTAAACCACCAGGTTAATGCTGTCATGACAATCCTCAACCTCTGGATTCTGGAGGCAACAAGATGTGGATCATGGAGACTGAATGTGCTTTAAACGGCATCCTCAAGGTTCTGAGCTCTGGTGCCACGTGGGAGGCTAAGGTGAATGCAGTGTCAATGAAATACAACTTATTTGGTGTTAACAGGAAGTGCAGGAGACATTCTGGTTTTCCTGGGAAAGGAACTAAGGAAAAGAAAATCACTCCTCCCCCACCCCCGTCCAAAAATTAGAATAGGTGGCAGCTTACTGATAGCCATTTGATCTGAGTGAAATAAACGACTAGGATTTACTCTTGATATAAGTGGATCCCCACCGTATGTATAGACCTTTTCACAATGCTAAGAACTGGCATGTGAATGGGAAGTATAATGACTACTACTGTTTGACAACAACATGGGTGCAAAAGGGAAAAATCACCGGCTCCAAATCAGTGGTATGGGAAAAGTCAGGCTTGCTTAGAAAATAACTAGATATAATTGTGAATATATGTTTGTGTGTGTGTGTGTATGAACTTCTTATGTAAAGTTATTATTTTATGGGTGTAATTCTTGTGCAAAATTCTTTAACTGTGCTACTTGCGCACTTTGGTTTGACAGATGGGTCCAAGCAAATCATCTAATACGACAAGCCTAGGAGAAATAGAGGACCTCATACATAACTTCCTTATTATCATGCTAGAACATTCAATGCGCCAAAAGGATGGATGGAAGGTTGATATTTATTGGAATTATTTCTCCTTCCTTTCTTTAGGACCTACTTCATGTCACTGCTGATTCTTGCCTACGATGCACTTTTGTGATGTCTCTGTCCACAGCCTGCACATACAATAGTTTGTTTCCTGTCATTTTATGTATTAATTCTTTGTTTCTTTGGCTGGAGTTTTAACTTTTGAATGTCAAATATTATACCAGACTTGAACTTGAAATGAATTTAGCAAATAACTTTTTGGTTCACTGGAGTTTCATTGGGTTCTTGATAGAGCCCAATCGGTTCAATTGATCCATGTAGTTGACCCCACCATATAAGATAAGGTTTGGTGGTTGTTGAGTTTCATTGTGCTTGCTAATATCCAAAGACTGTTTTCTTCTCTTTTTTTTTCCTTTTTAATAAAGGAAGAAATTTTATTCTAGTAAAAAAAATACTACTGGGGGGAGGCGGTGGTGGCATATGTCTCCTAAACAAAGGAACCAAATGAAAATTGTGAGCCAAAGAGGCTGAAAAATGCAACAGAGCTGTCTCGTTTAGTAACATATATGTTGAACCATGTGATTAAGAAAGCATTTTTGAAATGTTTACTAATCCCTTGGGCTGAGTAAATATACATGAAGTAGCAAAATATAATTTTTAAAATATTTTGTACTTTTTTGACCTGGAATTTCTATATGGAGCAGCAATTGACTGCTTTCTTGTTGTGGACTATCTTAGTCGTCACATATGCTGGAATTTCACTTGTATTACTAGCTTGCCAATTTAGTCTTTTTATTCTTTTAACTTGCTTTATATGTTCATATTTGTTTGCTTGCATGATTTCTGGTTTTATCAGGTTCATTCATACTGCTTAGTGTTGCTCAATTTGTGTAGGATATTGAAGCAACAATTCATTGTGCAGAATGGCTTTCCATTGTGGGTGGATCTAGCACTGGAGAACAGCGAATTAGGTAACTTTATGCATCCATTATGAGCTCTCATAACTTTTCCTTTTCCATTTCTACTATTATGCATCCATCATGATATTCTGTTTCTTTTGTTACTTGATGCAGTTTGATATTGTTTCTGAACTAAACATTATACTATTTCTTAGTATGAAAGCATACTTGTGAGACCATCACAAGCTTTGGAAGTGACTACATTGACTACATTTCTATAAATTTATTTGGGCAGCATGATTTTTGAAGCTATAATGTTACCCTATTTCATGGTTGTCAGTGAAACATAAATTATCTTTACCTAAAGGGCATTTGGGATTGGTTACACAAAATGTATCATAACGATATATGTTCCAGGATTGTGAAGGTAGTCCCAAGGTTAACTAAAGGAAAGATATGCTGGACCTTAGGAAAATTTTAAGTTTCACATTCACTCATGTTTAAATCAGGTGTTGGTAAGTTTTAAAATTGAATAAAAGTTGCAGACACTTGATGGGGAAATATGAAAAGCAGTAGCTATCTATGTTCCACATTGATTGGCAGGGAACCCAAAGAGGAAAATTAAATTATGTCTGAGACAGGCTTGAAGAATTGACATTTAGTAGTATTTATGATAATGAATATGCAGTTCTTTGAATAAAGCTATTCTACACTATTATTCAGCTGGAACGTACTCCTTTATTTTCTTGTGCTTTCTCTTAACTTTTTTCTCTGAGAATACGTTGCCATGATGCTAGTGTATTTTTTCCATCATGATTTATATGATTGTTCTTCTTTGGTTATTGTCTTGAAGACGTGAAGAATCGTTACCTATATTTAAGAGGAGACTCTTAAGTGGCTTGCTGGACTTTGCTGCTAGAGAATTGCAGGTTCAGGTATCTATTGTTTTCTATCATTTTTTATTTTCCTTATAAAGAGTTTCATTTATGCCATCACCATGATAATGTTGTCCTATTTGTCTTCTGATATTCTTTTCTCCCTGCCAGTCAATTTTGGTTCTCAATGTCTACGCTTATCTAGAAAATAAAATCCCTCCACTTATACCTAAGCACACTTAGAAATAGATTTCTATATGCACAAGAATGAGTGCAAATGCAATAATTTATATTTCTCATTTTTGTTGAAAAGAATGGAAGAAAAACAGCAATAATGTCTACATTCAGATTTTCCTTACTGCAGACTCAAATTATTGCTGCAGCAGCTGCTGGTGTTGCAGCTGAGGGTTTGTCTCCAAATGATGCTAAGGCACAAGCTGAGAATGCTGCTCAGCTGTCTGTGGCTTTAGTAGAGAATGCCATTGTGATACTTATGCTTGTTGAGGATCATTTACGGTTACAGAGCAAACAATCCTCCTCTTTACGTGCTGCAGATGGCTCTCCATCCCCCCTTTCTCTCTTTTATCCAATCCGTAATAACTCAACATCATTGTCAACAACTGGAGAATCGACAGAAGTTACGGGTGATCGCACATCGTTATCTAGTGACTCTGGGGGAGTCCCTCTAGATGTATGCGTACAATAATTTAAAGTTAGACATGCATGCTACATGTCATGAATAGATATTGATGTGTACTTTTTATAGTTTTGCTCTACGATGCAGTTTTTGTCATTCCTCCAAAATTCATGCAATGGTTGCATACCATCCTATTCTTCATAAGCCTTTTTTATAAAATATTTTATATGTTGCTTATATAACTTAAGATTCTTTTTTTACAATGATTTTTCTGTTTTCTCCTTAAATCCCCAATTTTTGCTCATGTCCTTTGGATTTAAGAAATATCTTTTGCTGTTCTTTTGTTTTCTTTTTCCCCTACTACTAGTTTCATTTACATTCTTGTTAATTTAATTTGTTAGTCCCCTTCTCTCTCTCTTCTTTTTTTTTTTTTTTAAAGTTTTGCACATGTTTATTACTACATTGATGAGACTCATGCTGTCAATTTTTAGGTCCTTTCTTCAATGGCTGATGCAAATGGTCAGATCTCTACTTCAGTGATGGAAAGGCTTGCTGCCGCAGCAGCAGCTGAGCCTTATGAATCCGTTTCTTGTGCTTTTGTATCATATGGTTCCTGTGCTAAGGATTTAGCTAATGGCTGGAAATATAGGAGCCGTTTGTGGTATGGTGTCGGCCTTTCTTCAAATACAGCTTTATTTGGTGGTGGTGGAAGTGGATGGGATTTTTGGAAGTCTGCTTTGGAGAAAGATGCCAATGGAAACTGGCTTGAGCTTTCTTTGGTGAAGAAGTCTGTGGCAATGCTCCAAGCATTATTGCTAGATGAGTCTGGGCTTGGGGGTGGTCTTGGTATAGGTGGAGGGTCAGGTACTGGAATGGGAGCGATGACTGCATTATACCAGCTATTAGACAGTGACCAACCATTCTTGTGCATGCTTCGGATGGTTCTTCTATCGATGAGGGAAGATGATGATGGGGAAGAACATATGCTGATGAGGACTGCAAGTATTGAGGATGCAATGTCTGAGGGAAGGAAACCACGCTCTGCACTTTTGTGGAGGTAAAGCATCCTCTGCGATCTAACATACTTCCAGCCCATTTTTTAGTCGGCGAATGATAAATTTCCCTTGAATAAATTTGATCATTACTTGGAAAAGTTCCATCCAGCTACATTGACATTTGCTCGTTTTTCCTCTCTCATTTTCGCTCTCTATGGTCAGCCAGTACTTAAGATGTACTTTTTTCACTTCCACTTGTAACTTTATCCTTCTTTTTTTAATATTGGTACTACAAATTGAATTTCACAATTTGTCATATCCCCCCCCCCCCCAGCTAAGAGAATTCATTAAAATAAAGCAAAAAGAGTTGGACTACAATTAGTTCAAACAGCACAATACAGGCATGACATAACTCACAGCTTGGTCCAAAGCATAGGACACAATGAAAATAATCTTTATGAAAAATTTAAATCTCCACTATTTTATTGTTATCAACTTTCTTAACTTGCTGCCCTCAAGTCTTTGTATATTTTGTGAGTGCTGAATGTATACACTAGTTAGAAAATACTATGAGGTATTTTGGGTGTATTAGGGATTTGGGTTTTGAGTGAAGTGTGATCACTTTTGTATTCTCAATGATATTTTTTTAGCAAAATGTTTGGCTGTCGCCTTTGTCCGTGTACGTAGTCTATACGCCGAACCATGTAAATTCCTTGTATCTTTTGTTCCTATGCTTCCACATTATTTGTGCTGCATTGCTTTTGCCTTTGGTCTCTCATAAATCTGTTTGGACATGAGGTTATAGAAAATTGTTATCTATGTAATTCTCTATTCTTTTGCACAATTTGAAAATTGTTTGAAAAATTTATAAATTTATATTGAAACAAAAGCATAAGATAAGTGTTGCAGAGATGAGAATGTTGCATTGAATGAGTGGTCATACAAGAAAAAATAAGATTAGGAATGAATGTATTATAGAGAAAGTAGGAGTGGCACCTATTGAGAAAAAGATGGTAGAATCGCACCTTAGATAGTTTGGACATGTGAGAAGAAGACTAATAGAAGCTCTAGTTAGAAATGTTGATCAAATGGTGGATAGCCCAATAATTAGAGGTAGAGAAAGATCAAGAAAAACCCAAAGTAAAACCATTAGAAAGGATTTAGATTTAAATAGCCTCTCTGAAGATTTGGTTTTGACAAGACACAGTGGCGTCGTTTGACCCATGTAGCCAATCCCACCTAGTGAGAAAAGGCTTTGTTGTTGTTGTTGTTGTCATAATTTTCAAACAAACTGATGGTATCATAAATGGGTTAATCTTGTCTTATTTATTCTTGTAATTTGAACAGTGTTCTCTCACCTGTTCTCAACATGCCAATTTCTGATTCTAAGAGACAAAGAGTCTTGGTAGCATCTTGCGTGCTTTATTCTGAGGTTAGTATTTTCATCTTTTAACATTTTGATTCTTGCTTTCTGTGTTAGACTGTTATCCATAGTATGTGTCATTTGTCTTTCTTTTGTGCACAACCATTGTAGTTACCATAGTACAACATCTGGTCAGGTATACCATGCTGTTGGCATAGAACAAAAGCCTCTTCGTAAACAGTACCTTGAGGCTATTTTACCACCATTTGTTGCTGTCTTAAGGAGGTGGCGACCCCTTTTGGCTGGAATTCATGAACTTGCAACTGCTGATGGTTTGAATCCCCTTACTGTGGATGATCGTGCACTAGCTGCTGATGCCCTTCCAATTGAGGTAATTTAATGTGCATATGTTTCTATGTACACCCACTGAAATAGATGTATGTGCATGAATTATGCATACACATTTGCATATGTGGACTATAATAAAGATGTAGTCATGCGTATGTGCATGTATTGTTCTCATTCCTTCCATTTTTAAAATGTGATGGGATTTATCTACTATAAGTTTGGGTTTCTTTCTATATTATTACTGTCATCTTTTCATAAAAATTTCTGCTACGAACTTGAGTAATGAGGGATTTTCATTAACTGAGTGCTAACTATAAAAAATGGAACACTGTTGAATTTGTATGTTCTCTTGTTTCTGTCATTTAGTTATATATCTCTCTACTTGTTTGCTTGTCTCTTCAATAATGGATGTACAAGAAAGTTCAAGTGTTCTGCTAAAAGTGAGCTTCTTTATGATGCTAAATTGCTAATCTTCTATTCGTTTATATGATTTTGCTGCATTAATTTAGTTATGCATCTGACATTTCTTTCAGGCTGCTGTTGCTATGATATCTCCAGCCTGGGCTGCTGCTTTCGCATCTCCACCTGCTGCAATGGCCTTGGCTATGATTGCAGCTGGTACTTCAGGTGGTGAAAGCCATGCTCCTTCAACAAATGCTCATCTTAGGCGTGATACCTCATTGCTGGAACGCAAACAAGCTAGGCTTCATACATTTTCAAGCTTTCAAAAACCTTTAGAAGTCCCTAACAGAACACCACCCCTACCCAAGAACAAAGCTGCTGCTTTGGCAGCTGCGCGTGATCTTCAACGATTTTCAAGGATTGGTTCTGGAAGAGGTCTTAGTGCTGTAGCAATGGCTACATCTGCACAGCGAAGGAGTGCTAGTGATATGGAGCGAGTTAAGAGGTGGAATATTACTGAAGCAATGGGAGTAGCCTGGATGGAATGTTTGCAGCCAGTTAATACAAAATCGGTGTATGGGAAAGATTTTAATGCTTTGTCATATAAATTTATTGCTGTTCTTGTTGCCAGTTTTGCCCTAGCAAGGAATATGCAACGGTCTGAGGTTTGTTTGCTAATTATTGCTATGGTTTTCAGATTATATTGAGATACTGCGTGTAAAATATTTCTTGTTTGCCAGATTGACAGGCGTGCTCAAGTAGATATAATAACTCGGCATCAAATCTGTACGGGAATTCGTTCATGGCGCAAACTTATTCGCCAGTTAATCGAGATGAGAAGTCTTTTTGGGCCTTTTGCAGATCATTTATACAGCCCGCCTCGTGTATGTTGTGATATAACTCAATACATTGTCATTACCAAACTTGCATTCTTTTTAGCTTCTCATCTCCCTGTCTATAAATTCTCTTTTAAAGAGTATAAGGAAAGACTCTTGGAAGATGTGCATTGCTTGCTGTTGTTGGGTGTATATGCCTGGAACAAAATTTAGAATTCAAAACAGAAAGTTTAGCCTTTTCTTACTTGTGCCCCTAGCATTTACGTGGGGGGCTTTTGGTTTTGCTGAAGAATTGGACTGCTCTTTTGAGCGGATGCTCTGATTTTTCTGTTTATGTTTTCTTTTCTTTTTTAGGATGTTCTTGGAGGATTTCTTATCTGCCCAACTCATGTTCTCTTCTATTAAAATCTTATCAAAATATAAAATTTTATTTTTATGATTCATTTTACCGTGCTAATTATTTTATAATTTTCTAGGTTTTCTGGAAGCTAGATTTTATGGAAAGTTCTTCCCGGATGAGAAGATATTTGAAGAGGAATTACCGAGGGTCTGATCATTTAGGTTCTGCAGCCAATTATGAGGATTATTCGGGGGAGAATAATGATCAGAGCACTCCAATTTTGTCAGCAGAAGCAATCCCAATTGAGGGTGTAAATGAAGACGAAGAACAGGTGGAAGTTGAGAATTTGGATGCTAGGGTCGATGATTTTGAAGATAAAGTAGCGAATCGGCATATATTTTCTGAAGCAGCTGAGCAAAATGTACAGGCATCTTTAGAATCCAGTGCTACTCAACTTGCAAGTGATGAAGGTGTTGTTCAGAGTTCTTCAGCCATTGCACCTGGGTATGTGCCGAGTGAACTTGATGAAAGAATTGTTCTCGAGCTGCCATCATCAATGGTCCAGCCACTTAGAGTTGTACAGGGAACCTTCCAAGTAAGTTTAATGGGTTTAATTTAAAAGTAATTTATAATTTTTACAATGATGTATTTTTTTTTTGGGGTACATTTATTTATTTTTGGATAAAAGAAGAAATTCATTAAGATGAAGAGAAGACGATTACAAAGAGTTAGGAAGATAAGAGATCCTCCTTACAAAATCAAAAAAGAGGACAAACAAAGAAAAATACATCTATGAAGCAAAGCTGTCCAATCTCAGAACATTTTTGTTAGAGAAATCTCTTTAAAAAGACCATGGGCTTTATACCAAATAGAAGCCAAGCACCTAATCTTATCCCTAAGGAGCTGCTCCTCCAAAGAAATCTCCTTAAAGATGCGAGAATTATGATACAACCAAATACACTGAAGAGTGGCATAGATTGCACATTGCTACAAGGAGGATCTGGCTTCTTTCCTTCTCCCAAAAGCAGTAAAGCTGAACAGAAACCGATCCAAGGATCTAGGGCAAACCCAGCACTCTCCAAAAATACCAAACAAAGCATTCCATAAAAAAACATCTACATAACAATGCAAGAACAAATGGGGAACCGATTCTGAGCTCGCACCACACTTAACACACATTAGGGGAAATAGCCTTATGTGGCCTATGAACCTGCTACATGTCATTGGTATTAATTCTATTAAGCACTGCTGTCCAAATAAAGGACTTAACCTTAGAGGGAGCTTTGGACTTCCCAAATGGGTTTATCAAGGTGGAATGAAGCTCTATTCAACAAATGGGTTAGGAATTGAAAGTAAGATTTACACGAAAACACCCCAAAAGGGTCAAGAGACCAAACCCTTTTATCTGGGCTAGAGGACAAAAGGACAGAATCAAGGAGACACGAGTGTTTCCAATTTAGGGGACTCCCTATCGTTTAAGTTATGAAAAAAGTGATACGTGTGAATGCCTCCGCTGGTAGTAAAACTATATCCTGATGATATTGCTTATATGTAAATATAGATTTTGTGAGAACTGTGTATGTATCTATTCCATGTTGTAGCCACTTTGAGGTTTATTAAATTGGTGGAATTTTAAGATGGCTGATGGTAGAAAAAAGAGCAGAAGAAAAATTCAAAAAAAAAAATGAGTGAGGAGAAAAATAATATTGGTGAAAGTTTTCAGTCGTTTTATCAATTGATAAATAATTTCTTGAAAATAATAATATATTAAAAAATGGTTGTTGACATTTGTTTACATTTTGGTTTTGGTGGATACCTTTAGTTTGGATTATGTTCCATTTAATTGATGTCAAAAGTAATCAAGAACTTACAAAGTGGTTTTGAAGTAGTTTTGAAGTAGCTTCTTGGGTCGTCAGCATATTTTGCAACAAATAGTAGTTATTGGTTGCAATTTTTATATCTGAATATTGGCTTTTGGATGCCCCTTTTTTTATAATGGAAGAAATTCATTAAGACAAAAATAAAAAATTACAAAGAGTTGGGAGGATAAGGAATCCTTCTTAAGGTAAGAGCACAAGAGAACATTAATGGAGCAAGGCTGCCCAATCCCTCAACAAATCTGTTAGGGAAACCCCATTAAAAAGCCATTTGCTTTACACCAAATTGAAGCTAAACACCTAATCTATCCTTATCCCAAATCAAGTGTTGTGTAATAGAAACCTTAAAATTACGAGAATTACGCTTGAACCAAATGCACCATAGTGTAGCATAGGTTGCACATTGCCACAAAAATTTTCCTTCTTTACTTCTGCCAAAGCCATGAAATTAGATCATCAAAAATCTTAGAATTTGAAGAATATGAATATTGTGTATTATTTCTCATCACTAATAGAATGTTTACAATGAAGATTATATAGAGGCAGCAACTGTACATTAAACTAGTCTAGAAAATAAGCAACAATAAAAGACACTAAAAACATGAAAACATGGGAACAAAGAGGCCACTGTCCAATAGAGGCCACCGTCCAACGAAGGCCACGGTCCAACACTCCCCCTCAAGCTGGTGAATATGCATTCTCCATTCCCAGCTTAGATACAATCGTCTGAAATGCTGGACTACTCAACCCTTTTGTAAGTACATCAGCAAGCTGACCTTGTGTAGACACATAAGGTGTACAGATTAAACCACTCTCTAGTTTTCTTTGATAAAATGTCTGTCAACCTCAATATGCTTTGTCCGATCATGTTGTATCGGATTATGAGCTATGTTGATTGCAGACTTATTATCACAATAAAGTCTTATCGGACCATCCCACTTGATCTTCAGATCTTCAAGAATAATCTTCAACCATAGTAGTTCACACACACCTTGAGTCATAGCACTGAATTCTGCCTCCGCACTAAATCGTGCTAACACATTCTGTTTTTTACTTCTCCAAGTCACCAGATTTCCACCAAGAAAAGTGCAATATCCTATAGTTGATTTTCTGTCCACTGGTGATCCAGCATAATTCGCATCAGTGTATGCCTCAAGTACCACACCTGCATTTCTTTTAAATAATATGTCTTTTCCTGGTGTTCCCTTAAGGTACTGTAATACTCGATATGCTGTTCGCAAATGAGTTTCTTTTGGACTATGCATGAATTGACTAATCACACTTATTGCATATGCTATATCTGCCCGTGTTTGGGATAGATAGATAAGTCTTCCCACCAGACGCTGGTACATTTCTTTATCAACTACAGCATCTTCCTCTGCCTGTCCAAGTTTCATATTAGGATCTATAGGAGTACTTGCTGGTTTGCATGCTGTATGACCTGTCTCTTTTAGGAGATCCATAACATATTTTTGTTGGGAGATGAATATACCTTTCCTAGAATGAGCAACCTCAATTCCAAGAAAGTATTTTAACCTTCCTAATGCTTTAATCTCCAGTTCCTTGGCTAAGCACTGACTCTGAATATGTTTCTCCTTAGCATCATCTCATGTTACTATTATGTCATCAACATACACCAAGAGAGCTGTAACTCCCCCTGAAGGAGAGTGTTTAACAAACAGTGTGATCCCCTTGGCTTTGTTTGTACCCCATAGCCAACATGATTCTAGCAAACCTTTCAAACCATGCTCGCGGTGATTGCTTGAGGCCATATAAGGCCTTTTTTAACTTACACACAGTATTAGCATGCAAATTCCTCCCATATCCTGGTGGGACCTCCATGTAGACTTCTTCTTTGAGATCTCCATGTAAGAAAGCATTCTTGACATCAAACTGTTGTAAATCCCTACCATAATTAGCTGCCAATGCCAATAATACCCGAACTATGTTCATCTTTGCAACTGGTGCAAAAGTCTCTTGGTAATCAATTCCATAAGTTTGGGTATACCCTTTGGCAACTAATCGTGCCTTGTACCTCTCTATGGATCCATCTGCTTTATATTTCACAGTATACACCCATTTACAACCCACAATTTTCTTTCCTGCCGGTAACTGCACTAGCTCCCAAGTTTTATTCTTTTCCAATGTCTCCATCTCCTCATTCATGGCTTGATTCCATTTTCCATTGGACAAGGCATCAGGTAGGGTGGTAGGGATGATAATGGTATTTAGGCTTATAAGGAAGGCTTTATGGGATGGTGAAAAATTCTCAAAGGACAAGAAGTGTGCAAGAGGATATAGTGGCTTTTTTGTGCACTCTCTAGTTCCTTTCCGGATGGCTATAGGAAGATTTTGGTCACTACTATCAACATGAAATTTAGTTTCATCTTGCAATGAAGGGTTAGAAACTATTACCTCATTCGAAGGCTCCGAGGTGGACTCTTGGGCCTGCACAGGTTCAGGAATAGCCATCTTCCTTCTTGTGAACACCTTGCCTTTGCCATACCTTACATTCTCAAGAGCAGACTCAGCCACTGAGTCAAGAATGGTTTTGGACACAGGTTCAAAAGGAGTGACTTCAAGAAGAGGATTAGGGATAACAGGAAGGTCATGAGGAGGACCATTAGACACAGGAAGTAAGGACAAGTCAAGCAGGAAATCTTCCTTATCTTCCTTCATTGACTTCTCTCCTTGAAGATAAGGATGGGAAAAATAGGGTTCTTCTTCACTGAATGTAACATACCTGGAGACATAGAATTTTTTGGATGGAGGGTGATAACACTTGTACCTTTTTTGGGTCGAAGAATAGCCCACAAATATACATTTTAGAGCCCTCGGGTCAAGTTTCCCCCTGTTTGGACTGTGAACATGGACAAAAGAGACACATCCAAAAATTTTAGGAACAAGATTATTGGAAGTGTGTAGATTAGGATAAAAGGTGGAGAGGACATCCATAGGACTCTTGAACCTCAGGACTTTAGTGGGCAAGCGATTTATAAGATGAGTAGCTGTTAGAACAGCTTCCCCCCAGAATGACTTAAGGACATTTCTCTGAAACAATAAGGCTCGGGTTTTTTCAAGAAGATGACTGTTTTTTTGCTCTACTATCCCATTTTGTTGTGGGTTATGGACACAAGATGATTCATGGATTATTCCTTCTTTCTGAAAAAAATGCATAAGAGTTTGATTAAAGTAGTCCTTAGCATTATCAGATCTAAATTGTTTAATACCCACCTTAAATTGATTTTTAATCATGGAACAAAAATTTAGGAGAACAGTACTAATATCAGACTTGTGTTTGAGCAAAAAAATCCAGGTAACACATGTACAGTCAGCAATAAAAGACACAAACCATCTTGCTCCAAAGACACTAGGAATGGAAGAAGGACCCCAAACATCACTGTGAATAAGAGAAAAAGGAACAAAACTTCTTGTATCACTAATTTGAAAATTAACACGCTTATGTTTAGCAAGTTCACATACTTCACAATGAAATTGTTCAACATCAAGACCTTTAAACAAAGAAGGAAAAAGACTCTTCACAACAAAAAAAGATGGATGACCTAATCTACGGTGAACAAGCCAAATTTTGTCTTTTTTGGTTGAAAGAAGTTCTGAGATAAAAGAATATAGGTGTTCAAGTCCACTCTTGGTCCTGTTTACCTGAGAAAGTGCTTCAAGGAGGTAGAGGCCACCTTGCTCCCTAGCACGTCCAATCATCTTCCCCGAATCCTTGTCCTGAAAAACACAATGATCATTGGAGAAAACCACTTTGCAAGATAAATCTTTAATTAATTTCTAAACAGAAATCAGATTTGTGGTCAGTTTAGGGACATGAAGGACATTTTTTAAGGTCACTAGGGGTCTTAGTTGGACATCTCTTACATCGGTTACAGTGGTCAAGGAACCATCAGCTGTGGATATTTTCTTACTGCTTGGGCATGGAGAATAGGTGTAAAATATTGTGGGGTTGTTGGTCATATGGTCTGTGGCTCTTGAATCCGTAATCCAGGAGTTGGTAAAAATTATACCCGAGACATTGAATTTAATGGAAAAGGTAACTTACCCGAATAAGTCAAAAAACAAGTACCTGGAAGCTTTTCAAGGCTGTGTAGAGAGACAGTTGAGACCTCACCTTTGGTTGACATCGTAAGAGACAAGTAGTAGAGTCAAGGCAGAGAAACAGACGTTACCAAAGGGACAGAACTGTAACAAATGTAAATTCTGGCCAAACAGAGAAGGTGAATGAATGAGCTCACTATCCAAACAGCCTTGGACGGAAAAAAAGGAATGGGTTTATGTTATGGGTACTGTTTAGGTACTGTTATGGATACTGTTATGGTACTGTTTAGATACTGTTTGGGTGGCGATGAAGGCCGAAAAAGGAATGTTCAGCAAAAAGGCAATGAATGCCAAAAACACAGTTTGGTTGACAATGAAGGCCGATTGAAAAAAAAAAACTCAACGGAAAACAGAGACAGTCCTAGATCGGAACTGCTCTGATACAATCTTAGAATTTGAAGAATATGAATATTGTGTATTATTTCTCATCACTAATAGAATGTTTACAATGAAGATTATATAGAGACAACAGTTGTACATTAAACTAGTCTAGAAAATAAGCAACAATAAAAGACATTAAAAACAATGTCTACACTAAAAACATGAAAACATGGGAACAAAGAGACCACTGTCCAACAAAGGCCACCGTCCAACAAAAAATTCGTCCACGGACCTAGGACACACCAAACATTCACGAAAAAGGCCAAAATATGGAATCATAGAGAAACAACAGCAGAACAGTGTAAGAACTAAGAACAGATGTGGAACCGATTCTGGGCACGTACCATACATAACACGCATATCAGGGGAAAGGGCCTTATGCAGCCCTGCAACATGTCATTAGTAAACTGTTTGCAAACATGGATAATGTGATCACAATTATAATTTTTGTTTGGTAAGTACTCTGGCCCGTGATACTTTGTTTTGTTTTTTTTTTTTGGGGTACATGATACTTTGGTTTTTATTACTGTCCTTAAAGCCTGAAGTTGATGAAGACTTGCACTCTTATTTTTATCGTGGGAAAGATGCATGAAGGATTTTAAATTGTTTTCTTGGCTTAGGTATTGTAATTGCACTAGTGTGAATTACCACTGTCTTATTGTAGGTAACAAGTAGGAGGATAAATTTTATGGTTGATAACAATGAGACCAGCACTGCAAGGGATGGTTTGAATTTCAGTTCTGAGGCAGGGGACCAAGAAAAGGATCGCAGCTGGTTAATGTCATCTCTTCATCAAATTTATAGCCGAAGGTGAATTCATTTTGTTGGCTGTTTATTATCTTTTTATTCTATTATATGTACATGTTGTCATTTAGATTATGATGAATATGTATTGACGTAGGTGATATTTGCCTATTAGTGATAGTTTTTAGATAGTTTTAGTTTCACCATTAAAATTGTTTAGTCTTCTCTGCTTTCCTTGAACTTCGTTGGGCTAGAGATGATTTTTAGGGGCAAATCTCAGTCCTTAGACTTGCTAGTGGACATGATAATCTTTCTAGCTTTGGTTTGGTGCTTGGCTTATGATTTCTTTCAAGGAGTCTCCTAGATGGACATGCAAACGGATTGCAAAACTCTTTTCTATTAATGAGTTTGTTTACATTTTTGCTTTTCTTGTGTTTCTTGGCTAAGGAGGATATCCTTTATTTCTTTCTACCATAGCTGTATGACCCAGACTGACCTGGCCGATTGGACTGGGAAACTTGCGACCCAGTCTCTGGGCTGGTCCAGTCCTTGCTCATGATGAGTTTTCACAGTGAACTGGTCAAACCCGAGTGTCCTGTTGATCTGCCTAGACCGGTCTGACATTTTTTAAAAATAAATATAAAATATTTCAAAAAGGCTACTTGTAGGTGTTGGTTATTATAGATAATATCTCTTACCCCCCAATTTATTTATTTTTTTTGGGGGGGGGGGAGAGAAAATTGGGGGAATGGAATGGTATGTAGTGGGATGGACTCCCTAATTCCATTCCATTCCATCCTATGTTAAAAGAATCCAAACAATGGAATTAACTCATTACCATTCCATTTCATTCCCCTCCTTCTCATCCCTTTCCATCAATCCATACAAGGCCCGAGGCTCTGTTCCTAGAGGTTTCTGTGGAAAAAACAGAATGAATATTCTGACTGATTTTTCTTACTTTCATTGAGACAGTAGTATGATATATATACAGGATACTAAGCACTAAATTAGGAAGTCAATCAACCTATTCTAGGCTAGAATCCCTTTGAGGGATTTACCCTAATTACAGTCATAAATACAGATTTACAATCATAACTACAGATTGATATGATATATTTACATTCCTAAAGAAGGAATAAAATCCCACACTCCCCCTCAAGCTGGTGAATAGGTATTTGCCATTCCCAGCTTGGATACAAATCCTTCAAATGCTGCACTGCCTAATCCTTTAGTGAGAATATCCGCAAGTTGCCCTTGTGTAGGTACATACGGAGTACATATTAGTCCACTATCCAACTTCTCCTTGATGAAATGTCTTTCTATTTCAATATGCTTAGTTCGATCATGTTGAACTGGATTGTGTGCTATGCTGATTGCTGATTTATTGTCACAATAACTCATAGGTTCTTCCCACTTTATCTTCAGATCTTCTAAAATAATTTTAAGCCAAAGGAGCTCACATATGCCTTGTACCATAGCACGAAATTCTGCCTCAGCACTAGAACGTGCCACCACACTCTGTTTTTTACTTTTCCATGTCACAAGATTACCACCAAGGAAAGTGCAATATCTGGTAGTAGACCTCCTATCAACAATTGACCCTGCATAGTCAGCATCAGTATATACTTCAAGATTTATATTCCCATTTCTTTTGAACAAAATTCCCCTTCTTGGAGTACCTTTAAGGTACTGTAAAATCCTATGTGCAGCCTGTAAGTGAACTTGTTTTAGACTGTGCATGAATTGACTAATTAGACTTACTCCATAAGCAATATCGGGTCTGGTGTGAGACAACTAAATAAGCCTACCAACCAAACGTTGATACATCTCCTTGTCTACTGCAGCATCTTCTTCAGCACTATCGAGTTTTATGCTTGGGTCTACACTAGTAGTAACAGGCTTACATGTTGTTTTACCTGTTTCTTTGAGTAAATCAGTGATATATTTCTGCTATGAAATAAAAATTCCTTGTCTGGAACGTGCCACTTCAATCCCTAGGAAATATTTGAGTTTTCCCAAGGTTTTTATCTCAAACTCCTTGGCCAAACACTGACGTACAGTTTGCTGTTCCTTCTCATCATCTCCAGTCAATATAATGTCATCCACATACACTAATACCACTGTTACTCCCCCTGAAATAGAATGTTTAAGGAACAATGTATGGTCCCCTTGACTCTGTTTATACCCCAAGGTTGTCATAACTCTAGTAAACCTTCCAAACCAAGCTCTAGGTGATTGTTTCAGCCCATACAAGGCCTTTTTTAACCTGCATACTGTGTTGGCAGCCATATTCTTGTCATATCCTGTAGGTAATTCCATGTAAACTTCTTCTTCAAGGTCTCCATGCAAGAAGGCATTTTTCACATCTAATTGTTGTAACTCCCAACCATAATTGGCAGCAAGAGACAAAATTACCCGAATTGTATTCATCTTTGCAACCGGGACAAAGGTCTCTGAATAATCAATCCCATAGGTTTGTGTAAACCCTTTGGCAACCAGCCTAGCTTTGTATCTCTCAATTGACCCATCAGCCTTGTATTTTATTGTATACACCCATTTGCACCCTACCGGCCTTTTTCCTGCTGGTAGAGTAACTAACTCCCAGGTCTTATTCTTCTCCAATGCCTCCATTTCTTCACACATAGCTTGTTTCCATTTTTCCATTAGATAAAGCCTCAGATAGGGAAGTGGGTATAGATGTTTAGGTTCACAAGGAAGGTTTTATGGGTTGGAGAGAAATTTTTAAATGATAGGTAATTTGAGAGTGGGTATAATGGTTGCTTGGTGCATTTTCTGGTTCCTTTTCTAAGGGAAATTGGGAGGTCCAAGTCATTATTTTCAATCTCATCATGTAAAGTTGGAGAATCAGAAATAATTACCTCATTTAAAGGAGACTCTTGGAGCTGTGTAGGTTCTGGAATGGCCTTAGATCTTCTAGTATACATCAAACCTTTTCCAAATCTCATATCAAGTTGGTTAGCCTCCTCAGATTCGGATGCAGCTGCTGGTTGCAGTGGAGTTGAACCTGATTCAGTTGGTTTATCTTCCTGTTCAGTAAGGTTAGGGGTTCTAGAAAGGCTAGGGAACTCAAAATTTTCAACATTTTAGAGCCCTAGGATCAAGTTTCCCCCTATCTTGGCTATGGATATGAACAAAGGACACACACCCAAATATCCTAGGTTTCAAATTATTGGTAGTTGAAATATTTGGATAAAAAGAGGACAAAACTTCCATAGGACTTTTGAACCCTAAGACTCTAGAGGGTAGTCTGTTAATTAGGTATGTTGTGGTAAGAGTGGCTTCCCCCCCATAAGGTTTTTGGGACATTTTTCTGATACAATAGTGCCCGAGTTTGTGTTAGAAGGTGCCCATTTTTCCTCTCTGCAACCCCATTTTGTTGTGGTGTTTTGACACAAGAAGACTCATGAATGATACCTTCTCTTTGACAAAAAGAAGTAAGGTTCTGATTAAAGAAATCTTTGGCATTATCAAACCTAAGCTTCTTGATAGCCACCCCAAACTGATTTTTTACCAGAGAGACAAAATTTTGAAAAACAATGCATACTTCAGACTTCTGTTTAAGTAAGAAAACCCAAGTAACCCGTGTACAATCATCTATGAAAGTGACAAACCATCGAGCACCAGACACAGTGGGAATGACAGAGGGACCCCATACATCAGAATGAATAAGATAAAAGGGAAGTGTGCTCTTTTCATTACTAATAGGAAAGGGTACACGCTTATGCTTAGCCATTTCACACACCTCACAATGAAAACTCTCAACATCCAAATTGGTAAATAAAGAAGGAAATAGAATCCTAAGGGTCCTAAAAGCAGGATGTCCTAGACGATAATGATAAAGAAAAACTTTCTCCTTATTGGATAGCAGGGAGTCTGTCATGAATGACTGATGTAGGCAGTCCTTGGCAATTCCATCTGTCTCCTCCAGGTAGTAAAGGCCATTCCATTCCCTAGCACGTCCAATCATCGTCTCCAAAACCTTGTCTTGAAATACACAATGATTGCTGTCAAAAATTACATTACATGACAAGTCTTTTGTAAGCTTTTGTATAGAAACAAGATTGGTGGATAATTTTGGGACATGGAGCACATTGTTCAGGGTTATTGAAGGATTAATGTGGATGTCTCCTAGGCCAGCTACGGTTACAAGGGTTCCATCGGCTGTAGCAATTTTCTTATTGCTAGGACAAGGTGAGTATGTGGAAAAGTGTTTGGAGGAGGGTGTCATGTGATCTGTTGCACCTGAATCTAGTATCCAAAAATTTTGGGAGGGGGCTTCTAAGACATTTAATCCAAAGGAAAATGGAAGCTTACTGGAGTATGCCAAAGTACAAGTACCTGGTGGTTTTTCCAGACTCATAAGGAAGGCTCTCACCCTGTCTATCTCTTCCTGATTGAGAATAGTAGATTCGGTCTTGCTTCCTTCACCTTTTTCAGCAATAGCAACCTGAGCATGTCCACCCTTCAGTGCAGGTTCCCCTCTTTTGCTACATTCACGGGCAGCAGGTTTCCCATGTAGTCTCCAACACTTCTCCCGGGTGTGGCGTGGCTTGTTGCAATAGGCGCACCACAATGCATCCTTCTTCTTCTCTACTGCATATGCTGGAATGCGTTTAGAATGTTCAGCCACCAATGCTGAACTTTCAATGGCTGGGGTATCCAACATCAAACTCCTCCTGCTTTCTTCACCTCGAACCATAGCCACCACTTCATTGAGACATGGGAGATCAGATTTTCCTAAAATCTGAATTCTGACTTGATCATATTCAAGATTCTAACCAACCAAAAAATCATAGACCCTGTCCTGCTCAATGAACTTCTTCAGAATAGCTGCATCAGCGGGGCAATTGGTTTTGATCACTCTATAATGATCCAATTCCATCCATAGAGACTTCAAGTGATTTGCATATTCGGTGACTGATTTGTTCCCTTGCTTTGCGGCTACTGTCTTCACCTTTACTTCATAAACCTAAGCTGCATTCTTGGCTTTGGAATTGTTGAGAGAGAGAAAGAAAAAGAAAGACATATACTGAACCGTGTGTCTCAACTACACAACGGAGACTGAATATATATTCAATAAGTAATAAATAATTACACAATATACATGATGTGGGACTAACAACTGTACTACTAATTTACACCTAATTACATATATTTCCAACACTCCCCTTCAAGCTAGAGCATATAAACCATATGCACCAAGCTTGTTACATAAATAACTTATTCGTGGACCTCTCAGGGACTTGGTGAAGACATCTCTAGCCGATCATTTGAGTTGACAAAGTTTGTGATGATGTCTCCGATAGAATCTTTTCCCGATGAAATGACAATCGACCTCGATATGTTTGGTCCTTTCATGGAACACTGGATTGGAAGCTATATGCAATGCAAAGCTGACTTGATTGTCACATATGAGTGTTATTTTCATAACCTCACCAAATTGAAGTTCTTTGAGGAGTTGTTTCAACCAAGTGAGTTCAAGTGGTCGATCGAGGCCATAGCTCGATATTCTCGCTTCAAAGACTAGATCTTGCAACAACATTTTGCTTCTTACTTTTCAAGAAACTAAGTTGCCTCCGATGAGTACACAATACCCAGAAGTGGATAGTCCGTCAAGAGGAGAACCCGCCACAAGATCTCGAGTATCAACGACCTGAGTATGTCCCTTATCTTCATAGATGAGACCTCTTCCGGGAGCTCCCTTAATGTATTTGAGGATTCGTATCACTGCATCCCAGTGGTCCTCACAAGGAGAGTTTAGGAATTGGCTAACCACACTGACTGCAAAAGAGATGTCAGGCCGAGTAACAGTGAGGTAGTTTAACTTCCCAACTAATCTCCTATACTTTCCCGGATCCGATAGAGGCTCCCCCTGATTTGGTAGGAGTTTGACATTTGGATCCATGGGAGTATCAACTGGCTTGGCATTCAACAATCATGTTTCTTCAAGGATATCCATAGCATACTTTCTTTGAGACACTACTATACCATCCTTGGATTGAGCTACCTCAACCCCCAAGAAATATCGTAGTTTACCCAAGTCTTTGGTCTGAAAGTGAAGAGAGAGATGTTGTTTTAACTCACATATGCCATGGTGGTCACTTCCAATGATGACTATGTCGTCAACATACACAACTAGATAAATGCAGCCTTGGGCTGCGTGGCGATAAAACACAGAGTGATCTGCTTCACTTCGAATCATACCAAATTGCTGAATCACAATGTTGAATTGTCCGAACCAGGCTCTAGGAGACTGTTTGAGACCATAAAGAGACCTGTGGAGACGACATACCAGGCTAGAAGACTCCCCCTGAGCAACAAATCCAGGAGGTTGCTCCATATATACCTCTTCTTCTAGATCACCATGCAGAATGCATTTTTAATATCAAGTTGATGAAGAGGCCAGTGTCGAATGGCAGCAATGGACAAAAACAACCGGACAGAAGCCATTTTAGCCACAAGAGAGAAGGTATCCCCATAATCTAAGCCAAAAATCTGTGTATACCCTTTCGCCACAAGACGGGCTTTGAGACGATCAATTTTACCATCAGTACCCATCTTGACTGTATAAAGCCACCAACAACCAACAACAAATTTCTCAGGAGGAAGAGTAACCAGTTCCCAAGTACCACTGTTGTGAAGCGCACTCATTTTATCAATCATTGCTTGTCTCCATCCGGGATGGGACAAGGCATCACCTGGAGATTTAGGGATGGAAACAGAAGACAAGGAAGAAAGACAAGCAAAGTACAAAGAAGAAAGGCGGTGATAAATTAAAGCAATATAATGAGGAGAAGAATTACGAGTAGACCGGATACCTTTTCGCAGGGCAATGGGAAGATCAGAGTCGTCTGACAAAGTCTTGAGCTGGTAAATGAGTTGGTTCCGGAGAAGAGTCCGCAATGACCTCAGTAGCAGTATCCAGAGGAGGGACACGGGGTACAGGAGGTTGTGGTCGGCGGTGATAAGTGTGGAAGAAACGATCAGTGGTGCTGGGGATCTGTATGGGTAGAGGGTGGGGCGGTTCAGACTCGACAGTGACAGGGACAAGAGGAACCGGAAGGAACGTAGAGATTGACTCGGGAGGCGAAGGAGACGACTCAAAGAAGGGTACAGACTCGAAGAAAGTAACATCAGCCGAGATAAGGTAACGTCGTAGAGTAGGAGAATAACAACGATAACCTTTTTGGGACCGAGTGTAACCAAGGAAGACACATTTGAGGGATCGGGCTGTAAGTTTGTCTAGACCAGGAGAGAGATTATGGACAAAACAAGTGGACCCGAAGACATGAGGCGGAAGAGAATGAAGAGGCTGATGTGGAAACAAGACAGAATGAGGGACCCGGTTATCAAGCACAGAGGATGGCATGCGATTAATAAGGTAGCATGCAAGAAGGGACAACATCACCCCAAAAACGAAAGGAACCCGACTATGGAGTAAGAGGGTCCGAGTTGTTTCAATAAGGTGTCTATTTTTACGTTCAGCTACCCCATTTTGTTGAGGTGTATAGGCACAAGATGTTTGGTGAAAAATGCCATGAGAAGCCATAAAAGTCTGAAATTGATGAGATAAGTATTCACTAGCATTATCACTGCGCAGAGTACGAATAGGAACACCAAATTGAGTTTTAATTTCTTGATAAAACTTTTGAAATATGGAGAATAACTCAGACCTGTTTTGCATTAAAAATAACCAAGTACATCGAGAGTAATCATCAATAAAGGTAACAAAATACTTGGACCGTAAAGTAGAAATAGTACGACTAGGACCCCATATATCAAAATGAACTAAGGTAAAAGGAGACGCAGCTCGAGTACCAAAACGATCAGGAAACGGACTACGGGTGTGTTTCCCTAATTGACATGACTCACAAGGAAGACTCGATAACTTGGAGAGGCTCGGCACCATTCTCTGTAGTTTAGCAAGGCTAGGATGACCCAACTGAGCATGGATGGTAAGAGGGGAATCTGTGGCAGAGCAAACATGAGAAGGGTTGGAGAGCTGGTAGAGGCCATGGGACTCATATTCGGTGCCAATCATCCATCCCGAACTCCGGTCCTGCAGAGAAACAGAATCTTTAGTGAAAGTAATGGAACAATCAAGAGAACGGGTTAAACGACTAATAGAAAGTAAATTAAAAGGACACCCAGGAATATAGAGAACCGAATCAACAGTGAGGGAAGGTAGGGGATTAGCAGTGCTAATCCCTTGAGATTGTGTCTGAGAACCATTAGCTGAAGTAACCATAGGCAAATAACCAGAAGTAGAGAGTTGAGAAAACAAAGCCTTATTACCAGAAATGTGGTCGGATGCACCAGAATCAAGAACCCAAGGGCCAAGGGATAGTGACTGAGAGAGACAAGCATAGGAATTACCGGTGTGCGCAATGAAACAAGTGGAACGGAGAGGACCGACGCCGCTCAAACCACTTAGAAATTTTGCATAATCAATGGGAGAGGCTCTAGGTGGTTCGAAGGCTCAAGAGTGTCGGTGGAGTAGACGTGCAACATTAGCAATACGGGGAGGACGGCCATGTAAAGTCCAACATTTATCAATGGTGTGACCCAGGCGATGACAATGATCACATTTCGGACGAGGTTTGGAACCTGAGTGACCCCCACGGGAACGGCCACGACTGTTGGTCTGAGAGGCAAGGGCAGATGTGTCACCGGTGATGGGAGCAACAAGAGAATCAGTACTGTGCTTAGCTGGAACTCGAAGCAAGGTAGAACACGTCGCAGAAAGAGTGGGAACAGTAGGAGATCCCAAAATCTGATCACGGATGGTGGAGTAATCCGCAGGTAAACCATAAAGGCCCAAAAGCATGAAGAAGGTGTTCCGTTGTTCAAGTTCCTTCGCCGGGGTATCTGCTGGAGGCAACAGTTCATTGAAATCGTGGAGAGCACCATGAAGTCTGCCCAAGTAGGTAGACATAGAGCCATCAAACCTCCTCGGGGCAATAAGACTCATAAGATCATGACAAACCCCATACAATCGCTGAGTATCATTGGTGTAGAGGACCTTGGCCAACGCGCCCACACAGATTCACATGTCAAATGAGCTCGAAAAATCTGCTTCAAAGAGGAGTGGATGGTGGACTTAAGCACACTGCACAACTGAGCATCAATCTTTTTCCACCTGGGACGGTCGGCTTCAGGCACAGAATCAACCTTGGTAGTGAGATGATTCTTGTACCCTTGACCGGTAAGCCAAAGTTTGACGTCGGAGGCCCAAGAATCATAATTAGTGCCATCTAATTTGTCAGTGGAGAGATGGGCACTGATATAATTACTGAAAACACCAGGTTCTACCTTCGGAGCATCTGTAGGACTCAAGGAAGCCATGGATCAGATGACAAATAACCCAAAAACGCAATGAACAGTACCTGAAACGTATACGGAAGGTGTACGACACGTCTTATGGGTGCGGTTGGGGAAGTGGAGGACTGGGCTCAACAGAGGAGAGGCCGGCGACCACGGTGGGACGAACGCGCGGCCGGAGTGAAGCGCGTGGGTGCGAAACGCAGCCCACTGTACTCGCGCGTGTGGGCGCGTGGATGGGCGGCTGGGCCTGTACTTCGGGGATCGGGCCGAGCAGAGGGAGGCGCTCCGAGCGGTGGTGGTGGTGGCCGGAAAGGACGTCGGCGGTGGTGGCCGGAGAGGACGTCAGCGGCGGCGGCAGGGGCTGAGACTGGCCGGAAAGGAGCACGGCAGAGGAGATCCGGTACCCGGAGTGATGACACGGGTTGCCGGAAAAAAAATTTGGCACCGGGGGACAGTGGGTCCTCCGGGTAGGCACGGTTCTAGGATTTGCCTTTCTCTAGGCTCTAGATACCATGTTGAGAGAGAGAAAGAAAAAGAAAGACATATACTGAACCGTGTGTCTCAACTACACAACGGAGACTGAATATATATTCAATAAGTAATAAATAATTACACAATATACATGATGTGGGACTAACAACTGTACTACTAATTTACACCTAATTACATATATTTCCAACAGGAATAAGTTTGTTCCACTGCATCCCATATCTCCTTGGCAGTATTGAGGAACATACAAGTGTCAGTGATCTCTGGATTCATTGTGTTCCATAGCCAAGCCATGATCATAGAGTCCTCTTCATCCCACGCTACAAACTTAGGGCTGTCCTTGCTAGGTCCAGCACCAGTCAGATGACTTATCTTCCCCTTTCCTTCCAGTATTGTACTAACAAGCTGGGACCATTTCAGATAATTTTTTCCATTCAATCAATATGCAGAATGGATGTTCTGCAATTCTCCTTGCTGTTGAGCATCTCCCTGAACATCTACAGCCTGTTTTTCCTCCTTATCTGCCATTGGTGATGATTCTGACCCCAACAACGCAGAAAATCTGCAATTCTGAAATCAGCGGCGGTCAACAGGTGGTCAACATCGGTCAACAGTCAGTCAATGGCGGTCAATGGCGGTCGGCAGCGGTGGTCGGCCTACTGCAATGAAGGCAATCGAAAGTAAGGCGCAATGAAGGCAGCCTTGAGGAAATTGCAGCCGCAATGAAGGCGACCAAATATGGAGACTTCTCTCCTGGATCAAAAACCAGAAGCTCGTGATACCATGTGGAAAAAACAGAATGAATATTTTGACTGATTTTTCTTACTTTCATTGAGACATGTTGAAATAGAGAAAAGAAGAGAGACATATGATGAAACCGCGTGTCTCAACTACACAACGGAGGTTGAATATATACCCAATAAGTAATAACTAATTACACAATTTACATGATGTGGGACTAATAGTTGTACTACTAATTACACGTAATTACATATGTTTACAACAGTTTCCAACACTCCCTCTCAAGCTGGAGCATATAAGTCATATGTACCAAGCTTGTTACAAATATAGTTTATTCGAGGATCTCTCAAAGATTTAGTAAAAAAACATCCGTAGTTGATCATTTGAATTGACGAAGTTAGTGGTGATGTCTCCAGACAAGATCTTTTCTCCGATAAAGTGATATCTATCTCAATGTGTTTGGTCTCTCATGAAATCTTGGATTAGAAGCGATATGCAAAAAGCTTGATTATCACAAATAAGAGTCATTTGCATAACGTTTCCAAACCGAAGCTCTTTAAGAAGCTATTTTAAAAAATGAGCTCGCAAGTAAATAGAGGCCATGGCTCGATATTAACCTCGGCAAGACTTGATCTTGCAACCACATTTTGTTTCTTACTTTTCAGGAAATCAAATTACCCCCAATGGATACACAATAACAAGAAGTAGATCTCCTATCAATAGGAGAACCTGCCCAATCAAACATCGAGTATCCTACAATCTGAGTGTGTCCTTTGTCTTCATAGACAAGGCCTTTTCCTGGAGCTCCCTTAATATATCTGAGAATACGAACCACTGCATCCCAATGCCCTTTACAAGGTGAGTTTAGAAATTGGCTCACTACACTCACAGCAAAGGAGATATCTGGACGAGTAACAGTAAGATAGTTAAGTTTTCCAACCAATCGTCTATATTTTCCTTGATCTGAAAGTGGCTCCCCCTGATCCGGTAAAAGTCTAACATTAGGATCCATAGGGGTGTCAACCGGCTTTGCATTCAATAGTCCTGTTTCCTCAAGAATGTCCATAGCATACTTCCTTTGTGAGATTACTATGCCATCCTTGGCTTGTGCCACTTCAATTCTCAAGAAATAACGAAGTTTGCCAAGATCTTTGGTCTGAAAGTGATGACAGAGATGCTGTTTTAACTGAGTTATACCTTGGTGATCACTGCCGGTGATAACAATGTCGTCTACATATACAATCAAATAGATACAACCTTGGATTGTATGGGTGATAGAAAGACAGAGTGGTCGCCTCACTACGAGTCATACCAAACTCGCGCACCCTAACTGTGATCCTGAATCGACCAAACCAAGCCCGGGGAGATTGTTTGAGACCATACAATGACTTGTGTAGACGACACACAAGGCCAGAAGACTCCCCCTGAGCAACAAACCCTGGTGGTTGCTCCATGTAGACTTCTTCTTCCAGATCACCATGAAGAAAAGCATTCTTGATATCCAGCTGATGAAGGGACCAATGCGAATAGCGGCCATAGATGAGAAAAAGGCGAACAGAAGCCATCTTCGCCCTTTGGGGAGAAAGTGTCGCCATAATCCAAACCAAATATCCGAGTATACCCCTTTGCCACCAAACGAGCCTTTAGGAGATCAAGAGTGCCATCGTGGCCAACCTTGACCGTATAAATCCACTAAGCAACCAACAAGAGACTTCCAGGAGGAAGAGTAACAAGTTCCCAAGTACCACTGCTCTGAAGTGCACACATTTCATCAATCATTGCTTGTCGCCACCCAGGATGAGATAAAGCTTCACCTAGAGATTTAGGAATAGACACAGAAGACAAGGTGGAAAGACAAGCATAATGCAATAAAGAAAGGCGATGGTAACTGAGATTAACATAGTGAGGAGAAGGGTTACGGGTGGATCTAATACCTTTTCGAAGAGCAATGGGAAGGTCTGACGCAGGAGGCAGTGCCGGAGCTGGTAAAGGAGGTGGTGCCGGATGAGAGTCCAAAGGAGCTTCAGTAATTTCTACAACCTCTGATGATGGTGGTGGTAGTGGTGGTGGTTGTGGCCGACAGGGAGAAAACGGCGCCGGAAAGATGTCACGGCAAGGGAGAAAAGTCGGCAAACCGGAAGGGAAACACGGTTAGCCGGAAAAATTTTCACCGGAGGGCAGTGGACCCAACGGGTATGCGCGGTTCTAGGGTTGCCTCTCTTTAGGCTCTAGATACCATGTTGAAATAGAGAAAAGAAGAGAGACATATGATGAAACCGCGTGTCTCAACTACACAACGGAGGCTGAATATATACCCAATAAGTAATAACTAATTACACAATTTACATGATGTGGGACTAACAGTTGTACTACTAATTACACCTAATTACATATGTTTACAACAGTTTCCAACAAGACAGTAGTATGATATATATACAGGATACTAAGCACTAAATTAGGAAGTCAATCAGCCTATTCTAGGCTAGAATCCCTTTGAGGAATTTACCCTAATTACAGTCATAAATACAGATTTACAATCATAACTACAGATTGATATGATATATTTACATTCCTAAAGAAGGAATAAAATCCCACAGTTTCACTGCCTCTACTTGTTGCCTTTTCTGCTATAATTTAAGAAGAAATTTATACAAAAGAGAAATGAAGTACATCTAGGGGCTGGATAAGAAATCCTCCAAAACAGATAAGCCAAAATATGTTTAGAAAAGGGGGGGCTCTAAGTATGAAGCACGGCTTCCCAAAAATACTGTCCATCCACACACACCAAAGGACTACGAAAACTGCACACTACCATAAAATCTTAGTCTCCTTATTTTTACCATAATGTTTGTATTGAACCTTAAAAATTGCTATAGAGTAGAGGGGCACACCTACTGCACTCCGATAATCCTAAAATGGTAATTCCAAAGGAAAGTACCACCTTATAGTGCAAGAATAAGTGGCCTAATAAAGTAGGCATCTTAAACTATTATTCTTGAGTTGAGTAAACTGAATATTTCCTTCTCTAGAGGCTCCTTTTTCCCTTTTTGCTTGATAGTTTTTATTATTGTGCGAAGTTATTGTCCATATGGAGTGTACTTTTTGAAAAAAAATATGTTTTCAGTTGTTTATCAGTATTGGTTCGTGTTACAGATATCTCCTTAGAAGAAGTGCACTGGAGCTATTTTTGGTGGACCATTCGAATTTCTTCTTTGACTTTGGGGTATTTCTTCTTAAATGTATCACTTTGTTTCTTTTATTTTTCAGGAATATAATCTTCTTGGATTTGTAAATATAATCAGTGCTGATATAATTCTGAACATTTTACTGATAATTGTTAAATGTTGAACACTTATAATCCTAATACTTATTTCCCCTACCAAAATTTCCTCTTCAGAGTAGCGAGGGTCGAAGAAATGCATATCGAGCAATTGTTCAAGCACGACCTCCTCATTTAAACAATATATATTTAGCTACTCAGGTAATATCTTTTCTGTCAGTATTCATTTTTGTAAATCTCTTTGCACCTGGGCTTAGGATAACAATAATTGTTAGTTTACAACTTTATGTTGTGACATTTTCTGAAATTTTACATTTGCATTTGCACAATCCTTTCCTAGGAAGCACGGATAAAGATATAGGACACGAATACGACACGAAACCAATACGTGGAAACGGAAAATTCTAAAATTATAAGACACAATACGACTAAGATACAGTATATAAAATTAATATAATATTAACAAAAAAAATACAAATCCTAAATTAAAATAAAGACATTAATGTTTCATAAGTGAGCTTTAGTCAATGTAGACAGAATAAAATAATATCATTTATCTAATCATTGTCGTATCCCACTTGTATTGTTACAAAAATTCAAAAACTAATTGAAAGATATAGGCTAGAAGTATCTAAAAGTATCTAATACGATATATATTGGATACCTACAACAATCATTTTGAAGTATCGGTGCTTCCTATCCTTTCTTCTTTCCACCCTTTCACAATCCCTCTTTTTCTAGTTTTAGTGTTGTATTGACATATGATGTTGCCCAAGAGCCTAAGAATGTAACTTCTTGTTGCAGAGGCCTGAACAACTTTTGAAAAGAACTCAGCTTATGGAGCGCTGGGCTAGGTGGGAGGTAAGAAGTGAGCCTTAACTCATTAAAAGATATTTGTTTCTAATATAATTTACAAACTTATCGCATATGTACATGGATTTTATGATGCCCTTGTGCAGATCAGTAATTTTGAATATCTAATGCAACTCAATACACTGGCTGGGCGTAGTTATAATGATATAACCCAGGTGATATTTTTTCTTGATTTATTACTTTCTATCATTTAACTCTTAAACCCCATCTTCATGTTATTTATTTGTTATTATTTATTTTTGGCAGTATCCGGTTTTCCCGTGGATTCTTTCTGATTACAGTTCGGAGAGCTTGGATCTTTCTAATCCTTCTTCTTACCGAGATCTTTCAAAGGTATTATATCATGAATGTTGCTGCAATCAGTTCAAGGGAAAATACTTTTTTATGTTTTTCTAATAATTAATGCCTTTGATATGATGCAGCCTGTTGGTGCACTGAACCCAGATCGTCTGAAAAAATTTCAAGAAAGATATGCTAGCTTTGATGATCCGGTCATCCCCAAATTTCATTATGGATCCCACTACTCTAGTGCAGGAACAGTGGGTTTCGTCCTTTTGTCTTCATCTTATTTTTTTAATAAATTTCTCGGATCATTCTTGATCATAGTAGTTTGTTAGCATTCTAGCAGATATGCTCTTTTTGTATCTTCAGTACTGCATGAAGACTGTTGATGTTGGGTGTTTGGCTTATTTATTTATTTTTATTGTGAGTTTATTCATCAAATCAGTGCTGTCCAGAAGATTTGATCCATATGGAGCATTTTTTCTTAAGCGGTTAACTTGGTGCTAGTGTGAAGTTTGATTCTTTGACATGTGCTCCCAATTTCAGTTATGCCTTCTCCTACTAAGTCCCACCTATCCTGAATTACCGTCAATAAATTCATAAGTTTTGGTTACATTATGTTAGTATGTTGGAAGCCAAGCATAGAATCATCTGAACATACAGCATTCACAAAATTCACAAAAAAAGAAGGAATATATTTATTGCTTTTGGGGCAGATGTTTTTTAAAGGGAAACCATATAGACTATTATAGCCTGGCCAGGCCGTTTTAGTTTGTTAACCATGTTCAGATAAACCTAAATGGCTTCTTTCGGCTTCCTAATAATACTAATCCAAGTATGACTGCTTATATTTTAAGTTAAGGCTGGTTAACATATAACTGACGTCAACCAAGTCCAGATACAGAAGGAGACTAAAAGGTTAACACCTCACCGAAGCTAATAACCATAAACAATTGTGATCTTTAAGCTTATGCTTTTTTGATATCTTGCTGTCAGAATCAGTGTTTCTTTTTGGCTTCTGCATTCAATTTTCCATTTTGTTTGTACTGATATCATAGAATAAATCACGATGATGATGTGTTATGTTTCACTATTTTACTAGAAAAATAGCAATGGAAGCAATTCCTCAATATGTAATGCTGTCATATAACATGGTTGCATTTTAGTTGCTGATTTTGCATTAGTTAATGGTTATTATCTTCTTTTACAGGTTTTGTATTATCTTGTTAGGGTTGAACCATTCACTACCCTCGCAATCAAATTGCAAGGTGGAAAATTTGATCATGCAGATCGGATGTTTTCTGATATTTCTGCTACTTGGAATGGAGTTCTTGAGGACATGAGTGATGTGAAGGAATTGGTATATGTTTATTAACTTTTACAACAAAATGATTGGTTGATATACGTGTACTATGAGTAGATTCTTTTGTCTCTTTGATAACTATTAGTTGTCCTTAATGGACTTAAACATTTTTACTTATATATTAAATGCTTATCATGGTTTTATTGAAACTTTTATCTTAAGCAGTTTTTTTTTCCCCTTTATCTCAACTTATTAGGTTCCTGAGCTATTTTACCTCCCTGAGGTCCTCACAAATGAAAATTCAATTGATTTTGGCACAACACAATTGGGAGGAAAACTTGGTATACTCATTAAGATTTTCTGCAATAGTTTTTTCAGAAGACTTGGTTGTATATTCACATGCATATTATAGTTAATAGCTCTGTTTGTGATTTGCTTCTGCCGTACCAGATAATGTAAGACTTCCTGCTTGGGCTGAGAACCCAGTTGACTTTGTGCATAAGCATAGGATGGCTCTAGAGAGCGAGTATGTATCTGCTAATTTGCATGAGTGGATTGACCTCATATTTGGGTAGGTTTTTCCTAGTTTTCTTTTTCGCCCCCTTCTTTTGGTGTGTGCTCCTGCTTTAAAGCTTCTTGTCCTTTCATGATTTTCATTTTTCTTAAGTTTGCGTTGTCAATATAGATATTTGTAACATTCCTTTTTAAATTCCCATTTTTTTTTAGTTCCTGACAATGTACATCTGGTTACATTAATGAGTTGAACCATGCAGGTATAAGCAATGGGGGAAAGAAGCTATTGCAGCAAATAATGTTTTCTTTTATATTACCTACGAAGGGACAGTGGATATTGATAAAATATCTGACCCAGTATGTCTCCTTTACTTCTCCATATTTTCAACTCAATTGGTTGTTATGCAATCCCAAGCCCCGAAAAGAAAAGAGAAAGGCTCATCAAAATACGGGCACATTCCTTCTTAATTGAAATATGAGAATTACCTTCTTCGCCTAAATACATGTTAATTATAATATTTTGTAATTTGTATGTGTCGTTTTTTGGTCTTGGGTGTGAAACTAATCCCGTTCGGAGTACTGAGGTTGCCCCTCCCAGCAGTGCATTTCCGTGGGCTCGAACTCGAGTCCTCACATGTTAATTTGTATATGTGGCTGCTTGCATGATTTGTAATTGTGCATGAAATTACTGACTTGAGCTTGATAAACCTGATCATCCTTTTACCAGCAGTTAGTTGTCAATAACCCAAGCAATCGGGGAGAAAAGAAAAGGGAAAAAAAATAGACATGGTCTTGTTATCATCAATGCAAGTTGCAGAGAAGCTGAGAAAGGTGAAGAAAAGAAGATGAGATGGAAGAAAAATCCTTAATTTTTTTTTTTCGTGAGCGGAAGAAAAATCCTTCAATGTACCACTTTTCTGGCATTAAATTCACATTTATGAACAAACCAGACACAGTTTGAAATGAAAGGTTTTTTTTTTTGTTAGGTTTATCTGGTAGAAATAAATTATACGAGAGTCTCAGTTGAGAAACTAGACAGTTGGAATCTAGTTTAAATTTAGGATCTAATATCTTCTGATTAATGCTCCTATTTTTAAGGAAAAATCTGTCTATAGACTTGCTTTCTGACAGTGTTGTTTTCTACTTGGGCTCTTTTTGCTGTCTGGCACATGGTTTCTTTGAGGGAGTCATCTTGGTAGACATAGGAATTGAAAAGCTCTCGTCTCAATATATTTTGCTTCATGTGCTTTGCTCTGTTTTTTTTTGTTGCCTTGTCTAAGCTTATCCTTCTTTTTACTGCAGTCCATCTCTCTTTCTGCTGAAAATCTATCTTTTGTACAACCAAAAAAAAAAAATCTGATCACCCCTCACCCTTAGCTGGACTTTGGTTGCTTTTCTTGGGTGTTTTGTGGGTTGTGATAATCTTGCATATCTGTCTTGCTCTCTGTATTGTGTAAGCCAGAGGTCCTTAGCTGCAATCATTTGCTTTAGGGGCTCAATTCTTGAATCTAGAGCTAGCCCATATATCCAATTTCAGATCAAATTGAATCTCATATTTTTATTTTTATTTTTTGGTTTCTTAGAGTATCCCCTCACCCGAAAGGTGAGAGACTAATTTCCTGAGATATGGTCAGGTGCTTAAGTGGAGACCTCTCCCAACGATGTTATTTCCATATACATGAATCCCGGGTTTGAACCTAAAACCACATGCTTAAGGGACCCAAACATCTTCCACTCGGATCAACACCCGTTGATAAATCTCATATTTTTAACTATTAATGTCCCATGCCCTTGTCTATTCATCTTTATTGACCATAACTTTTACCATTAAAGCTCGATTTTTTATGTTCATTTTCTAATCATTCAACTAGTAATTATGCTCTTCTGACTAAACAAGCTTAAAATTGTCCATTGACCTCTAATGTCTGTCTTGTTCCAATTTACTTAAGGACAAAAAGTAAGCAAATTTTTTTTTTCCTTTTAGTAGTAAAGGCAAGAAAAATTGAACTGTCCATTCATTCAAAATAGAGCAAGATTAGATGACAATCTATTTATAACATTTGTTGTTGCTGATAGATAACTATTACAGGCTTTTTCTTTTTTTTCTTTATATAGAAAATAGAAAGTATGAATAATATTTCTTGTATATTGTGTACAGGGAAGGTTACAATATATAGACTAATGCTATTAATTGCTATCCTAAAAATAAGGGAGAAAAATCAGCCCTAATAAAACAAGAATAAAAATCATATCTATACAATCTCGATATTAATGCTAATATATTACAACACTCCCCTCAAGCTAGTGAGTGAATATCTATCATTCCCACTTGCAAGTAAGACTTTGAAATCGTTCGTGGGAAGCCCCTTGGTGAAAACATCCGCTAATTGGTGCTCGAAGGGACGTATTTCGTAGTTATAAGGCCATCATCTAATTTTTCCTTGATAAAATGGCGGTCAATCTCTATATGCTTTGTCCGATCATGTTGAATCGGGTTGTGAGCAATGCTGATTGCCGACTTGTTATCACACAGTAACCTCATAGGAGCTTCATACTTTATTCAGAGATCATCGAGTATGATTCTCATCCATAACAGTTCACAAATTCCTTGTGCCATAGCTCGAAATTCAGCCTCTGCACTTGACCTTGCAACTACATTTTGTTTCTTACTTCTCCAAGTCACCAAGTTTCCTCCTAAAAACATGCAAGACTTGGTAGGTAGACCGTCTGTCGATAACCGACCGGCATAATCCGCATCCGTATAGGTTTCAATGGTCAATGTTTGTTCTTTCCGAAATAGAAGTCCTCTTCCCGGGCTTGTCTTCAAATCCGGAGAATTCGATTCACAGCTAACATATGTCTCTCACGAGGATCATGCATGAATCGGCTAACAACACCGACAAAGATAGGCTATGTCCAGTCCGGTGTGGGACAAATATATCGCTTTTCCCACAAGTCTCTCGATATTGTGCCTTATCCACCCTGGGCTTTCCTCATTGTTTCCGATCCTGTGGTTTTGTTCAATAGGTGCCCCTGTTGTTTTGCAACCTAGCTTACTGTTTCCTTAAGAAGTTCCAAGACATATTTCCTTTGGGAAATAAAGATGCCTTGTTTGGAGTAGGCAACCTCTATCCCAAGAAAGTACTTGACTTTCCTAAGTCCTTCATTTCAAAGCGTGCAGCTAGTTTTTCTTTTAGGACTTGTTTCTCAACCTCATCATCACCTAAGCAATGATCATGTCATCAACATAAACCAGAAGAAGTGTAAGCTTGCCTTCTTTGGAATGTTTTATAAAGAGGGTATGATCTCCCTGGCTCTGCCTATAACCTAAGGACACCATAGCATTGGTGAACCTCCCAAACCAAGCACGAGGAGACTGCTTGAGTCCATATAAGGCCTTCCTTAATTTGCACACCATATTCCCTCCATCGGTAGGTCCATATCCCTGGTGGGATGTCCATATATACTTCCTCTTCCAAATTCCCATGGAGAAAAGCATTTTTAACATCAAATTGGTGCAAGTCCCATCCAAAGTGTGCTGCCAAGGAGAGAATGATCCTGACTGTGTTCATCTTTGCTACGGGGCAAATGTTTCCTCATAATCAATCCCATATGTCCGAGTGTACCCTTTTGCAACCAGCCTTGCTTTATACCTTTGGTCTAGAGTACCATCAAACCGATATTTCACCTTTGTGTAAATCCATCTCGCACCCAACTATCCTTTTGTCCTTCGGCTTCTCAACAATTTCCCTGTGTCTCATTCTTGTTTAAGGCACTCATTTCTTCATGCATGGCTTGAACCCAATTCTTATCCATTAATGCTTCTTGTACCTTGAAGTGGGGATTCTCGTGGAATCAATTCTTTGAAATAAAACTCGATGTTGTCAGATCGATAGGTTTTTAGTGGACACAAACTGAGATATAGGGTATTTTGCACAAGTTCTTCTGGCTTTTCTTAAGGCTATTGGCAAGTCATCATGGTTAGGTTCACAAATATCATGTAAAGAACTATTCAAAGGCTCAGAATCAGGAATGCTTACCTCTGGTTCGGGCGACTGAAGTTGCTGTTGGACCAAGTTGGGTTTTTTTCGATAATACACCTGCTTGTATCGATCTATAGGGACAGATACTGATTCTTTAGGTGTCTCTGAAGTACCAGAAGATGATGCCACATCCTTCATCAGAGGAGGGACCGATGACTCAATAGATTCAGCCAGAAGAGGAACAACAGATGACTCAAGAGACTCAGCTTCTTGACCACTCTCCCCCTGAAGCTGAGGACGAAGGTGAAAAGACTCAGATTCATGAAAAGTGACATCCATGGAGACATAGACACGACGACTTTGAGGATGATAACATTTGTATCCCTTTTTGTCAGGTGCATACCCTATGAAGATACATTTGACAGCCCTAGGATCCAACTTACCACGATATTGACTATGGATATGAACAAAGGCAACACAACCAAAGACACGACACAGGAGATTCTTCATGGTAGGAACGGAAGGGAAGAAGGAAGTCATGTGTTGCACAGGACTAAGACCATCCAAGACACGGGATGGCAATCTGTTTATCAAGTATGCGGCAGTTAAGACAGCTTCCCCCCAATAAGACTTAGGGACAGACATTTGGAAAAGAAGAGCCCTTGCAATTTCTAGGAGATGACGGTTCTTCCTTTCTGCAACCCCATTTTGTTGGGGGTATCAACACAAGTTAACTCATGTAACACACCATGTTCTTTATTGAATTTTGTGAAATGTTGATTCACATATTCCTTGCCATTATCAGAGCGGAACCGTTTGATAGATTTTCCAAACTGGGTTTGAACCATACGATAGAAATTCAAGAAAAATTGAAACACTTCAGATTTATCCTTCATAAGAAATATCCATGTGACCCTAGTGCAGTCATCAATAAATGAAACAAACCATTTTGCACCAGATATATTAGAATTAGAGGAAGGTCCCCACACATTAGAATGGATAAGATCAAAAGGTTCAATACTCTTATTATTACTTGGAGAAAAAGTTGTGCGATGGTGTTTCGCAAACTGACAAACATCACAACGAAAAGACTCAACAGACTCATTTTTAAACAAATGTGGAAATAACGACCTAAGAAGACTGAAAGGAGGATGACCAAGGCGTTTGTGGTGAAGCCATATCTGA
Source organism: Ormosia emarginata (assembly GCA_029884605.1). Classification (NCBI taxonomy): domain Eukaryota; kingdom Viridiplantae; phylum Streptophyta; class Magnoliopsida; order Fabales; family Fabaceae; genus Ormosia; species Ormosia emarginata. The sequence goes on from JAQQTP010000068.1 coordinate 8,037,259, forward strand.
GATGCAGCGGAATCGGAACTTGTCTCGTGACGGGATGTGGACACCATCTGACTGGTACTACCATGAGTCCGATGTAGAACATATAACCCTCCCTGTTCCTTAGCAACCCCAATCGTCCTCCCCGTGGTAAGATCCTGAAACACACAATGAGAGGAAAAGAAGGTCACTGTACAGTTTAAATCTCTGATAAGCTTATGAATAGAAATAAGGTTATTTGACAAATGAGGTACATGAAGCACATTATGTAAAGGAAGGGAAGGTTGAAGTGAAACAGTACCACATCCTGAAACAGGGACATGAGATCCACTAGCAACCGTGATGTGATGCTTACTAGATAATTTAGAGTAAGTGGAAAAATATGAAGGATGAGGGGTCATATGGTCAGTAGCACCAGAGTCAATAATCCAGAGATCCTCAGATACAGTACTAGAAACATTAAAGGAGAAGGAACTTAAATTCTTACCAGTCATGGTTAGAGAACAAGTGCCAGAAGGCTTACTCATAGAATCCAAGAGAGTGCGCAAACGATCCATCTCGGCTTTACTAAGCGCCGGAATTGCCTCCCCAGAAGGTGGTGCAGATCCCTCTTCACCCTCAATAACCAAGTCGACACGTTTGATTAACTTGCCTGCCTTTGAAACCCCCAAAGCGTGCAAGAACCTTGTCTCTGCCATGGAGTTTAAAACAAGTGTCCTTAGTGTGACCAGACTTTTTGCAATGAGGACACCAGCGCTCGTCACGTTTGGCAGATGACTTCCACGAAGATGATCCAGGCTTTTCAGATGATAACCCACCAATAGGACCTTTGCCGGTGGCCAAAGCAGAACCATCACTGGAATTACCCTTATTCAACATGACAGCTCGACGACTCTCTTCCACCGTGTAGAACACCTCGGAGAGAGAAGGAAGCTTGTCCTTTCCTAAAATCGAACCCGAATAGGATCATACTCGAGAATTCAACCCTGCAGAGAGAAACTTAAAGACCCGTCCACGCTCAATAAACTTGGTTAAAGTAGCGAAGATCCTCAAGTGCATTTCATCTTTAAATCCCGATTTTGATCCACTCAATCCATAAACCATTCGAGTACCATAATAATCAATGATGAAAGAGATCCTTGCTCGGGTATTAAAAATTATGTTTTCTAATTCATAACACGCAGCAATATCTTGTTTCATAGAATATGTTTGACTCAAACTATCCCAAATTTCACGTGCAGAAGTAAAAAACATACAATTCTTACTGATATCTGGTGTCATAGAGTTCCATAGCCAAGTCATAATCAAAGAATCTTCATCATCCCAGATTCCAAACTGTGGGTCATCTGTCCTCGGAGGATCCCCGACAATATGTGACAACTTCCGACGACCCTTGAGAGTGGTGCGAATAACCTGGGCCCATTGAAGATAGTTCTTACCATTGAGGTGATAAGAAGAGTGTAAAACTGGAAGATCATGTGGATTCAGTGCTGCAACGGCAACAGGAGGCGGTGGAACGACAACCGGAGGCGGCGTAGTGATGGTGGAGGACTGGGTGTCTACTGTAGACATTCTGGTTGGACCCGAAAATAGGCAGAAAAGAACAGGGAGGAGCCGAAGAGCATAACGGTGGTGGTTGCGCGCGGTGAAAGGCGGTGTGGAGGGCGGCGCGTGGCTCCCACGCGCGTACAGTGCGACGGCGCGTTGGCTGCGAGTGGCGGCGCGTGAGTGGGTGGTTTAGGGTGGGCTTTTGTGGGGTGGCCGGAAAACTGCCGACAAGCAGTCCGGCGAGGGTGGTGAGACACAAAACAGCGGCGGCGGGTGGCGGGTGGTGGTTTTAGGTCTCAGCAGCGATGGCGGGTAGATGGTGGGTGGCAGGTGGCGGTTTTAGGTCTCGTGGCAATAAGGCTGCAATAGGAGACAAAAAGGGAAAGGCAAGCCCTAGGAACGACCTAGGCTTTGATACCATATAGAAAATAGAAAGTATGAATAATATTTCTTGTATATTGTGTACAGGGAAGGTTACAATATATAGACTAATGCTATTAATTGCTATCCTAAAAATAAGGGAGAAAAATCAGCCCTAATAAAACAAGAATAAAAATCATATCTATACAAATCTGATATTAATGCTAATATATTACAACACTTTATTTTCGTTTGTAGAGCATATTTGTTTCAGTTTATTTATGATTTATTAATATATGAATTTATTTACTATTTTTTACTGTAAGTGAATGAATTGGGAAAATTTTATGCCATAAAAAAAGAGGAAAGCTTTATGCATCATAAAATTATCTGTGGAGTGCATTTTCGCGAAAATTTACATGAAACCTTCTTAATTGCATCAGACCTCAACAAAATCATAATTTATTCATGTTTCTGTAACCTATTAATTTCTTCTGTGCATGACAAGTAAAGGTACAACAGCGTGCCACCCAAGATCAGATTGCTTATTTCGGACAAACACCGTCCCAACTTCTGACTGTTCCTCACTTGAAGAAGATGCCGTTAGCAGAAGTTCTGCATTTGCAGGTAATTATTGATTCTTTTGGTATGACACCTTTATTGGTACAATTACATCTTTCTGAATGAGCATCTATGCATGCTTGAGTATGCTTCCATTGTTTCTTATCCTAGTGTTTTATTTGACTTTCTGTAATATCTATAGATTTTTACACAGAAATCATCAAGCTAATTGGTAATTCATGATTAGTCATATGCATGGTTAATGGGCTGATGACTGATTAGTTTAATTTTGGTTGATAATATTAGGAGCAAAAAAGATAGTAATAGAAATAATTATAAGGGTAAAATGCTCAAACACCCGTTCAACTTTGGGTGAGTAGCAATTACACCCCTGAACTAATAAAAGTAGCTATTAAGTACCGTAACTATATAATTAGTATCAATCAGGTACTATGACCAAAATTTCAGTTTTATTTAACAGATTTTTCATGCACGTGTGTGTGACTTTTAATTTTTTTCCTAATAATATATTAAAACCATTATTTTGAAATTAAAAACAGTCTAACCATTTAAAAATAAATAAATATGGGTTTGTGAAAAAAATCCGAAACATACCTGTGCTGTGTATGAACTAATAGTAAGGATTTCTCTACCAATAGGGACAGCAGTGGTTTTTTAATGTTTTCCCTTAAACATGTGCTTGAGAATCTGTTAAATGAAATGAAAGTTTTGGATTGAGTACTTGATTGCTACTAATTATTTAACATGGGCATTTAATAGCTACTTTTATTAGTTCATAGCTACTTTTATTAGGTATTCAATCTCTTTCTTTCTCTAATAAAATTTCTTTGTTTATCAAACAAAAAATAAAAATAAAATTAATAAGAATGACATGTTGAAGTTTCATAGACCTAAGTAAGCTTTACCTCCCAGTATGTGTCTTGATGTGTTGTGCTAATTTCGAAACAACCGCAAATTTACTGTTATGATGTTAACTAGTATTTGGTGAAAAATGGCATACCCACATAGCGTGGAGCAATTCTTGTTGATAAAGTTGGCGTGAGTCAGAAGAGAAAAGAGTTATGGATGTGTGCTTTATATGCTGTTATGTGATGTTGGTTGGAGCAGAGTGCTTGATTTTTCAGGGAAACTCCGTATCCTTAGGCCTGGTTTGACGTGAGATTGTTGTCATGCCTTCTCTTTGGTGCTCTCACATGGTTTCTTTCATGGTATTAGGGATTTGAAAGCTCCTTGTATCTCTTCTTTCATTCTAATAAAATCTTCTTAGTAACACACGAAAATGCTCCAATTTCCTCGAGCCAAATGCTCCATGTGTCAAAAAACTGAAATACTTGAGATCAATATCTTCATGTTCTATCTATGAAGAATACTCCCCCCCCCCCCCCCCCCCCGACGTTGCGGGGGCCCTGGCAAAAGGAAAAAAAGATATGAACCTGAATTAGACACTACCAAGTCAGAAAGAAATCCCCATCTATCTCTTGAGTAGGTCTGATTAGGTCTGATTTTTATTGTTCATTAGTGTGTTACGGTGCTCATTGGTCTGATTAGTAATTACAAGATGGTGTCTCTACGTTTTAAATTTGTGCCCAAACCTTTGTGATGATGTGTTTTAGAAATGCCCTTCTGTTGCTTGATGTTTCCTCAACAATTGATGATGAGTGTATGTAATTATTAATGATAATGCATATATTTCTTTGCATATCAGACAATATTCCGCAACCCAAAAGAAGTCAAACCATATGCTGTTCCATCCCCTCAACACTGCAATCTACCTGCGGCTGCCATTCACGCATCTTCAGATATGGTTGTGGTTGTTGATATGAATGCACCAGCAGCTCATGTTGCACAACACAAGTGGCAACCCAATACACCTGATGGCCAGGGTACTCCATTCCTCTTTCAACATGGAAAAGCTACATCAGGCTCTGCAGGTCTTATGCGCATGTTCAAAGGGCCTGGTGGGACTGATGAAGACTGGCAATTTCCCAGAGCGTTGGCATTTGCTGTTTCTGGAATTAGAAGCCAAGCTATCATTTCTATAACATGTGACAAAGAAATTATTACTGGTAAATCCAGACAAGCTAAGATTGTTCAGATATGCTGCCTGCAGTATTTCTTTTGAGAAACAGTCTCTTATATCAGATAAGTAGATGGCATAAAATGAATAACCATTAGAGTGGATTTATACTCATGCCTGGCAACATATAGAATAATTAGATAATACCATTTATCAATTTTTGGGAATTTTTCTTAAGGGGATGAATGTGTGGCCATTTTAGCTATGCACATGGGATTTCCATTTATCAATTTTACTTACATAGCACTTGGTATTTCCTTTGTTTGCTCTAGTATTTATTAGAAAAAAATAGGAAGTTGTATGTGGCATTGCAGCTATGCACATGCACCCGTTTTGTTCAATAGAAGAGGAAACTCGTTAAGAAAAAAGATTTAGGTAGAAGAATAAGGAGGATAAAATTATTGAGATATAAAAAATTAAATTAAAATAGTTCCAACCTCTTCGAATATTTGCAGGAAAATACCCACTAACCAAAGCAGCAGCAAAACACAATAGAGCAATCATTGCAGTAATCTATATATTTAATTATAGCCAGATTGTTAAATAGACACTTCAATTATGCAGGCGTTTTGGCAAGTCTGATTGATTGTTTTTTAATGGAACTTGCCTTCAACAGCAAAATCATGACATAATGGTTTTAAAACCCAAAATCATTATAACCTCTAGGTACAGATTAAGCCATTTACTATAACCCATAAAGCATGACAGTTGAGCTTGAGCATGAGAAATCCTTTATCTAGGAAATAGTTATGGTTTTTTTTTGGATTATATTTTATTCATCCTTTCAGCTTTTTCGCAGCATTTTAGAAACTTGCACTACATTTTTAGTAGTTGCTTTTGTATACTGGATATTTAACATCTAATTTGAAAATTTGACTTCTGATTAGGTGGCCATGCCGATAATAGTATTAGGCTAATATCTTCAGATGGAGCTAAAACCTTGGAGACAGCATATGCGCACTGTGCTCCTGTAACTTGTCTTGGTCTTTCACCCGATAGTAACTACCTGGTGACAGGATCCCGAGATACAACAGTATTACTATGGAGAATACATAGGGCATTTGCATCTCGCTCAAGTGTCATATCAGAATCTTCCATTGGGACTGGCACTCTGCTTTCAACCAGCAGTAGTTCTTCACACTTTTTGATAGAAAAGAATTGGAGACGTCGTATTGAGGGTCCTATACAGGTGCTTCGGGGGCACCGCAGTGAAATACTCAGTTGTTGTGTCAGCTCAGATCTTGGAATAGTAGTTTCATGCTCCCACTCATCAGATGTTCTCTTGCACTCTATAAGAAGGGGACGTTTAGTCAGAAGGCTGGATGGTGTGGAGGCCCACACTGTCTGCCTTTCCTCTGAAGGGGTTGTCATGACTTGGAACGAATCACAGCATATTCTCAGTACCTTTACTCTTAATGGTGCTCTGATTGCTAAAACAGAATTATCTTTCTCTAGCAGCATTAGTTGCATGGAAATTTCTGTTGATGGGAGGAGTGCTTTGATTGGAATTAATTCTCTAGAAAATGGTAGAGCCTATAATAACAGTTGGAATATGCAGTCGAGTAAGTCAGGTATTGCTGATTTTGATTCAGAATCAGAAGAAATTCACGAAAGCAACAGAATAAATGCTCCATCGCCATCAATTTGCTTCCTAGATTTGCACACTTTGGAGGTACAATATTAAGATGTTTAAATTGAGATGTCAAAAATAAATCACACCTTTTATCTCACATCAAACTGTTCCATTATTTGCTCTAGCTGCAAATTTCCTTTTATCTAAGAGCCTACTCTAGATATTTTCTGCATATTCCTCATTTCACACACCATAAGGAAACATTCTTTCAGGAAGAACCAACAATCAAATTATGCTTCTTCCTGTTCCGTCCTTCCTTGCAAATGTATTGTCTTATTTATTTCTTTTCTTTATTTCCTGTTTTTTGGGTTGAATTATCGTAGAAGACATCTACGTATTTGAATTTTTAAATGAAATAACTGAGTTCTAACGAAACAAAGTAAATGTTTCCTTCATGGTCCAGCATTTTTTTTCTTTTTTGTAGATGTCGCCTTCCTACTATGCATCTCCTGCTGACTGTTCTTCAATGCTAACAACTCTACCATACTATTTTCTGTAGGTATTTCATGTATTGACGCTGGGAGAAGGACAGGATATCACAGCTCTTGCTCTAAACAAGGATAACACAAATCTTTTGGTTTCAACTTTGGATAAACAATTGATTATCTTCACTGATCCAGCTGTAAGTTAAATCATTCTTGATAAGGATCCTTGTCTTGTCAAATATCAATCATTGCTTTTGAGTGGATTATTGTTTTTAAATATTCCCAGTGTGTCTTTGGAGTGAAGGATTTTTTCTGAGTCTTGTAAATTAGCTTTAGGGATAGACTCCCTACATTGCACTTGCAAATTAAAAGAGTAATCACGGTTGCATTTGCACATTATTTGGAGTCCCACAATTTACAGCTATGCAGTGTGGTAGATTTTGATATTTCTGTGTCCCTGTGGGAGCAACTGCACACAAATCAAACTCTGCTACATTGCACCAGCGAGTGTGGTGTGACTTTTACTGGTGTGCAACTTCCAGTATTCTTAAAATTACATATAAAATCATATTAGATTTTCACTCCTCAACAACAGGTCACAGCTGTGAATTTTTGCTACGTATGAATTGCATTATCCAACAACATATGTTCTGTTAATGCCTATTGTATATATCATGGCTGATAACTCTTCTACTTATTGCTTGCAGTTAAGCTTGAAAGTGGTCGATCAAATGCTCAAGCTTGGTTGGGAAGGCGATGGACTTGGGCACCTCATAAAATCATAGCTTTTAGGGCATACAAAAGTGGATTACAGATCTTTTATACATAATAACAATTAGGAAGATTAGGATGGGGTAATAGCACTCCTGTTTGTAAGCATTTTGGTTGCATCCCTATGGTCCAGAGATGTCTTGTAACATATGTAACAGCCAACTCTTACCACCACAGTATTAGGTTCTTAGATTTAGCACAGGGTTCTCTTTGCTCTCCCAGTTGTGCTGAAGTATTGACATTTGGCAAGCTTCTGACTGAGGTTTGAGCCATTAAATTTTTGTTCTCCAATTTTTTTATTATAGTGAATGAAAATATAATAGCTATTCTTTCTTGTAATGCTGCTTCTTTTCAGACGTTGAGATTTAGTATATTTCGGCTGAGGCATGAGTCTTCAATATTTTGTTGATATCAATAAAAAATATTTCAAATGGTTACTTTTCCTTTTATTTTTAATTAGTAGAAAGTCGGTAAATCAAGGTTTAAATACGTATCTGAGTTAGGCTAACATAAATATCAGCATGGAGTCTGAGCAATCGTTGCAGAAAGCTACATGTGTTGGGATATTTCTTTGATTTGCATGATGAAACGCAACTTTGCGTTTAAGCAATTGTTGCAGAAAGCTACGTGTTGGGATATTTCTTTGATTTGCATGATGAATATTATTATTATTACTAAGCATAATTTTTATAGTGAGTTATCTTAAAATAACATCCTAATAAATTTGTAACAATCCTAATAAATAACATCCTAATAAATTTTCTTTTCATTATGAAACATACATGAGATTCTCTTGTAAAATCATTGTTTAGAGATTTTGTTAGTAGTGGTGCTTCAAACGGGGACAATTCATGTTGAGTAAGTAGTATTCTCTCCATTCTGAAACTATTTATTTATTATAAGATTTTCACAATTTATTTGACCCATTTATTAAATAAATTGAATTTAAAATACTTGACACGACTTATTTATTATGGTTGACTTTGCCTCTATTTTATATGATATGCTGTTTACTTGGTATTATTACTAACCATTAATTAATTCATTCAATTATTGCTCTAACTGGAAATATATGAAATATCAAACATATGGAAATGAAATAGAGCTCAACAGCCTGAAATTTTGATCATTTGAAACAACAAACCAAATGTAACCTTTTTACGGTTAGAGATCGACTTGAGCACATAGTGGAATTAATATATGGGGTCTGAAGTATGAAAATATGGAACTCATTCAATAGTGTGTTTGGTTTAACGTTTTTTACTATTCCAACTGCTTAAATTTTGAGAAAAAGTTTTTCTCACTGTTCTGATCATGTTTAACAAATTATATTTTAATTTTTGTATTAAATTTAATGTATTATAATAATTTTTTTTATAAGCTTAGAAGTTTGAAGTTTTTAATTCTTAATTTAAAATTATTCCAAAAATTTTAAAATATAAATATTATTTTATCTTTAAATCAAATAAATTTTTTAATTATTTTATACATCTTTTGATAATTTAATGCATAAACAAATTTTTAATACCATTCAAACGAAATAAATTATTTTTCAATTAATATATTCAAATATAAAACTAATTTATTATAATCGATTTAATAAATTAATTATATATATAATCAATTATTAAAATAATCAAATTTTTACAACTTATTCAATCACACACTAAATCAACCACCCAAAAAGAAAGGAAAATGATGTTCTTATATCATTTTCCATCCTACACTCATTTTCACACCCCATCTTAGATAGATGTGATTAAGTGAGAGAAAGTGATAAAAAAAATAGATATGATGAATGATATTAAAAAGAGTGTAAAAAAAAATATACACACTATTTGTAATAAAAAAATCAAAATTAAAAAAGAAAATGCACAAAAGTCACAACAGTGCCCATAGGATGGACTATGGATCCAGAATAATATTCCAAGATTCAAACGATAACAAATGGTACAGTTTCAATTTCAGTGATGGAGTTTTCTTGTTTTATCCCTTGAGTGGGGAAGCCCAAAATTGCAATCTGTTCCCATAAACCCAATAATTTCTCTCATTATTTTTGCCTCAGTTTTCTTTTCTGACACTGCATTGCCATTGAGATGTGGCCTTCAACCGTCAAACTCAAGTAAGATGCTGCTTTTGGTGGTAAAGGAAAAAGATTCGTACAAACATTTAGCATGCAGATTTCTCACATACCCATAAACTCATGGCTGAAATTTTTTAGATATAGTGAAAAGCAATATTTGAAATTTTTATAGTCACGTATTTTAATATTTGTGTAAGTTCTGTGCTAAAAAACAATGCATGTATCAATGCTCGATGATAAAACCCATCTGCTATTATCTCAAAATAAAAAGCATATGCAAATGTTAATATTTAGTCATATTTGTTGCATGTCCAATATGCATTAAAATAGACACGAAGTGGTAGAAATTGTTGGACAATGGAAAACAGAAGCATATGTTGCTACTGCCTTTCGTCGTCCCACGTTGGTGGAGAATTTAAAAAATATTTTTTCTTTACGTCCTATTGATTTGAAATAGTTAGTTTTTTATTTTTTTGAAATAATTTTTTAAATGCTCTTAATTAGTTATCAATCAGTTTTTGTAACCTTCACTTTATTAGCACATATTGAACGGGTCAAAATACTATTAGTAGTTGGGCTAATATTGAGTAAGTGATGAATCTGTTATAAAAAATAAGGGAACCATTTTTCACTGATATTCTCTTTTAAAAAAGCTTCACACAATTCGAGAGAAGATGTAAAAAGTACTTTTCTCTTCTACTATACTATTCTATTTTTATCTCTCTTTTCCTGTTTTTCACAACTTAATAACATGGGCAATTGTTCTGTGGTTTCCATAGCCTAAGGCCACGAGTGCACGTGTTCATAGACTCATTGTGTTAACCTTGGGCAGCGGTCGACGATTTGGATTGCACCGAGGTCTAGCCGGATTTCGCTTTTAGGGCAGTGGTTTCCACGGCACAACAAACAATCAACAAAGTTCTATTCTTTTCTATTTTGTACTGTATATTTTTCTACTTTTCTAACAATCTAAAAGCGAAATCATTACGTTATTACAGTACTGAACAGAAATGGTTATGAATGTACCAAGAATCATTCCGGATATGTCGAAATTGGAACCTCTAGATGGCACAAACTATAGGAGGTGGTCACAAAAATTGTTGATTCTGTTTGAAGCCTTAGAGGTCGATTATGTGTTATCTAAAGATCCTCCTGCTGATACCGATTCTCCTGCTACCCCTGTTGTCACATCGCTCTCTGCTGGAACCAAGAAAGCTAATGAAGAGGCTAAGAAGAAATATGAGAAAGACAACAAAACTGTCAGGGGTCATTTACTGACTCATATGGCAAATAATTTATTCGATTTGTTCATTAATCAGAAGTCTGCGAAGGTGATATGGGACACCCTGCTGAAACGTTATGGCGACGATGATGCTGGAAAGAAGAAGTATGTGGTAGGGAATTGGCTGCATTTTCAGATGCTGGATGACAAGACAATCATGGAGCAAGTTCATGAATATGAGAATCTGGTTAGTGATATACTAAATAAAGGAATGAAGATGTGCGAGATACTACAAGCTAATGTGCTTCTGGAGAAATTCCCAGCATCCTAGAGTGACTACCGCAACCAATTGAAACATAAGAAGAAAGATTTGTCATTTCAAGAGTTGATCAATCATATAAAGACTGAAGAGGCCAACAGACTTAAAGATAAGCATGTTTTATTTTTTGTAAATTTGGTTAATGTTAATGTTGTTGAGTTTGCTGATCAAAATAGGTCCAAAGGGAAAGGAAAAAAATTCCAAAAAAATGGACAACAGAAAAACCATATCAACAAAGGTGATAACAAGATTCAGAAAAGGAAAGTTAACTGCTATATTTGTGCCAAACCAGGTCACAAAGCATATCAGTGCTACATGAGACAGGGACAACAAAATCAGAACCAGAAGCCTGCTGCACCACTTGCACCTCAAGCACATCTAGCAGAAAATGAAGAAGTGATAGCTGTTGTGGTAGTGGAGGCAAACTTGGTGAATAACAAGGTAGACTGGATTCTAGATACCGGTGCTTCTAAACACCTATGTGCCAACAAAGAGCTTTTCCACCACTTTGAGGATACTGATGATGGAGAGTATGTCTTCATGGGAAATTCCACTACAGCCGAAGTGCTTGGTAAAGGAAAGATTCTCCTCAAACTTACTTCTAGAAAAACTTTATCCTTGAGTGATGTTCTGTATGTTCCCTCCCTGCGTAGGAACCTAGTGTCTAGTAGTTTACTTAATAGAGCTAGATTGAAATTGGTTTTTGAAGATGATAAAGTAGTTATAACTAAGAATGGGGACTTTGTGGGCAAGGGATATCTGGCTGATGGATTGTTTGTACTAAACACCATTTCTATTACTTCTAATGCTAATTCTTTTGCTAGTTGTGCTTATATTGTTGAATCTGTTGATTTGTGGCATGGTAGGTTAGGACATGTGAATGTGGCTTCCATTAAGAAACTTAAAAATATGCAGTTGATTAATATACTGGATACAAATAACTTCTCTAAGTGTCCTATATGTGTGGAAGCAAAATATGCAAAGAAGCCTTTTAAACTCATCACAAAACAGAATTGCTGAACTACTAGAATTAATTCACACGAATTTGGCTGACTTCAAAAACACAGTTAGCAGAGGAGGTAAAAGGTATTATATGACATTTATAGATGATTTTTCAAGATATACCAAAGTTTACCTTCTAAGGTCAAAAGACGAGGCCGAAGAGATGTTTCTAAAATATAAGGTAGAAGTTGAAAACTAATTGGACCATAAAATTAAGAGGCTTAGGTCCGATAGGGGTGGTGAATATGGAACAATTTTTCTTAAGGAATTTTGTGAAAAGAATAGAATTGTCCATGAGACTAGTGCTCCTTATACTCCTCAACAAAATGGCGTAGTTGAAAGAAAAAATAAAACACTACAAGAAATGATGAATTCTATGCTATTAAGTTCTGGTATGTCTAACCATATGTAGGGGGAAGCTATTTTGTCTACTTGTTATATACTAAATAGAGTCCCTCATAAACGGCTAGATAAGACTCCCTATGAATTACGGAGGGCTTTGGACCTAACTTAAAATTTTTGAAAGTGTGAGGATGTCTAGCTAAGGTGGGTCTACCAGATTACAAGAGGACTAACGTAGGAACCAAAACTTTTGATTGTGTTTATTGGATATGCTCAAAATAGTGCTGCATATAGATTTTTGTGTTTGAATGATAATTCTATTTGTGAATCTAGAAATGCAGAATTTTTTGAGATAGAATTTCCATTAAAGAAATATGTTAATGATGTGGTTGGTTCTACTTCAGTGCCTTTATCTTTGCCTTCTTCTTCCTTTGTTTTAAATGAAGAAGTTAATGAACCTAGAAGAAGTAAAAGGCGAAGAATAGAAAGCAGTTTTGGACCAGATTTTGTTACTGCATTCTTGGTTGAAAACAATGATACTGATAAAATAAATGATGCCTTTGTATCAACTTTCCTGATTGAGGAAGACCCTAAAACCTTTAATGAGGCAGTAACTTCTATTGATGCAAATTTTTGGAAAGAAGCCATTAATAGTGAATTAGATTCTATCATGTCTAATCATACTTGGGATCTGGTTGACTTGCCTAAGGGAAGTAAACCAATTAGATGTAAATGGGTCTTTAGAAAGAAATTAAGAACCGATGGAACCATTGATAAATTTAAGGCTAGATTGGTGGTCATGGGTTACACACAAAAGAAAGACTTTGACTTTTTTTATACTTTTTCTCTTGTTACTAAGATTGCCACAATTCGTTCTCTAGTTGCCTTAGCTGCTATTCATAGACTTGCAATGCATCAAATGGATGTAAAAACGGCTTTTCTCAATGGTGACTTGAGAGAAGAAATTTATGTGGAACAACCTGAAGGCTATGTGGTTCAGGGTCAATAGAACAAAGTGTGTAAATTGAAAAAATCTTTATATGGCCTTAAACAAGCTCCTAAACAATGGTATGAAAAATTTGACCAAACTTTAGTGAGTGATGGATATGTTATGAATTCATCTGATACTTGTGTTTACTCGAAATTGATTGGACAAGAATGTGTGATAATATGTCTATATGTTGATGACATGTTGATTTTTGGGACCAATGTGACTGTGGTGAATGAGACCAAATTGTTTCTATCCTCTCATTCTGATATGAAAGATTTAGGAGAAGTTGATGTGATTCTTACATTTTTGTAAGTTTCTTGTTGTGTTAGAAGGATTTTGTGATGCAAACTGGGTTACGGATAATAATGAGGTCAGTTCCACTAGTGGGTATGTTTTTACTTTGGGCGGAGGTGCTATATCTTGGAATTCTGCTAAGCAGACTTATATAGCACGTTCCACCATGGAATCAGAATTCATTGCTCTTGATTTAGCAGGTCAAGAAGCAGAATGGTTGAGAAACTTGTTACAGATATGCCATTGTGGGGAAAACGGTCTATACCAATTTTTCTTCATTGTGACTCTCAGGCAGCTATTGGAATTGCCATGAATAGTGTGTATAATGGAAAGAGGAGACACATACGCGTTAGACACAATTCAATCAGAGAATTACTGAAAAATGGTGTGATCTCTTTAGAATTTGTAAGATATGAGAGGAACTTGGCGGATCCTCTTACTAAAGGTCTAACAAGGAAATTGGTTGTTGAATCGTCGAGGGAGATAGGGCTTAAGCCTGTGTGTTGAGGAAAGTATAGTGGATACCATCCGTGGTCAAACTAAGCCATATGAATACTCTATAGCACTACACTTCCCATCTCTATGACATGTGGTAGTGCATTGTGAACAAGTTGAGCTTTTAGCTCTTAATGAGTTCATAGCCCCAGCTGTTGGGTGGTCCTTATGAGACAGACTTGATGGATTCACCGCTTGTTATTTTTGAGGTTGAGCTTTCTTGTGCTCTTAATGAATCCATAGCCTTTTGCGGTGATGGTTTTGAGACGCACTTGATGGAATCACCTACGTGAGTGTGAAGGTGGGCTGCCTTCTATAAAAGACTTGGGCTGTCTTTCCAAAGCACTCATGAGTACCCCAGGTATGCACATGGCCATTAAAAGCGCCTGTTATTGACTATCGTGGAAATCACAGATATTAAGGCAATATATGTGTTGTGGGGGTCTCAATTGAAGTCTTGGTAGTTCAAGAGTAATTCACTGCCTAGACACAATTGTTGCCTTGCTTCACTACGTATTAATTCAATCATTATGATATTGATACTTAAGTGTTAATCCTTCTTTTGCCCAGTTTTTTTTTCTTTTTGCTTCCTTCCTATTTTACCATTAGTGGGGGATTATTGGACAATGGAAAACAAAAGCATATGTTGCTACTGCCTTTCGTCGTCCCATGTTGGTGGAGAATTTAAAAAATGTTTCTCCTTTATGCCCTACTGATTTGAAATAGTCAGTTTCTTATCTTTTTGAAATAATTTTTTTTTAAATGCTCTTAATTAGTTATCAATCAGTTTTTGTAACCTCCACTTTATTAGCACATTTTGAACGGGTCAAAATGCTATTAGTAGTGGGGCTAATATTGAGGAAATGATGAAACTGTTATAGAAAATAGGGGAATTATTTTTCACTGACATTCTCTTTTAAAAAGGCTTCAGCTCGAGAGAAGATGTAGAAAGTACTTTTCTATTCTACTATGTTATTCCATTTTTATCTCTCTTTTCCTGTTTTTCACAACTTAATAATCTGGGCAATTGTTCTGTGGTTTCCATAGCCTAAGGCCACAAGTGCACGTGTTCATAGGCTCGTTGTGTTAACCTTGGGGAGCGGTCGGCGATTTGGATTGCACTGAGGTCTAGCCAGATTTCGCTTTCAGGGCAGTGGTTTTCACTGCACTACAAACAATCAACAAAGTTTTATTCTTTTCTGTTTTGTACTATATATTTTTCTACTTTTCTAACAGAAATTAGTGTCTACCCATGACAAATTGTCAATATAAATATATATATGAACATGTTTATAGAATAAGATCTTTTCCTGTAATAAGATCGTCGTTTTGTTAAAGAGAGATAAATACAAATTAAATTATAAAGGAGATGTCCACCCACCATGATTGGTTATTAGTCACAGGCCATGCTTAATTGGTTCTAAAATTCAGAATATGTGTTTATGGTTAAGGCTATTTAGAGGCGAGTGAGAGATAAATACTCACGTAAGCCAGTTATTTAACAATGCTTAGTAACATCTGGGTCTTTTATTCTTCCCTTCTTATTTTGGAGATCAAATAGAAGGCGTTTCTTGGTTCAAGCATAATAAGCAATGTTATTCACCAAATAACTACCATATTTTTTTGAGAATAAGAATCCTACCAAAGTATTAATAGTTCATAAACCATACTTTGTTGGTTAGAAAAAGTTTTATGGCAAGGTGCAATGTATGTTTTTCTTCTTTTCTTTTGGTAACTGAGTTTAAGGGAAAGGAAGGTTACCATATTCCAAGGTCATAACATATAACCTACCAATGAAGGACAACAAGGAAGAATCAAACCCATACTAGTTGATCTAACTCGTATATTGTTCTTTGTTGCTTTTTATTATAGCAAAATGCTCAAACTTTTTAGAGCTAATTTCTTACCTTAGGACACATACACATGGGATGAACAATTTTCATGGCTTCTTTTGGTGTGAAAACACATTTTTTTTTCAAGGATTCCCCTTGGTAGAAATACAAAGAGATTAGAGAGCTATTCTATAGTTAAGTGTTTGTTTGTGGATCGTACCTCTTCTTAGATGTCCAAAAAGTAGGCCCAAGAAGGAGCTTCAAACCCACTTTGCATGAAGGAAGGGCCTAGAACTAAGTTGGTTATAAGAGAATGAGAGTGGGAGGCCACATGGTACACTCCCATTGGAGCACTCCTTAACCACCTAATGATTATCAAATCAAGGGGTGAGATCACACTTTCTTCACCTATAATACCTCCATAAAAAAAACAAGCATCATCTTAAGAAAGGGACTTTTTGGCAAAAGAAACCTTTAAACTCTATTAGCAAGAACCTCCATGATTTCTACCTTGAACTAGGACATAATAGTTTGTTATCTATTTTGCATAAGGAGACTTACTTATCCTCTTTATCATGTGTTCTTTTTTTTTTTTCTAATGATTTTTTAATATAGAATAAAGTCCTTTATTAACTTGGTTGAAAACAAAAACCTATCAACAACCCACATCTATGAAATACATTTTCATTATCTATTATTGAACTATTTTGAGCTTGTTATTGGTATTCTAGAGGTGGTATTTTAACTAAATCAGTCAAAAAATATAGGATATGGTATAGGCTTATGCTAGTGCAATATTGTGCATAAAATTAGAGTAGGAAGAAGAGTATTTGGGACTGAATTTCTTTGTTTATTCTCACTTGATTGTTGGAGCACATATACATCAATTTATAGGCTAATGAGTGACTTTTGTATTACATAAGTAACTCTTAGATAACTAGAAACTAAGAGTTACATTCATCCACTCAAGTCATTACAATTAAACTTAACTTAACATAACTCTAAATTTAAATGATAATAAGTAACAACACGTTGCTCATTAACAAACTCCCCCTTAATGTGTTGTTCCATAACTCCCAATGCTTCTCTAAGTTGCTGGAATCTTGCTCTTAGAAGTGTTTTGATGAAAATATTAGCTAGTTGCTTTTGTGAACAACAAACACTAGTTGTACCTCTTCTTCTTCAATTACCTCCCTAATGAAATGATATTTTATGTTGATGTGTCTGGTCTGGCTATGATAAATTGGATTCTTTGTCATAACAATGACTGATTTCACATCAAGTTCCAACCTTTTTAAGTAGGCGAAGCAATAATTGGTCTTATGGAGTTCAAACGAGCTATGGGAGCAAAAGTCTCATTGTAGTCAATTTAAGGCTATTGTGCATAGCCTTTTACCACCAATCGAGCTTTGAATCTTTGGAGTAAACCATCTAAATTGTGTTTCACTTTGTATACCTATTCTTTGGTGTAGATGGAGCACTTAATGAAGATGGAGAACTTGATGTGGAAAGGGCTGGTTGCTAACGTGTGTGAAATCGGCAAGTGCACCGAATCGCATCAAGTAATAAAGTAGTGAGTAGAGTATCATCCCACGAGGATTATATTGTCAATTACCAAGTTCATTAAATTAACACTATCTGAGCTATCTAAATGATGAGAGTTGATAAAACCTAAATAAAAACACAATTAAAGAAAGTAATTTAAAATTAAACAAAGTAAATTTAATAAATTTAACAAGAGTTGAAAAACAATAATAGGAAAATGTTAAGGTTCAGACTTCACTTGAACTCTTTAGATGCAAATTCAAAAATTAGTTTAATCATGTTTTAAATAAATGATTTATGATCAATTCTCAAAATTAATTAATATCCAATCCCTTGGATTACTAATCCTCTTACGCTGTTTTAGAATTAACTAATCCCTTAGTCTAATTCCAAAATAGAAAGGCATTATCAGAACAAAAGAATTACAAGAAAGACCATATAATTCACAACGTCTATCCCTAGCGATTGCAAAAATTATGGTGTTTATCATAGATCTAGGCTCATACAAATTTTCCCAAATCATACATCAACCCAACAGTTCATTTCCAAATTGATCAGGTTTAGAAAAGTATTAAGGATAAAGATAAACACATAAATCATAGACTAGAAACATGAATTAAATTCATAAAAGAAATTACATCATCCAAGTATCAAGATTCATCATCTCTTAATAAAGGGAAATTAGTTATACATAGAGAAAGAACAAAATAAAAGAAAGATTAAGACAAACTCTATTGATAAATTGTGGAAGGAGTGCCTGGAGTCTCCTCTTCAGCAGCCTCCCTCACGACTCTCTCTCTCTCTCTCATTCTTGATTCAGTCGTCCCCCATGAATAATGATTTGAATTTTGGGATAACTTCTCATTTATAATTGATGTCACGCGTCCAGTGCTTGAGCGCTGGCTCCTCAGCGCCTGAGCGCTGAACTACCAGAGACCAAATTTTGCCTTGATGCACGTGCTTGAGTGCTGGCTTCCTAGCACTTGAGCACTGAGATCTGCCATTTACATGCTTGAGTGCTGAACTCCTAGCACTTGAGTGTTGGGATAATAAAGAAACTATACGAATCAACTCATTCAGCACTTGAGCGCTAGCTCTTGAGCGCTGAGTATCCAAAAAGCTTTTCCAGTACCTTTTCCAACAGTTCTTCCATGAAATCTAATCTAATCTTCATCCCTATATAATACATATCAAAAACACAAGAAAATGCAAAATAAGAGAAACAATTTCAAACAATAAAAACATGATAAACTTAAGGACAAAACTCAATTAAACAGATTAAAGAGAATGAAAAATCCAAAATAATGAACCATAAAAATATAAATTTTTGCAGGTTCATCACTTCCCCAAACTTAAGCCTTTGCTTGTCCTCAAGCAAAGGATATGAATCAAAATCAAGATAAAACTAGACATCAAGGAATACGAATCAAGGGACAATCCATAGTTTAAAAATAAAATTCAATTAAACTCGGCAATCAAATCCAATCAAGCAAGAAAATTCAGCACTTAATACAATTAGAGACTTGAGTCTAGCTTGAACCTTTTCTCTCTACCAAACAATTGAGATAACTCATTTTTCCATCTCTCAAGTGTTTAAGGGCAAAGAGATCACTCAAATTTCTCTCAACAAATGCATGACCATATGCTTGATTATCAATCTCATCTCCACTCTCAATATCACATATATAACAAGGATCAAAAGGACTTACATTGGGTTGTAATGAGGCCAAGGGTAAAATAAATGGAAGGAAAAATTGAAGGTAAAGAATATTTACAGGTGAAGCTATACAAAATATTTATGGTTATTTTATTTTACACCCTTTTTTTTGTCTTCTTTCTTTCTTTTTTCATTTTTTTTCATTCAACCCTTGAAAACAAAAGTGACTTTTCAAGACTTTTCAATTAACACATTAGATGCTCCAAAGAATCCAACCTAATCAATCAACTGGGTATTCAAAGAAATTAATTTCAGGCTCAAAAGGGCAACTAATGGATTATTTAACAATGCAACTCTGGAAGTCAAGAAAGAGTTAAACCTAATTGCCTTCATCATGTCCAAGAATGTATGTGAATCAATTAAGTCTCAACAAGATATCAAATCAAGTTCTAGCACACAAAAAGTCAAGAGAAAACTCACACCAGAAGGAAAATAGGATTCAGTTTATGATAAATCCAATCAAGAAAGGCTCAAATCTCACTTTCTGGCTTAAGTTAGTATAGAGAATAAAATTGCAAGTAGACATGATTAATTTCCCAAAATAAAATGCTAAATTATTTCAATACTCAATTGAAAAAGATTACCTTACAGAAAAATTCAGTACGTAAAAATTCAGTTCATTAGTAGTGGATTCTCCTCTCAAACAAATTCTTTCAGCTCCGAAATAATCAAGAAATTAATACAATTCCCGCAAGAATCAATGCAATGAACAAGTGAAAAATAATTCCCCCCCAACACTTGAAAGAAACAGTGTCTTCAATGCTTAAATAAGAAAAGTAATTAAACAAAAGACAACGAAACTTCCCTCAAAATGGAAATTTAAGATCGTGAAGGTGGTGGGAGAAAGAAGCGCATAGCCATGAACTCGAACTGTTAGTCTTCATAAGTGGAGAAACATGGGCTAAATCTGCACATGAAAAACAAAGCAAAAATTGAAAACAAAATGTAAGAATTAATGCGAAAATAAAGGAACTAAATGAAAAAAAAAAGAAAATTTTTTTTGGGCGGTCGATAATTATATACATCCCCCTACAAAGGCTCCGAACTCAAGGAGGCACTTAAGCCGACACAACATTAGCTAGCTCAATCTTAACAACGTGGTCCATGATAGTCCTTGAAGAGATTCCACAAATTAAGAAGTTCATGATGCACAAATTCATAAGAATGCGTCTTAAGAGTCAAAAAGATATTATCAAATGACTCCTTACTCAGCCCATTAGTAATGAAGTAAATTTTATCTTCTTGTTTTGCAGAAACCATTCTTAGAGAACTTGATTTAAAGCATTTAAGAGATGCATGAGCCCATTTAAAACATTAAAGCTGCAGAAATTCAATTAAAAGTGAAAATAAAAATAAAAACAAAGAAACTAAAACCAGATAATAAAGAAAAATAAAGAAAATAAACATTTTGGGTTGCCTCCCAAAGAGCGCTTGTTTAACGTCATTAGCTCGACGTTGCCTTTTATTAATCACTCATGGTGGCTTGAAGCAGGAGAAATAGAATGACATCTTTCTTTTGTCAGATCTTTGCATCCATACTCGATTACTGCCCTTGAAATCCTCTCTAAAAATATTATGAACTGGAGTTGAACTAAGTTGTCTAGAAGACACTTTAGCATTTGTAACTCCACTAGACCATGGGATTTTCAATTTATCAATAGGTAAGGAGTTAACTTTCAGTGAGTCATTAAACAATGGTCCTATCTGAAATGAATTAGTGGAAGCTGAAGGATCTTTTTCAATCCTAATAATCTCAGAAATAGGAGGACATTTTTCCTTTTCATCAACAATCTTAGAAGTAGGAAGATCATCATTAATCGATGGTGCAAAGTTCTTACTAGCTGATCCTTTTAAGCTTTACCTTGGATGCAATTGAAAGGGGCATAAAGATCTAATGTCAATGCAGATTTATGAAAGACGTTGATGGTCACCTGATCTCCATCCACCCTCAAAATCAGTTCACCTCTTGGCACATCAATTAATGCTCCTGAAGTAGCTAAGAACGGTCTTCCCAGAATTAACGAGATATCAGCATCCTCATCTATATCTACGATCACAAAGTCAATTGGGGAAATAAATTTGTCAACCTTCACTAACAAATCTTCCACAATACCGTACGAATGTCTGATTGATCAATCTGCTAATTGAAGGGAGACTATTGTATGCTTCACTTTTTCAATTCCTAGCTTGTGCAAGATTGACAATGACATCAAATTAATGCTCACACCTAAGTCACATAAAGCCTTGTCAACATTCAACTTTCCAATAGTACAAGGGATGCGAAAACTTCCTGGATCCCTTAACTTCAATGGTAGCTTCCGTTGAATTATGGCACTGCACTCCTCAGTAAGTACTACAGTCTTATCTTCTTCTAACTTCCTTCTCTTAGATAGCAAATTCTTCATGAATCTGACATAGGAAGGCATCTCCTCAAGTGCCTCAGCAAAAGGAATATTTATTTGTAATTTCTTGAAGAGTTCTAAGAACTTGGAAAACTGTTTCTCTTGAATCTCCTTCTAAATCTTTGAGGATATGGAAGTCTAGCATATAGTGAAGGATCAATTGTTTTCTTCAACTCTATGTCTTTCTTTTTCCTCGGCACTCTCGGTTGTTCTTCTCTAGCTTCAACCTCTTTATTATCATCCTGGGACAAGACCTCTTCAGTTGAAACATTATTGCTTCCATTTTGATTTCCTGAAGAACTAGAGGCTTCTTTCTTGTCTTCTTCTACAGTCTTACCACTTCTTAAAGTGATTGTCATACATTGCTCCTTAGGGTTTACCAAAGTATCACTTAGAAGATTGCCTAGAAGTCTTTCTTGAAGCTACTTTGCCATTTGCCCCATTTGAGTCTCAAGACTTCTAATAGCGGCTTCTTGATTTTTGAAATTAGTTTTGGACTCCTCCATAAAAGTTGAAGTTGTTGCACAAAAACAAAGGTCTGCGTAGAAAGTTTCTCCATTGCAATCTTAAAAGGAGACTTCTGTTCAGGCTGAGCATTCAATGGTACAACTTGATTCTTCCAAGAGAAATTGGAATGATTCATCCAGCCTAGATTGTAAGTATTAGAGTAAGGATTACCATGTGGCTTTGAAGGATATCTTATATAGTTCGCCTGCTCTAGAATGTTGATACTTGAATTTTCTGCCTCACATTGACCATTGACATGGTTGCCTCCACAAAAATCGCAAGTTAGACTTTGATGATTAATTGCATTTACCTGTAAATTACCAACTTGCTTAGTAAGGTTGACAATGTGTTGCATCATGGTCTGATTTTGTGCAAGTATAATATCAATAACACTGAGCTCCAACACTCCCTGTTTAACTGTAGCTCTTCTACTAGGAACCTAATACTCATTAGTGGCCATTGTCTCAAATAATGCTTGGGCTTCTTCTGGAGTCTTTGTGTTTATAGACCCACCAACAGATACATCCACCATAAGTCTTGTGCAATGATTCAAACCATTATAAAAGATTTGCACTTGCTGCCAAACTTCGAAAGCATGATGAGGACATTTTCTTAAAAGCTCTTTAAATCTCTCCTATGCTTCATAGAGAGATTCTCCCTAACTTTGAGTAAAGCAAGCAATCTCACTCCTTATCTTCACGAACATTGACGGAGGAAAATACCGAGTGAGGAACTTACTAACCAGATTATCCTAAGTAGAAATGCTTCCTTGAGGCTGGGCTTGTAGCCAGCTCTTGGCTTTATCTCTCAACGAAAATAGAAAAAGTCGTAACTGTATGACATCATCACTGGACCCATTATACTTGATAGTATCATAGAGCTACAAGATATTGACAATGTGCAGATTAAGATCTTCTGTTTGGCCTCCACCAAACTGATTATGTTGCACCAGCTGTAGAAGAGCTGGTTTAATTTCAAAATTATTAGCCTG
Source organism: Ormosia emarginata (assembly GCA_029884605.1). Taxonomy (NCBI): domain Eukaryota; kingdom Viridiplantae; phylum Streptophyta; class Magnoliopsida; order Fabales; family Fabaceae; genus Ormosia; species Ormosia emarginata. The sequence continues at coordinate 8,060,373 of JAQQTP010000068.1, forward strand.
GATAGCAGGTCGCATAATACTTGTTGAAACATTCTCAGCAGATGGAGTGGCATAGTCAGCCATAGTGCGCCTTCTCTGTGCATCAACATTTTCAGTCATCTTTTCTTCTTCAGTTTTCTTTCCTTCTCTGATTGCCTTTCTGATTGCTCTTTTTGTCCTTGTTATTTATAGATAAAAAATTAATATTTCTGACACCAAAGTATCTTGCATAAACAACAAACAAGCAAACCAAAGTGAAGCAAAGAAAAGGAAATACAAATAAAAATAAAAATAAATAGAAATAAACCAAGAAAACAAAAATTGAATATAAAGAAATAAAATAAGAAAATTAATTGAAATAAAATTGAACAAACTAAAATAAATTCCAAAATTAGTGTTTTTTTAATTACTACTTAATATTGACAATTAATAATCCCCGGCAACGACGCCAAAAATTTGACGTGTGTGAAATCGACAAGTGCACCGAATCGCATCAAGTAATAAAGTAGTGAGTAGAGTATCGTGCCATGAGGATTATATTGTCAATTACTAAGTTCATTAAATTAATATTATTTGAGCTATCCAAATGATGAGAGTTGATAAAACCAAAATAAAAACACAATTAAAGAAAGTAATTTAAAATTAAACAAAGTAAATCTAATAAATTTAACAGGAGTTGAAAAATAATAATAGGAAAATGTTATGGTTCAGACTTCACTTGAACTCTTTAGATACAAATTCAAAAATTGGTTTAATCATGTTCTAAATAAATGACTTATGGTCAATTCTTAAAATTAATTAATATCCAATCCCTTGGATTACTAATCCTCTTACGTTGTTTTAGAATTAACTAATCCCTTAGTCTAATTCCAAAATAGAAAGGTGTTATCAGGAACAAGGGAATTACAAGAAAGACCACATAATTCACAACGTCTATCCCTAGCGATTGCAAAAATTATGATGTTTATCATAGATCTAGGCTCATGCAAATTTTCCCAAATCATATATCAACCCAACAATTCATTTCCAAATTGATCAGGTTTAGAAAAGCATTAAGGATAAAGATAAACACATAAATTATAGACTAGAAACATGAATTAAACTCATAAAAGAAATTACATCATCTAAGTATCAAGATCCATCATCCCCTAACAAAGGGAAATTAGTTATACATAGAGAAAGAACAAAATAAAAGAAAGATTAAGACAAACTCAATTGATAAATTAGGGAAAGAGTGCCTGGATCCTCCTCAGCAGCCTCCGTCACGACTCTCTCTCTCTCTTGATTCAGTCGTGCCCCATGAATAATGATTTGAATTTTGGGATAACTTCCCATTTATAATTGCTATCACACGTCCAGCGCTTGAGCGCTGGCTCCTCAGCGCCTAAGCGCTGAACTACTAAAGACCAGATTTTGCCTTGATGCACGCGCTTGAGCACTGGCTTCCCAGCGCTTGAGCGCTGAGATCTACCATTTACGCGCTTGAGTGCTGAACTCCCAAAGCTTGAGCACTGGGATAACAGAGAAACTATATGAATAAGCTCATCCAGCGGTTGAGCACTGGCTCTTGAGCGCTTGAGCGTTGAGTATCCAGAAAGTTTTTCCAACAGCTTTTCCAACGGTTCTTCCATAAATCAAATCCAATCTTCATCCCTATGTAATACCTATAAAAAACACAAGAAAATGCGAAATAAGAGAAACAATTTCAAACAATAAAAACATGATAAACTTAAGGACAAAACTCAATTAAACAGATTAAAGAGAATGAAAAACCCAAAATAATGAACTGTAAAAATATAAATTTTTACAGGTTCATCAGTTGCTCATTTTCAACTGTTAGACTTTGCTGCAAAATTGTAGCTGAAACTTTTTTTTGCTCGGTTACCCAAGTGGCTTCTTTACTCAAGAGGGGGGGTGAATTGAGTAGTTAAAAAAATCTTTGAAAAATTTTCACAAACACGTTAAGAACAAATTCCATTAAAGCTATTTATTAAGAGAAATGAACAAACCAAGAAGATAGATGGATTCTAGCAAATTTAGCAAGTCAATAATAGAATATTTAACCAATATTATGTAATTGGCTAACTACCATTGATAGTTGTTTTGATGATAACAAACATGATGAAGATGATGATGGTAAGACAAAGTCCAAGGTGCTCAAGATTAGTTGTAGGACTTAGATTCTTTTGTACGAAGCCTTCCTGGATATCTCATTGTTTTTGCATGAAAAGATGAAAATGGTTTTAAATTAAATATCCCAAATTCAAATCATGGTTTTGAAAGCATTTAAAAGTGTTGAAAGCTGTTTTTCAACAGAGGTATTCGAATACCATATAGAGGTATTCGAATAACATCCTTCTAAACCGTTTTTACAAAGCTTTTTAAATCAGAGGTATTAGAATACCTCTGATGGTATTCGAATAGGTATTCGAATACTCCTGATGGTATTCGAATACCACAGGAATCTTGTTTTAGAAACTAACGGACATATTTCAAATTTAATATGTATTTAATGATCTCAAACGGCTCTTTTCTTCAAATGCTCTATAAATAGAGACCTTGGGTCACTTCTGAACAATGCCCAATGATCTGAATTAATTTTTGCTTGTGCCAAAACATGATTTTCATTTTTCTCATATTTTATGTGCTCTTTTCGCCAAAACTTTGAGATATCCTAAGAGAGCTTCCTAGTGCTTCAAATTGTAACATTTGCTCTAAGTGAGAGTTTCTCTTCATCTATTTTCTGCTTCTGTAAAAAGGGTGAGGTATCCCTTAGTGAATTTGTGAGGGTGAGGTATCCCTCAGTAAAAGGGTGAGGTATCCCTTGTTGTAAAGAAGGTGAGATATCCTTCAAAGGGGGTGAGGTATCCCTCTAGTAAATTGGGTGAGGTATCTCTGTTGTGTAAAGGTTGCAATCACCTGTTTTAAGCTTGTATTGATTAGTGAAAAATCTCGAACTGTGTTTCGGGGACTAGACGTAGGCCACAAGTGGTTGGTGGTCGAAGCAGGATAAATATCGTGCCTGCTTTTCTTCTCTTTATCTCTTTATTTATTACAATTTATTTATTATTATTTAATTATTTATTTTTTGTTCTTAAGGCATTTTATCATCTTTATATATATTCATTATATTGCTTCAAGAAATTGTATTAAAAAGAGTTTGCGAAAAAAATTTTAATTACTCAATTTGCCCCCCTCTTGAGTACTGAAGCCACTTATGGTAACAAGTGGTATCAGAGTTAGACTCTTGTATAAAGAGCTTAGCCGCTTCAAGAGTACATGACTTCATCAAATGATTTTTCAGAAGCAACTTCCATAAATCGACCACCCTTTTTCAATGGGGATGGTTATGCATATTGGAAGGAAAGAATGAAAATCTTTATTGAGGCTATTGATCTAGATGTGTGGGATGCTGTCGAAAATGATGCATTTATACCTACACGAGTTGTTGATGGTGTAAAAATTGAGACACCTAGAAATCATTGGTCTAAAGATGATAAAAGAAAAGTTCAATATAACTTAATAGCCAAAAACATCATTACCATTACTTTGGGGTATAATAAATTTTTCAGAATTTCAAATTGTAAAACTGCTAAAGAAATGTGGGACACTTTACAAGTTACCCATGAGGGTACTAGTGAAGTAAAGAGATCGAGAATAAATTCTCTTACTCAAGAATATGAATTATTTAGAATGAACCATGCTGAAAGCATTCAGGAAATGCAAAAAAGGTTCACCCACATTATAAATCATCTTTCATCATTAAGAAAGAATTTTTTTAACGAAGATTTAATTAACAAAGTGTTGAAATGTTCGAGCAGGATTTGGCAGCCTAAGGTGACAGCTATATCTGAATCAAGAGACTTGTCAACAATGACATTAGCTACGCTTTTTGGAAAACTTCAAGAGCACAAATTAGAACTCAACAGGCTTGACCTAAGTGAAGAAAATGATAAGAAGAAGAAAGGGATTGCACTTAAAGCCACCACCTCCACTATCAATAATGAAGATGAAGATGATGGAAATGACGTGGACAATGTTGAGCTAAATGAACAAAATCTCAATCTTCTGGTAAGAAAATTTGGTAAATTTCTCAGGAAAAAAAGAACTCAAAGAAGACCACATTTTCTCCCAAAGAAATTTGAAAAGAAACCCTCCAAAGAAAGAAAAGCCTACATAGCATGGGATGACAATGACATGGACTTAACTGATAGTTCAGATAGTGAAGAAGCTCATCTATGTCTTATGGCCAAAGGAGAAGAAGAAGAAGAAGAAAGCGACAACGAGGTAAGTTCAAATTTATTGCCTTCTTATGATGAACTACAAGATGCCTTTGAAGAATTGCATGACGAATCAATAAGGCTCACAAAATTAATCTCTTCTTCTAAGAAAACAATTTCTTCTCTAGAAAATCGAATTCTTATTTTAAATAAAGAAATTGAAGAATTAAAAATTAAAAATGAGACATTAGGAATTATTGATGCATATTCATCTTATTCTTCACATGCTTCTACATCTTCGTCTTGTTCTTTATGTCATTTACTCGAAAAAGAAATTAAAGACTTAAAGAACAGCCTTGCAAAATTCACATGTGGAAGAGATAATTTAAATATCATATTAGGAAAACAAATGGTTGTTTTTGCAAAAGTCGGGATAGGATATAACCCGAAAAATCAACAAAAATTTTATAAAAATTTCTTTGTTCATTCTAGCATTTCATGTAGCCCATTTATTAAATGTTTCTATTGTGAAAAAAAGGGTCATAGTGCATCAACATGCAATGCAAAGAAAAACATTAATACAAAAATTGAAACTAAAATGATATGGGTTCCCAAGGGTACTATACCCAAAACTGACATTCAAGGACCCAAGAAGATTTGAGTACCAAAAACCAAAAATTGAAATGTGTTGTAGGTGTGCTTAAAAGCCAAGAGCTAACTATGACATTTTGAAAGTGGCTACTACAAGCACAAAATCGAAAATAATTCGAAGCTCTCCTCCTTGTCCCTATGAAACCTGGAGTTACAATCATGAAATAAGTTCTTCATCATTGGGTAATAAGTTTCCCTCTCCCAGAATGCACTTCAGTACGTGTTAAACTTGTTTTTCTGATAAAGTTATTTGAATACCTCCCTATGGTATTCGAATGCCATTGCTTTGTACATGAAAATCTATGTTTTTCTGATAGGTCTATTCGAATACCATCATAAGGTATTCGAATATCGTACATCAGTACAGCAATATTATGTTTCTATAAGTTGGTGTATTCGAATAACTCAACAAATATTCGAATAACCAGAGACTTATCATATCAGTGTTTCTCACATGCCTCTAGAGCATTCGAATACCTTCCAAGGCATTCGAATACTTGCACCTCCCTTGCCTTCTTTTTTGAGGTGGGTATTTGAATATAGTAAAGGGTATTCGAATAACCCATGGCTGAAAGCCAAATTTATAGCCCGATCTCTGTTTTGTTTCAATTTTTTTTTTGCAAATGCAAATATAAATATATTTGATTCTGGATGACATGCTTTTGATGAAATACATCTCATTTCTTTTGAGCCTAAATTTATGCCTTACATGAAAATTACATGATGTTCTTAAATGCATATTTCTTAGCTTGTTCTCGCCCCTTCTTTTTCTCAAGAATATGTTGCATATTTAAATTCTTTGTAATACAAATGCTTAATGTAATTGGCTACTGTTTTGATAAATATATGAACGTGATAACAATTGCAACAAGTGGTATCAAACAAGTGGTTACTTGGCCAAATTAATCAACAAAATATCTTTTGCTCTTATGAACTCATTTGTTGTTTTTGACTTATTATTTTGAATGCTTATTTTATGAGTTTGGCATAATGACTAACCTCTATAGATCCAAAATTAATGGATACCAAAGAAAGTACCTTGATTTTTTTTTGTAGGTTATAACTACCTCAAGCAAACTCTTAAATGAAAAAGATTATTCAACTCGAGGGAAATGAATGAAGAGGATATGAGGAGATTTTCTTCAAGTACATTGAAATGGAATACTCAATGGAAGAAAGCTCAAAAGGACCAATAAACAAAGAACATTACAAAGAAGCATCTCTCTTTATCTAATTCAATAAGTATCTCTATCCCTAAGCGATTGTGATATTCTATATGGATTGTATGATACTCGTTGATTAATTGATCTGAAATGATTAAATATTTTTCTTACATAAGTAGTATGCTTAGCATTGACAATGTGCCAAATTGGATATTATTTTTTGTCATTGCATATAGGGTAAATAATGTTAGTTCTATACAATGCTCTGATCCCTATAGCATATTTCATCAAGATAAAATGTTTCATATCTATGTTTCTCTTGATATATAGCAGTATTATAAGAGATTGACAACAATGATAAATGTTTTATATTTGATAACAAGTGGTAAATGTCATGACTCTCTTGGTAAACGTAAATCACAGTTTTGATGACTATACAATGCAATGGGTTGATCTATGAATGAATATATCTTTGCTCATGTGCTGAATATTGTGCTTATATTGCTAAAAATTATAAAATTATACTCTGTTGCTATTCTGGTATGCTATAAATGAATATATTTTGTTGGACTAGAATATACTCTATTTAGCTTTATCTTACCCCATCTTTTTTATCATGACAAAAGGGGGAGAAAAAGCTTGAATTCTTTGTTTAAGAAAAGTCAGGGGGAGAAAAAGTAAAAGTTTAGTAAGATAAAATAGAAATTGGATTCTAAAAGTAAGGGGGAGTTGCTGTGCACATCTCTGATATAAAACACCTCTTATGAAAAAGAGGGGGAGTAAGTATCTTTAAACAACTTTGTGAATTCCAATTTGTATGAACTAATTCTTTTCTCAAATGTTAGTTTGTCATCATCAAAAAGAGGGAGAATGTAATTGGCTAACTACCATTGATAGTTATTTTGATGATAACAAACATAATGAAGATGATGATGGTAAGACAAAGTCCAAGGTGCTCAAGATTAGTTTTAGGACTTAGAATCTTTTGTACGGAGCCTTCCTGGATATCTCATTGTTTTTGCATGAAAAGATGAAAATGGTTTTAAATTAAATATCCCAAATTCAAATCATGGTTTTGAAAGCATTTAAAAATGTTGAAAGTTGTTTTTCAACAGAGGTATTCAAATAACATCATTCTAAACCGTTTTTACAAAGCTTTTTAAATCAGAGGTATTAGAATACCTCTGATGGTATTCGAATAGGTATTCGAATACTCCTGATGGTATTCGAATACCACAGGAATCCTATTTTAGAAACTAACGGACATATTTCAAATTTAATATATATTTAATGATCTCAAATGGCTCTTTTCTTCAAATGCTCTATAAATAGATAGAGACCTTGGTTCACTTCTGAACAATGCCCAATGATCTGAATTAATTTTTGCTTGTGCCAAAACGTAATTTTTATTTTTCTCATATTTTTTGTGCTCTTTTCACCAAAACTTTGAGATATCCTAAGAGAGCTTCCTAGTGCTTCAAATTGTAACATTTGCTCTAAGTGAGAGTTTCTCTTCATCTATTTTCTGCTTTTGTAAAAAGGGTGAGGTATCCCTTAGTGAATTTGTGAGGGTGAGGTATCCCTCAGTAAATGGGTGAGGTATCCATGGTTGTAAAGAAGGTGAGGTATCCTTCAAAGGGGGTGAGGTATTCCTCTAGTAAATTGGGTGAGGTATCTCTGTTGTGTAAATGTTGCAAGCACCTGTTTTAAGCTTGTATTGAATAGTAAAAAATCTCGAACTATGTTTCAGGGACTGGACGTAGGCCATAAGTGGTTGGTGGTCGAAGCAAGATAAATATCGTGCCTGCTTTTCTTCTCTTTATCACTTTATTTATTGTAATTTATTTATTATTGTTTAATTGTTTATTTTCTGTTCTTAAGGCATTTTATCATCTTTATATATATTCATTATTTTGCTTCAAGAAATTTGTATTAAAAAGAGTTTGCGAAAAAGTTTTTAGTTACTCAATTCACCCCCTCTCTTGAGTACTGAAGCCACTTGGGTAACATATTATAAAATTGAAAAGCAAATATAATGAGTAAGGGTTCAGAAGAGCAAACACTGAAATTTATCCTGGTTCAGCCACCAACCACTTGTGACTTACGTCTAGTCCTCGACAAACCACCTGAGATTTTTCCATTATCAATGCAAACTTCAAAGTGCTTGCTACCGTTACAAACCCAAGCACTCTTCACACCTTGGGATATCTCACCCTTGTGCTTGAGCCTCGACAACAGGTATACCTCACCGTTACAAATTTCTTGAGGGATACTTCACTCTCGTTACAATCAATCAGGAATTAAACAAAGAGGAAACTCTCTCAAGAGTGTGTATTACAACTTGCAGCACTATGACACTCTCTAAAAAATGATCTCAAATATTTCAAAAAACAGAGCAAGGAGATGAGAAAGATGAAACTCAAATTAAAAGCAATGTAATGATGTTTCTCATTATGTGTTTTGTATAAAAAGATGACCTAAGAAGGCCCATATATAGCCTTTTAAGGAAAAAGAGTCGTTAGGGCTTTTAATGTAAGCAATAAATACTATAGAGAAAACGTTTATGCACTTATAGCAATGTTGTAATCGATTACAATAACAATGTAATCAATTACATTATTCTTAAAACGCATTCTGGGTTTTTTGGGCTGTTTGTAATCGATTACAACCTTAATGTAATCGATTACATGGTCTCTGTCAGAGATGTAATCGATTACAAGCCTTACATAATCGATTACGAAGCCTCTAGAAGCAGTGTAATCGATTACAAACCTCATGTAATCGATTACATAGCTACTGACTTTTGAAAAACCGATTCCCGTATGGATGTAATCGATTACCAGGTCATTGTAATCTATTACAAGCCTCCAATATAAATTGATTACTAAACCTAGGATTATGATTACAAACATGCTTGAATCCTTTTTTAAGTCCATTTGACCATGATACACATTTAGATTAATAAAACTTGGATTTTTAAAGAAATAAGCTTGATTTTCGTAATCCAAGATTAACAAACCATTTGAATTTTTGAAAAGCTCATTTTACAAAACTAATTGAGATACCAAGAAAGCTTCTTACATTAAGATCCTAAAGCCAAAAAAAAATGACAGTTTTGCATCCATATGTACTTGGTCTTGCATCCATTTGTACTTGTTATCATCTTGGCTTTGTTATCATAAAAAATCTTGTACGAACTCCATGACATAAGCATTCACATTCTCCCTCTTTTTTATGATGACAAACCAACACAGAGAAAGAGAAGCAATACGTGCAAATATAATATGTCAGATATTAAAACATCGTTCTCCCCCTGAGTTCATGCATACTTCCCTTTACTCATGCAATCGCTCCCCCTTTTGACATTACCAAAAAGCTAAGATATAAGGGATAAGAGATATAAGCATTCAAATAAAATTTCAGCAGAGTTTCAGCAGCATAATGGCATGTCTAAGATCATTAAACAGACAACAAAGCAACAGACAAGAAAATAGGTAACAGTCTAACCAGTATATATATTATCAGTAGAGTATAGATTAAGCAATAAAAGACCAGAGTAAACAGAATATCAGAGTATATAAACAGCAGAGGGACTAGAATAAACATAGTTATATACAAAATAGTATAAAAATGCTACTGGGTCAGATAATAATAAAAATAAGCATCATGACTAAGTCTCCCAGCATCACTCAGTCGCCTCACTGTCACTGTCATTGTCACTATCTGCAGCCACATCAGCAAGATCGACATCATCATCACCATTGGCAAGATCATCCTTTAAGTCGAGAATCTCCTCATTATCATAAGGGACACCAAATATAGCACTGGAAAGACCAACAAATGATAATGGAGCAGAAGGTACAACAGGAAGGGCAGCAGACCTAGGCTGAGAGCCTGGAGCACTCTCTAGTAAAGCTCGAATGATGGTAACCTCCTCATTTGTGTGAGTAACTTACTCCTCAAGGCAGTGAACAGAGGTGCATAGCTCACTAAACTGATCATCAATATGAGTGCAGAGGCTATGGAGCTCCTGAAGCAGAAGATTCATAGATGGTGGAGCTGGAGCAGCTGGAGATGAATCATCCTCAATATCCTCATCTACACCTCGAAGCAAGTGACCATCCACTCCATGATGGAGGTAGTACCAACGATCATCAATCTTCTGTAGTTATAGCTCGTCAGAGTGTACACATTGATGCACTCCTGCCCATCAGAAGTCTCATCCTTTGCCTCCCCAAACAAAGGAATGCGGAAGTGCTCAAGGATCGTAGTGATAAGATAGCGTAGGGTAGATGATAACTCTTAGAAATAAGAGTTATTACCATTCTTTTTGCTTAATCATTGTTCTTGTTTTGATCAATTTTTGGAGAAGAACTTCAAGTTTTGTTTGATTTAGTAAATATCTGTGTTAATCTGAGTAATTGTGAAAAGTCTGTAAATTCGATCCGTTATTCTTTGAAGGTTTGATTTATTTCTGAGCAGGTTATAAAGGTGTAATTGCTGAAGGTGTTGCTCTGGGATGTTTTGGAATGCTGTAGCTTTGGGGGAGCGAGTCACTATAAGATAAAATCATTTCCAGCTCAGCACTTGCCCACTAGAAGACAAAATACCTGATGTGCTGCGCTTAAAAGGAAGAAAGAGAATACAATGCAGCAGCTGTGTGTACTTGGGAATTGGGCCAAGGAATATTTTAGTATTTGAATTTGTAAAAGCCCAAAAAATGAGGCATGAGAGAGAGTGTAACTCTATTTTGGGAGCTAGTACAAATAGGGAGTGTGACCTTGCTTTTAAGAGAGCTTTTTGGTACTGCGCAGAGCCGTCAGCTCCTGGTTTTATCTGTAATTCCAGTTTTACGCATTGTGTCTTATTTTTCCATTTTCCTTGATTACTTTGTTTCCAAGCTCATTATGAGGTAAATTTTCTTAGTTAGGATTTTATGAATTTGTAATTGTACTGAAGGGTAATCCAATGTTATGGATGTTATTCATTTTCTTCTTTTCTGCTTAAATGTTTAATTTCGGTTTAGCTTGATCAACTAATCTGAAATATCAACTAATTTCGTTTGGAAAAACTAAGTTAGTGGACTTGATTAGAAGATAAAGATAGAACAGTTAATTGGAAAATTAATTGTGTTGAATGAGCTAGGAATAGCCTTCAAGTCTTTAAGTAGCTGGACGTGCTTCTCTGATAACTGAGGGAAATTAATTTGAACTTAGGAATAAGAAGCTTTTAATGAACTCAGTTTTTAATCTTTGGAAAGCAAATTTCATTTCTGGACTAAATGTTGTAGCATCCTGAAGCATACGTTACCCTGAAGTAAAGAATTACAAAGGATTAAAATCCTAACTGTTCCCATTTCTGATTTAAAACACTTCATTTATTGCTTTCATTAATTTCTTGCATTTATTATTTTCTGCTTTGATATCTTATTTCTCCATTTACTTTACATGTTTAAAAATTTCTCTTTAATTTCTTGCATTTAAATAGAAGAAGTTAACTCTAGAATTGGTATTTAATACAATTTAAATCCTCGTGGGAACGATCTTGACTTACACTTTATTACTTGTTGACTGTGTACACTTGCACATCTTAAAATTATACCAACAATAGAGGATGGGGATCTTTCTTCACTCGTAGCATATGTTGAATGACATAATAAGCCTAGTTAATGGATCGCCCAGTGTTCATTGCCCATAGAGTCAGGACATCGTCCTTAAGAACATGAGAATAATTGCCTTCTCTAGCAATCAAGCCTCTAGCCACAAGGTAATGTAGTAACCTATTTTCCATAGTCAGCCTAGTAGCCAGAACTCTCGTACCAGGGTGAAAGCCTATTCGCAGCAATGAATTCAGGGCATCCTTATAATCATACTCATCACCCCACTGATTCATCCCAGTAAAGTTGGCACCATCAGAGCTCAACCCAGTTAATTGATACCAAAGTCCAGAGTTTATGACTATTGGTATCTTTTTTACTTCAGAAACTAGACAGGCATTCTCAAATTTTAAATTGGCATAAAAGACGCGAACCTAATCAGGATATATATCTCTCTTAATACTAAAAAATTTAATCAAATCCAGTTACTTAATTAGACGAAAGTATTCTAAAGGTTCATTAGAACAGAACTCAGCAGTGAGATACCTAGGCTGTATAATCTTCCAGAGGTAAAATTGTTGGAGAAACACTTCAGCTTGTTTGGACGTCCAAAAGTGAGCATAAAGGTCCAAGCCAGGAATGGTGAAAGGAGGAGCCTAGGAAGACGAAGCACCAACTGCCCCTGTTCTGGGTTTCTTGGTTTTGCGAGAGGATTCAGCCATTGGGTTAAAAATAAGGGAAATGAAGGAATAAGGTTTAGTAAGTGTTTGGGAGTGGGAGAAGGTAGAGGAAGGTGATGATTGGGTGGATTTTTGGAGTTGAGTATTTGGGTGAGAAGAACACGTACGAGTGATGAAGCAAGGTGGGGATTTTAGTGTTTGTGGTGAGATTTGAGGTGGGGTTTTATAGAGAGTGGATTTTCGAGTGAGTAAGAGATGGAATGGAGGAATTTGGTGAAGAAATGGGAGAGATTTGAGGGTTTTGGTGAGAGGTAGGTTGCGGTTTGGAGAAAGAAAATGAAGAGCTTCAGGTAAAAATGGTCGTTCGCGCGTCCATGGCTCTTTTTAAACCCTATTGTAATCAATTACAATGAGGGATGTAATCAATTACATTACCTGGGTTTCTCTGTAATCGGTTACACATGGTATGTAATCGATTACAGGCCTTCTGACTTTTCATTTTGGGCTGATAGAACCTTTGTAATCAATTACATAGGGTATGTAATTGATTACAGGCCTTCTGACTTTGCATATTTTGTTTGGCAAAGCTTGTGTAATCGATTACAGGGGGTCTGTAATCGATTACAAGTCTTCTAAACTTGTGTTTTTCACCGCAATCAATAGAAGAAAAATCCCACAACCATCAAAGCTCTTCAAAACTTTCTCAACTTGATTATAAACAACTTATAGGCCATAATTTTGTCCAAGTCTTGTTCTTCCAATACTAAAACCTGTACCAAGGATCAAACCATTAATTTGCTTCAAACTTCAAGGTCTTTGGCTAAAGCAATGAGCAGAGGCTATTTTGAGCAGTTGGAGGACTTAGTCATGATGGGGTACCTGCAAAACAAATTTAGGGAAGCCTCCAACGCTCAAGTCAATATTAGAATCAAAATTTAAGTAATGCAAATACAAGATTATGCAGAATAAAATGAATTATGCAGTAGAATTAAATGTAAGATTGATCCATAATTCCAAGTTCTCTTCTTAAATGAAAGAAGGTATCTTTAGGCAATGGTTTAGTACAGATATTAGCAAGTTGATTAGTTGTTTCAACAAATTCTAACACATAATTACCTTTTTGAACATGATCCCTTGTGAAATGATGTCTTATCTCAATGTGCTTAGATCGAGAGTGTATAATAGGGATTTTGGTCAAATTCATTGTACTAGTATTATCATATCTTATAGAGATGTGATCTAGCTGAAGTCCAAAGTCTAGAAGTTATTTCTTCATCCATAGGATTTAAGTACAACAACTTCCGACTGTAACATATTCAGCCTCGGTGGTAGACAATGTTACACTATTTTGTTTCTTGCTATGCCAAGAAACTAAAAAGCTTCCAAGCAAGTGACATGTTCCACTAGTGCTTTTCCTATCCAATTTGCATCCAGTGAAATTGGAGTCGGAATAACTAATAAGACTACAAGTAACACCTTTGGGGTACCACAAACCCACTTGTGAAGTGCCACCAAGATATTTCATAATACGTTTAACTGCACTTAGGTGTGATTCTTTAGGATTTACTTGGTATCTTGCACACATGCATACACTAAACATAATATCCAGTCTACTAGCAGTGAGATAGAGAAGAGATCCAATCATACCTCTGTATTTAGTGATTTATATAGGATTACCTGCTTCATCTTTGTCCAAGTAGCATGAGGTACTCATTGGTGTGTCGATATGTTTAGAGTTGTCCATTCCAAAATGCTTGAGAAGCTCTTTGCAATACTTAAATTGGCAAATGAATGTTTCATTCCTTGTTTGCTTGATTTGAAGCCCAAAGAAGAAATTGAGCTCTCCCATCATGGACATCTCAAATTCGTTTTGCATGATATTAGCAAATTGCTTACACAAAGACTCGTTAGTGGCACCAAAGATAATATCATCTACATACACTTGTACAAGGAGTATGTCATGCTTTTTATTTTTAATAAAAAGTGTTGTGTCAACCTTCCCTCGTGTAAAACTATTTTCCAAAAAAAATTTGCTCAACCTTTCATACCAAGCTCGAGGAGCTTGCTTTAAGCCACAGAGGGTCTTTTTCAATTTGAAAACATGGTTGGGCAAATCATAACTTTCAAAGCCGGGAGGTTGTACAACATATACTTCTTCTTAGATAAAGCCATTTAAAAAAGGACTTTTAACATCCATTTGATATAATTTAAAATTCATGATACATGCATATGCAAGTAACATTCTAATAGCCTCTAATTTAGTAACAGGTGCATATGTTTCCTCATAATCAATGTCTTCCTCTTGATTATACCATTTTGCTACAAAGCCTAGCTTTATTTCTAGTTATTAGGCCCGCTTCATCAAGTTTGTTCCTAAAGACCCATTTTGTGCCTATGATTGGATAATCATTGGGCCTCAGAACCAATTCCCAAACTTAATTTCTCTCAAATTGGTTTAGCTCCTCTTGCATGGACAAGATCCAATGTTCATCGTTAAAGGCTTCATTTAAGTCTTTAGGCTCAATTTGAGAAACGAAAGCTAAATGGTTAAGTTTCGAGTACTTACACCATTAGAAACATCACTTATTACTTGTTCAAGTAGATGGTATTTTGAGGTTCGCCATTCTTTGGGAAGATCCATGACTTGTGATTCCGCTTGATTTGGGGTGTCCTCTTGGCTTTCCTCTTGCTTCGTCTCTTCTTTCTCCTTGTTGTCCAAGCGAGTTTTTGCCAAAACCTCTACAACATCATCAATAACAAGATCCTTTCTCGGTCCATTCGGATTAGTTTCATCAAATGCAACATGAATGGGCTCTTCAATGGTCATAGTTCTTTTATTATAAATTCTAAAAGTTTTACTATGATTAGAATAACCAAGAAATATACCTTCATCAGACTTAGCATCAAACTTTCCTAAGTTATCCCTTCCATTGTTTAAAACAAAACATTTACATCCGAAAACATGAAAATGTAAGACATTTGGCTTCCTTCCCTTGTATAATTCATAAAGGGTTTTCTTTAAAATTAGCCTAATCAAGACCTTGTTCATTACATAATAAGCAGTACTTATCGCATCCGCCCAAAAATACTTAAGAATGGTAGCCTCATTGAGTATAGTTCTCACCATTTCTTCTAAAGATCGATTTTTCCTTTCAACAACTCCATTTTTTTGTGGAGTTCTAGGGGTAGAAAAATTATACTCAATGTTATGTTCATCACAAAAGGTCTCAAAATCATGATTTTCAAACTCACCACCATGGTCACTTCTAATGGATATAATACAAAAACTTTTTTTCATTTTGGATAACTTTGACAAGTTTCTTAAAAGCTAGAAATACATCGTTTTTATGATATAGGAATAAGGTCCATATAAACCTAAAAAAATCGTCCACAATCACTAATGCATAGTAATTTCCACCAAAGCT
The DNA here is from genome assembly GCA_029884605.1 of Ormosia emarginata. Taxonomy (NCBI): domain Eukaryota; kingdom Viridiplantae; phylum Streptophyta; class Magnoliopsida; order Fabales; family Fabaceae; genus Ormosia; species Ormosia emarginata. The sequence goes on from JAQQTP010000068.1 coordinate 8,076,087, forward strand.
CATTGTTTTTGAGGGACCAAAAATATCCATGTACAAAAGTTGTAAATGTCTAGAAGTTAAAACAACATTTTTGGCTTTAAAAGAGATATTTACTTATTTTCCCTTTTGACATGTATCACATCATTTATCTTTTCAAATTTAAGTTTTAGTAGTCCAATTACTAGCTCTTTAAAGACTAACTTGTTCAAGTGATCCATGTGAATGTGTGCAATTCTTCTATGCTATAACCATGAATTGTCCTCTTTACTCATAAAGCATTTCGCATCATTTGACGATATATCATCAAGGCTAATCATATAAATATTGTTTACTCTATGACCAATAAATTTTACTTGTTTATCATCTTTTCCTTCAATTATACAATAATGAGAATCAAATATAACTTAATTTCCTTTATCACATAATTGACTAATACTAAGCAGGTTATGTTTGAGTCCTTCAATAAGTAATACATTATCAATAGAGGAGGAGGAATTTTTATCGACTTTGCTAACTCCAAGAATCTTCCCTTTGTTGTTATCCCCATAAGTTACGTGTCCATGTGACTTGGGAACAAGGAAGCTAAACTTGGAGTCATCTTCGGTCATGTGCTTGGAGCAACCACTATTGAGGTACCAATTTGAGCTCTTGGTCTTCAAACACACCTACAACACAAATTCAAGTTTTAACTTTTGATACCCAAATTTTCTTGGGTCCTTGTGTGTTAGCTTTAAACATGGTGCCTTCAATTCTAGGTGTTTCATGTAACACCCCAATTTTTAGAAAATGTCTCGATGTTTTTCATTACATTTCTTTGTCTTTTGAGCTTTTGTGTAAATGAAAACATGTTGTTATGTCCCCTATTTTTCTTGTTTCTTGTTTTTTAGTATGAAATACAAATATATTTTTTTGAAAGGCTAAAATTTTATTTGATCGTTTTACGTATTTGCTTTGAGACGGTAAAATAAAAATTTTCTCGAACTCACTTTTTTGTTTTAATTTTTATGGGAGATATACAGACAATTAAAATTGTTTGTAATTTTATTTGAACGTTTTGGATGATTTGCTTCGTCGTGGGAAAAAATAGAAAAATGACCGTTATGTCCCGATTGTACTATTTTTAATTTTTCTATATGTTACAGTGCTTAATATTACTGTCTGTGATTTTATTTGGACTTTTTGTGCGATTTGCTCGGACGGAAAATAATATTTTTCGGTAGGAGAAATCTTGTTTTAATTATTCAATTGGGGATCTTACTAAACCCAATTCTGAATGAGACAATAATTAATCTTTTAATTTTTAGGATTTAACTGTCTAATAAAATAATTTTGTATATTATTTTATTAGTCAGTATAATTAGATGACAGTGGACCCAGAAATGTTTTGCGGGACCCACGTTTAGCTAATACAGTTAACTTAGTAGCTTAATTAAGCATCATTAGTGAAGGAATTCTCTAGAACAAGTGACTAAGCTAGATGACTAGGTTAATTAGTGACTAAGCATGGTGACTAAGGCTAATGACAAGGCAAGGATGAACCAATAGGAGCCAAGCTTGCTAACCAAGTTTTGATCATGGCCTTTGATGCATTCTAAGGCTTGGATAAAGCCAAGCAAGGCTACACCTTGCATGGCATGAAGTTCACGGCCATTTGGCCTTTGGGAGACCAAATTCACTTTGTCTTCATGCAACTTTCTCTCTTCTCTCTCTTCCAAAAACCCTAAACACCATTGAAGCTCTTTTGAAGCTCCATTCGACCAAGCCTTGTTCTACACCATCCAACCACCCAAAATTTCATCCAACCAAGTTTTCTAAACCTAAACACAATCCTAAGAACATCTCTAGTTGGGAGTTCTTGCAAAATCCTTCATTTGAAGCTTGAAAACCTACTTGGAAGATTCAACCAAGAAGGTGAAATTCCTAGTTTTTCTTTTCTAAACTCTTTTTCAAAGTTCTAAGCCATGATTTCTCCATGGTTTAAGCTCTCTTTCTATGGTTAGTAACTTGTAGTTTTGTTTAAGCTTGTTAGGTGATTTTGAAAGAGAAAACTGAAACATAAAGAAAGGTGTAAAAGAGTTTTAGTCTTCATTTAAGGTAAGAGGAAGACTAATCTTATCATCTATGGATGGTGGTAAGAAGATGGAGTGTGATTTTTGTGATTGTATAATCCATAAGGATTCATTTGTGTGATTGTTAGTAGCTTGTTTATGTGTTTGTGTATTTGTTAGTAGCTTTCCTATTTGATGTTTGTAATAATTTGCATGTCTACAAGCTTTGATTGCATGTCTACAAGCTTTGATTTAGGTTATATGTGTTAGAAATATATTGCATGTGTTAGAATTGCATGATAATGTATAGGATGTGAATAACATGCTAAGGTATGCATGAGTGTTCCAAAGAACACAAACTTAAGGCTTGACCATGGACACAAAAGGAGAACCAAAATGTTCTCATATTTTTCCTAAAGTGTAATTTAATTAACCTAGGAAAATTAACAAGAGATAGCATTATTTATATCAAGGAAAATGAATTTAGAAATCAAATGATCCAAACATATATTTCGGCCAACATGCCAAACCTAGAATTCATGATTTCTAAAATCAATTCCAAACTATTTTCAAGTATAAAGATGCAATATATGTTAAAAAGAACTTTTCTCCAATGAGTTTTAAAGAAATAAAATGATTTGAATTAAGTTTAAAGATTAAAATTAATGATTTTATTGTTAGAAAGAAAATAAAGTAACTTTTGAGAATTTCTAACATATGGCTCATGCTGTATTTTGAAGCATGTTAGTAGTTTTCAAAAGGATTAATTATATGGTTTAAAAATTTAATAAACAAAATTTTTACGGTAAAATTAAGAAACCATTAATATAATTTTCTAAGCAAAATACTGTCAATTTTTAGTAAAAATGGACAAATAAGATAGGAAAGATGTCCAAAAGACAGTATACGGTATTGAAAATATTTTACATAGTTTAAACGTATTATTTATTTATTTTTGTTTATTTAAACAGTAATTTTTAAGGAGTTTGGACAAGAAAATGATTTAAAAATCTTACGCGAATGAGAAAATGTATTAAAAACTCTACGCGATTTTGAAAACAGAAAAATAAATTTACGCGATTTAAAAATGTTTGTAAAAACAACGAGATTGTGAAAACGCGATAAAATTTCTACGCGATTGACCGAAATGGTATTTTTCATATTCTTTTTGGGATTTTCTATATTTTTTTGCTGTCGGGCTAAGAGGTGAACCCGTACAGGCTTTGGATCAGTATTTGTCCGGTGGGACTTACTTGTATCTTTTATCGAGTTATGCGCAGTTTTTGGTGGATTGGTTGACGAGGGAATCACATCGTGTTGTCGATGCGATAAACGTAGTGTGGTTCATTATTCTTATGAACTTGGAGACGTTAGTGTACGGGATTCATATATATGGACGGTCGGTCGCTCCGTGGGTCGTGGTAACCGATAGCACACTAATGAACTCGACACGCACTATTTTTAATCGAGATTTCGTAAAGTCTAATAGTACATTGCTGTAGTACCACAATGTGAGACCGTGAACTACACCATGCTTTGGATGATGGATTCCATATGACTTGGGGCTATAGACGCAAAGTGTGACAACAATAATAGTTGGTTGGGCAGCCGTGGTACTAATAGATTTTGCGAGTCATTATCTCTCTGATATCTATTTGTGTTTAGCTCCATGGAGTAGGATCGTGTCATGTTGCATTTAATTATGTCTTGAACATTATTCATTTTATTTATTTATTTATTTGGTTATCATTCTGAAAAATTGTCTATTTCTGAAATTATTTTATTTGTGATGTTATATTGTATGAGTTATTGATTTATCTGTGAAATTATGTGTTGTTATGATAATTAGATTTTTACACTATATCTTGTTATTGAATTATTGTTATAGCTTTTCATATTGCATGAATCGTATATCTGTTGTTTGTCGTTTTCTTATTTGCCATGTTTGTGATGATTTTAGATTGTCTTACCTCTTTCTTTATTGTATGTGTGTTTTACGTATATTTATTTTATGCGGTAAAGAGTTTGAGGAAGAGGAACAACCTCTTGAGATCTGTATCCCGAGGAGGAGGAAGATCGACGAAGCCGAAAGATCGGTTCGACGATCAAGAACCATCGATCATCCATATCCATTGGATTGATTGGTTTGGGTATGGCGGTGCCGTGGATTTTGGGGTTCATGACACTCGAGTTTCACGGTGGATCGTTAGCTTGGCATATGCGAGTAGACGAGAGACTCCGTGACGTATGCGGGACGGTGACCGTGTCCCTACGTCATAGGTTTGATGACGAGCCGGTGATGACGGCAGTGTGTTTCTACACTTAGAGTTACCTTTATCCATTAGGCGTCATTGGGGTGGTGTATCCACTGAGCCGAGTGAGATGACACTCGTATCGACTGCGCGGTCTCATGTCCGCCGAGTGTTGAGGCATCCTGGATATTTATCTTCGATGAGTTTCACGAGAGTGATCCACGAGAGGATTAAATATTTATGATGTATTTTTAGGAGCGTCAACGCGTATGTATATATTGACTCTTTCTTGTTTTTCTTCTCTTGTTTCTGTTTAAATATTTGTAATTGTAGTTGTAAATTATTTGTATAACTTATAACTTGGACCATATGTATATTATGAGTGATGTTGTTCTGTTTATTTTATATTTTCGCATTATTTTATTTAATAATATTGTTTAACAGGAATTATTTTACAACCCATATTAATACGTAATAAATGTTTTACAACTTGGGTAGATTTTATTTATTTCTTTTTATATATGTGACATCCCCACAAGGGTGTTACATTAGTTGGTATCAGAGCCCAAGTTAGAGTCTTTTGGGGTTGTGGTTGGGTCTGTTTTTGTTTGTGCTGTGTGATTCTCTATGATTTACTTCCGAAAGGATGTATCTAATTTTGTTTTGTTCTGTTTGAAGAAAGAAGATGTCTGGACGAGGTAGAGGACGTGTGAACGTGAATCGTGATGTGGATCCTATGATTGCGAGTGCTTGAAGCTATGCGGCGGATGGTCAAGTAATGATGCAAAGCGAGAATTTGAGAAAGCGATGAAAGAAGATGCTCTCTGCTGATGTCCTAAATTTATCGAATTTAGGCGCCACAATCCGCCACGGTTTAGAGGCGAGGTTGATCCAGGAGAAGGCAAGTCAATGGATACAAGACTTGGAAAGGATTTTTGAAGGAATGAGATGCACGAGATGATAAGAAGGTAACTTATGTTGTCTTTATGTTAAGAGGAGATGGAGAACATTGGTGGAGAGGAACTCGCCAAGTTTTACAAGTGAAGGGACCGAGATTACGTGGGAAGTGTTTTTCGATGCTTTTGCGGGAAAGTATTTTCCTGCAAGTGCTAGGCATGCCAAGGAAATGGAATTTCTTGGTTTGCGACAGGAAATATGACGGTGAATGAGTATGCGACAAAATTTAAGAATTTATCTCAATTCTCGGATTATGCTCAAACTCGACTAGGATGATTCATGGAGATGTCGGAAGTTTGAATCGGGCTTGAGAGTGGAACTGAAGCGAGGGGTGATATCCTTGAGGATAAATCAGTTTCATGCTTTGGTTGATGCATGTGCGTGACTTGAAGAATTAGAGCCGTCAAGAGATCAGAGGAATCGTAGCTTTGGGCCGACAAGGTTTCAGAGAGGTGAAGGAAGTAATACAAATCGGTTTCAGCGCAAGCCGTATTCCAGACCATCAGGGAGTCAATGTCAACGACCACCAGTTGGGGGAAGTGCAAGTGGTAGTGGAGCTGGACAGAAAGTGACGTTCACGCCAACATGTTTTAAGTGCAGAAAGAAAGGTCATATCTCTCCGGAGTGCACGGTTAAGGGGACAGTTTGTTTTAACTGTAAGCAACCTGGGCATATAGCGAAGGATTGTCCTCAGCCGGAAAGGAAACCTGTTATTCGTTATGTTCGTGCTAATCAACAGAAGTCAAGGAATACTCAACCGAGATCCGGAGGCGAGTATATACTATGACGGGAACAGAAATTTCTCAATCGATGATCTTATACAAGGAGAAGGTGACATTGGAGGTAACTATCTGACTGTGTTATATGACTCTGGTGCTACACACTCGTTTATTGCATATGATTGTGTGGAAAGATTGAAGTTACTGTGTCTTCTTTGAATGTTAAATTGAGTGTTTCTACTCCAATGCTAAACTGTGATTGCATCAAAGATATGTTTGGATTGTCTTGTTGTTGTGAAGGATCGTAAGTTTTTGGTTAACCTGATTTGTTTACCTCTTGTTGATATAGATGTAATCTTAGGGATGAACTGGTTATCTTCTAACCATATCCTTATAGATTGTGCCAGCAAAACCATAGTTTTTCCTAAGGAAGAAAAGTCTGGATTCTTAACTGCTGTTAAGTTCAAGTCTTTGTTAAGAGAGGGAGCACAGGGATATGTGGTATTGTCTTCTCTAGAGGTTAAGAATGAGAAGGACGTGAATACTATTCCTGTTGTCAACGAGTTTCTCGAGGATTTTCCTGATGACGTACCTGGTTTGCCACCTGAGAGAGAGATCGAGTTTTCAATTGATTTAGTACCAGGAGCAGGTCCTATCTCAATTGTACCCTACCGTATGTCGCCAACAGAGTTGGAGGAGCTGAAGATGCAATTGGTGGAGTTGTTGGAGAAGCAGTTTGTGCGACCAAGTGTTTCGCCATGGGGTGCGCCAGTGCTTTTGGTCAAGAAGAAGGACGGAACTTCTCGGCTTTGTGTCGATTATCGTCAGCTAAACAAGGTGACTATCAAGAATAAATATCTGCTTCCAAGAATTAACGATTTGATGGATCAGTTAAGAGGAGCTGTGGTGTTTTCCAAGATAGATCTGAGATCGGGTTATCATCAGATTCGTGTTAAAGGGGAAGATGTACCGAAAATTGCTTTTCGAACTCGTTATGGACATTATGAGTATCAGGTAATGTCATTCGGGGTGACGAAAGCTCCTGCCATATTTATGGATTATACGAACAGGATTTTTCGTCCGTATCTAGACAGATTTGTCGTTGTCTTCATCGATGACATTCTGATCTATTCTCAATCTAAGGAAGAGCATGCTGAACATCTTGGTATTGTTCTTCAGATTTTGAGAGAAAAGCAGCTGTATGCGAAGTTGGCTAAATGTGAGTTCTGGTTGGAAAAAGTTCAGTTTTTAGGTCATGTGATTTCTAATGAAGGTATTGCAGTAGACCCATCAAAAGTGGAGACTGTTTTTGCAGTGGGAAAGACTAAGACGGTAACGAAGTTCGAAGTTTCGTTGGACTTGCTGGTTATTACCTGGGAGGTTTATTGAAGGTTTTTCGAAGATTGCTGGACCGCTTACACAACTTACGAGGAAAAGTCAAGCTTTTGAGTGGACTGAAGAACGTGAAGCTAGTTTTCAAGAGTTGAAGAAGAGGTTAACAACTGCACCTATGTTGATCTTGCCAGATTCTAAGGGAACTTTTGACGTGTATTGTGATGCTTCTTATCAAGGGTTAGGCTGCGTTTTGATGCAGAATCGGAATGTTGTAGGGTATGTTTCTCGTCAGTTAAAGGTTCATGAGAGGAACTATCCAACGCACGATTTGGAATTGGCTGCAGTGGTCTTTGCTCTGAAAGTGTGGAGGCATTTTCTGTATGGAGCGTTATTCAATGTCTTTAGTGATCACAAGAGTCTAAAGTACTTGTTTGATCAGAAAGAATTGAATATGAGGCAAAGGCGATGGTTGGAATTCTTAAAGGATTATGATTTTCAACTTCAATACCACCGGGAAAAGCTAATGTGGTAGGTGATGCCTTAAGGTAGAAAGGTGCTTAGTGTTTCGGCAATGATGATCAAGGAGGAAGAGTTGATCAATAAGTTTCGAGATCTATGGTTGTCTGTGGAGTTTCTACCTGAAAAAGTTCGTTTGTTTAAGGTTGTGATCATAAACGAATTTCTTGATATCGTCCGAGATAAACAAAAGGAAGACGTATTTTTGCAAAATGAGAGAGAATTGCTAAAACAAGGTCATAAAGCGACGGTAGAAGAAGGAGAAGATGGAATCTTAAGGTTTAAGGGAAGAATTTGTATGCCTGATGATTCTGAGTTGAAGAAGTCGATTCTAGATGAAGCTCATACTAGTGATCTTAGTTTACATCTGGGGATGACCAAGATGTATCAAGACTTGAAGAGGTTGTTTTGGTGGCCAAGGATGAAAAGAGACGTAGCAGAGTATGTGGAGTCTTGTCTGGTTTGTCAGAAAGCGAAAGTGGAACATCAGAGACCGCTGGAATGTTGCAACCGTTATCTATTCCAGAATGGAAATGGGATAGTATCTCTATGGATTTCGTTACTGGTTTGCCAAAGACGAGGAAAGGTCATGATTCAATATGGGTTATAGTCGATAGGCTTACTAAATCGGCTCATTTCTTACCGATTAATATCAAGTATTCGTTGGAAAGATTAACCCAGTTGTACATCAGCGAGATTGTTAGATTACATGGTGTACCTACATGTATAGTTTCTGATCGAGATCCGAGGTTTACGTCAAGGTTTTGGCGAAGTCTGCAAGAAGCTATGGGAACTAAGTTGCGACTGAGTTCGGCGTATCATCCGCAGACTGATGGTCAGACAGAGAGAACTATACAGTCTTTGGAGGATCTGTTGCGTGCTTGTGTTTTGGAGCAACAAGGAAGTTGGGATGAATTTTTATCTTTGATAGAATTCACCTACAACAAGTTTTCACTCAAGTATAGCGATGGCACCCTATGAGGCATTGTACGGAAGACGATGTCGAATCCCGTTATGTTGGTATCAGGATGGGGAAAATATGACTGTTGGACCAGATCTTGTACAACAGACTACGGAGAAGGTAAAGATGATACAAGAGAAGATGAGAACGACGCTAAGTAGACAGAAGAGTTATGCGGATAAACGAAGACGACCTCTTGAGTTTGAGGAGGGTGAGCATGTGTTTCTAAGAGTTACTCCTATAACTGGTGTCGGAAGGGTTATTAAGTCTAAGAAGCTTACTCCTAAGTTTATTGGACCGTATCAAATTATCCGACGTATAGGCCATGTGGCGTATCAGATTGCTTTGCCGCCTTTTCTATCCAATCTGCATGATGTATTTCATGTATCTCAGCTCAGGAAGTATATACCAGATCCGACGCATGTTATACAACCAGATGATGTACAGTTGAAGGAGAATTTGACTTACGAGACTTTACCTGTTAGAATCGAGGATAGAAAGGTAAAGCAGCTTCGAGGGAAGATGATCGAGTTAGTGAAGGTTATATGGAATGACGTGACGGGTGATGCTACCTGGGAGCTGGAAGATAAAATGAGGGATCAGTATCCTCATTTGTTTTGATGTGCAGCGAATTTTGAGGACGAAATTTTTATTTGTTGGGGAGAGTTGTAACACCCCAATTTTTAGAAAATGTCCCGAATGTTCTGTTTGCTGTTTTTTGAGCTTTTGTGTAAATGACTGTTATGTCCCTGTTTTACTGTTTCTTGTTTTTCTGTATGAAATACAAATATATTTTACAGGCTAAAATTTTATTTGATCGTTTTACGTATTTTGCTTTGAGACGGTAAAATAAAAATTTTCTCGAGCTATTGTTTTAATTTTTTTGGGTGATATACGAGACAATTAATACTTGTCTGTAATTTTATTTGAACGTTTTGGATGATTTGCTTCGTCGTGGGAAAAAATGAAAAAATGATCGTTATGTCCCGATTGTATCTTGTTTTTAATTTTTCTATATGTTCTGATTGCTTAATATTCTTGTCTGTGATTTTATTTGGACTTTTTGTGCGATTTGCTCGGGACGGAAAATAATATTTTTCCGGTGGGAAATCTTGTTTTAATTATTCAGATCGGGGGATCTTACTAAACCCAATTTGAATGAGACAATAATTAATCTTTTAATTTTTAGGATTTAACTGTCCAATAAAATAATTTTGTATATTATTTTATTAGTCAGTATAATTAGATGACAGTGGACCCGAAAATGTTTTGTGGGACCACGTTTTAGCTAATACAGTTAACTTAGTAGCTTAATTAAGCATCATTAGTGAAGGAATTCTCTAGAACAAGTGACTAAGCTAGATGACTAGGTTAATTAGTGATTAAGCATGGTGACTAAAGCTAATGACAAGGCAAGGATGAACCAATAGGAGCCAAGCTTGCTAACCAAGTTTTGATCTTGGCCTTTGATGCATTCTAAGGCTTGGATGAAGCCAAGCAAGGCTACACCTTGCATGGCATGAAGTTCACGGCCATTTGGCCTTTGGGAGACCAAATTCACTTTGTCTTCATGCAACTTTCTCTCTTCTCTCTCTTCCAAAAACCCTAAACACCATTGAAGCTCTTTTGAAGCTCCATTCGGCCAAGCCTTGTTCTACACCATCCAACCACCCAAAATTTCATCCAACCAAGTTTTCTAAACCTAAACACAATCCTAAGAACATCTCTAGTTGGGAGTTCTTGCAAAATCCTTCATTTGAAGCTTGAAAACCTACTTGGAAGATTCAACCAAGAAGGTGAAATTCCTAGTTTTTCTTTTCTAAACTCTTTTTCAAAGTTCTAAGCCATGATTTCTCCATGGTTTAAGCTCTCTTTCTATGGTTAGTAACTTGTAGTTTTGTTTAAGCTTGTTAGGTGATTTTGAAGGAGAAAACCGAAACATAAAGAAAGGTGTGAAAGAGTTTTAGTCTTCATTTAAGGTAAGAGGAAGACTAATCTTATCATCTATGGATGGTGGTAAGAAGATGGAGTGTGATTTTTGTGATTGTAGAATCCATAAGGATTCATTTGTGTGATTGTTAGTAGGTTGTTTATGTGTTTGTGTATTTGTTAGTAGCTTTCCTATTTGATGTTTGTAATAATTTGCATGTCTACAAGCTTTGATTGCATGTCTACAAGCTTTGATTTAGGTTATATGTGTTAGAAATATATTGCATGTGTTAGAATTGCATGATAATGTATAGGATGTGAATAACATGCTAAGGTATGCATGAGTGTTCCAAAGAACACAAACTTAAGGCTCACAGCCATGGACACAAAAGGAGAACCAAAATGTTCTCATATTTTCCCTAAAGTGTAATTTAATTAACCTAGGAAAATTAACAAGAGATAGCATTGTTTAGATCAAGGAAAATGAATTTAGAAATCAAATGATCCAAATATATATTTCGGCCAACATGCCAAACCAAGAATTCATGATTTCTAAAATCAATTCCAAACTATTTTCAAGCATAAAGATGCAATATATGTTAAAAAGAATTTTTCTCCAATGAGTTTTAAAGAAATAAAATGATTTGCATTAAGTTTAAAGATTAAAATTAATGATTTTGTTAGAAAGAAAATACAGTAACTTTTGAGAATTTCTAACATATGGCTCATGCTGTATTTTGAAGCATGTTAGTAGTTTTCTAAAGGATTAATTACATGGTTTAAAAATTTAATAAACAAAACTTTTACGGTAAAATTAGGAAACCATTAATATAATTTTCTAAGCAAAATACTGTCAATTTTTAGTAAAAACGGACAAATAAGATAAGGAAAGATGTCCAAAAGACAGTATACGGTATTGAAAATATTTTACATAGTTTAAACATATTATTTATTATTTCTGTTTATTTAAACAGTAATTTTTAAGGAGTTTGGACAAGAAAATGATTTAAAAATCTTACGCGAATGAGAAAATGTATTAAAAACTCTACGCGATTTTGAAAACAAAAAAATAAATTTACGCGATTTAAAAATGTTTGTAAAAACAACTAGATTGTGAAAACGCGATAAAATTTCTACGCGATTGACCGAAATGGTATTTTCCATATTCTTTTTGGGATTTTCTGTATTTTTCTGCTGTCGGGCTAAGAGGTGAACCCGTACAGGCTTTGGATCAGTATTTGTCCGGTGGGACTTACTGTATCTTTTTATCTGAGTTATGCCAGTTTTTGGTGGATTGGTTGACGAGGGGAATCACATCGTGTTGTCGATGCGATAAACGTAGTGTGGTTCATTATTCTTATGAACTTGGAGACGTTAGTGTACGGGATTCCATATATGGACAGTCGGTCGCTCCATTTGGGCCGTGGTAACCGATAGCACACTAATGAACTCGACACGCACTATTTTTAATCGAGATTTCGTAAAGTCTAATAGTACATTGCCTGTAGTGCCATAATGTGAGACCATGAACTACACCATGCTTTGGATGATGGATTCCATATGACTTGGGGCCATAGACGCAAAGTGTGACAGCGCAATAGTTGGTTGGGCAGCCGTGGTACTAATAGATTTTGCGAGTCATTCTCTCTCTGATATCTGTTTGTGTTTAGCTCCATGGAGTAGGATCGTGTCATGTTGCATTTAATTATGTCTTGAACATTATTCATTTTATTTATTTATTTGGTTATCATTCTGAAAAATTGTCTGTTTCTGAAATTATTTTATTTGTGATGTTATATTGTATGAGTTATTGATTTATCTGTGAAATTATGTGTTATTATGATAATTAGATTTTTACACTATACTGTTATTGAATTACTGTTATAGCTTTTCATATTGCATGAACTGTATATCTGTTGTTTGTCGTTTTCTTATCTGCCATGTTTGTGATGATTTTAGATTGTCTTACCTCTTTCTTTATTGTATGTGTGTTTTCTGTATATTTATTTTATGCGGTAAAGAGTTTGAGGAAGAGGAACAGCCTCTTGAGATTCTGTATCTCGAGGAGGAGGAAGATCAGCAAGCCGAAGATCAGTTCGACGATCAAGAACCATCTGATCATCCATATCCATTGGATTGATTGGTTTGGGTATGGCGGTGCCAGGATTTTTGGGGTTCGTGACACTCGAGTTTCACGGTGGATCGTTAGCTTGGCATATGCGAGGAGACAGAGACTCCGTGATGTATACGGGACGACTGACTGTGTCCCTACGTCATAGGTTTGATGACAAGCCAGTGATGACGACGACTGTGTTTCTACACTTAGAGTTACCTTTGTCCATTAGGCGTCATTGGGGTGGTGTATCCACTGAGCCTAGTGAGATGACACTCGTATCGACTGCGCGGTCTCATGTCCGCCGAGTGTCGAGGCATCCTGGATATTTATCTTTTGATGAGTTTCCTGAGAGTGATCCATCAGATGATTAAATATTTATGATGTATTTTTGGGCGTGTCTGCGTATGTATATATTGACTCTTTACTGTTTTTCTTTACTGTTTCTGTTTAAATATTTGTAATTGTAGTTGTAAATTATTTGTATAACATATAACTTGGACCATATGTATATTATGAGTGATGTTGTTCTGTTTATTTTATATTTTTGTATTATTTTATTTAATAATATTCTGTTTAACAGGAATTATTTTACAACTCATATTAATACGTAATAAATGTTTTACAACTTGGGTAGATTTTATTTATTTCTTTTTATATATGTGACATCCCCACAAGGATGTTACATTTCAACTTTGACTCCATCAACAACACGTGTGGGAATAAAAAGGGTCTTTTTCAACAGCATCTCAAACATCGAGATCAGTAGCTTCAATGAAAATTTTAATGTATTCTTTCCAATAAGCATACTCATCCCCATTGAAGAAGGCTGGCTTGTTTATTGAAGATCCATCTGAAAAAAAACCATTTGAAGAACTCATTTTCTCTTAAAGCTGCTAAGCTCTTTACACAAGAACCTAGCTCTGATACCACTTGTTACCTATGTGGCTTCTTTACTCAAGAGGGGGGTGAATTGAGTAGTTGAAAAATTCTTTGAAAACTTTTCACAAATACGTTAAGAACAAATTCCGTTGAAACTATTTATTAAGAGAGATGAATGAACTAAGAAGATAGAAGGATTCTAGCAAATTTAGCAAGCTAATAATATAATATTTAACCAATATTATAAAATTGAAAAGCAAATATAAAGAGTAAGGGTTCAGAAGAGCAAACACTGGAATTTACCCTGGTTCAGCCACCAACCACTTGTGACCTACGTCCAGTCCTTAAGAAATCACCTGAGATTTTTCCACTCTCAATGTAAACTTCAATAAGTGCTTGCTACTGTTACAAACCCGAGCAATCTTCACACCTTGAGATACCTCATCTTTGTACTTGAGCATCAACAGTAGGGATACCTCACCCTTACAAATTTTCTAAGGAATACCTCACCCTCGTTACAATCAATCAGGAATGAAACAAAGAGGAAACTCTCTCAAAGAGTGTGTATTACAACTTGAAGCACTAAGAAGCTCTCTAAAAAATTATATCAAATGTTTCAAAAAACAGAGCAAGGAGATGAAAAGGATGAAACTTGTAACACCCACCGTAAGATATCATATTTAAGACTAATACTAATATAACTTACCCAAGTTGTAAAAGAATTAATCTTGTAAAAACATAAATTTTAAAATCTCATTTGCAGATAACTGAAATTAAATAAAACCCATAAGTACAATATGTAACTGAATAAAACTCACCATAATATACATAGATACTGAAACCTTGTTCATAAATAATTTACATAAATACATTGTACTCCAAAGGATAAATATGTACAACATATACATTGTGAACACCCAATTTTGTCTAGGGTATTTTTGTAAAAATAAAAAAATAAAAAAATAAAAAAATAAAAAAAAAGTTCAACCCATTGGTTCATTAGCCCATTTGCCCATAATTCATTAACCTACCCATTGACCCAATATCCAACTTATGACCCATTATCTAACCCACAACCCATATCCTAAACCAACTCAAACTCACCATAAACAAACTTATCCTAATCAAATCCATCAGCTATCCTAGACCAACACCAACACTCATCCTAAACAGATCCTGACTTATCATCTTAAACCAATCCTAATCACACTCAAACTCAAACTCTTCACCCTAAACCCTTCCTATATTAACCCATAACCCCCCACACAAAAGACCTTCAGCTTTCAACTCACAAAACACCTTCAGCTTTCAACTCACAAAACACCTTCGACTTTCAACTCACAAAACACACCCTATCATTTCACCTCCATAAATATTTTTACTCCATCTTCATTCTCTTTTTCACCTTCACCGTTGTAACCATCTTCAATAATACCACCACTCCAACTTTCCCTTCACCATAAACCTTCCTTTTTCAAACCAACCACCACCAAAGCTTCAACCCGATCTACGAACAGCCGTCCTCGCCCCGATCTAGACCGGCGCCAAAGACCGCTGTCCCCGCACCAGCCGTCTCTCACATCTATTCCCCACTTTGAGTCCTCTCTGCTACAACGAAGAAGAAGAAGAAGAAGATCCCCCCTCTGTTTCATTTTTTTTTTGTAAGTTTTTTTGTTTTTTTTCTTCGCTTTCTTTTATTTGTTTTAGAATTCTGGTAGTTTTTTTTTCTTTTTTTTTCGAAATAGGCCTAAATGGGCTAAAATAAAAAAAATCTAAAAAACTAAAAGGATAAAAAAGGGACAATAAACAAAAATATAATAAAAGTAAAACAATTTTTAAAAAAAAAACAGGATTAACTGAGTTGTGACAGCTTGTTAATCTTGTAACTATTTTGGATCATTCGAGTTGTGACAACCTAATGATTCAAATTATTTTAAATAAATTATTATTTAATAAGAGGCTAAAAAATTCATTTTTTATCATTATCATTCTTCACCTAATAATAATAAATTTAACAATCCATGGGTGACGTCTAGCGTGACGCAAACTTCACTCATTCAAACTTTAATTTGATTAAAAGAGTCGCGACGACTGTTAATTCAAACTTTTATAAAAATAAAAAAATAAATCTTTTCTTTAAATAAAAGCAACTAATCCGTGGGTGACGTCTAGCGTGACGCAAACTTCACTCATTCGAACTTTAATTTGATTAATAGAGTCGCGACGACCTGTTAATTCAAATTTTTATAAAATAAAAAAAATTAAATCTTTTCTTTAAATAAAATCAACTAACCCACACTTATTTTCTAAAGAACTACGTGACTTTGAGTTCCTCATTGCACCTGAGGATACGTAGGAGCAGAATCTTTATTCTGTCAAGCCAAATTTTATATTTTCTCAAATTCTTTATTTTTTTTAATAAAAAGGGGTAAAACAAATGTATTACAAGATTATTAAAAATTTTTTGCATAACTAATTTAGGGTAACCGTTTAGGACGGATGTATTAGGGGTGCTGTGGGGTTAAATCTCCACCCTTCCCTATGCATAATCGACTCCCGAATCCAATCTAGTTCCAAAGACCATTTTCAAAAAGGGTTTTCCATTTTTTCCTAATTTAAATAAAATTGGTGGCGACTCCTAACCTAATTTATTTATTTTGTTTTCGCCGCTCCCGCCGCGATTACGGTCGCGACAGATGGCTACTCCACTGGGGATACTTGAGAGTCAAGCCCATATAATTTTGTTGTGTAAAATTTTGTAATTTTTGTATATTTTGTTTTACCTTTCTTTTCTTTTTATTTATTTTAATTATTATTGTTATTAAAACCTTAGGATAGATAATTTCTCTTGGAATTTTTGTTTGTTTTTGTTTTTTTTGTTTTGCAGGATGCGGGTAGTCTTTAGGATAATGAATGTTTGTATGCTCCCTACACCTACCACACCTACACATCTATCACACATTCGAGTGGGACCCTATACCCGGGTCTGAGTGAAGCTTAAGTTGAGGTTGTGTAGTGGTAACCATTTTGGATGTACATCCTGTTTGGCTATTGCGAAAACCTCATCTAGAGTGCGCCTTTTTTCACAAATGTCCCACACCTAGTGGTTTACCCACTATTTTGTGGTCAACATTTTGAAATGGGACTTGGCTCTAGAGACCTTTAGAATAGAAAAGCCACCAAATGAGAGTTATCACGAATCAGAAAGACCTATAGATCCTTATGATAGAATTCCTCCGTTTAAGGCAATATCTTAGGACACGAAGGGAGCGAACTTCTTCTTTAGCCATCCTTTTTTTTTAAAAAAAATAGCATCATGCATTTTCATGGCATATTTGAAAAAAAAATCATGCATTTTCATGACATTCCTAGCATTCTAAAAAAAATTAAATAAAAAAAAATCATGCATTTTCATGGCATATTTGAAAAAAAATAAAAGTCATGCATTTTCATGGCATTCCTAGCATTTAAAAAATAAAAAATCATGCATTTTTATGGCATTCTTAGCATTCTAAAAAAAATTAAATAAAAAAAAAACATGCATTTTCATGGCATTCCTAGCATTCTAAAAAAATTAAATAAAAAAAAATCATGCATTTTCATGGCATATTTGAAAAAAAAAATAATAAAAATCATGCATTTTCATGGCATTCCTAGTATTTAAACAAAATAAAAAAATAAAAAAATCATGCATTTTCATGGCATTCTTAGCATTCTAAAAAAATTAAATAAATAAAAATCATGCATTTTCATGGCATTCCTAGCATTTAAAAAAAAAAAAAAAAATAAAAAAAATCATGCATTTTCATAGCATTCTTAGCATTCTAAAAAAATTTAAATAAAAAAATTATGCATTTTCATGGCATCCCTAGCATTCTAAAAAAAATTAAATAAAAAAAATCATGCATTTTCATGACATTCATTACATTTTTTTTAAAAAAAAAGAAAGAACAAATGTTTCTATTTCATCCATTTCATATATCTCATAAATCTCATTCATTTCATTTCATCTCATTATTTTTGTTTAGTGTTACCGTGCTCAGCACCATTGCGCGACCAAGGAAAGAAGACACCAATCAAACCCGAGTTCACAACACAAGGTCTCGAACAAAACTTACAGCGATGGCAGCTGAGAACGAAGGAAGGAATCT
The DNA here is from genome assembly GCA_029884605.1 of Ormosia emarginata. Taxonomy (NCBI): domain Eukaryota; kingdom Viridiplantae; phylum Streptophyta; class Magnoliopsida; order Fabales; family Fabaceae; genus Ormosia; species Ormosia emarginata. The sequence goes on from JAQQTP010000068.1 coordinate 8,093,929, forward strand.
GAGTATGGAAGTAGATGAAGTGAAAGGAAGGATAAATGAGATGACAGAGTCTCAGAGAAGAATGGAGGAAATGTTGTTAGCCATGAGGGAGACCCTCACCTTGATGGGAACAGTCGGAGGTATAGGAGTGACTGGGGCACACCTGCACCCACCAAATATTACTTCCATAGGGGCAAACCCTGGGGCCACCACTGAGATGCCTTTTGTGGGAAGAACATCGAATACTACATCACTAATGATTCCTATTTAGAGAAGGGCATCGTTCGTCGAGGATACTCAAAATGAAGTCCATGGTAATGTTGAATTCACGTGGAAACCACCGCATATGTTAATCCCGACATCAACGGGATTTCCTACTAGTACTGGTCCTGCGGCCATTCAAAATGATAAGAGGGATGAAGAATGGATGGAAAATATGGAAGAGCAAATCAAAACAATTAAGGGTCCTAGCACCTATGGTCTTCTTGGAATAGAAGAGTTGTGCCCTGCTGCCAACATTATCATCCCAAAGGACTTTAAGGTTCCAGAATTTGACAAATATGATGGGAGCACCAACCCATTTTTTCACCTAAAATCATATATTACCAAAATGTCAATTTGGTCGAAGGACTGAAAGTTCCTTGTCAGCTTTTTCCATGAAAGCTTGACTGGACTTGCTTTGGAATGGTGTATCCAACAAGACCTCTCCAATATCTCTTCTTGGGATGACTGGGCAAACTGTTTATGGGACAAGATGTCAGTTCAACCTGAAAGCTTGAAACAAATTCTAACTCGAGAACAGTTAAACTCAATGCAGAAAAGAAATGATGAATCTTTTAAGCAGTATGCACAAAGGTGGAGAGCCTTGGCGACTCAAGTTCAACCATCATTAACAATGTCTGAGATGTGCTCATATTTCTTGGGAACCCTGGGAAATCCTTTTATCGGAGCAATGGTAGGAGCAGACTTATAAAGATTTCGCTGATTTGATCGCTGTTGGGGAAAGAATTGAGATTTTATCCAAAGCTGAGAAGTTGCCAATGAGCACTACAGAGGATATCACTGCTAAGAAAGGATTCCAGCCGAAAAAGATCGAGCCTGATGTGAATTACGTCCAGTATCAATAGACCTTCAGGCCTTGATATTCCCCACAATACCTAAGTCATCAGCCACCATATAACCCTAACCTTCATTTGCCATACCATACACCTACACCTCCTTACTACCCCCCACACCAAATTATACCAACTACAAACATTACCCCAACTCCACAATTCCAAATCAACAACATCCCCATACCCCAACCATATGCACTAACTCGCCCAACCTATACTCGATATCCACCTCCACCCCCACAAAATTACCCAAATCAACCACAACTTCGGCCAAACTTCCAAAATCAAGGCCGCTTTCGCCCTCAGAAGCTACCCCTTTCCCAAGATTGTCCATTTCGAATGCAGATCTTTTCCAGAGGCTATTTGATGCTCATCTCATTTCGGGAACTCCTGTACGTCCCTTAGAACCACCATTCCCAACGGGGTATAATCCGAGTTTAACTTGCAAATACCACATGGATGTCGCAGGCACTCAATTGAAGATTGTGAATCCTTTAAGACTGCAAAGAAGGAAACTAATTGCCTATGGGAAGCTCGACATTGAAGAAATAGTTGGAACTAGTATTGTTAATAACTCTTGAAGTGATAATTAGTGATGTTGGACTCATGTAAGCCTTCTTGAAACATTAATGTAATGAATTTGCATAGGTACCTTGTTTCCTTTCATCACTTTGTCTTTCTTGATAATTATTTTCCTTCATTTCTTTAAAGCGTCTTCGTTGGTAATTCTCAGTCGGTCTGCAGTGTAAGTGTCTTTGCAAAGCAAAAAAAAAAAAAAAAAAAAAAGAAAAAAGAGCAAAGAAGTAAGCACTTGGTTTGCACAATCTTTTTGTCTCAAAATTAAAGTTTTGAAAATAAACAATCATGATTTGAAAATGAAGACTGGCCATTTTTCTCTATCTTTTACAAAATTTCATCATTTTTATCCCTTGTTACCCTTTTGAGCTTGATTTTTTTTTCAATAAACCTTGGATAAGGATCGTTTCTATACTAGGGGATAACATGAAGCAAAGGTTAATTGCGACGATGAATGTTCTGAAGCATAATGGAAAATGAAGAAAAGGTGAAAAGGACAAGAAGTAAAAATAAAAAATGATGAAAAAAAGGCCAAAAAAAAAAAAAGAAGGAAAGGAGGATGAAAGAAAATGAAATGAAATTGGAAAGAAAAGGAAAATAGTAAGATAAAAGTGTTTGGAAGTGGAAAAGCAATCGATGAACTTTAATGATCCTTATTCTCATTCCACCCTTAAACACTTGTTTGAGCCTTATATCTTTCCTTTCATAACCTCTAGCCTTGGCCACGTTACAAGCCTCAAAAAGTCCATTCTGATCAATGAAGGGTTGTTGTTATTTTCGTTAACTTTAATTTTGAGACAAATGTTACGCTCATCCAAGTATTTAGTTCATTGTTTCTAAAAAAATGAATGAGAATGAAAAGAAAAAAGAAAGAGACTTACACTAGGACAAATTCGTACGTCGTTCAACTCGATTCTAAATTGGGGCAATTTTTCCTTCCTGTCCTAAACCTGAAAAAAATTTCTTGGTTCAATGTGGCCCTACACTAGGACAAGTTTATACGTCGTTCGACTCGAGCTCTAAACCTGGGGCAATTTTTCCTTGATTCAATTTGTCTTAGGCAAATCTTTTAGGATAGGTCTTGGTCCTATACAATTTAGTCTTAGACAAGGGCAAATTTCTCTTTGGTTCAATTTGGCTTGATGTAGATGTTCAGCAGAAGAAAATCATTGGCCATAATGTCTAGTAGACAACTAAAGATTGGTCTCATGAAGGTCAAACCTATTCGTATCGGGTCAACACCTCTTTGGATCTCATATAATTATTTGTGTCTTTTTTGTGTAGTCAAACTTCCAAGACCAATCTAGAAGTTGTTTACCTAGTAAGTTCCTTTTATGCCGTACTCATGTATGTCTGTTACGTAATGTTTCAAGAAAGGTGAACAAAAGTTATGATTTGACCATCGATGGCAATCCCCCGATGAACTTTTTAGATCGAAAAGAACTTAGAAGTTTCGAAGCTCATTATGTTGAAAACTCGAAAAGGCAGTTTAAGCAAGAGTCAAGGCAAATAAATTAGAATTGCTTAAACTGGGGCAATTTTAGTTGCGATCAATTGGCTATACAGGAGCAACTTGGTTCGCATTCAATTAGGCATACTGGGGCAAAACTTTTGAGAATATATGTTGAGGGAAGTAGTAACAAAGACAGCGACTTAGTCATCAGGCCACTGCAGGAAATCAATGATCAATGAACGAATACTGGGGCAAAAATTTTCTTGCAAAGACTGGTGGCTCCAAGCAAGGGTTCACAACAAGAGATTGTCATCTCAATTCCTAAAAAGAGAGTAGTTAAGAGCAGAAAACAGGAAAATAAGATGAAAAAAAAAAGGAGAAGGAGAGAAAGGATGGGTAAGTAGGATTAAGACCATCAGGTCTAACAGGCAAAAACACGTGAACAAGGGTTTGATTGGTCAAAGCTTTCCAAAATTGTCGTTGGTTTATTTCTATTAAGAAATAAAAAAAGAAAAAAAAAGGAAAAAAGAAAGGAGAGAAAAGAAAAATGGAAAGGAAAAAAAAAGATTGAGAAGGAAAAGATCTTAAGTCTATGACTTATCGGCACAAATTGTTTCATGCATTTTGAGCGCACCGGCTCCATTCATCATTGAGCGCACCGGCTCCATTCATCATTGAGCGCACTAGCTCCTTGCATTTTGAGCGCATCGGCTCCATGCAGCGCACCGGCTCCATTCATCATTGAGCGCACCGGCTCCATGCATCATTGAGCGCACCAGCTCCATTCATCATTGAGCGCACCGGCTCCTTGCATTTTGAGCGCATCGGCTCCATGCATCATTGAGCGCACTGGCTCCATTCATCATTGAGCGCACCGGCTCCTTGCATTTTGAGCGCACCGGCTCCATGCATCATTGAGCGCATCGGCTTCATGCATCATTTAGCGCATCGGCTAACTGCATTTTGAGCGCATCGACTCCATGTATCATTAAGAGCATCGACTCCATGTTTTTAAATTCTTTTAAGTGCATTGGCTCCTTACTTTTAAATTGTTTGGAGCAACCCAACTCCTTGCATCTTGAGAGCATCGACTCCATACTTTAATTTCTATTGGCTCTTTGCATTTGAAATCCCTTTTAGGCGTATCGTTTTATGCATTTTAAATTTCAGTCGTTTTTTCTTTTTAAGCGCATCGGCTCATGTTATTTTCTTTTGAGCGCATCGGTTCCCTGTCATTTAAATTTCTGTGATTTAAGTTTGGAGCGCATCGGCTCCTGTCATTTATTTTTGAGCGCATCGGCTTTTGACATTTAGATTTTTGTCATTTTACCTTTGAGCGCATCGCTCCTTGTTCTCATGTTTCTTTGTTTCTCCCGTACAAAATTTGAGTTCATTTCTTTACTCGTTCCTCACTATGATAAAATGAAAAGCTGTGGTTATTCTTTTTATCTAGTAAGAAACAAGTAAAGAGGGGCAACTGTGAACACCCAATTTTGTCCGGGTATTTTTGTAAAAATAAAAAAAAAAAAAATAAAAAAAAAGTTCAACCCATTGGTTCATTAGCCCATTTGCCCATAATTCATTAACCTACCCATTGACCCAATATCCAACTTATGACCCATTATCTAACCCACAACCCATATCCTAAACCAACTCAAACTCACCATAAACAAACTTATCCTAATCAAATCCATCGGTATCCTAGACCAACACCAACACTCATCCTAAAACAGATCGACTTATCATCTTAAACCAATCCTAATCACACTCAAACTCAAACTCTTCACCCTAAACCCTTCCTATATTAACCCATAACCCCCCCCACACAAAAGACCTTCACTTTCAACTCACAAAACACCTTCGCCTTTCAACTCACAAAACACCTTCAAACTTTCAACTCACAAAACACACCCTATCATTTCACCTCCATAAATATTTTTTACTCCATCTTCATTCTCTTTTTCACCTTCACCGTTGTAACCATCTTCAATAATACCACCACTCCAACTTCCCCTTCACCATAAACCTTCCTTTTTCAAACCAACCACCACCAAAGCTTCAACCCGATCTACGACAGTCGTCCCTCGCCCGATCTAGACCGGGCGCCGCAAAGACATTTGTCCCCGCACCAGCTGTCTCTCACATCTATTCCCCACTTTGAGTCTCTCTCGCTACAACGAAGAAGAAGAAGAAGAAGATCCCCCTCTGTTTCATTTTTTTTTTTTTTTTTGTAAGTTTTTTTTGTTTTTTTTCTTCTCTTTCTTTTATTTGTTTTAGAATTCTGGTAGTTTTTTTTTTTTTTTTCGAAATAGGCCTAAATGGGCTAAAATAAAAAAAATCTAAAAAACTAAAAGGATAAAAAAGGGACAATAAACAAAAATATAATAAAAGTAAAACAATTTTTTTTTAAAAAAAAAAACAGGATTAACTGAGTTGTGACAGCTTGTTAATCTTGTAACTATTTTGGATCATTCGAGTTGTGACAACCTAATGATTCAAATTATTTTAAATAAATTATTATTTAATAAGAGGCTAAAAAATTCATTTTTTATCATTATCATTCTTCACCTAATAATAATAAATTTAACAATCCATGGGTGACGTCTAGCGTGACGCAAACTTCACTCATTCAAACTTTAATTTGATTAACAGAGTCGCGACGACCTGTTAATTCAAACTTTTATAAAAATAAAAAAATAAATCTTTTCTTTAAATAAAAGCAACTAATCCGTGGGTGACGTCTAGCGTGACGCAAACTTTACTCATTCGAACTTTAATTTGATTAATAGAGTCGCGATACCTGTTAATTCAAATTTTTATAAAATAAAAAAATTAAATCTTTTCTTTAAATAAAATCAACCAACCCACACTTATTTTCTAAAGAACTACGTGACTTTGAGTTCCTCATTGCACCTGAGGATACGTAGGAGCAGAATCTTTATTCTGTCAAGCCAAATTTTATATTTTCTCAAATTCTTTATTTTTTTTAATTTTTTTTAATAAAAAGGGGTAAAACAAATGTATTACAAGATTATTAAAAATTTTTTGCATAACTAATTTAGGGTAACCGTTTAGACGGATGTATTAGGGGTCTTTGTGGGTTAAATCTCCACCCTTCCCTATGCATAATCGACTCCCGAATCCAATCTAGTTCCAAAGACCATATTCAAAAATGATTTTCCAATTTTTCCTAATTTAAATAAAATTGGTGGCGACTCTTAACTTTATTTATTTTGTTTCGCCGCTCCCGCCGCGATTACGGTCGCGACATACATCAAAATATAAACTGCTTAAAAAGAACTTCTAAAGACTAAGGATTTGGGCCCTCGGAAGAATCCTCCTCCTCCTCAGTATCATCATCAAAGAATCCCAGCAGATACATCCGTCGCCGGGTTGGTGTCCTAGCAGATGACACCATTGAATCCTCTTGTGGAGTATAGACACTACCACCACAAAGCTCTCGAATAGGCATCGAGAATTCCAAACGATCAGATACATTCATTGACATGACTGGAATCCCATCACGTGTTCCACTAAGATTCATAGTCAAATCTCTAGTATACACAAAATGTTCATTACCCATATCAAACCTCCAAGCATCAGTTCCCCCCATGGAACTGTACTATGATAAAACCAAGCACCTGACGCCTTGCCGCCATAAAAGTAAACAAAAGAAAAACTATCACGTATGGAAAACAGAATTTCCTGCCTCTTCGTCTCCACGATCTTCACCAAACATACACAATAGAACAATATAACAAAGAGATGAGATCTCCTAAATCAATACCAGTATAGTAGTATAGAAAATGACAGTAAATATACAGATACAATATTAACACACTGAATCACATTATCATATCACAGATAATATATCAGATAACATAATTATCACATCAATATGCAGACCAACTATGCATATGTACACAGACCAATTCCTATTCCATGGAGCTAATTACAATTTTGAAGAGAAAGATCGGGAGTACATGTCTGTATATTATCAGCCCCAAATCATGTGCCAAGATATCATATCAAAATGCGCAAAAAGGTTTATACAAGACATTCTCAACCAATCACAAAAAGAGTAGCAACTTCGTCGAGATCGTCGGTGCGTTTGCATCGGATACCACAGTGCAGAGGTGCTACCATCATGCCACAAATCACATTCCGCGCCCAGACACCTCCAAGATCAATAACTGATCGTAACGACGCAATTCTCACCCGCACAAAGGTGTAAATTCAACTCCTAGGCAACTTGCCTTTACTAATAAAGTTTACACGTTTTTTAATGCATGATGTATGATCCACAATACACACACAAACATCACTATCACTATTTTTCACATCCATTACTTGGCGGTATTACTTTTCAACAAAACCGGGCCCATCACAACAACTCGATAGCAAACTAATGTTATTTCCAATCTCATAAATTTCTATCGCATTTTCACAATCACATAACATTTTTCTTACATTTTCAAATCGCGCAAGTATTTTCCAACGTTTTTGCAATCGGAAAAATATTTTTAAACGTTTTCTAAATTGCGTAGAGATTTTTAATTATTTTCTTAATCACGTAGCGATTTTAAATCATTTTCTCAATCGCGTACCTAAAAAATCATTATTTTGAAATCGCGTAAGATTTTTCTAATATTTTTCACTTGCGTAAAATATTTCTTAGCTTTCTAAGCTCATTTTTAAAATTTTCTACATAATGTAGGCATTTTGGCCTTATTTATAATATTTTCTAACTAAAAATCCTTTAAGTAGTATTTTCTACCATTTCTCACAAAAATCGCACTTCTTTGGTTTAATTAGATATTATATCTCAAAATTTTCTAACGCGCTTCAAAACCCAAAGGGTGAGCTATACGTTAGTAAATTTCAAGTTTTAAATTTCAATTCTCATCATACCCTAATTAATTCTAAAAATTAGTTCATTCCCTTTTTACCTCTAAAAAACCCATTAATATTGAGTTCTTGTTGATTAATTACCTAAGTCTACACTTAGGAAAATAATTTTGGATCTAGAATATCAAATCTTAGCATGTTGGCCTAACATCCATTTGTGCTTCATAAATAGTATTTATTTATTTTCTATCTCATTATTTTTTGTAAAAACCTTTAATCCAATTTCTTGTCATTAAATCACTTAATCCATATTAGTAAAATAATTTAGAACATTTTGCTCCAAATTTGATGTTGAGGTCGTGAGCCTCTAGGGTTCTTTGGAACCTTCATACACTTCCTCATCATGTGAATGACATCCTACTTTATACAATAATCAACATGCTTTCATAATCACATATTCAAGCATATTATCAAAGATATAAAGCATACCAATCAAAATCATCACAAATAATGAAAACTTAAACAATCAAGTGAATAAATCCTTATGGATTTTTCACCACAAAGAATTCCATTTCCTCACCACCAACACATGGTTGATGAGGTTAATCTCCCTCTTACTTCAAGGAAGACAAAAATCCTTCTTGTTTGGCCTCCTATGGATTTCGTGAATCACTCCAAGAAAACCCTAACAAACTTAAACCAAACCAAAATCACAAACAAAGCTTGAAGATAAGAAACTATGGATCAATCATGGTTTAGAAACTCAAGAATCAAACTTAGGAACAAGAAACAAAATTTTACCTTGTAGAGTAGAAAATTTCTAGCTTGATTTCAAGGTAGTAGATGGAAGAACTAGGCTATGTTCCCAACATGAAAAGGTCTTAGAATAGTGTATAGGTTAAGAAAATGATATTAGATGAAATTAAGAGAGGTTGGATGATGGTTTTGGAGGGTTTAGACGTGAGCTATGGTGAAAGGAATGTGAGAGAGAAATTTTAGCTTGGTTTGTTTTGATAGAAAAAGAAGATGAAGATAGAAATGAATGAAGTCCTAAACTCCCCCCTTGGCCGTGGAGTGCTATAGCATGGAGAGTCAAAGACTTAGCCAATAAGTTTGTGAATAAGCAAATAGTGTTGATCACTAAATTGTCATGCTTTTGTCACTTGATTTTCTATTGGTTTAGGCTTAAGGAGTCATAGCATGAATCACAAATCCTAGAAGGTGCAAGAACCCTCCTTGGCCGTGGAACTCAAGGAGAAAGGTAACTAAGTTTTGATTCAATTTGTTTCCAATTATGCTTAGGTTAACTAGTTAGTTCATCTAGTTTCATGACTAAGTTTCCTAGCTATTTTTGTTGACCAATTTCCATTGGTTTATATTAGGATTCAAGCCTTCTAATTGGTTCACAAAATAAGTCATCAAGACTTTTTCTAAAGGCTATTGTCCAATGGATAAAAATTACAGAAATTATTAGCCAATGGGCAAAAGATACTATTCATAAGTCAATAAGTATTGTCCATTAGATAATAAAATATGAAAAAAATTTATTTGGTAGATAAATTCTAAAAATTATAAAATTGAGAACTGTGCCTCTCGAATTTGGGTTTAGTAAGCTCCCCTGACTCCAAATAAATCGTCAAAGATTTTTCCCAGCCCAAAAAATTTTTATTTTCCCGGCTCAGAGTAAATCACACACAAAGATCAAAAACAGTCACAGAACAATCAAAATAAATTTACAGTACACAAAAATCACAAAATAATAAAATCAGGCATTTATTGAGGAATAGCAAATTTCGAGGTGTTACAACTCTCTCCCACTAAAAAAATTTTCGTCCTCGAAATTTATCGTACCTTAAAATAATTATGGATATTGCTCCTTCATTTTATCTTCCAATTCCCATGTAACATCTCCTGTCGTTTCGTTCCATATCACTTTTACTAACGGAATCTCCTTCCCTCTGAGTTGTTTCACTCTCTTGTCCTCAATCTTAACAGGAAGTGTCTTATAAGTCAAATTCTCTTTCAATTGTACCTCATCAGGCTGAATGACATGAGTTGGATCAGGAATATACTTTCTCAACAATGATACATGGAAAACATTGTGAAGATTGGAAAGAAAGGGTGGTAAAGCTATCTAGTAAGCTACTGGACCTATCCGACAGAGAATTTGATAGGGTCCAATGAATTTAGGAGTGAGTTTTCTGAATTTTATAACTCTTCCGACTCCTGTCGTGGGTGTGACTCACAAAAACACATGCTCACCTTCTTTAAATTCAAAAGGTCTCATTCTTTTATCTGCATAGCATTTCTGCCGACTCTGAGTTGTTCACATTTTCTCCTGAATCATCTTTACATTTTTCGTTGTTTGTTGCACCATTTCATGTCCTATTGTCATACTTTCTCCATCTTGATACCAACACAAAGGTGTTTGGCATCGTCATCCATACAACGCTTCATAGGGTGCCATCCCTATACTTGAGTGAAAACTGTTGTTGTAGGTGAATTCTATCAAAGGCAAGAATTCATCCCAACTCCTTGTTTGTTCTAACACACAAGCTCTTAACAAATCTTCTAGTGACAGGATAGTCCTCTCAGTTAACCATCGATTTGCGGATGGTAAGCAGAACTCAAATTAAGTTTAGTCCCTATTGCTTCTTGTAAACTTTGCCAAAACCTTGATGTAAACCTTGGATCTCTATCGAAAATGATACTAGAGGGTACACCATGAAGTCTAACGATTTCACCAATGTACACATGGGTCAACCGTTCCATTGAATACTTAATATTGATTGGCAAGAAGTGTGCAAACTTCGTAAGCCGATCAACAATGACCTATATAGAATCATACCTTTTCCTGGTCTTTGGAAATCCAGTAACAAAATCCATGACAATACTATCCCATTTCCATTCTGGAATAGTTAGGGGTTGTAGCATACCTGCTGGTCTTTGATGTTCAACCTTCGCTTTTTGACAAACAAGACAAGACGACACATGCTCAGCAATACCCCTCTTCATTCTAGGCCACCAAAATAACCACTTCAAATATTTATACATTTTGGTCATTCTGGGATGTATACTCAACCAGCTGGTGTGAGCTTCATCGAGAATCGCCTTCCTAAGCTCGGGATCACTCGGTATACAGATCCGACCTTTAAACTTTAGGACCCCATCAGGTCTTTCCTCAACTGTTGACGCACAACCTTGCTTCATTAGTTCTCTCTCGTTTTGCAAAAATTGATCATCTTCCTGCTTCTTCCGAATCTCTTCCAGCAAATCATTCAAAATAGTAATCATATTCAGATGAATTCTTCCTAGTGCTAATTCTACTGATAACCACATATCTCTAAACTGCTCTATTAATTCTTCCTCTTTGATCATCATGGCAGAGACACTAAGCATTTTCCTACTCAAAGCATCTGCTATGACATTCGTCTTTCCAATATGATATTGAAGTTGAAAATCATAATCCTTCAAAAATTCCAATCATCTCCTCTGTCTTATGTTCAACTCATTCTGATCGAACAAATACTTTAAACTCATATAGAAAGTGCCTCCAAATTTTCAACGCAAAAACAACTGCGGCTAATTCTAAATAATGCATTGGATAATTCTTTTCATGTACATTCAATTGTCTCAAAGCATATGCTACTACGTTTCTATTCTGCATCAATATACATCCTAATCCTTGATAAGAAGTATCGCAGTATATTTCAAAAGACTCGTTTGGATTTGGTAGAATCAACACTGGTGCAATAGTCAACCTTTTCTTCAATTCTTGAAAACTCTGTTCGCACGCATCTGTCTAGGTAAAAGCTTGATTCTTCCTCGTGAGTTGTGTAAGAGGTCTAGCTATCTTGGAAAAACCTTCAATAAATCTTCGATAATACCCTGCTAGTCCAACAAAACTTTAGATCTCAGTCACTGTCTTTGGCCTTTCCCACTGAAGAATTGTCTGCACCTTTGCTGGATCCACCATAATTTCTTCCTTGGAAATCACGTGACCCAAAAACTGAACTTCTTCCAACCAGAATTCACACTTTGATAACTTTGCATACAATTTCTTCTCTTTCAAAATCTGGAAAACTATACTGAGATGTTTAGCATGCTCTTCCTGACTTTGAGAATAGATCGGAATGTCTTCAATAAAAACAACAACAAATCTGTCTAGGTATGGATGAAAAATCCTATTCATGTAATCCATGAATATTGCAGGAGCATTCTTCACACCTAACGGCATCACAAGATACTCATAGTGCCCATAGCGCGTCCGAAAAGCAATCTTAGGTAAATCCTCTACCTTGACATGAATTTGATGATAACTAGATCTCAGATCAATCTTGGAGAAAACAACTGCTCCTTTCAATTGATCCATCAAATCATCAATCCTTGGAAGTGGATACTTATTCTTAATCATAACTTTATTTAACTGGTGGTAATCCACACACAAACGTGAAGTTCCATCCTTCTTCTTGACTAATAACACTGGAGCTCCCCATAGTGAAACACTAGGTCTCACAAACTATTTTTCTAACAGTTCCTCCAATTGTTTCTTTAACTCTGCTAATTCTGATGGCGACATCTGGTATGATGCAATCGAAATAGGACTAGCTCCTAGGATAAGATCGATAGAAAATTCTATCTCTCTTTCTAGTGATAATCAAGGCATATCATCAAGAAAAACTTCGAGAAATTCATTTACAACAGAAATAACGTTCACGTCCTTCTCACTCTTGACTTCTAAAGAAGACAACAACATGTATCCTTGGGCTCCATCCCTGAATAAAGTTGACTTGATTGGCAGTAAAAAAATCCAAAAATCTCGTTCTCAGGAAATACTAAGGTCTTTTTAGAACAGTCTAACAGGATATAGTTAGAAGATAACCAATCCTTTCCTAAGATTATATCTATTTCGATAAAAGGCAAACAAATTAAATTAATAGAAAAGACTCAATTATCAATAGTAACAGGGTAATTTAGGCATATTTTAGAAGTACTAATAGGTTTGGCAGTTGGTGTAGAAACAATCAATTGAAAATTCAAAGAAAAAACAAGCAATCCCAAACGATTTACACAGTCATATGCAATAAATGAATGAGTTGCACCTGAATCATATAGTACAGTTAAAAGATTACCTGATATGACACCTTCTCCCTTGATAAGATCTTCAGACTGGGAGGCTTCAGCTCCACTCATTGTATACACTCGCCCACTAACTTGTGGCTTAGCAGCACAAACGTTACTTACTGAAGGCTCCACCTTCGCTTGATCACAATCCCTCGAGATATGACCAGGTTTTCCACATTTAAAATAGATTATCCCTCTAATTGTGCAGTCCTTTGTCATATGACCCTTTTCATACTTTAAACACTTCGTTAGAGGTGTTATAGTCTGACCAAAACGATTGCTACTAAAACCTCCTCCACGTGGCTGATGTTGTTGCTGTTGGCTTCCCGATGGTCGGGAATATGGTTTCCGCTGAAACCGGATGTTGTTGTTTCCTCCCCTTTGGAACCTAGATGGTCCAAAGTTACGATTCCTTGTATCTCGAGATGGTTCTAATTCTTCAAGTCTGCGACACATGTCCATCAACGCTGAGAATTGATTCATTCTCATTGGTAGTACCCCTCGCTTCAACTCGACTGTTAGACCTTCCTCAAACTTATAGCATTTCCACACCTCATCTTGTTAGATTTGAAAATACTGTGAGAACTTTGACAAGCTCTCAAACTTTGCAGCATACTCGTTAGCTGTCATTCCACCTTGTCATAGCCCAAGAAATTCCCCTTGGCATGTTTTGCACTATCCAGAAAATATTTTTCCAGAAATACTTCATATAATACCTCCCACGTAATTTCCATTCCTTCAGCTTATAGTACTCTCCAAGTTGCTTTCCACCAATTTTCACTGTCTCCCATCAACATAAATGTGGCGTAAGTCACCTTGCGGTCGTCAGCACATCCCATTCCTTCAAAAATCTTTTTCAGCTCCTGGATCCACAAACTTGCCTTCCCCGGATCAAACTCGCCTCTGAACTGTGGCGGATTATTTCAATGGAACTTAGACAAATTCTAGGCATCAACATTTACTTCTTGTTATCGTGTAGCTCGTTGATTCTGTTGCACAATTTCGTCTGCCATTCGCTGCATTGCTTCTGCAGCCGCTATCATTAGGTCATTATTGCGTCCCACGTTTGCACATGTACCTCTACCACGAGACATTTCTTTCTTCACCAAGCAGCCAAAAAAAACACAATAAAAGTCAGATATAACATTTTGAAAACTAAACACAGAGAATCACACAACACAAGCAAAACAAACCTAACCACAAAATCCAAAAGACTCTAACCGGGGCTCTGATACCAACTAATGTAACACCTACCGTAGGGTATCACATTTTAGACTAATACTAATATAACTTACCCAAGTTCTAAAAGAATTAATCTTGTAAAAACACAAATTTCAAAATCTCATTTGCAGATAACTGAAAATAAATAAAACCCATAAGTACAATATGTAACTGAATAAAACTCACCATAATATACATAGATACTGAAACCTTGTTCACAAATAATTTACATAAATACATTGTACTCCAAAGGATAAGGTCTCTCCTTCGTCAATGGTCTCTCCTTCGGGGCTCTCTAGCCTTCTTCTTCCTTTAATCACAAGCTCCCCTCCGATGGTGACTTTCAGCTCCCCTTTCCCTTTGGTCTTTTCTTCTTATTTATAAATTAGGTTTAAGTCTTTAACTCCTTAATTTTCAAATAAGAATAACCAAAATCTGTTTTGAGTCTTCCACTAACAATTTAGGCTTTGGATAAGATTTAGGATTTGGATAAAATCTTGTTAAAACTTTATCTTCAATATCTCTCATTTTGATCCAAAACCCTCTAGATTACACCTGAAAATCCAAATAAAGGGTTAAAATAGATAGGGAAGATAAAAATATTAAAAATATAAATAAAACTAATTAAATAAAAATAAGATAAAATCAAATAAAAATTCTAACAAATAAAACTCAAAGATGTGTGTAATTTTGCATCACTTCAAAATCTCCTAAACTCAAACAATTGCTTATCCACTAGCAATATAATTAAGCACTAACGGGGAAAATTTCCTTTAAGATGTTACACTTGCATGCAGAACTCTTAAGAGAAATACAAGAAGCTTGACATGTCGAAAGCTCTTCAAAGCTTGAAATGGTCAATCCTTCAATCATGCTTCCATGTCCAACTCTAATGCAAATTATCAATTTAAGCCAACTTTCAAAAACAAGTCCCTTGAATCCACTTGCTTTGTTGAAGAACACATGCATACATAGCAACTCCTAAACACCTCCCCAAAGTCAAATAGGCAAAACTGCTGCTCAATTATTCACTAATTCAAATCCACACCTTATTAAGGATCAATAGGATTTCTTTAAGCACTTTCATCATTCATATATATATATATATATATATATATATATATATATATATATATATATATATATATATATATATATATATATATATATTCTTTTTCTCTTTTTTTTTTGCAATGGAGACATGGACTGGGAAAACGTTTGAACTTGTGACCATGTGTCTAACCACACATCACAAATTTTTGCTAAAGGACTCAAACTTATGATTGTGTGCTTTACCCACACTTCAGGAACTCTTATTCCTGTCTAATTCATACTCATCACTTTTTATTCTATTCACTTTCAACTTTCACCACTCCCAAACTTTTTTTTATTGCACTTGGGTAGGTCAAATTACTTCTTCCTTTTCTTTTCTTGTTCCTTAATAATTTCTTAAATCTCCTTAACTTAGTACTTCCTAAAACTTCGAGGAAGCACTTCGCTTCGAAACGAGTAGAATGGTTGTCTAAAGAGTAGGGAGGTAACTAGTAAATCACTTCATACACATATGCTAACTCAAGAACTCATTAATCCAATGAAACAAGTTTAATAATCACAAGCAAAAATTGATAAAAATGCATCAAGCAAACACAAATAACAATCATGAATTTTATTTCACTTGCCTTTCTCTAAACTATTGACAAATTGCACCTCTATTAGTTATTTTAATCATCTTTCAATACAAATTATATAATCTCAAAGGGGTTTTATTTATCTTTTTTTTCTGTATTTTCCAAATTTTCTAATTTTTTTTATGGTCGACACTATTTACATTATAAAAGCTTTGAACTCGAAAAAACACTTAAAAATAAATAATGTGTTATCAATGAAAAAAATCACAAAAAATAACAAAACAAAGAATATGCACCCCCAAACTTAAAACTGACATTGTCCTCAATGTCGCTATGCTTGCACCATAAAGCTCAAATAGTTAATAAAGAAAGAACAAAGACTGGTAATCAAGCAAAGCAAATAAAGGACAATAGTAGTAAGCACAATCTACTTTTGCATCAATCAATTCAAATCTAACCCAAATCTAATTTAACCAATATCCAACTGAACCCTATTCTATCAAGATCAAATCAAACCAAATTAGATCAAATCACTTCAAATATAATCCCAATAAAAAATTATTGTAAATTCAAATCTATTGGAATTATTACAAGATTGCAAACATCACCATACTCATAAAATTCAACCTCAATTGTGAAACAAAGGATATGAATGAGATTGCCTCCATAGATTCGGTTCTTACTAGCTATCAACAGGCCTTGGGACAACGCATAAATCTAGACAAATCAGAACTCTTATTTAGTCGAAATGTGTTGGAAGACTTGAAGAAAGATATCCAAGATGAGATTGGGATAAAGGCAGTAGAGAGTCACTTGAAATATCTTGGTATCCCTACTTTTGTTGGGAAGTCTAAGAAGCAAGTCTTTGATTTTGTGCAGGATAAGTCTGGAAAAAGCTTAAGAGATGGAAAGAATAGTCTTTATCACAGGTAGGGCGTGAAGTTCTAATTAAACCCATAACACAAGCAATCTCAACTGACATTATGGGGTGCTTCCTTCAACCCTAGGCTGTTTGTGACCAAGTTGAACCCTCTATTAGGAGTTTTTGGTGGGGTAGCAAAGCCAAAGAAAGGAAAATCCATTGGATCAAATGGTAGAATCTTTGCAACTCAAAGAAGGATGGGGGTATGGGGTTTCGTACTTTTCATTCCTTTAATACGGCTCTTCTTGCAAAACAGATGTAGAGGGTTATTCAGCACTCTGATTCTCTCATGGCCCGAGTCTTAGGGGGAAAATATTTTCCCAAAGGAGGTGTCCTACACTCGTCCCTTATGCCAAATCCAAGCTACATATGGCGAAGTGTGCGGAAAGTAAAGGTTGTGATTAGCTTGGGTGCTTATTGGAGAGTAAGGGATGGAAACTCTATCCAAATTTGGAAAGATGGTTAGTTACCATCACAGAATGATTTTAAAACTTGGAGTCCAATCTCATCTCTGGATCATAATGCTTATGTTTCCTCTTTAATTTATCATGATTTGAATGCATGGAATGAGCAACTGGTGAGAGCTATTTTCCTGCCATTTGAAGCGGCCCAAATTTTAAGCATTCCACTCCCAATGTTTCAATCTCATGACAGGTTGGTATGGAGTGCTTGCAAGAATGGCACCTATTCATTGAAAACAAATTACCATCTGTATAGGACCAAATGACAGGTTAGTGCAAGTGTGGAACAAAGTCTGAAAACTGGACGTCCCTCCATGTTCAAGGATTTTCATTTGGAGAGCCTTGCAGAATGGAATTCCCACGTGTGTGAACCTCTGCAAACGAGGTGTAAATTGCTCAAAAACCTGCCCTCGCTGTCTTGCTAGTGATGAATCTGTAGACCATGCTCTCAGGGACTGTGAATGGACTAGGAAACTATGGTTCATTTCACCTTGTTCTCTGAAAGTGGAAGATTGCAGACAGGTGCCACTAACTGAATGGCTTCACACAATTCTCCTATCATGGCCAAATGGGGTAGTACGTTTAATAGTTACAATCATGCATGGTATATGGCTGCTCGTAATCTTGTGTGTTCTGAGAATAAGCAGACACGGGTTGAGATTGTCATTTCTCATGCTGTTCAGCTAATTTAGGAAACGGAGGAATCGAATACTGTCACTTGATCTCTTGAACCAGCTCTCTACCAGCAACACTGGAGCTCGCAGGACCGTTGGGATCAATAATTCGAGATGCTGATGGCAACATTATAGGGGCAGCATGCTGGAAAATATAGGAGAATTCAGTCCTCTTATGGCAGAGGCTTTAGCTATTCGTGCAGGTATCCTTTTGGCTATGGATTTTTGTATTAGGGACTTGCAAGTGGAATATGATTCCAGTATATGCATCAATCATCTATTTTCCTCAACCTCTCAGCCTTTTTTTGTTGGTACTGTTCTCAGATTGTAAATTATGAGATATTCTTGTATAAATTTAAAACATCTAGTTAAGTGTATCAGATTAATTAATATTTAATATTTTAATAAATTTTTATATTACACATTTAAAAATATAAAAATTTATAAAAATATTAAATGTTGATTGAACTGATGTATCTAATTTAAATAATTTAAATTTAGATAAAAATTTCTCGTAAATTATTGGGATTGGGTTTTAGGAATTTCTCTTGTAACCATGTAAGCAGGGGAGGCAATAAAGTAGCTCACTCCCTTGCTCATATGGCTTCTAGAATCCATGACAGAATCTAGGTTTAGGAGGCGCCTAGTGATGTTAGTAACTTAGCCGTCCTTGATGTATTAGGTGCTCATTTCTTGGCTTTATAAAATCGCCATGCACTTCCAAAAAAAAAAAGTTAATAAAATATGGCTAAGAGCAATTAAAATCAAATTTTGTCAAAAAAAAAAGCAATTAAAACCAAACGAATTCTTTTAAAATCCATTCCTATATTATAAAATTAAGTATTCATATTTGAGAATAAATAATTTATCTTTGAGTACTTTCTTCTTTTTTAAATCATAATTTTTTTAAGAGTAAAAAATATATATTTGGCTACTCTCTTTCTCCTACCATATGTCTTTTCTTTTATTTTAATTCTTCTATTATATTAATTTTTTTCTATTTACTCTCACCTATTCTATTTGGTTATTTCTTCTCCAAATCCACTTAATTAATTTCTAAATTTTATTTAATTAATTTTTTTTTTTCCAAATTTAATTAATCAAGTCTATACACATCAAAACATTTAATAAAATATAATTTTAAGACATTAAAATTTATATAAAAAATCGTGCATTGGTAGGATTACTTACTAGTTACTTTTTTATTCTTGCTTTTTTTTTTCTCAATTCCTAGCCATTATCATCTTTTATTTGAAAAAATTCTTATATAAACTTAAAGTATTTAAGTTGAGTATACTTAATTAATAATATTTTTAATTAATATATAATTATTATAATTAATTATATAATTAATTTAATACACTTAATATAATTAATTAATAATTAATTATCATAATTTATCATAATTAATAATATAATTAATTTAATACACTCAAATATTCTAAATTTACGTAAATATCTCTCCTTTGCTTTGTCATACTCATAACTTCACGTGAATGCTACTAAGGCAACAATTGCCTTTTCTAAGTCCCCTTTTAACAGCGAGTCCCAATTTATTTTTCTATACCTTATTCAAATCATTTAATTGGATTTCAAATTGCTTTTAACATGTATCAACGCGGCACGGCTGTGTAGCACGCGGTTCTCTGCAAGACTGCTTGCCTCCGCGGCAGTGGAGATTAACACGGCTTGGCCGTGTACTATACTGGAAAATTTCCCAAATTCACATTAATCGCTAAACGGCTGTGTTCATGGACACCCTGGTCGTGTATCACACTGTCATTACATAAACTTATTCAAGATTTCACCTTGTGAATTTTTTCTAAGTATAAAAGATCAATCCCCTTTCTACCCAGTTTTAAACTATCAAAATCATATTTTTAGCCATGAAGATCAATCAAATACAACCATCAAACACCATACATCACAAGTAATTTATTCACAATCAAGATTTTAGCATAAAATGCATCACAACAACGACTCTAATCTCAAACAATTTGTAATGGCCCAATCCGCTATAAAGGCCCAAATACAAGCAAATATTGAGTCACACAAAGGACAACAAAGCAACCATGTGAGCCAAAAGTTTGTTACGGCAAATGCGGAATGGCAGGGAGTTAGAAGAGGAGAAAGAACACACGTGACTAGCTCTAGGCTGAAGGAATTCGTGAGTGGGTGACTCTATATTAGAAAGAGAGAGAGATGGAAAGGAGAGAATGTGTATGACGTTAGTCTACTTCTTAATTTCCTTCCCCATTCTTCTCTCTGATAATTCTTCGTACTCTTTATGCTTCTTTTCTGAATGTCAATGTACTACTGCCTCTTGGTACTTTACTGAGAGAGTTGAGGTTCTAGTTTTATCAATAACACAGTACAATTCATATCCCTATTTAGACCCATTACAATTGGTGCTTTCATCACATCATGGCAGATAACACGAGAATGAAGGAGTTGTATGCAGAGGTCAAACGCAACGCCGATGCTATGGAGAAAAATTGTAGCGAGTTCCAAGCTCAAATTGGTCGACTAGAAGCAGCTAACAATGTCAGATTTGAGAGGTTGGAAACAATTGAAGCCGCCAACGAGCTGAAATTTACTAGAATCAATGACGCGTTAGATACCTTACTACAGAGGAGCTCCATTTCTCAAAATTCTCCCCATGGTGCTTCGAGCTCGATCAAGGATCAACCGAAACAACCTTTTCAAGTGAGAAATGTCAAACTCGCTTTTCCTCGGTTCGATGGTAAGAATGTGATGGAATGGATCTTTAAGGATGAGCAGTTTTTTGGGTACTATGAAACCCCGGATCTGGATAGACTAACAGTTGCATCGGTTCACTTAGATCAAGAAGTGATTCCCTGGTTCCAAATGATGCAAAGATCACAACCATTTCATTCATGGGAGGCATTTACACGAGCACTGGAGTTAGACTTTGGACCTTCGATCTATGAGTGTCCACGAGCTACTCTATTTAAGCTCACACAAATTGGTACGGTTCATGAATACTACTTGGAATTTACATCTCTTGCAAATCGTGTTTATGGGCTGAGTAATGATGCACTGATAGATTGCTTTATAAGTGGATTGCAAGCTGACATTCGCAGGGATGTTATGATCCATGGCCCTATTTCCATAGTCAAAGCAGTATCACTAGCCAAAATTTATGAAGACAAATACACATCAAAACTCAAACCAACCTACCCACACTAGACACACAAAAACCACACAAATTCAACACCCCAATATAGAACCCCCCTTCAATCCTAACAAAACAGAAACCACACAATTCTTGGCCAGACCAATTCAACCACCACTACTACAAACCCCTCCTACCAGACCAATGCACCAAGGCCAGAAAAATATCAACATAAAGAGTATTACCCCTGCTGAGATACAACTTAGAAGAGACAAAGGACTTTGTTACTTTTGTGATGACAAATTCTCCTTCACTCACAAATGTCCCAACAAGCAATTCATGATACTACATATTGATGATGACAGTGACACTATGCTTGAACCGGATCCACCTGATGTAACAGGCCTCAACATTGAAATAGATGTAGGAGAACACCACTTATCCTTGAATGTAATGAAGGGATCTAGTGGCATTGGCACAATAAGATTTACTGGACACATTGGTAATATTTGTGTCCAAATATTAGTTGATGGTGGTAGCTCAGATAGCTTTCTACAGCCTAGGATTGCTCAGTTCCTAAAGCTGCCAATTGAACCAGCACCATTATTCAAAGTCCTAGTGGGAAATGGCCAAACTATGACTGCTGAGGGACTGATTCAGCAGTTCCCAGTGCTTATTCAAGGGCATGAATTGACCATACCTGCATACTTGTTACTGGTGGCAGGGGCAGATTTGGTCTTAGAAACCTCATGGCTTGCAACCTTAGGGATCCATGTGGTTGATTATGCAACACTCAGCTTGAAATTTTACCATAATGGTAAATTTATCACTCTGCAGGAAGAGAAAAGCAGGGCACCTACACAGGCACAATTTAATCACTTGAAAAGAATGCAACATACTGATGCTATTGCTGAGCTGTTTGCAATACAACTAATACAACCAGAAACACTGGAAGATTCTCTGTTGGACATGCCTACCAACATAAAACCAAAATTAGCAATACTGTTACACACTTACAGCAGGGTATTCCAAACACCATCTGGTCTGCCTCCACAAAGAAGTCAGGACCATGTTATTTCACTACAGGAAGGATCTAGACCTGTTAAAGTGAAGCCATATAGATATCCACATAGTCAGAAAGAGTAAATTGAGAAGATGGTACAAGAAATGCTAGAACAAGGCATTATTCAACCGAGTAATAGTCCATTCTCTTCTCCTATTATACTTGTTAAAAAGAAAGATGGTAGCTAGAGATTTTGTACTGATTATAGAGCCTTGAATGCAATTACAATTAAAGATAGCTTTCCTATGCCAACTATGGATGAACTATTGGATGAATTATATGGTGTTAAATACTTTTTGAAATTGGATCTTAGATCAGGATACCATCAAATTTTAATACAACCAGAGGACAGACATAAAACTGCTTTTAGAACTCATCATGGACATTATGAATGGGTTAGTTATGCCATTCGGATTGACTAATGCACCTGCTAGTTTTCAATGTTTGATGAATCAAATATTTCAGCCTGTACTTAGAAAATATGTCTTGGTGTTCTTTGATGACATACTCATATATAGTCCCACTTGGCATGAGCATTTATATAATTTAGAATCTGTCCTACAAACCTTGCAGCAACATGTACTCTTTGCAAAAATGTCTAAGTGCTCATTTGGTCTATTGGAAGTGGAATATTTGGGCCATATCGTATCTGGAAATAGAGTAGCTATGGAAAAAAGTAAGGTGCAAGCCGTGTTGGAATGGCCTAGACCAAGTAATGTTAAATAGTTAAGAGCATGCTTGGGCTTAACCGGCTACTATAGAAGATTTATTAAAGCTTATGCCAAGATAACAGCCCCTTTAACAGAGTTATTAAAGAAAGATGCTTACTGTTGGAATGAACAAGCAGAAGAGGCTTTTATTAACCTGAAACAAGTATGACTTCAGCACCTCTGTTGGCACTACCTAATTTTCAGCAGCCATTCACCTTGGAAACTGATGCATCTGGCATAGGTGTGGGGGCAGTGTTGAGTCAAAATGGACACCCAATAGCTTACTTCTCTAAGAAATTGGCACCTAGAATGCAAAAGAAATCTGCATACTTCAGAGAACTTTTGGCAATCACTGAAGCATTATCAAAGTTCAGACACTACCTATTGGGACACAAGTTCATTATCAGAACTGATCAAAAAAGCCTGAGAAGCCTGTTAGATCAGTCATTGCACACACCGAAACAGCAAGAGTGGCTTCACAAATTCCTTGGTTATGATTTTACTATAGAGTGCAAACCAGGCAAGGATAATATAGTTGCAGACTCACTGTCCAGAGTCTTAATGTTGGCCTGGTCAGAACCACAAACTGAGTTCTTACTGGAACTGTAGGATGCCATTAAGCAGGATTCACACTCACAGGAAATTGTAGAACTATGCATGGCTAAACCAGTAGAGAATCTGAGTTATACTGCCAGGGGAGGCCTACTCTATTGGAAAGACAGATTGGTGATACCTGCTAATAGCCCATTGATTCAGAAAGTATTGTTGGAATACCATAGCTCTCCTATTGGGGGACATGCAGACATAGCCAGGACTATGGCTAGGATAATGGCCCAATTTTACTGGCCTGCAATGAAAGACGATATCAAGGAATTCATCCAACATTGCTCTATTTGTCAACAAGCAAAAGCTACTCATGCACTACCTGCAGGGCTGTTACAACCCTTGCCAATTCCTTCTCAAGTATGGGAAGATGTGGCTATGGATTTCATAACAGGCTTGCCTAATTCCTTTGGCTACACAACTGTCATGGTAGTTATTGATAGACTATCAAAATATGCACACTTTGTAGCCTTGAAGAGTGATTACAGCAGTAAAGTGGTAGCTGAAGCCTTTATGAATCACATAGTCAAGCTACATGGAATTCCAAAATCAATAGTTTCAGATAGAGACAAAGTGTTTACTAGTAACTTTTGGAATCAATTGTTTCATCTACAAGGGACAACTCTAGCAATGAGCACAACATATCATCCACAGTCAGATAGGCAATCAGAAGCCTTAAATAAATGTCTAGAGATGTACCTGAGGTGCTTCATTTTCAATAATCCCAAGTCTTGGTACAAGGCTCTAGCTTGGGCTGAATACTGGTACAATACCTCTTTCCATACAAGCATTGGTATGACACATTTTAAAGTTATCTATGGTAGAGATCCACTTAGCTTAACAAGGTATGATCATAACTCAGCAGACTCTCCCAAAGTACAAGAACTGTTGGGGAATAGAGATGAAATTATAGCTCAATTGAAGCTGAACTTGCCAAAGGCTCAACAGTTTATGAAAGCACAGGCAAACAAGAAGCGCAGGGAATTCAGTTGCAAGTAGGTGATCTTGTACTGGTGAAACTGCAACCATACAGGCAAAATTCTGTAGCTTTGAGAAAGCATCAGAAATTGGGAATGCGATACTTTGGACCATTCCCAATTGTGGCTAAGATTGGTGGTGTCGCATACAAGCTACAATTGCCAGAAACAACTAAAATACACCCGGTATTTCACATTTCACAGCTGAAACAATTCCAAGGATACACTAATGAACAGTACATGCCATTACCTTTAACTACTTCTGAACTTGGTCCAATTGTGAATCTTGTAGCAACACTTCAATTCAGAACAATTATGCAGGGATCTTCGCAGGTGCAACAGGTGCTGATTCAGTGGGAAAACATCCCCATTGCAGAAGCAACTTGGGAGAATGTTATTGATATACAAACTAATTTTCCCAATTTTAACCTTGAGGACAAGGTTGTCTTTAAAGGGGATGGTAATGTAATGGCCCAATCCGCTATAAAGGCCCAAATACAAGCAAATACTGAGTCACACAAAGGACAACAAAGCAACCATGTGAGCCAAAAGTTTGTTACGGTAAATGCAGAATGGCAGGGAGTTAGAAGAGGAGAAAGAACACGTGTGACTAGCTCTAGGCTGAAGGAATTCGTGAGTGGGTGACTTTATATTAGAAAGAGAGAGAGATGGAAAGGGGAGAATGTGTATGACGTTAGTCTACTTCTTAATTTCCTTCCCCATTCTTCTCTCTGATAATTCTTTGTACTCTTTATGCTTCTTTTCTGAATGTCAATGTACTACTACCTCTTGGTACTTTATTGAGAGTTGAGGTTCTAGTTTTATCAATAACACAGTACAATTCATATCCCTGTTTAGACCCATTACACAATTGCAAGGAAGTTTCTTTTGAAAAAAATAATAATTATAGGTACTCCTTATAGTAACGCGTTTTCACTTGAATTGCTTGTGTCCTCCAATGATGCATTCTTCACTTTATCGCTTCAAATGTCAAGATCAAGATTAGAAAGGTGCCTACATAAATGAAACAAAATAAAACAAAGGCAACTAAATGAAATAAGGAATATAAAGAAAACAAGAAACTTGAGTTGCCTCCCATTAAGTACTAATTTACGGTCTTCAGCTTGACCTATGAAAAGCATCTTTTTGCCTTAATTAAAAGTATCATGAGTTATCCTTATTTTTACAATAGGGAATTCTACCAAATATTCAACACTTAGAAGCATGCACCTTGACATAGTAAGATATGTAGATTTGAGTTCTAGAAACGCATAGCTTACAACAGGAGATCAAGGAGGTTTGAATTTTACTCTAGCTCCTCAAAGTCATCATCTTCCAATGAAAAGTCTACCACAACTGGTTGTTTTGAAGCATCTAATAATTTAGACTTGATTTCATCCTCAACCTCTTCACTGTTCTCTTGATCTCCACCACTCTTTTTTAACTCTTAAGTTGAGCAATTTAATCTTCTAGCATCATATCATTGGTGGCTAACATGTCATGCCTTGTATTTGTTTGTTCCATTTTTTCATATAGTTGTTGGAGGGCTTCACTTTGTTGCCTGAGTTGCTAGAATGTTCCCCCAATAGAAGCTCCATATTAGACTCTTAATTTTAGGTTGATTGTTGATATGTCATTAGAGTATTAGCACCTCATTGTTGGGAGCTCGGTGGTGGTCTAGTATAAGGATGGAGTCCTCGACCTAGTTGATTGTCGCATGAGAAATTGAGGTGAGTTCTCCAATCATGATTAGTATATATTGGATTGTGAGTTTCTTTGAGAATTGAAGTTGTCTACTCTCTCTATATATCAAAGCATCGATTTTAGCATTGAACATATTCAATACATCTTCATCAAACTCACCAACTACTCTCTATGTGGTTATTCCTTGGATATACATAGCACCTAACAAGAAAAGCAAAAAAAAAAAGTATAATAAACTTTAAAAAAATGCCTAAAATAATCAAATTACCAATCATTCAATATCAGCACTGATTCCCGACAATGGCTCTAAAAACTTGTATGGATTGAAGCGCAAGTGCACAGGTCATCACAAGTAATACAGTGATAAGTAAGAGTATCGTTAATTTCTATGAGAATTGTGTGATTATCAAACTATAATAATTTTAATTATTTAGGCTAACAAAAATAATTGCCATAATAAAATAAGAAAGTAAAGTAAAATGTAAATTTAAAACAAGCATACAAAACAAAATAAATGGGATCAACCAATGACTAAGATTCTAGGACTAAGATTTCACTACAACTACCTATAATGAAAAAAGTCAATTATTCTTCATTAATGTTCACTTACATTCTTGATGGTGGATTATCCTATTATAATTCAATTCCCTCTCTCGAGTCCAAAAACACGTATTATAATTATAATAATACTTACTCTTGAAGGTACTACGATAATTGAAACCAATTAAGTTTTATGATATTCATTGACTCCTCGAAAAATTTAAGCATATTTCTAGGTCCTAATTCCGAAGTTTAAAATTATACCTTAGATCTATAAAAGAATGACCGACAACATACCCTAACATTAATAATACTATAATTGAATCAAGAAATAATAAATTCACATTAATAAATAAAAAATAAAAAATTCATCAAAAAAGAGTAGAAAAGTTACATCCTATTACTAGAAAAAAAGATTTATCTTTCTATAAACATTAAAGCACACATGGAATTCAAAGATACAAGGCAAAATATGAATAAATCCAAGTAAAGTAAAAGAATAAACGAGATGAAGTTCGTTGCTGAATATTTCTCCAATGTTACTTCTTCAATTTGATTTCACTCCTAATCTTTGTCAAAGGTCTCTCCTTGGGAGCTCTCTAGCCGTCTTCTTCCTTTAATCACAAGCTCCCCTTTCCCTTTAATCTTCACTTATTATTTATAAATTAGGTTTAAGTCTCTAACTCTTTGATTTTCTAATAAAGATAACAACATAACACAAATCTATTTTGAGTCTTCCACCAACAATTTAGGCTTTGGATAAGATTTAAGTTTTGGATAAAATCCCTTTGAAGCTTTATCTTTAAGATCTCTCAATTTAATCCAAAATCTTTTAGATTACACCTGAAAATCCAAATAAAAAAATAAAATAGATTAGGAAGATAAAAATATTAAAATCTAAAAAAAAACTACTTAAAATAAAAAAAAAAAAAAACATAACAAATAAAACCCAACGATGTTTGCAATTTTGCATCACATCACAAACACACCCAAAAACTCTAAGGTGGTTCACTGAAGGCTTTCTTCCACTCCAAGCTTCAAATGGAATCATATTCCATACAGCTCTTGTTGGACATCTATTTAGTGAATATGCATTTGTATTAACAGTTTCGGGCTAAAATGATTTAGGCATCCCTTTCTCAAACAACATGGATTTGGTCATCTTTATCATGGTTTGATTTTTGCTTTCGGACACACCCTTTTGTTGAGGTGTTTAGCCAACAGTCAACTGCCTCTCCACTCCTTCATCTTCTCAAAATTTATCAAATTCATTGGAAGTGTATTCCTTCCCCTATCACTTCTCAAAGTCTTTATGAACCTGCTCAACAAGTGCTTTAAATTTCTTAAATATTACAAAATACTTCAAATTTTTGTATCATAAAATATACTCATGTCATGCGAGTCAAGTCATTAATAAATAAAATAAAGTATTTGTTTTGAGCATGAAACAAGGTATTCATAGGACCACACACATTGGTATATACTAATTCCAACACCTCGTTGGCTCTCAATGCTCGTTCTTTTATAAATGGTTGGCGGTGGTGCTTAGCTGCTTGCCAAGCATACAACCTTTACACACACCAAATTTTTCTTCAATTGTTAGCAACCTATGCACCATATTATTTTGAGAAAGCAACTTGAGACTATTATAGTTCAAGTGCCCAAGTATCTTGTGCCACAAATAATAGTCATTTGCTACTTTAATCATCAAGATGAATTTTTTCTCATACTTGAAAGAAAGTGAAAAACTTATGTTCCTAATCATCTTAACCATGACAACAAATTTACCTTTTGAGTTAGAAATTATGCACTCCTGATCCTCAAATTTTAGAAAATAGTCATGCTTTAAAAGTTGTCCAATGCTCAGCAAATTCTCATTTAATGTTGACACATAAAGAGTATCATGAATGATCTTGTTTCCTTGCTTTGTTACAACTCCAATGCTACCCTTGCCTTTAATTTCAACATATTCTACATTGTGCAATTTAACTTTTTTGCTAAATGAAAAATTCATGTTAAGAAAAGTTTCTTTATATCTTATCATGTGATTATTGCAACTGTTGTCCAAGTGCTACACATTTTTCTCCTCTTCAGAAGTCTTTTGACTAGCAAAGAACAAGTTCTCATCATCCTTTTCAACTAATATCTCCACAAAATGGAGTGATTTTAACCTCAGTTGAATTAAAATGTGATTGGTAAGTCTAAAAATTCTCCTTAGTTTATGAGAAATTGTGTTTAATTTCATGTACCTTTTTGTTACTTGATTTAAAGTTAATTTCTACCTTATTCATGGTTAGTTCATGAAGCTAATTAATCAATTTTGATGCCTTAATCTAAAACTAATAAGTTGATATGAATTTGTAGGGGACAAGGAGAACTTTGGAGTGGAGCCATAAAGGATGGGACATAAGGACCAAGCATTAAAGAGCTCAACTAAGGCATTAGAAAAGAAAATTGGAGCAACAAGTCCATGCTTAGGCGTGGCAGCAGCATTTTAACGTGAAGGAGTCATATATACCCATGTGTGGCTACATTATTAAATCTTGCTATTTTGGCTAAAAGTGTGTGGGACAATTCACGTATATACGTGAATGATATTAAGCTTCATGGTTATTTATTTGACCGAGGATCTCACGCATGTGCGTGGGACAAGCACACATATGTTTGTTGGGGCGTTGATGCACGTTGCATAAAACCAAAGAATTCCACGCATGTGCGTGGGTTTCTCACATATATGCATGGATTGCAAAACCTGATGCTTACATGATCACACTATAAATAGCCTTATAAAATTATTTTTTGGGACTTTTCATTTTATTTCCAATTTGTTTCTTTTTTTGGTTTCTCTCGTTTCTCATCTATTTTTGGAGAGCTTGAGCTTCAAATCTAAAGATTCAAGGGAAGATTATCATCATCTCCATGGATCAATGGGTTTACTCTTCCTCTCTCTTCTTTTCTTTATTTTTGTTCATAGGTAACTAAATCTTCTGTAGCTAAGGGGAGATCTACCTTAACCAAACCTTAATGTAATTGAATTTTTGTGTTAATGTAAGCTTGTTTCTCTTTAATTGAGCATTGATTTTTGTTCTTAATGCATCTATGATTTGATCACTCATAGATTAGTTTTTTGGGTAAATTGAGGATTGGGAAATGCCTTTTTGCTATTCCTTCATGTGATTAATGCCATAATCTAGCATTATCTAGGAATGGCTGTTGTTGATTATGTGATGTGCTTGAATGAGATTGCATTTGTGGAATGAGATTGTTTGTTTCTTCCAAAAGGAAGATGACTGTTTATATGAAGCTTAGGAGCGATTCAAGGATACACTTAGAAGGTGTTCGAATCATGGCTTTAAGGAGTGTCAACAAGTGCATATCTTCTATAATAGCATCACCCCTTCTACTAGATTCATGATTGATGTTTTCACTGGTAGTTCTCTTAACACCAATACCTCGAAGAAGCCAATACAACTCATTGAAACTACTACCCCAAGAAAGAAGACTAAAGCCAAGAAGGGAGTGCTTGTGTTGGATAGTCTGGATGCTATTCTTTCCCAAAATAAGACTTTGTCTTAACAAATCTCCAACCTCACCAAGCAACTTGGAGGCATGCAAGCTAATGCGACTAATGTAGTATATATACCTCCTCTAATTTATGATTTTGGTAGAGGTGAGCACATGAATGAAGCTTGTGAGTTTGAGAATTCAAAGTCATGTGGTAATGAAATGGTGAACTTCATGGGGGAACACTTCAAGAGGACCAAGCAATAACTTCAATTCAGGATGGAAGAACCAATCTAATTCTTTTTAGGGAAATCAAGGTGGAAACCATAATACCAATCAAGATAGAATGGTGGTTTCTGAAAATGCTCTTAAGAAGTTGGCTCAAAACACTAATGCTTTTGTGGATGAGACAAGATCAAACTTCAAGAATCAAAAAGCTTCTATCAAGAACTTAGAGACTCAATTGGGTTAAATCTCTAAAACCCATTAAGAGAATCTCAACAGAGACTCAAGAGAGTCTTGGATGATGGTAACCATGAGAAGTGGGAAGGTTATGGAGCCACCAAGGCAAGAAACTAAGGCTAAGGAAGTGGTAATTACCCCAAGCGAAGGTCAAGAGCAAAAGTAGTCTAAGGAAGAAAAGCCAAAAGGGGAGAGGTGAAAGAAGAATGATATTGAGTTATACACACCTTATGTGCCTTCTCCATATAATAACTTCCTTACCCTCAAAGACTAAGGAAACAAAAGCAAGGAAATAAGTTTTCTAATTTCTTGGATGTTTTCAAGCAATTGTATATCAACATTCCATTTGCGATGGCATTAAAGCAAATGTCTTCCTATGCTAAGTTTATAAAGCAATTGCTCACTAAGAAGAGGAAGTTGAATGATGATGAGATGGTGAAGTTAAATAAGGAATGTAATGCCAATATCCAAAGGAAGTTGTCTCAAAAGATGGAAGACCCTAGTAGTTTCAACATGTCTTGCACTATTGGGAAGTTGATCATTGAGAACCCAATAAGAATATTCCCCAAAAATGTTATTATACATAAATATGTGGATGAAATATGAGCAACCCTATAGGATTGTGAAGGATATTTAGACTTTGTGGCTAGACAATTCTCAAAATACAATTTACATAAATATAAAATAAGGAAAGTATATTTAGTGCACAATTCTCAAAATACAATTACTGAAGGAAAGATACATTATATATATATATATATATATATATATATATATGTTCTTAACATAAGGTACTATCAGCACAAAACATAATGCTTGCATACCCAATAAGAAAAGACATGTACACTACCAGATAAATAATTGACCTGGCTCAATCCCAAACACTTGGAGGGTAAGGTCCCCCACTTGATCTTCCTCTGGAATCAAAATAGGCGAGTCCCCCTGTCGGGGTAAATCACAACGGGCAGAAGTTCACGCAGTCGACTCCATCAAATCCTCTACAAGGGTTTAATATTGATTACCCCATAGTTCTCTAATGGGCATAGAGAATTCTACTTACAGAAAAGCACTGAAGGTGAGAGTAGTAATGCCAAGATAGATACTACTCCTAGACAGGGTCACCTCCCCCTTATATATCAAACGCTCAGTGTCCCAGTTGACACGCTAGACATCAATGTCCCTATGAAGTTGTGCTCGCACGTAACCAAAGAAATCTCGTCCAGACGCCATATTGACAACAGTAAATTAGCCCAATCAGTAAGGGTATGGGTTTTCTTCTTATTTCTCACGATCTTTCATCAATCATAAATATAAGACAAAATGACATAATAAAGAGGTGAGAACTCCTACATCAATACCATCATGTCAGCATGGAGACAGTAATACCATCCTAATACAACAAGCAACAGTTTTAGATATTGCAGGAAACATAATACTATCAAGTAAATATCAATTAGACACATCATTCAAGAGGAAATCACAATTATTAAATAGCAGGGATAATATCAGGAAATCAATAATTCAACAAATCATTCAAGTATCAAATAATTGAACGTATATAAGATGTCATCATGGTATGCAAACCGACTATGCATGTACACAATGTACTAAATTCCTACTCTATGGAAGTAGACGCAATTTTGGGAATAATGATCCATAAGACATGTTTGTATCTTGTCAAGTATATTTAATGTAACAGTCCCAACCATCTTATTCGGTACCCACTGGTCTATCCATCGGTGTCTCAGTCACCTCATTCGGTACCCTCTGGTAAAATGTATGATCATGACTCAATGCATACATATGTGTAAATGTCATAATTATCATTGTCATGAATTTCATAATCATAAGTCATCATTGGCCACAACAGTCATCGATAGTCATTAATAGTTCAGGGTCCCCACTTGTGGGCCCAGTAGTAAGTTGTCATTCATTCTCAATTATGTAAAACTTCCATTATTATTTTAATATTAGAATTATACCTCAACTTTCACATTTTTCCCATTGAGTTTCATTAGGGAATATATCCTCCTATCTTTCACCTAATCCTTATTACTCTAATTTAAAAAGTTCTTGTTTTTGTCCTTAATAAAACTCACCTAAAATGAATATTTTATGTTTCTCAAAACTTCCCTTACAGTCCAAATTCTTGTTTCCCTAATTCAATTAGTCCTTCTCTTTGTTCTTAATAAAACTTATTTAATTAAATGTCTTATGATTCTCAAAACCTCATTTTTATTCACTTTCCTTAATTGGCCGAGATTCACTCTTGGTATTGAGGGTAAGATTTCATTTCTTTTCCTTTTCCATCTATGAGTTCCTAATTAAATATCTAATCACTTAATTATTCACAATTCCATTTTGATATCAAATTTTATCTTGGTTACCCTAATTAGCCGTGAACCCTAAGGTCATTGGACCCAATATACATTTTCTTATTCCATCATTTTAATTCATCAATCAATCCATTTTTAACCTAAACTTCTAAGTTCTAATTCATTACCATTTTCGTCATAGGTTTCCCACTTTTTCTTCTCTTGGCCGAGACACACACCAAGATGTCTAGACCCCAAAAATTCTTATCATTTCTTCAATCACTCATCACTTGATTATTCAAGTCTTAATTTAGTTCAAAGGTTTAATCTTGATTCTCAACTTTAGGCCATAAGGCCGTGAGGTACATGTCCAAAGGGGTAAGAATCCCTTGTCTTCCACACATGATTTCAAGTATGCAAAGTATCACCATTCATCAATATCACATAATAGCATCATAACCAACAATAACATCATACAAGTACATAGTTACAAACCACAAAAATCAAACAAGTAAGTGGAGAGATCTACACATGGATCCTCCACCTTCAACCCAAATTTCGTCCCTCACCACCATGAGTGGTTGATGAGGATGTTCTCCCTCTTACCTAATGTGATGACAAGAAAATGAACTCCGTATTGGTCCTTAGAGATTTCGGCCAAGATAACCAAAACCCTAAAATTTTTAACTCATTAGATCAGCATTTAAAGCTTGAAAAAGAGAAGGTCAATGGTCACTGTGATAGCCATGAACACGAAAATGAGAAGAGAAAATGAAAGTCAATAATTTTACCTCAAAACTTCAAGTTTAGGGCTTGAAGAAAAGTGATGAAGGTGTGAGCCTTTGAGGTAGATTCCAACTAGAAAGAGTCTTAGAATTAGATGTAGTTTAAGGAAATGTGTTTGCTTGAATTTTTTGCAAGCATGGGGAGTGAAATGGTGGGAGGCCGTGGGGCATGAAGAGAAGAGGAATAAGAGAAAATGTGATAGAAAAGTGAAAAGGAAAGATAGAAACTTTTAAGTGAAAATGAAATGTGATGTGTGGTTGAGAGAAAAGATGACAAATTATCATCTTTTTCCTTCCTCCAACCTAGCCACACAATAGGAGATAGGGAAGAGAAACTTCTCCCACAAGCTTGGTGGAAAGCTTCTTCAAGAAGCCAATTTTCATCTTTTTGAAAGGTCAATGATGATGTCATCCAAGTGATGTCATAAAGTGAACCTTCTAGAAAGATGACTTATGCTTTACTAAAAGTTATTACTCAATGGGCAAAAGTTACAGTTAACCAAATCAATATTTATTATCTAATGGATAATAAAGCATACCGCGATTTTATTTATCAGATAAAATATCAAAAAACAAAAATTTCGTAAACTGTGTCCGGCCTCGGGTTTAGTAAGATACCCCGTCGACGTTTTCGCAGTCCAAGGTTTTCTAGTCTCGGGGTCCCGACTCCGTTTAATATGCACGCAAAATGAAAAATATATTAAATTAATCAAAATCACCGAAATAATTCATAAAAATCACAAAATATTATAAAATGAATATAAATTACGAAACAAGCAATTTTTGGGGTGTTACAGAGGAGGATGCAAATA
This sequence comes from Ormosia emarginata, assembly GCA_029884605.1. NCBI lineage: Eukaryota > Viridiplantae > Streptophyta > Magnoliopsida > Fabales > Fabaceae > Ormosia > Ormosia emarginata. Next base: position 8,128,541 of record JAQQTP010000068.1, read on the forward strand.
TTCCTCTCATCCTTGGGAGGCCATTTTTAGCCACCTCCAGAGCTATTGTTGATGTGCCTAAGGAAAACTTATCTTGAGATTTGATGATGACCATGTGACCATTAATGTGTTCGGGAGTACTAAGTCTTCACCCATAGTGGATCTTTTTGCCTTCGTGAATTTTATTCAAGCAAAGAAAAAGGAAGCATTAGTCAACAAGGACCTCTCACCACCACTCAAGGTTAAGTCTCATGAGTTTAAGGTTGTATATAAAGAGAAGGTCTCGCCTATGGAGAATGATGTTTCTGAACTGGATCCCAAGCATCTTAAGAGCCCATAGCCTAGTGGAGTGATCATGTGAAGCCCTCAAGTAAACCAATAACCTTTGGAACTCAACATGGTTTGGAAGGCTTCTCTAAGGACATTGGGCATAGCACAACCTTATACTTTGAAGGACTCAAGAAATCATCATCTGACTTTCCATCAAACCACCATGAGTCATAACCAGACATAGTCTTGCCAAGATTATAAAGAAGGCACTTCTTGGGAGGTAACCTAAGTTCTTAAACCTCTTCTCTCAAGTTTTGATGTTTACTTTTAGTTTTGAGTTATTTTCTTTATTGTCAGTATTATAAGTTGTCTTATGTCAGTTGTGTTTGTTTGTGTTTGTAAGGTTAGAAGCCGCAAAATAGGTGAATCAACTTGGAAGAACAACGACTACCTAATTATGACTTTCTATCTACCTTTCTTCTCTTTTTTTTTTCTTTATTTCCTTTTGTTGTTATTTTGGTCCTATCTAAATCATGAGGACATGCTTCCCCTTAGGTTTGAGGGGGTATACATCTTCTTTTGAGCATACTGAGTTGACTATTCATAATTTTTTTAACTAGTATACCCTTGATCTATCGATAATTTCAGCTCTTAAATGCCTTTTGTTTGATCTAATTGGACTCCATATGTGCTCAATTGTTGACATTTAGCTAAGTTTCTGATTTAGAGTTGTCTTTGGATGTTTATTGTGAAACTATGCTTAAATGTGGTTATTTACACTCATAAATGTATTGTGATTTTCAGGAGACCTATGAGTGATGGAGTCCATTGGCATTAAACCATTGAGAAGAGAGTTAAAGACTCAAGGAGATCAGTATCAACCCCTAGAAGCAAAAGAAGAAGGGCATTCATGAAGAATCAAGGTTGGATTTGAAGAAAGTGATCAACACGGCCCGTGTCAAAGGACACGGGGTAGGCCGTGTATCTCTCTGATTTCATGAGGAATATCAAATTTCAGCCCTGACCGAGAACACGGCCCGTGTCATATGACACGGGTTGGGCCGTGTACTTCTCTGACTTGCAATCTATTCGAATTTGCGTTGACAGAACCTAACACGGGGTAGGCCGTGTCATATGACACGGCCCGTGTCGTCGCATCAGAACTTTAGATTCGAATTCTAATGATGTGTTAGGTATCAAAAAGTTATAAATAGGATTGCCTGGGTTTCAAAAGAGAGGTCTGGACTGGGAAACTGCCAAGAGGCTAAGGAGAAGACCAAGAACAAAGGAGAAGGAGATTGGATCGAAGATTGGAGTCTTGGGTTCGAGCAATTGGAGATCAATCATTCCCAACCTTTGGAAACTAATTTGATCTTTAGTTTTCTTCTGCACTTCTATTCTTGACAATGTTTTTCTTCTTCTATTCTTTTGGTTTTGAATTTGCCATGTGTGGCTAAACTTTTATATGGTTAAGGGAAGATGAAACCCTAGTTTTGATTATGTGATTCTTGCATATTTCTTTATATCAATGCAATTGTGTTTTTATTCATATGTTTCTGTTCTTATTTTGGTATAAAGGTTTTTATACTCTTTGCCAATTTCGAAAAAGTGGTAAAACTAGGATTGCTGCGCTTGTGATTTGCGGTGGTAGGACTAGTGAAATATATGATCTAAGTAATTTAATCCCGGTGTGAGATTAGATCTTAGTGTGATTGGTTTTCTAAATCTTAATGCAATCAATAAGTAGGTGTAAGCGGTTGCTTTACAAATAATTATTTATTAGGAATTAATTTGTGAGCGGTTCTTTGGATTAATCAAAACTTAAGGAAAACAGAGAATTAATCTCACAATCACATAAAAACATAATTGATCATATTGGTATAAAAGATATGTGGGTTAGCATAATCATATAAATCTAGTGGTGGATTCCATCTCTTAACCATTGTCTTTTAGTTGATTTTCCAAATCATATTTACTGTTTTTGTTTTGAATTTAATTTCTGATTTTAGATTTAACAAACAAAACCCCTCTTTATTGTTTATTATTTTTAAGAGTTTAAATTAGGAATCAATTTATAGTGTTAATTGAATTAGTTCTCTCGTGGATTGACCCTTGCTAACTACAACTGGTTGCAAGGTTTTTATTTTTGGTGGAACTTGGCAACTAATTTTCATTCTAAATTTAATCATATTCCATACCACACCAATTTTGGCGCCGTTTTGGGAACTAATTATCCAATTGCGCTATTAATTTGTTTCCTATTTTTTACTGTTTTTGTTTTATTTTTAATTTTTGACTTATTGTTTCTAAGTGTCTTGTAGGTGCTAATGTCCTTCAATCATTGGTGATGCGATTAATGGATATGGGGAAAGCACCAATACATGCTTGTGGGATTTGCTTATCACCCGGACATATTACTGATATGTGTCCCACTTTCCTAGTGGACACAAATGCAGAGGAAAAGGAAGTAGGAGGATATTATGAACCTTCCAACAACTACAACTCCTACTTCTATTCCAACACATATAATCCGGGGTGGTGGGATCATCCTAACTTGAGCTATGGAATACAATCCCAAAATCAACCTCCAGCTTATGAACATCTAGGATTTCAGCAGAGGCAAGCACCTTTCCCCCCAAGACCACAACAAGCTCTAGCACCAAGGCAACCTGAACCTTCAATGGAGGAGCTACTGAGGCAAATGGCCACTAACAACATTCAATTTCAAGAAGAAACAAAGGCCTCAGTTAACAACCTGCAAGATCTAATAGGCCAGTTAACCACAAAATTAAGCAAGGTGCAAAGCTTATTTTCTGAAGAACTTCTCTCACTACCGGAAGTGAATCTGGAGGAAAATGCTAGTGATATCACATCACGAAGTGGGAAGTTATTAGATGAACCTACCTCTCTCTCACAAGCCACTAAAGAGAAAGACAAAGAGACTAAAGAGGTAAATGAGGAGGGGTAAAACTTTAAAGCCCCCAAGGTAAGTATTCTTGAACCCCTTCCTATTGTAGTGAAAGAAAGGTATGATGAGTTGTGTGATGAATTTCCTGATTTTATTGGTTTCAATACTTATATTCATTGCCACTCATGTACTGATTGTGATGGTGTTATGACTTGTGCTATTTGTGCTAAGATTTCTGCATACTTGAGAGTTGATGATCCTGTTCATGCAGCAGCTAATAATAATATTGAAGGATTTATCAATAATGTTCATGACACAGTTGCAGAATTTAAGACACAAAGGGAGATAGAGCTGAAGTCGTTATTCGAACATTAGAAGTATGCATACTCAGTGAGTGATAAACAACTTTTTGTATTCGTGACCAAGAACCTCCTTGCTGAACAAGAGAAGAGACCCCTACAAATTTTTAAGGGGCATAAGAAAGCTTGGGACCCCGGTGGAAGCTCTCATGCTACTTCAAGCATAAGTTGGTCATTGCATTTCAAGCAATGGGACCCTGGTGGAGGCCCCTTCATTTGATAAGGATATTTCTTCTCTCTTTCTTTTATTTTACTTGTCCTGGATTAATTGATGATTATTTGCTTTTGAGCTATACATTGAGGACAATGTAGAATTTAAGTGTGGGGAGGAGTTTACATTCTATTTTCTGTTTAAATTTTTGTTTTCTGTTTTTGTTCTGTTTTCATTTGATTTCCAATGATAGTTTGAGATTTGTGAAGTCTATGAGTTTGAAGCAAGTGAAATTCAGGGTTATGATTTCCAAATTTCTTCTTCCGTCTTGAATTTGACATGCTTGGTTTTGGATGTTTAAATGATGGATTGAGATTGATAGATGCATACCTTGTGAGATTTTGAGCCTATTGATGGATGAATTCAGCATTTATGTCATTCTTTCCTTTCTTGTGTGATTTTCACTCATGTCATTTGATCACTCTAGAACTTGCTTTGATTCTTTTTGAGGCTACATTTTCACTTGCATGCATGAACATGATTGAGGCCTTCTTTTCTTAATTAACTACTTTGGCCAAATAGCTAACCTTGCATCATTTTCCTTTGATTAACCCATTGAGCCTATTGCCTATTCTTTGTCTTAGCTCATTATATGCTTTATGTGAAAAACCATGATTTTACCTTACCTTAGGGAATAGGAGAATATTGGTTCATTTTCATTGGAGGAGCTCTTTTGTTTATAGGCAATGTATAGTACAAGTGAGGGGGTTGTGCAAATTGATGTGCAATATGCAAAGTGTTGGTTGAAAAAAAAAAAAGAAATGCAAAGAAAAAGAATAAATGCAAGAAAGGTTGTAAAAGAAAAGAAAGAAAAAGGAAAGGAATATGTGAAGAGAATGTGCATTATATAGAATTGGGAAAAAAATTTCATGCTTGTTACTTGTCAATTAAGTTCCTCCCCAATATTCTTTTATTCTCTTTGATATTTATCTTGCCATATCCATATATTTCTTTCCCTTACCTTGGCCCCATTACAACCTTGAATAAAGTCCTCTTGATTTTTGTGTGCATGTGTTTGAGTAGTGGAGAAGTAGAAGATAAGCAAGCTTATGGTAGTTCATTTTTCATAGGCTGAATTGAGTGAAATACTTACCTTGTAAACACTTGAGAGATTGAGAGTGTATCTTGTGAGGATCTATCATTCTTCATTCATGTTTTTCAAATTAAAGATACCTTGCTTGTTAGTTTAAGATGTGAAGATTTGTTTTCTCTTGAATGTTTTAACCCTTTGAATCTTTTCTTGCTCTTCTTGCTTACAATCTTTTGCCTTTCTTGAATATCATTGGAAATTGAGTCTTTTTAAGCTTTTGAATTTATTTTGTTTTTCCTTGTTCCCTGGTTCGGTCTTATGTTTTGCCCAGGAGTGCAAAAGGCTAAGTGTGGGGGTATTTGATCTATCGATAATTTCAGCTCTTAAATGCCTTTTGTTTGATCTAATTGGACTCCATATGTGCTCAATTGTTGACATTTAGCTAAGTTTCTGATTTAGAGTTGTCTTTGGATGTTTATTGTGAAACTATGCTTAAATGTGGTTATTTACACTCATAAATGTATTGTGATTTTCAGGAGACCTATGAGTGATGGAGTCCATTGGCATTAAACCATTGAGAAGAGAGTTAAAGACTCAAGGAGATCAGTATCAACCCCTAGAAGCAAAAGAAGAAGGGCATTCATGAAGAATCAAGGTTGGATTTGAAGAAAGTGATCAACACGGCCCGTGTCAAAGGACACGGGGTAGGCGTGTATCTCTCTGATTTCATGAGGAATATCAAATTTCAGCCTCGACCGAGAACACGGCCCGTGTCATATGACACGGGTGGGCCGTGTACTCCTCCGACTTGCAATCTATTCGAATTTGCGTTGATGAACCTAACACGGGGGGTAGGCCGTGTCATATGACACGGCCCGTGTCGTCGCATCGAACTTTAGATTCGAATTCTAATGATGTGTTAGGTATCAAAAAGTTATAAATAGGATTGCACGGGGTTTCAAAAGAGAGGTCTGGACTGGGAAACTGCCAAGAGGCTAAGGAGAAGACCAAGAACAAAGGAGAAGGAGATTGGATCGAAGATTGGAGTCTTGGGTTCGAGCAATTGGAGATCAATCATTCCCAACCTTTGGAAACTAGTTTGATCTTTAGTTTTCTTCTCGCACTTCTATTCTTGACAATGTTTTTCTTCTTCTATTCTTTTGGTTTTGAATTTGCCATGTGTGGCTAAACTTTTATATGGTTAAGGGAAGATGAAACCCTAGTTTTGATTATGTGATTCTTGCATATTTCTTTATATCAATGCAATTGTGTTTTTATTCATATGTTTCTGTTCTTATTTTGGTATAAAGGTTTTTATACTCTTTGCCAATTTCGAAAGTGGTAAAACTAGGATTGCTATCTTGTGAGTTGCGGTGGTAGGACTAGTGAAATATATGATCTAAGTAATTTAATCCCGGTGTGAGATTAGATCTTAGTGTGATTGGTTTTCTAAATCTTAATGCAATCAATAAGTAGGTGTAAGAGCGGTTGCTTTACAAATAATTATTTATTAGGAATTAATTTGTGAGCGGTTGCTGGATTAATCAAAACTTAAGGAAAACAGAGAATTAATCTCACAATCACATAAAAACATAATTGATCATATTGGTATAAAAGATATGTGGGTTAGCATAATCATATAAATCTAGTGGTGGATTCCACCTCTTAACCATTGTCTTTTAGTTGATTTTCCAAATCATATTTACTGTTTTTGTTTTGAATTTAATTTCTGATTTTAGATTTAACAAACAAAACCCCCTCTTTATTGTTTATTATTTTTAAGAGTTTAAATTAGGAATCAATTTATAGTGTTAATTGAATTAGTTCTCTGTGGATTGACCCTTGCTAACTACAACTGGTTGCAAGGTTTTTATTTTTGGTGGAACTTGGCAACTGATTTTCATTCTAAATTTAATCATATTCCATACCACACCAACCCTCCCATTTTTTAGTAAGAATTATCTTGTTGCTTTTGTTTTTGTTATAATTTGTCATAGTGTAGTTGCAAAGAATAAAGGTTTTTGCTACCTATCTGTTGCTAAAATTTTGAAAAAAAATATGAAAAAGCTTTGAACAATTTGTGAAAACACAAGTGAATGATTGGTAGAATTTTCCCTTGAATTGAATGGTTAATGATGAGTGCATGCGTGGATTATTTTGGTTTAGCATTGCTTTTGATCATTTCAAATCTTAATTTGATGCTCCATGCATGCTCATGTATTTTAGTTGTCATTTCCTTTGTGTGTTTATGGATATCAAATTTTGATAAAAATGCATGCTTATAAAAAGTTTATTACTCGTTAGTGCATAGATTACAAATATCTTATGGGTTGTCTTGATTCCCTCTTGAGCCAAAATCCTAGGCATTGTATGTACATGTCCAAGGAAATGATTAGGGCATTCTTTGGAGCATTTGAGCTTTTCAAGCCTACCTGAATATGAGAATATCCCTAGGTCTCTTTTAAAGCTCTCTCTCTCTCTCTCTTTCTTTATGGGTGTGGGTGCGTGTGTGTACATGACCCTTGTTAGATGCATGATTATATACTTCTTTTGTTTTAAGCCAATCTTTATGCATAACACCAAGGAAAAAGAGATACGCGAGAATCAACCCTGTGAAGCAAAAAAAAATGTGGAAAAGTACAAAAAGAAAAGAAACAAAAAAAAAAGAAGAAAAAGAGGAAAGAAAAACCTTTGTAAAAAGAAAGGTTGAAAAAAAATTGTTTAGAAAAAGAAAAGGTATAGAAAACAAAAGGGAAAGAAAGAAAGAAAAATAAATATCCATGCATAAAAGAATAAGTGAAAAGTTGTACAAAAATAGAAAGAATAAAAGGGTTGGTTTTTTATATGAACCCTATTTTTACACTTGACTCTTAATTGATTGGCTTAATTCAATTGGATTGCTTAGTGATGTATTCAACCTTTGATATTTTTCTTTTTCCCTTTCTTTCCTTATCCTCACCCATGACCTTACATTACAAGTTTGTAAAGACCTTTTGATCTTTGGCTATGCATTGTCTACATTAAAGGAGAGAGTGATGAGATTCAATGTTGTAGGACATGACTTTGAGAAGCATATGTTTGTTTATAAACCTATCCAAGTGTTTTGACTTTGATCATGATGAGATGATAAATTCAGGCATTAGAAGGAGTCTATTATATATTTGCATGAATGATGGGCATTAGGTTGAGTTTGGGATGTCGTTCACAATGCTTTGCTTTGACATGAAGTGATTTTGAGGCTATGGATGATAATCATTTGCAAGTTTTGCCATGATATGAACCAGTGATTTTTTTTTAATATATTGATGAGCTGTTTTGAAAATGAACCTTGATGCTTTGTTCAATTGTTTATTTTGCTCGAGGACCAGCAAAAACTTAGGTTTTGGGGTGTGATAACTCTACAAAATTGAGTTATTTTAACCTTAATTGAATAAAAATGTGATTAGTAAGTCCAAGAATTCTCCTTAGTTTATGAGAAATTAAGCTTAATTTCATGTAACTTTTTGTTACTTGATTTAAAGTTAGTTTCTACCTTGTTCATGGTTAGTTCATGAAGTTAATTGATCAATTTTGATGCCTTAATCTAAAACTCATAAGTTGATGTGAATTTGTAGGGGATAAGGAGGAATTTGGAGTGGAGCCAAAGAGGATAGGACATGAGGACCAAGCATCAAGGAGCTCAACTAAGAAATTAGAAGAAAAATTTAGAGCAACAAGTACACGCTTAGGCATGGAAATGTCACGCCTAAGCATGGCAGCAACATTTTCAAGTGAAGGAGCCATGCCTATACGTGGCTACATTCTTACAAATCATGCCATTTATGCTAAAAATGTGTGGGACAATTCACGTATACACTTGAATGATATTAAGCTTCATCGCCATTTATTTGGCTAAGGATCTCATGCATGTGCGTATTGGTGCGTTGATGCATGCTATATAAAACCAGAGAATCACATGCATGTGCATGGGTTTCTCATGCATATGCATGGGTAGTAGAACTTGATGCTCACATGATCACACCATAAATAGCCTTCTGAAACTGTTTTTTGGGACTTTCATTTTATTTCTGTTCTGTTTTGATTTTTTGGGGTTTCTCTTGTTTCTTACCCATTTTTGGAGAGCATGAGCTTCAACTCCAAAGATTCAAAGGATCTCATCATCATCTCTATGGAACAATGGGTTTACTCTTCCTCTCTCTTCTTTTCTTTATTTTTGTTCATGGGTAACTAAATCTCCCATAGCTATAGGGAATTTTAGCTTAACCCAAATCTTAATGTAATTGAGTTTTTGTCTTAATCTAAGCTTATTTCTCTTTAATTGAATATTGATCTCTATTCTTAACGCATCTATGATTTGATCACTCATAAATTGATTTGTTGGCTAATTTGAGGATTAGGAAATCCCACTTTGCTATTGCTTCTTGTGATTAATGCTACAATCTAGCATTATCAAGGAATGGGCATTGTTGATTATATGGTATGCTTGAGAATCTTGTGCTTGATCCATCTAATTTCATGAAATTGACCAAAGAATTGGTAGTTTTGGAGTAATTAGGAGAAGGCTTATTCACCAAGGGATTGGGTTTTGGGTAGTTAAGTGTTTTCTCACCATCAATTAAGGGATTCAACTAAATTAACATGAATTCAATGAAATTAAGTAAGGGTTAAGTGAAATCAACCCCTAGCACCTTTACCCATTTGATTTTCATCATAAATATCTTCTATTAAAATTCTTAAAAACATTGTTACTTGCTTATTTTTATGCTTTTATTCAATTTACTTGTCTCTCATCTTATTTGGTCATTTAGATAGTTTTGTGTTTAGTAAATTTGGTATTTGACACTTCTCAATCCTTGGAAAAATAATACTTGGTCTTACCACTTTATTACTTGAGCGAATTGGTATACTTGCAGATTAGTTATCATCAACTTCTGTAAATGCAGCTTGTTGCTGGTTGCCAAAGCAACAATCCTTTTGCACATAGCTAAACCTCTTGCAAATGTAGCATTGAGGCTTGCCATTGTCCCTACAATCTTTCTCTTTATGGTTGTTCTTCTTACAAATTCTGCACCATTTACTTGGTCCTCCATCACTTCCTCATCCACCATAGTTGCCTCTACCTCTTCCATGTGAATTTCTTCCTCTTCATCAACCTCTACCAAATAATGCCACCTTTAGAAGACTTTCCCCTATTTTGGATTAAAGGTTTATTCTCAACATTCTTGGGGTCAGTGGTGAGCTTAGATTGAAACACACTCTTAACTAATTTTTTAATGTGACGCAACAATCTTTGCTCATAGGATCTCAATAAACCCATCAACCTTTGAACCATCATGGTTCACAAGTCCTTAGTTTCTTCAATAGCAACCACCATAGGATCAAATTTTTTAGTCAAGCTAATTAGAATTTTATTCACAACTCTATAGTCATCTATTGTGTCTCTATGTGACTTCATTTGATTCACCAATTTTGACAATCTATTATGATACTCATTCGAACTTTCATTCTCAAAATCTCTATCAAGAGATTGAAGTTTAATCGTTCTCACCTTTGAATCTCCTTCAAATTCGTATTGTAGAGTCTCCGAAGCTTCCTTGGCTATCTTTGCTCTCATAATCCTTGGGAATATAACTAGTGATACTCCTATTTTGAATCAGCCCAAAAACTCCAACATCTGTGAACTTTTTCTTCTTCAACTTTTCACGTTGAGTAGCTAAAATTTCTTTTGTAGCCACTGGTTCTACATATCCCATTTTGACTAATTGCAAGACATTCAAACAAGTGAACAAAGTCTCTATTTTTATTGCTCAAAAATCATAATTTTCTCCTTCAAACAAAGGAACTTGGACATTACTATAGACTGTGCTGTTAGTTGTTGATGAGGTGCTTGCGAAAGTCATGACTCTTCACCTTCTTTTTTCTTCCTACTCCTCTATTTTTCACTTTTCTTTGTTGCAAGGATCTGTAGTTTTTATGCCACTCTGTTGGTGGTATTCTAGAGGTGATATTTTAACTAAATCACTCAAAAAAATATGGGATATGGCGGGTTTGTGCTACTGTAATATAGAATATTTGGGACTAAATTTCTTTGTTTATTTTCACTTGATTTTTAAGACATCAATTCATAGGCTAATGAATGACTCTTACATAAGTGACTCTTAAATAACTAGGAACTAAGATTTACATTCTTCCACTCAAGTCATCATAATTAAGCTTAACTCAACATAACTCCAACTTTAAATTACAATAAATAACAACACATTACTTTTTAACAGAGCTTCTATGTAGAGTTTGGATTGTTTTATATATCATCTGCTAATCCCTGTATCTGTGGAAGGCTTTGACTTCAAGACCTCCATCGATATGAAGATTTATCATCGTCTTGTATGTGACAATTTTCTCCTCATCATTCAATTTGAAGCGGAAACAGCCTAACAAAATAGCTGAGAATATCTTCATCTGTCTATAAGCAAACTCCTTTCCTAGACAAATCCGAGGACCTGCCTGGAGATGAATGGAAATTAATTTGAGATTACTGAACAAGAATGTGAGCGCTTCCTCAAAGGAGACTTGCAGCATCAGAATAAAAATTTTCACGTGTGTGTGTGTGTGTGTATTTGCATGAATTTGAATAATAATAAACATAAATGTCAAATGTCCTAAGCAAAACTCTACTAACCTGGAAAGCTGTAAATTTAAAAGGGCTCTTTGGCTCAAAAACGCCATTCTCATCAAGCCATCTTTCTGGTCTGAATTCCTCTGCATCATCACCCCATATGAATTTCATCCGACCCATTGCATAAGCTTGATAAGAATACCATATCTCCTTTATTTACACTATATCCATCTGGTAACGTATCATCAGAAAAGCAAATCTTTGCATCCTGAGTGAAAGAAGTCTGAGACTTAGAATTTATTTTATCTACAAGCATACCAAATGTACAACAACCATTAACAGAAACATGGATGCCACTGGTAGATTTTGTGCTCTAGATGTAAGTTTCTTCTATGTTTTTTTTTTTTTTTTGGGTTTTCCTTTGTCATGTATATATTATGATTTTAATTACAGTGATAATAAATCAATCATGGGAATTTAGAAACCTGAGAAGTTCATCAATACTCTAAGCCAAGTAATTCAGGGGACGGAAAGGTGTATGTGTATGTGAATAAGGGACATATCTAGTGAAAGCACTAATTTATTGTGAGACGAGAAGAGCAAATTTTGACCTTGGATCTTGCATTAGAAATCAAGCTTAAAACATCTAGTTATGTCATCTTTTGTGGTGTTTTAATTCTGACTATTTATGCAAGAAGGACCAGTGGTCAAGCTTTGCTGCTCCTACAATCGGAGTGATGGTGAGATCAACGTCGAAAGAAAAATGCTACCTACACATCTCTTTTTGAATCACATCTCTCACACCTGCCTATCTGACAAAATCAAAATGTAGGTGTGTAGAAAACGAAGTGGATCCAATTGTGATCGATGGTAAAAACTATGGAGATATGAAGTGATGTATGTGTAAGTGTGTCTGATTAACATTATTCACTTAAAAATTAGCCTTACCACTGGAACTGCAGGATAAAGTCTGAGAGTTTCAGTAATTGCTGCATGGAGATAATTCTTCTTTTCAAGAGCTTCGTCTGTCACACTAGACACAAACTCAGTACAGCTACTAATTGTTCTTGTGTTTGTTGCTTCTTTCACTTCTTCTGCAGATTTTTCTTGTACTGCAGGATACTTACACAGCATGTAAATGAACCAAGAAAGTGTGGCACCCATTGTGTCTTTGCCAGCAATAATGAAGTTTAGAATTATATCTCTTATATATGTTGAATCATATTCCTTCACTTGCAGAAACCTTGAGATTATGTCTCCTCTTTTGCTCTGCATAGTCCATGCAAAATGAAAATTACATACTATATATTTCCTTTGTAATCAGAAACACAACTTGTAAGTAGTAGACTTACAGCAGAATCATCCTTTGAAATCTGCATTTGTTGAATTCTAGTTTTGATTAGTTTAAAGACAGATTTATTTAAAATTTCAGTATTCTTTCTTAATATAGCCTCTGATCCAATATTCAGAAATTTCTTTATCCTCCAGAAGACATCAACATAACGAAAAAGGGTTAATGCACTTGCAGTATCAAAAGCATTGGCAAAGTTCTTCCCTTCTTCACTTGATCCACACAAGCTGTCAAGTTCAGTTCCAAATGTAACTTGGAATATTGAATCCAGAGTTGATTTGATAAAGAGGTCCTATATAAATTATTGGAGCAAGTTAACAAGCCAACCAAGGAGGTGAAAGAAATAGATAGTGTCTTTCAGAAAATATATTTACGCACTTGCATTTCCAACTTCTTATTAGAAGTTGCAGCTTCAGACACTATGTTTGCAAGTTTTGCTGCATTCTTTCTGAATATCAAAATGCTGAAGTCCCTTAACATCTTGGTGGAGAATTCATGACTTGATATCTTCCTTTGCTCACGCCATCTCTCACCATCAACAGTGAAAATTCCATCACCTAGTAAATCCTTCAAATTGTTGTAGTTGTATGACCCCTGCAAAAAAAAATTATAGTCAAACCCATGAACTGCTTATCATTTCACCAGTGAACTCATAATTTTTTTAAAAAGATAGATAAAAAGGAACGGAAAGAGTACTAATGGAGTTAGATATAACTATTGTAATCATTTCAGAAAAAAAGTATGCACAAGCAGAAGCATGAAGTGTGATATAGATGTGTTTCACACCATTTGATTTTTCACAAAGTTAGCAAATCGGTTTCAAAATGTTAGTATTAGTCCAAATGAATTACTTTTTGAAACAACTTTAGAGAGAAACAGTGAAATTCAATACCTATTCAATAATATCTCCAAACGTTTAAGCTGTAGCAAGTTCAATTTTTTTCTTTTCAGATAACTCATTCATAAAATAAATCATAAGGGATCTTACACATTATAAATGAACAACCAAAATAAATCAGATTGTTGACCCGCCAAACATAAAACTATTTTCGAAAAATTCAGTATTAGACCTATTTCTATCACTTTGAAAATCAGAAAAATCCTTCAATGATTCCAGTTGGCTGCTCAAATTGTTCATATATGGCATCAGGAAAATTGTAGCCCTCAGCATAATAAATTTGACAATTTTAGGAAATCCTAGAAGCTCTTCAAACAAACCCCATCTATACAATTATCTATTCATCCACCCCAAAAGGGAAAATCCATATCAACAACTGCCAATCCATTAAGCCATTAATAAAGTATTACTTTTCCATAATTCTCAAAATGGGTTTTGAGTATATACTCAACATTCATGGGGTCTGCTGTGTAAATCTCATTTCTGAAGGGAGTGAGCAACCTGTAAGTCTTGTACTTTCCTGCAAGATCAGTCATATAATCGTGCAGCCTGTTGAAGTTCAGCATCTGGTTAAATATGGTGCCAGCAACAGGGTGGTACTTCTTTCCATGGCTTTTGTTCAATTTTCTGAACAGAATTTGAAAAAACAAGAGAATTAAAGCTGAAGATAAAGCTGCAAAGAAATAAAGATTTGAAAGAAAATCCACAATTGGCATGTTGGGTTGGGGAAGAAGAAGGTGATGCCGTGACAGTCAATAGTTTAGTTGCAAATTGCAATGCTAACGGGTTTATTTATGGTATCCTTAATTTACTGTCCATGTTTAATTTTGATTTAATGAAAAAGATTTTTACTGAAATTAACTGGGTGGGTTATGTACCGAATAAGTAAATATCCTTAACTTACAAACATAAAATATGTAATTTTAGAATTTAATATTGTCGTTCGATTGATAAAGTTGCTTAATTTTGTAATTTCTTTCTAGTTATTAATTCTTAACTTATCTTTTTAACAAGTTTAAAAATAAAATCTAGATACAATAAAGAGTACATCCAACAACATCTTGCCAAATCTTTTTTCATTGGCACGTCATTTTACTAATAATTAAAATATTTACATTAAAACACAAAAAGACCCGCACTAGCCCCGACCCCATATTTTAAAAATCACCCGGAATCAGATGCAATGATCAGATTATAAATCGGTTATATTTTTCTTTCGAATAATATTTAATTTAAAGATAAAATTTGGTTTTACTTTTTTATATTTATTATATTTATTTTTCAATTAAATTATAATATTATTTATTAATATTTTTTATTTTTTAAAAAAAATATAGATTATAACTTAATTAATAAAATAGATATAATAAATATAAAGATATAAGATTGAATCTTGTTTTTAATTTATTTATAATTTAATCATAAATTTAATTAATTAAATCAATTAAATTATAACTTACAAATCTAGCTAGTACAATTTTTTTAAACATCGTCACGACCTCACTGTTTTTCTTCCTCTCAATTCCAATCTCTCTCCAAATCCTTATCCCAGTTTTCATAGTCTTTGGCTCAGGTTTCACAGAATCAGACTTTGAATTACACAACAGTATACCATCACAATTGGAATGTTTAAAGGACGAAAATCATATCATTAGTATTTCACCACTACTGGAGTGTGAGAAGGCGTAAACGTGAAAAAGGCATAAAATTAATAGTTAAAATTTGAGGGTCCATTCCATTTCAGTTTTTCTATTGATCTCAAATTGATCGAAAATCACTCCAAGTTAGCCGAATGGGCCGGGAGTGCAAACCTTGACCTGTTTTAGAGAGAGAGAAAAAAACGCACTAACCGAGTGGGAAAAAGAGATTGAATAAGATAAAGAAAGCGCAACTTGAAGTGTTTAGGATTGCTTGATGTTGAGCGGCGTTGATCTGAGTCTTAGTTATGCGAAAAGTAAGTTAGATGGTATTTTTATTTTTATTTTTATTTTAAAAGTGATTTTAATTTATTATTTAAATAATATTTATTTTGTCAAATTTATTTTTAAGATAAAAATTTTTAAATAATAATTATATTACTATAAATACACTTTTAACTAAATATAAATTTATAAATACATTTTCAATCAAATTTAAATTTGTCAACTTTAATCCAAACACACACATAATAAATTATGCTGTTATCTTGTGTTTTAATTTAATAAAATTAATTTTCATTATTGGTAAAATGATGTGGCAATGAATTTTTTTTGGCAAGATGTAATTGGATGTTAGTATAAAGGAGTTGTGCACTTAGAATGTATATGACTTAAAGTAAAGTTTGTCAAGTGGTAATTTATTTTTTTTATAATAATTTTTTATTTAATATGTAAGAGATTAATCTCTAAGAAGTACAATATATTATCTAAATTAAAATTTTTCTCAAAAATATTATTTATATATATATGAATCTTAAAATCGAACTTAAGACTATATGTTTAAAATACTCGAATCATTTCTACTTAAATTAACATAAATAAATGATAACTTAATTGATGCATTACATAACTCATCAAAATATATGTTAGAATTAGATGTTAATAATATTGGTAATATATTTTTGACTATCATCAAAGACACTAGAAAATACCTACAAACAAAAATATCATGTATGTATAATTGTTTTGAAAAATGTTAAGGTTTAATTACTTATTTTTTTAGTGCGGGTTAAGCGCCATTAATAAATGACAAAAAGATGTTAAAAAAAAAAAAAAAATAAGTGAGTTGATCCTAAAAAACAAAATAAAATGTATAAAAAATAAAAAAAAATCATAAAAATTAAAAAATAGAAAAATTATAATTTATAGAGGTTAAAAAAATAAAATAAATAAAATAAATTTAGTATCATACTCATAAAAATATCATAAACACAAATAATAAAAGACTAATTTGTAACAAAATTGGTCCCGCTTTTAACCCGGGTTTATCTGGTTGGAAATCAAAAATGGGTTGAAATTACCCGCAAAAAATTGCGAGTTTGAAAACCCAACGGGTTGAAACCTCTATTTTTGACTATCATCAAAGGCACTAGAAAATACCTACAAACAATATATCATGGTATGATGAATGTCGCAACCGAAATCGTGAGGGGACGACTGAAAATATAAGGTTTTGAAAATCAATAGAGTCATCACTAATATTTATTTTAATTGAAAAAATATTAGAAAAATCCTTTAAATAGGAAAATTGATCTTTTGGAAAATAAATTTGAGTTTGGGAGTCGATTACAAGTAGGGAAGATGTTAGCATCCTATACTGTCCGTTCTAAGAACAGTACTTTAAGTTAATTATGTAAATTTTAATAATCTCAAATGTGTTTATTTTACCTTTTTTAAAAAAATAAAAAGAAACAACTAAATTATGAAAATTTATCTTTTGGCTTGACAGAATAGAGATTCTACTTCTACGTATTCTCAGGTGCAATGAGGAACTCAAAGTCACATAGTTCTTTAGAAAATAATTGTGAGTTGGTTGTTTTTAATTTTAAAAATATTTTTATTTTGAAAACTCATTTGTTTTTTTTTTATGTTTAGAAAAAGTTCGAATCATCAAGTTGTCATAACTTGGATGATTCTAAAAGTTACAGGATTAATAAGTTGTCACAACTCAGCTAATCTCAATTTATTATTGAATTAATTTTAAAACAAAAAAGTTTAGAAAAAAATTAATAAATAAATCAAACTAATAAATGAATAAATTAAAATGAATAACATGTGTATATAATGAAAGATAATAATACAAGAAAAAATAAGCAAATTTACCTTTAAGGTGTATAAAAAATGATATGCTCAAAGAAGTTTGTACACAGGGCCCCACACGTTCTCTTCAAATCAAACCTTGAAAAGCAACTCACTTGCAAGAGAAATTTTTTTTACTAAAGTCATCTACCTCTTATACTTAGTATTAAGCTCAAGAGTATAATTTCATCTAACTCTTATACTTAGTATTACACCAAATAGTATAAATTTTTGGATGCCAAAACCATTGAGAACCACCCCTTTATATAGGAGGAGGAGAGGAAGAAGGAACATGACCTCTCCAATGTGGGACTTTGTAATACAAGAAGACACCTTAGTTTTTTCAAAATTTTTCTTTTTCTTTTCATTTTTTTTTCTTTTGGATTTTCATTCATCTTTTCTCTCTTTTTTGTTCTTTCTTTTGGTTTATTATGAATTAAAATGTTTGAATGATCTAAGCAACAAAAATTTTATGGACAATATTGGGTATCAACAGCTGTCCTCCTTTGCTTTACATTTAAATTAAATGGGAAGCAAATGAATTGATTCAATTTATCCATAAATTTTTTTCATTTTTCTCTCGTTTTTTTTCTCATTTTTTTATAGAATGTGCAGGTTGATGCAAAGAGTAATGGACATTAAAACGAGATAAAAAGCTTGCGGAGTTGAGCATCCGTCAAAACTGGACAGAAAGGTAAAGAACTTGCGGAGTCGGGTATCCGTCAAAGCTAGACAGAAAGGTAAAGAGCTTGCAAGGTAGGGTGCCTGTCGAATCTAGACAGAAAGGTAAAAAGCTTGTGGAATCGGATATGCTGGACAGAAAGGTAAAAAGCTTGCGGAGTCGAGTATCCATCGAAGCTGGACAGAAAGGTAAAAAAATTTGTGAAATCGAGTATCCATCAAAGCTAGAGAGAAAAGTAAAAAGCTTGCGGAGTCAGTTATCCGTCGAAAGGTAAAAAGCTTGCGGAATCAAATATCCATCGAAGCTAGATAGAAAGGTAGAAAGCTTAAGAGGTAGGGTGCCCGTCGAAGCTAGACAGAAAGATAAAAAGCTTGTGAAGTCGGGTATCCATCGAAGCTAGACAGAAAGGTATAAAGCTTGTGGGGTAGGGTGTCTGTCGAAGCTAGACAGAAAGGTAAAAAACTTGCGGGGTCGGGTATTCGTCGAAGCTAGACAGAAAGATAAAAAGCTTGCAGAATCGAGTATCCGTCAAAGTTGGATAGAAAGGTAAAAAGTTTGCAGAATTGAGTATTAGCCGAAACTTGAACAAAAAGGTAAAAAGCTTGGGGAGTCGGGTATCTACCGAAACTTGACGGAGAACTTAAAGCGATGGGTGCAGGGACCTGGAAAAGGAAAAGACAATGGGCATACGGCTCAGGCTTGTCGCAAAAGCGATGAGTGCGAAGACCTGGAAACTAAAAATAATGAGTGCAGGGACCCGAAAACTAAAAGCAATGGGTGCAGGGACCCGGAAGCTAAAAGACAATGGGCGTGGGGACCCAGAAACTAAGGCCCTATAGCTAAAAAAAAAGGTTTTTTTTAAAATGCATGTGATGCTTGAGATGATGCAATGGATACTCCACAACCCTCAATGGATGCCTGAGATGATGCATGTGATGTTTGAGAGCTAAAAAAGGTTTTGCTTCTTTTTTTTTCTTTCTTTTTTTTGCATATCAAAGCTTTAGCTGAGTCATTCTTGGTTCCCAAAGCCTCAAGGACTTTTCCCACAATAGTGTCAAAGTTGAACAATAACAAATTTTGTTTTATGATTTTGCTAGTTATTCTTCCTTTCCTCATCATCATTCTTAAAGGCTTTGAGCCATAAAACTTTATGCAGTGGGCCTTGAGCCCAATAACTTTGCAATGAGCCATGAACCAAAGAAGTAAATATACTTGACAAAAATATTTTTTTTACCAAAGTTTTGAACTAAACGCTTCTTGGAAAACTTTGACCATCCAAACTCATATTCAAAGGGGTTCATTGTCAATATCATTTTCTTCAAATTTGTCTTCCTCATATATGGCTGGCGTAGAGGCGTGTGACTTTCATCCTAAAAAGGTTCCTATTTCTACCGAACACACTTCAATCTGAATTATCCATTAAGGATGTCATTTCCTTCATTGATTGAAATTTTTGAGCTCCTTTGGCTTGAGTTGTTCAACAAGAGACTATCATCAGATGTTTAAGTTGTAATATTGTACTAATGTTCACCCAACTTGAAACATCATGTACCAGATATGCATGAATTCAAAAGTAGAACAGGAAAGAGATTTACTGACTGAGTAATTTCTTGACTAGTTTTGGAAGTATGACCACACAAAGGGCATTTACAAAAGCCAGAGGGTTTTTGGCCTAGTTTGGATGTAATTAATCCTTACTTGACAAGTGGACATCATGATCATTCTTTTATTAAATATCTACAAAAATCTGTCATAGTGTAAGGTATTGAAAAAAAAATGACCTAGGATAAACCATTTGAAAATAAAGTTGCCCCAATGTAGGCCACTTGACAACAAAAAATGTCTCAATGTGGGGAACTTAAGATTTTTTTTTGTTTTGCCCCACTATGAAGCCAAATCAAACTAGAAAAATTTTCCCAGTTTAGAGCTGAATTGAAAAGGGTAGAGACTTGCCCCAATGTAGAGCCAGATTGAATCAAAAGATTTGCCCAACGTAGGCTAAATCGAGCTAGAAAAATGTGCCCTAGTGTAGGGCCAATTTGAACAGGTTAAAAATTTGTGCTAGTATAAGTCTCTTTTTTCTTTTTTCATCCTTTTTTTAGAGCGCCCTTGTGGGTTTTCAGTCTACCAGGATTTTTTTAAGGAGCAATGAACTAGATACTTGTATGAGTACAACCCTTTTGTCTCAAAATTAAAACTTGTAAAAATAAAGGCAATCATTCATTGATCAAAATGGACTTTTTAAGGATTGTAATATGGCCAAGGCTAGTGGTTATGAAATGAAAGATATAAGGCTCAAACAAATGTTTAAAGGTTAAATGAGACTAAGGATCCTTGTTCAAACTTGAGCTTTGTCAATTGCTTTTGCACTTTCAAACACACTTTTCTCTTATTATTCTCCATTTTTTTTACTTTCTATTCCTTTCACTTTTTCTTCATTTTTTTTCATTATGCTTCAAAATAGTCACTATGACAATCAACATTTATTTTGTGATATCCCCTAGTGTATGGGTGATCCTTGTCCAGGGTTTATTGAAGAAAACTTTCAAACTCAAAATAGGAGAACGAGAGATAATAGAAGAAAAGATGAATTCTTATGAAGGATAGAGAAAGATGGTCAATCTTCATTTCAAATCTTGAATGCTTATTTTCAAAAATTTAATTTAGAGACAAAAGGATAATACACGCCAAATTTTGCTCCCATTATTTTTCTCTTTTTCTTTGACCTCTCCTTTAGTGTTTTTTTTTTTGCAAAGAACACCTACACATGTGGGCTTCATGACCACCAAAGGCTTTTTAGAATAAGGGTCCTATGGGATCCAAACCAAAAGAAAGCAAGTAAAAGGAATAACAAGAAAGATATGACAAGAACATAAGTGTTAAGAACATAAGAAAAGGGAACAAGGTATGCTAAGATCCACGCAAATCCATTACATAGATGCTTCAATAAAGTTTACACAAGTTCAAAACTCAAATGATTTTAATGATTGAATAAGCATGGGATCAGTACAATTAAACCATCTTTTCATTGTAACAACATGATAAACAAATCAACACACCAGTTGCCCAGAAATGCCCTAGTGCTGGAGGACTCCAAGATATTGTTCATCGCAATGGTTAGAAAATGAATCACCACTAAGTTGAGCTTTCTAAGGTTATGACCACTCCAAACATTTGCTCCTATTGCAGATGAGCATGCATAGAAACATTTGACACTGCCTGTTGGACTATTGTTTAGGTAGTCGTTGTCATCCACGAGTTTTCTTGAAAACCCATTTGATTCATTCGACCGGAAGTCCATCCTTAACTGGTTCAATATTTTTCTATACTTGGTTGTCCGTCATTCATTTGATGCAATCTTCCCTTTTTTATTTCGCTTTCAACCCTTTCACCAATTATTACGATATTAGAAAAATTCAATGACACACTCCCAATCATATGATCATAGAATGGCGCATGAAATGTATCAGTGAACATAACCACCATCTCTTTCTCTGACAAAGGGGGTTCCACTTGTGCAGCTATTTCCCTCCACCTTTGAGCATATTCCTTGAAGGTCTCAGCATCCTTCTTAGACATTTACTGTAGTTGTATTCTATCTGGTGTCATGTCAATGTTGTATTTATACTGCCTTACAAAGGCATCAGATAAATCCTTGAAACTCCATATGTGGGCACGCTCAAGACGCGTGTACCAATTCGAAGTTGCCCCGATTAAACTATCTTAGAAGAAGTGGATAATAGTTTGTCATCATGAGCATGGGAAGTCATCCTATGGATGTACATGGTCAAATGGTTCTTTGGGCAAGTGATCCCCTTATATTTGTCAAAATCTGGGACTTTAAACTTTAGAGAAATCACCACGCCTGGGACAAGGCAGAGCTTAGTAGCATCTTTGATACCATAACAACATGCTCCTTCAATGACCCGTAATCTCTCTTCTAGAATTTTCAACTTCTCTTTGGACTGAGGATTTTCAACAAAAGAATTCAAAGGGTATTGTGGCATGAAAGTGGGGACAAAATGTTGTAATGATAGGGTTCCACTAATACCAAAGTAATGGGCATATAGTTGGGTTGTGCTCAGTGAATTGAAAGCAAGTCTATTACTGTCAGGGAGATTGGTAACATGTGGTGGTACAAAGCCGAAAGGGGGGCCATATGGTATGAAGGGTGGCATCTAGGCTTCCTGAGAACTGGTGACTGAGGGTTGGGTGGTGTTGTTTGGGTAAATGGTGGGCAACATCATAACTCCTTGAGGATTAACGCCTTGGTATTGTAGAAGGATTGGAGAGAAACCATAAGGGTGAAGGTGTGTGGCCGGATGTTCTACACTCATAATTGAGGGATTCCCATATGTGTTCTTTCTATTTTTCATGGACAATAGCATCTCCATCATCTTGGATATTTGCTCTTTGAGTTGATTCACCTCAACCTTCAGCTCTTGAGTCTGTTCTATTTCGTCCATGATCCTAGCTTAGGAACAAGTTCTGTAAAGGTGTCGCGAAAATTGTTTTTCTGATATAGTGTCAACTTTTTTGCTTGGGGAACATGATATGGATATGCAATTATCAGTATTGACTGAACAAAGTTGGCATGTATGTGAAGTATTGATTACTTATGCATATGGATTTTTCCTTTTTTTTTAAAAATGCTATGAATGCCATGAATGTCATGATATGGATTTTTTTTAAAAAAAAATGTTATGAATGTCATGGTAATGCATGACGATAATTCTTTTTTTAGAATTGATTTTTAAAAAAAATGCAAGAATGAATGAAAATACAATATATATATCTAAGAATGTTAGGAATGACAGAAAAATGCAAAATGATGTATCCCTTCTTTTTGATTTTTTTTTAAAAAAATGCAAGAATGAATGAAAATGCAAGCCATGAAAACGCAAGATGGTATATCTTTTTTATTTTTTTATTTTTAAGAATTCTATGAGTGCTAGGAAAATGCAAGCCATAAGAAAAAAAATGCATGGATGAATGACATGAGAAAGAGATAGATAAAGAAGAAGTACGCTCTTAAGGAATTGCCTTAAATTTGAGGAATTTCATCTTAAGGATCTATAAGTCCTTAATTTGTGAGAATATTCATTGGGTGGCTCTACTATTCTAAAGGCCTCTAGAGCTAAGTCCTATTTTAGAATGCTGACCACAAACAATGAGTAAACCACTAGGTGCGGGACATTCATGAAAAAGATATACTCTAGATGAGGTTTTCGCAATAACCAAACATGATGTATATCCAAAATGGCTATCACTATGCAACATCTACCTAACTTAAGTTTCACTCAAACCTGAGTATAGGGCCCTACTCGAATGTGTGTGATAAACGTGTATGTATAGTAGGTGTAGGGAGCATACAAATCTCCATTATCCTAAGGATTACCCTCATCTTACAAAAATAATAGTCAAACAAAACATATATACAACAACCAACAAACAATTTTCTACCCTAAGGTTTTAACAACCAAGCACGAAATATTGAGGTGACAAAATATATATAAGATAAAATTAACACAGGATAATACCATAAAAATTTACATAATAAAAAAAACTATTTACAACCAAATAAGAAAATAAAAACAAAGGCAAAAGAAATGGTAAGACAAATAAAAAGAGGTTATTAATAATTTGCACAACTAACAATAATAGGCCTGACTCTCTAATGTCCCCAGTGGAGTCACCAGCTGTCGCAACCGAAATCGCGAGGGACGATCGAAAATATGAGATTTTGAAGATTTTGATAATCAATGGAGTCGCCACCAATGTTTATTTTAATTGAGAAAATATTAAAAAAAATCCTTTAAATAGGAAAACTGGTCTTTTGAAAAATGAGTTTGGGTTCGAGAGTTGATTATATGTAGGGAAGGTGTTAGCACCCTACACTACCCGTTCCAAGAACGGTACCTTAACTTAGTTATGTAAATTTTAATAATCTCAAATGTATTTATTTTACCCCTTTTAAAAAATAAAAAGAAACAACTAAATTATGAAAATTTATTTTTTGACTTGACAGAATAGAGATTCTGCTCCTACATATCCTCGAGTGTAATAAGAAACTCAAAGTCACGTAGTTCTTTAAAAAATAATTGTGAGTTAGTTGTTTTTAATTTTGAAAATAATTTTATTTTGAAAACTCACTTGTTTTTTTTTATGTTTAAAACAAGTTCGAATCATCAAGTTGTCACAACTTGGATGATTCTAAAAGTTACAAGATTAACAAGTTGTTACAACTCAGCTAATCTCAATTTATTATTGAATTCATTTTAAAACAAAAAAGTTTACAAAAAAATTAATAAATAAACTAAACTAATAAATGAATAAACTAAAATGAATAACACGTGTATATAATGAAAGATAATAATACAAGCAAAAATAAGCAAACTTACCTCTAAGGCGTATAAAAAATGATATGCTCAAAGAAGTTGGTGCACAGGACTCCACATGTTCTTTTCAAATCAAACCTTGATAAACAACTCACTTGCAAGAGAATTTTTTTTTACTAAAGTCTTCTATCTCTTATACTTAGTATTAAGTTCAAGAGTATAATTTTCTCTAACTCTTATACTTAGTATTAAGCCAAAGAGTGTAAATTTTCAGATGCCAAAACCATTGAGAACCACCCATTTATATAGGAGGAGGAGAGGGAGAAGGAACATGACCTCTCCAATCTAGGACTTTGTGATACAAGAAGACACCTTAGTTTTTTCAAATTTCTTCTTTTTCCTTTCATTTTTTCTTTTTATCTTTTGGATTTTCATTCATCTTTTCTCACTTTTTTGTTCTTTCTTTTGTTTTATTATGGTCGCAACCAAAGTCGCGATGTGACGATCGAAAATATGAGATTTTTAAAATCAATGCAGTCTGTAACACCCCAAATTTCTTATCTCTTAAACAGTAATTTTGACAGTTAACAGAATTTTACTGTTTAGTAATTTTTGTGCACTGTAAAATTATTTTGTTTATTTCGTCAGCGTATTTGATTGTTTTGAGTGATTTCTTTCGTGGCGGGAAAATAAAAATTTTCGGTAGGAAAAACTTTACGTAATTTAATTTTACCGTTAGGTAATTATTTTACGTGTCGATTTGATATTTGTGCGTTTTAATTTTTGTGATTTTTGTGAATGATTA
Source organism: Ormosia emarginata (assembly GCA_029884605.1). Classification (NCBI taxonomy): domain Eukaryota; kingdom Viridiplantae; phylum Streptophyta; class Magnoliopsida; order Fabales; family Fabaceae; genus Ormosia; species Ormosia emarginata. The sequence goes on from JAQQTP010000068.1 coordinate 8,153,764, forward strand.
TGTTTTTTTACTATATGTGGGCCCATGTGGTCCTATGTGGCCCAGGTGACCTTACGTGGGCCCATGTGGGTCCCGCATGAAAGTGAAAATTTTTTCTACGCGTAGAAAAATTTATCTTTGTTAGACGAGACAGGATCTTACTAAACCCGAATCCAGGAAACAGCTTTTTTAAATTTTCAGATCTTGTGTTTAGTAGATCTTGTATTTAATTATCAGGCGATAAAAATACAATAAATATATTCTTTTGTGGGGTTTTAGCATATAAAAATAAATATTATATTGCTTAAGTCAACATTAGTGGTTTGGATATCCACCATTGATTTAATTAATGATGGAGACTTGATCTTGATTTAATCAACGGTAGAGATTTGATCTTAAAAGTGAATAAGATCATTTATAACGTTAGATGGAGATTAAATCAATGGTAGAGATTTGGTCTCAAAAAGTGACAAAGACCATTTATAACCATTGGATTTAGAATTAATCAAGGGTGGAGATTTGGTCTTGTAAAAAGTAACAAGGACCATTTATGACCATTGGATGAAGATTTAATTAATGGTGAAGATTTAGTCTTAAAAAGTGACAAAGACTAATTATGACCCTTGGATTAAAAGTAAGAAGGAACAATCTTGACCATTTATTTTGGAGACACATCCAATGACTAGAATTTAAAGGAGAAAGATCCAATGGCGCAGATTAAGTTTTTAAAATTAAAAGTCTACTAAATCCTAACCATTGAATTAATCAATGGCTAGAAATGCTTTCAAATGGTGGCTAATTATTATGACAAATAATTAAATGCACAAGGAGAAGCATCGTGGAAGGGGATGGTTTTGGATTGTTTAGGAGACAAAGAAAAACAAAACTTTTATGACCATTATTACATGTCATGGTCGATGGTGTATCATTATTGATCATTATTGATCAATTTGCATTCAAGGAGAATGCATTGGAGAAAGCGGTTTTGGTCTGAATTTAGGAGCTTTGAAGACCATTATTAGCTATCTTGGTCATTATTGATCATTCTTGATTATCTTTGTCTTCTCCAAAAGCAAAAGCCTCATCAAACTTTTTTCTCTCCACCTCTCCTCCAAGCAAGTTTTGGCCATGACCATCAAGAACACCTCCCATCACTTTTTAATTTCATTCAACTTGATTTTCTAAACCTAAACACCAATTTAAGAACATCTCAGTATGAGTTTTTCAAAATTATTCATGAAAGCTTCAAATCAAAACGAGTTTACTTTCTATCAAAAATGAAAAATTCCATCTTTGTCTTGAGAAACCGTTAAGCCAAGAACCCAAAACCACCATCCAATATCTTTTAATTTCATCCAAATATGATCTTGAATCTACATGATATTTAAGCAACTTTCGTGTTGGAGATTTTTCTATATCATTCATCTTCATGGACTTTCTTCAAGATCAAAGTTATTGGGTTTTTGAGGTGAAGTATAAGGAAAACTTCATTTCTTCTCTTCTTTTTCATGATCTAAAATGTTTGATCCATGGTTTTCTTAATCAAGCTTAGTATCTTAATTTACATGTATTTTGTTTTGTATTTGAGAAACCCTTGGTGATGAAGGACTTAGAAAAAGAAGCAAAACAAATAGTTTTGAGGATCTTCAAGAGGTAAGAGGAGATCCATCTCACAACCGGCGTGGTGGTGAGAGATGGTTATATATTTGATGGATGTTGAATCCATGTGAGGATTCATATCCATGGTCATGTAATTAATTTGTGGGTGTTTATGAGCTTTGATTATTTTTTTATGCTTGATATGCTTTGCATGAGTTTATGACTTTGATGGTATGCTTATCTATCATGATTTATTGCTTTGATTATGGTATGCTTATAATATATATTTGAATATGTATGTATATCATGATTTGATGATGGAAAGAAAATCAATTTTTGGCTCCAATGGCCAAAGAATGAATACGGTTTTGGCACCCAAGGTTAGGGTTCCATGTTGAAATTTTTCAAGAACAAGGGAATTAATTTTTGATCCCTAGAAACATGGTGAATTTTGGTCAAGACACCTCAAGATAGGTGTTCACAAAATTAATATTTTTTTGAATGATGAAAATGGATGTTTAGAAAAGTAAGGAAAATAAACAAAGAGTTTATTTTTTAAAGAGTACATGAATACGAGTTTTAGAAGGATTTTTATTGATTTATTTTGTGTAAAAAGTTTCTAAGTGTTTTACTAAACATGAGATTTAAATAAAAATAGCAATGATAACTTTAAGGATTTGCGAAGAAAGTGAAAAAGGATTTGTAAATAAAGTAAAAATAAATTTGAACAAATAGGTTTGGTTTTTATGACCATCGGTATTTCGGTTTTGAAAACAAAATTTTTTTTAATGGTTTTGTTTGTGTAAAACCATTTCAATTTAGAAGAAAAATATTTGATGGCTTCAATGGCCAAAGACTCTACGATTTTTGGAGGTTGGAATAATTTTAGTTTTATGAAACAAAATAATTTTAAAGTGGAAACAAAATGTTTGAATAAAATGTTTTAGTATAAGGATTTTGGAAAGGGAATCAAAGTATTTTTATCGGCTTGAGAAATGAACTTTCGTATGAAAATGAAAAAAAAAAAAAAAGTTCAAGAGGTTTGAATCTTAATTTGTTTTGAAAAAGAATTGATTTGGAAAAAATGGAGAATATAATGGTGTTTTGAAAATTTACTAACGTATAACTTATTTTTAAGTTTTGAAATACATTAGAAAATGTTAAGTTTTGAAACATTGATTTATATCAATGGAAAAGTGATTTTGTGAATTATATTTTGAAAAAGAATGTGGAAAAATATTTTCTTGAGTAAGAAAATATAGTATAAAGTTATATTATTTTGAGAAAAGTTGAAAAGGAATTTTTTTAACGGTTAAGAAATATTTTACGTAATGAAATGGTGATGAAAAATATTTTACGTATCTTAAAAATGTTTCTATGCAATTTGAAAAATATGTTGAAAATGATGTTCATTTATTTAAGTCCAAAATAATGTTTGGAATATTGAGAAATATTTTACGTGATTGTAAAATGTTGAAAAATATTTTACGTATCTTAAAAATGATTTGAAAATACAGTAAAATATTTCTACACGATTTGGAATACGTTAAAATGTTTCTATGCAATTTGAAAAATGTTGAAAATGATATTGATTTATTGAGGAATATTTTACGTGATTGTAAAATGTTGAAAAATATTTTACGTATCTTAAAAATGATTTGAAATACTTTGAAATATTTCTACGTGATTTGAATTACGTTTAAATATTTTACGTAATTTGAACTACTATTGAAAAATCACTACGTGATTTAAAAGTGATAGAATATTTTTACGTGATTGTGAAAATGACGAAAAATCGTTATGTGATTTGAAAAGTGTTTTAAATATTTTGAAAATGATGGAAAATGATTTACGCGACTTAAAAGAATGATTTTTAAGTTACGCAATTTTAAAACAGTGGAAAAATACTATACAATTTGAGAAACGTATGTTTTTATGCGATCGAGAAAAACATTGAAAAATTTATACGTGGTTTAAAAGTCTGTGAAGAGTTGTGGTATTTTAAAAACATAACTTGAAATGTTACGAAATTTTGTAACGTAATGATAGTGTTACGGTATTGTGAAAACGTAATAAAAATGTTTTGGAATTTTAAAAACATAACAAAAGTGTTACGGTATTGTGAAAATGTAAAAGAAGTTTTATGGTATTGTGAAAACATATGTTGAAGCGTTTTTGGATTGTGAAAAGCAATGAAATGTTCTGCGATTGTGAAAATATGGTAAAAGTGTTTTACAACTATGAAAACATGATAACATAATTTTGTTATTGAAAAATACGGTATGATTCTTGTAAAATCGGTGTATGGATCTTGTTTGTGAAAACAATGAGTTTTGCTACTGTTATTGGCACGTGGTGCATTTTAGATGCATTGGAAAAAAATATACGTTGAGGCATATGATTTAATTGAACAAACGAATTTGAAAAGAATTGCCTTGTGGTTGAACTTATGATTTGATATATTAGGTGCGTTGTATAAACTATATCGAGAAATTATGAGATACACCTGTGATTGGTATTATACCTGTGATTGGTATTTGGTGCATTATACATACATTGGAATGGTCAGATGAGAATTTGGATATGGTTGATTACAGGAGAAACACACCTCTTGAGTGGGTGCGATATGCGTAGTGTAAGTCACTTGTTGACCTTGGGGGCATCGGGGTGCGGGTTGCTTACACGGGTGGTTGGTCGCGCTTCTTCCCGTAGGTTAGGCCGTCTGCAACACACCGATGATCACGACCGAGTTTATTATTCTTATTCAAGATCTAATAAAGACTTTCATCGTGTATATCTTAGATGTGCAAAATCAACATGAGGATTATAGCAGCGTGGTCGAGGCATGTGGTAAGCGGATCTTTTCGATCATTTCTCCGACCGAGTTTAGCTCCATGGAGTAGGAACATTGAGTCTAAATGCACATGCATTATATAATTACATTTATATCGTATGATATATTAATTGAGGAATATTGTCTATGACAATATTTGTTTTGAATACTTGGATTGATATATGATTGGATGATGATAGTTGATTAATATTAAATATAGTATTAGAAGTCTGGTATGATATCCCTGTATGATATTGTTGTTTGTGTTATCTCTATCTGCCATGTTGGTATTGGTGTAGGTGATCTCACCTCTTTGTTATGTTGTTTTGTTGTGTCTGTACTATTAAAATCAAATAATAGAAAGATCGAGTTGTCTTAGACATGTGGCGATAGATACTCGAGATTGGTGATATAATAAGGAGTGGACATTCGGGACTCGAAGGTGTACTGATGTTGACAAAGGAACGGATGTCGATCTTCAAGATGGATCTGTGATAGAATACATATGTAGAGTTATTTTTTTAACGTTAGTGTTATACCGTGCTATTAAGTAGAACCTGTCCTAGGGTTACTATTGTTAGAAAAAAAAGAGTCTGTTAATTTTATATTTCTCTTTAAATTGTGAAATATTAATTGGTATCAATATTGCATAATGAATAGTTGAAATATGATTTTCAATATTATCTAATATTTTCAGTAAATTTACGTTTTAGTAAAGAAGAGATTTTAAAACCCACTTTTTATAACTCAAACTTTGCGCGAATTTCTTTTCAGATTTTGAGTTGAGAGTCAGACATATGATACCCTAGGGAGGGTGTTACAGAGTCACCATCAATATTTATTTTAATTGGGAAAACATTAGAAAAATCCTTTTAATAGGAAAACTGATCTTTTGAAAAATGAGTTTGGATTCGGGAGTCGATTATAGGTAGGGAAGGTATTAACACCCTACACTATCCATTCCAAGAATGGTATCTTAAGTTAGTTATGCATATTTTAATAATCTCAAATGTATTTATTTTACCCCTTTTAAAATAATAAAAAAATAACTAAATTATGAAAATTTATTTTTTGGCTTGACAGAATAGAGATTCTGCTCCTACGTATCCTCAGGTACAATGAGGAACTCAAAGTCACGTAGTTCTTTAGAAAATAATTGTGAGTTGGTTGTTTTTAATTTTAAAAATAGTTTTATTTTGAAAACTCATTTTTTTTATGTTTAGAAAAGTTCGAATCATCAAGCTGTCACAACTTGGATGATTCTCAAAGTTACATGATTAATAAGCTGTCACAACTCAGCTAATCCCAATTATTATTGAATTAATTTTAAAACAAAAAAGTTTACAAAAAAAAATTAATAAATAAACCAAACTAATAAATGAATAAACTAAAATGAATAATACGTGTATATAATGAAAGATAATAATACAAGAAAAAATAAGCAAATTTACCTCTAAAGCATATAAAAAATGATATACTCAAAGAAGTTAGTGCATAAGATCTCACACATTCTCTTCAAATCAAACCTTGAAAAATAACTCACTTGCAAGAGAATTTTTTTTTATTAAAGTCATCTAGCTCTTATACTTAGTATTAAGCCCAAGAGTATAATTTTATCTAGCTCTTATACTTAGTATTAAGTCAAATAGTATAAATTTTTTAATGTCAAAACCATTGAGAACCACCCCTTTATATAGGAGGAGGAGAGGGAGAAGGAACATGACCTCTCCAATGTGAGACTTTGTGATATAAGAAGGCACCTTAGTTTTTTTAAAAATTTCTTCTTTTTCCTTTCATTTTTTCTTTTTTTCTTTTGGATTTTCATTCATCTTTTCTCTCTTTTTTGTTCTTTATTTTATTTTATTATGAATTAAAATGTTTGAATGATCTAAGCAATAAAAATTTTATGGACAAAATTAGGTATCAACAATGAATGCTTGAAAAATAGAACTATCATATGATTGTCAACTTTATATATGTCTGATACCTAGATAAAAATATTTTTGGATATTGAAATAGTTAATTGATGCTTGATCAGAAATGCTTGGGGGTAAATATTTTAGAAGTTTATGCACGTAATTATTAGCCATTTTTCTAGTAAAACTTGAGAATATTTCTATAAGAATAAGAAAGGATATCCTAAAAGATGGACTCCTTGTAAATATGAAATTTTATGATAGAGTATTTCCTAAAACAAAGATTTTCTAATAATCAGGAGTTTGAACTCATGAATAAATCTTACTGAATATGAAACAAAAGAATTGGAATACATTTGTTATGCTTAATCCTCATTTTCAATATAAAATATACTTATATTAGTTTTGGCTAGTGACAATTGAGTATCATTGTGTTCAATGAATTTCATAACTCATTCAATTTTATAATATTTTTTTCTCACAGCGTGATCAGGCATTCTTTGTACCTTTATTATGGAGAACTTGTTCATTTTCAAAGTGAGATAGGTAGTCGTTAGAATATATTAAATTATAGGTTAAATTAAAATTTTGATTTTTATAATTTATATTTATTTTTAATTCAATCTTTAATTTTTTTTTTTAAATTAGTCTTCATACTTACAAAAAAAAATTAAAATAGTTTATAGTATTAATTTATATTATAATGTCATTATAATACTTGCAGTTAACTAATAAAATAAGTATTTTTTATTCAATAAGGATTCTTTTAGATATTTTTTCTCTTTGTTTATTTAATAAGGACTCTTTTATATGTTTTATTTCTTTTTTTATTCAACAGAGATTCTTTTAGATACTTCTTTTACCTATAAAACGTCAAATATAAAGTGCTTTTTCATTTTAGTAGATACTTACTTTTTCTGAGTAAATGTTCCTTTGTTCAATAAGTGTTCTTTTTTCTCTTTAAGATGTTTAGTTGGTATTATATTAACATTGTTAAAATGAAGCTAGCAGCAGAGACTATTTTGAAAGTTTTAAGAAGTGTGAGGATTGATTTAAAAATAAAAAATTTATAAAAACTGAATTAAAATGAGTGTAATATATAAGAATTAAAATTTTAATTTAACCTAAACTATATTTAGTTTCCATCTTAGAATATCTTTACAATATATTATAAAATTAATTAATCATTTAATTGAAGAAATAATCCCAACATGTTATTAGTATAATTAGGACCATTAGGTTAATTTTCATATTATATAATTACAGATCATATCAATATATCCATTCTCTTATTATTTAGAGTCTTATGTATCTCCTTTTCTCCTTCTCTACCTAAGTCCCATAATCCCAATAGGTAAGTATCTTCTATGGACACGACTTGAGGATAAGGATATCAAGATTGCTGTTATAAGATTTCATTCATTCATTTTACATAATGGTCAACATATTTGAGGTATGTAATTAAATAATTGTTGATCAAATTAGAACTGCTAATGTGTTTTTAAATTATTTTAAAAGTACTTTCAAGTATGTTTGGAAAAGCTCTATTCAAAATTTTATGTGTTTATGTTTAAATAATATTAGTTTTGTAATAAATCGTCCTGAGCTTAACGTGTGGTAGTCAGCTTCGTCAGACATTTTGATCGCCAAACTAAAAGCCAATGCGGACAAGGAGAGGCATGTGGTTTGGGAGTTGTCCTCATCTTAGCGAGAGATATTTTGATCGCCAAACTAGTAGGCTTGCATTTTGTAGAGTTATTTGTCCTTGGAGTTCCAATCTCGTCAAGTTTCTGTCATGTGTTCGGTCCCTTTATTAGTTTTTCTGTCGGAAAATGATGACTTTATATTTTTTTTTAGAAGTGTTGATATTATATATATATTTTTTAAGAATGTGTGATTGAAAAAAAAAAAAAATAAAAAAATAAAAAAATAATATTAAATAAAATATAATATATATATATTATTTATAATAAAAATATCAGAATTATTTTTTATCTCATGAGACAATTTACACACAATATATTAAAATTAAACTCTATTTAAAAATTACATTTTAAAAATTACTTACACTTTCTGTGATGTTAGTCTCACAAAAAATATTATTACATAGCTCATATAACTCTCGTTACTATCATCCATTTCTATTTTTCTTTCTCTCATTTTTCCAGTGAGATAGGTAGTGTTGAAATATATTAAATTATATTTAATCTCTATCTCATATTATCTTTAAAATATATTGTAAAATTAATTAATCACCTAATTAAGAAAATAATCCCAACATGTTATTGGTGTAAATAAGACAATTATGTTATGAATAATATTCAAGAATAAATGTCTAAAAATCACCATAGTTACATAGTTTCAAAAATGTTACAAAAGATTCATAATGTTGATGTTACGCATATTATTCTTTATATCTCATTGTAGTGATAATTATAATTTTATGTAATCTTGACCCTATATATAAAGGGTATAAGGCACTTGAAGATGAGACATAAATATATAGAAAAATTCTTCTTTCTCTCTAGTTTCTTCTCTTGAGTTCATTATAGTTTGCTCTCTAATTTCACCTCTATTTCTTGAGTTCTTTATACTTAATTTTACAACTTGTTATTAGCACAAGACTCTATCATATGAGTGATGGTTTAAACAACTTAAAGGTTCTATTAAAAGAGTTTGTCTTCTTATCTCTTTCTTTAAATTAATCTAATTCATTACTTTGTTCTTTCTTATAGCTTCCTTTATATTAGTCTTAGTATGAAATATTTTCATGTTTCATCTATAGAAATTTTATTGTCAATCTTATTTGATTAACACAATTATTATATTTTGTTTTATATTAAATTTGTTACTATTGATAAATTATGTAAGAAATTACTATTCAAGCATCTCTGAAGGATTGCACAAAACTAATGATTTTTCATGATCATATTTTATATGAAGATTTATGATATAGTTCGTAAAGAACTACACATTTAGATAGTGATTAAATATAAAAAGATCCATTTAATCTTAGTATAATTTGAAACAAAGAAATATGAGAGAGAACATCATCAATCTTTTTATGTCTCTCGAATATACTCATGTAGTAGCAAAAATGAGAATTGTTTCAAGAGATATTTTAAATCAAGTTTATGCATTATTATGATTGAACACAAAAATGAGTTATTAATGAAAAATCACAAAGGACACCCAATGGGTTGAACTTCATTCCCTAAAGTAAATGTTCTGTATTATAATTTTGGGTATCACAAGTCATGATTATGACTATTGATGTGACATAAATTAGAAAAATGACCATTACTATTGTGGTTCTAACTCTTCGAAAAATTCATATTAAATGAAGTAGGAAAATAATGATGAGAATATTTAATAAAGTAAAATTACCTTAATGTTGTAGCATATATGAAATAACATTAATCATACTTGTCGTTTGTCAGGATTTTGCTTGTGAGAATCATTCATTTGATCATAGTTCTACAAATAATATGTATTTGGATGTGTCTATTTTCGTTAAATATTATGGAAGAAAGTTTTATCATTTGATTGATGATTTGAGTAGTTGAATTATTTTCGTGGAATTCATATGTATTTATTTTATTTTTTTATGTGATTTAAAATCATCATGTACACATTTTCTCTTACTTTGTTAGTTTGTAATATTTTAAATAAAATATGTATGGTATGATTTCTTAGAATTTTTATTGATCGAAGAAAAAATGTGTGTTCCTGATTCTTTATATATATATAGATCAATAGTAAATTTTGATATCTAATAGTACAAAAGTAATTCAAGTTTCCAAAATAGCTACTATATTTTGTTACCTCAATGAACAAAATTTTATACATTATGCTTTATTTATTATCAATTCAAATAGATATGATCAATGCAATTGAAACACATATTATTGTAAATCAGAAGTTTACTATGCTCTTGTAAACCATAAGTTTACTATACTCTTGTAAACCATAAGTTTACTATATTATTGTAAACCAGAAGTTTACTAGTCCAAATAATTTTATTATTTGGGATATGGCTGATAAGGTTATCCTGAGTCAATATTGATAATTCATATGGATACCATTGAAGGACTAAAAGATTATTCAATATAATGAGGTTTTATGCGCAAGGTGTTCTCAATGCAAATTGATTATAAGACTATCAATAGTTAAAACTATAGTTGAATTTCTTGAATTTTTGGAATAAATTTAAGAAGATATTTGTGGATTATATCATAAATCATGAGTAACATTTAGATATTTTATGGCCAGAAGCCAGTTGGTCACATATATACTTATTATCAACTCATAACCTGATATTTGTGAGATTATGTAATTTATTTGATTAAGAGCACAAATTTCTAGATTAAGATAATTTGTCTTGATAATGCTAGTAAATTTACTTCTCAATCTTTTAGTGATTATTATATAATCATCGGTAAAATGTTGAACATCTTGTTACTTATGTTCAAATGCCTCTAATTGATAGCTAAATAACATATTGTGAGAACAATATCCAAACATTTTACTTGAGACATGTCTTTTATATGTTACAGCACTTGTTGGTATAAGACCAATAAATAATTATAAGTTCTCTCTTATACAATTGAATTTTGGCCTTAAGCCAAATATTTCTCATATAAAAAGTTTTCTGTGTGCGATATAGTTACTCATATTCTACCACATCGCACTAAAATGAGTTTTAAAAGAAAGTTGAGAATATATGTTGGATATGAAATGATATTTCCAACATTACAAAAAAATAATAAGTAGCTGAAAAAGAAAATTACTTAAAATGTATCATCATTATATCATTTAAATCCTTGAATAGGGTAATTTAAATTAGAAGTTTAAATGATAATACATTTGTGAATAAGAGCAAATTAATGAATTGTCAAATGCAATTTCTATTGCAAAAGGATAAATAAATCTTATACCAGCTATAAATGTTTCACTTGGAATTGATATCAAATGAGTCAAAAACATGCAAGAAGCATGGTAGACTAATCAATTCCAAAGACAAAGCCCAGAAAAGAGAAGGAACAAATAATATTGCTAGAAGGCAAATAATCCTAAAAATGATACTCTTGAAAAAGAGAGTAGAGATATAAGTAAGTCTCTTGAAGTAGTATGAACACTAAAAGTAGTTCAAACTCCAGAAGAAGTTAAAATACCTAAAAATGATAAAAATAATGAGATCTCAATAAATTATGACTCTACGGGTAAAATGAAGGAATCAAAAAGAAATAATTATCAACAACATATTTGCATAGCGTGCAAAATTATGAATAATAATGAGGATCATGAAATTATAATCATTGAAAAATATCGACGAAAAAATGATTGACCAAAATAGAAGAATGCTTTATAGGCAGAATTAAACTCACTTGTAAAACATGAGGTTATTGAATTTGTAGTTTAAACTCTAGAAGAGATTTTTATGGGCCTGAAGTATAAACCCCAAAAGGTGCAAAATCTGTTAATACAAATGGATGCAATTATATTTTGATATCTATTAAGGATGTTTGTACACAAGAATTTGAGTACTTCTAATGGATGTTGTTACATCTTGTTGTTATGGATCTCTTGATACATACTATTTACATAAAAATCCTCGAAGGATTTTAAAATATCAATAGCATCTAATGAACTTAATTTATATATGCTAATGATTGATGTTCTTTTTCTCATCATATTGAGACTTTCTTATTGAGCATTAGTGCTTGTTGATATGTATTATATATATGTCAAAATTTCTTAAAATATATTATTTGCTTATGTGTCCATTTAACAAACTTGTAATTGGCTTTGCAAAATTGCTATTTATGTTGCTTATTAAAATTGCTTGAAGTTTTTCCAAGGTTGTAGAAGATTTAAAGAAAAAATTTGAAGTGAAAGATCTTTGAATAATAAAACTTTGTCTCGGCCTATAGATCAAGCATTTAGAAAATTGCATTTTGTCTATCAAGTTATAAAGAACAAGTTCTTAAGTCATTTATACATATAATTATACACTAAGTACACTAATGGTATCTAGATAATTAGATTTAAAATAGATAACAAAGATCTTGATCCTGAAGTATAATACCTTAGTGCTACAAATATACATGCATATTGCTAAATACTATGTATTTCTATATCTTCGAGGCACAATTAATGATATTATTTTTCATATGAATCTATGTTTAGCTAATTGATTATACAATTGTAGGATATTTATTTGATCCAAATAAAGTCAGATATCAAGCAGGGTCTTTATTTACATGTGGTGATATTGTTATATCATGCCGATCTACAAAGCAATCTATAGTTGTCACTTTTTCATATCATTTAAAAATAATGACAATTCATAAAGGAAGTCATGCATCTTTCTAGTTAAGAGTTAAGATTCATCATATTTAAGAATCTTGTGAATTATCTTATGAAAAGGAAACTCCAACTAAATATAATAATGCTTGCAAAGCTCAATTGAAAGAAGGATATATCAAAGGTGATAGAACAAAAAGTATCTTTCTCCAAAATTCTTCAGGGAGAGAAAATCAAAATGTTGCAATTCATATATCTTAAGTGATGCTTCTAGCAGGATGAGAAAAACTGTACTCTTTTTTCCTTAATCAAGGTTTTGTCCTACATGATTTTTCTTGATAAGGTTTTAAATGAGGCAGTTCCCATGTAAAATATATTGTACTTTATTTTCCTTCAATACGATTTTTTTTCCTATTGGGTTTTTTCCTAGTAAGGTTTTAATGAGACATATCCCTAGTGGACATCCAAGGAGGAGTGTTATGAATAATATTCAAGAGTGGATATCCAAAGGTCACTATAGTTACATAGCTATAAGAATGTTACAAAAGACTCATTATGTAAATGTTACAAATATTATTATTCATTATATCTCATTAAAGCGATGGTTATAATTTTATATAGTCTTGACCCTATATATAAAGGGTAAAAGACACTTGAAGATGAGACATAAATATATAGAAAAAATTCTTCTTTCTCTCTAAGTTCTTCTCTATCTCTTGAGTTCTTTATGTTTTGCTTTTTAATTTCATCTCTATTTCTTAAGTTCTTTATGCTTAATTTTATAACAAATTTAGTTAATTTTTCATATTATGTCATTACACATCATATAATCTCATATTATTCAAAGACTTAATTATCTCCTTGCTCCTTCTCTACCAAATCTCATAATCTCAAGAGGTAGGTATCTTCTATGCAAATGACTTGAGGGTATGGATATCTAGATTTGCAGTCATACAGTTAGTTCCATTCATCTAACATAATGATCAACATATTTTGTATATATAATTAAAAATTTGTTAATGAAAACTAGAACTGCTCTTGTGTTTTTAAGTTATTTTAATAGTACTTTCAAGTTGTGCTTAATAATGAAAAGGCCCCTATGTTTGAAAAAACTTTATTCATAATTTTATGTGATTATGTTTAAATAATATTTGTTCTGGATCGTGATCCGAGATCCCGTTTAGCGAATCAACCCGACATGCGTACAGTTGGACTCCACCCTGTTTGATAACTCATTCTTGATGATAGTTCGGACCCCAAAGCCATGCACGTCGAACAACATTGGGCCATAGTATCAAGACTGCTAGATTTGTGCATATGATATATCTCTAAATATCTACAACTGCCAATCATCATCTAACGATATTATAGGACCTATAGCTATCTTAGACTGCTAAGTAGCTTTCATATCTAAGTTCCTAACTTATATGGATTTAACTCAATAATAATGGGATGATAATCTCTACTAGGATACTAATCCTAAATACATGCATTCAACACATATTGCATTACGATTCCAGTCACATTCTATAAATACTAGGCTAAGTCACCATAATCAGGTATCTGTTATAAACCTTACTTGTGCACTGCCTGACTTGAGCGCTGGAGTCCCTTTATAGGTACTCACCCCCTTGGTCCAACACACTCTGCTACAGCTGCTCAAGTAAGAAACCACTGTAACGTACCTACCTCAAATATCCCTCTGAATCCACTTCAGAACATTGGCACCGTCTATAGGAACTGATAAACTTCTACTCTCATTCAATCATGGTGAGCACAAGACATCATCCTAGGAAAGGAAGTGTTGCACCTGCTACCCCTGGTCAAGGACAGGGCCCAGCTGCGCAACACAATCCTCCACCAGCACATGTAGAAACCTCCGTTGCTAGGATCCGGGCAGTTCTCATCGAGACTCTTAACAAGGGGCACGAGACTTCGATTTTTGCCGAAAGTCCTAACCCATCGCAAAAGGTCTTTATTCGAGATAGACTTGTTTTTCCAGGAAGAGGAGCCAATAATGTTGCGTAAGATCCTAGGATCCCCGTGCATGCTCGCCTGGGGTCCTCGAATAATGATGCAAACCATGCATCCCATCACGAAGGCACCATTCAGTTCGAGATGACAAGAAATCGCCTTCAAGAGTTGTTACACCAACAAACAACGCTGATCAACAACCAACGACATCAGCTAGACGATCAACATTGTCGTCTAGAAGATCTAGAAAGGTCCGTACATGATGAAAACTATGATGGAAGGTGGAATATGGACGATAAGAAGATAAGGACCCTGCATGACAATGCTGAGGTCGTTGGAAACAATATTCCAGCCCCCGGAGCTCAGGAGCAACAATTCTTAGACTAATTAATGGCGTATAGAGTTCCAAGAAACTTCAAGTTTCCTTCTAACTTGGAGGCCTATGATGGGATAACAGATCCTCAAGAACATTTAGACGCATACACCCATTCTATGCAGTTTAATGGGGGATCCCAAGAGCTGTTGTGCCGCGTCTTCCCCTTCTTTTTAAAGAAGGGTGCCCTCCATTGGTTTTCCACCCTACGAGCAAAATCTGTCACTGGATGGGAGGACCTCAGACAACACTTTTTGTTACACTACACTACTGCCAAAGAGTAGCCCAAGTTAATCGAAATACATCAAGAGATTCAGTAATGCTTGCATTTGTGTAGAAAACCCGGATGATAGGATTGTTCTTCATTATGCTCGGAGTGGCCTCCGGACTAATTCAGACTTCTTCCGGTACTTGGCAAAAAAGATGCCAACAACCTTGAATAAGCTTTACTTGTGCTCCCAGAGCTATATTGAATTGGAGGAAGTTACTAAGGCTAAATAGAGTTTAGAAAAAGGTGAGCTCATCACCAGAAAAATAATTGAAACTCTAATCAGCCTCTAAACTCCTCTAAAGGCGATCTTTACTGGCCTAAATATTCTTACTATACTCCTTTGAACACCACACGAGAGACAATTCTTAGGGAGGTGCTTCAAACCGAGTTTCGGGATATTAAGAGGCCGCCTCCTCTGAAGAAACAATTTCAGAAGGATCACTCAAAGCACTGTAAATGGCATAAATGTTATAGCCACGAAACAAAGGATTGTTATTAGCTTCGCGATATCATAGAATTCTAAGTCAAGGAAGGATGACTGCAAAAGTATATCAACGATTTCTAAAATGATGAGAATTGCAAAAGACGGAATGAGTGAAGACGTAGTCGCAATCCGAGGTAACGTCTGTCTCCATGACAGAGGAAAAGGAATCATAGTCCCACTAGAAAATCCCAGGCTCTGCCCTGCCATGATACTGAAAACTGACAGGATCGAAACCAAGATGCTCAAAATGGAGGCAACAGAAAGGATCGGCTTATTAGTATCATCTCAAGAGGATTCGTAGGCGGCAGATCGTCCAATAATTCCTGGAAAAAGCACTCCAAAAGGTGGTGTTAAATGTCTCTAGCTCCACGTGCAAATCCCGCGTTGAAGACAGGGAAGAACCACCTGACTCTTTTTCAGACAAGGGCTATAAAGATATTATTCAGGATCATAACGACCCTCTGGTGATCTCTGGAATAATATCTAACGCCGAGGTTTGGCATATCTTCGTTGATCAAGGAAATTTGGTGGACATCATGTTCATAGACACCTTTGAAAAATTGGAGTTCCCCTTGTCTGCATCAACCCCTTATGAAGGCGAGCTCACTGGCTTTTCTGGGGAAAAGGTTACCCTTATGGGTTACTTTGAAACATTTCTGACCCTAGATGACGACAAAGTTTATAGAACTGCCAAGGTCAGGTTTCTAGTTGTGGATTACCCATCAGCATATAATATTATCCTGGGTCGCCCTACACTGAATGGTATTACCGTTGTAGTATCTATCGCTCACTAGGCCATGAAATTCCCCAACAAGAATAATGAGGTGGTCACGGTTAAGGGTAATCAGATCACAACATGCAAATGCTACAATGAGAGTCTCAAAATATGTAAGACCCCAAGGAAAACCAAAACACACACATCTAGCTTGGCCCGGGATCAAGTCAACATCCTGATGACCGAGCTAGGCATACGTGAAGAGATCTGGGGTACCAAACCCCAGCCAGAAAGAGAGCTACTTCCACTCCAGTTGGGTGACAAGCCTACCAAAGTCACCAAGATAGGTGCAAATCTAGAAAAATAGGAGAGGTGCCAACTTATAGAGCTCTTACAAAAAAACAAGGACCTCTTTGCCTGAACATCCTTCGACATGCTTGGGCTTGACCCCATTTTCATTTGCCATCATTTATCTATTAAACAAGATGCGAAGTCGGTCTCTTAAAAGAAAAAGAAGGTTAGCCCTGAGAGACAACAGATTATCGAAGAGCAAGTCAATGAGTTACTCAGTGCCAGCTTCATCAGAGAAATTTCATACACCACATGGCTCTCCAATGTGGTCTTGGTAAAAAAGTCAAACGGGAATTGGAGGATGTGTGTGGACTACACGAACTTGAATATGGCTTACCCTAAAGATGCATACCCCCTCCCTAATGTTGACAAATTGGTCGACAGCTCCTCCAATTTCTAGCTATTGTCTTTTATAGATGCTTACTCCGGGTACAATTAGATCCCAATGTACCTTGGAGACAAAGATAAAACCACTTTCATCACCGAAAAGGCGAGTTACCACTACAGGGTAATGCCCTTTGAATTGAAAAATGCATGAGCCACCTACTAACGAATGATGGACAAGGTTTTTAAGGATCAAGTGGGGAGAATGCTCGAAGTCTACATCGATGATATAATAGTCAAAATCCCACTATCCAGATCACATTTCACGGACCTCGAAGAAGTATTCGCATAACTGAGAAAGCACAACATAAGGCTTAATCTAGAAAAATGTGCATTTGGGGTCCAAGCCGACAAGTTCTTAGGCTTCATGCTGACTTACCACAAAATTGAGGCGAACCCAGACAAATATCAGGTGGTGCTCAATATGTGTAACCCTCAGAACGTAAAAGAAGTACAATAACTAACAAGATGGATTGCAGCCCTCACGTTATTCCTCGCTAAAGCTACTCACAAATCTCTTCCCCTCTTCAAGTTACTAAAATAGGGAATAGGTTTTGAGTGGACTCAAGAGTGTAAGGATGCATTCACGTCTTTGAAGAACCTCATGTCCTCTCCCCCCATCTTGAAAAGACCAGAACTAAGTGAGACGTTATACGTATACATCTCACTTCATAAAGAGGTCGTGAGTTTAGTGCTTATTTGAGAAACGATTGAAGGTTAAAAGTCAGTTTATTTTGTGAGCAAGGTGTTGCAAGGTCCTAAGCTCTGGTATCAGAAAATACATAAGGTTGCATTCGCTCTCATTATCACTGCCAAAAGGCTCAGACAGTACTTCTGATGCCATCCAATGGTGATAAGGACAGATCAACTAATCCACCAAATATTACATAAACCAAACTTAGTAGGAAGGATGATCGCTTAGTCCATTGAGCTTTGCAAGTTTAGAATTATGTGCAAACCTAGATTAGCAATCAAGGCACAGGCACTCTGACTTCCTTGTTGAGCTTACTTCAGACTCTAGTGATCTCGAGGGAATATCGTGGACTATGTTCGTTGACGACTCCTCTAACCTTAAGGGGAGTGGTGCCAGAGTAATCTTAGAAAATTTCGAAGGAGTAACCATTAAGAATTCTCTGAAGTTTGAATTCTCCACATCAAACAACCAAGCAGAATATGAAGCATACATTGCTAGACTGGTAATGGCTAAAGAATTGGGAGCAACAAAGATTACACTTTGCAGTGACTTTCAGCTTGTAACATCCCAGATTCAAGGTGACTATCAGGCTAAGGAGCCACTCTTGCAGAAGTACCTGACAAAGGTATAAGGGCTCCTCAAAAGCTTCCAAATAGTGAAGGTGGAGCACGTACCAAGAGAACAAAATTCAACAGCTGATCTCTTGTCTAAGTTGGCTAACACAAAGAGCCAAAGCAACAATCCATTTGGGATCTAGGAGACCCTTTCATAGCCTTCTATCATAGATTCCTCCGTTTTTCAGGTAGAAGAACAAGAGCATACTTGAATCACTCCAATAATGGAATACTTGCAGTCTGGCATCCGTCCTGAAGACTTGAAGGAAGCCTCAAAGTTAGTCAAAATCGCAGTTTGGTACATTATCTATGATAGGCGATTATACCGACATGGATTTTTTTTGCCTCTCCTTAAATGCTTTACGCCAAAAGAGGCAGAATATGTGCTGGCCGAGGTCTGTGAGGGGATCTGTGGATACCACTTGGGAGGAAAAACTTTAGCTTTAAAAACACTTAAGGCTAGATGCTATTAGGCTACAATGGAAACCGATTCTATTGCATATGTCCAAGTCTGTGACAAATACCAATGACACTCGGACCATTATCATGCTCTACCTGAGGAACTATCCACGGCGTTCATACCTTGGCTATTTTACAAGTGGGGAATGGATATTCTGGGTCCGTTCCCTTAAGCACCCAGATAGCTGAAATTCTTGGTGGTAGCTATGGAATACTTCACTAAATGGATTGATGCAGAACCCTTGGTCACTATCACTTCTACCGGAATCCAAAAGTTTACATGGCGCCACATCATTATTAGGTTTAGAGTCCCGGAATCCATTGTAACGGATAATGACACACAATTTAAATACAAAGGGTTCGAAGAGCTGCTTGCTGATTTGAAAATCAAGCATCACTACAGTGCCGTTGAAAATACCAGGACAAACGGATAAGCCAAAGCTGCCAACCAAGTTATTGTTCACAAACTAAAGAGAAGGTTGGACGAAGCTAAAGGAAACTAAGTTGAACAACTAGACTATGTCCTTTGGGCCTACTGGACTACACCTCACTCCATGATAGGCGAAATTCCCTTTAAACTCATTTATGGGTGTGAGGTTATAATTCCGGTAGAGATAGGAGAACCTAGCTAGCACCTCCAACACTTCTCACCCATCAATAACCTCATATTGATCAGAGAAGACCTAGATATTCTGGAAGAAAAAAAGGTGTGTTGCTCATATACGCGAGGCTACCATCAAGCAAAGAGCAGCAGCACGATACAACCTAAAGCTTGTTCTTAGGAGTTTCCAGCCAGGCAACCTAGTCCTCTGCAGAGCTGATATCAGAGGTAAGAATGCCTCCCAAGGGAAGTTAACTCATAATTGGGAAGGCCTCTACCGTATCGTGATCAGCACTGGCAAAGGAGCCTATACACTAGAGATACTTACAGGCAAGCCAGTCAAGAACTTTTGGAATGCGAACAAACTTAGAAAGTATTATAGCTAAGTGTCTTTTAAGGCCTAGTCTCTTAGTTTACTTCATGTTTGATCTACCCCAATTACTATGGGAACACTTTGTATGGACCTTAGTCCTTTTACAAAATCAATAAAGCAAAGTGATATTTACACATCTACTTTAATAACTATTGCGTGATTGTTGGCAGCATAGATGCTGAAATCCATGTCTAGCCATTATGGTACCCACTGTGGATTATCTTATGCTAAACAGGTTGTGCAATAGAAAAATCCTAAGTCTTAGGAAAATTCTCACATTAAACCGTAAACATTAAAAGACCCCGATAAGGACCACTTAAAATTATACCTGAGTCAAGTGGGATCCTAAATACTAAAGCAATTGGCAATGAACCCCGGACAAGGTTTTAATTATAAATTTTACCAAAGTCAAGTGGGATCCTAAAATGTCAAAGCAGTTGATGACGGACCCCAGACAATGTTTTGATTTCAAAAGAACAACTAAGTCCTAAAAGGAATTCCATGTGCTCAAAGGGTGTTGGACCCTAGACCATGATTTCTCCTATCTGAAAAATACCTATGTCCATGAAATGGTTATAAAAAGAACCATAATGGGCATTGGACCCAAGATGGATCGTGAGAAATAAGCAGACATACAACAGTAAAGAATAGGAAACAAGGCATTTAAAAGTACCTCGACAACTAGGGCAATTGTTTATACAAGAGATAAAAAAACCCCACGCAGGGGATAATAAAGTGCAATAAGTAAAGAAGGAGGGGAAAGCTACTCCTCAGCCTCGTCCCCACCCAGACTCTATGGCCCTTCAGTCATATCCAGCATGCCAGTTGCAGTTTCGGCAAGATGGACTTCTGTTCCCGACTCATCAGATGGCCCTGCCATAACCAAACATCTATCCTCCATCACCTTATCAGGGTTCAGACTCTCTAAGGCCAGCTCAATCCCAAGGTTGAAGTATTGGATTTGGGCAATTGCATTCCAAAATTGATCTCCACCAATATTGTTGCTAATGGAGAACAACTCCGCATTATCCCTCTCCAACTCCGCATTTGCAGCTTGAAGGTCGGCAAAGGGTTTATCGAATTGGAATTTCTAGTTTCTCAACAAGGACTCAAAGTCTGCAAGTTGCGTTTCCAACCAAGCAATTTTAGCCTCTATCTCATCTCTTCCTTTAAGAGCCAGCTCCAATTATCGTCTTCCCTCGACTACAATGGCCTTCAAATTATCCTTTGCCTTCTTCTCGAACTACAACACAGTATTCTCTAGAAGTCGGGCTTCGGTAACAAGCCAGAGGGCAAGGGTCTGAAATATTGATAAAATATCGGGACTCTATTTCGAGTGATGAGTTTGGCAACATCATCACTCAAGAATACCTTGTCAATAAATTTCCCTAGCAATGTTCCCCAATTATTAGTGGTAATGGATCGAGTCTGGCCACCTCGAAACAAAGTCCCTCAACAGTAAGCCCGCTATGATCTTCAGCCTTGGCACCCTCAACAGCTTGCCTTTTTCTCCCCTGGAGGGGTTGGGCGTTGGAATCAGATCCCGGTTCTCGGATAACGAGAGCTGGACCAAAAGAAGCCAAAGGATGGGAAGGTCCTGCCTTGTTCTTCTTTGACTTTAAAGATTAAAGGGCACGAATAGAAGACATGGCGTCCGTGTTAACGGCCAAGTTATCTGTAAAATGAAGAGAGAGATAAGAAAACATGCAAGTAGTCAATTAAAAAATTCATAGAGTAAGTTTGGTTAGTGTCAGGTGATAACAATGTATTTTATTCATTTTATAATCCTCTCACTAGGTTTCTTAAGGTTTAATTTGGCTTAATTAAGTTGATTTTGCCACATTTTATGAAATTAAGCTTATTTGAATCATTGAAGAAATTATTACTTGAATTATCATTAATTTTGGTGATTGCTTTCTTTAGTAAAGTGGCCACAATTTGAGTTGTAATTATCTGATTAATGTGATTTTGGTCTTGTTGGAAAGTTAAGATAATTCTCTAATAACTATTCACTTGATAGCAAGAGCCACATTGATAGCAATATATTTCATTTATTGTATAACTTTCTCACTTGACTTTTTTAGTAAAGTGGTTATAATTTGAGTTACAAATATCCGATGGATGTGATTTTAGTCTTATTTTTAAGCTAAGATAAATTTCTACAACTTTCATGAGGCCTCAAGACCAGGGACACACGTTTGGATAACTCAAATTGGAGTTGAAGCAAAATCTAGAGTTTTGAACCTGACAACTTGACCTCTATATACTCATTAGGCTATATCTCAGGCTATAGGAGTTCAACAATTCTGAAATTTTGATAGTGGAAGGTTAAGACCTATATCTACAACTTTCATTAAGAACACAAAATTCAATTTGGATTCCTTGAAGGTGATATTGGGCTTGGAAGTCAGAACAGAGGTGTTGGAGTTGGGCCTAACCCATGAGCAGTAATTGGACCATATCTCGGGTTGTGGTTGTTAGATTTGGCTAAACTTGGTGTTTATGGAAAGTTGAGATAATTTTCTAGAACTTTCATGAAGACCACTTGATGGAATTCTGACGCATGCCATGAGCTAAGAGCAAAGACATTTCGGAGCCAAGAAAGTCCATAATTTCAGCTCATTCATCATTTATTTTGATTTTACTTCTCATCATCAAACAACTCCATTGTCTTCTTGCACTCCTTGAACTCTATAAAAGGAGGCAAAGGCTGATCATTTAAGGGTGTTAGCTTAGCTCAGAGTTTACTTTCATGTTTGTATGTTAATTTTTTTTTTTTGCATAGTTTTTATTGTTCTTAATTGAAGTTATGTTCATCATCTTTTTCTTCTCTCTTTCTTTCTTCTTATCTATGAGTAACTAAATCTTCATCTTGCTTGGGTGAAAGAGTGAAGCTCTTGGTAATATGTTGAGGTTAGATTAATTTCCTTCTTGTGCTTGAATGATATATTTTTATGTGATTCTTATATGTGTTGTATGTTATTTCCGATTAATTTAGAAACTCTTCTTGTATAATAAATATCTTGATTCATTGTAGACAAGACTTTGGCACAGTGGATGCTTGAGACCATTTACAAGTATTGGTAGATAATTATTGGAACCATAATATGATTACGTGTATAATCTTAATTGAACTTTGAATGTTAAATCTTCCAATTAGAACCTTCATTATGTATGATTTCAATTGAGTTATAAAAAGAAATAATCTTGTCTTTAATTTATTACCAAGAGTGGATCTCCTAACCCAAGCAAATCTTTTTCATTTGTGAACAACTTATATCATCTTTAGTATTGTGACAAATCTTCTCCATACCTCAAATAATTTTCTCTTCATCAATTCCCTGTGGATCGACCTCGGACTCCCGAGAATTTACTACTTGAAACAACCTGCACTTGGGTTTGAAACTTTTAATTATCCCCATCATCATGCATAAGGCAGAATATGGACCATAGCCTACACTACCTAGAATGGCCCAGAGAGTGTCGTCATCTATGGTTTCCAGCCCATCCCGAGAAGAGATGAGACCAACTTCTTTAGTCCACGTACTAAAGAAATCAACACATTCAATCTCATTGTTATTCAGTTGGGGTCTTTCCATTTTAATCGCCTGAATAGGAACGTGTAATGCACCCTCGTTCTAGTATATGCTGAACTTGGTCTCCGCATTGTTATCTAGCCAAAATGGGCGAGTGTCAGGAACCGCCATTAATTTAAAGAACTTCTCCTTGAAGTCCTTGTAACTGTCCTAGTAGATGTGGAAGACCTTTCGACCCTGCCAGGCTCGCACTGAAAGCCAGGACTTTTGAGTAGCATTACCGCCCTGTAGACAGTACCGAGTGTGAAAATGAAAAAACACCTTCTCTGACAACTACAACCCGACTAACTGGCATACTCTCTCAAAGACAAGAATGTTCGCCCAATCGTTTGAATGGATTTGGCTTAGGGTGACTTGAAGAGTCTAGAGGACAGCAAGCTGAAAGTCACTGAAGGGAAGCCAGAGCTCAAATCGGACAAAAAAGTCCTCGTATATGAATATATAATGCGCTCCCACCTACTGTGTAGAGGACACCCTCTCATTTTCCGGTGATAAAATCTGGAACTCATGATCTCGGCCCCCTTCTTAGTTAACATCAAGTAACCTTGGAGTTTCTCAAGCTTTTCACCAAGTTAAAATTGGGATATCCAATCATAGGCATCGTCCGCAACCCATGGGTATACCAATCTCAGGCCACGTCGAATTCAGATAGGGTTTTCCTCAATTGGCTCTTGAACTTCTGGAACCGGTGCTTCAGGTCTAGCCGCTCTTCTTCTCCTGGCCATTTAAGTTCCTGGAAACACCCACAGAGGCTGGTGCTCAGAATCAACCAACTTTAAAGATTCAGACATGGAAGGGGGCAAACAAAAAAGACTGCTCATGCCTATGCATTGGCCTCCATGCCTACCAAGGTTAAAAGCCTCAGAAGGACACCTCCGCCGCACATGGTACGACGAAGGAGGTGCTCCACAAGGCAACGCCATTGAAAAGACACGAGAACTGACACTCCCAACTCCTTTCATCAAGAAAAAGTAGTGAAGTGCGCTTCAAAAAAAAAGCATACGACTACTCTACAACTCAAAAATAACATAAACAAATGAACGAAAGAAGAAATACCTTGAAGAAAATGAGGGTTAACTTCACAACTGAGGCCCTAAACTTTAGAAAAATATTGGCAACCGCTCTCCACACCCGTGAAAACCATCGAAAATCGTCTCAGGCCATTGAATTTGAGAGAGAAACAGTAAAAATGAACAAATGAGGTCTTAACCCCTATTTATAGAGGCCAGACGGTTAGGGGGAAATTTCGTCCAAGCTGTTCATATTTGAAAATATACTCATCATGGCGTGTGAACTTCTAAGCACGCCTACTCAACCAAAGTGTGTCACGTGGCCCTCACAGCTACCATGGCAGTTGAAAGGACGATTGCACAACAGACCAAGGGACACGCAACCTTAGCATGCTGAGTCCGAAAATTTTTTATGAATCATGGAATTCTACTACGTACCCCAGCTACACCAGAGTGTCCATTTATAATAAATGGAAGATCAATGCGGACTACGACACCCCCCACGAAAGGTCAAATGGTTGGTTGCAAAACGTGAAATCCGGATCCCGGAGGTAAGAACTCAAGCTTGCCACTTCGTTCTACTAACAAAGAACCAAGCTGGGGGCAACTGTTCTAGACTGTGATCTGAGATCCCGTCTAATGTATCAACCTGACATGCGTACAACCAGACTTAGCTTCATAGGGCGAGCGTTGGACTCACCTAAGAAGAAAAGGAACAATACAAATAGTGGAAAAAGGAAAGAATATACAAGACGGAATTCAGAAAAAAAAATAGTTTTATTCATCGATCTCATTCCATACATCATCAGTTTAAATAAAAAGATAAAGAAAAATACATCAAAAGTATTCATAAAAGACTAATCATCGGAGAACCCGAGGAAGGGAACCAACATCACCATCACCAACACCCTGGATCATTGTCACATCCACAGTTCATCCGGAACCAGCACCTGTCTCTTCCCTGTTGAACAGGCATTGAAGAACTTTGGTAAACTAGAATGGAACACTGTTGTCGCGATCCGAGGTCGTTACTCTCCTAATTCTTCTTCCCTGCCGCCTTCACAATGATAATAAAAACCAGCATCACCCCAAGTTACTTCAAAGCATAGAGAGCTAAAACAATAGGCCATTCTGTTTATTTGACTGCTTTTAGAGGATCGGCTTGGTACCTCCAAATCATTCAAGAAGAGAGATGAAAACAGAGTGTCCCTGGGTGTCTCCTGCACCATGGAAGAAACCTCACTCTTCCCCAACGAGAGTGGGTAGATCAAACACTCTCATGTACACCGGGAGATAAAGGCTTCTGCCCCCCAGATGTATGGCGACCTAGATATTACGCTGAGAAAGAAAGGCTCCCATTGGAGAAGTTAGTTGCAGAAAAGCAAACATCTTCAAAGACTTTGGGAAGAACAACAAGATGATTTTCGCAAAAGACAAAACCCTCTATACATGCGCAAAAGTATAAAGGGAGACTCATCTCTGAAGAAAGATCATTCTCAAACAGAAGCACAGAGTAAAAGGAATACAACGAAAGGAATGCCAGCCTCAATGCAAACATTCCCTACTTATAGAGAGAATGGAGCACTCTGATTGGTCTCGTAAAGGTGAACTAATTGCATGATGGAAGCCACATTTAATGCTCCTAATTTTTAATTAGTTATAAGAGCAACAGACGGTTGGGAAACAACATGAAACTGATATATTCTCTTAAAGAATCTTTAATTCCCAATAAAGTCAAAGCAGCAGTTTCCAAAGGAGGATCAGAACTATTACGATTCGCAGAGCAAAAGCTACAAGAAAGGACAGAGACCCTGTGAACCATGCACAGGGGCAACAAAAGGCAAAACTCAGATGGCGAATGGCAATGCAAGTGATAATCCACGATGGATTCCGACCTCATATACCTACTTAACATTTGACAATGGATCTCGGCCTTTGCGTAAAACATCTGAGATCCAATGTCAACACTAGGACTCCTCAGTTCATCTCATGCCTTGTGATCTGACTGAAACTTATATATCTTGACACTCAGTTGTCCCATCCAAGCACCAAGCTGGGGACAACTACTCTAGACTGTGATCCAGGATCCCGTCTAACAAATCAACTCGACACACGTACAGGCGGACTCTGCCCTATTTGACAGCTCAACCTTGATAATAGTTCGGACCCTGAAGCCATGCACGTCGAACAACATTGGGCTATAGTATCAATACTACTAGATTTGTGCAGAGGATATATCCCTAAATATTTGCAACGCTAATCATCATCTAACGATATTATAGGACCCATAACTATCTCAGACTATTAAGTAGCTTTCATATCTAAGTTCCTAACTTATAGGGATTTACCTCAACA
Source organism: Ormosia emarginata (assembly GCA_029884605.1). Lineage (NCBI taxonomy): Eukaryota > Viridiplantae > Streptophyta > Magnoliopsida > Fabales > Fabaceae > Ormosia > Ormosia emarginata. The sequence continues at coordinate 8,180,651 of JAQQTP010000068.1, forward strand.
ATAATGGGATGATAATCTCTACCAAGATAATAATCTCAAATACCTGCATTCAACACAGATTGCATTACGATTCCAGTCACGCTTTATAAATAATAAGATAAGTCACCCTAATCAGGTATCTGTTATCTCACTGTATAAACCCTACTTGTACACTACCTGACTTGAGTATTAGAGTCCCTTTACAGGTACCCATCCTCTAGTCCAACACGCTCTGCTGTAGCTGCTCAAGCAGAAAACTACTGTAATGTATCTACCTCAAGTATCCCTCTGAATCTACTTTAAAAAAATATTAATTTTGTGATAAATTGTCCGGAGCTTAACAAGTGGTAGTGAGATTTGAAGGATAAATTGTCCTGTGCTCGTGTTTTCGTTATTAAGTGATATTCATTTTTTGGCCAATTCCTGGCTTATTACTTTTTTAGAATTAGGTTGTGATATTTGTGATTTTTACAATGCCAATTTTCTTTTTGTGACGGAAATAAGGGATAAATCTACTAGTCATGGTGGGGACGAGAGAGCACTCCTCCTTATCTTTAGTTGTAAATCGAACTTTTAGGTTAAAATTATAACTTACATAAATAATAACTTTGACAGACTTAGCTGCCAAGTAATCTTATAAAAACCCGAGTAAAATGGCAGTTTGCTAGTTGGAAGTGCACCTCACTCATAATTTAGTTATTGATTTAAATTATATGTATGATTATTTATAAAAAAAAATTATCCGTGATTCAATTCTTAAATTATTCAAACTTATTTCATGTTAGTTTGTGCAATACCAATATATAATAGCAAAAAGAATAATGCAAAACAAGTTTGAGTAATTTAATGACTAAATGGAATTGTAATTTAAATTAAAGATTAAATTACAAGTGAGGAATTTTCAAGGATAAAAATAATAATTTACTCATTAAAAATGGATTCTAGGGAAATTTCAGTTATACCAAAAACCGTTCAATTTTTCAAAATTAACTAGAATAACACTAATGTAATATAGGATTTTTTTTAACTAATGAATGAATTTCCTTAAGAAGCAGAACAATTTATAGTTCACTAATATCTGGAAAGAATAATGTTAATAATCTAAATTGCAATTATGTTTTTATATTTAAATTATTAAAACCCAAGTACAAATGGTATTTTGCTAGTTGGAAATGTACCTCACTCATAATTTAGTTATTGATTTAAATTATAAGTATGATTATTTACCAAAAAAAAATTATGCATATTTACTCAAACATTTTATCCTGAACGAGTCTTAGAAGATCACTTAAGAGAGGTTGATTGTGGTGGTTTCCTTCGTAGCACAATGGTAGTAATGGTAGTGTGATGGGTGATGTACCTACAAAAGGTACTCTAACGCTCAAGTTAAATTATGCACAAGGTGAGTAATATTTAAAAGTTCAGATTCATACCTTTGTGCTTTTTTCTAGTATTTATAAGAGTGTTATGATAGAGGAAAATCATATTTTAAAATAGGCATTAAAGGATAATAAGTGACATTGATGGTAATCCCTATAAATGAGGGATTGGTTAGAGTAATTATCTCCTTAACCGTGATTCCTAGAAATAAGAGATTTGAGAGAGGGATTTCCTCCTTGTTTGTAGAGAGCTGCTACGGCTCAAGGAAGCGCATGCCGCAGGCTGGGTGTTGCTTGCTGTGACATTTCGAAATCTAGTCCAGAACAGTTGCTCTCAGCTTTACTCTTAGATGTGACAGCTAAGTGTTAAGATATTCGAAATCAACAAGAGTAATGGCTCATCTGAGATAAAGGGATTTGTTTTATAGCATGTAAGCTAGATCTCACGATGTCACATCAATAGGGTCGAGGTCCGTAATGTGACGTATCAAATTTATTGTAAAATTGCCCCTACATTAGTGTATTTCGTCGGGGTCCATTATAAGGCATTGATTTGGTTTTGTATTCTAACCTTTGTTGTTCGTGTTTCATGCCGTTATGGGTTGGGGTGTGAGGAAATTTCATTCTTGTACTATTCGTGACCTTTCAAATCTGTCCGACATTTCTTCGCTTGTTGTGACAGTTTTGCATAGACACATGGTGCTTATTGGATGGCAGCCACTGTTGGGTTTTCGCACTGCTATCATTGCCATAAGTTGAATATTGGTGAAGGGATGGAACTACCTTTCTTAGTGGTGGCAGTTAGGATGATACCTCGTGCCTATAAATAGAAGCGGGGGTGACATCTTCTCTCCGAATCTCCACAACTTGAGGCAATTCCCAACAACAGTTCACAGCAATTCTTCACCATCTTAGCATCTTTAAACCTTTTTTCTCCTTTAACTACCAGGTACTACCTCTAGCCACCATTTTCCCCCCAATAACTGTCATGGTGAAGCTGAGAGAAGTTAATAATGAAGATGGGGAAGGGAGTTCTCTAAAGATCTTAGGCACGTTGAAAGCATACCCTTCTTTGTGAAACACTATTGGGGGGCAGAGGCCGTTGTTCGGAGATACCATCCAGGAGATGATTTGAAGAGTGGAGGACGCTAGAGAAACAACATGGCTAAGTCCAGCTCATCATCTTTTTGTACTCATTAGAAAACATCTTTCAAACATATATAATCCTCACAAGAGTTGCACTCACCAATGAAAATCACTCAAAAATATGATGTCACTCATAGTAGGTATATGTGAGTAGAATAGTAAGCAGAAATCAAAACAAATATCTCATATATAAAATGATGGAAAGAATGCTGTAAAAATAGAACAAATATCGCTTCATGAAAATGCAAAGAAAAGACTTTGCATCACACCTTAAGATTAGTTATGTATATTGGAAGAACTATTCAATCCCTTAAGATCAAACAAGACTTTATTAAGCTTGTAAAGTGGGTAAATAGAAAATATGAAGGCTAAGGCAAACAATAAAAATCAAAAGTGTTTTAAGAATATTTAGAAGTTTGATTTTTACACTTTCAAAATAATTTTATTTACCTTCTTTAAATAACTTTTTTAAACTCACAAACCAGGACTTTTTTTTTTTCATTCTTTTCTCAATTTTTTTCTAACTTTGTAACTTTTCGAATTTTTTTCCTTCTTTTTCTTTTTCTTTTTCATTTTTCTCTTTTTTTCTTCCCTTATATCTTCCCATATTATAATAATATTGCTTCTTTCCTAAAATAATTTAGGAAAGAGTTAAGAAATAAAGACTCAATAAATAGACTCAAATAAGTAGCTAGCGGCAATATGTGAAAGAACAAAAATATTATTCCAAGGCTCAAAATAAGAAACATGGCCTAATATCATCTATCATGGAAGCACATAAGTCTACCAACTTCCATGACATCAGATTAAATGCAAGTGTGATATAAAACTTCTCTTTATCCAAAACAATAATGAAACAATCTAGTGAAAAAAAAAATCAAAATCATGAGCACTACAATAAACATTGGATGACTAAGAAAATAGTCTCACAATAAAAATAAATAGCTCAAAACTCACTCTACAAAAATATGCTATCAACATGCTTTCATCAAGTTTTCTAATTATTTCAATTTTTCAACAAAGAGATATGCAGAAATAATTATGAATAATGTGAAACAAGTTAAGCAAGATGATAAAAAAAAATTCTTCACAAAAATGATTTAATGATAACATGATTGAAATTCAAGTAAATCTCACCCCCAATTAAAACCAAACATTGTCTTCAATGATTCAAATCAAATTCAAACTTAAGAAATAATCACCAATATGCATCAAAGAAATTATTGGAACAAAAATAAATAGAGTAATGAGGAGGAGTTACATACCTGAAATGTTTAGTAATTAAAAACAGAAGACGAGAAGAGGATAACTACACCCTGACAATGGTTCATAATGATAAAAATAACAAAAATAAAATAAAAAAATGAAATAAACTAGCATACAAACTAATTTTTTTTTGGGCTTTGAACTTTTTAATTTTTTTTGTTGGTTGACACTATTTTCATCCTCATACAAAGGCTCTGAAATCTGGGAAGCACTTAAGCCAATTCAATAAAAAAATGAAAACTCAAAATAAAAACTTAGCTCAGTTTTGGTAGACAGGATCGTCTACCAATGTCTATTCTACATCTAGATCCTTCAACTCAAGTTACGACTTCAACTGCTGACTATTTATCTTAAAAATATTAGCATCATTGGATTCTCTATCTCAACAGCACTATGCGGGTAGACAGTCCTCACAACATATTTGTCAGACTACCTGGATCTTAATTTACCTAGAAATAAGTACAAGTGAGAGTTTGTACAAAAGGACTTTTTGACCAGGTTGAAAAGACTTCCTAAAGATGTAACTATCATACACTCTCTTCATCCGATCCTTATAAGACTTTGCACACTCATAAGCAATATTACAAATTTCTTCTAGTTCATTGACATGAAGTTTCCTTTGATTACTAGCATTTTCTAACTCAAAATTAAGATACTTGATAGCCAATATACTACATGCTCCAACTAAACAGGTAAATGACATGTCTTACCATAAACAAGTCTATATGGAGATATCCCAATATAAGTCTTAAATGTCGTACAGTATGCACACAATGCATCATCTAGACATAAAGATCAATCTTTCCTAGAGAAATTTATAGTTTTCTCTAAAATTCTTTTAATCTCCCTATTAGATATCTTAACTTGACCACTAATTTGCGGACGATAAGGGGTAGCTACCTTATGAGTGATGTCATACTTTTTCATTAAATGCTCAAATGACATATTGCAAAAATGTTTGCCCTCATCACTAATGATAGCCGGTGGTATCCCAAAACGTGCAAAAATATTTTCTTTCAAAAATTGGACAACCACCTTATGGTCATTGCTTCTACATGCTTTTACCTCAACCCATTTGGAAACATAGTCAACACCAACAAGAATATATAGATAACTAAAAGAATTAGGGATTGGTCCCATAAAATCAATATCCCAAACATCAAATATATCAACAATCAAAATAGGATTCAAGGGCATTGTATTTTTCTTACCAATGCTCCCCAACTTTTGGCATCTTTCACAAGCAATGCAATAAGTATGAGAATCATGAAAATAGAATGCCAATAAAAACCACACTAGAAAATTTTGGCTGTTGTTTTTCTAGAGCTAAAATACCCACCACATGTATGATCATGGAAAAAAGATATGATACTTTGATGTTCCCATTCAGGAATGCATCTCCTAATAATCTGATTAAGACAATATTTAAACAAGTATGGATCATCTCAAAAGAAATGTTTTACTTGAGACAAGAACTTTAATCTATTCTATTTAGACCAATGGGATGACATTTGCAAAGTAATCAAATAATTCACAATATCAGTATACCATGGGGTTTGTGAAACATGTAATAACTGCTCATCCAGAAAAGATTCTACAATAGAAGAAGTATCACGATAATGCTCAACAACCATTCTAGACAAATGATCAGCAACCACATTCTCAGCACCCTTTTTATCCCTAATTTCAATGTCAAATTCTTACCAAAGTAAAATCCACCTAATAAGTTTAGCTTTTGCATTAGCTTTAGCAAACAAATATTTCAATGCAGCATGATCAGAATATATCACAACTTTTGATCTAACAACATATGATCTAAATCTATCTAAAGCAAACACAATAGCCAGCAATTCTTTCTCAATGGTGAAATAATTCAATTGGGTAGCATTCAAAGTCTTACTAGCATAACAAACCTCATGAAACAACTTTTTCACTTTTTCCGCTAAGACAACATCAATAGCATAATCAGAAGCATCACACATAATCTCAAAAGGTAAACTTCAATCGGGTGGCTTAATAATTAGAGTAGAAGTCAATTTAAGTTTCAGCTTATTAAAAGATTGCAAGCATGCATTAGAAAAAACAAAGGAACATCCTTACCAAGAAGGTTGCATAATGGCCTTAATACCTTGTTGAAATACTTGATGAATCTCATATAGAAACTTGTGTGTCCTAGAAAAGATCTAATTTATTTCATAGATTTAGGGGGAAGAAGGTTAGAAATCAAGTCAACTTTAACCTTATCGACCTCAATGTTATCTTTAGATATGACGTTTCTAGACACGATACTCTTTTTAACCATGAAATGACATTTTTTCCAATTAAGCACAAAATTCATTTTATTTACACTTAGCCAAAACCAAAGACAATTGATGCAAATAATCATCAAAAGTAGATCCAAAAATAAAAAATTCATCCATGAACACTTCCAAAAATTCACCAACCATATAAAAAAAATATTAATCATGCATATTTGGAAAGTAGCAGGTGTATTAAATAACCCAAAAGGCATGCGATGATATGCAAAAGTACTAAATGGACATGTAAAAATAGTTTTTCCTTAATCCTCAGGTGCAATGCGAATCTGATTATACCCTAAATATCAATCTAGAAAACAATAATATACATGACCAACAAGTTTTTCCAACATTTGATCAATAAAAGGAAGAGAAAAATGATCTTTTCTAGTTACAGCAATCAATTTCCTATAATCAATACACACTCTCCACCCTATTTGCACCCTTGTTGGAACTAACCCATTGGCCTCATTTTTAATCATAGTTATTCCAGACTTCTTAGGCATAACCTATACAGGACTAAACCATTTACTATTAGAGATATGATAGATAATCTCTACACCTCTTTTCTAACTACTTCCTACATGATTAGGTTCAAACATCTTTGGGCCTCACGAGTAGCTTTAGCAGCCTCCTCTAAATGAATATTATGCATAACTACTGAAGGACTAATACCCTTAATATCTGCAACTGACCATCATATAGCTTTCTTATGCTCTTTCAACACGTCCACTAACTGATGTTCTTGGGACTCATCTAAATCAGAAGCTATAATGATAGGTAATGCCTCATTAGCGCCTAAAAACACATACTTGATGGTGCTCGGTAGGGGCTTCATCTCTAACTTAGGTGGCTCTACAATAGATGGCAAACGTGATGATGAAGACAAGGTGATTGGATATATTATGGGTTGCCACATATCCACATTTATCAGAGGAATTGAATCTAACAAATAATTTATATCCATAATGACTGAATCGATATCAAAATAAGCACTAACATGATTCAAGCATGCCAATAATGGATCATCACAACTAGAATGCATAAATGAGTTATGAGCTAAACTATCAATCAAATTCAATTCATGCACCTCATTATTATTATTATCAGGCATTTGCTTACTGATATAAAAAACATTAAGCTCAACAGTCATATTTTCAAATGATAGTTTCATCACATCACTCCTACAATTAATCAATGCATTAGATGTAACAATGAATAAGCAATCCAAAATAACATGAATTGGGGGATAGAGGCCACAAAGAGGCTAAGTATTAAGCACAACAAAGTCAACAGGAAAGTAGAAATTCTCAATTTTTATCAACACATCCTCAACAATGCCCCTAGGATATTTAACATATCTATCAGCTAATTGGAGAGTCATCTTCATTAATTTTAACTCTCTTAAACCCATATGCAAGTAAACAGAATAAGACAACGAATTAACACTTGCACCTAGATCAAATAAAGCTCTCTCAACATAATGATCCCCAATTTTACAAGTAATAGTTGGTGATGTAGGGTCTTTATACTTAACATGATATTTATTGAGAATCACATAACTTACCTACTCTGTCAAAAAGGCATTCTTGGGAACATTTGACTTTTTCTTCATAGTGAGAAGATCCTTCAAGAATTTAGCATACGTAGACACTTATCTAATAGCATCAAGAAAAAGCATGTTAATTTGAATCTATTTAAAAATCTCCAAAATATCACTTGACTGCATAATATTCTTGGGGTTTACTAATTTGTGAGAAAAAAGGGCCCTAGGCACATACTATTTAACTTCAGGCTCTACAACTTTAGAAGTAGACACATTAAGCTTTGAAGGCACATTATCCTCATTTAAGTTATTCTTATCCCTATAACTACTAGCTTCTAACTTTATATTATCCCTCACATGCTCTACAACATAATTATCTATTTGCTTCCCAAACTTAAGGGTGGTGATAGACTGAACCTACTCAAATTCCCTATTAGTTAGATGTTTCATGGACTACATGTTGTCCCTTGGGATTAGGGATAAGCTAACTAGGGAACTTTCTTCTCTCTCTCTCTCTCTCTCTCTCTCTCTCTCTTTCTGCCATCTGACTGGCCAACTGACTCATTTGAACTTCTAACTTTGCTATAGTATTAGTGTGCACTTTGGTAACATTATTTATCTCTTGAATGACATTAGTAGTCATTTGGCTGATATTTATCATCTCTTGCATAAATTGACCAAGAGTCTCCTCTAGTGATGATTGTTGCCTAGGCTGACTTGCTCATTGATTTGAGAAATATGATGGTTGTTGGTAACCTTGGTTAGGCTACCGGAACTAAGTCTGACTCTACATAGGTTGATCACCTTGCTTCCAAGAAAAATTAAGGTGATTTCGCCAATTAAGATTATAAGTATTTGAAGAAGCATTAGGAAAAGATCTCCCTATTGCATTTCCCTGCTCAACAAAACAAGTATTATTAGGTACAGAAGAAGAAAACATAGAAGAATGATGCATATTACTCCCACAAAATGCACAATTTTCATGTTGGACACTATTAGCCTGACAAACTCCTTTATTGAGTGATAGGGACTTAACTTCACGTACAATAGAGACTTAACTTCACGTGCAATAGTGTCTAGTCTAGTTTTGATATTTGTATCCTCACTAACCTCATATAAACCTCCCTTTTATATTGGGGTGATCTATCCTTACGATTAACAAAGTTCTACTGTTGAGAATTTTCAGACAAATCCTTAAAAAAAGATAACCCTCCTATGCATTTAAATTAAAAAATGTGCCATAATTCATATATTCAACCAAACCCCTATTAGATTGTGTCAACTCATTATAAAAATACTGATGAGGGCACCTCAAAAGCAAATCTTTAAACATCTCCTAACTTTCAAAGAATTTTTCATAGTCTTCTTGACAAAAATTTGAAATTTCCCTTTTCAAAGAATTTGTTTTGAACATGAAAAAAAATTTAGATAAAAACTTTTGGCTCAACATTTCCCATGACGTAATAGAGTTAGAAGGTAAATAATTCAGTTAAGTTTTTGTTTTATCTTTCAATGAAAAATGACATGCAAGTATGGGTCTTCTATATCTAAGCCATGAAAAATTGGAAGCAGGTTGATAACTTTAGGTTTTATCTCAAAATGGGTAGTAGTAATAGCAGGTAAAACAATGCATGAGAGTGAATTTATAATTATTAAGCAAAATAATTTCTTAAGTGGTCTAACATCAACTCCTTGCACAATCACATTCATCTCTGTTATGGGTTTTATATCAACTCTCACTAATTTATGTATATGATCATGAACCCAAGCTCTCATGCAATGATCAAACAACAAAAAATAAAATTAAAGAAAATAGCGCAATTAAATTTTAAAAATAAAAATAAGATAAGGCAAATAATTAAAAAAATAAAAAAATAAAACTAGTAGAACAGAAAAATTTAACAAATAATTGAGTTTTAACCAATTAAGTCTCCACTAATGGCGCTAAAAACTTATTGTGACTTTTTTTAAAAAACTTTTAAATACCTGTAAGTGCACGAGCCATAACGAAGTACAGTTGAGTAAATACAAGGTCGATCCCACAAAGATTTAGAATTAAATTTTAAGTATTAAAAAAATTCTTCCTAATCTAGTCAATAAAATTTACGAATCAAAGATGTAAAGATAAAATAAAACAAATAATTAAAATAAAAGCAAATTAAAAGAAAACAAGTATGTAGATAAAGTTTCTACCAAATGTAAAATAACTAAAGTTCAGAATCTATCAAGATTAATTTTAACATTAATTATATTAAATTAATCAAGATTTCATCATCCTCTTAGAATAAAGAATTTAACAAGACATAATAAAATTAGAACACAATAAAATTATCTCACTAATATTATATGTTATACACAACTTCCTCAATTTTTTTTTTGCTATTTTTCTTCGCAACTGCGCACTCACTCTGGTCTCTGCGTTTTTGCGTCTCTTCTTTAGCTTTGTGCTATGAAGCACGGACACGTCAATTATGAGGCGTGTCTGCGTGTCGGACACGTGTCCGTGTCAGACACATGAAGACACCCGTACGACACACGTGTCATGTGTGTCCAAATGTGTCCAATTAAAAAAAATTATTTTTTCAATTTGGACACGTCTCAAACACGCTCGGACACTTCTCAAACATGACTTGAACACGACCCATTAATATTTTTTTAAAAAAAAACTTAATTTTCATGACTAACGTTCAATTAGTAAGCTTGTAACTCACTCAAACTCACATGACTGACGCCCTAAGCCACTATTTTCACATACTAGTATTTTAAGTTTTATCTTTTTACACGTCACTATTAGACTTTTAAGTTTTATCTTTTCACATAGTACTATTTTCATTTGCTCCTTCTACCTCTGCTCATATCAAGTCATCCACTTTGTTGTCACCGAAGCTTGCCTCACACCAATATTCCCTGTAGTTATTTTTTTTATACACATGTACTTGTACATGATTAGTTTTATTAGGAGAAGTTAGTTTAAGAAATTTTTTAGATTATGTCAATAGAAATTATGTTTCATATTTTTTAGGAGGAGCTTACTAGATAGCAAATATTGACATATATGACATATATTAAAATATTATAAATGTTCAAGTTTATAGAAATGATATTAATGAATTATGAAAATTTTTTTCTAAAATTTTGAAATTATATATATATATATCGTGTCCGTGTCCTACAATTTTTGAAGTTGATGTGTCTCTGTATCCATGCCTGTATCGTGTCCCGTATCTGTATCCGTGTCTGTGCTTCATAGGCTTTGTGCCTCGTGCGGCGTTTTTAATCTTTCTGTCCTAGGGATGGCAATGGGTATTGGCCCCGATGGGTACCCGCAAAAATTACCCACAATGAGTAGGGTAATTACCCGCTTAATAGGTATGGGTAAGGGTACGGGTAATTACCCGCAAATTTTGATGGGGATGGGTGCGGGTACGGGTACCACGGTACCCACCCCGCCCCATACCCGCACATACTTATTTATTTATTATTTATTTATATATACATATATACATATATAACACATTATACTGATAAAATATATATATATATATAACACATTACACATGCTGGGAGCACACAAGGCCAAGACTATACGATACATACGTGGGCCAATTCCTGCGTGAAGGCCAATTGCTAATTTGCTATCACTTTTATTATAACAGTGGGCCAATTCACTTGACTTTTCTTTTGGACTTTGAAACTTTCAAAGTGAGAAATCAGAAGAAATTAGAAGTCTATCTACTATCTACTATCTACTGGAAGACAAAAACGCGTATCACTCAGGTTTAGCAATTAGAACACCCAGGTTTATATTGCCTTCAACTTGCCTCTATTTATGTCTCTGTTCAGTATTTATATCTCTATTCCAGTTGCCTTTCATTTACTTGTATTTATATTTATGTTACAGTTGCCTATAAAAGCATTTTAGTTTGCATTTTGGTTGTTAAAATATGCTGCATACGTTACTAATTTTTCCATTTGTGGAATGCAATTGTCAATTGAAAGACATTGAGGTGCGCTGCCTCTACCTGGTGCCTGGTGTTTTTTGTCGTGTAAACACAAGATTTGTTATTTCCTTTTATGTCTTTAGTGCTTTCTATTGATTAGATATTGTAAATAGGATCCATTTTGCCTATGTTGCCTATTTTATTTTTACTTATTTGGTGCTTTCTTTTATTGGTTTATTGTGCTATTATATTGTGTGTAGGTTGTATTAATTATTAATTATATATTATCAAATATACCTTGACTTTGTTTCTTTATACCTGACCTCTTTACCATATTTTTTTATTTTGTTTTGCTTTCATGTACCTAATCACAGATGGAAAATTTATGTGGAGTGATTCCTTCTAAGGAATCTGAAAGTAGCTCTTCTCCTATTACGTCAAGTACTCCCACACAACCTGAAAGTGTACCTAGTGATCCCGTGGGTAGCTCTTCTCCTAGTGATCCTCTTCCTCTTGCTGTGGATGGTGATGAATTAACTGATGATAGCAAAAAAAGAAAGTTATCAGTTGTTTGGAACCACTTTAATGCTTTGTTTGGATGAGGAGAGAAAATAGGAAGAGAGAAAATGGAAAGAGATAAAATAGAGAAGAGAGAAAATAAAGAGAAAAATATATTTTCTCTTTTATTGTTTGGATCAAGAGAAAAAGGAAAGATAGAAAATAAGAGAGAAGAATTTCTCTTGTTTGATTGTGTAGAAAAAGAAGAAGAAAGAAAATGTAAGTATTTAAAAGACTTATATACCCTTATTGTAATATAATAGATATAAATATTTTTGGATAAATTTGTAATTTTAAAAAAAATTCTTTCTCTCTCTTATTTTCTCCTCATAAGAGAGAAGAAAACTTTTTGGTGGGTTCCACCACTCTTTTTTTCTCTCCTTCCTCTTTTCTCTTCTCATCCAAACAAGAGAAAATGCTCAAATCTTCACATTTTCTCTCTTCTCATTTTCTCTCCACTCATTTTCTCTTAAAACAAACAATGCATAAGAGAAAAGTAGTTAATGGAGAAGAAAAAGTTATATGCAATTATTGCAATAAACATATGACTAGTAGAAGATCTGATGGAACAAATCATTTGCATAAACACAATCAGACTTGTAAAAGAAGGCCGTTTAAGGACATAAGACAATCAATCTTGTTGAGAGAACAAAAGAAGGTTGATGGGTCATCTACTTATTTGAGTAACTACCATTTTGATCCAGAGAAATCAAGAAAAGACCTTGCTTGTATGGTAATAGTTCATGAGTATCCACTTTCAATGGTGGACCATCTGGGATTCCGAGCATACTCTGAAGGTCTTCAACCTTTGTTCAAGGTTCCTAGTCGAAACACAGTTAAAAATGATATTATCAAGATCTATCAAAATGAAAAGTTGAAGACTATGGGACTCTTAGACAAGATTGCGAGTAAAATTGCTTTAACAACAGACTTGTGGACAGCTAGCAACCAAAAGAAGGGGTTTATGGCCATTACAGCTCACTACATTGATGATGATTGGGATATGCAAAGTCGCATATTAAGGTATATATTTTTGTGATCATTATATCATATTTATTAACTTTATCAATTACATTTAATTTTTGCATTGTATTAATACTCAATAAATTATTTTGCATAATAGGTTTGTGTATGTAGAATGTCCACATCTGGTGAAGCTCTTTCAAAGGTGTTGATAGAATGTATGATAGATTGAAATATTGATAGAAAGTTGTCTACCATCACTTTGGATAATCTGTAGCCCTAATGACTCTCTTGTTCGTTTGTTGTTAAACAAACTTGATTGATCTCGCTCTTATGCTTGATGGTCAATTATTTCATATGAGGTGTTGTGCACATATTCTGAATTTAATTGCACAAGATGGTTTGAGTGTTCTTGGAGATGGCATAGAGAAGGTTAGGAATAGTGTTGCTTATTGGATAACCACACCTAAAAGAGAACAAAGTTTTAGGGAAGCAAAGACGTCAAATAAAAGTTTCCATAACAAAGAAACTCATTCTTGATTGCAAAACTAGATGGAATTCTACTTATCAAATGCTTGTTGTTGCATTGGCTTACAAAGATGTTTTTGTTCGTTTGAAAACAAGAGAAGATTTATATACATGTTTGCCTACAACTCGCTTTGAGTGGGAAATTGCAAAAGAAATTTGTAGTAGGTTGGAAGTATTTTATCGTGTAACTGAGATGTTTTCAGGCACACAATATCCCACAACAAATATATTCTTCCCTTTGGTTTGTGAAATAAAGCTCTCTTTGCAGCTATGGCAAACTTGCTCAATTGAAGCTATTAGAAATATGGCTTCAAAAATGATTGCCAAATTTGGGAAATATTGGTCTGTTGTTCATGGAATTATGGGGATTGCCATTGTTTTGGATCCAAGATACAAATTGAAGTTGTTAGAGTACTTCTTTCCCAAGCTTTATGGAAGTAGTTATTCAATTGAAATTAACAATATCAAGAAATTATGCTACTCATTGTTTGAAGATTATCTAGCCAACACAAATGGGATAATGGAAGGTTCAGCTGAAATGTTCAATGACAAGGAGTCGAATTCAGATAATCTTAATATTAACAATTTTCTTAGTGATTATGACTCATTTGTCAATGATACAAATGAGACACAATCAAAGTTTGAGTTGGATCTTTACTTGGAAGAGAAGGTATTACCCAGGAGTGCTACATTTGATATTCTTGGATGGTGGAAAACAAATGGGATCAAGTATCCAATATTGCAAAAAATTGCCAAGAATATTTTGGCTATTCCAATTTCAACTGTTGCTTCAGAATCTGCTTTTAGCACAGGAGGTAGGTTGTTGAGTCCTCATCGTTCTAGGCTTCATGAGGATACTTTGGAGGCACTTATGTGTGCACAAAGCTGGTTGAAACATGAGAAGAAAGGTAATAAATGTTACACTTATCTATTTATTCATTTAAATTTGTGTTTAGTGTAATCATTAATTTTCTTTTTATGTTGTAGTTTCTGTTGGTATCACTGGACCAAAACAATATTTACATGTGAAAGATAAGCGTTTGCAATCTTTTCAAGATTCTGATTCTGATGATGAGGTATAATAACATAATAATTTATGTTATTAATTTTGACTTTACTATCATAACTAATTAGTGTAATGTATCACTTTTTAATGATTTTGGAAAGCATCAAAGACGTGACTTGGAAGCTTATGAATTTGTTGTTTATGAATTTCTTGTTACATTAGATTTTGGAGGAAAGTCCAACACTTTTTATGATTATGTTTGAAAAGACTTTTGAATAGTTTGACATGATTGTATGACATTGACATTTTTAATCAATGTCTTTTTATCCATTGATTTTTTAAGTAGTTAATAAAAATCGGGATGCAGTGATGACGGATCACAGTCATTTAGGCATCTCTGAGAGAAGTAAGTGCGGACATTAAAGTTACTACCCACACGGGTATAAAAACAGGTACAAATATTTTTTTTAAATACGGGTATAGGAACGGATACTATAGTACCCTACCCAGACCCTACCCATTGCCATTCCAATTCTGTCCTGCGGCGCTGCACATCTTCTTTTACATATTTGAAAACTTTTTTTTTTCTTATTTTGTGCCGCCTTTCCCACATTAATTCACAATTGCCCTTTTATCATTGACTTTTCTGTACCGTTTCAATTAAAAAAGTCTAAATGCTACTACACACTTAAGAACATGGGCTCATTAACATTGCAATTATCCTTGGCCCAGCATTAGCTTCCATTGATTACGGGCTCACTTGCTTTAGTTTTTGCAGTACGGTACTTCCATATCATTAGAAATTTTTCACTTTCTTTAAATCCTGTAATTATAATGATAATTAAATAAAATTAACTTCTCTCAATAATTAAATAATAATATCAAAAAACCATTAAAATTAATTAGATTGAGTTATAATGATGTTTATATTTTATAAGAATAATATGTAAAATAAAGTTATTATCAAACTTCAACTCTAAAGATTCATGGGAAGATTATTATCATCTCTATGGATCAATAAGTTCACTCTTTCTCTCTCTTCTTTTTCTTATTTTTGTTCATGGGTACCTAAATCTCCCATAGTTAGGGAGAATTTTAGCTTAACCCAAACTTTAATGTAATTGATTTTTTATCTTAATCTAAGCTTGTTTCTCTTTAATTGAGTATTGATCTCTATTCTTAATTCATCTATGGTTTGATCACTCATAGATTGATTTGTTGGGTAATTTGAGAATTGGGAAATCCCTCTTTGCTATTGCTTCTTGTGATTAATGCTACAATCTAGCATTATTAAAGCGTGGGTATTGTTGATTATGTGGTATGCTTGAGAATCTTGTGTTTGATCCTTCTAATTGCATAAAATTGATAAAGGAATTGGTAGTTTTGGAGTAATTAGGAGAGGGCTTATTTACCAAGGGATTGAGTTTTGGCTAGTTAAGTGTTTTATCACCATCAAATAAGGGATTCAACTAAATTAACATGAATTCAATGAAATTAAGAGTTAGGTAAAATCAACCCCTAGCACCTTTACCTACTTGATTTTCATCATAAATATCTTCTATTAAAATTCTTAAAAAAACATTGTTTCTTGCTTATTTTTATACTTTTATTCAATTTACTTGTCTCTATCTCATTTGGTCGTTTAGATAGTTTTGTGCTTAGCGAATTTGGTATTTGATAGTTCTCAACCCTTAGGAAAATAATACTTGGTCTTACCACTTTATTACTTGAACAATTCGGTATACTTGTCGATTATCTATCATCAACTTCTGTAAATATAGCTTGCTGCTGGTTGCCAAAGCGACAATCCTTTTGCATATAGTCAAACCTCTTGCAAATGCAGCATTGAGGCTTGCCTTTGTTCTTGCAATCTTTCTCTTTATGGTTGTTCTTCTTACAAATTATGTACCATTTATTTGATCCTCCACTTCCTCGTCCACCATAGTTGCCTCTACCTATTCCATGTGAATTTCTTCCTCTTCCTTGACTTCTACCAAATATGCCACCTCTAGAAGACTCACCTCTATTTTGGCATGAGTTGAAGGTTTATTCTCAACATTCTTGAAGTCATTGATGAGCTTAGATTGAAACGCCCTCCTAACTAATTTTTCAATGCAACGTAACAATTTTTGCTCATTGGATCTTAATAAACCCATCAATCTTTGAACTATCATAGTTCACAAGTCCTTAGTTTCTTCAATAACAACTACCGTAGGATCAAATTTTTTAGTCAAGCTAATTAGAATTTTATCCACAACCCTACGGTCATCTATTGTGTCTCTATGTGACTTCATTTGATTCACCAAGTTTGACAATCTATTATGATACTCATTCAAGCTTTTATTCTCTTTCATTCTCAAAATCTCTTTGAAAAGTTTGAAATTTAATCATTCTCACCTTTGAATCTCCTTCAAATTCTTATTGTAGAGTCTCCCAAGCTTCCTTGGTTATCTTTGCTATGACTAGTGATACTCCTCTTTGAATCATCCCAAGAACTCCAACACATGAATTTTTTCTACTTCAACTCTTCACGTTGAGCAGCTAAAATTTCTGCTGTAATCACTGGTTGTACATATCCCGTTTTGACTAATTCCAAGACATCCAAAGAAGTGAACAAATTTCCATTTTTATTGCCCAAAAATCATAATTTTCTCCTTCAAACAAAGGAACTTGGACACTACTATAGACTGTGTTGTTGGTTGTTGATGAGGTGCTTACGAAAGCCATGACTCTTCACCTTCCTTTTTTTTGTTCTACTCTTCTCTTTTTCACTTTTCTTTGCTGCAAGGATCTGCAGTTTTGATACCACTATGTTGGTGGTATTCTAGAGGTTATATTTTAACTAAATCACTCAAGAAAATATGGGATATGGTGGGCTTGTGCTACTGCTATATAGAATATTTGGGACTAAATTTCTTTGTTTATTTTCACTTGATTTTTACAGCACAAAGACATCAGTTTATAGGCTAATGAGTGACTCTTACATTACATAAGTGACTCTTAAATAACTAAGAACTAAGAGTTATATTCATCCACTCAAGTCATCATAACTAAGCTTAACACAACATAACTCTTAACTTTAAATTACAATAAATAACAACACATTACTTATTAACAGAGCTTCTATGTAGAGTTTGGATTGTTTTATATATCATCTGCTAATCCCTGTATCTGTGGAAGGCTTTGACTTCAAGCCCTCCATCGATATGAAGATTTATCATCGTCTTGTATGTGACAATTTTCTTCTCATCATTCAATTTGAAGCGGAAACAGCCTAACAAAATAGCTAAGAATATCTTCATCTGTCTATAAGCAAACTCCTTTCCTAGACAAATCCGAGGACCTGCCTGCAGATGAATGGAAATTCATTTGAGATTACTGGACAAGAATGTGAGCGCTTCCTCAAAGGAGACTTGTAGCATCAGAATAAAATTTTTCACGTGTGTGTGTATATATATATATTTGCATGAATTTGAATAATAATAAACATAAATGTCAAATGTCCCAAGCAAAACTCTACTAACCTGGAAAGCTGTAAATTTAAAAGGGCTCTTTGGCTCAAAAATGCCATTCTCATCAAGCCATCTTTCTGGTCTGAATTCCTCTGCATCTTCACCCCATATGAATTTCATCCGACCCATTGCATAAGCTTGATAAGATACCATATCTCCTTTATTTACACTATATCCATCTGGTAACGTATCATCAGAAAAGCAAATCTTTGCATCCTGAGTGAAAGAAGTCTGAGACTTAGAATTTATTTTATCTACAAGCATGCCAAATGGGCAACAACCATTAACAGAAACATGGAAAACACTGGTAGATTTTGTGCTCTAGATGTAAGTTGCTTCTATTTTTATTTTTTTTTTGGGTTTTCCTTTGTCATGTATATATTATGATTTTAATTACAGTGATAATAAATCAATCATGGGAATTTAGAAACCTGAGAAGTTCATTAATACTCCAAGCCAAGTAATTCAGGGGACGGAGAGGTGTGTGTATGTGAATAAAGGACATATCTAGTGAAAGCACTAGTTTATTTTGAGATGAGAATAGTGAATCTTGACTGCTTGATCTTGCATTAGAAATCAAGCTTAAAACATGTAGTCATGTAGTCATGTCACCTTTAGTGGTGTTTTAATTCTGACTATTTATGCAAGCAGGACCAGTGGTCAAGATTTGCTGCTCCTACAATCAGAGTGATGGTGAGATCAACTTCAAAAGAAAAATGCGACCTACACATCTCTTTTTGAATCACATCTCTCACACCTGCCTTTATGACAAAATCAAAATGTAGGTGTGCAGAAAATGAGGTGGACCCAATTGTGATTAGATGGTGAAAACTGTAGAAATGTGAGATAATGTGTGTATAAGTGTGTGTGACTAACATTATTCACTTCAAAATTAGCCTTACCACTGGAAGTGCAGGATAAAGTCTCAGAGTTTCAGTAATTGCTGCATGGAGATAATTCATCTTTTCAAGAGCTTCGTCTGTTACACTAGACACAAACTCAGTACAGCTACTAATTGTTCTTGTGTTTGTTGCTTCTTTCACTTCTTCTGCAACTTTTTCTTGTACTGCAGGATACTTACACATCATGTAAATGAACCAAGAAAGTGTGGCACCCGTTGTGTCTTTGCCAGCAATAATGAAGTTTAGAATTATATCTCTTATATAAGTTGAATCATATTCCTTCACTTGCAGAAACCTTGAGAGCATGTCTCCTCTTTTGCTCTGCATAGTCCATGCAAAGTGAAAAATACATAATATATATTTCCTTTGTAATCAGAAACACAACTTGTAAGTAGTAGACTTACAGCAGAATCATCCTTTGAAATCTGCATTTGCTGAATTCTTGTTTTGATTAGCTTAAAGACAAATTTATTTAAAATTTCAGTATTCTTTCTTAATATAGCCTCTGATCCAATATTCAGAAATTTCTTTATCCTCCAGAAAACATCAACATAACGAAAAAGGGTTAATGCACTTGAAATATCAAAAGCATCGGCAAAGTTCTTCCCTTCTTCACTTGATCCACACAAGCTGTCAAGTTCAGTTCCAAATGTAACTTGGAATATTGAATCCAGAGTTGACTTCATAAAGAGGTCCTATATAAATTATTGGAGCAAGTTAACAAGCCAACCAAGGAGGTGAAAGAAGGCAATAGATAGTATCTTTCAGATAATATATTTACCCACTTGTATTTCCAACTTCTTGTTAGAAGTTGCAGCTTCAGACACTATGTTTGCAAGTTTTGCTGCATTCTTTCTGAATATCAAAATGCTGAAGTCCCGTAACATCTTGGTGGAGAATTCATGACTTGATATCTTCCTTTGTTCACGCCATCTCTCACCATCAACAGTGAAAATTCCATCACCTAGTAAATCCTTCAAATTGTTGTAGTTGTATGACCCCTGCAAAAAAAATTTATAGTCAAACCCATGAACTACTTATCATTTCACCAGTGAACCCATAATTTTTTTGAAAAGATAGATAAAAAGGAACGGTAAGAGTACTAATGGAGTTAGATACAACTATTGTAATCATTTCAGAAAAAAGTATGCACAAGCAGAAGCATGTGTGATATAGATGTGTTTCACACCATTTGATTTTTCACAAAGTTAGCAAATTAGTTTCAAAACGTTAATGTTAGTCAAAATGAATTATTTTTGAAACAACTTAAGAAAGAAACAGTCAAAATCGAGACTTTTACAATGTTCTTAAAAAGGTTTTGAGCATCAATACTCCATCAAATTTACTTGCTATTATAAGTTACAATAAGTTTCTTCTCATTTATTTGTTAACCCTCACATTATAAGTAATTATATTTTAAACTCTTATATTATGTTTTTTTTTCTTATTTATTCCTCTCTTTGTACGTCGTCGTCGCCAGAAACAACACAGACCAGATTGGACAATTGCTATAAGTGCTAGATTACATAGAAGATGCTGGCCTTGATGCCCTTGCTATCTCGTGCAAGGGTCTAAAGGACCAACAAATCCTCTCCCTCTCACTCCAACTATTAACCAACAAACATCGATGTTCAAAAACTTTTTAAGAACATTTAAAACATTTTCAAAATCAATAGCTATTCAATAATATCTCCAAACGTTTAAGCTGCTAGCAAGTTCAATTTTTTTCTTTTCAGATAAGTCATTCATAAAATAAATTATAAGGGATCTTACACATTATAAATGAACAACCAAAATAAATCAGATTGTTGACGCGCCAACCATAAAAGTATTTTCCAAAAATTCAGTATTAGACCTATTTCTATCACTTTGAAAATCAGAAAAATCTTTCAATGATTCTAGTTGGCAGCTCAAATTGTTCATATATGGCATCAGGAAAATTGTAGTTCTCAGCATAATAAATTTGACAATTTTAGGAAATCCTAGAAGCTCTTCAAACAGACCCCATGTATACAATTATCTATTCATCCACCCCAAAAGGGAAAATCCATATCAACAACTACCAATCCATTAAGCCATTAATAAAGTATTACCTTTCCATAATTCTCAAAATGGGTTTTGAGTATATACTCAACATTCATGGGGTCAACTGTGTAAATCTCATATCTGAAGGGAGTGAGCAACCTGTAAGTCTTGTACTTCAGTGCAAGATCAGTCATATAATCGTGCAGCCTGTTGAAGTTCAGCAGCTGGTTAAATATGGTACCAGCAACAGGGTGGTACTTCTTTCCGTGGCTTTTGTTCAATTTTCTTAACAGAATTTGAAAAAACAAGAGAATTAAAGCTGAAGATAAAGCTGCAAAGAAAAAAGGATTTGAAAGAAAATCCATGATTGGCATGTTGGGATGAGGAAGAAGAAGTTGATGCTGTGACAGTCAGTAGTTAAGCTGCGAATTGCAATGCTAACAGGTTTATTTATGGTATCCTTAATTTACTGTCCATGTTTAACTTTGATTTAATGAAAAGGATTTTTACTGAAATTGACTGGGTGGGTTATGTACGGATAAGTAAATATCCTTAACTTACAAACATAAAATATGTAATTTTAGAATTTAATATTGTCGTTGGATTGATAAATAAAGCTGCTTAATTTTGAAATTTCTTTCTAATTATTAATTCTTTGTCGTGAGAACTTATCTTTTTAACAAGTGAAAATAAAAAATATCTAGATACTATAAAGAATACATCCAACAACATCTTGTCAAATCTTATTTCACTGGCACGTCATTTTACCAATAATTAAAATATTTAAATTAAAACACAAAAAGACCCGCATAAGCCACGGCCCCGTATTTTAAAAAAATAAAATTTAGGTAAAATTTTTTAAATATTTGTAGTGTTTATTTTTAATAAAAATATAATATGTGTATAATTTTTTATAATTTATTATTAAAAATTTTAAAAATAATAATTAAATTTTTTAAAAATATACACATATCATATTTTTATTAAAAATAAATACTACAAACACCTAAGTAATTTTATCTAAATTTTATTCTTTTAAAAATCACACACAATCATGAACCGATTAAATTAAAATTAATTATGTCTTTTAATTTGAATAATATTTGATTTAATTATAATTTAATTATAATTTAATTATAAATTTAATTAATTAAATCAATTAAATTATGACTCAAAAATCTAATTAATATAATTTTTAAATAATTATTATATTCTTACATCAAACAATACATACACATCTTTTTATATTTTATTTAATATTATTTATTATACATATTTTTTTTTATTATTTTTCTCATTTAATTATATTTATTAAAAATAATATAAATAATACTTACACTTTTTAAAAAAAATATAAAATAATTATTTTCCATTTTTAAAACATTGCCACGACCGCTCTCTTTCTTCCTCTCAATTCCCATCACTCTCCAAATCCTTACCCCAGTTTTCTTAGTCTTTGCCTCAGTTTTCACAGAATCAGATTTTGAATTACACAACCGTATACCATCACAATTGGAATGTTTAAAGGACGAAAATCATATCATTAGTATTTCACCACTACTGGAGTGTGAGAAGGCGTAGACGTGAAGAAGGCATAAAATTAATAGTTGAAATTTGAGAGTCCATTCCATTTCAGTTTTTCTATTGATCTCAAACTGATCGAAAATCACTCCGAGTTATCCGAATGGGAGTGCAAACCTTGAACTGTCTTAGAGAGAGAGAGAGAGAGAGAAACGCACTGACAAAGAGGGAAAAAGAGAGAGAATAAGATAAAGTTTGCACATCTTGAACTTTTTTCCATTGCTTGGTTTTGAGCGGCGTTGATCTGAGTCTTGGTTATGCGAAAAACGAGGTAAGGGTTTAGAGAGTGATTAGAGTTGAGAGGAAGAAGAGAGATAGTGGATTATGCTGCTCTTTTGTAATTTAATTTAATAAAACTAATTTTAATTATTGGTAAAATGATGTGACAATGAAAAAAATTTTGGCAAAATATAATTAGATGTTAGTATAAAAGAACTTTATACTCATAGTATATATCACATAAATTCAAATTTGTTAAATAATAATTTTAATTTTTTTTAAATATTCTTTCACTTGATACATGAGATATTAATTTTAAAAATACGATCAAATATTTAAGTAAAATTTATTTTAAAAATATTATTTTTATACATATAAATTAGAGATCAAATTCAGAATCACGTATTTAAAAAATCTGAATCATTTTCACTTAAATCAACATAATTAAATGGTAACTTAATTGATGCATTACATAACTCATCAAAATATATGTTAGAATTAGTTGTTAATAATATTGATATATTTTAGACTATCATCAAAGGCACTAGAAAATACCTACAATATATCATGGTACGATGAATGCTCGAAAAATAGAACTATCATATGATTGTCAAATTTATATATGCCTGGTACCTAAGTAAAAATACTTGTAGTATAGAAATAGTTAGTTGATCAGAAGTGCTTGGGGGTAAGTATTTTAGAAGATTATGCACGTAGTATTAGTCATTCTTCTAAGAAAACCTAAGAATAATCCTATAAGAGTAAGAAATGATATCTTAAAAGATGGACTCCTTATAAATGAGATTCTATGGTAGAGTATTTCCTAAAAGAAAGATTTTTCAATAAACAGGAGTTTGAACTCATGAATAAATCTTATTGGATATGAAACAAAAGTATTGGAATACAATTTTAAGCTTAATCCTTATTATCAATATAAAGTGTACTTAGGATCCATTTAGTATGAATGATAAGATATGACTTGATAATATTAGGTCTAATAGTATAAAATTTGATAGTATAAAGCCTAATACGTAATGGTTGGGGATATCAGAGTGTTTAAAATTGTAATAGAAAAATCTTTATTACAGCTTATACATCAAAATCCAATCAAGCATAATCTCACTCCCCATGGCTTGATTAAGTTATCCATCATCTTAATGTATAAGAGGGATTTAATAGATAAACTTATACAATATATTATTTGTACCAAATAATTGATAATGTCATAACGTATTATATTAATTTATCCTATCAAGTTTAATACAACATGTTAAATAGGTCCTTAATGTATAAGTTCCTATAAAACCCTTTTCATTACAATTCTAAACACCTTGATATCTCAAACCTTTGCGTATTAAGCCTTATACTATCAAGGTCTGTTTGGTACGCAAGACAGGATCATGTCTGATTGTATTAGGGCTGACAGTATAAAGTCTGATAGTATAAAGCTTGATAAAATTTTAATATTATTTAATGTTTGGCGCGACATTGTATAAAATATTGTATTGTATAAAATAATATTATCATGTGTTTGCTAATGCACTGTATAATAGTGGATATAATAAAAAAATAACACTTTTGACAAAAATACCCTTTAATAAAAAATATAATATATTCATCCAAATTTATCATGTTATACTAATTTTTGGATAAATAAAAGTTAAGAAACAAAGTCAGCATCACAATATGCAACTGGTGACCCAAACAAAGCCCTTGAGGCAAAACTGGTCCTTACATCAAAAGAGGTAGAGAAGAAGGCAGAAGACTTAAAGGCAAGTGCAAAGTGCAATCCAGAGCTAAAGTTTTGGTTTTTCCTCCATAGATCTAGAAGTATCACTATTCCCGCCATTATTGAAACTTCCAATGCAAATCAACAAGTCACAAAACAAGGTATCTCATACAATAAACCATTACTTGGTCGGTTCAAGTGGCAATTGCGGTGGAGAGATTGAGGTGGCGGCGGACGATGCTCGAGTGGTGGTCGCAAACCTCGAGGTTCATTGCGCCTCTGTTAGTTCGTCCATTCGCAGTGCTCGAGTCTTTCACTTCGTCAGCTTGCAGTTCGTCACGCTTTCGTCAATCTGTGCGTGAGGTGGTGGTTGTTATTTGATTGGCGGTGGCTGGTGCTTTGCCACAAAGGATTAGTGTTCGAGTGATATGGTTGTACAGAGAATATTTTTATATAAGCTTATCTATCAAAATTTAATCAGGCATAATCTCATCCTCAATGTCTGATTAAGTTATACATTATTTTATTACATAAGAGAGATATGTTGAATAAACTTATACAATATTGTAATCACACTAAACAACTGATAAAGTCATAATATATTATAAAAACTTATTCTATCAAATCTTATACATCGTGTCAAACATGTCCTTATATTAGTTTTGGCTAAAGACACTTGACTATCATTGTGTTCGCTGAATTTCATAACTCATTCAATTTTATAATATTTTTTCTCACATCCATTCTTTATACCTTTATTATGCAGAACTTGATCATTTTTGAAGTAAGACAGATAGTGTTATAATATATTAAATTATATGTTAAACTAAAGTTTTATTCCTTATAGTTTATATTTATTTTTAATTCAATTTTTATAAAAAAAAAATTTAAATCAGTCTTCACACTTATAAAAAATTTAAAATAATTCATGTCATTAACTCATGTTATAACATCATTATAATACTATCAATTAGCTAATAAAATAAGTACTTCTTTATTTAATATGGTCTCCATTAGATGTTTTTCTCTTTCTTTATCCACTAGAGACTCATTTATATGTTTTTTTCTTTCTTTCTTTATTCAATAAATATTCCTTTAGATGTTTATGTTATCTGTAAAACGTTAAATAATATATTTTTTTTATTTTATTAGGTGCTTACTTTTTTTTGAGTAAGTGCTCTTTTATCTAATAAGTGCTCTTTTTTTCTCATTAAGATGTTTAGTAAGAATTATATTAACAGTGTTAAAATGAAGTTAATGGTAATGATTATTTTAAAAGCTTTTTAAAATGTGATGACTGATTTAAAAAAAAAAATTTATAAGAACTGAATTAAAATGAATGTAAATTATAAAGATCAAAATTTTAATTTAACCTAAATTATATTTAGTCTCCATCTTAGAATATATTTACAATATATTATAAAATTAATTAATTATTTAATTGAAGAAATAATCCGAACATGTTATTAATATAAATAAGATTATTAAATTAATTTTTCATATTATATCATTACACATCATATCAATATATCTATTCTCATATTATTTAGAGTCTTGTGTATCTCCTTTCCTCCTTCTCTACCCAAGTCCCATAATCCCAATTAATAAGTATCTTCTATGGACACGACTTGAGGACATGAATATCAAGATTTACAGTTATAAGATTCAATTCATTCATCTTACATAATAGTCTAACATATTTGAAGTATGTAATTAAATAATTGCTGATGAAATTACAACTGCTTATGTGTTTTTAAATTATTTAAAAGTACTTTCAAGTATGTTTGGAAAAGTTCTATACAGAATTTTATGTGATTATGTTTAAATAATATTAGTTTTGCAATAAATCGTCCTGAGCTTAACGTGTGGTACTCAGCTTTATCAGAAATTTTGATCGCCAAACTAAAAGCCAATGCAGACAAGGACAGGCATGTGATTTGTGAGTTGTCCTCATCTTAGCGAGAGATATTTTGATCGCGAAACAGTTAGGCTTGCATTTTGTAGAGTTATGTGTCCTTGGAGTTCCAATCTCGTCAAGTTTCTGTCATGTGTTCGGTCCCTTTCTTAGGTCTTCCGTCCCATGAGACAATTTACACACAACATATTAAAATTAAACTCTACTTAAAAAATTACATTTTAAAAATTCCTAACACTTTCTAAAGTGGGTGATATTAGTCTCACATAAAATATTATTACGTAGCTGATGTGACTCTCCTTACTATCACTCATTTCTATTTTTCTTTCTCTCATTTTCCAAGTGAGATAGGTAATGTTGAAATATATTAAATTATATTTACTCTCTAGCTTATAATATCTTTAAAATATATTGTAAAATTAATTAGTCATTTAATTAAGAAAAAATCTCAACATGTTATTAGTATAAAAAAGGCAATTGGGTTAATTTTTCATATTATATCATTACACATCATATCAATATATCTAATCTCATATTATTAAAAAAAATTATAAAAAGATAAAACATTACTCTTATGAAAATTACTTGTAATTTTCTTTGATAATAATATGATTGAGAAGATTTTCTTATCGCTGAGTATATATTTGTCTTCATGTCGTTTTCTTGTGAATAGTTCCTGTCTGTCTGAATAATTAGTGCATGGAAATATGGGTGAAGACAGAAGAATACTCATAACTATCACGTCTCTTTTTTTTTGGGTACAACTATCACGTCTTTTTAAACTTAATAACTAGGGATGGTGGGTGCGGGAGTACCTCCCCGCTTCCCAATCCCATCCTCGTCTTTGGTTTCATTCTTTGTTATGGGAGAATTTTTTTTTTATTTTCGTTCTTTTGATCTTCGCAGATATTTGCGGGAATTTTTTATTATATTTAAAATAAAAATTAAAAAAATAAAAAATAAATAAAATAAATTATTTTAATAATTTTAATTTTAAATAAATATAAAATTTATTTAAAAATAAAATTACTAAATTATATATTTATTTATATAATATATATATAAAAAAATAATTTAATAATTTTTTCAGAGATGAAAACTCTGCGGAGCGAAGAGTATGGTCCTCTTCCCCGTCTCTGAATATACTATAGGGAAATTTTTCTCTCCGTCTCTATCTTCACAGAGAGAAAAATTCAATATTCGAGATTCCATTCAAAACAGTCCTTGCAAGATTCTTAAAATGTGCGGAGAATTGTCATCCGTATTAATAACTAAGGATGAGTTCCAACTTTGAATTGATATACCGTTAACACTTAATAGCCTTGAAACTTACTCCCCCACATGAATTGTCCTCTTGCCACTTTTTCGCCTACTTATTTAATTTGATAATGCACCTTGCCAATGGCATTTAGACACTGGAGTCCTAGGCACGTGAAAATAATCTAAATTTATTCTGTATGATAAGATTTAGAAGATTTATATAAATGTTATAAAAAAAAATCTAAATCATTAAATTTATATATATATTGAATAGATTGAGTTTATTTAAGATTAATTATTTTAAGTCTACACGAATAACTCAAGTAAAAAAGAACAATTTCAATATTCTAAAAAATATTAATTTCAAACTTATAGAGTGTAAGAGAATATAATACGAATAAGAATTTTATTTAAAATACTTGTTAAGAATTTAAATATTTTTTATAAAAAATAAAGTATTTAATGTATTAAAACTTAAAAAATACTTTTAATAAAAAAATTATTTTAAATTATCCTTACCAAAACTTAACTCTAAGAATAAAAGAAATTTAATTATAGCATACTTTTGTGCGAAACTATGTGACTGTCCTATGTGACATCTAGGGGTCTTTACATACGATTTAAATTTATTAAAAAAAGTATTATACTTTTATTTAAAAAGTATATTATTATTTATATTTTTTAAGAGATGTAATTGAATAAAAATAATAAAAAAAATATGTATAATAAATAATATTAAATAAAATATATATATATATTATTTAATGTAAAAATATAAGAATTTAATTTATTATTTATGCACAGTTATATGAATAACGGAAGGTGCCTTATCTTGATGTACGCTAACGTTAGTACGTACTTAATTGGAAATAGTTCGGATATTTTGATATGCGGTAGTGTTTGAATTAAAAGAATTATTGGATTTTAAATAGAAAATGATTTTTTTTAGGAGTGTAAATATTATTTATATTATTTTTAATAGATATAATTGAATGAGAGAAAGTGATAAAAAAATATATAATAAATAATATTAAATAAAATATAAAAAATATATATTATTTAATATAAAGATATAAGGGTTGATTAGAATCCGTAATGGTTCAGAATATCATAGTGTTTAAAATTGTAATAGAAAGATCTTTATTACGAACATTTATACATTCAAAATCCAATCAAGCGATAATCTCACCCCCAGAGACTTGATTAAATTATTTATCATTTTAATGTATAAGAAAGATTTAATAGATAAATTTATACAATACATTATTTGCACCAAACAATTGATAATGTCATAATGTATTATATTAATTTATTCTATCAAGTTTAATACAATATGTCAAATAGGTCCTTAATGTATAAGTTCCTATAAAACCTTTTTCATTACAATTCTAAACACTTTGATATTCTCAACTCTTACGTATTAGGTCTTATACTATCAAGGTTTGTTTGGTAAGCAGAATAGGATAATGTCTTATTATATTAGGTCTGATAATATAAGATCTGATAGTATAAATCTTGATAAAATTTTAATATAATTCAGTGTTTGGCGCAACATTGTATAAGATATTGTGTTGTATAAAATAATATTATCGTGTGTTTCTTTAACATTTGTATATACTTAGATATGATAAAAAAAAATAACACTTCTGATAAAAATACCCTTTAATAAAAAAAATATAATATATTTATCCAAATTTATCATGTTATACTAATTTTTGGATAAATAAAAGTTAATAAACAAAGTCAGTATCACAATATGCAACTGGTGACCCAAACAAAGCCCTTGAGGCAAAACTGGTCCTTGCATCAAAAGAGGTAGAGAAGAAGGCAAAAGACTTAAAGCCAAGTGCAGAGTGCAATCCAGAGCTAAAGTTTTGGTTTTTCCTCCATAGATTTAGAAGTATTGCTATTCCCGCCATTGTTGAAACTTCCAATGCAAATGAGCAAGTCACAAAACAAGGTATCTCATACAATAAACCATTACCTGGTCTGTTCAAGTGGCGATTGCAATGGAGAGATTGAGGTGGCGGCGAACAATGCCCAAGTGGTGATTGCAAACCTCGACGTTTATCGCGCCTCTGTTAGTTTGTCCACTCGCAGTGCTCGAGTATTTCACTTCTTCAGCTCGCAGTTCGTCACGCCTTCGTCAATCTGTGCGTGAAGTGGTGGTTGTTATCGGATTGGCAGTGGCTGGTGCTTTGCCACGAAAGATTGGTGTTCGAGTAATATGATTATAAAGGGAATATTTTTATATAAGCTTATCCATCAAAACTTAATCAGACATAATTTCATCTCTAATGTCTGATTAAGTTATACATTATTTTAATACATAAGGGAGATATATTTGATAAACTTATACAATACTATGATTGCACCAAACAACTGATAAAGTTATAATATATTGTAAAAACTTATTCTATCAAATCTTATACATCATGTCAAATATGTCCTTATATTAGTTTTGACTAAAGACACTTGAGTATCATTGTGTTTACTGAATTTCATAACTCATTCAATTTTATAATATATTTTTTTTCTCACATCCATTCTTCAAACCTTTATTATGGAGAACTTGATCATTTTTGAAGTAAGACAATTAGTGTTTTAATATATTAAATTATATGTTAAACTAAAGTTTTATTCCTTATAGTTTATATTTATTTTTAATTCAGTTTTTATAAAAAAATAAATTCATTAGATGCTTCTTAATGCTTTTTAGTCTCACATCCATTCTTCAATTTTAATGCTTTTTAATTCAGTTTTTAATTCAACTTTATTCCTCACACTTATAAAAAAATTTAAAATAGTTCTTATCATTAACTTCGTTATAACATCATTATAATCTTATCAGTTAATTAATAAAATAAGTACTTTCTTTATTTAATAAGGTCTCCATTAGATGCTTCTTCTCTTTCTTTATCCACTAGAGACTCCTTTATATGTTTTTTTTCTTTCTTTCTTTATTCAATAAATATTCCTTTAGATGCTTATGTTATCTGTAAAACGTTAAATAATGTATTTTTTTATTTTAGTAGGTGCTTACTTTTTTGAATAAGTACTCTTTTATCTAATAAGTGCTCTTTTTTTCTCATTAAGATGTTTAGTAAGAATTATATTAACAGTGTTAAAATAAAATTAACGGTAATGATTATTTTAAAAACTTTTATAAATATAATGATTGATTTGAAAAAAAAAATTATAAGAACTAAATTAAAATAAATTATAAGGATCAAAATTTTAATTTAACCTAAATTATATTTAGTCTCCATCTTAAAATATCTTTACAATATATTATAAAATCAATTAATTATTTAATTGAAAAAATAATCCCGACATATTATTAATATAAACAAGACTATTAAATTAATTTTTCATATTATATCATTACACATCATATCAATATATCTATTCTCATATTATTTAGAGTCTTATTTATCTCCTTTCCTCTTTCTCTACCTAAATCCCATAATCCCAATTAATAAGTATCTTCTATGGACACGACTTGAGGACATGAATATCTAGATTTACAGTTATAAGATTCAATTCATTCATCTCACATAATAGTCTAACATATTTGAAGTATGTAATTAAATAATTGCTGATGAAATTACAACTGCTTATGTGTTTTTAAATTATTTTAAAAGTACTTTCAAGTATGTTTGGAAAAGTTCTATTCAGAATTTTATGTGATTATGTTTAAATAATATTAGTTTTGCAATAAATCGTCCTGAGCTTAACGTGTGGTACTCAGCTTTATCAGAAATTTTGATCGCCAAACTAAAAGCCAATGCAGACAAGGACAGGCATGTGATTTGTGAGTTGTCCTCATCTTAGCGAGAGATATTTTGATCGCGAAACAGTTAGGCTTGCATTTTGTAGAGTTATGTGTCCTTGGAGTTCCAATCTCGTCAAGTTTCTGTCATGTGTTCGGTCCCTTTCTTAGGTCTTCCGTCCCATGAGACAATTTACACACAACATATTAAAATTAAACTCTACTTAAAAAATTACATTTTAAAAATTCCTAACACTTTCTAAAGTGGGTGATATTAGTCTCACATAAAATATTATTACGTAGCTGATGTGACTCTCCTTACTATCACTCATTTCTATTTTTCTTTCTCTCATTTTCCAAGTGAGATAGGTAATGTTGAAATATATTAAATTATATTTACTCTCTAGCTTATAATATCTTTAAAATATATTGTAAAATTAATTAGTCATTTAACTAAGAAAAAATCTCAACATGTTATTAGTATAAAAAAGGCAATTGGGTTAATTTTTCATATTATATCATTACACATCATATCAATATATCTAATCTCATATTATTAAAAAAAATTATAAAATGATAAAACATTACTCTTATGAAAATTACTTGTAATTTTCTTTGATAATAATATGATTGAGAAGATTTTCTTATCGCTAAGTAGAGGTGGCAAAGCGGGTTCAAAAGTTGGGTTTGGCATCCACCATGGCTCGTAAATTTTTACGGGTTGGGTTCAAAATTCAATCATTTTTATTTTTAACCCGCATAATCCGTCCTGCATAACCGCGGAGTTAAGCGGAAGGCAGTGCGGGTTAGCTATTAAGCGAGTTGAGTTTTTTAAAAAAAGTGTTACAAATTAGTCTTATTATTTGTGTTTATGATATTTTTATGAGTATGATATTAAATTTATTTTATTTATTTTATTATTTTAAGCCTCTATAAATTATAATTTTTTATTTTTATGATTTTTTTATTTTTTATACATTTTATTTTATTTTTTAGGATCAGCTCACTTACTTTTTTTTTTTTTTTTTATGCTTGATCAAGCCCAAATTAATCGCTAACCCATTTCTAAAAGCGGGATGAGTTATTTCTTCCCATTTTTAAAATGGTATTAATTGCGTCGCATTTTTACGGGTTAAATGCGGGGCAGGACGGGGTGAGACGGGTTGGCCCATTTTGCTGAGTATATATTCGTCTTCATGTCGTTTTCTTGAGAATAGTTCCTGTCTGTATGAATAATTAGTGCATGGAAATATGGGTGAAGACGGAAGAATACTCATAACTATCAAGTCTCTTTTTTTTTGGGTACAACTATCACGTCTTTTTAAACTTAATAACTAAGGAAGAGTTCCAACTTTGAATTGATACACCGTTAACACTTAGTGTGTGTTTGGATTGCAGTTGGTAAACTTAAGTTTAGTTGAAAGTGTGTTTCTGGCTTAAGTTTAGTTGAAAGTGAGTTTGCGAAGAATTTATGTTTAACTTTTATTTCAAAAGTGAGTTTGAAAGATTGTTTTTTTTTTTGAACACAAAAGAAAAAAATTGTTCTTTGGTCAACTTACTTTTGGAAGGAAAAGTATGTTTAGTAACCGTAAAAAAAAAAAATAATCCAAACATCAAGGTTATAGAGATATCCAACTTTTAAAAATTGATAAAACACTTAATAGCCTTGAAACTTACTCCCCCACATGAATTGTCCTCTTGCTACTTTTTCGCCTACTTATTTCATTTGATAATGCACCTTGCCAATGGCATTTAGACACTGGAGTCCTAGGCACGTGAAAATAATCTAAATTTATTCTGTATGATAAAATTTAGAAGATTTATATAAATGTTATACAAAAAAAATCTAAATCATTAAATTTATATATATATTGAATAGATTGAGTTTATTTAAGATTAATTATTTTAAGTCTACACGAATAACTCAAGTAAAAAAGAACAATTTCAATATTCTAAAAAATATTAATTTCAAACTTATAGAGTGTGAGAATATAATTCGAATAAGAATTTTATTTAAAATACTTGTTAAGAATTTAAAATATTTTTTATAAAAAATAAAGTATTTAATGTATTAAAACTTAAAAAATACTTTTAATAAAAAATTATTTTAAATTATCCTTACCAAAACTTAACTCTAAGAATAAAAAAATTTAATTATAGCATACTTTTGTGCGAAACTATGTCACTGTCCTATGTGACATCTAGTGGAAGTCTTTACATACGATTCAAATTTATTAAGAAAAAGAAAATATTATACTTTTATTTAAAAAGTATATTATTATTTATATTTTTTTAAGAAGTGTGATTGAATAAAAATAAAAATAATAAAAATATGTATAATAAATAATATTAAATAAAATATAAAAAATATATATTATTTAATATAAAAATATAAAATTTAATTTATTATTTATGTACAGTTAAATGAATAACGGAAGGTGCCTTATCTTGATGTACGCTAACGTTAGTACGTACTTAATTGGAAATAGTTCGGATATTTTGATATGCGGTAGTGTTTGAATTAAAAGAATTATTGGATTTTAAATAGAAAATAATTATTTTATTTTTTAGGAGTGTAAATATTATTTATATTATTTTTAAGAGATATAATTAAATGAGAGAAAGTGATAAAAAATATATAATAAATAATATTAAATAAAATATAAAAAATATATATTATTTAATATAAAAATATAAGAGTTGATTAGAATCCGTAATGGTTGAGAATATCAGAGTGTTTAAAATTGTAATAGAAAGATTTTTATTATAGCTTATACATCAAAATCCAATCAAGCATAATCTCACCCTCCAAGACTTGATTAAGTTATTTATCATTTTAATGTATAAGAAAGATTTAATAGATAAATTTATACAATATATTATTTGCACCAAATAATTGATAATGTCATAATGTATTATATTAATTTATTCTATCAGGTTTAATACAATATGTCAAATAGGTCCTTAATGTATAAATTCCTATAAAACCTTTTTCATTACAATTCTAAACACTTTGATATTCCCAACCCTTACGTATTAGGTCTTATACTATTAAGGTTTGTTTGGTAAGCAGAATAGGATAATGTCTTATTATATTAGGTCTGATAGTATAAGATCTGATAGTATAAATCTCGATAAAATTTTAATATAATTCAGTGTTTGGTGCAACATTGTATAAGATATTGTGTTGTATAAGATAATATTATCATGTTTTTGCTAATGCACTGTATAATACTGGATATGATAAAAAAAATACTTTTGACAAAAATACCCTTTAATAAAAAATATAATATATTCATCCAAATTTATCATGTTATACTAATTTTTGGATAAATAAAAGTTAGTAAACAAAGTCAGTATCACAATATGCAACTGGTGACCCAAACAAAGCCCTTGAGGCAAAACTGGTCCTTGCATCAAAAGAGGCAGAGGAGAAGGCAGAAGACTTAAAGGCAAGTGCAGAGTGCAATCCCTTGGTGCGTGAATGTGAGGTTTGCGTAAAACTCGTGAACTAGGGGAACTAGGGCCCCACTAGGGTGTTTAACGAACTCCCCCTGTGGTGTCCCGGGGTTGATGAGGGCGGGGAGTGGACACCGGTGCATGAGAGACACGTACAAGGAGCGGCTCTGGCGTGCTTGGCGAAGAGAGTCGTGAATGGCCCGAATACGCACCGGAATGAGAGGGATTCGAGAGGCGTGCGGGTATGAGGCTGCATAGTTGAGGATGGGCAAGGAATTGATTAAGCGTAGCAATATCAACAGTTCTGGCAACTTTTTCGGGGCACGACAAGGCTCCGTTGTTAAGCGTGCTTGACTTGGAAGCGGTGTGGGATGGGTGACCTCCAGGAAATTTCCCAGGATGTGTGTGAGTGTGACAAAGACGCCGAAAAAGGCCGTGTTGGTTTGTGGAGACACTCGTCAATCCTGCGGAGCGATCCGGGAATGTTACGGATGGTATCGAGAGACGGGGACCTCTCCCGACGGTGTGATTCGAGGACGAACCAGGGCGGGTTGGTGGGCATGTGGTGTCCGGGGTTGATGAGGGCGGGAGTGGATGCGGTGCATGAGAGAGCACGTACTGAGGAGCGGCTCTGGCATGCTTCTGCAGGCGAAGGGTCCGTGAATGAACCGAATATGCACCGAAATGAGAGGGATTTAGAGGCGTGCGGGTATGGGATTTGCATAGTTGAGGATGACTTAAAGGAATTGATTAGGCGAAGCAATATCAACAAGTTGCTGAACTTCTTTTCGGGAGCACAGAACATAAGAACTCCATTGTTAAGCGTGCTTGACTTGGAGCGGTGTGGGATGGGTGACCTCGGGAAGTTTCAGGATGTGTGTGAGTGAGACAAAGACTATTTGCGAAAAGACCGTGTTGGTTTGTGGAGGCAGACACTCGTCAATCCTGTGAGCGATCCGGGGATGTTACACCCCCCACTGGTAGTGCCGATTGGTAGCCTCTATGTCAGGCTGTATGGATTCCTTGAAAGTGAAGCCCGTCTCAACTATGACATTCTTCGAGACCAAAGTCTCAAAGCGCTTATATGCCTAAGCATATATAAATCTGGATCTGTCATACTCTTGGGGAGGAGATGGCTCCTTGCGCTGTCCACTACTCTCACCTCGGACCCTTTTTGGTGCCATGTTGATAGTATATAGACCTGAAAAAGACATGAAAGAGTCAGAATTGACAATAAAATTAGATAATGAAAATAGTCAAAGTCTGGAAAAAAAATATGGGTACAATGCCATGGCGTGCACGAACGTACAGAATGCAAAATTAGCCCAAACAATCCCACAACCTATAATGCAACACGATAACCACCAAAGCAAACATAAACTAAAGAAAATACCTTTTGACTAAGATAAAAACTAACCAAAAAGGACCTAAAACTAAACAATCACTAAAACAGAAGCAAAATATGAAAATAAAAAAGAGGAAATGCAAGAAAATCACAAACTTATAGATGGATAGTGAAATGATATGCACTGGGATGCACAAAAACAGAGATGGAAGAGTGTGGGGGGAGAGAGAATGAGGGGAAAATTTAGGGAGCAAATGCAGAGAATGGGAAGGTGAAGGGTTTGCACTGCAGCACAAACCCTGCTACTTATTTAAGCAAAATACGCTTAGAACGTCGCAACATGAACTAACCAACGTCGCGGCGCATGTCTGCGAACAAACTTTTCATTTTTTAATTTTATATATATATATATATATATATATATATATATATATTATATATATATATATATATATATATATATATATATTAAATAGAAAAATAGACGTCGCAGCGTTAACAAACTCACGCCGCGGTGCTGTGCTATATGTCTCCAAACCCTAATAGGGATAGAGACTAGAACGTTGCGGCGCAATAAAGTGAGCGCTGTGGCGTGAGAGGTCTGTCTGCAAAATTCTGCAGCAAACATTACACAACACCCAAAAATACCTAAATGAGACCTCAACCACTTATAAAAACTATCTAGTAGATTTAATACATGCATGCAACAACAAAATAACATGAATTATCAAAATAAAATACACTACATGCTAGACTTTAAAACTTAAGAAATTAACACAGAAAGGTGGATACATCAAAAAATGTGCCCATTTTTTTTTCTATATAGTCCACACAGGACTTTTTCTGCTTCTTCAACTTGGGAGAGCATGTTTGAGAGAGACCT
Source organism: Ormosia emarginata (assembly GCA_029884605.1). Taxonomy (NCBI): domain Eukaryota; kingdom Viridiplantae; phylum Streptophyta; class Magnoliopsida; order Fabales; family Fabaceae; genus Ormosia; species Ormosia emarginata. The sequence continues at coordinate 8,217,862 of JAQQTP010000068.1, forward strand.
CTCTATCATCACTTGAAGACGTTTCCGAGGACCTATTATTCATTGCATTGGCCAGCTGCCCCGCTTGAATTTCAAGAGCCTTGATTGAAGATGTTTGGCTCTGAAGAAGAGAATCATTTTTAGCCAAGAGCATCGATTTTAGTCATGTACGAATCAGTTTTCACCATAAATTGCATGAACATGTCTTTCACTGTTGGCTTCCTTTCTTGCATAGGTAGCCTTGATTGTGATTAGAAACCAAGAGGATACGGTGGTCTCTCATTGCCAGTAGATGAAGATGCTGGCTCTTGGCTATCACTCCATAAAAAATTAGGGTGGTTTCTCAACCCAAGATTATATTTCTATGAGTAGGGGTTGTTTTGAGGTAGCTAATAATTTCTTGCATATTGAACACTCTCCAAAGTAGATGGACAACTATCGTTAGCATGATTATTCCCACACCGGTCACACAACACGAAGGGGCTTTGATTAGGACCTGTACCCAAATTGTCACTTGTTTGCTAATGATGTCACATGAGCCGACAAAGATGTAATTGCATTAACGTCATGAATTACAGCCACCTTCCTTTGAGTGTTTCTTGTTGAAGGCCATTGGTAGCTATTGGCAGCTAGTTCTTCCAACAGTTGGTATGTTTAAAGATTTACTTAATAATGAACCACTTGCAGCCGTATCCAAAATTGGACGATGGTGAGGTACTAGTCCTTTGTGAACAAAGTAAATTTGGTGCCAAGGGGGAATTTCATGGTGAGGGCACCATCTCAAAAGATCCTTGTACCTCTCTCAGGCTTCATACAAGGATTCAGATTCTGACTGGGTGACTGAAGTGATGTCATTCACAAACGTAGCAGTCTTGGCCGGAGGAAAATATTTATTGAGGAATTTTTCACACATATCCGCCCATGTAGTTATAGATCATACAGGTAGAGATTGCAACTAACTCTTGGCTCGATCTCTAAAAGAGAAGGGAAAGAGCCTAACGCAAATGACATCTTATGAGACTTCATTGTGCCTGAAGGTGTCACAGATCTCCAGAAAGTTTGACAAATGTGCATTAAGATCTTCATTCAGTAAACCGCCAAATTGTACAGATGTCTGAATTATTTGGATAATGGCCAGTTTAATCTCAAAATTATTTGCGCGAATGGGAGGCCGTCTGATACTTGATTGGAAATTTTCCACTTGAGGATTAGCAAACTCCCTCAGAGACCTCGTATGATGATTGTTTTCGCCATTGATGGTACCTTATTCACAAAAGAATGAAATATTAAATCAAAATGTAATTAAAGAAAAGACTTGAATTAGAACTAATAAAGCTTGATACCAATATTAACAATACATAAATTAGTAGTATTCCCCGGCAACGGTGCTAAAAATTTGTTGATGGTTTAACCAACCTTTAATTGGTGAGCAACTCCTTTTGCTAACCGCAAATGCATGGATCACTCAAGTAATAAAAATGATGAGTAGAGATCGTTCCCACGAGGAATATGGTTACTTTCTAATGTTAAATATTGACCTACAACTTAACTAATTCTATTTAAGCAAATGTAATTTCGAAAAAGGGTTTGAGTAATTAAACTATAAAGCATAAATAAAAGATAAAGATATGGTTGAGAGAATAAGGAATCCTTTTTCACCCCTTACTTCAATTGATAACATGCAATCCATTCAAACAATACAAACAATTAGATTAGGATAGCCTGAGAAACTAACATAGTTAAAAGCTTATGTCTAAGTTGATTAACCTTATGTCATTTACCTAGTTCACTCTGCACCCATGAGAACCAGAGCAAACAACAAGCATTAAGATCGATTCTTAACTATGACTATGCATGGCTAAGAGGTATATGTCTATCCTATTAGCGAATTAATCTACCCTACCATTGGAGTGAAATCAAGCATGCATTCACCATATTTATGATCTAAAACCTAAAGTCATATGTCTAGGCTCATTAGATTTCATCAAATCACCTAAATACTGATCAGACAAGTAAAAGCATTAAGCACATTATGATAAAACAAAACCCAAATCATTCATATAAGCTCAAAAGAGTACAAATCAATTAATATTCATAGGGGGATCTAAAGAATACCTTATACACAACTTAATTACTTATTGAATACGAAAATGTATTACAAAAATTCATATTCAAGATAAAAGGGAAGAGAGAAATAAGAAAGAACAGAAGATGAAGCCCAACAAGGTGAGCCTTGAAGCTTAAATCTTCCTCCAAGATGAAGAGAACCTCTAATCTAGGCTCCTTCAACTCTCTTTCAGCCTATAAATGAAGGTCTAGCTATTGGGTTCTCCAAGAAAAAAGAGAAAACTCAGAGAGTCAGAGAGAGAGAGAGAGAGAGCATGAAATCAACTTCCAAAGTATTTATAGGCCCACAGATTTTGCTCTTCACGCTGCGGAGTGCAAAAATTAGGGCACCAACGCCGCAACATTCACTTTCTTGTGCCGCAACGTGAAAGCCTCGGGTTGATAGGGTGCACAGGCAGAGAGCAGGGCATCGTAGCATAAGTATTCCAGCGCCGCAGCATGATGTACTGGAGCAGGACGCTGTTCACTTTGCTTGCTTCAAGTTAGTTTTTTTGGGGTTAACCTACAGTTGAGAAATCACCCTAGTCAAATACAAATATAATCAAGCTCAATCAAATCAAAGATTAGGAATAATTTTAGCAAGATTAGAGAGGAAGACCTCAACATGGATTTCACATAAAAATGGGGTTAAAGTCTTCTAACAATGCATAACAACAAGGACAAAGTCATCAATAATACATAGTGATAAGGCACAAATAACTACATTCTATGGAGTTATCAACCTCCAGAAAGCAGGGATAACCAAGCTCTAAAATAAGTTGAAGGTTACTGAGACCTAAGTAACGAATTTAAAGGAATAGGTTGTACAATTTGAGACCAACATGACTACTTTAAGGGTCCAGATCGGGTTCGTGAAGCAGTGTGAAACCAAGCTCAATGTCAAGGTCATGGAGCTCGAGAATGAATGGGTGGCCTCCGTGGATAGTTTATTTGCAAATGCTTTGGCCTAACTCCTGGATCTTGGAGGGTGGTTAAGGATAGCTACATCGTTGATGTTACCATTAACGCTCCCCCGTGACCTAGGTTGCGGCGACAAACACTGGTATGAACGAGGAGAATAGTGGCGAGGATGAAGAGTATGGCCAAAAGGAGGATGCCGAGGTCAAGGAGCCTAACTCGGACCCTTGATCATTTTTTGTTGCTACTCTCTTTTCATGCCCCTTGCATGGGGTTTTTATTGTTTGTGTGGACAAGTCCCAATTTTGGGCATTTTATTTTATGGACAAGTCTTGGTTGTTGAGCACCTTTTAATTTCCATAACCTCACTTTTTCTGCATCCTCTTATGTTTTTTGAATGTTGTCTTCATTTTACTTTTGTCTGCTTTGGGTCCAATACCCGAAATTGCACACAAATTTTATAATAGACTTAGGAAAGTTTTCATATTCTTTTGCCTTTGCCCACTTTGGGTCTAATGCCTGAAATCATATGTGATTTTTTTAAAAGGACTTAGTTTAATTTACACATGTGTTGTTAAGTTTATAGTAATCTCGGATCCCCAGGGATGAATCACAAGGAGTGTGCGATCTCTAACCTCAAATGATAGATGTTTGAGCATGACATATTTATTATGTGTAAGACTTTTTTTGACACTTAAAGAATTTTCTAAGTGTTCGTAGGGGCTTTTCTTACGTGGAAAAGTGGTGGGAAGACCTCGAAAGGGGAACCTATATAATGGATCCCAGCAATTATTGTTGCCGAACTTTGGGTTCTCATTAGATGCGCTTAACCTTGTCAAATTCTTTTTAAACTTATGGGTTAAAGTTAGGCTCATTGGGGCGTGGGTGAGAACCCGTATGCTCACTACAAGACCATGGATAATGGTCATATGGGCTGCCTATTTTAACCTTAATTGTAATTGGAATAGCTGATCCTTGCTTAAACTTGTATGCCTCGAACCTCGTCAAGGTACTTTGACCTTGTAGGTTGTGTTAAGCATAATTAAATAAAGCAAGTAGTTATCTGAATAATTCGAGATCATTTTATTAATGTCAGAATCCATCATTTATATGGTTCTTGAAATGATAATAAAAAAGTGGAAAACTTTAAATGACTAGCAAGTGTTTGTCTTAGATGTGATCCGGTATAGGTCTTCCCAATTTGGTGCTAACTTTCCTTAGGACGCATTCTTGCCACTGATATCTGCTTTGCGCAGAACAAGGTCGTCGGGCACAAACCTCTGTGGAATCACCTTGGTGTTGCACCGGATTGCCATTCTTTGTTTGACGGTGGGTTCACAAATGTGAGTAATGTGGCACTGTTCTTCCAGCAAGTCTAGGTTCTGGTAGATAAGCTCCGAGTTGGTATCTTCAAAAAAGTGTTGTCTCCCCCAACTTGGGTTATCCCGTTTTAACCAAAATCATTGCTTCACAGCCATAGGTTAATTTGAAAGAAGCTTTCTCGATTGCGGAGTGTGGCATAACGTGGTATGCCCAAAGGATGTGATCAAATTACTTTGCCCATTTTCCTTTTGCTTCATCCAACCTTTTTTTTAGGCTATGAAGAATAACCCGGTTCGCAGCTTCAACTTGACCATTCTTCTTTGCATTCTCCACCGAGGTGAAGTTTTGTTTGATTTGGAGTCCGAAGAGCAGATCCTGGAACTTTTGGCCAATGAACTAGGTGTCGTTGTCCTGCTATGGATTCTAGGACCCCGAATCTACTGATGATGTTCATGCAGGTGAATTTTTAGATACGAGCCAAGGTGATAGTGGAAAATGACTCTGCTTTTATCCGCTTAGTGAAGTAGTCCATAGTTCCCACTAAGTATTTCACTTGCCTAGGTGCTTGGGGAAAAAGACCCATGATGTCCATTCCTAATTGATAGAAAGGTTAGGTTGTGAACATCATTGATAGTTCTTATCGAGTAGTAGATTAAATGTCCAAGAACTGCTAACATTTACCACATTTCTGGATGTGTTCCATTGAATCAGCCTCCATACTCAGCCAATAGTTTCCTGCCTGTAACGCTTTTTGGGCTAGAGCTTTTCCTCCAAGGTGATGTCCACAACTCTTTTCATGAATCTCGGTCAAAATATATTTTGTTTCTTTTGGACCAAGGCACTTAAGGAGGGGGGATGACAAGCCACGGTGGTATAGCTGATTATTATACAATGTAGATTATACCACAATCCATACTAACTTTTGGGCTTCTTTTCAGTCTTTAGGCAAGGTCCTATCTCAGAGATATGCAGCAATATGAGTCATCCAAGTTTCTTGTTCTTTAAGCAAGAGGACTTCGGAGCCCGTAATGCTTAGTGCAAGCAGAGTTTCCTAGATACAGATCTTTTACTATTAGGACTCTTAGTGTTGAAAAGCTTCGAAAGGATGTCAGCCTTGGAATTTTGCTCTTTGGGGATGTGCTCAACTTTAGCACTTGTCAAATTCTCTGAGAGCTTCTTCACTCTGGCCAAGTATTTTTGTAGGAGGAGCTCCTTAACCTCATATTCACCTCAGATATGGGAGGTCGCTAATTGTGAGTCATTGCATAGTATTATGTCAGAGGCACTTATTTCCTTGGCCATAGTTATTCCATCAATACAAGCTTCGTGCTCCACCTGGTTGGTTGAGGTTGGGAACTCGAGCCTCAAGGAGTGCTCAAGGGTAAATCAGATAACCATCCACGTAAATGGTCCAGGAATTTTCTTTGGGATGGCAAGTATCTAATGTGAGCTCTACTAGAAAGTCGGATAGCACTTGAGCCTATACTGCTTGTCATGGTTCATAGGTTATTCTGAACTCAGAAAGCTCCATAGACTAAGCAATCATTCTCCTAGCGAGGTCTGACTTATGTAACAACTGACGGATTGGCTAGTCAATCCTTACCATGACAGAGTGACATTGAAAGTATTGTCATAGTCTCATAGCAGTAGTCAAGAGTGCCAGTGCCAGCTTTTCAATCTTCTGATACCTGAGTTTAAGGCTCTACAACACCTCGCTCATAAAATAGACCACTCTTTGGCCTTAGAGGGTTTCTCTTATCAAAACTGAGTTGATAGTCTTGTTATTAATAGAAAGGTAAGCATTTATGGTCTCACTATGCTCATGCCTTGTCAAGATGGGGGTGAAGCCAATATGTTTTTCAAATCTTGGAATGCGGCCTCACACTTTGGAGTCCACTCAAAATATTTTCCCTTTTTGAGGAGTTTGAATAGGGGAAGATATTTGTGAATAGCCTTGGCCAGAAAATGAGTAAGGGTCGTTATCCATCTGGTGAGTTACTATATTTCCTTCACGAACTATAGGCTTCACATGCTATGCACTGCTTGGCATTTGTCTAAGTTTGTCTCAACGTCGCAGTTCGTAAACATGAATCCCAAGAATTTTCCAACTTACACCCCAAAAGCACATTTATCTAGGTTCAAACATATATTATGTTTTCAGAGTTAGTCAAACACCTCCTCAAGGTCCAATACATGGTTGTCGACCTCTAGAGTCTTGATGATCATGTCGTCAATATAGACTTCGAGCATCCTACTTATCTGTTCATAAAAAACTTTGTTCATCATCTGTTGGTAGGTTGCTTCAGCATTTTTCAATTTGAAAAGCATGACTCGATAGCAATAGCTTGCACTTTTGGTCATGAATGTCATTTTTTCTTCTTCATCTGGATGCATGAAGATTTGATTATATCAAGAGTAGGCATCTATGAAGGATATAAGTTGGAACCTGAATGAATTGTCAATCAATTTGTCAATGTTGGGAAACGGATAAAGGTCCTTAGGATAAGCGTTGTTCAGATTCGTGTAGTTAATAAACATACTTCACTTCTCGTTGGCCTTCTTTACCTGAACTACATTAGACAACCAAGAAGTATAGGAGATTTCTCTTATGTACCTGGCATCCAAGAATTCCTTGACTTGCTTCTATATTACCTCTTGCCTCTCTGGTTTAACTTTCCTCTTCTGCTGTGCAATTGGTTTGGCATCCTTCCTAATGAAAAGCCAATGAAAAATGAATTCGGAATCTAAACCAGGTATATCGGATGATGTTCAAGCAAAAAAGTCCTTGTTTTTCTCAAGGAACATAACTAGTTGAAACTTTTCTTCTAGATTCAATTGCTCTCCAATCTTGGTGACTTGGTCCAGCTTTACACCAAGTTGGAAGGGGTTCGAGTTCCCACTTTGGTTGAGGACGGGTATCTTGAATATCTTCCCACACACCTAACTCAGTCAAGAGGATATTAACGTAATTCGTAGTGACTGAGCTAGATTTGCCACATTGTTTCATTTTCTTAGGCCTTTTTGCTATCTTGAGACTTTCATTGCAACATTTTCGGGTCATGACCTTATCTCCTTTGATCATGACTATCTTATTATTCTGGTCAAGGCACTTCATAGTTAAGTGCAAAGTAGATATCACAGCTCCAAAGGCATTTAGAGAAGGATCTCCTAAGATCACATTGTAGGCAGAGGGGCAATCCATTACGAGGAACTTAACCTTAAGCATCTTAAAAAGGGGATCTTTACCCAAGGTCAAGTTCGTCTCCACATACACTACCAGGGTGATTTTATCTCCCGTAAATCCAATCAGCTTGCTAGTGTACAGGATGATGTCCTTTTTCAAAAGTCCCAACTTCTAGAATAAGTCCCAAAAATTATATCTATCAAACTCCCTTGATCAACAAATATCCGTTGGATTTTGGCATTGGTGATTATTTTGGATATCATCATAGGATTGTCTTGGTCTGGGATCGTGTTTTCATAATTTTCTTCAAAGAAGAAAATTGGCGAGGCCTTTCATGCTCTGCTCCCTAGTTTGGAGATTGGATGGGAGGCCACACTTAATACAGCTTGAACGGCCTTCTTCCTCGTATTGCTAGATTCACCACCACCCACGAAGCCACCTGATATCACGCTGATTGTATGGGTCACTTCAGTATGTCATTCTGAGCTGGAGGATCTCGAGGTTATCCCTTGTCTTGATTTTGGGTGTTACCCTGTGATGTGCATTCCCTTTTATTGTCATTCTTGGCTGGGGGCTGCCTTCTTTGGTATGGGGGAGTAGGAATATAGCTTTGTTTTCTTTAGTTTATGTTTCCCCTTTGATCTTCATTTTGAGACTAGCATACATAGCGACCCAAATGGCCATCTCGGATTAAAGATTAAATTGCATCTTGAAGGTTGACGTAGTCTTTCGTTGTATGCTTATATCCATCATGAAAGACATAGTGTTTTAACTTATCTTTCTGGGCATGCTTCTATAGTAGGGGAGGTTTATATATGTCTCTAAACTCTGTGTTCATCACTTCTTGATGGAGGCCTCCCTATCATCACTTGAAGAAGTCCTCGGGAGCCTATTATTTATTGCATTAGCTAGCTGCCCCACTTGTGTCTCAAGAGCCTAAATTGAAGATGTTTGGCTCTGAAGAAGAGAAACATTTTTGGCTAGATAAGCATCAGTTTTAGTCATGTACGAATCAGTTTTAGCTAGGAATTGCATGAGCATGTCTTCCAATGTTGGCTTCCTTTCTTGCATAGGCGCCCTTGCTTACGATAAGAAACCAGGAGGAAAATATGGTCCTTCATTGCTAGTAAATGAATATGTTGGCCATTGGTTGTCCCTCCATAAAAAATTGGGGTGGTTTCTCCACCCAGGATTGTATTGCTGTGAGTAGGGGTTGTTCTGATGTAGTTGATAGTTTTCCGCATATTGAACACTCTCTAAAGTGGATGGGCAACTATTGGTGACATGATTGTTCCCACATTGGGCACACAGCACGAAGGGGCTTTGATTAGGGTCGGTACGCAAACTGTCAAACTTGTTTGCTAATGATGCCACCTGAGCTGACAAACACGTAAGTGCATTAACTTCATGAGCTCTAGCTACCTTCCTTTGAATATTTCTTGCTGAAGGCCATTGGTAGCTGTTTGTGACCAATTCTTCCAACAGTTGGTAAGCTTCATCGAAAGATTTACTCAATAATGCACCGCCTACAACCACATCCATAATTAGACGATGATGAGGAAGTAGGCCTTTGTGGAAGGAGTAAATCTGGTGCCAAGGAGGAATTTCATGGTGTGGGCACCTTCTAAGCAGATCCTTGTACCTCTCTCAAGCTTCATACAAGGATTCAGATTCTTATTGGGTGAATGAAGTAATGTCATTCACCAACCTAGCAGTCTTGGCCGAAGAAAAGTATTTGTTGAGAAAGCTTCTACACATATCTGCCCATGTAGTTATAGATCCCACAAGTAGAGATTGCAACCAATTCTTGGCTCGATCCCTAAAAGAGAAAGGAAAGAGCCTGAGGTGAATGACATCTTCTGAGACTCCATTGTGCCTGAAGGTGTCGCAGATCTCCATAAAGTTTGACAAATGCGCATTGGGATCTTTGCTCGGTAAACCTCCAAATTGTACAGATGTCTGAATCATTTGAATAATGGATGGTTTGATCTTAAAATTATTTGCGCACATGGGAGGTCGTCTGATACTTGATTGAAGATTTTCCATTTGAGAATTAGTAAACTCCCTCAGAGGGCTCATATGATAATTATTTTTCTACCATTGATGATACCTTATTCACAAAAGAATGAAATATTAAATAAAAATGTAATAAAAGAAAAGACTTGAATTAGAACTAACAAAGCTTGTTGTCAATATTGGCAATACAGAAATTAGTTTTAGTCCCCAGTAACAACACGAAAAACTTGGTGATGTTAGAGCTACGCTAACCTTGTTGGTGGGTAACTCATTTTTCTAACTGCAAGTGCACGGGTCGCTCAAGTAATAAAATTGATGAGTAAAGATCGTTCCCACAAGGAATATGGTTACTTTTTAGAGCTAAATATTAACCTACAGCTTAACTAACTCTATTCAAGCAAACGTAAATTGGAAAGAGGTTGATTAATTAAACTACAAAGTATAAAGAAAAGATAAAGATATGATCGAGAAAATAGGAAAACCTTTTCCACCCCCCACTTCAATTAATAACATACAATCCTTTCAAGTAATACAAATGATTGAGTTAGGTTAGCCTGAGAAACTGACTTAGTTAATAGCACATGTTTAGGTCGATTAACCCTATGTTACTTACCTCGTTCACTATGCATCCATGAAAACCAAAGCAAACAGCAATCATTAAGATTGATTCTCAACTATGACTATACATGACTAAGAGGTATATGTTTATCCTATTAGCGAATCAATCTATCCCGCCAATGGAATGAAATCAGACATGCATATACCATACGTATGATCCAAAACCCAAAGTTCTATATCTAGACTCATTAGATTTCATCAAATCACCTAAGAGATGATCAAACAAATAGGAACATTAAGCATGATACGATATAACAAAACCCAAATCATTCATATAAGCTCGAAAGAGTACAAATCAATCAATATTCATATGGGGATCCAAAGAATACCCTAACACAACTTAGCTACTCATTGAATACGAGAATGTATTAAAAAAAATCATATTCAAGATAAAGGGAAGAGAGAAAGGAGAAAGAACAGAAGATGAAGCTCAATGGGGTGAGCCTTGAAGCTTGAATTTTCCTCTAAGATGAAGAGGACCTCCAATCTTGGCTCATTCAGCTCTCTTTCAACCTGAAAATGAAGATTTAGCCACTGGATTCTGTTAGAGAGAAAAGCTAAGAACAGTTCCAAAAGGAAAAAAGAGATAGAGCCTGAGAGAAAGAGAGCTGAAATATGCGTAGAAGGTATTTATAAGCCCATAGATTTCATGTTTTGTGCTGCAGCGTTATACAATACGCGCCACGGGGTGCAAAAATTAGGTCACCAGTGCTGCGATGTTCACTTCCATGCATCGCAGCGTTAAAGCCTCGGGTTATTAGGGTGTACAAGCAGAGAGCAGAACACCACGACGTGAACATACCAACACCGTGGTGTGATCCACTAGAGCTTGTCTTATAATTTCTCTTCTAATGCAGGGCCTTGACTTGTATAAAGTAGGATCCTTTGGGCTCATCCTGCAATTGAGAAATTAACCAGTCAAATACAAATGCAATCAAACTTAATCCAATCAAAGATTAGGAAGAATTTTAGCAAGGTTAGAGAGGAAGAAATCAACATGAATTTTACATGAAAATGAGGTTAAAGCCTTCAAACAATGCCTAACAACAAGGACAAAGCAATCAATAATGCATAAAAATAGGGCATAAATAATTACATTTAATGAAGTTATCAATAAGCAGACATAACAAAGAAAGGAAATTAAAGCAAAGATGATATAATATGTTATGAGTTTGCCTAACGATATTTGCATATAAACTTGCATTGAGTGATCTTTTTAGCATTTATTTATTTATGCTATTGTAATTTGGCTATGGTACTTGAATTAGTCTTATTTTATCATAATTGGCTGCCATGTGGATTTCTGTGGCTTTACACAGCTAAAATTCACCATGTGTTTTTATCAAAGATTTTTCTAATTGTTCATCTTCTACTAAGAATTTTAAATTCTCACTCTGTTCATAGTAAATTCATACTAGCATAGGACGCATCATGATTTTTATCAAGATTAACTATGCATGGATTCTGATTTCCGAGGGGAGGATATATTAGAGTTAATAAAGATATATGTGTTTTTACTCTTGAGTAAACATTATGACTAGTTTGTCTAATTGACTAAAGGCATCATCTTTTTGAAGGGCTTTAGGCTATATATTACGTAATATGACCTTGTGATATAGTTTAGTAATGCTTATTCTACCTCCAGTAATGATGTAAGTATACATGACTAATAATATGATCTTGACAAGACCTACTAGCTCTTGATGCAGTGAAATAGTAATTATTCTCCTGATCGTACTGCGTGTTGGCATAGTATTAGTTTTAGAAAAAAAAACAATTGATACCAATCTAATTCAAGTATTAGTTTTAAATCATTCACCAGGTAAGAAACTAAATTTTGTTATAAACTTATAAAAGGGATTACACTAACTTTCAACATTTCATGTGAAGGTTAACACCCTTCACCCTTTTTGTGGACAAAAAAGTCTCTTTTGGCTTTTGCTAATCAAGTTAAATGACTGTGTCTATTTTAGTAATTAAGAATAAATATTTAGCTTTCCTAATAAATGCTAACTCCATGAATTTTCTCTCTCCTAGTAATTACTAACCTTACAATTTTTTCTCACTACTAATAATCACAAATTTCATAATTGTTTCTCTTCTATTATTATCTCTTAGTTAAAAGCTGTTTTTGGTCCCTATACTTAACCTCTATTTTGGTTTTGGTCTCTATACTTAAAAAATTTGGGTTTAAGTTCCTACACTAGTACTCCATTATTGTGTTATCCCCTACTGTCATTTTCTTCACAAACAGTGTTAGTTTTTCCTATGTGGAAAACAAACTCTTGATGTGGAGGTTGTATGGCATTGGGCCACGTTGAGTTGGAAAAAATTTTGGCCACCTCAGCACCCCCCACTTCACTCCAAGAAACCCAACAAAAGGTTACACTTAACATCAAACCCACAACCTCTTTGTCTCCTTCATTCTTTCAAACATAAACTTGAGAGTACAAAGGCTATGAGAGTTGTGCGTTGGTGAGCGATGATGGGTATGATAAGAAACCATTTTCACAATAAAGGCAAGCAACAACAGACGAAGAAGAATGGGGAAGGACCGATTGAGCGACCCATGGAGGAACAAAGGGAGAACTCAATGCCTGGTAAGTTTCTAAAAAATACCCACATTGAGTTTTTTTAAGGTTTTATAACTTAAAAAATTTGATGTTAATAATTGGTCCAAGATTAAACCATGAAATACTAATAATATAGTGATTAGGTTTCCATTTTTAACTGATTTCGTGGTGGGTGTTGATGTTCTGTTAATAGGTAAAATGAGGTTACTGTGTTAATGGATACTTCTAAGAGTTACTTTATGAATCCATAGCAAGAATGTGTGTGCTTGTTTTTGTTATTTTGACATTGATGGTAGTATTGTAGGGATTAGATTTCTATTTTTAACATGATCATGTGGTTAACGTATTAATGCTCTATTAATAGGTTAAAATAGGTTATTTTGTGATTCGAGCTTGCTTTAGTTATTATGACACTAATTTTGTGTGATTTCCATTCTGACATTATGATTGAAATGTGGTGTGATGGTTGAAATGGGTTATTGTGTGTGATTTAGGTAATGTGGTGTGGGAGTTTCCATTTAGGACACTAATTTATGTGATTGGAGCTTAGTTTAGCTATTGTCTAATACCATGATTTTGTCCTTGCTATGTGCTCTCCCAAGTACCATGATTTTGTTTCCATTGGTGTTTAGCTTTAGGTCATCCATTAGTGGATTTGTGTCTAATACCATTGTTGTTTCTATTGTGTTTGATTTTTGTCAGCCAACTTGTTTGACAAGTTTACATGCTACATATTCCATAGGGGTAATTTTTTTCAGGGTCATAATGTAAAGTATGTTGGGGGTCGATTACACATTCTAAAGGATTGTGATCCTGATTGTGGTGTCTTTAAGAGATCATTATAGTCCTTAAAAGCCTAAGATATAAGGGGAGGGTGAAAATCTATTACTGCAAACATAGATTCTTGCTTTCAATTAGTTTTGTAAAAGTTACAACTGATAATAAAGCTATGGAGGTCGCTAGAATAGGGAAGAGTACAACAACGTGGAATATGGATGTGTTTGTGGAGGATGGATGTAATCCTGAAAAAGGTGTTCTGTTAACAGTTGTGGAAGAGAATGTTGTCCAAGATGCTAGGCCTCAAGATAAGGGAGATGATGAGGGAGAGGAAGAGGATGAAGATGAAGAGGAAGGGCAGGAGGAAGATGGGGAAAATGATAGTATGAAGGGTATTGATAACTACACAAAGTGTAATTATTTGTGCCCCATATCTGTGTTTTATTGATTGCTTAAGTCCTTGTATTCATGCATATTTGGAAGGTTTTATGCTTATATTTGTTATATCTAATTCTGATACCTTTCCAGTATGTATTTGAGCAATTTGTGCATATTTGATATGTGATTAAGTGAATTTATATGTGTTACTGATTTGGTATTTTCTCTATCATAGGAAGGGCTCCAAACAAGATGATATGTGGAGCAATTGAGCTAAAATTGGAAGAGAAAGCAAAATCAGCATATCAGCAGACAATGCCGCGGCGTGTACTGTTCAATGCCGCAGCGTTGAGATCCCCTGCATCCAAAGTCAGAGGCTACGAAATATAGAACGCCGCGGCGTGAACTGTTCAATGTCGCGGCGTCCCTGACCTAATTTAACACGTGTTGCGGCGTGGGCAAATCAATGCCGCGGCGTACCTCTGTTTTACTGAGTCTATAAATAGATTTTATTAGATTTTGTAAAGGGAGTTTGGAGAGCTCCGTAGATAGCTTTAGGTTTTAGAGGAGCAATGGCTTTGTGCTTCATTTCTGGGCTGATTGGAGGCCTAGGGAGGCTAGGTTGGAGGTTCTCTTCATTAAGGAAGAGGATTCAAGCTTCAATGACCTTATCAATGGCATCCTTCCTCTTCTCCCTGAGTTTTCTTCTTCTCCCTTATCTTTTGAGCACTGTTTTGCTCTGTAAATTCGTGTTCAATTGATTAGAAGCTGTATTTAGGAAATACTTTGAATCTTTATATGATTATTGATGTTTATGTATGAATTTGAGTTTCTATTGATGTTTAGCTTTGTTCTTCCATACCTATGCTTAATGCTTGCTTCTGTTTGATCAACAATTGCATGATCTTAATTGATGCAAATGAACTAGACATAGGGATTTGTGGAGATGGACATGGTATGGTTGATGCATGTTTGACGAGTTCAATTGGCTTGGATGAGTTGATTCGCTAACTGGATAGAAATATACCTTTTAGCCATGTATTAGCGTGTGTTTGAGAATAGATCGTTCATTAGTGAGTTTACACTAGTCCTCATGCAACCATAAGAACCATAGTGGATTAGGTAAATGACACCAGGGTTGATCGACCTAGACATAGGCTTTTGACTAAATCAGATTCTCAAGCTAAACTAACTAAGCATTGATGTTACTTGTAAGGATTGCATATCATTAGTATGAAGTAGGAAGTGAAGAAGGATTCCCTAGATTTCCAAACCCCTATTTTATTGCTTTGGTAGTCTAGATTTAGATTAATTGCTTTCCTTTATTTTATATGTCCTTGACTAGAATCTAGCTGAGCTATTGGTTGCTACTTAGTAATGGAAACCTTGTCCTCGTGGGAACGAACTTTTACTTCGTATCTGTATTACTTGAACGACCCGTGCACTTGCGGTACACAAATGGTCTAACAGGTATACATTTTTCTAACTCTGAGGATAAAACAGATGATGACTGCTTTAGTCAGTACATAGATGATATGCCTACATAGACATCCAAAATACTAAAGTCTGCAAAAGCAATTGCTCATTCATAGGGAAATCATAGTCAAGTTGTTGAGGAGGATATAGAGGACGTTCCATCAGATTATGAATCTGTAAACTCCATTATGATGGTGGAGATTCTGATAATCAGGGCAATGGTGATAAATACGTACAATACAATCCTGCTTAGATGTGCAAGGATTTTACATACAATTTGGGCATGGAGTTAACATCCATAAATCATTTCAAAGAAGTAATTAGGGAGTGATCCGTGCTAAATGGTTGAGGTGCAAAGTTAAAGAAAAATGATAAGATTAAATGTAGGGTTGTTTGTAGAGAAGGTTATCCTTCGGAATGCATTGTAAGCAAGGTAAGGGGTTCAACGACATATAGGCTAAAAACTTTGAGGCCAAAACACACTTGTAGAAATACTTACAAGGGAAAAATATCTAGTGAAAAGTGGGTAGCTGAAAAGTTGATGAAGACTATGGCTACCAACAAAAATATTAGCTTGAATAAAGTTATAAAAAACATCAAACAAGACTATTGTGCTGAAGTTTCTATTTAGAAGCTTGCTATGCAAGAAAAAGAGTAAGGGAACAGATCCAACGAAGTTTTAAAAAGCAATACAGTAGGTTGTGGGATTACTGTGAAAAGATTAGGAGGTCAAACTTGAGTAGCACCCTTCAACTTGCTACTAAACCTTTCATGACTGTAGGTGAACCAAATCACTTTCTAAGGTTATATATGTGTTTAGGTGTTATGAAACAAGGCCTTCTGAGGGGTTGCAAACCTATTATAGGTCTTAATGGATGCTTTTTAAAGGGACCATTCGATGGAATATTATTAGTGGTTGTACCAGCTAGGGACCCAAATAACTAATATTTTCCTCTTGTAATTGTTGTAATTGAAAATGAAAGCAAGGATTCATTGACATGGTTCCTAACTAGGCTTCTTGATGATATTGGCCATGATAAATGATGGGTGTTAATCTCAAATCAGAAAAAGGTATATCATATTCTTACTATAGACTACTAAATTTAATTTCCTACTACATTACAATGATGCTATCTAACTCTACAAATGATATCCTTCTATTATAGGGACTAGTTCTATCATTTGGTGACTCACTTGAAGTTGTAGAGTAAAGGACATGTGTAAGACATTTGTATGCCATCATGAAGAAAAACTATGGTGGTGGGACTATATTGAGAGATAAGATGATGGTTGCCAACAAAGCCACATATGTTATTGATTGGAAGAGGAAAATGGCTAAATTGAAGGAAATCTCAATAGAAGCACATGATTGGTTGATGGGGTTCAACCCAACCTTATAGGCCAAATCACACTTCACCGAATTCTCCAAGTGTGACATAATCATGAATAATATTTCAGAGGCATTTAATAGAAGGCTCCTAGAAGCAAGGGAACAACAAATCATATCAATGATGAAGTGGATTAAGGAGTATTTGATGATAAGATTTGCAAGAAATAGGTTGATGGCAAACAAATATAAGGGAAAAGGCAAGATTTGTCCCAAACTAAGAAAAATATTGAATAAGCAAGTTGTGGAGTTAGGGAAGTGGCATGTTGTGTGGGTAGGAAGGGCTAGGTCTGAAGTGAAGAAGTAGCCACTTTAATTCAAAGTGGATTTGTGGAAAAGATCAATCAGTTGTGTATTTTGGGGATTAACAGGGCTACTTTCTATATAAGTTGTAACTGTAATATTTTCTTAAAATGAAGATCCATAAGACTTTGCTCATGAATGGTACAGAATTGAGACATATGCAGCATGCTATGCTCCAATTGTCAATCCAATTAATGGAGAAAACATGTGGCCTGTAACTAGTCTTCCTGCCATCCAACCTCCAAACTATAGAACACACATTAGAAGACCTAAAAAACTGATAACAAGGGTGAAAGATAAACTTGCAAAAGCATATAAACTGAAGAGGAAAAACACTTCATAAACTTGCTCCAACTACAACACTTATGGCCACAAAAAAACATATTGTTAAAACATAGTTTTTCCAACTGAATCAAGTTAACAAGCATTTGCAACAATGTCAACCAAAGGAGTAACAAACAGAAGGGGCACCAGTAAAGGAGAGGCCAATAGAAGAGGGGCCAACAGAGGAATAGCTACTACAATAATAGCAACTATAGGTGCATCAGTTGTAACAAAAACTGCAGGTGCATCAACTGCAACACCAACTGCAGGTGCATCAACTGCAACACCATCTATAGTTGTAAACCCTCCATCATATGCTAATGCATCTTAAGGTGCTACTGCAATAGCTGCATCTGCCTAGACTACTTTCCAGTTGAGGTTGAATACTAAAGCTCTAAATACAAGGCTGCCAAAATTAGGGATTAAGAATGGAGCTTTAAAATGGAAAAGCAACCCATGTGTTGCTAGACAACAATTGCAACAAGTTTTTCACACAATGAGGTAAGCTACTCAAGAATATGTACCCGCACAAAAGCTATAGTGGCTTCGAAGACTAGAAAAACTATTGTACCAGCTGGAGCAAACTACAAACTTTTGTTTTTTGTTATTAAATTGTGCTATATGCCAAAAATTAGGCTGAATTGTAATTTTTTGGAGTACTTTACTTAAGTTTGACAAGTGCTAGTATACTTGACTAAAGTAGGTCTATTATGTGTACATGATTGCAGTATTGCAAATCAGGTTAATTTCCTCTTTTGTGTCAACGACTAGATTATTATATGTCAATGAAGATGGATTATTATATATGAATGGTCTTCTGTTACATTGGCTATGATGTTGATCTTGGTATATTTTAGTCCCTACACTTGTACTTCTTTTTTCCTTTATTTTGGTACAAGGCTTAAAGTGGATTTTAGGTCCTTTATAATGGCCACACTATTGATTTTATATGATTATATGTTGATCTTCATTTGTTATTCGATCTTGTAGAAATTGTAAGCTCTTTATTTTAAGAGTAGATATGCAACAAAAACACCATTTTTCCATTCAAAATACACTTGAATCAAGTCACTCAAAATTACCATTTTTTCATTCCATTCCATTCATTCAACATTTCATATATTCAAAATACACCCTAAAGGAGTGTCTTCTAAAATCTACTTGATAATCACATATTTTATACATTAATAAACCCTCATTTTTAGTCATTTACACTCTCCATGTACTTAATTGATTAAGTTTGGTTCTGTTTTGTAAGTTTAGATTCAAATTAGACTTAATTGATTTTTTTAGCATTATTTTGGTATTACATTGTTTCTGTATTTTGGTCATATATTGAGTTTTAGATGTCTTATAATTATGTATCTTATCTTGTAAGAAAGATAAGAGAGAGCTCTACAACTTTCATGAAGAGCTCTAGGGAAAAATCAGACATCTAGTGGAGCTAATTATGCTTGGAATTTAAAACATGAGTTTTGTGACTGGAACCCGAATAGTGTATAGTGATCATTACATAATTCGAGTTTAAGGAACTGAAATAGACTGAAAATTTGGCATATGAAAATTAAGACCCATATCTACAACTTTCATGAAGAACACAAGAGCTCATTTGGACAGCTTAGAGGTCATATTAGGTATGAAAGTTAAAACAGATGTGTTGAAACTGGGCTTGCATAGTCTGCAGTAATTGAGTCATATCTTGGGTTGTAGAATGAATTTTTGGATGATTCTAATGGCATTGGAAAGCTGAGACAATTTTCTAGAACTTTCATGAAGACCACTTTGCTTTGTTCTGACGTTATCCATGAGTTCATCAATGAATAATTTTAGAGATAAGAAATTTCAATAATTTTCCACTCACAAAAGTTCTTTGGCATTTTCCACTAATCCACTCACTCATTAATCAATTCCTCTATTATTTTGTATCCCTAATCCTCTATAAAAGGGACCATAGGCAAATCATTTGGGGAATCTTGGTTTTAGATTAAGTTCATGTTATTATGTTATTTACTTGTAGTAATTTTCTTTTGTTGTAAATAGAAGTTATGATCATCTTTTTCTTCTCTCTTTCTTTCTTCTTCCTTATGAGTAACTAATTTTCATCTTGTTTGAGTGAAGGAGTGAAGCTTTTGGTAATAAAAATAAGGTTAGATTAATTTCCTTCTTGTGCTTAAATGATATATTATTAAGTGATCATTATACGTGTTGTATTTTGTTTCCAATCAATTTAAAAACTCTCCTTGTAAAGTGGAGTTCTTGATTTATTGTAGATAAAAGTGGTTTAGCACAATGAATGCTTGAATCCATTTACAACTGTAGGTATTGGTAAATAACTAAAGGAACTATAATATAACTACGTATATAATTCTAAATGGACTTTGAATGTTATATTCTCCAATTGAAACCTCCGTTGTGCGTGAATTTCAATTGAGTTATAAAAAGAATTAATCTTGTCCCTAATTTATTATCAAAAGTGGATCTCCTACCCTAAGCAAGTTCTTTAATTTAATTGTAAACAAGTTTTATTATCTTTATTATTATGACAAAGTCTTCCCTTACCTCAGAATTTTTCTTCATCAATTCCCTATAGATCGACCTCGGACTCCCGAGAAATTTATTACTTGAGACAACCTGCACTTGGGTTTGCATCTTTTAATTCGCATCACTACCCAGCCAATACTAGATTCTGGTTGATAAGTTGGTCTTTTAAAATCTTCCCAGCCAATACAAGATTATGGCCCCTTCTGCCCTACTCATTAGATAACTACATAATAATTCAAAACACAAGTTGGTCTCTTCAGTCATAAGTTGGTCGCTAATTTTATGCTAGTTGACACATTTTCCTTCCTCCCTTTACATTCCAGGTAATGAGAATCATTAGCAGCACTGTCATAGCCCAAGAAATCAGCATCAACATCTTGTATAGCCTTAATTTAGCCTTCAAATTTGCAACAATTCTTTGTTGCCTTTATATCACATCTCTTATATGTGCAAGGATTGGAAGATCTATCCATCAAAAGTATTTATAAGACCAAGACTCCTATCAAAACAGAAACAAGTTAGCAAATATTGGTAAGAGTCTCACACCATAAGAAAAAAAATATGATTTGCCCCTTACTCTTTAATTTGGGCAGCCCTAAACCTTCTTCTAGGATTTGCAAAGGTCCCAGAGGTGTAACACCTCACTAAACCTCCACATCTACAGTATTTTGGTTCTGTCTGACAAGCTCGACTGGAGGTAGTACTGATCTCAGATCTCTCCCCTTCCATAGCTTCTAACGTAAACCCTAGCACTCACTAAGATTTTGTGGGACCAGTTCAGACAAAGAGATTCAAAAGGGGGAAGGAGATGAATGTGGGGAAGTGAGGTGGAAAGTGACCATTAAAATACTTACCATATCAAGAGTCTATTTGCCACAGGCAAAAACTAACATCGTTTATAAAGAAAATGATGGTAGGAAATAACACAATAACGGAGTACGAATAAAAGGACATAAACCCAAATTTTTAAAGTATAGGGACCAAAACTAAAATAAGAATCAAGTATAAGGACTAAAAATTGCTTTTAACCTTATTTCTTAAAAAATATAATTTAATTATTTTAAAAAATGTAATTTTTTTTAAAAAGGTAAATAGTAGATAAATTTAAAATATTGATATAATTTAATATTAACTAATTTAAAAAAATCACGTTACAATTTTTCTTCAAAAATCAGTATTATAATTATAAATTTAAAATTAATTGATTTTAGTGCATTAATATACAATAGAAGAGTGAAAGGAAATACTGTCAATGACCATTTCCATGCTATATTATTATTCTAAATCAGTATTATATTATTTTTGTCAACGACCAAAAGAATAATAGAAGAGAAAATAATAACTTATTAAAATAATAACCTTATTATGATAAGAATAATAATATAACTTAATAATAACCTTATTATTTTTGTCGAGAAACATAGTTTTCGTCAACGACCAAAAATTATTCTAAATCAGTATTATATTATTTTTTTAAATAATAATAGAAGAAAAACATTTATAAAGTTAGTGATTATTAAGAGTGAGAAAGAATTATAAGGTTAGTAGTTATTGGGAGAGAGAAAATTCATTGAGTTAACATTTATTAGGAGAGATAAAAATTTGTTCTTAATTATTAAAATAGACATAATTATTTAACTTGATTAGCAAAAGACAAAAGTGTTATTTTATCCACAGAAAGAGTGAGTGAAGAGTGCTAATTTTTACTGAAGTGTTGAAGGTATGCATTTATATATTAAATTATATTTATATTTATTAAACTAGCCAATATGCCATTTCCTGTGTTTTCTGTTTTTCAGGTTTTTTATTTCAATGGCTTTTGTTGTTGATAAGATTTCTAATATAACTCCACAAAAACAAAGTTGGAATGTGAAAGCTGGCATTGTCCGTTTGTAGACAATTCGAGGCTATAAGAATTAAAGAAATCCAAATTTCATGGAAATGATTTTGTTTGATGAACTTGTGAGTAATTATATTCTAATATCAAATGACTTAACAATTATTTTTATCTCAATTTTGTATTTATAACTTTATCTTCTATGTGAAAATATGAAGGACAAATTCATGCCTCCGTTAGGAGACAGTTGATGTATAAGTTTGAGAAGTTGGTTTTTTCTTTTTTTTTTTCGACGAGTATGAGAAGTTGGTTGCCGAAGGCTAGGTATATGAAATTAGTAGAGACAACGTATATGAAAATAATATAATTAATTTTATTTATTTTTCTCATAATTAAGGGAACAAATCACAATAATTAAATATATGTTAGAATTAGAATACACTTGGAAATATATTTTAATTTTTATAATTCAAATTTTAAAATAGACTTTCTAATGATAAAAACTATTTATTATTATTCTCTAATAATTTCCATCAATAATGTAAGATTTATCACATAAAGAATGTGATGGTAATTTTACATACCCTACAGGTAATATTCATGATGAGAGTGGGTACTATCTGTTTAATTTCTTTTACAAGTATAAATATTCGTTTGTTTTATTCTCGTTTAATAAACGGGACGGGACGAGAGTGATTTCTCTCGTACCTGCAGATATTCGCAAAAATATTACAAAAATATTTTATATAAAATTACTATAAAACCTCATTATATAAATTAACATATGATAGAGTTATATTGGAATTCGACCTTGTATTTAGATGTTGGTTGAATTTGAAGTATTTTAAATATTTGATGTAGTTATATTGAACATTGTATTTGGATGTAAGTTGAATTTTAAACATTTTAAGTGTTTGTCATTATTTTTGGATTAAGTTGTGTTGGACAAATTTAAAAAAATTATAATATTATATATATTTTTTTCATTTTTTCATTTTAATTTTATTTTTTTAATTTTATTAATTTTTTTTACAATTTATTAAGTATTCATAGGTATTCATAAATACTCATTTATCCATAAAAAATGATAAATAAATATTTACATAGATATAAAAACAGAGATAAGAGCAAAAATTATTTGTAAAGGTGAGGGACGGGAAGCTACTACCCCGTTCCCGTCCTATTATCATCCCTATGTAAGCTTAAAAAAAACAATCAATAGCCATCATGTGTAGTTTTATGCCAATTATTGGGATATTTTTTTTATTGTTTACTACACAATTTCAATAACTTTATTTGAAGGGTTATGATTTCAAATGTTTGATGGCAAAAACTGAGATATTGAATCATGATGCTTTACATTTTTAATTTAAAATATTTGATGGAAAAAATTAGAATAGATTGACTCATAATGCTTTACTTTTTTCAGTCCATTATCATTACCAAAAAAAAGAATTATGTAAAATATTAGGAAAGATTAATTACTACACATTCATTGCTAGGTACAAAACATTGGGCAATGGAATCAATTGTGATTAGGACCGCCTCTTTTTCTGGTTACGTGATAGATTATACAATAGAGTATCTAACCATCAAGTAATTACTACTATGTGATAAATGAATTATATTTAAGAAAAATAATTACTCAAGATTATAAGAAAATTTAACTTGAGTGATTATCAATTTTGTCCAGACTAACCAATCCATATATATATATATATATATATATATGAAAAAATTAAGTTACATTAGTATAAGATTTAATATATTTATATTATCTAATAACTTTTTATAAAATATAATTTTTATTAATTTATTCGTTAAATTATAACTATCTAATATCTTAATCATTTGTGTCAAATCTTAAAAAATTAAATATCAATAAAAATATAATCAAGTGATTTTTATTTTTATATATTTTAAAAATATATATTACATTAATTTTAATGTATACTCATGAAATACTAAACAATTTTATATTAATATAAAATTTTAAATATACGATGTATATCATACGAACTTTTAATTTAATGATAAATTTAGTAAAAAAATTATTTAATAAAAAATTATTAATAATGTGAGAGTGAATTTAATTTACACCAATATAACTTTATCATTTCTCTCATAAATTGTTGATACCCAATTTTGTCCTTAAAATTTTTTATTGCTTAATCAGTGATTAATATTTTTGTGAAAAGATGCTTAATTACAATATTGTGATCACATCATTTTCTTTTTCAAACTTTATTTGCTTCCAGCTTACGTTTTCTTGTTTGTGCAACAAAAAAAATAAAAATGCTAATTTTTGTTTAAAAAAAAAAAAGAAAGAGAGGTTACAGCTGTAGCTAATCTGCAACCAACAAATTGCAAGGTCCAATGCAACACAAAAATGGTAAGAGGCAGGCATGAGAAGATGACAACCTAAAGACAAATCATGAAATTGGAAACAAAGCTAGGAAGCTCTGTCTGCTACCAAAACTGATTTCTTGGGGTTGCAGAGGTGCATCTCTGTCTACAAGTGGGAAAAATGTGAACAGATAGAGGGGGGGAAGCCAACGAAAAGGGGGGAAGAAAGAGGGCAGCAGTTGCATTCTTCACCTCCATGAAGCCACCACAAACCACCATCAACAACAACCTATCCACTATCTCCTACCTCCACCCAACACCTTCATTCACTATTCATCATCTTCTTCCCTCACCTTTCCAAAACTCGGATCACCACTCACCTTCACCCACAACATCCATAAATCACCACTTTCCACCACCATTTTGATTCATCCTCCCCTCAACCTCACGAACGAGAAAACCAAAGACCCCACCACTCTCATTACTATTCATCATCTTCTTCAAAAAACCACCCATGCACCACCTCAACAAATAACCCATGGCCTAGCCCCACCAAACAGCCACCCACGTGGAACCACCATCACCCAATCGTGGCCACCATCAAACTCAACACCCCACCAACGTTCACCACTGTGCCGCAGATCTGCTCCACCCCCGGACCGCTGGCATCGGAACTGCGACCCGCCTATACCAGCCACTGCGACCTGTGTCGTGCCGTCACCCGGACCTCCAGATCCTCGTCGTCGTCGCGCACTAACAACCCACCATGCTCGGGACCTGAACCAACTGCCGTTAGGCACCCAGTCGTCTCCGTTGGACCGTGCCACCTGAACCAGAAAGCTCCGTCAAGCTGTGCACCGTCTAGAAGCACCACACGTCGCACCCCAGATTCGCCTCTGTCGTCTGTGCCATAATCCCGCCGCCGTCGTCACCTAGAACCAGAGCCGATCCGCTCCGTCTCCGAACTGGGCCTGCAACTCGGGACCACCGTCGGACCTCACCAGATCTCTGGAAGCCGACCCACGCGACACCGCCGAACTCGCACCCCGACGTGAAGCCCCCTGCACCAGCCGCGACGCGCCTTGAACCAGCTCCGTCGTCGCTCCCTTACCCAGCTGCTCGTGACCAGATCCGGCCAGCTAGCACACCGCGACCCAGACCTGCCTCCACCTGCAGGAACCGCCACGTCGTTGAGCCCGAGCCAGACCAGATCTGCGCCTGCCATTAGTTTGGTCGGTTGGCACCCTCAAACTTTTTCCTTTTGCTGTCTCGTTTTCCATTTTGTAGAGACCAAAGTCTCTTTTCCTTTTTGTTTTGATTTGCTGCATTTCCTTTTTTTTTTTTTAAGTTTGGGTCATTCAAAAAAAATAAAAAGACTGAAAACGAAAATAAAAAAAAGGTTGGTAGTGGATTTGTGTTTTTTGAGTGGGTTGGCCTTTCCTTCTTTTGGGGCTAGGGTTAGATTTTTTTTTCTTTTCTAGTTTTAGATACTTAAAAAAAATTATAAGGATAAAATGCATAGGATTAGACAATAACGAAAATACCAAAAAATCAAAAAATGCATAAAAAAATAAAAAAGGTAAAAAGTAATATAGAAAAAATACAAAAAAAGGAAAACATAAAGAAAAATTTTAAATCAATGTAATGACCAATGATGATGATTGAATAGCAGATGCTATCTTCAATGTCGTTCGGATTATAAGGGTTTATTGAGTAGGCAAGTGCTAACTTGAACCCTGTGCAACAATGATTTGGTTTTCAAACAAGTTTTCAAACAAAATTCTTTTTCAAAAAAAAAATATTTTCCTTAATTAAAATCAATCAACTCACAAATATTTTTTATAGAACTACGTGACTTTGAGTTTCTCATTGCACCTGAGGGTACGTAGGAGCAAAATCACTATTCTGTCAAGGCAAATTAAATTTTCACAAATTATTTCTTTCTTTTCTTCTTTAAAAAATAAAAAATAAAAAAAATAAAATAAAAAATATGGTTACAAGGTCTTTTTTTTAAAAAAAAGGATAAAATAAAAAAATATTTGAGATTATTAAAGTTTGCACAATTAGCTTAAGGTACCGTTCTTAGAACGGGCAGTGTATAGTGCTAACATCTTCCCTACCTGTAATCGACTCCCGAATCCAAACTCATTTTCTAAAAAGACCAGTTTTTCCTATTTTAAGGGTTTTTCTAATGTTTTCCCAAATTAAATAAACATTGGTGGCGACTCCATTAATTTTCAAAATCCTAAATCTTTTTCAGTCGTCCCATCGCGATTTCGGTTGCGACAGCTGGTGACTCCACTGGGGACATTTAGAGAGTCAGGCTTGTTGATGTTAGTTGTGCAAATTATTAATAATCTCTATTTATTTATTTTATCCTTTTTGTATTTGTTTCATTTATTTATTTATTTGTGAATATTTTTGAATGTAAATATTTGCTTGCATTATTCTGTGTTTTTTTTTATTTATTTACTTGTATATATATTTTTTGTGCTTAATTGTTGAAACCTTAGGGTAGATGATTACTGGCTGGTTGTTGTATATATACTTTTGCAGGTTAGGGGGTAATTCAGTCTTTTTAAATTTTTGTACAGTTTTGTATGTTCTCTCATACACATAACTATCACTTACTTCACACATTTTTGGGCTCTATACTCGAGTCTGTGCGAACCCGAGGAATAAGAGGAGTCTTGACTTTTGTTATTGAGGGGCTTTATGCTCACTTGACATTCGTTGAGACGCCACTCAGATTGTTTCCAATATCATGGATTAGTCATATTAAGAGGGTTTATCCCTACTTATGATTAATTCATGAATTGGATACTTGTCTTTAGAGATAAGGGCAATCTGAGAACCATGACTTTTTAGAAGTTTAGATCTGTCCTGAGAATCTTGCACCAATAGATTGAATATAGTGACTTCTAAAATTAGAGTCATGACATTAAAGAAACTCAGCTTCTTAGGTTCCACATGATTAGGGCACAAAGGGAGCATACTTTTGCTTATTTATCTTTTTCTCATGACATTCATTCATGCATCTTTTTTTATGACTTGCATTTTTTTTGTCATTCATAGTATTCTTAGAAATAAAAAATAAAAAATTTATCATTTTGCATTTTCATTCATGCATTTTTTTTATAAAAACAAAATCAGTTCTAAAAAAGAATCATCATCTTGCATCACCATGACATTCATAACATTTCTTAAAAAAATCTATATCATGACATTCATAGCATTCATAACATTTTTTTTAAAAAAATAAAAATAAAAAAAAAATCAACTGCATCAATAGTCAATACTTCGCATACATGTATGTTGTTTAGTCCATACTGATAATTGCATACTCATATCATGTTCCCCAAGCAGAAGGGTAGACACTGGTAGAAAGGTAGCTTTTGCGACTCCCTTACAAGACTTGGATGAATCTGAGGAATGAGGTGAATCTGCTCAAAGATCAAGTGTCTAAGATGATGGAGATGCTACAATCCATGGAAGGTATAAGGAGCACAGATGAGAATCCCTCAGTGGCGAACAAAGGACATCCGACTGCACCTCTTCGCCCTCTCGATTTCTCTCTAACCTCTATGCAATACCAATGCTTTAATCCTCAAGGAGTTGTGATGCTGCTTACCGTTTATCCAAACAACACAACTCAACCCTCAGTCACCAGTTCTCAGGAAGCTCAGATGCCAAGCTTCCTACCATATGGCCTCCCTTCTGGCTTTGTACCGCCACAAGCTATTAATTTCCCTGACAGCAATAGACCTGCTTTTAATCCATTGAGCACAACTCAACCACATGCCCATTACTTTAGTATTAGTGGAACCCTGCCATTGCAACATTTTGTCCCCACTCTCATGCCACAATACCCTTTGAATTCTTCTGCTGAAAACTCTTAGTCCAAAGAGAAGTTAAAAATCCTAGAAGAGAGATTATGGGTCATTGAAGGAGCATGTTGCTATGGTATCAGGGATGCTACTGAGCTCTGCCTTGTCCCAGGTGTGGTGATTCCTCTGAAGTTTAAAGTCCCAGATTTCGACAAATATAAGGGGATCACTTGCCCAAAGAACCATTTGACCATATACATCCGCAGGATGGCCTCCCATGCTCACGATGACAAGCTCTTAATTCACTTCTTTCAAGAGAGTTTAACTAGGGCAGCTTCGAATTGGTACATGCGTCTTGAGTGTGCCCATATAAGGAATTTCAAGGATTTATCTGATGCCTTTGTAAGGCAGTATAAATACAACATTGACATGACACCAGATAGAATGAAACTATAAAGCATGTTTAAGAAGGATGTTGAGACCTTCAAGGAATATACTCAAAGGTAGAGGGAAATAGCTGCACAAGTGGAACCCCCTTTGTAAGAGAAAGAGATGGTTGATATGTTCACTGATATACTTCACGTGCCATTTTATGATCATATGATTGGGAATGTGTCATCGAATTTTTCAGATATCGTAATAATTGGTGAAAGGATTGAGAGCGGAATGAAAAAGGGAAAATTGCATCAAATGGATGATGAAGAAGCAAGTTGAACTAGTTAAGGGTGGACTTCAAGCCGAATGAATCAAAGGGTTTTTCAGGAAAACTCGTGGATGACAACGGCTACCTAAACAGTAGTCCAGCAAGCAGTGTCAAATGTTTCCAAGCATGCTCATCTGTGATAGGAGCGAATGTTTGGAGTGGTCAATCAGGGACAACCTTAAAAAGTTCATCTTAGTGGTGATTCATTCTGGTTTTGAACTTATGTAAACTTTCTTGAAGCATTAATGTAATAGATTTGCATGGTTCTCTCAGCATACCTTATTTCCTTTTCCTATGTTCTTAGCACTCGTGTTCTTGTCATGGCTTTCTTGTCTTTCTTTCCTTTGCTTGCTTTTTTTGGTTCGGATCCCATGAGACTCTCGTGCTAGAAAAAATTTTGGTGGTCATGAAGCCCACATGTGCAGGTGTTCTTTACAAAAACAAAAAAAACAAAAAACAAAAAAAATAAAAAAATAAAAGAATGGTGAAAGAAAAAAGAGAAAAATAAAAAGAGCAAATAAGTAATCACTTGGTGTGTATTATCCTTTTGTCTCTAAATTAAAATTTTTGAAAATGAGCATTCAATATTTGAAATGAAGATTGGCAGTCTTTCTTTATCTTTCATAAGAATTTATTATTTTTTCTCTTCATTATCTCTCATTATCCCATTTTGAGCTTGAAAGTTTTCTTCAAAAAACCCTAAACAAGGATCACCCCTACATTAGGGGATGACACAAGATAAAGGTTGATTGTCATGGTTACTATTTTGAAGCATAATGAAAAAGAGAAAATGAAGAAAAACCGAAAGAAACAGAAAGTAAAATGGAGAACAATAAGAGAAAAGTGTATTTGAAAGTGCAAAGGTAAGTGACAAAGCTTAAAGTTTGAACAAGGATCCTTTGTCTCATTTAACCTTTAAACACTTGTTTGAGCTTTATATCTTTCATTTCATTACCACTAGCCTTGGCCACATTACAATCCTTAAAAAGTCCATTCTGATCAATGAACGATTGCCTTTAATTTCACAAGTTTTTAATTTTGAGACAAAAGACTTGTACTCATACAAGTATCTAGTGCATTGCTCCTTAAAAAAAAACATCTTGGTAGACTGAAAACCCGCAAGGGCAGTCTAAAAAAAAAGAAAGAAAGATGAAAAAAGAAAAAAGAGACTTACACTAGTGCAGGCTTTCACCTTATTCAAACTGATCCTACACTGAGGCAATTTCTCTAGCTCGATTTGGTCTATGTTAGGGCAAATCTTTTGATTTAATCTGGCTCTGCATTAGAGCAAATCTCTACCCTTTTCAATTCAGCTCTAAACTGGGACAAAAAAAAATTCTCTCTTTCTAATTCTATTTGGCCTCACACTTGAGCAAAATAAAAAAAATCTCTCAAGTTCCTCACTGGGACAAATTTTGCTGACAAATGGCTTACGCTGGGGTAGATACTTGATACAAGAATAGTCATGATGTCCACTTGTCAAGTAAAGATCAATCACATCCAAATTAGGGCAAAAACCCTTCTAGCATTCATACTGTTCCATTTCTAGTGTCTTTATCCTTTGTAAATGCCCTTTATGTAGTCATACTCCCAAAGTCAGTCAAGAAATTACTCAGTTAGTAAATTTCTTTCCTGTTCCACTTTTGAATCTATGCATATCTGGTACATGATGCTTCAAGTTTGGTGAACATGAGTGTAATAGTACAATTTAACCATCAGATGGTAGTCTCCTGTTGAACAACTCAAGCCAAAAGAACTCCAAAATTTCAATCAATGAAGGAAATGACATCCTCAATGGATAATTCAGATTGAAGAGTGTCTGGTGGCATAGGAATCTTTGGAGGAAGAAAGTCAAAAACTTTTATGCAAGCCACATCTAATGAAGAGAAATTTGAAGATGAGATCGACATTGATCCCCTTTTCCAAGAAGCGTTTGGTTCAGGACTTTGGTTAAAAAAATATTTTTGCCAAGAACATTACTTCTTTGGCTCATGGCTCATGGCTCATTGCACAAAGTTCTTGAGCTCAAGGCCCGCAGCATAAAGTTTTTTTGGCTCAAAGCCCTTTGAGAGTACTTATGAGAAAATGAAGAATAATCAGGCAAATCATAAAGCAAAATTCTCTGTTATTTGACCTTGATCCTACTCTGGGAAGAAGTCTTTAAGGATTATGGAACCAAGAGTGACTCAGCTAAAGCTCTGATGTGTCAGTTCTATTTACCCAATTTGTTTATGAGAATCCCTACCATAAGACATCTATTGCATCATGCATCATCTTAGGCATTACATGCACTATCCTCAAGCTTCACATCCATTGCATTATCATGCATCCATTGCATTAAGCATCAACTCAAGCATCATATGCATTTACAAAAAAAAAAAGCAGCAATTGCCTTTAGTTTCTGGGTCCCCGCGCCCATCCTCTTTTAGTTTCCGGGTCCTCGCGCCCATCATCTTTTAGTTTCCGGGTCCTCGCGCCCATCCTCTTTTTGTTTTTGGGTCCCCGTGCCCATTGTCTTTAGTTTCTGGGTCCCCGCACTCATTGCCTTCGGTTTTCGGGTCCTGACACCTATTGCCTTCAGTTTTCGGGTCCCCGCACCCATCTGCCTTTAGTTTTCGGGTTCCCGCGCTCATCGCCTTCAGTTTCTGGGTCCCTGCACCCATCTGCCTTTAGTTTTTGGGTCCCCGCGCCCATTGCCTTTTCAATTCCGGGTCCCCGCACCCATTTGCCTTTTCCTTTCCGGGTCCTCGCACCTATCGTTTTAAGTTCCCTGTCAAGCTTCGGCGGATACCCGACTCCGCAAGCTTTTATCCTTTCCAACTTTAAGTTTTCTGTCAAGCTTCGACGGATACCTGACTCTGCAAGCTTTTTACCTTTCTGTCAAGCTTCGACGGACATCCGACTCCGCAAGCTTTTTACCTTTTTGTCAAGCTTCGACGGGCACCCTACCCCGCAAGCTTTTTATCTTTCTGTCCAGCTTCGACGGGCACCCTATCCCGCAAGCTTTTTATCTTTTCTGTCCAGCTTCAACAGGAACCCTACCCCGCAAGCTCTTTACCTTTCTGTCCAGCTTCGACGGGCACCTTACCCCGCAAGCTCTTTACCTTTCTGTCAAGCTTCGACGGACATCCGACTCCGCAAGCTTTTTACCTTTTTGTCAAGCTTCGACGGACACCCTACCCCGCAAGCTCTTTATCTTTCTGTCCAGCTTCGACGGACATCTGACTCCACAAGCTTTTTACCTTTTTGTCAAGCTTCGACGGACACCCTACCCCGCAAGCTCTTTACCTTTATGCACAGCTTCGATGGGCACCCTACCCCGCAAGCTTTTTATCTTTCTGTCCAATTTTAATGGGTCCCCTGTCCCGCATGTTTTTGCCATGCTTCGGCGGATACTCGACTCCGCAATTTTTTTTACCTCGTTTTAATGTCCATTGCTTTTTACGTCAATCAGCTTTTTTTAAAAAAAAAAAAGAAAGGGAAAGAAAAGAAAAAGATAGAAAGAAAAGAAAAAGAAATGAAAATTTTCATGGACAAAATTGAATCAATTCATTTGCTTCCCATTTAATTTAAATCGAAAGCAAAGGGGGGCAGCTGTTGATACCTAATTTTGTCCATAAAATTTTTTATTGCTTGATCAGTGACTAATATTTTTGTGAAAAGATGCTTAATTATAATGTTGTGATCACATCATTTTCTTTTTCAGACTTTATTTGCTTCCATCTTCCCTTTTCTTGTTTGTGCAACAAAAAATAAAATAAAAAAGCTAATTTTTGTTTAAAAAAAAAAGGAAGAGGGGTTACAGTTGTAGCTAATCTGCAACCAACAAATTGTAAGGTCCAATGCAACACAAAAATGGTAAGAGGCAGGCATGGGAAGATGACAACCTAAAGACAAATCATGAAATTGGAAACAAAGCTAGGAAGCTCTGTCTGCTACCTAAACTGATTTCTTGGGGTGGCAGAGGTGCATCTCTGCCTACAAGTGGGAAAAATGTGAACAGACAGAGGGGGGAAGCCAACAAAAAAGAGGGAAGAAAGAGGGCAGCAGTTGCATTCTTCACCTTCCATCAAGCCACCACAAACCACCATCAACAACAACCTATCCACCATCTCCTACCTCCACCCAACACCTTCATTCACTATTCATCATCTTCTTCCCCTCACCTTTCCAAAACTCAGATCACCACTCACCTTCACCCACAACATCCACAAACCACCACTTTGATTCATCCTCCCCTCAACCTCACAGAACAGAAAACCAAAGACCCCACCACTCTCACTACTATTCATCATCTTCTTCAAAAACCACCCATGCACCACCTCAACCAATAACCCATGCCTAGCCCCACCAAACAGCCACCTACGTGGAACCACCATCACCCAACCGTGGCCACCATCAACCTCAACACCCCACCAACGTTCACCACCATGCCGCAGATCTGCTCCACCCCCAGACCGCCGACACCGGAACCGCGACCCCCCTGTACTAGCCACTGCGACCCATGTCGTGCCATCACTCGGACCTCCAGATCCTCGCCGCCGTCGTGCATTAACAGCCCACCATGCTCGGGACCCGAACCGACGGCCGTTGAGCACCCAGTCATCTCCGTTGGACCGCGTCACACGAACCAGAAAGCTCCGTCGAGCTGTGCACCGTCTAGAAGCACCACATGTCGCACCCCAGCTTCGCCTCTGCCGTCCGTGCTCTGATCCCGCCACCATTGTCACCTCGAACCAGAGCCGATCCGCTCAATCTCAGAGCCGGGCCTGCAACCCGCGACCATCGTCGCCGTCACCATCAGACCGCACCAGATCTCCGGAGCCCGACCCACGCGACACTGCCGAACTCGCACCCTGACGTGACACCCCCTGCACCAGCCGTGATGTGCCTCGAACCAACTCCGCCGTCGCTCCCTGACCCAGCCGCACGTGACCAGATTCGTCCAGCTAGCACACCGCGACCCAGACCTGCCTTCACCTGCAGGAATCGCCGCGCCATTGAGCCCGAGCCAGACCAGATCTGCGCCTGCCATTAGTTTGGTCAGTTGGCACCCTCAAACTTTTTCGTTTTGCTATCTCGTTTTCCATTTTGCAGAGATCAAAGTCTCTTTTCCTTTTTGTTTTGATTTGCTGCATTTCCTTTTTTTTTAAGTTTGGGTCATTCAAAAAAAAAAAAGATTGAAAACAAAAATAAAAAAAAGGTTGGTAGTGGATTAGTGTTTTTTGAGTGGGTTGGGCTTTCC
Source organism: Ormosia emarginata (assembly GCA_029884605.1). NCBI lineage: Eukaryota > Viridiplantae > Streptophyta > Magnoliopsida > Fabales > Fabaceae > Ormosia > Ormosia emarginata. The sequence goes on from JAQQTP010000068.1 coordinate 8,251,723, forward strand.
TTTTTTTGGGGCTAGGGTTAGATTTTTTTTTTCTTTTCTAGTTTTAGATACTTAAAAAAAATTATAAGGATAAAATGCATAGGATTAGACAATAACGAAAATACCAAAAAATCAAAAAATGCATAAAAAAATAAAAAGGTAAAAAGTAATATAGAAAAAATACAAAAAAAGGAAAACATAAAGAAAAATTTTAAATCAATGTAATGACTAATGATGATGATTGAATAGCGGATGTTATCTTCAATGTCGTTTGGATTATAAGGATTTATTGAGTAGTCCAGTGCTAACTTGAACCCTGTGCAACAATGATTTAATTTTCAAACAAGTTTTCAAACAAAATTCTTTTTCAAAAAAAAATATTTTCCGTAATTAAAATCAATCAACTCACAAATATTTTTTACAGAACTACGTGACTTTGAGTTCTTCATTGCAGACTTGAGAAGTGCGTAGGAAGCGAGAATCACTATTCTATCAAGCCAAATTAAATTTTCACAAATTAGTTCTTTCTTTTCTTTTTTAAAAAATAAAAAAAAAATAAAAAATAAAAAAATAAAATAAAAAATATGGTTACAAGGTCTTTTTTTTTTAAAAAAAGGATAAAATAAAAAAATATTTGAGATTATTAAAGTTTGACATGATTAGGCAAGATCGATTCTTAAGAATAGATAGTGTAAAGGTCTAACACATTTCTTATCGGTAATCGATTCTCGAATCCAAATTTATTTTTTAAAAATGTTATTTTTTTCTATTTTAAGAATTTTTTTAATATTTTTTAAATTAAATAAATATTAATAACAACTCTATTAATTTTTAAAATCTTAAATTTTTTTTTATCATCTCATCGCGATTTCGATTGCGATATATATATCATTTCCTGTGTTTTCTATTTTTTAGCTAACATATCATTTCCTGTGTTTTCTGTTTTTAAGGTTTTTGGTTCCAATGACTTTTGTCGCTGATAGGATTTCTGACATAACCCCACACGATAACAATCCTAGAATGTGAAGGGGGCTAGCATTGTCCGTTTTTGGACGATTCCAAGCTATAACAGTTAAAGAGGTCCAAATTTTATGGAAATGATTTTGCTTCATGAATTTGAGAGTAATTATATTCTAATATGAAATGATTTAATAATTATTTTTTTTCAGTTTTGTATTTATGACTTTATCTTTTATATGAAAAACAGGTAGGATAAATTCATGCCTCTATTAGGAAAGTGTTGGTGTATAAGTTTGAGAAGATTTTTTTTTCATATATTTTAAAAATATATATTACATTAATTTTAAAGTATATTAATAAAATATTAAATAATTTTAGATTAATGTAAAATCTTATATATATAATCTAATAATAAAAAATTTTAATCTAATGATAAATTTAATAAAAAAATTATTTAATAAAAAATTAGTTAATAATATGAAAATAACTTTAACTTACATTAGATATCTCTTTTATATATATATATAGCTAACATATCATTTCCTGCGTTTTCTATTTTTCAGGTTTTTGGTTCCAATGACTTTTGTTGCTGATAAGATTTCTGACATAACCACAGCCACACAATAGCAATCCTAGAATGTGAAGGCGGCTAGCATTGTCCGTCTTTGGACGATTCCACGCTATAACAATTAAAGAGGTCCAAATTTTATAGAAATGATTTTGCTCGATGAATTTGGAAGTAATCATATTCTAATATCAAATGACTTTATAATTACTATTTTTTTCAGTTTTGTATTTATGACTTTATCTTTTATGTAAAAACAGGTAGGACAAATTTATGCCTCCATTAGGAAAGCGTTGGTGTATGAGTTTGAGAAGTTGGTTTTTTTATTACGAGAAGTTTGAGAAGTTGGTTGTTGAAAGCCAAGTATATGAAATCAGTAAATTAAAAACCGGTCTTCGTCCTAACACTAGATTCTTCGGGACGACTAAACATGAGCACTTCATTCCAAAGTTGATTGTTCCAAATCTTCAAATATACTGCGGTATGGTTTGAACTTCATTTTTTTTAGGATATCCTTGAAAAAGACAACGAAGTCTCACATTTAGTAAGTAATATGTAATTTGACAATTGAAAATACTTCATCGTATTTTTTTATGTTTATACATAGATATTCTACTTCAATGTATTACTACTGATGTGATAGGATTATTATCTCCTGTTCGAACAAAAAAGTATGTACCAATGAAAGGATAAATGATGAAGATGAATACCATGGAGCTCAATGTGGATGAGTATTAATCTTTATTTTTTAAAAAAACCGTTTCAAGTTTTGAAAATGTTTTTACATGTTTAAAATATCATCATTTTATTATGATTTCAGTATGAAATTAGAATGTGCTTTATTTGGTACTTATGTGGACAAGCTCAACTCTTTCCTTACTGCTAGCGACGTCTGCCAAGTCGTTGTTATCATTCAGTAAGCAAAAGTCAAGTCCTTTAAAGTCAGTCTAATATAAAATTTTAGATTCTTATCTAATTTTTTCATTATTACTATTATTTATATAAAACAATTTTTTTAACCATCTCCATCCTATTGACATCTTGTTTACACTATGTAGGCAAGATTCAGTTGCAAAATATCAAGCACAGAACAACCCATTTGCTGTTAAATCCAAAGATTCCAGAAACGGTAGAGTTCATAAAAAAGAAAGAAGTAATATATGTTGTACAAATTTTCTTTGCCATCTAAAAAACTCGTCTTTTGAAAAAAAAATAAAGAAATTGTCTAACTAATGAAATTGATTTGTGTCTTTTTTTAGGGTGATAAGTTTTAAGGAAGATATATCACAAACTATCACTCGCCTTTCGGATGCACCAAAATATTGTTTACAAGATGGTTTCCTTGGTATTACTCCTAGAAAAACCATTGAACAGTTGAAGAATTGCAAGAAGGTTTGATTTAAAATCATTTTCTTATTTTTATATTTTCATTATTTAATTATATAATAGTATTAATCGATTTTAATTGATACTAAATATTCAATGTTTGGTATTTAAAAAGGTTTTTGTATAATCTTGGTTAATGTCAAGCATATAGCGAATAGGGAATGGAAGAAGATTACTTGTCTCTAATTTTTGTCATATTCTTTATTCTTCTATTTAAATTTTGTTAAATATTTTAAATTTAATTACATGTCTTATTTTTTTTTTATTTTAATTTATTTTATATTTGACAGAATTTAAATGAAGAAACGAGAAATAAAAATAGATGATTTTCATCCATAGAAAAGATATGAAGTACATAGCTTACAACAAATGTAATAGGGCTGTTAAAGTTGAAAATTAAGTGGATTATGACATGTAATATTGTGATCGTTGTGTCACTCAGTATATGATTTGAGATTCCTTAAGTGTTTAGGAGTCCTAAATCATAAGTTGATGTTGAAAAATGGTGTTTCAGCCACGTTTCTTAAAAATATTGGTCAAGCAAATGAGTTATGTAATGGGACGAAGCTAATTGTCAATAAATTGAGGAAGAATGTCATTGGTGTAATAATAGTGACGAAAAATCAAATTAGTGATAAAATGTATATTTCATAAATGAATTTAATACTATATGACCCAAGAATGCCTTTAAAATTTTAAAGGAGGCAATTCTCATTGTTTATATGTTTTGCGATGACTATCAATAAAAGTCATGGACAATCCTATTCTTACATATAAGATTGTATTTGCCAAACCCAATAACACATGGTTAGTTATATGGAAAAAATTTTATTTAAATATTATGTATTATAGTTAAATACATAAATTTAATTAAAATTTAATATTTTTATAAATTTTTATATCTTATAATTAATTTTATAATATTTTATAAAAATATTAAATTTTAATTAATTTAATATATTTAATTAAATATATTATATTTAGATAAAAATTTCTCTAATTATATATAGTTGTATCAAGAGATAAAATCAAGAGCAAATCTAAGATTTTGATTTTTGATAATAATGAATAACTGTGTCGTGTAATAAAAAATGTAGAGTACAAAGAAGTATTCCAAAAAATATGACATTGAGGTAAACAATTCATATTGTACTTATACATATCATTGTCCTTATTTATGTAACTTTACTTTCACAGTACTTATGTTGGATTTTACATTTCTTTTTATGATGACTTTAAGGTGCACATTGATTCGACATAAGATTCCATAACTATTTGTTAAAAAAATATTTTTGAAAATTATTATTTTTTAAAATTTTAATTATATATATATAATTTATATTATATAAACTTATATTAATAATTATTATTTTTAAATAAAATTAAATTATAAAAAATAAATCTATCTTAATATAAAGATTAAATTTATCCTAATAATAAAAATAAGAAAATAAATTAAAATTATTTTAATTAAATAAATAAATAAATAAAAATAATAATAAATAAATCTTAAAATATTATTTATAATATTTTATAATATTTTAAAATATAATAAAATATTTTAAATTTTTATTAAAATATTTTAACATTATTAAAAGACCATGCAACAACAAGATATACAAGAATGGTATATATCTATCCAACGCTTGGTTGGTTCAGATATTTTCCATATATCTATAGTTGTTGATGTTCATTTAGTTGTCTCATATGCATTATTGAGTTTGGTATCACATGATGATCTCGATATCTGTGAGATATAAAATTTGACATGTGGATATCCAATACTCTTATATAGATTAAATTATTCAATCATTAACAAATATATACAAAATTTAATTTATATTTTATAGCTCATTTTATATTATTTTGTAAGTATCAATTTATGGATTTGATTTATATGTTTTATCATTAATATAAATTTTCTAATTATAATATCTTCTACAAGGGGATTGTGTGTTTTATTTGACATTCTAAAGTTATTTCAATAACATTTTCTTTCCATTTGCAGAAGTTGAGGTTTTTCTAGTGGTATTCTTTGGTTTTTTCCCCTAACAATATATTATCGACGTGCAATGTCATTTTAAACACTTTTTTAATCTCATTTATAGATTACTTAGAACCATGCCAACTCTTATATACCATTATTGTAAGTTATATTGTATTGTCTTTCACAACATTGGTCAAAAACTTATTTTTTATTTATTTTAAAATCTGTTAACATACGAAAAATTATTACTACCAACATTATTTATCTCTCTTGAACAATAAAATGTTACAACTCGAAAAATCATTCAAGTGCGTCGCACGGATTCAAATATTAGAATTATATATTTTCATGAGCTGATAGTTATATTATAAATTATATATAATATATTAACATATATAATAGTATAATGTAATATAAGTCAAATTAACTAAAAAAAAGTAAAAAAAAAAAAAAAAAGGAAGCAAACAAGAAAATGTAGGAATCTGGGTGGAGAGATAAGGTGGGGGCATGTAATCTCGCAAGGCCTAAACTTAGCTTGACAGCTGGTCTCAAAGCTGTTATACTACGTACACATGCCAAAAAAGTCAAGAAGCCGCAAAATACAGGAGAAATTATTAGATGATATTGGGGTATCAATAAATACATGTTTTGAAAAGATATTTATTATTAATTTTAAATATTTTTACATAAATTTTAAAGAAAATAATTTAGGTTAATAGTTGAGATTCTTACAGAGCAACTATTTATTATTGTTTTAAAAACATTTATTTATTATTACTCCAAAAATATAAAATAATTTATCGTAAACACTGAGTCAGAGATGCACCAAAGAAAATGAGTAGACAAAGCAAAGGACGTGAACTTTATCCATAATTTTATGTGATCATGTTTAAATTATATTAATTTTGTGATAAATTGTACTAAGCTTAAGGTGTGATAGTGAGGTTTAGAGGAAAAATTGTGATAACTGTTGAAGATATTAAATTTAAATTAATTTATAATTAATTTATCAAAATAACTTGTAATATAACATAACATCGAGTTGAATCCACAAATCATTCTAATTATGATCACGAAATTAAATTAAGATATTAGTTAAATATTAGGGAAAGAGGTTTATAAGATCAAATAACAAAAAAAGAAAGTAATTAAAGAGGATAAAATAGAATTAAGAAATAACCAATTTAAGAAAATTATTCAATCTTGATTTTAATTTATCCTTGATCATTATAAGTCGATTCAAGTATAAACTGAATATTTGGTCTTAAATCATATTAAGAAGTCTCAAAATGATTCATGAATTTTTTACTAGATACGCATCCAGAATTCAATTAATTAAGGTTAGATAAATTAAGCATTCATCCAAAACTTGAATTAACTTAAAAATCACGATCTAACCAAGTTAAACATTTCATCAAATATCTTTAATGTCTTGTTTAGTCTCTGTAATTCATCTTTCACACATGATAATTACGCAATTATTATATGAACAACCCAATCAAATTAAGCAACTCAATTAGAATTAAGTAAAGATGAAGGAGAGAAACTTAATTAATAATTGATTGTAAAATAATTAAAACAGAATCTCAAGATTAAGAATAAAAAATGTCAATCCCTTGGATTGATTAAAGGCTCTACCCCTCCATGAATGAGAGTGAAGAACTTACAGAAAAAGTGAGAAAACTAGAGAGAGGGGAGAGAAAAGAAGAGATCTAAATCTAGAAAGAAAATAAAAAGTGTAGAATGAAAGGATGGTTCTCATTCTGTTGCTGCTACTGCTTATAACTAACCCCTAATTTAACCTGACATGATTAAAAACTTTTTAGTTACAAAGTTGGGTCCATTAGGAATCATTGAGCTCAAGTCCCATGTCAATTAGAGGCCTACAACTCAAGTTATGCTCAATTAAGTGGCCTAACTCGTCAACAACTCATCTCTGTTTTTCAGCTCCAATTGTACACCCAAAACAACATAGTTTAGCTTAGGAGTCTTCATACAAGTTGTATCTTTGTATCTTAGCTTTTATTTGGGCTTAATTTGGCATCCATTGTAATCCTATAACTCAAGATATGGGGCAATGAGTGCGCAGAGGTCAAACTGTCAGGGTCAACATTCTGACTCTTGCTTCAAGTTCAATTTAAATTATCCAAATGCATGATTATGCTCCAGAGGTATCATGAAACTTGTAGGGATTTATCTTAATTTTTATACAAGACCAGAATCACACCAATCAAATATTTGGAACTAAGACTACAACCAAAATACTGAACACTACCAAATAAACTAATAAATGTCAATTCATGTAATAATTCCTTCAATAATCCAATTATGCCCAATATCATAAAATGTGACAAAACCAATCTAATTAAGCCAAATTGAACCTTAAGATAACTAGTGAGAGAATCATTAAATGAATAAAATATATTATAATAATCACATATTTTATACATTAATAAACCCTTATTTTTAATTATTTACACTCTTCATGTCTTAATTGATTGAGTTTGATCATGTTTTATAAGTTTGGGTTCAAATTAGACTTAATTGATATTTTCCAGCATTATTGAGATTTTACACTATTTCTATATTTTAGTTATATCTTGAGTTCTAGATATCTAAAAATTATGAATTTTACTTTGTAGGAAAACTGAGAGAAAGCTCTACAACTATTATGAGAGCTCGAAGTCTCAATCAGACATCTAGTAGAGCTAACTGGGCCTGAAAGTCAAAAAACGAGTTCTGTCACTGGAACCCAAGCAGTGTGCATTAATCAGGGCATAACTTGGGCTCTAGGAGTTGGATTAGGTTGAAACCGGTGGCATTAGAAAGTTAATACAAAACTCTTAAACTCTCATGAAGACCACTTTTCTAAAAAATGACATTTTAACAGAGTTATAATCGTGTGAAGATAATTGAATTGGTTGGTACAAGTGGAGAGACAAATATGATAATCATCCACCCACTCATTAAATAATTTCATTGTTGTTTTTCACTCATCCACCCATCATCTACCCACTCATTAAATAACTTCATTGTCATTTTCCACTCATTCACCCATCATCCACCCACTTATTAACCATTTACCCACTAAATAATCATCCACTCACTCATTAGTCATCTTCCACTCATTAATCATCTACCCACTAATTAAATAATTTCATTATCATTTTGTACTTCTCAAGCTCTATAAAAGGGAGCATTGGCTGATCTTCTTGGGCATCTTGGCTTAGAAATCAAGATCATGCTATTGTGTTATTTGTTTATCTTGTTGTAGTTTTCTTTTGTTCTAAATTGAAGTTATGTTCATCTTTTTCTTCTTCTCTCTTTCTTTCTTCTTATTCATGAGTAACTAATTTTCATTTTGCTTAGGTGAAATGGTGAAGCTTTTGATAATAAATTAAAGTTAGATTAATTTCTTTCTTGTACTTGAATGATGTATTATCAAATAGTCATTATATGTGCTATATTTTGTTTCCAATCAATTTATAAACACTTCTTGTAAAGTGGAGATCTTGATTCATTGTAGACAAGAGGTTGGTACAATGAATTCTTGAACCCATTTACAAGTGTTGGCGTTAGTAGATAATTAAAGGAACCATAATATAATTACATATATAATCTTAATTGAACTTTGAATGTTGTATTTTTTGATTGGAACCTTCATTATGTGTGGATTTCAATTAAGTTATAAAAAGAAATAATATTGTCTTTAATTTATTACCAAGAGTGAATCTCCTAACCCAAACAATTTTTTTTTCATTTGTGAACAACTTTCATCACCTTTATTATTGTGATAAATTTTTTTCTTATCTCAAATAATTTTTTTCTTCATCAATTCTCTGTGGATTGACCTCGAACTCTTGAGAATTTATTACTTGAAATAACCTGCACTTGGGTTTGCATCTTTTAATTCACATTATATTGCTATCAAATTCTCTTACACTTAGTTTTTTACACTCTTGGACAAAACACATAAGACAAAAACTAGGGAATAAGGAAAAATCACACAAACTCAAAAGGTAAAAACTCTACAAGACTTAATTTCCAAAATTTCCAATGATATTCAAGAATGACACAAAAGTTTGTAAACAAGAAGAGCGACTAAAGATTCATAGGATCAAAACATTCATGGGGTAACATTTCTTCACATCTCAAACCAACAAGTAAGGTATCTTCAATTTGAAAAGCATGAATCAAGAATAATAAATTTTCACAAGATACACTCTCAATCCCTCAAGTGCTTACAAAGTAAGTATTTCACTCAATTCAACCTATGAAAATTGTACTACCATAAGCTTGCTTATCTTCTACTTCTCCACTACTCAAATACATGCACACAAAAATGAAGAGAACTTTATGCAAGATTGTAATAGGGTCAAGGTAAGGTAAGGAAACAATATGGATATGTTAAGCTAAGTACCCAAGAGAATAAAAGAGCATTGGGAAGGAACTCAATTGACAAGCATGAAATTTTACCTCCCCCAATTCCATATAATGCCTCTTTACATATTCCTTCTCTTATTTTTTTCTTTTACAACCTTCTTGCATTTATTCTTTTTCTTTTCTTTTCTTTTCTTTTTCCTTTTTTAATCATTTTTTTAATTAGCTATTTTTCTTCCACCAAACACTTTGCATACTGCACATCAAATTGCACAACCCCTTACATTGCCCATAAGCAAATGAGCTCCTCCAATGAAAATGAATTAATGCTCTCTCATTCCCTAAGGTAAGGTAAAAATATGATTTTTCACATAAGGCATGTAATGAGTTAAGACAAAGGATATGTAAATAAGCTCAAGGGGGGTTAATCAAAGAGAAATTATGCAAGGTTGACTATTTGGCTAAAGTAGTTAATCAAGAAAGAAAGTCTCAATCATGTGTATACATGCAAGTGAAAAATGTAGCCTAAAAAAGAATTAAAGCAAGTTCTAGAGTGATCAATTGACACGAGTGAAAATCACATAAGAAAGAAGAGAATGACATAAATGTTAAATCCATCCATCAATAGGCTCAAAATCTCACAAGGTATGCATCTATCAAACTCAATCTACTAATCAAACATCCAAAAACCAAGCATGTCAAATTTAAGAAGGAAGTTAATTTATTCAATCATGCTATGAATCTTGAATTTCAATTGTTTCAAACTCAAATTTCACATATCCTAAAACATCATTGAAAGGAAATTTAAAACACACATTTTTTTTTCAAAATAGCAAAAACAAAATTTAAGGTAAACAACATAATAGCAAAACAGAAAAAATAGCAAAACAAAAACGAGAAAAAAAATAGAAACATAAACAACAAAAAAAAAATCAGAACAACATAATTATAAATAAAAAATAGAAACAACAAAAAATGGCAAATTAAAAATAGAATAAAAAAATAGAATCAAAATAGTAATAGTAAAACATAAACAAAAACATAATAGAAAATAGAAAATAACATAAACAAAAAATTAAAAACAACAACAAAATTAAACACAGAAAACATAAATAAAATATAATGTAAATTCCTCTTGCACACTTAAATTCTACATTGTCCTCAATGTAAAGCTCAAAAGAAAATAATATTCCACAATTATCATGAATCAATCCAGGACAAGTAAAATAAAAGAGAGAAAGAATGAACATCCTTATCAAGTGGGGTAGACGGCTTCTTGTAAGTGGACCTCCTCCAATATGTACGTTTGAGCTCCCTCATAAAATGGTTTGAGGCGGTGTCCATTGACGGTGAAGGCTTTGTTAATGGCCTCACTTGTAACCTCCACAACACCATAAGGAAAGATTTTAGTAATAACAAATGAACCAAGCTACCTAGAGCGAAGCTTTCCGGGCATGAGCTTGAGGCGAGAGTTATAGAGGAGAACTTTTTCGCCAATTAAGAACTCCTTCCTTGTCAACATCTTATCATGAAGAAGCTTGGTCTTTTTCTTGTAGATATGGGAATTCTCATAAACTTCAAACTGAAGCTCTTCAAGTTCTTGGAATTGGAGCTTCCTTTGGGATCTAGCTAAGTTCAAGTCATGATTGCACTTCTTTACCACCCAATATGCCTTGTGCTCAACCTCTACCGGAAGGTGGCATGCCTTACCAAAGACTATCTTGTAAGGAGACATCCCAATGGGTGTCTTAAAGGCATTCATGTGAGCCCAAAGAGCATCCTTAAGTCTCAAGCTCCAATCCTTCTTGTTAAGTTGTACAGTTTTCTCCAGGATTTACTTGATTTCTCTGTTTTAGACTTCTGCTTGCCTATTCGTTTAGGGTGGTATGATATGGAAACCTTATGCAAGACCCCATATTTTCTCATTAAAGTCTCCATGCTCCGGTTGCAGAAATGTGAACCCTGATCACTGATGATGGCCCTCGAGATTCCAAACCTGTAGAAATTTATGACATAACAAAATCCAGAATAACTTTGGAATCATCAGTCTGAGTGGTTTTTGCCTCTACCCATTTAGATACATAATCCATAGTCAACAATATGTAAACAAAACCAAAAGAAATAGAAAAAAGTCTCATAAAGTCAATACCCCAGGCATCAAAAATCTCACAAAATAGTAAAGGTTGTTAGGGTATCTCATTCCTGCGAGAAATATTACTTGTTCTCTAGTACTATTCACAAGACTTAATAAAATATGTATGCATCATGAAATAGGGTAGGCCAATATTGTAACACCCTCCCTAGGGTATCACATGTCTGACTTCCGACTCATAATTTGAAAATGTTTTCATAAAAGGTTTGAGTTAAAAACGTGGGTTTAAAAAAAATTTCTTTCTTGCTGAAATATAAACTTACTGTAATCCATAAGTATTACTGAAAATATATTTAAACTAATTCATATACAACATTGACACCAATTAATATTTCACAATTTAAAGAGAAATATAAAATTAACAGACTTTTTTTTTTTTCAACAATAGCAAACCCCATGATGGTCCTACTAAATAGCACTCGGTATAACACTAATGATAAAACTTAACATACTTATTCTTTGTGATCCATCTTGTTGCACCGGACATCCGTTTCTACATCCGTTCTTTGTCAACACCGCACACCTTCGAGTCCCGAATGTCCACTCCTTATTGTTGTCACCAGTCTCGAGTATCCATCGCCCGTTATGTCTAAGACAACTCATTATTTCTTCGTTTAATTTTAAAAGATGCATACAAAGAAGACAATATAACAAAGAGGTGAGATCACCTACACCAATACCAACATGGCGTAAAGACGTAGATAACACAAGCAAAGAATATCATACAAGGATATCATATCAAACTTCCAATAATATATTCAATATTAATCAACTATCATCATCAAATCATTTATCAATTCAATTATCATAAACAACAATTACGATAATGTCCTAATTATCATCATCATCATCCAAGTATTCAAAACAATTGTCATAGCCAATATTCCTCAATTAATATATCGACAGATATAAATGTTCAGATTATGCGTATGTACACAAGACTCGATTTCCTACTCCATGGAGCTAAACTCGGGGTCGGAGAAATGATCGAAAAGATCTCACGGTACCACGTGCCTCAGACCACGTGCTTTAATTCTCATTTCAATTTTTGCACATCTGAAGACATACACGATACTGCGATCTTTATCGATCTTGATTAAGAATAGTGTCTCGGTCCGGATCATCGGTGTGTTGCAGATCGGCCTAACCACGGAAGAAGTGCGACCAACCACCGGTGTAGGCAACCCGCACCCCGATGCCCCCAAGGTCAACAAGTGACCTACACTACGCATATCGCACCCACTCAAGAGGTGTGTTTCTCAAGCAATCGCCTATATCCAAAGTCTCATCGGACCATTCCAAATGCATGTATAATGCACCAAATCCAATCATAGACAAATATGTCATTTTCTCACCTGGTTCAACAAGAATCATATCGTACTTTCAACAAATAAAATCAAGTTATCACGTTTTCATAGTTGTAAAACACTTTTACCGTATTTTCACAATCGCGTAACATTTTCATTTACGTTTTCACAATCCAAAACGTTCGTTATGTTTTCATAATACCATAACACTTCTCTTATATTTTCACAATCTTTAACACTTTTGTTACGTTTTTAAAATTTTAAAACATTTTTATTACGTTTTGCCACAATACCGTAACACTTCGTTACATTTACAAAATTTCGTAACATTTCATTACGTTTTCAAAATGTTGCAACTCTTCTGTTGCACTTTTAAACCACGTATTAATTTTTATCGTTTTTCTCAATCTCATAAAAACATACGTTTCTCAAATCGCATGGTATTTTTCCACTGTTTCAAAATTGCGTAACTTAAAAATCATTCTTTTACGCCACGTAAATCATTTTCTATCATTCTCAAAATATTTAAAATACTTTCCAAATCTCATAACAATTTTCTATCATTTTCACAATCACGTAAAAATATTCTCATCACTATTCAAATTACATAGTGATTTTTTTAACAATATTTCATCGCGTAAAATATTTAAATGCTTTCCAAATCGTATAGAAATATTTAAACATTTTTCAAATTGCGTAGAAATATTTGCATTGTATTTCAAATTGTTTTAAGATACGTAAAATGTTTTTCAACATTTTTCAATCACATAAAATATTCCTCAATATTCCAAACATTATTTTGACTTAAATAAATCAATATCATTTTTAACACATTGTTCAAAATTAGTGAAATTTTAAAAATCACATTTTTAAGATACGTAAAACATTTTTCATCACAATTTCATTCCGGAAAATACTTCTTAACCTTCAAAAATTCATTTTCAACTTTTCTCAAAATAATATAACTTTATATTTCATTTAATATATTTTCTTACTCAAGAAAATATTTTTCCACGCTTTACTCAAGAAATTCTTTTTCAAAATATACTTCACAAAAATCACTATTCCATTGATGTAAATCAACGTTTCAAAACTTAATATTTTCTAACGTATTTCAAAACTTGAAAATAAGTTATACGTAAGTAAATTTTCAAAACACTATTATATTCTCCATTTTTCCCAAATCATTTCCAAACACAACCTTCTTCAAAATAAATTGAAGTTGAAAACATTTTACTAAAACTTGATTTTCTCAAGTGATAAACGCCTCCGATTCCCTTTCCAAAATCCTTGTATTAAATCCGATACGTTTACTTTGAAATTCACTTTGTTCATAAAAATCAAAGCATTACAAGCCTTCAAAAACGCGATACGATTTATTGAAATCATCAAAACATTTTTTTCGTTTAATCAATATGGTTTTTGCACAAACAAAACCATTAAAGCCATCAAATACTTTTCCTTTTAAATTGATATGGTTTTACACAAACAAAATCATTAGAATTTTGTTTTCAAAACCGAAATACCAATGGTTATAAAACCAAACCCATTTGTTCAAATTCATTTTTACTTTCTTTACAAATTCTTTTTCACTTTCTTTGCAAATCCTTAAAATTAACGTTTGCCGTTTCATTCAAAACTCATGTTTAGAAAAACACTTAGGATCTTTTTACACAAAATAAATCAATAAAAATTCCTCCAAAAATCATATTCTTGTTCTCCGAAAAACAAATCCTTTGTTTATTTTCCATACTATTCAAATCATCCATTTTCATCTTTCATGAAAATATTAATTTGTGAACACCTATTTTGAGGTGTCTTGTTCGAAATCTACCATGTTCTAAAGTACTCAAAAATCAATTCTTTCGTTCTTGAAAATTTTCAACATGAACCCTAATCAAGGGCATCAAAAACCGTATTCTTCCTTGGCTATGGAGCCAAAAATCAATTTCCTTTCCACCATCAAGTCATGGCATATACATATATATTTCATCATAAATAATATAAGCATACCATCAAAGCCATAAAAGCATGTATAGATATCAAGCATATCATCAAAGCTATAAAATCATGCAAAGCATATCAAGCATAGAAAATTAATCAAAGTTTCATAAACACCCACAAATTAATTACATGACCATGGATATGAATCCTCACATGGATTCCACATCCATCAAATAAAATACCATCTCTCACCACCATGCTTGGTTGGTGAGATGGATCTCTCTTACCTCTTGAAGATCTTAAAAACTTCTTGTTTTGCTTCTTTTCTAAGTCCTTCATCACCAAGAGCTTCTCAAATACAAAACAAAATACATAGAAATTAGTATACTAAGCTTGATTAAGAGGAACCATGGATCAAACATGGCTTAGATCATGAAAAAGAGAAGAAAATGAAGTTTCCTTATACTTCACCTCAAAAACCCAATAACTTTGATCTTGAAGAAAGTCCATGAAGATGAATGATTTAGAAAATCTTCAACATGAAAGTTGCTTAGAACATCATGTAGATTCAAGATCCAAGGTTGGATGAAATTAAAAGAGCTTGGATGGTGATTTTAGGGTAGATAACCGAATGGTTTTCTTGAAGAACAAAAATGAAATTTTTGATTTTTGATAGAAACTTGAAGCTTGGATTTGAAGCCCAAGATGAATGATTTTGGAAAAACTCATAACTAGAGATTTTAGAATGGTGTTTAGGTTTAGAAAATCAAGTTGGATGAAATTTTTGAGTGATGGAGGGTGTTCTTGATGGTCATGGCCAAAACTTGCTTGGAGGAGAGGTGGAGAGAAAAGTTTGATGAGTTTTTGCTTTTGGAGGAGACAAAGATGATCAAGAATGATCAATAATGACCAAGATAGTAATAATGGTCTTCAAAGCTCTCAAAATCAGACCAAAACCGTGCCCCCCCTTCTTGCATTCTTCTTGAGTGCAAAAATCAAAAGTAAGCCATTATGATGTCTAACTTGACCAAGACACGCAAAAATGACATAAAGCTTGTCTCTTTGTTTCTAAACACTCCAAAACCATCACCTTCTTCATAATGCATTCAATAAAGTTGTCCTCATTATTTGCCACCATTTGAAGCATTTCTAGCCATTGATTAATTCAATGGTTAGGATTTAGGTAGATTTTTAATTTTAGAAGACTAAATCTGCGCCATGGATTTTTCTCCTTTAAATTTAAATTTTAGATGTGTCTCCAAAATTAATGGTCAAGATTGCTCCTTCAAACTTTAAATCAAGGGTCCTAATTAGTCTTTTCTTACTTTAAGACCAAATCTCCACCATTGATTGATTCTTCATCTAATGGTCATAAATAACTTTACTTTTTAAGATTAAATCTCCACCTTGATTTAATCTAAATCCAATGGTTATAAATGGTTTTGTCATTTTTCAAGACCAATTCTACACCTTTGATTACATCTATGGTTGATATCAAAGCCTTCCTAACTTAAGCTTATTCTCACACCATTGATTAAATCAATGGTTATTATTCAAGCTTTTTTATTAAGTTTGTTTCTTAACCTTTGATTAAATCAATGGTTAATATTCAAACTAAGTATTCTCATCCAAGGGTATAAATCAAGTCAAGCTCTCTTTGTTGACTACTAAAGATATAATATTTATTCTGTATCCTACAAATAATATTTTTTGTATTTTTATCATCCGATAATTAAATACGACAAAACACAAGATCAATAAAATTTTAAAAGCGTTTCGGATTCGGGTTTAGTAAGATCCCCTGTCTCCATCTAAACAAGACAAATTTTTCTATGCGTAGAAAAATTTTTGCTTATCTTGGACCCATTGGGCCCACGTAACGGCCCACATAGACCACTTGGGCCCACAGCAGGAAAAATTTCAAAATCATCCATAAAATCACAAAAATTATAAAATGCACAAATATCAAATCGATTACATAAAATAATTACCTAACGGTAAAAATTAAATTACGTAAAGTTTTTCTACGGCGAAAATTTTTATTTTCCGACACGAAAGAAATCACTCAAAACAATTAAATACGCTGATGGAATAAACAAAATAATTTTACAGTGCACAGAAATTACTAAACAGTAAAATTCTGTTAACTGTCAAAATTACTGTTTAAGAGATACGGAAATTTGGGATGTTACAAATATAATCTAGAGTCCAAGACTTTTCTAGCTATATGTTTGGGCCAAAATGCCCACCACATGTAGATGCATGGCAAAAACTAAGAACAGATTGGAACTCATGATCAGGTACATATCTCCTAAGGATTTGGTCACTATAAAACCTCAACAAGTAAGGATCATATCATCCATAATATTTAGACTCACTTTTCAATTTATCATTCTGAGCTCTAGTAAAACATGCAGGAAAAAACATTAGCAACTAAGAAATTAACCATATTTGTAAACCAAGGAGATGTAGTCTTACCTTGCAGCTATAAAAGTTGTTTATCCAGAAAAGAATCATTGATGGGAAGGGAATATGAGGCTCTCTCAATCCTACTCAAGTGATCAGCTACTAGGTTCTCTGTATCACTCCTATCTCGGATCTTAATATCAAACTCCTGGAGTAGCAGCATCCACCTAATCAATTGTGGCTTAGCCTTAGGCTTCTTCAAAAGAAACTTCAGAGCTGCATGATCAGAAAACACCACAATCTTAGAAATAAGCAAATAAGATCGAAACTTGTCTAATGCAAACACAATAGCTAAAAGTTCTTTTTCTATGATTGTGTAATTCGCTTGAGCAGCATCCAAAGTTCTTGAAGCATAGTAGATCACATGAGAGGCTCTACCCACTCTTTGTGCCAAGATAACTCCTACAACATACACTACAAAAAAAAAACGGGTAAATTACGATAGTTTTAATACGGCAGTTATCAAAAACTATCGTAATATGTAGTATAATACGTCAATTATGCACCTGTTATATTTTACAAGTAAAAAATGGCAATTAGATGTATAAAATGACGGTTTTAACTACTGTTATTTTCATTTTAAAATTTAATTAAAATATTTTAAAAAACTCTAAATTTTCACTTTATAACAAGAGGAGAAAGTGAGAAAAGAAACTAGAGGCAGAAAGATAAAGGGAAAACCTAAGCCTCCTCCCCCTCATTCACGAAGTGCACGATGGCCTGGCCACAAGTGGAGATCGTCGGTGCTGTGACAGGGAAGATGATAGTTCGAGTTTGTGGCTAGGTGTTGGGTTTGGTGGAGCTCGTGACGGTGCGAGGCAATGAGGGGAGTGGATCTGGACATGACCTCAGGCCGTTCTGGTTCAACGATGATGACGAGCGCAAATGGCAGTGCTGGCCGGCGGAGCTCGTGGCCATGCGAGGCCAGGAAGGGAGCGGATCTGGGCATGGTCTCTGACCGTTCTGATGAGATCGATTGGCGGTGCTGGGTGGCTGAGCTTGTGGCCACGCGAGGCCAGGAAAAAAAAAGCTTACTGAGAAACCCCAATCCTTCTCCATTCACTAATAATTTTCTCAACTCTGAACCCAATCTCAAAAGCCCTAGTCCCCCAATTCTCCAATTGCTAAACCAAATCGCTCATTCTTAACCCTCGATCTCTCAACTTATTAAATATCAAAGTCTCACTCTCCCTATTAGGTAGGCCACTACTCAATCTCCATTCTCCATTCCTCACAATGT
This sequence comes from Ormosia emarginata, assembly GCA_029884605.1. Taxonomy (NCBI): domain Eukaryota; kingdom Viridiplantae; phylum Streptophyta; class Magnoliopsida; order Fabales; family Fabaceae; genus Ormosia; species Ormosia emarginata. The sequence continues at coordinate 8,270,089 of JAQQTP010000068.1, forward strand.
ATCTATTCTGTGTCTTTGCTTTGCCTTTCACAGTTTCTCGTTATTTGGTTGCTAGTTCTTCTAAGATTGTTTTCATTTTGTTATTTCAGAAACCAGTGAAAAAGAAGGGTTCGTACCCATTGCGACCTGCTGTGCAAGGATTTTTCATCACTTGCGATGGGGGCAAAGAACACCAAGTCTCACAGGAAGCTCTCAATATCCTTGATTTCGTATGATTTGATTGTCCCTTTCTTCTTACACTTATGTTATGTGTATGATTGTGTTTGTGTTTATCAACGTTGCAATTCCTCTTTATTCCAAGGTAATTTATTTAGTGTCTTTGATTCTCAAGTTTTTTTTTTCATTTTCATCATAATATTGGATTGGAAATCCCTATTGTTACTTTATAAGCATCTGTTTGGCCACTTGTTGTTTAGCTTTTAACACCTCTTTTGTTTTAACTAATGTACTTTGCTTCTTAAGTAATCAATTAGTATATTCCTTCATTTTATTTAATTTGAGAAGGTGATTCTATAAATTACATTGGGCAAAGGTGAAAAAAAGCTAACATTTTACGAGCATAAACCAGAGCAAATCAGAAGAAAAATTACTTCACTGCTCTGGACTAAGGTCTATGTTTGGCTTGTTTTACTTGAAGCTTTAGATTTTGAGATATTTTCGTGAGAATTGTATGACAATAATGAGATTTAGTCATGTCGTCTTTTTTCTTTAGGGTGCTAGCTTGATTTTTTGTTGTTTTTTTTCTCTGTTCACTTCCATTTATGCATACAATTTGTTTGATGAAAAACCTGAGTAGAACTATTTTCGCTTAATTAATGATAGTCATGAACAGGATGTTTGATGAACACATTTTGAGAGTAGTTGTTTTTGTTCATGGGTTTCACGCATGTTTCACATTCTTGCAGTTGCTTTTATCTCCTTAACCTGTTTTGGCTTTTCTTCCATGTTTTCTTGTTACTTTGTGGCCTTCAATTGTTTTGGGGGTTAAAAAACTAGTCTATTTTTTTGTTGAAAATTAAAGCAGCAACCCTGAAACTTATAGATGTTAATGATATTCTTTCTTTAATGTTTGTACTTTGTACATCAGTCGCTTGGATCAGCTTTGGATCTTGAAGAAGATAAAGGGTACACAATGCATCCATCAATTAACTTTCACAGATGATCATGATCTTGAGAACACCTTCATCAACAATCTTTCTAAGGTATTAAATTCATATTATTTTGCTCTTAATTACAAGTGGTCCTACCCTAACCCCTTTTCTAGTTCTCTTTCTGTCTGGTCCCTAGTCTCGAATATTATGGGAGTTTTTTGGTGTTTGGAATGGAGGTAATTAGTGGAGAAGTTGATACAGAAGGGGTTGTCACCTTGAAGGTTTCTATTTTTATTTATTTATTTATTATCTCCACCTTGAAGTTTATACTGAGCTAAAGCTCTGTGGTGAGTTGCTTCTCTGTTGGATTAAGTTTATACATGATTGAAGTATATTTGAACTTCATATATGTTGTTATTCGATCCAATTAGGAAGTAATATTCAATTTGTTATCATTAGTGTATGTTCTGTTCATATGTTTTTAATGTCCATTGTGCTAAATTTCACAATTTACTTTCAACTTCAAAATAGTCAACCTTGTTTTGTTATAATTTAATCAAATTGTACTTATTCTATATTGTATGCTTGAAGTGGATTTACCTATGTATTCAGTTTATTTCTTGTTTGAGTATGGTGTGTGCAACTAAGAATGGTGCATTTATGCACCTATCCATTAGAAATTGAAAGAATGCTGAAGGGCATCTGCCTGTAAGCAAAAATGCTGAAGGGGTAGGTAAAAGTGGTCTTATCCTGATCCTCGGGTGCAATGTGGATATGAAAGTAGCCAGTGTATCCATCCAAGAAACAATAATGTGATTTCCCAGCCAATTGCTTCAGCTTCTGATCAATGAAAGGAAATGGGTAATGAGCTTTTCGAGTGGCCTAGTTGAGCCTCCTATAATCAATGCAGACTCGCCAGCTGTTCTGCACTCTAGTAGGGATCAACTCATTCTTCTAATTGGCCACAATAGTCACTCCAGATTTCTTGGGGACAACCTGCACATGACTCACCCAAGTGCTATCAGATATGGGAGAAATAATGTCATTCTGTAGTAGCTTGGTCACCTTTTTTTTCACCACATCTAAAATTAGAGGATTCAGTCTTTGTTGGGGCTATCTCACTAGTTTAGTTTCAACCTTAAGTAAAATTCTATGCATGCATGTGGAAGGTCTAATGCCAGGAATATCTATCATTATCGATTTGATGGGCCTCTTATTCTCTCTCAAAATATATAGCAATCGCTCCTCCTGTTTAGTTAGGAGGTTCTAAGCCACGATGATATGGAGTTGCTCATCATCCGCCAAGTATGCATACTTCAGATGCTCAGGTAAAGGCTTTAGCTCCAACTTTGGTGGCTGCACTATAGAGGGAAGTAAACGAGTGGGTTGCTGCTGCTCTGTTTTTGCTACCTGAACCTCTATATATATTACTTGTTGTATAATCTGCTAACATAGGAACATATTCATCACATCCCAAAAATGCAAACATTTCAGAACACACAGAACATAACTTATCACCATCACAACTAGTACACAAATCACCACACATAAAATCACCAAATTCAGCAATCTCGGGAAACTCCTCACATAAGTCAGCATATGAATTATCAATCAAATCATCAACTAAATCAATATGAAAGACAAAATGTTATTCCATGGGATGTTTCATAGTATCAAGAATATTAAAACTCACAATGGAATCTCCAAAATTTATGGATAGAACTCTTGCATGCACATCAATCTTTATCTGTGCTATCTTGAGGAAAGGTCTTCTTAGAATGAGTGGAGCCTTGCTGGATGATGACTCTCCCTCCATCTCTAAAATGTAGAAGTCAGTTAAGAATATCAGCTCATTCACCAAGACCAGCACATCCTCCACCAAACCAGCTAGGTAAGCATTACTCCTATTAGCTAGCTGGATCACAACACATGTAGCTTGCAAAGAACCAAATTCAAAGGAATTAAAAATAGACATAGGTATTATATTAATGGAAGCACCTAAGTCTAGCATAGCATGCTCAAATCTACAGCTTCCTATTATGGAAGGAATTGTAAAAGTCCTTAGATCCTTGCACCTTTGTGGCATGGGCTGGATGAGGGCTGAAACATTTTGTACCATGCTGATTCTCTCATTGACCTTCAGCTGCCTTTTGTGTATGCACAGTTCCTTCAAGAACTTGGCATACTTTGGTATCTGCTTGATTGCATCCAGTAGTGGAATGTTGACTTCCACTTCCCTAAAAGTCTCAAGCAGGTCTTGGTCTTTCTCAACCACTATTATTTTTCTGGATCGTGTGGCTCTTTGTGGAAATGGAAGAGTTATGGCAGGCTACTACTGTTCATCAACATCTGTTGACTTTTTCTCACCTTCAGATTGTTGGGCTGGTTCATCAGAATCCGAATGCTCTGTTGGCTGTTGCTTGCTTGCAGCTCGAGGTTCAGTTGATATTTTTACAGATTTCCTAGATCTCAGCATAATGACACTCACATTCTCCTTTGGATTGAGAATTGTTTGGGAAGGGAGTTGTCCAATCCTTGATTCAGCAAATGACTCAGAGTATATGCTAATTGTCCAATTTGAGTTTCTAGGTTTTGAATGGAAGCTTTTGTCATCTGTTGAAACTGTATGTTGTTAGTGGCTATTTGCTTCACCAAATCCTCAAATGCAGGCTCAGGTTTTATGGCTACTGGACTTGGTAGTTGCATAGGCTGTTAAAATTGTTGTCTACTTGGTCCAGCTTGAGGTTGAAATTGTTGTTGTCTTATTGGCTCTTGGAAGGGTTGCTTGTATTGTTGTTGTGGTGCCGCATTCCCATATCTCAGGTTAGGATGATCTCTCTAGTTAGGATTGTATGTGTCGGAAAATGAATTATATCTTTGTTGCTGCTACTGGAATTATGGTTTATCAGGAAAGACACCTGCTGCAGCAACAAATTAATCTGGAAAAACAGAACTACCATCCTGTAGTGTATGACATGCATTTGTTGGATGAGATGAACAAGAACAAATGTCACACACAGTTGCAACTATTTGCACAGGTAATTGTTGTTCCACTGCTAATTATCTCACCAAAGAAGTCAATTCCTCAAGTCTGTGCTCTATTCTTTTTTAGTCAACATGAGACAATTGAACCTCATTGACCCCTCTGGTTGAGGTAATGACTCATGTACTAAATTGTTGTGTTGCCATATTTTCTATTAAATCTCTTGCTGCAATAGGGGTTTTGTCAACTAAGGCACATCCACTTGCAACATCCACCATGCTTCTATCTATTGGCAGCAAGCCTTCATAAAAGTACTAGATTAACAGTTAATCATTGATTTGGTGATGAGGACAACTTGCACATAACTTCTGAAATCTCTCCCAATATTCATTCAAGGTCTCTCCTGTCATCTGCCTTATGTCACATATGTCTTTTCTAATGGCAACAACTCTAGATGCAGGAAAGAATCTCTCTAAGAACAATCGCTTCATGTCATCTCAACTCATGACTGAACTTGGAGAAAGGTAAAATAACTAATCCTTGGCTACATCAGCAAGTGAGAAAGGGAATGCCCTCAGCTTGATGTGCTCCTCAAGGATCTCTTGTGGCTTCATGGTTGAACAAACCACATGGAACTCCTTAAGATGCTTATGAGGGTCTTCACCTGCAAGACCATAAAACTTGGGCAACAAGTGTATCAATCTAGATTTTAATTCAAAATTGATATTAAGATCAGGATATTGAATGCACAAAGACTAGTAAGTTACATCAAAAGCAACTAATTCCTTAAGAGTTCTATTTTGTATATTATCGCTCATAGTTGCAAAATTACTTACGATCTCGGGTTCACTATCAAAATCAAGTTCAGAAGCAGTTCTTACACTTAGCCTACGAGTTCTAATTAGTGTATGCAAGGTCCTATCAATCTCAGGATCAATATCAAGTAATTAGCTAGTAGAAGACCTAGTCATGCATCATTCAAAGCACGTAAAGCACAAAAATAGCAAACAAGCATATACACTAGATAACACTAAAAATCTATCAAAATAAATCTAGTTAACTTATCTAATAATTTTCAAAAATCATGGGACCATCATAGCATGAAAACTACACAAAAAGGAAACTAAAAAACGCAATAAAAAAAACTTCAAAAAATGAAAAAAATGGTCTAAATGAAAGAATTTGAGCAAACCAGGGTGGACCTCACAGCAAACTCTGAGCCTTGTAGAGAATGTCGCTTTCCTTCAACTGATCAAGTTTCAAATCATTTGGAGCATGTTTGTCCGTACAAAAATTACCAAAACTACCACTAGATAATGTCTTCTTGGTGAAAACATCCTGAAACAAGCAAAACAGGGACAAAACAAGGGTTAATAGAGGATCAGTGGTCAAATACACTCCTAATATGAATGTTCAAAGTTAGAGTGATCCCCAACAACGACGCCAAAAATTTGATAATTGCCGAGGCTACCAAATTTAAATCAATTTATAATCAATTTACCAAAATAACTTGTAATATAAGGTAACACCGGGTCGAGCCCACATATCACTCTGATTATGATAACGAAATCAAATTAAGATGTTAGTAAACAGGGGGAAAGGGGTTTGTAAGATCAAATAACAAAAACATAAAGCAATTAAAGAAGAGAAAACAAAATTAAGAAATAACTAATCCAAGAGAATTATCCAATCTTAATTTTAATTCATTCATGATCACTATAGGTCCATTCAATTATCAACTGAATCCTTGGTCTTAGATCATATCAAGATGCCTCAAAATGATCCATGGATCTTCTACTAGATACGCATCCAGAATTCAATTAATTTAGGTTAGACAAATTAATCATTCATCCAAAACCTGAATTAACTTAAAAACCAAGATCTAACCAAGTTAAACATTTCATCAAACACCTTTAATGCCTTATTTAGTCTCAGCAATTTGTCTTTCACACATGGTAATTATACAATTATCATATGAATAACTCAATCAAATCAAGCAACTCAATTAGAATTAAGCAATGATGAAGGAGAGAAACTTGATTAATAATTTAATATAAAATAATTAAAACAGAATCTCAAGATTAAGCATTAAGATTGTCAATCCATTGGATTGATTAAAGACTCTACCCCTCCAAGAATGGGAGAAAAGAACTTCCCGAAAAAGAGAGAAAACTAGAGAGAAGGGAGAGAAGAGAAGAGATCTAGATCTAGAGAAATAATGAAAAGTATAGAATGAAAGGATGGTTCTCGTTCTACTGTTACTGCTACTTATAACTAATCCCTAATTTGGCCTTACATGATTAAAAACATATTAGTTACAAATTAAGTTGGGTCCATTAGGATTCATTAGGCCTAAGTCCCATGTCAATTAGAGGCGTACAACTCAAGTTATGCTCAATTAAGTGACCTAACTCATCAGTAGCTCATCTATTTTCCAGCTCCAATTATACACCCAAAACGACGTAGTTTAGCTTAGGAGTCTTTATAAAAGTTGTAACTTTGTGTCTTAGCTTTCATTTGGGCTTAGTTTGACGTTCATTACACTCTTATAACTCAAGAAATAGGCCAATGAGTGCGCAAAGGTCAAACAGCTAAGATCAGCATTTTGGTTCTTGCTTCAACTTTAATTTAATTATCCAAATATATGATTCAGCTTTTAAGGTCTCCATGAAACTTGTGAGAATTTATCTTAGTTTTCCTACACGACCAGAATCACACCAATTAGGTATTCGAAACTCATATTATAAACAAAATACTGAACACTGCCAAATAAACAAATAAAAACTAATTCATGCAATAATTCTTTCAACAGTCAAATTAGATCCAATATCATAAAATGTGACAAAACGAATCTAATTAAGCCAAATTAAACCTTAAGATACCTAATGAGAGAATCATTAAATGAATAAAATATATTACTATTAAATTATCCTGAGCTCAACATGTGGTAGTCAGCTTTATGAGATTATATTTAGGTTTAAAGTAATTGTTAGTTCCTATATTTGTTCTCTATTTTAGTTTTACTCTCTATACTTAAAAAGTTTTCGTTTTAATCCTTAGAATTTTTTATTATTAAGGTTTTGATCTTTGAGAAACCAATACCTTAATAATTTAAACCATAAGGATCGATTCTTCCTGGAGAAAAAGAATTATTCATTTTTTATAAATAGAAACTATAAGGAGTAAAATAAAAATAAGTAAAAAATATAAAGGTCAATATTTAATGGTAAGAACTAAAAACTAAATAAATAGAAATAGAGGGACTAAAACTTAAAAAAAAAATATTATAGAGATCAAAATTCAAATTAATGACAATTGTAAGGGCTAAAATATACTTTAAACCTTATATTTAAGTGATATTAATTTTGTGCCTAATTCCTGAGTTATTACAGTTCCTAGAATTGAGTTGTGACATTTATGATTTTTAGAATTGCAATTTTCTCTTTGTGACGGAGAAGGGATAAATCTACTAGTCATGGTGAGGATGAGAGAGCAGTCCTCATTGTCTTTAGTTGTAAATTGAACATTTAGGTCAAAATGACAACTTATATAGGTAATAACTTTACGAGATTTAGCTGCCAAGCAATCTTTTAAAACCCCGAGTGATATGGTATTTTGCTAGTTGGAAATGTGCCTCACTCAGAATTTAGTTACTGATTTAAATTATATGTATGATTATTTATCAAAAATATTTTATGCATGATTCAATTCTTAAATTATTCAAACTCATTTTATGTTAATTTGTACAATATCAATATATAATAGCAAAAAGAATAATGTAAAACAAGTTTGAATAATTTAATGACCAAATGGCATTATAATTTAAATTCGAATTAAATTACAATTGAGGAGTTTTCAAGAACAAAAATAATAGTTTACTCTTTAAAAATGGATTCAAGGGCAAATTTTAGTTTTACAAAAAACCGTTCAATTTTGCAAAATTGACTAGAATAACACCAATGTAATATACGAATTTTTTTAACTAATGAATGAATTTCCATAAAAAGTAGAACAATTTCTATTTCACTAATATTAGGAAGGAACAATGTTAAGAATCTTAATTGCATTTATGTTTTTATATTCAAATTATTAATTCCATATATTTAGTTTATTTTATTTTTTTCCTTTTATTTTTTTTCTCCATATTTAGTGTATATTAATTGCATTTTGCATATTACAAAGAAGGAAGTGAATCGACACATACTAATGCTTCAAATTGACACATCACATTCTTCTTTTATATTTCTTTTTATATTTTATAAAAAGTGAAATTTCATTTTAGTCCTTAGAAGATACATTCATTATCAAATTGGTTCTTTATAGATCAATTTTATTAATTTTATCCCTTAAAGTTAGGGCTCAAAATGAGCTAAAATCATGACATTTTAATCGCATAATTCATGTGAGTCGAGTTATAAAATTATTGACTAAAAAAAAGGCAAGCTAATTTTAATTGCCTCATGGCGCGCAAGTTAAAGGGCTAGTTTGTTTACTTGCGGGTTGCCGGTTTATTTCTTTTTTCGTTTTACAAGAAACTTGAAATGGCTGAAAGTGATAAAATTGGTATATGTTGGTATTATGATTACTAGCGTATTGACCGGCACTATTTGCTTGTCGATTCATATTTTTTAGATAAAAAATAAATAATAATATTTTTTTATATTTATTTTTAAATATTTAAATAAATAATAAAATGTATTTATAATATTTTTTAATATTTATCTATAAATCTTTAAATAAATAATAAGATGTAATTATAATTTTATTCTCTTGTATATTTATCTTTAAATTTTTAAATAAACATTTTTTGAATCATAAATAAGTAATTAATAATATTAATTTTAAAAAATAAAAATTATGCATCAAAGTGTGAATCCACTTTATAATGGTATTGATAGATAATTTGCACATTGAAAAAATAAGAGACGGTTCTATTAGGATTAAGATTATTTTTTCAACCCTGGCACTTGATCTTTTCGTTGTGATATCACTTTTTCGTACTCGGATCTTCTAAGCTCATTGAACTTTGGTCATTTCCAAATCTTACAGTGGAAGTTTCGGGTCCCTTATCAACAAATTGATAGTTTGAGACTTTGGATTATTTGCATGATTCTAGTGTGTTCCTATCCCCGTGTTCGCATGTTTTTTTGAAAGATACTTGCTATGAAAGTGTAAGAACCCTTGGGCATTTAGATTTCTGTTTTTCCATGAGTTTTTTTTTTATTTTTTGTAAACTGTTTTTCCATGAGTTTAGTATGTAATGATTAATAACTACTTTGATGAATAATGATTATGATTGAATTTGAAATTTTGCAAAATTTACAAGTGATGCAAGGCGAGTCAAGATGCTTATTTTGCAACCCATTTAAATGTGGGACATTTTGACCTGATTTGTTTAACTCGTGGCTCATGACAGGCAAGCTTAAAAGAGCAGGACTGGTCTACTTAACAGCCATATTCTAAGTTTGAATTTTTTATATTTTAGTCCCTCCCATTCAAATATTAAAAATGAATGATGTGTAAACTAGACTTTATAGAGACACAAATATTAGAAATTTAACTTTGCGGGATCAAATTAATAAAACTAATCTATAAGAAACTAAATTAATAACGGATGTGTCTTTTAGATATTAAAATATAATTTTACTCATACATAAATATATGTTTTTGGGTGGCTAAATCAAATTCCGAACGAATGAACTAATTTTTACATGATTCAATTGCTAAAGTAATTTTAAGATTTGATCGGGACAGATCTGCTTGAATTGATTTTAAAAGCCTGCTCCCAAGTAGAGGCATACATGGTTTAAATGTTTTTAAAATTTTTAAGATATTAAATGATTATACTTTTATTTAATAATTTTTGTTTTTAATTCATTAAATAGTGAAAAATTCATGGTTATACACTACCTATCATATCATTTTTAGAAACTCCATTTAAAATTTTATATGTATAAATATATTATTTAAAAATTAGTAAATTCATAATATGCGTCACATAACTTTATACATGTTTAATGTTTAATATTAAATGAAATGTTTATAATAAACCCCATTTATCCAAGAATCACTCATAAACGGTAGACTAAAGTCGGTTAAGGAGGGTTAGATCGTTACTCTATAAAAAATAGTTTATAATTTAAAAGAAAAGCACTCTTAAACGGTAGACTAAAGTAGGTTAAGCAGGGTTAGCTCGTTACTCAAGAAAAGATAGTTTATAACTTAATTTAAAAATATATATATTTTAACAGGCTGGCTCACGCAATTTGCCAAACTAAAAGCCAATGCCAATGCAAACATGGACAGGCAAGTGGTTTGGTCTGCTCATGTGCTAGGCTTGCATTTTGTAGTGTTGTTATTTGTCCTTGAAGTTCCAATCTCGTCGAGTTTTCTGTCATGTGATTTTCGGGCCCTTTCTCAGTTTCTCTGGCCAATGAGACAATTTTGATAGCAAAACTCACACAAATTTTAAAATATAAAGGTAAAGTTTTTTTATTTTTCAATATATTAAATAATTTATTTTTATTAAAAAAATTTATTTTAAATTCTTTAACAAGTGTTATTAGTAAAATCCTAAATTTAGTATTTTTTATTTATATTATCACTCAATTATGTAATGTTAAATCATTGAAAAAGTATGATTTTTGACAAAGTTGTTGTGATAATCAAACTCTTTTAATGACTTGACAATATATTATTAAGTGATAGTATATAAATTTTTATATTGACAACATATTAAAATTAAGCTTACTTAAAAAACTACATATTATAAGTTACTAACATTATATAGAGTGGATGATGCTAGTCTCACATAAAACATTGTTACATAACTCATATAACTCTTATCACTGATAATAACTTAATTTTACATATTCTTTTCATAATAAATAGGTATTATTATTGTGAATACTTATGTCTTGAAGTATATCAAATGAGTTTTTGATGATAACAAAGTCAAGATGAAGATCAAGATCAAAAGAAAAGACCAAGACCAAAAGAAGAAGATCAAGATCAAAAGAGGTATATTAGATATAGGTCTTAGAACATCAATGTGAAATGCTCTCAAGGTATCTCAATTATATTCAAATGGTTTTTCAAAGATCTCATATATCAACTTGTTTTTCAAAGTTCATATTTTAAAAGAAATGTTGTTTTCAATCTTGGATTATGTTAAACACTTGTAAATCTTGTTTAGTCCATATTCCCCAATGTTAAAAATGGCCTGGAGACTTAATTGGGCTTGAAAAATGTGTTCAAAGTGCATAGTAATCGATTACACATATGTAGTAATCGATTACAAGCTAAACAAAAGTCTTGTAATCGATTACATCAACCATGTAATCGATTACCAGAAATTCAGAGGGCGTGTAATTGATTACACAAGTCTGGTAATCGATTACCATAAGCCTAAAAAGCTAAGAACACGTTCATAGAACCATGTAATCGATTACCATGAGTGTGTAATCGATTACCAGCATTCTAACATACCCAATGACTATATTCTTTGGCATTTAATGTTGCCCATTAAAGCCCCCAACGACTCTATTGATCCAAAAACTTATAAATACACATCTTGGGGCATCATTTATGACTAACCAACAATTGAGAAACATCTTTCAATCACTCTAATCCGAGATTCATCATTAAATCACTTGTGCTCTATTTTTATGCATATTTGAGATATTCTTGAAAGAGCATTATAAGGCTTCAATTTGTGTAATCCACTCTTGTGAGAGTTTTATCTTGTAAACACTTTGATTCTTTGTAAAGGGAGTGTGATATCTCTCTATAGAAAAGAGAGTGAGGTATCTCTTAAAGATTGTAAAGGGTGAGGTATCCCTTGTTGAAAAGAAGATGAGGTATCCTTCAAAGGTTGTAAAGGGTTGAGGTATCCCTCTAGTGAAAAGGGTGAGGTATCCCGGTTTTGAAACTCAAGCTCAAGGGTGAGGCATCCCAAGGAGTTGAGTGCTCTTTTGTGTAAAGGTTTTCAAGCACCCGTTCAAGCTTGAAGTTTAGTGAAAAATCTCGAGTGGTTTGCTTGAAGACTGGACGTAGGTCACAAGGGGTGGCTGAACCAGGATAAATCCTTGCATTTGTTCTTCTCAACTCTAGCTCTTTACTTTGTGCTTTAATTATATATGCTTGTGTTGAGTTTAATATCTTGCTTTGCTTGAATACTTTTTATCTTGGGTTGTTTATTTGTAAGTGATTCATTTGATTGCATTTATCTATTCACTTCAATTAAACAATAGCTTCAACGAAAATTTGATAATCAAGTGCTTTGTGAAAGATTTGCGAAAATATTTCATAAACTCAATTCACCCCCCTCTTGAGTTTGAGGCCACTTGGTAACAAGTGGTATCAGAGCTAGACTCTTGTTTAAAGAGCTTAGCAGCTTCAAGAGAAAGTGATGGCCTCTTCAAATGATTTTTATGAAAGTTCTTCTCTTTATAGAGCTCTCTTTTTTAATGGGGATGGGTATGTTTATTAGAAAGAAAGAAAGAAAATTTTTATTGAAGCTATTGACTTAGACGTGTGGGATGCTATTGAAAATGGTCCTTTTGTCCCCACACAAGTTGTAAATGGTGTAAGAATTAATATACCAAGAAGTGAATGGACGGATGATGATAAAAAGAAGGTCCAATACAATTTAAGAGCCAAAAACATCATTACCACTGCTTTGGGGTATGATGAGTTTTTTAGAGTCTCAAATTGTAAATATGCCCAAGAAATATGGGACACCTTACAAGTTACTCATAAGGGTACTAGTGAAGTGAAAAGATCAAGGATAAATACTCTCACTCATGAGTATGAACTTTTTAGAATGAACCAAGGTGAAAGCATTCAAGAAATGCAAAAGCGATTCATACATATTACAAATCATCTTGCTTCATTGGGAAAGACTTTTCCTAATGAAGATCTTATTAACAAAGTATTGAGATGTTTGAGTAGGCATTGATAACCTAAAGTGACGGTGATTGCAGAATCAAGAAATCTCTCAACCATGACCCTAGCCACACTTTTTGGCAAGCTTCAAGAACATGAATTGGAATTGAATAGACTCAACCAAAATGAGGAGCTTGACAAGAAAAAGAAGGGAATTACTCTCAAGACCACCTCCTCTTTGATCAATGATGATGATGAAGATGATGGAGATGGCTTGGAAATTAGTGAAGAGAATCTTGGCCTACTAGTAAAGAAATTTGGAAGATTCTTCAAGAAGAATGAAGCTCAAAGAAAACCTCCCTTTCCCCAAAAGAATGTCTATCACAAAGGGGAAGGAACCTCATCCACTCCTAAATGCTATGAATGTGGAGAATTGAGACACATGAAGATGGAATGCCCAATCTATTAAAGGAAATTGAAAAAGTATGAGAAAAGATCCTCAAAGGAGAGGAAAGAAAGAAGAGCCTATATAGCTTGAGATGATAATGACATGAATTCAACTGATAGGTCGGATAATGAGAAAGCCAATCTATGTTTCATGGCTAGAGAAGAAGAGGAAGATGAAGATGACATGGAGGTAACATCCTCAAATTTTGAATCAAATTCTTCCCTTTCCTATGATGAATTACAAGATGCATTTGAAGAATTGCATAATGAATCTATAAGACTTGCAAAACTTGTTTCATCATCCAAGAAAACAATTTCCTCTTTTGAAAACAAAATCTCTATTTTAAATAAGGAAATTGAGGAACTTAAAATTGAAAATGAAACTCTTGGACTTATTGATGCAAATTCCTCATGCATGACATGTTCTTTACTTGATAATACATCTACATCCTTTTCTTGCTCATCATGCAAAATTTTTAAAAAGAAAATTGAAGACTTAAAAAATACTCTTTCAAAATTTACCTTTAGAAGAGATAATGAACATATTGCTTGGGAAACAAAGATGTGTGTTTCAAAAGGCTGGTTTAGGGTACAATCCCAAAAATCAATAAAAACTTTACAAGAATTTCTTTGTTCCCTCAAGAACATCAACAAGTCCTTTTATAAAGTGTTTTCATTGTGGCAAGAAAGGACATAATGCATCAACTTATAATGTAAAGAAGAATGTCAATAACAAGATTGAAACTAAAATGGTTTGGATTCCTAAAAGCACCTTGCCTAACTCTAACACACAAGGACCCAACAAAACTTGGGTACCAAAAGCCAAAAATTAAAATATGTTGTAGGTGTGCTTGGTGGCCAAGAACTAAATTTGGAACCTCAAAAGTGGCTGCTACAAGCACAAGATCAGAAAATACTCAAAGTTCTCTTCCTTATCTCCAAGAAGCTTGGACGTGCAACCTTTTGATAAAAGGAGATGTGTTTTATGCTTTAACTTGCTTTGAAGTTGTATTTTTCTAGCTTAATATCTTGAAAATATCTTTGAACTTGGCTCTTTGGATCAATCATGCATCTAAACTCTTGCTGCACAATTGTAATGCGTAATTTTCTGCATATTGTGTCATATGCTGTATAATTTGTCATTTAGATGCATAACTTGTTACTTTTACGGCACAAAGTTACAATCTTCTGCATAATCTCATTTCTGCTGCATAATGAACTTATTTGCTGCATGAATGCAATCTTGTTGCATAATGCATGATTTTACTGCATAATTTGTGATCCTCTGCAAAATGATGCATACCTTATCTCTCTTGTTGTACAAAGTCACATTCTTCTACATAATCTGTCTTCTTGCTGAATAATCTAAAATTTGCTATATAATGTGGTGTTTTTGGTGCACAAGTACCTTGATTCAATTAATTTTGAATCCAATACTAATTTGAGCGTCAGAGGTTTCCCTTTAGCTATTTTACAGGTACTTTATCATGCCAAAGATCCTCAAAAAGCTCAAAAACTTCACCAATCCATCAAAAGGGTGTAATTTTTGGTAAAAGTGATGTTTTTGCATAAATATGAGTTTTAGATCATAGTCTGATCAGTTTCTATGCTTGCATGATATTTGGAATTGATTTGGAATGCTTTGGAACAAAATTGAAAGGGTTTAAATTGGTTATTTACTATTTAAAATACAAAATCTGAGTTTTAATAATCTGGTAATCGATTACAAGACCTTTGTAATCGATTACAAAGGCTCTGCCAAGCGTTCCAAGCCAAGTCAGAAAGCAGGTAATCGATTACACCTCCAATGTAATCGATTACAATAATCCCATAAGGCATGTAATCGATTACACCACATATGTAATCGATTACCAAGGAATCCAGAACATGCATAATCGATTACACAGTCATTGTAATCGATTACACATGGTTTTAAAAGGTAAAAACACATAGAACACCCATTTTGTTTTCTGCCATCAAGCTTTTTCATGATGCTTTCCTTATGCTTAATCTTTTTATAACCTCATTTGCTCATGTATTTGTCTCTGAATTCCATTGGCATAAATGATAAATATTATCTATTTTTTTTATGCATTCACTATTGGTATCACATTTTGATGTGCTAAACTGTTTATACTCTGATATTGATCTTGCTGGGCTGAAATGATTATATAATATGAATGCTTATGTTGTTTTTTGATAATGCTAACGGGGGAGAGATTAGTGAAATATGTTGCATGTGTACGGGGGAGCTTTGCGCTTTTACATGAAAATCATTTATCCTATCTCATGCATACATTACGGGGGAGAGTTGCGCTTAATCTCTGATAGATAAATAAATGCAAATATTTCTCTCTTTTCAATGTTTATTTTGTCATCATCAAAAAGGGGGAGAATGTGAATGCTTATGTCTTGAAGCATATCAAATGAGTTTTTGATGATAACAAAGTCAAGATGAAGATCAAGATCAAAAGAAAAGACCAAGACCAAAAGAAGAAGACCAAGATCAAAAGAGGTATATTAGATATAGGTCTTAGAACATCAATGTGAAATGCTCTCAAGGTATCTCAATTATATTCAAATGGTTTTTCAAAGATCTCATAAATCAACTTGTTTTTCAAAGTTCATATTTTAAAAGAAATGTTGTTTTCAATCTTGGATTATGTTAAACACTTGTAAATCTTGTTTAGTCCATGTTCTCCAATGTTAAAAATGGCTTGGAAACTTAATTGGGCTTGAAAAATGTGTTCAAAGTGCAAAGTAATTGATTACACATGTGTGGTAATTGATTACAAACTAAACAGAAGCCTTGTAATCGATTACATCAACCATGTAATCGATTACAAGAAAGTCAGAGGGCGTGTAATCGATTACACAGGTCTGGTAATCGATTACCACAAGTCCAGAAAGCCAAGAACACGTTCATACAGCCGTGTAATCGATTACCATGAGTGTGTAATTGATTACCAGCATTTTGACATGCCCAACGGCTATATTCTTTGGCATTTAATGTTGCCCATTAAAGCCCCCAACGGCTCTATTGATCCAAAAACTTATAAATACACAGCTTGGGGCATCATTTGTGGCTAACCAACAATTGAGAAACATCTTTCAATCACTCTAATCCAAGATTCATCATTAAATCACTTGTGTTCTATTTTTATGCATATTTGAGATATTCTTGAAAGAGCATTATAGGGCTTCAATTTGTGTAATCCACTCTTGTGAGAGTTTCATCTTGTAAACACTTTGATTCTTTGTAAATGGGGTAAGGTATCCCTCTAGAGAAAAGAGAGTGAGGTATCTCTCAAAGATTGTAAAGGGTGAGGTATCCCTGGTTGAAAAGAAGGTGAGGTGTCCTTCAAAGGTTGTAAAGGGGATGAGGTATCCCTCTAGTGAAAAGGGTGAGGTATCCCGATTTTGAGGCTCAAGCTCAAGAGTGAGGCATCCCAAGGAGTTGAGTGCTCTTTTGTGTAAAGGTTTTCAAGCACCCGTTCAAGCTTGAAGTTTAGTGGAAAATCTCGAGTGGTTTGCTTGAGGACTGGACGTAGGTCATAAGAGGTGGCTGAACTAGGATAAATCCTTGCGTTTATTCTTCTCAACTCTATCTCTTTACTTTGCGCTTTAATTATATATGCTTGTGTTGAGTTTGATATCTTGCTTTGCTTGAATACTTTTTATCTTGGGTTGTTTATTTGTAAGTGATTCATTTGATCGCATTTATCTATTCACTTCAATTAAACAATAGCTTTAACGAAAATTTAATAATCAAATGCTTTGTGAAAGATTTGCGAAAATATTTCATAAACTCAATTCACCCCCTTCTTGAGTTTGAGGCCACTTGGTAACAATTATAACTCAATATGTTTAATTTGAGAGATTATATGATATTATGTTTTAATCATTGAGAAAAACTAATTATTTAAGGGTTTTGTTAACAAGTACTTTTAGGATGACACTTGTTAAGGGAGCCAAAATAAGAAATTTTAGATAAAAATAAAGTATTTAATGCATTGAAAAATTTAAAAACTATTTTTCTCATTTAAATTTTTTCATCTTAAAATCCTTAACAAGCCCCTTTAAACATTTGTTAGCAAAACGTCAAAACTCATTATTTAATTATCATTATAATCACAGGTTCTAAAATAAAAATTACTAGAAATTAACATCTATGCAATGGAGGGAATTATTAAAAAAATAAAATATCAATAATAATATATAATAATTTATTTTTATATTATGATGATTTATAGTGTAAATAATTATGTAAATTCTATATAAAAAAGTACTTATAATACTAATGGAATTAGTCTTGTACCTAAAGGTTATGGGAATATATGGGTAAAGTTTTTTTTTCTTATAAAAAACTAAAGAATTTTACACATTATTATTATAACTTGTCTGATTGTTTTTTTTTACTAATAACTTGTCTGATTGTTAACATCTCTTTTTAGCATTTCACTATATTTTGAAGTGTATACCTGTTAGCGTTTTAGCTTGTTACAGCAACATATTCATGTAGCATTTCATTTCTCGCCTATCTCCTTATATATATATATATATATATATATATATATATATATATATATATATATATATATATATTGGTTTTTATTTTTATTTTTTATTTTTGAACGTGTTGGTTTTTATGTTTATGAAAGGATATTTATTATCATTAATTAAATATAATACTTTAAAAATGTTGACGAATATTATAAATTTTATACTTAACATATATTAACTGAAATTTTGAGATTTAAAATTTTAACTTAATTTTTTGACATATATATATATATATATATAATATTAAAAAATATCATAATCTATCAAAGAATAAAAGGTAATCTATATATATATATATATGGGAGGGGATCCACTTACAATGTAAGTAAAGAGACTTACACCTTTAATCTTATATCATTCATTTTATTATGATCTTGTTATTATTATTTATCTCTTATCTTAGCCACAAGATCACAATAAATGAATGGTATAAAATTAGGTGTAAGTCTTTTTTTTACTTACACTAGCAGTAAATGGATCCCTTCCCTATATATATATATATATATATATATAATGACACTTTATATCATTGACATGCGTAATACATTTAAAGTGTCATTATTTGAGTTACTTTGGCATTAACTACTTTTGTTTAAAGAAAATAAAATTATAAAGAAAGAACATTTAATCTTTAATTAATTAGAAAGATGATAAGTGCACTTTCAAGCCCTTATCTTACTAGTTCCCAGCTTAAATCTTGTTGAAATTAGTGTTTTTATGTTACTTTCTATGTTTTGTAGTTAGTAAAGGCTTTAGAATGAATTTGAGTCAATTGGAGCCAATTTAGGGTAAGTTTAAATTACTTGAGATTTATTCTTGATTTTTTCCTATATGGCACACATCTTTGGGTTTTATTTGTTGGGATTTTTTATTTGATTTTATCTTATTTTATTTTATTTTAATTAGTTTTTTAGATTTTAATATTTTCTATTTATTTTATAGCTTTATTTGAATTTTAAGGCATAATCTAGAAGATGTTTGGTTAAATTTGGAGGTCTTGAAGATGAAGCTTTAAATGAATTTTATCTAAATTTAAATCTTGTCCAAAGCCTAAATTGATAGTGGAAGACTCAAAAATGATTTTGATTAGATTGATATTCATATAAAAAAAAATCAAGGAGTTAAAAACCTAATCAAATTGAGTGTATCCCAAGTCACAAAATTAGAATAAATAGAAGACTCGATGATGTTGTAAAAAAAAGAGCCACAACATGGAGAACGCAAGCAAAATTGACAAGGCAGTAGGGTAGCACATAACAAGAGCAGAATTGAAGGGAGCAGCTGATTACAATTTCTAAACTATTCTTCAAAGAGTTTTCATATTTTTTCTTCTCTATTTTTGATGTATTCTTAATATTTTGAGATGTTTACCTCCACTATATTAGGCTAGTTTTTCTTTTAGTTAAAGGTGATGTTGAATCCCTAGGATGCAGTGGTAGAGCTAGGCTCCGAGGGGAACTTTTCAAGTGTTATTTCTATCATTTGGATGATAGATAAAATTTTAAGATGTAAACTAAAGTTTGTTGAAAGATATTTTAAGTTTGTCCCAATCCTTTGTTACTTTAATTGAGAGAATTTTTGGTATTCATCATGAAAAATTACATTCTTTATAACAAATTTGTCTATACCGACATACCCTCTTAAAAATATTACAATTAACATCATATTGCTTCATCAATTTATCTAAATAATTATAACTATAACACTTAAAGTGTTCAATAAAATAAAATTACATTACACAAACTTAAATTCTAAATATTAATAAACTCAAACTATGAAAGCAAGAATTTAAAGCACTAAAGGTGTATAAGAAGAATAATTAGATATTTTTAACATCAATTCCACAAAGGAGATCCTGGAAGATAAAACAGAGAACTAAAAATAAAAAAATAAATATGCTACCTAAAGTGAAGAAAAGTAATAAATATAAATAAAAAGAATAGCAACTATACAACAAATCAAAAAGCTCTACCATTTTTGTACAGTAAAAATAGAAGTTCAATGATTGATTTTTTTTTTACTAAGAGTAAAAACATTGATGAGTACAAAGTACATATGACCAAAGAAAATAAAGATCTTCATCAATTGAAAAAAGAGAGAACAAGAGAGGTAATATCACTATAAGAAAAGTTGCGATTTGCGAAGGATAAATTCACAGTAAATAAGCTAAAATCCACTGCAAATTGTCAATTTGCGGCAGATTTGTGACTGTCACAAAAATGGTCGTTGCAAAGTAGTTTGCGGTAAATTTTAGTTTCTGCCACAAATCTCTCCAGCGATACCCCAGAATCCGGTGCCGGAGTTCGGTGTTGTGGCGGATTTTTCCACCACAAATTAGAAGTGAATTTTTCCTCCTTAAATTAGCGACAGATTTTTTCACTGCTAATTTGAGATGGATTTTTTTAAATTTGCTACGAAAAAATCAGCCGCTAATTTTTTTTTTTAAAAAAAGCTCTGATGACTAGAACAACAGGAGCTTCCAAATTTTGACTTGCTACAGAAAAATTTGAATTGTGTGTGCTATTTTTAGACAAATGAACCATTTTCTTGCAAAATTAAAAAAAACAAAAATGAAAAGGAGAAAATATGGGAAGATCCGAACCAGAGGAGATGATTGGGTTTTCGGGTAGTTCCAGCTCCAGTTTAGGAGATGCGGTGGCGCGAGGTGGAGCTGCGACGTGTGGTACAGTGGGAGGGAGGTGCGGCGCGATGCATTGCGAGGGAGGAGTGGTGCGGTTCTGAAGGAATGGCGCGATGTGTTGCAGCAGCGGCGACGCGATGCAGCGGTAGGGGCGACATGGCGGTAGGGGAGGCACAGTGGCAGGGGCAGCTTGGTGCAACGGCAAGAGCGACGTGGTGAGCGGTAGGGGTGAAATGGTGGGAGAGGAAAGAAATAGTGAGAGAGGAAAGAAATGGTGAGATAAGGCCTTTGGTTGGCTATTTAAGATCTGATACTTTATTTTGAATTTGCGGTAGATTTTTCTGTCGCAAATCTTTTTTTATTAAAAAAATTACGGTCAATGTGTCGCCGAAAAAGTTGGGATTTTTATTCAAATTTGTGGCGAAAATATCCACCGCAAATCTTTATTTTTTTAAAAAAAATGGTCAATACGCATTTGACACCTTTTTTTTTAACTTATAAAACTTTTTAATTTTTTTTGGTGAAAAAAAAATTCACCACAAAATCCTCTACAAATTTATCCGCAGCAAAATTTGCCTCTAATTGTTTTTTAATTTTAAGATAAATTTTTGTTCTTTTTTATAGTTTGTGAAACATGTTTCATTAATAAGTTGTTGCTAACAAAAAATTGGGTGGAAAAAATCCGCCGTAAATTAATTAGCCGCAAAGTTTTTATTTTTTTTATTTTAAGATAAATTTTTATTCTATTTAATAGTTTGCGGCGGAAATATCTGCCGCAAAACATCTTTATTTAATAATTTGTGGCTAAAAAAATTCGGTGGGAAAAATTAGCTACAAAATCCACTACAATTTTTTCCATTGCAAAATCCGCTGCAAAGTTTTTTTATTTTTTTGAAATTTTAAGATAAATTTTTATTCTATTTAATAGTTTGCGGTGAAAGTATCTATCGTAAAATATCTTTATTTAATAATTTGTCGTTAAAAAGAAATTGGGTGGGAAAAATCCGTCCAAAATTTGCCGTAAAATTATTTTATTTTTAAAAGTTTAAAATAAATTTCTATTTTATTTAATAATTTGATGCTTTGAAATATCCATGACAAACATTTTTAATAATAAAAAAAACCTTTCACAGTGAATGTGTCGCTGAAAAAAATTAAGGGAGAAAAATTCACTGCAGATATTCGTCGCAAACAGATCCGCCGCAAAATATGCCTCCATTTGAATCCGCCGCAAATTAGCGTTTTTCTTGTAGGATATTTTCTCTTTAAGAGAACTAAATTTTTTTAAATTTTTATTATACATATTATTTTTTTATAAAATTTCACAGGAGCATGTGCTCCCCCTCACTTGAATGTGGCTCTGCCACAATTAGGATGATATGTTCTCTAATTTGATTTGACATTAATTTCTCTTTTCATATACTTGAGTTATTTGTAACTCTCCAGTACTTTAATGTTTATAATATATTTGAAATTCTCTTAACTTAATCATCTAAGTTTGTTTTGAAATTATTTATTACTATATTAGTAGTGGAAATTGATCCTTAAACCAAATTAATCAATTAATTTTAAACACATCACTTTTCATAATTTTCATTTTGGTTAATTTAATTACTTAAGTTTAATTTTAATTGTTCTAGAGTAGTTTTTGTTTGTTTTTTTTTTTGTTATTTCTGAGTTGGCTTAAGTATTTTATTGAGTTCAGAGCTTTTGTAGATAAATATAAATAGTGTTGGCCAACAAAAAAAATCAGAAAAAAAATTGAAAGTAAAAAAAAAATAGTTTGTTTGTTTCTTTTTCAAATTTCAAACCCTTATGAGAAAAGAACTAATAGAGGTTTAATGTATCAATATCTTTGAGAAGTGCGAGTGGAAGCAAATTCATGATTGTTATTTGTGTTCACTTGATGCATTTTATCAACTTTAGCTTGTGATTTTAAAACTTATTTCATTAGATTTATGAGCCCTTGAGTTGACATATGTGTATGATGTGATTTCATTTTTACTTTCCTAGTCTTTAGACAATTTTTCTACTCTTTTCAAAACGAAGTTTTAAGAAACACTGAGTTAAGGAAGGAAATTTAGGCAATTAAAAAAAGTTTTTTTAGAAAAGGAAATTATATGACCACCCAAGTGCATAAAAGAAAATAAGTTTGAGGGTGGTGAAAGTTGAGATGAGTATGGATTAGGCAGAGATTACAGTTTTTGATGTATAGGTTAGGCGCACGGTCAAGAATTTGAGTCCTTAGCAAGAGTTTGTAATATGTAGAGGAGGCACACTATTACGAGTTCGAGCGTTGCCAAGTCTATGTCTCTATTGCAGAAAAAAAAAGAGAAAGAAAAAAAAATCAAATGGTGAGAAAATCTGAAATTGAAAGCCTAATGATCCTTGATAAGGTGTGAACTTGAATTGGTAGAGAATTGAGTAGCGGTTTTACCTATTTGAGTTATAGGGAGTGTTCATGAGTTGCAAAGTATGCATGTGTTTATCAAGAGAGTAATTGAGTTCATTGGACTTGTTTTTGAAAGCTTGGCTTGATGACTTGTATTTGAGTTGAATATAAATGCATGATTGAAAGATTGACCTCTTTAAGCTTTGATAAATTATTGGCATGTCAAGTTTCTTAAGGTTTTCTTTAAAAAAAATTATTTGCAAATGTTGTCATTTGAAAGGTCTCATCTCTTATCTGTGCTTATGTTTTTCTTGCTTGAGGACAAACAAAGTTCAAAGTGTGGGAGAAATTGATAAGTGCAATTTCAAGCGCTTATCTTATTGTTTTTCATGCTAGTTCCAAGCTTAAATTATGCAAAAATTAGTTATGGTACTTTCTATGTTTTGTAGTTAGAAAAGACTTTGGAATGAATTGGAGTCAATTGGAGCCAATTTAGGGTAAGTTTGAATTAATTGAGATTTATTCTTGAATTTTTCCTTTGTTGCACATATCTTTGTGTTTTATTTGTTTGGATTTTTTATTTGATTTTATCTTTTTTTATTTTATTTTAATTAGTTTTATTTATATTTTAATATTTTTATCTCTGCTATCTAATTTATAGCTTTATTTGAATTTTCAGGCATAATCTAGAAGATTTTGTGTTAAATTGGGAGATCTTAAAGATGAAGCTTTAAACAGATTTTATCTAAATTCTAAATCTTATCCAAAGTCTAAATTGATGGTGGAACACTCAAAACTGATTCTGATTATATTGTTATCCTTATCAGAAAATTAAGGAGTTAGAAACCAAATCAAATTGGGAAATCTTGAAGATGAAGCTTTAAAGTGATTTTATCCAAATTCTAAATCTTATCCAAAGCTTAAATTGATAGTGAAAGACTCAAAATTGATTCTGATTGGATTGTTATCCTTATAAAAAAGTCATGAAGTTAGAAACCTAATCAAATTGGGTGTAGACCAAGTTACCAAATTAGAATAAATGGAAGACTCAATGACGTTGTAAAAAAAAAGCCACAACAAGGAGAACACAAGCAGAATCAACAAGGCAGTAAGGTAGCATAGGACAACGAGAGTAGAATTGAAGGGAGTAACTGATTACAATTTGGCAACTATTCTTCAAAGAATTTTCATCGTTTCTCTTTTTTACTTTTGATGCATTCTAAATATTTTGAAATGTTTACCTCCACTACATTAGGCTAGTTTTTCTTTTGCTTAAGGGTGATATTGAATCCCTAGGATGATATATTCTCTAATTTGATTTGATATTAATTTCTCTATTCATATATACATGAGTTATTTGCTATTCTCCAGCACTTTAATGTTTATAATATATTCGAAATTCTCCTAGTCTGATCATATAAGTTTGTTTTAAAATTATTGCTATATTAGGATTTTGTACTTCCATGGAACTTTAATTAATTGTAGCACTTGAGATTAATTGTTATGGTCAAGTAATAGTTAATTTTAAAGGGAAAATTCAACATAGATTCATAAGGTCCACATAAGGTTGTCTTGCTTATAATAACTTACACTCTATTTCAATTGATAATTTCATTCTATACATTTTAGGATTAATTATTAGTTAAGGTTAGGAGAGAATATTTTTGACCTACCTATTTTGGAAGGATAAGTAGTTTACAATTAATTACTCACGTTTTGTTAGCTCAAGTGAATAGAAGAATTAATTAAAATTGAATTAGAGAAATAATAATCTTAATGGTGGAAACTGATCCTTAGACCAAATCAATCAATCAATTTTAAACACATTATTTTTCATAATTTTCAATTTGGTTAATTTAATTACTTAAGTTTAATTTTAATTGTTCTTTTACGTGTCTGTTATCCATATTAATTATTTAGTTTAATCAATTATTTTTTCTTGGAGAATGATATCCTCTTTACCATTGTTCTAAAATTTAATTTTTAAAATCGATAAAAAGGGATTTTAATTTAATAATGAAACAACCTATCAAAAGACCATCTAATTTCATTTCATAATCAAATAACCTTTATGAATTCCCCAATGATCCATTTATTTATTTGTTAATCACTCCGTGATAACAAAAACTGTTTAGTTATTACAAAATGACCATTCATTTAATATTATTAGTCAATCAGTAATAATAAATGACTACTTAATAAAAAACATTAGTCATTAACAAAGTTCTTTCCATTTTCACGCATGTATAGTTGTTTACCTATATAAGTTAATTTCATACATCATAGTCATTTAGAAATTTCTTCTTAATTTCATGTATCTTTATAAATTAAACTTCCTTTCAAGCTATTGGCTACTTAATGTGAATAAACAACAACTTAATGAGAAGAAGTAGCTATTCATAAATTACTTCTTTATTTCATGTATATTTATATATAGAACTGAAACTTAAATTGTTAAACAATCAGAGGAAACAAATGGCCACATAATAATAGGCAATACCCATCCACCAATTTCATCCCAATATCATGTATGTTTAAATATTGAAGTTCAAGTAACCAAAAAAAAATATTGAAGTTTAATTGAATTTATTAGCACCTCATGTTATATTTGGTGTGACGGAATGAAATATATTATTTCACATTTAATCCTAAAATTAAAGGATTCTTGTGTTTGTCAATTTATAAATTGATAAAAATTATCCTTCAACAATCTATCTAATTCTAACATGTCTAATTCATCTAACCTAAATCCAACATTCAACTTCATGTACCTTGCTTTTGAAGGAAAGATAGAAGCTTCTACTCCTCCTTTACAGAAGAGTAAAATAATATTATCATAATTGATGAAAAATATTAACATGATTTTTTATATCAATAAAAAATTAATCTTAATTATTATTTTAAAAAACTCACATTGATATTATATATTTATGGAACAAAAAAGTAATTTTTTCTTATTAAGGCTAATTATGTCATTTTTGTCAATTTATATTCTATTACATATTATATTTCATATACCAAACTATACAATTATTTTTTATTTCATAATGTATCATATTGTACCAAACTATGAATAATTTTTATTAAGCAATTAGATATAAGTTGTAGACAATGAACAAGATAGCAGGTATTACTGTCTGTTATGTAAGATTTAATAGTTCCTTTTCCCGTTAGGCCATTTACACTTCCACTTGTATATTCAAATTCTATACCAAGCAATAATAATTTTAATTCTTTGTTTCATAAAATTATCCTTGCTTAATGTCTAGTGTGAAAGATAATTGAGAGTGTTAATAATTTCATCCTTTTTTAATTATAATTTCAATAATTCTTTTTAATAATTTTAATTTTTTTATCCTTTTAAAATAAAGAATAAAATATAAATATATTTATATATGTATTAAAATGACAAACCTACAACTAACTGCCAAGTACCATTTTTGAGTTTTCCTCAAAAAAAGTTTCGTGATAATGAGCATCATGATACTCATTATCACTAACTCTTTTCGTGGAAAACTAAGAAATGATAGTTGGTAATTGGGGGTTATGTCTAATATATTCCTTTAAAAATAGAAAGTATGATACACCGATGATTAACAAATTATTGATTTATTATTAAAAAAAATCAAGGATAGAGATTAGAACTAAAAACCTATTAAAGAGGTAAAAAACTTCTGCAGGTTCAGTGGCAGAAGCCACTACACCACTCCACCGGTGACGATGAATACATACAGAGACGACAAACACAAACAGTGGAAGTCCAGTTTCAGGATAGCTACTGGGATTCGTGCGACGGAACCATCGACGATGACAATAAGGTCGAGTAGGGTCTAGTCGCGATGGTGCAGTGGCTGCTCGTGGGAGTTGACGAGGTCTAGTGATGCATGGGTTGAGGTGTCTTCCATCGCTGGTGACGGAAGCTACCATGCGCGACCAAGCCACAGACGTCGTTCACCTCTGTTGTGCACCAACCACCCGGATCAACTACTACATCGCCGTCCTTTCCCCTCACCCGAAAACCTAGCCACCAAAAAATCCAACCACCTAAAGCCCCAGTCGGAAACCGCAGCTCCCAACTACCTAGAACCCACGAATCACCAAATCCGCCACCCATGAGCCACGCCGCAAGATCCACGAGCCACCATAGCTAGATCTACCACCAACCCCGCACTGCCATTAGACCACCAACCATACCACCGCCCAGATGCATCCGTGTTGGGTAGTGGAGGAGCAAATGGGAGATGGGAAATGGGGACACCACACGAACCACCCATTTCGGAACCCATAGGACTTCCTCCATTGTCCCTTACAATTGCGAGCCGAGCTGTCATCCACTGCTGCTCTGCCCTTGATTTGGCCGAATATAGCCTAGATCTAGCCACACAAACTAACCACCAACCCTTACCGTCATCACTAATCTCGTCGATGGTAGATGACAATCATGGAAGAGGCAGAAAGAGAGGAGGTGGTGGAGGGTGGTGAAAAAGATAAATATGTAAAAAAGATAAAATAAAAAATCTAATAACTAATAATTGAGTAATGTTATCTTTCTCTTACCTAATCATCATAATAATCATCTTAATATTAAATAAAAAAATATTAAATAAAAAAATAAATATATCTAATATCTTGATAACATAAAAATATTTAATATTTTTTTATTTAATAATTTAAAAAATTAATAAAAAATTAAATAAAAGAATAAATTATTTCTCCTAATAATTATATATAAAAATCTTAATATATAATATACTATAACTTAATAAGATATATAATAACACTCGTCGGTAGTTTGGTGCCATACCCAAGCAGTGTCTTTATTCTTCGAAAGAGCACCCCTACTTTCAGAGGTAGCCAGCCGTACCAATTGAGGGGGAGTGGTCAGAGAGAAAATAAAAGTGAGGCACTTGGCAAATTTTGATTTGGTTTGAAGATTACAGTGGGGCCGAAGATAATGTTAAAGCTTATCTCTAATAAAATTTTAAAGAGAGGATAAATGCGAGCGTATGCAGATAATGTCAAAGCTTATCTGTAGGGAATTTTAATGGTATCGTAATGAATTTTATATTTATTGTGACTTGTAAATTATTTATTGAATATAAAATTTATGATAAATATTTAAAAATAATTAATTAAAAATAAATTTTTTGATAATTTATTATAAATATCATAAAAAGATAAGTATCATAAAAATTTTGAGAAATTATTTGATGAATAAAATATTTTTTTATTTTATATTATTGAACGAGTGTTATATTTAAATTATTTTTATTTTTTATTTAAATTATAATTTAATTATAATATTAAAAATATAATTTAAATAAAAAATAAAAAAAATCTATAAATTTAATATAATATTCATTTAATGATATTCCTGTAAAAAAAAATGATATGATTTAATAATACAAGCCAATAGAAAAGTCTCGACAATATTTAAAAATAATGAAAAATGATTATTTTATATTTTTTTTAAGAATTTAAGAATTATTAATATTTTTTTAAAAAATATTAAATAAATAAATAAATAAATAAAAAATATATATATAATAAATGATATTAAAAAAATATAAAAAAATATGTATATATTATTTATAATAAAAATATAATAATTAAAAAATAGTAGAAGGATTGAGCGATTGAAGATGTGACAGAAGTGTTGTTTGTCATGATCCAAGTGGGACGGTGACTACACCAACCATTAAAGAAAGGGTGACTGTTCTGGTGCATGTAAAAAGTGAAGGTCACTGGTGGCTTCACTTGAGTTTTTAATCAAAATTTGACAAATAAATACTTTGGACTTACCTACTGATATTTCGGCCAGCTTGACCAATTGTGTATGAATATTTTGGACAATTATCAAATTTTTATGAGAAATGATAACTGTCCAAGAAATTAAAGTCACGAGACAAAATTTATAATAAGCCATTTTTTTTCTACAAAAGAGGTGCAAGGACATCAATATGAAAGGATAAGAAAATTTATTAGATTATCAAAATTATAAAATTTAACGTGTGTGTGTGTGTTTTTTTTATAAAAATTGTTTAATAGTAATAATAAGGATTAAACATATGACCTTATATATATAAACTATCAAAAACTTTTATCACTAGTCTAATCTTAATGGCTTTAAGATTTTACATGTTAAGATTAGTTTGGTATACTCTTATAATAAGGGTAAAAAATTAAGGGAAGAGTGTGGAAAATAATTCCAAAGGCAACTCCAATTTAGTTATTAAATTTTTTTCGAAATATTAATTTAATCTTTAAACAATTAATGATATATTAGTCCTCAAATAATGACTTTTTTTTTTCATCTCATGACATCAATTTCATCTTAATAAACAATAACTTTCGACTATCTTTATGTTAAAAAAATTATCATTCAAAAACTAAATTGATGTAATAATTTATATAAGACTCAATTAATGTTCCAAAACTCATTTAATAACAAATGAAAATTTACTCTATAATTTTATGTATAAATCTCATTTATACATTTTTCTCCCAATTTTGAGGGTATTACTAAACTATGGCAATCCTCTTATGGAATGAAACTGAGCAAAAGTCCAACTTTCTACTGTTTTAGGTATGAGTTTGTCCCTTCTTTTTTATCTATCTAAATTTAACATTTATTAGTGGACTATGACTTCATCCACATCTGATAAGTCTACGAACAGTTTGATTTTTCAAATACTTTATTAAGATACATCTAAATATAAGATATACACAAAGAAAAAAATGAAAATGAAAGCTTATTAAATATTCAGCAAACAAAAATATCTACTCAAAGAATTATCACAAAAATATCTACTATAAGTGTATTTTTATACTATTATTTAATAATATACTATCACATCATTCATTAATGAGTTATTTGAAACTTTGAATCTTATTTATATACTGTCTAACTAAATTGAACCCACAAATAATTTAACTAACTATAATTACAATCGTATCAAAAACTAATTAAATAATATAATAACATATAATTTTACGAGTATTATAAACAACTTTACAATAAGCATAGCAAAGAATCAATGAAGTAGAAAATCAACAAACTATTAAGTTTAAAATATATTTTTAACCGACGTTTTTTTTTTAATTTGTTTCTTATACAAAATAGATTTTTAATATAATTTTCATACATATAATAAATTTTAATTTGATCTCTATTGTTTGTCACTGTTATAGTTGATTCATTGAAGAATTAAATTATTGTAAAGTATATGAATTAAATTAAAAAATAATTATCATATATAAAGATTAAAAATATATTTTAATATATATTTTTTGTTTTTATACATAAGACTTGTTTTTAATTTCATCCGTATACTTCACTTGTATTACTACAACGGAGAGTATTATATTATTATAACAGTAAGAGACCACGAAAATCGAATCAAATTAGAAACAATTATAAGTATAGATAATAAATTAAAAACTTATTTTTATAAGAATCAAAATAAAAATAAATGGCCAACAATTAATATTAATTTTTTCATAAAAATCTGACAACTGCCCGAAATATTCATACACAGTTAGTCAAGTTGTCCGAAATCTCAATAGGCAGGTCCAAAGTATTTATTTGTCAAATTTTAATTAGAAATTCAAGTGAAGCCACCGATCACACTCACTTTTCATATACACCGGAACAGTCACCGAAAGAAAGAAAAATTAAAAGAAAAAAGTGAGGCAACTGGGCCATGTTCACGTGAAGGAAAAGTTAATAGCAAATGAGGGACCATGCTTACAATTTGTAAAGAGGAGAGATGAGAGATTCTTATTTTGTTGTCGACGTAAGAGATTTCTATTATATTATATTATTAAGGGGATTTTTATTATATATATATTTTTTAAGAATTTGATATTTAAAATAAATTGTTAACTATTTTATTAATTATTATTTTTTTAAATATTTATTATGAATTTAATATTTAATAAATATTTAATAACTCATCTCAAATATCAAATATATTAAAATATTGTAGAATTTTTCGTATTATTAAATACATAATAAATTAATTATAACATTAAAAATATAATTAAAACAAAATATAATAATAACTTAAAAAAATTAATATAACATATATTTAATGATATCAAACATGATAAATTTGTTACTTTTAAAACATCTAAAAATTTCTTTGTAAAATTTCGTGATTCGGTTATTAAAACGGTGCGCATAAGGGTTTAACCTATTGTGGAGCCGGTGAAAAGAACTATAAAAGAAGAGAGAGGCCCGCATAGTATCTAGGGTGTAAATTGGTTCGGGTAACTCGACCAATCCGATTAATTCGAATTGAACTAATAAGATTGATTTGGTTTGGTTTAGTTTAGTTTGGATATTTTGATCGGTTCGGATAAAATCTAAACTAATGAAAACTTGATTGGTTCGGATCTCGGAGTTTAAAATCTCAACCCGAACCCGAACTAAACCAAATAAGTATTTATTTATTTATTTATTTTAATTTACGGTAACTGACTTAGCTTTTTTGGTTACTCTCTGAGTCTTGCTCAGATTTCATTTCACCGAAGCTCATCTTGCTCAAACTCAAACTCAAACTCGAACTCGATTCTGCCTCACCGAAGCTCGTCGTCCGTCGTCTGCCGTTCGATTTTGCCTCACTGAAGCTAGCCGTCCGTCGTTCGATTCTGCCACACCGAAGCTTGTCGTCTGCCCCGCCATAGCTTCGGGCCAGATCTGCTCCGCCACAACTCACCCACCACCGTGCCGCGCCAGATCTGGTTTAGCTCTGAGGATAAATATAAATTTTGCAATTTAATCTCTCTCTAGATTTATCCTTTTCTTACTCTGAACGACAATGGCGAAAGTGCTTCTTCTGTAACTTTGTCTACTGCTGTTGCTTCTTCTTCCTGAACAACGGTGTTGTTTTGCAGCTCCTCTGCCAATATTCAACTTCTCATTCTCCACTTTGTGACTCCTCTTCTCTTCCGCCTACATTTTGAATCCCCTGGATCCGTTGAACTTCTTCTTACACCCACCGACTCAACTCAGGTGCATTTTACCTTTTCCTTTCACTTCTTACATCCTTATTCTTCTTTTGTCCTTGATCTTCAGTTATTTTGTAAAGTCATGGTGAGGTTGTTTGTGGTGAATCTGGAGGGGAAGATCTACAGCTGCAAACACTGCCGCACCCATCTAGCGCTCTGCGAAGACATCATCTCCAAGGTTCCATTTTTATCCCTTACCCACTTTTGTCGACTCAATAATTTTTCTAGGTCTCTAACATTTTTGGTAGATTTTTATCCCCGTGTTGTTAATTCATCTGTTATACATGATTTTGTGCTATGTAATGTGATGTGAGTAGCCAATGTAATCTCTGTTATATGTAGAAACATTCACAGTCTATGATATTCATACGGAGTTCTGTTATTAAGGATGGATAATGTTGGCTATTACGCTTACGTGATTCCAATTTGATCAGAGTCGGTTACTTGAAGGAGATGAGGATTTTGTGCTTCTTTTCCATTATTGCTTTGTGGTTGCTTAATGTGCTCAGCTTAGAACATGTGTGCTTTTCTTTAGAAGCTTAGAAATGCTTGTTGCTTCTTGTATCATGCTTTTCGCAGTGTCAAACGTTTTATTTACCTACTTATACTCCACAAGCCATGAAGATCATTTTTGGATTGTTTTTCATGAGTATGTGTTTATTCTTGTTTATCATTTCTAGCGGTAGATGGAATGAATTGCTTATCGAGGTATGGTTTTCCTTTCTTATCTACTTCCGAAACTACAACTCTATCTGCATGTTTTCTGATATTTACTTTTCTCGAAAAAAGGGGGGATCTGGCTCTCTTTATATGGAGAGAAGTTAGATGTCATACAGATAATTTCTTCTGTTGTGACATGGTTAGTTCAACGTGTTTCTGCAGAGAAGCGTGGATATCCATCCTATTCTGAATTTGATATTTCCATACTTTTGTGAATATAAGATCTACAAGTAAAGTAGCTTAGTTTTAGGCCTCTTTACATGCGGAAGAGTGCTCCTACAAGTAACATTGTTATTCTTCTCAGGTAGAATTTGCACCGTATTTATTATTTAAAATTTTAGATACATTATATGCACTTTTATATATTATATGAATAGTTATTTAGTTAATTTTTGTGTTAAAAAAAATAATGATCAATCCGATCACCCGAACCAAACCAAATCATAGATGTTTGGTTCGGTTTGATTCGGATTTGACTATTAAAAAATAAGAAAATCGAACCAAACTAAACCAATTGATTTTGATTAGTTCAGATTTATTTTTCTCCAAAACCTGAACTAAATCACCCACTTACACCCCTAATAGTGCTAGCTTCGAGCATCAAGGGATTTTTCATAATTTTTTAATAATTTTTTTATACCATAAACTAATTTTATTTTACTTTGATTGAGATGTAGCCTAATTATAAAAATAAAATTTTGTTGATTTTTATTATTCTATATTTTATTTTTATAATTGAGAGTTTATTATTGCTAAAAACTTTTAGATGCTTGATCATCATTAAATTATTTTGTTGTTCTTAATGAAACTGAGATATATTTTATGATATTTACTTCGTATAATAAACATCATAAATTGAGTGAAAGTTAAGGTTAGATAAACATAATTTGTGTAACATTGGTGAAAATCTATAAAACATAATAAATATTTATTTTTTTAAATTGTACTAAGAGATTAAGTAATTAATATAAATAGTTTGACATAACTTGAAATAGAATGTCCAACAAAATAAAAATTTTGGTCTTGAATCAGGAAAATTAAATTAGAATAACAAGAATTAAAAGTTGTATTGAATAAATTAGGTTAAATTAAATATTCTAATATATTCTTAGTGAGTAAACTAATATTAAGTTTTAGTTTTAGCATTATTTTATTCTATTTATCAGATTTGTTTATTTTATTTTTAATTTTAATCTTTAATTTTACTTATGATAATTATTTTTAAAAGTATTGCATTTACTAAAATTCGTATCAATCACTATCATTCATTTATATTTCTCTTTCTTCCCTTTCTCCTTACCATTAATAACCCAACATGCATTATATAAGTTATCAAAGTACCATTTTCCCAAAAGAGCTACCTAAAGACTGACACAACCACAATCATGATAGTAATGATAGGACGTCAGTTACGGAGGATATTATGAATTAAATTTTTAAAATTAATATTTTATTTTAAAGTTATAGAGAAAATAAAAAGATAAATTTTTAAGATTAATATATTATGTATAAAAGTATTGTATATATTATTTGTTGACTTCAAAAAACTAAGTATTTTTTGTTATGAATTCCAGAAATAAGTAATTAAAAATATTTTTTAATAGCCAAATAAATGAAATAGACTTCTTTCTAAAAGAAATTGAGACGAAAAAGATAGGTTTGAGACAAAAAAAAATTGTGTGTGAAATTAAGAAGACAATGAAGAAAGAAAATTTGAGATGAAAAAAGAATTTTTTGTAATCAACTAATAAGACAACGTGACTAATCAAGAAAAAGAATCCACCGATGAATTTATAGAATAAACATGATTTTTAAAGAAGGAGAGAGTATTAAAAAATAACAACTTTCTCTCAAACTCAAATTTATAAAATAGAAGTTGATATGAGACGTACTATCTATGAGGTCAAGATTCGACGTTCTCACAAAGGACTCGGAGGATTGGGGAGGGAATAACACGGGGCCTTGTTTTCAGGAGGTAAGCCCACGTGTGGTTAGTAGTAAAAAAGAACCATGAATGGGCACGTGACGGGGGAAAAAAGAAGCACCCAAGTCTGCTTCAACTAGTGCGGCTGTTACTACACAGAAGCAAACATTTTCGAAAGGAACAATGGGCCAAATTTCTAATCCACCTAAGAATGAAGAGAAATCCTCTGATCCTGGGCCCAGTCCCACACATATCCCCAAGGGAGATAAACATAATGATAGGTAGGTCTAGGAGACTTTTTTTTAAGAAGAATGGGGAACGAACAGTGGAGGCAATATTAGGAGGGTATATATATATATATATATATATATATATATATATATATATATATATATATATATATATATATATATATATATATATATATATATATATATATATATATATATATATATATATATATATATATATATATATATATATATATATATATATATATTGAGAGAGTATTTATTATAAGAAATAAGATAAATAAATTTTAATTATTAAATTTTATATGAATGATTAATATTAACATAAAATATATAATTTTTTTAAGTAGTCGCATGGCCTTTAAGTAATTTTTAATTTTTAATTTATATATATATATATATATATATATATATATATATATATTGAGAGGAGTATTTATTATAAGAAATAAGATAAATAAATTTGATTTATTAAATTTTATATGAATGATTAATATTAGAACATAAATATATATAACTTTTTAAGTAGTTACATGACCTTTAAATAATTTTTTAATTTTGATCATTCATGTATAGTTGTATATCAAAATTTACTTCTTCTTACCTTTTCATAATAAAAACACTCGCACTAGATATGTCCCTTATATAAAAATATATATATAGAATAAAACCTGACTCTAACCATTTCTCTCAAACCCTTCCTCTAGGGATGTATCAAAGGGAGGCGAGCATGGCTCAGCCCCCCTTTCTCACTATTTTTTAAAGTATTAATAATTTATTAAAAAATTAAAAGATAATTATATTGTTTTTTTTTATAAAGTTAGTATTTATTATATTGTTACTCTTATTTAAAAATTATACCCACATCCCAGATTTTATTTATTATTATTATACTCTAACAACTTTCTTTGTTTACAAAATCATATATATCTCTCATATTTTATATACAAATATTACACAAAGTCTCATTGAAAATATAAAGCAAAGGAAGTATGAGTAATTTCTCAAATAAAAAAGATGTAATATTATAAGCACTAACATCAGGGAAAGTCAGTATAATTATACCAAAGATAAAAATGATGAAGTTAAAAGAATTTATACTTGATATGTATTTGACATGTGATCCATGATGATTTTATATACATCGATATTACAATTTTAACTCATCTTTCTATTAATTTTTAATCTTTACATAATAAACCTACTAACTCCTCTCACTTTTAGTTTCACTCTCTTCCCTTTTTTAAAATATAATATATATATATAATATATATATATATATATATATATATATATAATTTTATTTTGTTTATAAATCATAATGTAAATGACAAATACTATTATGATGCATTTAATATTTAATATAAATATTTTTTTTAATTTTTTTACTTTATTCATAAATTTTCTATATAATGAAAAAAAAATATTCTTTCAAAGTGAGCAAATAAAAGTATATTTACCTTTAATTTAAAATAGTGAATTTTGATTTTAACTTAATAAATAATTTAAGGGTGAATACTACTTATTTGTAGTGTATTAACAACTTATTTTGGAACTCACCAAATAGTGAGATTCACTATTTTTTGGATTCACCAGAAATATATACTGATTAACTACTTAGACGTAATGTATTAACTAGTTATTTTGGAACTCACCAAGTAATGAGATTCCCTACTTTTTCATAGTTTTCTGACCATCTACTCCAAAAGTGAACCAAAACAATTGATCTTGACTGTAACATTTGTGGTTAGCTATATGAATCCTTAATTAACATATTTAACTGATTATTAACATAGATGCTTTGTTGGAGCTCAAATGGTTTTCTTTACAGGTCAAGTATTCACGAAATAAGACTTGTATCTTGACCCCACAAGATGTTTAATGGCAAATTTAAACTCATAGCCCATAATTTTTCATCTTTATTGAGATTTTCAAAGTTTTTCCTTTCTGCAATTACTGTCTTGACTCTTGAATTTACTAAGATAGAATTTGAGGAACATGAGTTAAATGAAGAGGTATTAAATATTGTTAATTAGTTTGTTGGGGGCACCAATTTAGAAATTCAGATAATCTAGAATAACTTATGGACATAATTAGTATATGTATGATGATTGTTAATTTTAATTAATTATTGAAAAAATAAATTCTGCCATGGGGATCTATAGGGAGAAGCCAAATTCAAGAGTATCATTGAGGAAGCCATACCCAAATTAAGTAGCACTAAATCAAATCAGCAAATGCACTAATTAAATTAATCAACACTACTTTATGATATCAATACCAAAGGATTATAGCAATTGGCCTCTATGATCCAAGTTTCACATTCACATAATAGTAGTAGTCAAGCTTGCAAAAGATTCAATCTATAACCATTATAATAGTGCATTTTCACATAGTCTTGCTCTCAGAACTTCAAAAAAAAAAAGTAACAAATTTAGACTTTGAATCAAACTTCTTATGGACAAGATTATTTCTCAGCACATTCTGAGTTAATCAATAATAATAATCAAACAAATAAATCCCCCAACATTCCTTTATGACATAATTAATCACAAACCAAATAAATCCCCCAACTCCTCATGCATTTATTGCCAATTTCAAAGCTAATAAGCATAGTATCTACCATTAATCACACATCAAATTTCAACTCATAAAATAAAAAAGGTCACAACATTAATATATAAAAAATACTCCTAAAGGCTATGCCAAACAATACATTAGAAATACCTTTTTAAATCTGCATACTTGAAAAGACCCTAATAAAAAATCTGATACTTTATCTTCTGAGAAAATAAAGAAAAGAAAAAGGAAGAATGTCTAATATCTATAAGTTCCATCAGTTAAGCATAATTTTATTTATGCATATTAGTTGAACAACAAGGAACATAATAACAAATGCCCTGTTAGATTCCCTGTAAACATGAGAAAAATCAACCTTCCAATGACAAATGCGGGAACAAAAGAATGAGTGAGCAATATAGCACATTGGGAATCAAGGTTCACTTTCACTTGCTTCTAACCTATGTCCCCCAACTCCCAAACAAGGTTCACTTTCACTTCCTTCCAACGTTGTTTCACTACAAACCACGCTTGGTTCAATCCATATCCACCACAAACACAGGCTAGCATACTTTAGAATAAAAAATGATACAAAAAATCCAATGACACAGGAGACTAAACAAGGGTCACAACATTAATATATCATCACATTCAAAAAAATTCTATATAGTAGAGAGAATGAGAGAGGGTATCGGTGAAGGCTCAGACGGTGGAGCACGGTGGTTCTGGGTACTAGGTCACGGTGGTTCTGGGTACTAGGTCACGGTGGTTGGCGGGTCTATGTGGCAGAGGATCTGGGTTACTGATCCTGGTTCGCAGTTTGAGTAGAGGTTGAAGTTGTCTGGTGCTGGTTCGGTGGGCTTCTCTGTTTTGTAGCAGAACTTGATGGTAGTGGGAGTTCGGGGGAGACGGAGACCAAGCGTGAGGCAAATGGGAGAAACTGAGAGTCGGATGAGAGAGATGAGGGAGAGGAGGGATGAAGAAGTATGAGAGTTTGGGGGAGAGAGCGGGGCGAGAGTGAGGGGAAGGGGAGAAACCGAGAGTGACAAAGGACGACGGAGACGAGGGAGAGAACGAGTGAGACTGAGATAAGTCACTTAATTCGATAAAGTAACAAAATAAAAGAGAAGCGGGAAATAAGATTTCAGCAAATATACGTATGGAGGGATACGATGGATATATGTTGGACATATATTGTTAGACGTCAACCATTTTCCCATTGAAATTATGACTAATGAGTACCAACAAGTACCAGTATTCAGAGAGTCAATCATAGAATTCAAACCATCAAACTGAGTAACAAGCCAGTAGTACATTAGATTGTCTCAAAGAGTGCTTAGCAAAAAAAAAATCAATCCAATACCAAACTTAGATAACATAAATATCTCTACCAAGAAGATGCCACAACTAGAAAAACATATCAATAATTGAAATAGTAGAGCAGACCAAATTACTTCATGATGAGCAATCAACCAAAAATTAATACCCAAACCTTGAGGATCCGTGGCTATGAGGAGTAAGTCCAGACCAAAAACCCAATCAAAATAATACTCGACAGAAAGTAAATTAGCCCATTTAACCAGCGGTGGCACGTCGTGAACCAGCAGCACCAATGGTGGCGCACCATGAACCAATAATAACAGCAGAGCACAAGCGGATGACGCATCGTGAACCAGTAGTGTCGCCGAAAAAAATGGATGAACAGTTGGTGGCGAGGACACAAACGAGCAGATCTTGAACGCAACTTTAAGGCGTAAACACCAGGGGTTCTAGCATGCACACAATTTGTGCATGTATGAGTGATTTGAAAAAATAATCCAAACAGAGG
This sequence comes from Ormosia emarginata, assembly GCA_029884605.1. Classification (NCBI taxonomy): domain Eukaryota; kingdom Viridiplantae; phylum Streptophyta; class Magnoliopsida; order Fabales; family Fabaceae; genus Ormosia; species Ormosia emarginata. The sequence continues at coordinate 8,309,386 of JAQQTP010000068.1, forward strand.
AGGAGAAAGAAATTTTGGTCTTAGGATTTTGAGTTTGGAAAAGAAGAACCCAGAGAGAATGACGAGATAGAGAGAGAAGACGTAAAACTGTTTATGAAAATTTGTGTTTTTTTAATAAAAAGGAAATAGAAAAATATTAAAAAGCCCTAAATGTAAAATGTAAGCAGCAATATGTTTCATACAAAAAATAAAGAGGAAGAGCAATTAAAACCAGTAATTGCATCTTAGTTATTATTTCTTCAAGTAGGTGCTTCTTCTGACTGCAAAAATAGAACTTGAAAATTTTGCAGGAAAAACTTAAAATATTTGGATATAGTTCCAATCAAGTACTAAAGGTATAATTATTATATAATATCATCATCTCATGCATTTTAACAAAAAATCACAATATTCATAAAACTCCCAAAAAAACAAACACATACATTAAAATTATATAAAATATTTAAAGTACATGCTATGCCAATATTTTGAGTCACATGATTCACTTAAATTTTTCATTTTAAAACTGAGAAATAACATTGTGTAACTATAACTTGACTCAAAACCTATAAAAGAAATCATTCAAGAATAGTTAAACCAATTTTATTCCTTATACGTCAACTTACTCACATAATATGTTTCAAATATATTTAATGAAGCAAAAGTAAGAAAGAAGCATGGGTTGATACTAGTTTTACCAATTCTAATGCTTATCCTTTCTCATTGTCTTTAATGTGATAGTTCTTCCTTATTTGAGCTTGTGGGAGATAAAATTGACTAACTCTTGAGCATCCAATATCAAGGAATCATTGTTCCTTGATGGTTGTCTTCAAACACACCTACAAGGTAAATTTTATCTGTGGTACCCAAATTCTCTTAGGTCCTTGGGGGTTAGAGCTTGAAGAACCAACCTTAGTGACTTTAGGAACCCACATCATCATAGAAACATTTTTCTTCATAGCATGTATATGAGATGTGTCCTTTTTGTCTACAACAGTTACATGTCACATATGAAGTTGCAGAAACACTTGCTTTCACAAAAAAATTCTTGTAAAACTTTTCACTTTTATAATCATTAAATCCAATTCCAACTTTATCAAAAGAACATTTTTGTTTTCCTAAGAGAATATCCAAATTTTTTATTCCTTTTACAAATTTTGCAAGATCTTTAGTAAGCTCATCAACCTTTTTATTCAATAAAATATTAACAATGAATTGTTCATTTTCATTTAAAACATTTTTTAACTTCAAAAGCTCATCAACCTTTTCATTTAATAAAACATTTTCAACAATCAATTTTTGTTCATTTTCAATTTAAACATTTTCTAACTTCAAAAGCTCAACTTCTTTTCTTAACTTCTCAAGTTCAAGAGCATCATCATACTTAGATTTTAAAGCAAAATATGATTTAGATAGTATAATAGAATCTTTTAATAATTGTTCAAACTCATCATTTAATTCAACATAAGAAGTAATGGTCAAAGTCATTTACCTCATCATATTCATCATCTTGTTCACTTCTTGCCATGAAACACATATGAGCCACCTCATCTTTATCTTCTTGTTCACTTTTCGATGAAGAGTCATCACAATCACTCCAAGTTGAGCTTGCTATCATTGCTTTCTTTTTCTTAGATTTCTTTTGAAATTTCATCTTTGTGAAAGGACAATCAGATTTGTAGTGACCAACATTTCTACATCCATAGCACACAATATGATCTTCTTTTGAATAATTTATTTTGAATTGATGCCTCTTCCTTAATCCAAACTTTTACTTGTTGAGTTTATAGAGTCTCTTGGTTAGGAGTGTTATCTCTTCATCATTGCTCATTTGAGTTTCTTTATCATCTTTCTCTTGGTTTGAGGTTGACGTGGCTTTGAGAGTAACTCTTTTCCTTGTTGTGTTCTCTTCCTACAATCTATTAAGAAAAGTTGATTAATAGGTTATGAGATTAGCTCTTAATTCATCATAGGAAGTGGTGTTGAGGTCTCATCCTTTTTGAATTACTGCTACCTTTGATTGCCATTCTTTGGTGAGGCTTCTTAATATCTTTCTTACTAATTCTCTATCTATGTAGACCTTCCCAAAAGCATCAAGGGTGTTGACTATGTTTAAGAACCTCTCGAACATCTCATCCATCTTTTTTTCCTCTTTTATGTTAAACAACTCGTACTCGTGAACAAACATGTCACTCTTTGCTTCTTTTACTTGGCTTGTTCTTTCGTGTTTGACCTCTAACTTATTCCACATCTGCTTGGCCGTTTTGCACTTTGAGATTTTCCTAAAATCGTCCGGATTTACATCACAGTAAAAGATATATTTGGCTTTCGCATTTTGTTCCATCTTCGTCATGTCTTCATTATTAAATTCCTCTTCAATATTCTCCAACTCTTTGCCATCTACCACTTTCTTTGGAATGGATGGTCTATTTTTTTTATCACGAGCCAAAGTTTGTAGTCAACAAATTGAATGAATATTCTCATATGCTCCTTCCAATAAGTGTAGTTTGACCCATCAAAGTACGGTGACCTTGAGATGGATTGCCCTTCAATGATGTTTGAGTTCATCAAGTTTCCTGCCATTGAACCTACAAGGATCGACTTCTAGAGAATTAAGCTCTGATACCAATTGACAGAACCAAGAGGGAGTGAATTGGTTCTATATGATTCAATAACAGAAAATTTAAATAATTAAATAACAATTGCAATATAAACATAATTAAAATTGAAAGTAAAGAGGAAAAGGTTGAGAGCAATGCAAAAATAAATTTTATACTAGTTCGGGCACAATCTATGACCTACATCTAGTCCCTAAGCAAAAATTCGAGATTTTCTTCACTTGTCGAATTTTCTCTTACAAGGACTCCAACGAACCTTCATCTACCTTAGTCTCAAAGAAGAGTTACAATGATTTCTTTCACCAATGATACGATAAAACCTCCCTCAACTTCTACTCGAAGAAGAGTAACAATGGTTTCTTTCACCAAGGATACCACCAAACCTCTCTCTACTTCTACCCGAAGAAGAGTAACCTTATAATGGTTTCTTTCACCTTTATGCTCTTATAAGATACGCTACAATGGATTCCAAAAACAAACTCTCTCTATAGAGTGGATGCACAAGTTTAGAACTAACTAAGAGGAAGACAACAGAGATAACAAACTTTCAGCAATTTCTCACTTTTGATTTGAGCAAATGGTTGTGTCTTCATATTCTTCAAGGCTTCCTATTAATAATAGAAAGCTTCCTCATGTTTTTCTAGCCGTTGGAGATGGAGAAAATTAGGGAGAAATAGCCTCAAATTTGTAGGAAGTAATTCTATGTAAAAAACGCGTAGTTGCTCCTTCTGTTCTGGTAGTTGCTCCTTTGCCCAGGAATCGCTCTAATAGTCTCTCATTTCCTCTGGTTTGTGTATGGCATCATATTATTCAAATTTTGAATGTTAGAGCATTCATTTGCACTTAAAATAGCTTGATCCAATCATGAAGTGGTAGAAATGACTTGCCTTTAACAGTAATGGAAATTAAATAATGAGTAAGAAAATGTTTTATAGAAAAATAAAATTTGAAAACTTTTCTTCTATATTCAAATCAATCAACCCAACAAATTTCCTATAAAAAATCTTTCATCATCAAAACTTAAACCCAACATTTGATTTATGCTGGAAAGTTCAAGGCAAAAGGTTAATACAGATAAGTCATGCATTTATTTTTCAAAGAATGTTAATGGGGTATGGAAAAGAGAGATAAGTGATGCTTTTGGTTTTAATCTTACCTTTGATTTAGGAAAATATTTAGGTCTGCCCCTTCTTCATCGGGTTCAACATCGCTTAAGTGGCTAGAAGGTGGGTTCATTGTCCATGGTAGGGCACATTACTCTAGCCAAATCAGCAGTAGCTTCTATTCCTAGCTATGTAATGCAAACCTCCTTGCTCCCTAATGACGTATGTGATCAAGTTGACAAAGCATGTAGGAATTTTATATGGGGATCTTCTGATAATAATAGGAAAATGCACCTCTTTAGTTGGAATAAGCTATGCAAACCAACTAAAATGGGAGGGCTTGGTCTCTGCGACTCTAGAAGTATAAATACAACTTTTATGATAAAACTGAATTGGGGTTTAGTCCATAACAAAGATGCTCTATGGGTTAAAGTAATTAGAGGTAAATATGGATGTGGGGAAGATTTGCTTCTAGCTGTGCGACAAAAGAATAGTGCTTCTAGAGCTTGGAAAGGCATGACAAGTGTGTGGCAGAACTTTGAGAATAATATGGTTTAGAGAATAAATAATAGGGAAAAAACTAAGTTTTGGACTAGTTGGATCCAAAGGATACATTCTTTATTGGATCTTGCCACTAAGCCAGTGGATATGTTAAATATGGATGTTGCAGTTGTTGATTTTAGCATAGGAATCGAAGGGTGGACATGATTAAAGGACCACCACATCACACTTTCCATATATTATACTAATACAAGATGACATTACTCTTTTCTTCTTCCTCATATCCTCTCATCTCTCCTTCAACCTCACCATCAGTGACCATGAGCAGGGACCAGAATTGCCACCACCACAACCCAATGCCTCCACCAGCCAGCCACCGCTATGCTCCACCTCCACCATGAATCACAACCTCCATGCGTTGCTGGTGCCATAACACCCCACCTCTTTAGCTCTTAGAGATCCCAAAATCTCACAGTTGTCAGCCAAAGGAACCGACACAACCGTTAAAGTCTCAGATTTGCAACTCATGGAGGATGATGAAGCTCCAGCCGCATGCCATCAAACTCGTGGTTAGGGGAACTCTGGGTTTCTAATGTTGACGATGAAGCTCAGTCGCATGCGAAGCGGTGGCTTGCTAATGGGTTTCCGTGACTTATCTTTAAATAATTTTTTTGGAAACCCCAAACTGTTGGATGTATGGGGAAAATATGGTCATTTTGAACTTGGAAAACAACCATTTCTTTGACTCAATCTCATTTCTCTTAGTAGCCTCACAAGCCTCCACACATTGAGTATGAATATAAATTCTCTTTATGTGAAAATTCAAGAAAAAATGCAGAGGGTTGATTGCTTTTGATTTGAGGTTTAATAAGTTATTGGGTCCCATACCATCTTGGATTGCCGATGAAATGCAAATCCTAAGCAATTCCTAAAGGCATTAATCTTGAGTGGGAATTCATTTGAAGGAAATATCCCTACTCTGTTATGCCTATAAAACTTTTTACAGATATTAGACCTTTCCATGAATCAATTAATAGGAGAAATTCCACAATATGTGTTTGTTGCAGTGGCTTTCTTGGGGTGATTTCATTTTTTTGTAAAAGGGCTTTCTTAGAGTGGTGTGAGTTTGAGAGATCTTATGGGATTTTCATGTTAAATGGTTATTGTTAAGTTGATGTTTTCTTTTCAAATGGCTCATGGTAGAACCATGTATGCCGAGGAAGATGTGAGGTTACTTTATGAAGTTGTTTGGTGTAGCTGTGTAGAGGAGGATGGAGATAGGTATGGTGGTTTAGGCATGGGTTTTGGGTGATTGCAAAAGAGTATTGCAAAGAAGAGAGATGATATGAAGAAGAAGGGTGGGGAATAGTATATGTGCCAAGTGTGACGTGATGTGGTAACTGTGGTGTCCCGGGGTCGACGAGGGCGGGGAGTGGACGGTGGTGTAAGAGAAGCATGTACAAAGAGCGGCTCCTGGCAGGCTTCTAGGCGAAGGGTTCCATGAATGAACTGAATACGCACCAGAATGAGAACGATTCAAAGACTGTGCAGGTATGAGACTGCATAGTTGAGGATGACTTAAATGAATTGATTAGGCGTAGTCATATCAACAAGTTGCAACTTCTTTTCGGGAGCCTAGAATATAAGAACTCCATGGTTAAGCGTGCTTGACCTGGAGCAATTGTGGGATTGGTGACCTCCTGGAAAGTTTCCTAGGATGCGTGTGAGTGAGGTCAAAGCACGCTGAAAAGACCCGTGTTGATTTGTGGAGACACTCGTCAATCCTGCAGGCAGTCCCAAGATGTTACAGTAACTTGTTAATCACATCATCATTTAACAACTCTCATAATAACAAAGATTAAAATAACATAATTTTTTAAAAGAATTGGACTCAAACCAAAATTGAAATTAAAGAGAGACTAAAATTAAAATGAGGTATATTTATAAAGACCAAAAATAAATTTAAGTCTTTCCATAACCTTTAAGTCCGGTTGGTTGGATTAGTTGGATACATTATTTGGGTATGTAATCGAGTATATAGCATGCTAAGCTTTTGGCCCATAATTCTGATACAGTCCATCAAGGATTATTTTTAGACCAAATAAAATTTAAATGAAAATAATAAATATAAAAAAAATTAAGTGCAAAAAGTTTATAACCGTCCCTTCGAGTAATTAATTATTATTCATATTTTTCTTTTTCATGTTTTAATATATAACTACATATGCAATTATGTACTGCGATATGCATGGGTTTCATTATGTTAATGCAAATATTATTTTTTAAAAAGTAATGTTATTTTTCAAAAATTTTAATGTTTGCATTTTTAATGCATTAAATATTTTACTTTTCATAAAAAAATATGTTATTTTAAATTCTTAACATAGTTAAACCCAAATTTTTATATATTTTTTATTGCGATATTTGAAAAAGAGTTGAGGTTGTCATGAATTCATATTATGGGTGAGCACATCCCTCTCCGGGATCTCAACTCCCTTTGAGCCGAGAGCAAAAGGGTATGTCACTTCCCCCACAAGGTTTACTCAGGAATAGAACACATGTTATCTCTCTTACAGACGTAACTTGCTTCTACTGCACCACCCTAAGTGGGTAATTTTCATATTATGCCTACTAATGATGACTTAATTATTAGTTAATAAGGTGTACAAATTAGTTATAGGACTAGCAACTTGTTATTAGTTTATCAGCAACACATTCTTTGTCCATTAATCTATAAACCTTGTTAACCAATAATTAAGACATCATTAATCAGCGTAAAAATAAAGTGAAAATTGGTGTGCAAGAATCATTTTACTTTTCATAAATATAAACTAATAATGATGTGATAAAATTAAAAAAAATCATCCAAACACATTTTTAAATTTTTTGTGATAAAATCTTATATTTTATATTATGAAGATTTTTTTTTGTAGAGTAACGAAAATTACAAATTTATTATAAGAGTAACACAAAAAATTAATATTTAATGTAAACAATAATAATTCTTTTTCTTTTTTGTATAAAATCATATAAATATCTTATTGATAAACATTTTTTAGAAATATGCATAGAACATCACATGATCCCAAAATCAAAATAAAAAGGATTCCCAAACTATAGTCAACAAAATTTTGCTCATTGGAGTGGGTTTAAACATCTGGATGTTGAGAAAAGAAAACTTAATTACTTCTTTTCTCAAATCTGCACTTAAGCATACCAATATACCATTTAGCTGATTGTAATAACATATAATAACATTAGTAAAAACTTAGACAAATGTACCCAATGACACATATACAAGCTGTTTGTTTTGACCCAGATTCTTCAGCATGAGCTTATATATATAATTGAGTGGTGTTTCCATAAACAAATTGTAAACCATTCTTCCTTTTCACAATCTATGCCCCGCCCTCAACACAAACTTTTATTTGAATTTTACAAACCTAAGCAACAAGTCAAGCATCACAATAAAATTCATCATATCAATCAACAAACCTAAAGTTTCATAGAAGTCTAATGGAAAATCTGCTTACACTAGGCAATGGTCTCTACTTTCACTAGCAAGATGGTAGAGCCATATTACAAAAGCATATCATTTCACCTTTCTTCTTTAGAATGAAAGGCCTTAAATAGCTCTCAGAAATACCAAGGTGAAACACTAGGTATACTCTTCATAATGCATTACTTTTGCTTCACTTCTCACCCTATTCATGAGTCATGACCTTGGAACTGCACAGAGAGGGAGTCCCTTGTCTATGTGAAGCGTAAAAATGACCCTATAAGTCATATTTTGTGTTTCATTTGGCAGTTTAAACTTGAAGAATTGAAGAAGAGCCATTGCTACTATTTTCATTTGTCTGTAAGCAAAGTCCTTCCCTAAGCAGATACGAGGTCCAGCCTGCAATGACACATTGAAGCTTTCATTTACATACCAGGGTAGTAGAAGTTCTAAGCAAGCAAGCAAACAAATTTAAAGGAAAACAATGGTACAAACATGGAAAGCTACAAATTTGAATGGAGATTCAAGTTGGAAAATCCCATTGTTGAGCCATCTTTCAGGACGAAATTCCTCAGCATCTTCCCCCCAAATGGAAGACATCCGACCCATACCATAGGCCAAGTAGTACACTCCATCCCCCTTTTTCACTTTGTGGCTATCAGGAAGAATATTAGGTGCCTCTGCGGTCCTTCCATTCTTAGATCATACCAAAGACAATTGCATCATAATCTACATAACAGGCAATGTTGTTTATATAGCCTAACATGACAGGTTTTGATTAGATTTTGTACGGAAAATGTTAACTTTTAACACTTTGTGTGAATGTTAACACCTTTACTCTTTTGTGAATAAAACCACTTCCTTTTTTTTAATCCAACTTAAAAAATAAGGTTATTTTAATAAATAAGAATTTTATTAATTAATGTATATTCTCTCTCCTAATAACTATCATCTTTTTTTCTTTTACAACAACAAAATATTTTTTATTTTTCATGAATTAAACGACGAGTTATATTTTATCATGTCCTTTAAAAAGTCATTAAATCTAAGTCATTTTTAATAATTTTACATATATATTTTTTTTTTGTTTTCATCTACTTTTAACTTTGGATTATCATACACTTTATCTACTCTTTTTACTAAAACTTTTAATATTCTCTTTTTCGTATGGTTAAACCACCAAAGATAGGATTCTACTTACTTTTTTCTTTTATTAACAAAAATTGGTAATAAAGAGTGGAACCCCTAATACTACCTAGCATGGCATCATTGGAATGCTGAGGATCCTAAAAGTCAAGCAGAGGCCCAACCTAGAGGATTACCTTAGGGTACTTGTAGCAAGTTACTTTTTCACACGAGGCTACTTAACTAGCCCCTCGACGCCATGGTTTCAAAGGAAAGCGAAGTTCAGGACTAGAACCTTAACCACTTGTACCAACTCATGTTGGCTAATAAGTACCAACTTCATAAGTTATTCTTTCTCTTAATAACTACTAACCTAATGATCTTCTCATTATTATTTCTTTAGAAAATTAATAATACTATGTACTATTAACTAATTTGAAAACATAAAAGAACATTGTAAATTATATTTCTAAAGATAAAATTAAATCTATATATTATTTATCTATTGGTCCAAGAAATATATACACACATATCAACAAGTGATCCAAAATGATGATTGAATTGGCTCAATCGCACAAACTGGATAAGTAGCGTTTGATAATGATAATACACTAATATAAAAATTCTATAAAGCAAAGACTGGAAGAGATAATTCAAGATGGTTTTGAGCAAATTTATAGAAGGTACCGTAGGGACTGCAGGGTACAATCTCAAGGTCTCTGTCAATGCTGCATGAAGATAATGCATTTTATCAAGTGTGACGTCTGTTAAATTGGTGACAAACTCATCTATGTCAGGTTCACTTTCATGGCTACAAGTGACATCTCTCACTTCTTGCGCAATCTTTTCCTGTATAAGAGGGTTCTTGCAGAGCATGTAGAAGAACCATGAAAGAGTGTTTGCACTTGTGTCTTTGCCAGCTATCATAAAGTTCAGAATTATATCCCTCAAATACTGATCTGTCATAGTTGTTGGGTCCTTCTTGCTCTCCATCAAAAACCTTGAAAGTATGTCCTCTTTAACATTCTGAAATCCAAAGCAAACATTTAAATGTCATCCTTAATTGTAAATAGTTTTAAAGCAGGACCTAGAAAAAATAGTTTTTAGGAAGACTAGATGGTTCAAATATGCCATATGCTAAGTCTCACCATGGTTCAAATATACTGCACTTATTGTAGTGCATCTTAATTTGGCTCCATCATAGATGCAATATTATTAATATGACAAACATCACCTTATTCTTATTTCTACTTTTGTATCACTTAAGTCTTAAGTTACAGTAGATGATTTATTAAAATGAAACAAATGATATCGAGGAGTGAACAAAGTAATGGATCAACTCACAGAATCTTGCTGAATTGCCCATTGTGCTTTTCTGGCCTTAATTACTCCATGGACGAAATCATCTATTAATTTCACATTTCGCTTAAGGGTAGCTTCACAACCAATGTTAAGAAACCTCTTAAGCCTCCAAAATGGATCAACATAGCGCCAATAAATCAAAGCATTTGATTCGTCGAAAGCCTTCATGAATTCAGTTCCCTCTTTGCTTGATCCCTCTAAGCAATTCAATTCTGTTCCAAACCCAACTTTGAATATGGAGTCCAAAGTGCATCTCATTAGTAAGTCCTAGAAATAAAAACAAAAATGAAAATAAGTTGTATCTACATCATGCTTTCATTGTAAGGTTATATAATACAATGTTAGCAACTGAAAACCAAAATTGTTAAAAGTAAGTCCAACTTCTAACCTTTATAAAACAATGTCAGCATTTAAGAAGTACGGATACATATATATATATATAAGATAGATATAATACGAAATCAAATGTGTATAAGACAAATTTTAAATATTATATGACATGATATGAGTAAAATAGACTAAGATACAATATATGAAATAAAGACATTTTAGACATTTATATTTTATAAGTCAACTTTAATTATTTTAGACACAATTATTATTATTATTATCATTTATTTAATCAATGTGATACCTCACTTTCATTGGTACAATTTTTTTTTAAAATAATGTAGGATATAAACTAAAAGTATAAATATTATCGAATACGGTACATATATACTCCTCCTCAACGTTTTCAACTTAAACAAAAATTGTAATCCTCCCACAATAACCAGTTAACCACTTACTTGCATATCAAAAACCAAACCCTCGTGGGAATATCCTGACACAACTCTGACCAACTTGGCTGCGTTCCTTCTAAACACTGAGCAACTGAAATCTCTAAGAACTCTTGTGGAGAATTCATAACTTGCAAGCTTCCTCTGCTGCCTCCACTTATCACCATCAACGGTAAAAATCCCCTCACCAAAAAGACCAGTCGTAATATGTAGGTCATACTTGCCTTTGGAGTACTTATCAAACTTGGTTTTCAATATGTGTTCAACATTTCGTGTATTTATGGTGTACAACTGGCTTTGATCCGGAGCAAGAAGCCGGAAAGTTGGATGAGTTTGGCCATTTCAGCGTGGAAGTCATGGAGTTTGTTGAAGTGGAATAGCTGGTTAAACACTGTACCTGTTATAGGTGCGTATTCTGGGTTCCCTATGGATTTTCCCATGAGCATGGTTAGCATGATGAAACACAAGGCCAGGAATAGACCCAAAAAAGAGAAGGCTATGAAAGTCAACAAGGTGTACAAAACTTCCATTTTCTCTGTGTGCTTGTTCAGCAGAGGTTGTGATTAAAGATAAAGCATATTTGCATATTTGCAAGTGCGAGAGAGAGAGAATTTTTGCCTATTTGGTGTTCAATGTCAGTGACAGTGACAAGGAAAGGATGAAACATGGCACTGTCAATCAGACAAACTGTTTCTACGTTATACAGCTGGTGTCATGTAAAGAAAATAATCTTAACAATTCATTATTGTAGCCAAATACTTAGATTTTATGTGAAAAACTTACTTTAAGGAATTATTGAATAATTTTCCTTCAATATCTTGGTTCAATCCTGATAATCCTACTGTGAATAATGCTACACCAATATACATATTGTATTACTCTACGTACGGACGGAGCCCGTATCTCTCCCTTTTTTTCTACCTCCGTATCTCTCCATTCTTTTTCATTTTCATTTCCCTCTCATTTTCCTTTCTCTCGTTCCTTTCTCCCTCTCAAATTTCTCTCTTCTCCCTTTGACTCAACCCACCAGCAGCGACAGCAACGCCCAACAACCAGCAGCAGTAATGCGCCGTCAACAACGTACCAGCAGGGATACGAGTGAGCTAATCTTCCCTAACGTCTTCACGTCTGAACCTCTCAACGTCTCAGCAATAGGTTTGCCTCCCTTTGCTTTTTCTCATTAATGTCATTCAGAATATTTTTCACGTCTAAATCTCCTCTATTCTCCCCTCGTCTTTCGCGTCTTTGTCAGGTGGTTTTAACGTTTTCGTTATTATTCCTTTACAGCTCTATCAACCAACACTGCATTTCTCTCTTACTTTCGCATCTCAGATTGATATCGAGGTGAGTGTGTGTACATTTTTTCTCTCAGTTTTTTTGATTTTAGTTGTGTAAAATCACCACCGCTGCTCGTGGAATTGAGTTGGCAGATTAATTAACCTGGATTTGTTGTTTGTGCATTTAATGTTTGCCTTGATTGTGCCTAATAATACTCAATTTTATATTATTTTTTTCGGGTAAAACTGAAGTTTAGATTTTGTTAACTGAGTCTCTGTTTATTTGTGTAATAGAAGTTTCTTAAGACATTGCTGATTATCTTTGGCAAGGTTTTGAGGTATTAAATGCTATCTATTTTTTTTGCCATTTGAATGGATATAATTTTTTTTTCTGGGTGGGTTGATTATTTGAGTGTGCTAAATACTTTTGTTGGCCTTTACTTTCTCAACAGGTAGTACTTAAAAGTAGAATTTGCTGGTAGTAATGTTATATTGAAGTTCGAAACAGTATACTATTCAGCAGAGGAAATTTTCTATAATATTTAGCTTTATTTTGATTGAAAATTTTGTTTGGAAATTCAGTAGAATCGCACTTCATATACAGCTTAGTGCCCTTCTCTTCATGGTTCTTCATTGTACAACATTGATTTTTAAATTTCAAAGTCAACTTGCTTTGGACAGAAGGGATCACTGTCTGTCTTGCAAGTCATTTTCACTTAGAATATGTTTGCTTCCTGGAAATATTGCTCTGGCGCTGAATGCTTCTGGAATATATGATATATTGGTCTCTCAGTAATAGACAGAATAACTTGTTTGATTTCATGGAAAAAAATGGAAAAGAATATTAATAATATCTAATTTCTTATTTATAATATTTATAATATTTTCAATATTGATTATGCTCGAGATGGAGATCAACGGTAGAGACTGCCCAATACTGAGATGCCATGAGGTTGGGCCTTCACCAAAGAAAAAATTGTTAGTTTGCAATTTAACTTGGATTGAATTAACATAACAGGGCCTAAAAGTGAATTAGAGGTTGAACAGGAGGTGCATGTGTATATATGTAGGTGGAGGTAGTGGGGACCAATCATTGTCACAAGGTGGCAATCTAGCTAGTCTTGAGGAAAACAGAGACGACATGACAGCTCAATGTTGTCTTTGTTCATTAAATTGAATTACACCACAGCTAAAAATATATAGAGGAAGAATAGAGTTGCAGAATGTGCAAGTTGGGTTACATTACGAGCTCTTTCTCTAGTATTTTGCTTCTGTGATGTCTTACAAAAAGCCTACAACATTAGGCGTGACTTGGCGTCAGCCTCAATGACTGGCTTCTTCCCATGTCACAAACAGTTTTGACTGACAAACGTAGATTACAAATATCTCTCATATTTATAATATTTTCTAGTTTCTTATTGAAAACAAATATCCCTTGTTTCCAAAGTCACAATTTCAAGGTTGGATTTCCTGACTGTATTGTTTTTTTCTCACACCATTTTTGGTTTTCAATCCTTCTCCTTTCCTTTTCTCATACTGCAGCTTTCATTTTTGGTGTTTAGTCCCTTTAGCTCTCTCTTTTCGTTTTTATCATAGCTTTGATTTTGCATGACTTTGTTAAGAGTTTTATTGGAACTACAGGGGGTGTATTACATAGTAGCTTTTGGGCAGCTGCTCCCTTTACCTCTTTAATGCTTTGTCTTCAACTTCTTTCATGTGTGCTTGTCAAGCAATTTCAGTCAGTCCCTTTTGTTCTTTTGTTGAGAGATTAAGTTTAATAATATACCCAATTTTGATTACCAGATTTTGATATCCATTTCTATAGGATTCAACCATGACATGCAAGGGAACCAACTTTGCCTAATACTCCATTATAACTCACATTGGTGATATAAAAAAGTATTATTCTAAAGCTTGTATTTTGAACTCAACTCTAATTGTTAAAAGAGTAACTATGCACTGAGAATAAAATTAAGGCCCCTATAGCTCCTATCTTTCATAATTTGTACTAGTTGAATCACTAACCAAGATTACATACTTTTTCCCAAGGCTAATTTTTAACTTGAAACTATAAGAAATATGTTCTTGTTAGAACAAAACTGGTTACATGAGTTATATAATTGGTCAAAAGTTTTTGTATTATATGTAACTTAAATTCCTAACTAATTATAATTCTCTTATAATAGTTCTCTGTTCTATAATTCTTTTTTTATTTGCTTCTTGGTTTGAGTGGTTTGATAGTGATTCTATTCCTAGAGCCTGTAACCAAGCAGTAGATGCTTTAACAAATTTTTCTAATACGATGAATTATAGATTGTGAATTACAAAGATTGAAAAGCATACTACAACCAACTAAAATAGGTGGGAGGTCCCTAGTCCACCACTTGTTTAACTCTGACTTCAACCACACGCCAACATCTAAGAACACTGGGTTCCCAAATTCATCTCTTTCTTCTTTTTATGTATTTATATTATATCCTGGCCAGCACCCTCAGCAATTACAAGCACTACATGTTGCCTAGCTTGTATGTTGACCTGTATGGCTTGACTGATTCAAAATTAAGGTTATCCTTCTTTATAACTAGTTATGACTTTCCTGACAACTGGTTCTTAATTCTTATATATTCATTACTTCGTTTTTTAGTTTGTACATATGACTAGACTTATAATTATTTTGAAGCCTTTCCAGATATTAAAAACTAGTATCATTGAAAAGCAGTTTTTAGTCTTGTCTTTCGTATCATATGGGGTTACAACTATTGGACTGTTGGAGTGTATTGCATATATATTTAAAGTCCTATTGTCTATTAGTATATTCTATCGTCAAGAACAATATATATTTTTGGTAAAAGTATAAATGATAATTAGTATCAGAATTAGGCTTTAAATAAAAGCAGTTAAAAAGGAATCTGCAAATAGTGGGTGATTGTTAAATTTAGGAAATGATAGTTTTTGATTTACCATTGAACAATATTTATTAGTTATTCATTTCTTTTGATCTCTTGTTTTCTGGTGCTGGTTAGTATGAATGTAATCTAAGAATCCATGATAGCTAGTGTTAGAAATACAGGGTAGAATTTCTGCAGGTGGGAATGAATTAGCTACCTGAAGGTTAAATGTATGAACAGATACCTTTCTATCCACTGTTTGATAGGCTTAATTTAATTTCTTATGCGTAAATCTATTATTTATCCGTTCTTTGCTAAGTGGAATTCGTTTATAAAGTTCTCCAATAAATAATAATAATTAAATCGTTCATAAAGTGATAAGGGTCTTAATGATTAAATCTTGGCAATTCCCCTTTAGGCCTTAACCGTCCATGTTGCCATGGCAAGCACATTCCTAGTCAAATGCATCTCCTGCTATCAGCTTAGTTGCCAAACTCTGGCTTTAAAGAATGGGCTACAATTGGACTTGGCAAGCCAACACTTTTGTTGATTCTGTTGTTTTGTTTTTGGTTTCGATGGATGAAGTGACTAAGGTGTTCAAACTAACAAAACACAACGATATTACTAACAATCGCGATCTTGGCTAAAGAAAGCTTATTGAATGGGAAATCTTTTAGCCTAGTTGTTTTTTACAGTCAATCTATACGTTGCCTAATACTCCATTATAACTCATCTTGGTGATATAAAAGAGTATTATTATAAACTTGTATTTTGAACTCAACTCTAATTGTTAAAAGAGTAACTATGCAACCATTGCCACTACCACGTTTCTCATCAGAAGTTGCCAAAAAATTCTGATTTCTGCTAGCACTAGTCTTTGAACCCATTATAGCTAAATCGACAGTTGTCCCATAAACCTGTAACACCAAAGTTAATTGCCTTAGTCTTTCAAACTAAACATTAACCCCAATAAAAACTATAAAAATTATAATTAATTGAAAGAGTTAAGTACAACGTCAGTGTCCCTCAGCTCGTGTTTCTTCAAATTGTCTGGAATAACTACTCATGGCAAAATTCATGTATGAAATCTCACTACTAGCAGCCTAAAAAAAACATTTAAAAAAGTCAACTACAATCACTTGTAGAACCTAAAATTTAGCATATGTTTCACATGCCTTTGGGCCACTAGTGACATCATGGTGAAAATCTGCAAGTAATGATAGAGAACTTTGTCTTTGGACTTTTTGCCAGCTGCGAAGTCAACAACTATCTTTATAATCATCAACATTTGTGTTGAGGTTAAAAATTTGTTACTGTAAGGGGAGAATATAACTAAAGTTAAATTATAAATTCTTATAAAAGTTTACACATAAGAATGACTCCATCAATACTACTACAAATCATAACAATCACTTCAATACTAATTACAATTTAAATTTAAGTTCCATGCGCATACACACCACGGTACAGTCATCATCTTGTTCACCAGGAATCATAATTTCCATAGATGAGCATACATGTAACTTGTTTCCATTGATCTGACTCATGCTTCCCTCAATACACTCCTATATAAACCAACACAAATAAGTTGAAAACATATTTCAGAATATATACACTCTTTCCAAGAGAGTTAACAGTACACAATTGTTCCATACACAAAGAAAATATATCCAATTGCACTCACATCAATTGTGAACATGTGTGGACTTTGATGTGTTGTTTTTCTATTTTTCCTCACAATTTGGTCAACTTTTGATACTTTCCTATTTGATCGAGGGCAGCCTTTATGTGCTACACGTAATGGACTGTGAATCTCACTCGATGACTCCTTGGTTTGACTGCTTCCAGTGGTAATCATATTGCCAGTTTTGTGTTGACCTTTATGACATGTGACATTATTGTGGTTCGATGTAGCAATCGACTGTACCTTGCCTTTACATGCACGCAATGTTTGGAGAAAAAAATCACTAGCATTGTCACACTCCGCAGCAACTTCGGCAACCTCGTAAAACTCCTTCAATAAATTATCAAATCTTTGCATTTGAGGCTGCAACTGTTTCACATCATAACTGCTTTTGATGTATGCATGTTTCCTTCTTATATTTTTGCTCCATCTTGGCAAAATATATTTCAAAGGCATTTCCTTCACCTTTTCTTGCGCAAGCACGACAAGGGAATGTCTATACACAATACCTTTAAACTCAAAAAACAAGCATTTGCATCTAACATCATGATTGTCGCGATTAAATACCACCTCAACTATTCTTTCTTTCATACATCCAACTACTACCATCTCCTCTAACACATCATAAGTACAATTTTCATCCTCAACACATTTAAAGCAAATAGAACAAGTCATTTTACCCCTAAATTAAGCTTGAACCTCGTTAAACTTCACATGGGTATACTCACCTTGGAATTGCCTCTCAATCATAGAGTTCGACCCACATGCAATAATGTTGTTAAATGATCGACAATCTGCCTCATATTCCTTTTTTGCCTTATCGTGGAGAGCATTATCATACTGCCTTACAAATTGTTGCAGAGTTGTTGTTGAATTTATATACCTATCAAAAAATACGTTAATGCTCTTGCTCCTCTGAGTCGTCGACATTCCAGTCCAAAAATCTTTCTTCAAAAAGATTGGGACCCATTTATGTCGCTCATTGTACAACCCACTCAACCATTCATTATCTTGTAAGTCATGTTGTTGGACGAAAGTAACCCACTTTCCTTCAAATTCAGCCTCTGTCAAGGAATCATAAACTGCATTTTTCATTGCATCCTTGATACTGTTATATTCACCATAACCTTTCAACTTCTCTGGGATTTTTTTCATGATATGCCATAAGCACCATCGATGGAGAGTAGTAGGAAACACTATCTGGATTGCATTTTTCATGGCCTTGCATTGATCAGTGATAATACCGTTTGGAGCCTTACCTGACATATAATTAAGCCAAGATTCAAACAGCCACACAAACGAATCAGTGTCTTCGGTAGATAGTAAACCACATCCTAGCAAAATTGATTGCCCATGATGATTCACACCAACGAATGGAGCAAATGGTATGTCATACCTATTTGTCAAATAGGTTGTGTCAAATGTCACAACATCTCCAAATGATTCGTAAGCAGCTCTACTTCTTGCATCAGCCTAAAAAACATTCTTCACGTGAAAGTCATCATCCAAATCTATAGAATAGAAGAAATGACTATTTTGTTGTTGCATCCATAAAAAATAATTCCTTAGAGCCTTACCATCACCCTCCTTCCCAATTGCACGTCTTTCCCTCCCAACATAGTTTCTCACATCTTGTTCAACAAATAGTAAATTATCATACCCTCCTACATCATGAACAAGAGAACGGAAGGTCTTGTTCAGCCTCACGCCTGCTTCATTGTTGATCTCTATTCTTCTCTTCACGTGCATTATGATGTTTCTGTTTCCTTGGAACATCCTTGCCTTTGCAGGGCTAAGATTATAAGAGTGGTCAAGTACAGTTTTTTTATGCACCAAAGTCCATTTTTGTTCAAACCAACAGTTATCTTTGCTTGACAGTTCTTCTTGATTGTTGGATATGTATTCAAATCATTTGGTACTGTTGACACACAACTCCCTTCTCGTGAACATGCTAGAATGAAGTATTTTAACTCTCCATCATCTCATTTTCTTGAATTTCTAATGATGAAATCAAATCCCTTTGCACTAGCATACTGTCGATAGAATGACTTAACGGCAACCACCGAAGGAAATATAATACCTGCTGCAGGCTCACAAGGTTTAGATTGCTCATTGCAACTATCACTCACAATTAACTTAGCTTTATTTGCTTCTTCAATGCATTCAACACTGCCACCAACATCATCTAACACCCCACCGCCATGCACAGTATTTTCATCCTCCATGGAAGCACCTATTTCCAATTCCATTAACCTGTACATGCAAAACTCATGTTACCATCCAAAAAATCAACAAGTGGAAGGAAAACTTTGTATGCCAATGTGATTTTACTGTGATTACTTAACCTAGTTGTCTTAGATAGCTAAATTAACCAAGATTATAAAAGTATGACTCATTAGTATACTTTGCTAAAGGGAAGGAAAAAATATCTAATCTACTCAAGCAAACATCTCTGTAGCTAGGACCAATACTAGGATATCTTGCTTACTAGTTAACTACATGTACTTATTCTAGTAAGAAGATTATGTATGATTAAGTTAGAGTTAAACCAAAATGAGTTCTCATCCACCCAAATAAAGCCATAGAAAAATAAATAATTAAATTTCAAAGCAGGTCACTGTTAAATGTTTTACCTATGCACAAAAAGACATTTTGAATGCCAAGAACAATTTAGAACATAACACAATGCATCTTGTGGTTTGGGTTAAGAAGAATTTTATAACTTGAGTGAATTTTGTTTCAAGGTATATATGTTTTCCTTAATTTGTGTTAATCAGTTACAAGGCATTTGATGAAATCAATGGACTTGAAGTTGCATGGAGCCAGGTTCGGATTGATGAGGTAATATAGTCACCAGGTAACTTAGAGAGACTATACTCAGAAGTGCATCTCTTAAAGTCATTGAAGCACAATAACATAGTAAAGTTCTACAATTCCTGGATTGATGACCAGCACAAGACTGTTAACATGATTACTGAGCTGTTCACCTCGGGGAGCCTCAGACAGTATGTTCACTACCTTCTATAAACGTATTTAATCTCTTTTTCTCTTTTATTGTGAAATCATCCTTTTTGTTAGTGGATTTGATGTATGATTTAGGTATCATTAGAAACACAAGAAGGTTGACATGAAGGCTGTTAAAGGATGGGCAAGATAGATTTTACTAGGTCTAAATTACCTCCACAGTCGTAACCCACCAATTATACATAGGGACCTGAAGTGTGATAATATATTTTTATAAATGGTCACCAAGGAGAAGTTATAATTGGGGATTTGGGCTTGCCAACTTTCTTGCAGCAGAATAATGCCAAGAGTGCAATTGGCACGTTGTTCTGTTTCCCTTCATTTTATTTTTTTGATAATTTCTTTTCAACCTCTATGACACTGCCCAAAAATTTATTAAGTCTACCCATCTCATAACATTAAGTTTCCCTTCATGCAGTGACCATTTAGAACATTGCTGAGCTTAAGTTCTTCACTACATGTTCTTAAAATGCCCCCATTTAAAAACGACTTTTACGTATCTAATGGAGAAAGTACCTTGATGAAGCCACAGGGGGCAGCGAATGTAGCGATGCTACGGAGCTTTGAGCGGGCTACTGAGGCAGCGGCGCCAGCCGTGCTTCGTGCGCGGACGGAGGGCTGTGGGCGACGGAGATGCGATGAAGATGAGAGGGAGAAGGAGTGAAAGAAGTTAGAGATGAAAAAAGTAGAGAGAGGGAGAGGGAAATGAGAGGGAGAGGGAAACAATCGTATAATGCCTTTTCTCTTTTTTTTAAATGACAATTTCTGACATGACAAAAGTGCTAAAATGAGTGTGGTTACTGTTAATGGTAGGAACATCATTTTCCATCTTGGTTCTCTCCTCTTGGATAGAATCAAAGGAATGGTATCGTTATTTACAAAGTAAAAGATAAAAAATTCTCGTCATTGACTAACTTTTTCACCTACTTGGTATTAAAATTTAATTTTTTTAGTAAAAGAATAAAAGTGATAAAAGTTAAATTCTAAACCATTTGATCATAAAAATTTTGATAACATGTATTATAAATTAATTATCCAAAAAATTTAAGCTAATAATAATAGATGAAGACATACGAATAGAATATATGTATATATGTACACACACCAGTTCTCTACCAGAAAAAAGGAAAAGCACAAAAATTGCTATTTGCACACTTACTAAGTTTGTTTGACTATGAACTTAAACCATTGGATTGAGAGATTATCACGTGGACGAGATGATTATATCATATATCATGTATATAGTGCAAGTATAAAGTATATGATGGTAATCATGAACCACTAAGCAAATGGCATGATGTTCATTAATAATTAACTTAATTAGGTATTTAACAAAAAATTGGTCAGAGATTCAGTTTTGTCAAAATATTGCAAGATAGGTGAAAAATATTAAAACTTATTCCTTAAAAAAAAGGCTTTGAAGTTTGAACAAATTGATCTGATTATTTTCTTCAGCAAGCATTTGGAACCAATTTATGATAACTTGCTAATGTTAAACCAATGAAAGGAAAGAGGAGGGCGCCGGGGGGTTGCGGCTTATTAGTCATCACATTTTTTATTATAAATCTCTGTCCAGAAAAGTTATAAATCATACCCCCAGTAAGCTTTTTTTTACCCTTTTTCAATCAATTTAGACACTAAGGACGTTTTGTAATAAAAAATAATTGCAAACGACAATTCTCCCTTCTTGTATACCTATGAAACTAACCAAAGGGAGCCTTGGGATTTTCTTTACTTCCTAGTAACTCCCGTTTCCTTTGTTAAAGCATTCAAATAACGAATTCATTTGCATTATACTACATTTTATCCTGTTTTAAGTAACTCTTGGAAGTTAACATGTCAAAACCCTGATAAGTTATTAGTTTATTCATTCATTTTGTTTTATGATTAAAATATATTTTTGACCCTTTATATATGATACTAATTTTTAATTTTCCCTATAGAGAAAAAAAAAATTCAATTTAATCTATATACATATAATCATTTTTATTGTAGTCTCCATTGTATGGCGCTGTTTATAATACAATAAAGTATAGAGATCAAATTAAAAATGAGTATCATGCATAGATATTAAAAGTATGGTTAAAATATATTTTTCATCCCTGTATATGTCACATGATACTCATTTTCAATTTAATTCCTATACTTCACAATAATTTGATATTTATACTCACAATATTATAACAATAACAAACAGTCGGGACTAAATTGAAAACAATTGTGCAAGTTGTATAAGGATTAAATTAAAAATGAGTGTAACGTATAAGAATCAAAAATATACTTTAACCATATTTCATGGAAGCTGGACAAGTTGGGCATCAGAACTGGGAACATTAGGCATAGGAAGAATATTCAAAGCTCAAATCTATTCTATCTGAAAGCATCTGGATTTTATTTATCAAATAGCCAAAGAAGCATAAAACATCAGTTTTTCCACTTATACGTACTAATATAAACACCATTAGTGCCACCCTTATTTATACAGAACAAGCCTTATTTCAACCATTTTCCTTCATATAATCCATAATGCATCAAGGCAGTGCAATAGTACATTTACAACATAACATCACATTATAATCGCCTTGGTTCAAGAATTACTAATAACTATAACATGAACTACTTCAGGCAAACATCTTTTGAGAAGCCATTCACACCTATATTGGTATTGACCCCAGATAAAATGGGAGAATGAGGATCCCCCAAAGGGAAGCAAGAGACAACAACTTTTCCCCTAGCTCTTCCAGTTTCTAGATATCAAAAAGCCTCGATTACATTGTCAAAATGATATGGACCTGTGGGATCAATCACAGCTTTTCCAAGTTTACCCCAGACACTGTCAAGCTTGAATAAACTGCTCTTGGATGCGAAGGAGGCCATGTTATGTCAACTATTGCTGCATCATCCTTTGCTACAACAACAGATTTCTTGCAGTCACCTGAAAATTTTAAAGCATGTATTAAACTGTATATTAAAAGACAACACATTTATGATGTAATGCAAACCATCAAACTGAAAATTCAAATGATTTAAAGCAGCTCTACAAGGCAGTCTAGTTGGCAACTTGCCAGTAACCAAATTGAATCAAGTCCACAAAGGCAAGAAGCATTTCTTAAATCTTAATAGTGTTAGAATGGCTTGCATATAAGACATTCGGTGGAGGCTTGCAAAGTCAACAAAGGGAGGAACTTTTGTGTTTTTCTGCAGAGCATTTTCGGTGCTTTTCTTGTTGAAAGGTGGAAATTGGAATTGCATCAAATGCAATTCTGGCTTTCATCCGAAAACACACCAAGGAGAAGCAAAGCAATAGCTTCTAAGAGTGAGAGTAAGAAATAGAGAGTGTGAAGAAATTTTAAGAGTGTAATGCGTGTATATACTGAAAATTTTTTAGTTTATTCTCTAATCTCTGTAATACTATGAATTGTAGTAGGAGAGAGTCTCACTGAAAAACACTATATTTTGTACCTCTTGTATAAGAGAGTGTAGATAAGATATTGTAATTATCCTTGATATAGTAAAATATTTTTCAGAGTTTGTTCAGTGATTTTTCCTTCAAAGTACAATGGGGTTTTTCACGTTAAATTTGGTATGGAATTCTTGATATATTTTTCTGGTACAAATAGTATTAACAAGTGGGTCCCATTATAAAAGTACTATTCACATACTTTACAATTTTCTCAGTTCTTCTTCACAGATCTGAGTACACTACCACTCACATCTATAAAGTGTTCAAGACACTTGAGGTGTATCCAACTCTGATTTCCTAACAAGTGATATCAGAGCCACTTGATCAAATTTCATATCAAAGATGTCGATGCCAAAATTTGATGTGGAGAAGTTCGATGGATCTAACAACTTCAATATATGAAAGCTGAAGCTACAGGCATTACTAGACCAATAAGGCCTGTTAAAGGTGTTAGAGGGCGAGAGCAAGTTGCCAAAAACATTGTCTTCTGATAAAAAGGAAAAGATAATGGTCAAAGCACGTTGCACAATACAACTGAGCCTAGCAGACAATGTGCTCCAAGAGGTTATGAATGAGAAGACTGTAGATGGACTCTAGAAAGCTTTGAAAGAAAAGTATTTTGTAAAAAATTTGTCAAACTAACTTTACCAGAGAAACAGATTGTACACATTCAAACTCTTAAGAGAAAAACCAATTCGAGATCATATTGACGACTTCAATCGGATGATCTATGATGTACAATCGGCTAGAATTACAGTTGAAGATATTGATCAAGTTATGATCTTATTGACTTCACAACCTCCGTCCTATGATAATTTCTGTGATACCATGATGTATGGTAGGTCTAACATCTCCGTCAAAACTATCAAGGAGGCGTTGATGACAAAAGAGTATTAGAAATTAGCATCAGGATCCAGTACTGATAATCCTGCAGATGGTTTGTTCGTGACGAGAGAGCGTAGTCAAGAAAAAGGATTGGTAAGCAAAAACAAGGGAAGATCAAAGTCCAAAAACCACAAGTCCTTAAAGTGTTTTCATTGTCACCAACCAGGGCATATCCGAAAAAATTGCCCTGAGAGAAAAGAGAAACAAAGAAATACTGCCAACATAATAGTTGCAAGTTCTGATGATAGTAATGTTGAATTTGTCCTTACAATTTCCACTAGTGACTCGGGTAACGAGTGGATCCTGAATTTTGGCACATCTATTCACAAGACACCTAATAGGAATATCAAATATCAAAAGACACAAGTATTTCTGAATAGCTTGAGTGAATAATGCACTCAGCAAAAGATATTATTTATAGAGCTGATTTACATAGGAAATAACATCCTAAATACAATTTACAAGGTAAATAACTATGCTAGAATTAATGTGGACTTGCATCGTATCTATTCTACTTCTATACAATGAATCTAACTACTTGGGAAGAGAAGACATAAACATTGCTATGTCCAACACTCCCCTGGTGGGTGAATAGGTGTTCTTCATTCCCGGCTTGGATACAATTCGTTCAAAAAATGAGTGCTCAACCCTTTGGTGAGAATATCCGTGAAGTTGCCCTTGTGAGGGCACATATGGAGTGCAAATTAATCCACTATCGAGCTTCTCCTTAATGAAATGCCTATCAACCTCTATATGCTTAGTCCGATCATCTTGCAAACAGGATTATCTAACCGATGCGATTGCTGAACTTATTATCACAATAGAGCTTCATAGGTCCTTCCCATTTAATCTTCAAGTCTTCTAAAATAATTTTCAGCCAAAGTAATTCACAAATGCCTTGTGCCATGGCTCGAAATTCAACTTCAGCACTAGAACGAGCTACTACATTTTGTTTTTTACTTCTCCAAGACACAAGATTTCCTCCAAGAAAGGTGCAATACCCTGTAGTAGATCTTCTATCAACGATCGATCCCGCATGGAAGCATAAGTGTATACCTCAAGTGTTATATTCCCACTTCTTTTGAATAGAATTCCTTTTCCTCCGGAGTCCCCGAGAATCTTGTAGGATCTATGAGTGAGCACGTAGATGAACCTCTCTCGGACTATACATGAATTGATTAACCAAGCTTACGCATATGCAAATTTTAAGTTTAGTCCAGTGTGAGACAAGTAAATTAATCTCCCTACCAAGCGTTGATACATTTCTCTATCCACCATAGCATCTTCTTCTGCATTTCCTAATTTCAAATTCGGATCTATACGAGTACTTGCAAGTTTGCATGCTGTTTTCCCTGTATCTTTGAGCAAATCTGTAATGTATTTTTGCTGGGATATAAAAATGCCTTTCCTTGAGTGTGCCACCTCAATGCCTAGAAAATACTTTAGCTTTCCTAGAGTTTTTATTTCAAACTCCTTGGCCAAACAATGGCTCAAGATTTGTTGCTCTTTCCAATCATCTCCGATTACTATGATGTCATCCACATATACTATCAAAAATTACTCCCAAGCATTTCAGCATTTTGAAGAGAAGAGTGTTTGATAAACAAAGTATGATCTCCTTGACTTTGCTTGTACCCCAAAGTTGTCATAACCTTAGTGAATCTCTAGAACCATGCTCGGGGTGATTGTTTCAAGCCCATATAATGCCTTTTTCAACTCGCATACACCATGTGTATTGGTAGCAACTTTTTATCATACCCTGGTGGCACTTGCATGTAAATTTCTTCCTCAAGTTCCCCATATGAAGGCATTCTTTACATCAAATTTTGCAATTCCCGAACCATAATTTGGCAGAAGGGACAAAATTACTCGATTGTGTATTCATCTTGGCAACAAGAGCAAATGTCTCTCGAATAATCAATCCCATAGTTTGTGTAAACCCTTTGGCGACCAATCGGCTTTGTATCTTTCAATCGATCCATCAGCCTTATATTTTACTTGTGTAAACCCATTTGCACCCAACGGCCTTTTTCCTTCGGTAAAGAAACTAACTCCCACGTTCCATTCTTCCTTAATGCCTCCATTTCGCATTCATGGCTTGCTTCCATTTTTCATTGGACAATGCCTCAAAAAATTGTCTGGTAGTGGGTATGATAGTAGTGTTTAGGTTTGTAAGGAAGGCTCTATGGGTTGGTGAGAATTTTTTAAATGAGAGGTAGTTTGAGAGGGGATATAAAGGTTGTTTTGGTGCATTTTCTAGTTCCTTTTCTAATGGCAATTGGGAGATCTAGGTCATCATGTGTTGTTTGGGTTTCAATTTCATCCTGTAATGTTGGAGAATTAAAATTAATTACCTTATTCGAATGAGTCGAGTCGGGCTCTTGAACATGTGTCGATCCAGGAATGACCTTTGACCTTCTTGAAAACACCTGAAAATAGGTGGTGCAACCATTCTTTCCATATCTTACATCCACTTCAGGTCCAGGTTGAAATGAAGAATGTAGGTGAATTTGGTTGATCGACTCAACTTAGTTCATCGAATTAGGAGGTCTAGATGGATCTGACACAAGTGTGTTTGACTCAAGACCAAAAAGATCGAGTATTTCAAGCTTATCGTTCCTAAAATCCTCCCCCTGAAGATAAGGTTGTATGAAATAGGCTTCCCTTTCATGAAATGTGACATCTCGTGACACGAGAATTTTTTGGACGGGGGATGGTAACACTTATACCCTTTCTGAGTGGAGGAATACCCAACAAAAACACATTTTAGAGCTCTAGGATCAAGTTTTCCCCTTTCATGACTATGAACATGGACAAAGGACACACACCCAAAGATTCGAGGTTTAAGGTTATTAGTGGCTGACAAATTTGGATAGAAGGAAGAAAGAACATCCATTGGACTCTTGAACCCTAAGACTCTAGAGGGTAATCGATTAATGAGATATGTGGATGTGAGAAAAACTTCTCCCCCATAAATTTTTGGGAACATTTTGTTAAAACAATGTGCTCTAGGGTTTGGTCTAAAAGGTGCCTTTTTTTTTTTTCATATCCATTTTGTTGTGGTGTTTTGACACAAGACGACTCATGGATAATTCCCTCCTTCTGACAGAATGAAGTAAGGATAGAATAGAAGTATTCTTTACCATTGTCAGACCTGAGTCTTTTGATGT
Organism: Ormosia emarginata; assembly: GCA_029884605.1. NCBI lineage: Eukaryota > Viridiplantae > Streptophyta > Magnoliopsida > Fabales > Fabaceae > Ormosia > Ormosia emarginata. The sequence goes on from JAQQTP010000068.1 coordinate 8,336,743, forward strand.
TCACACCAAATTGATTTTTAATCATGTAGAAAATTTTTGGGAAAACAGTACTGACATCAGACTTGTTTTTAAGTAAGAAAATTCAAGTAACCCGAGTACAATCATCTATAAAAGTCACAAATCATCTAGTACCAGACACACTTGGAACAAAACAGAGAGAGGGAAGAACATCTGTATGAATAAGGTAGAAAGGAAAAGTGCTTCTTCTATTACTCAAAGGAAAAGGTAGACACTTGTGTTTGGCAAGCTCACACACCTCACAATGAAGACTCTCAATATCTACCTTAGTAAATAGTGACAGAAACAAAACTTTAATGATTCTAAAAGAAGGATGACCCAATCGACAGTGAAAAAGAAATATTTTCTCTTTATTAGATAGTGCTCTTGACTCTGACATGAATGATTGAGACAAGTGATTTAACATATACTGAATACTGATTCTTCAAGATAGTAAAGGCCATTCCCTCTCTAGCACGTCCAATCGTTCTCCCGACTCCTTGTCCTAAAATACACAACAATCAACATTCCTGCTGGTGCTGAAAAATCACACTACAGGATAAGTCTTTTGTAAGTTTCTGATGGCGATAGAGACAAGGTTTATTGATAGTTTTGGAACATGGAGGACATTTTTTAGGGTTATAGAATTATTTATTTGGATGTCTCCAACGCACAATGGCCTGGGATTCAAGCACTGTACCATCCGTAGTGGAAATTTTCTTCCTTTTCTTCCTTTCTGGGACAAGGGGAATATGTGGAGAAGTGTTTAGAAGAGGGTGTCATGTCCCTGTGGCTCCAGAATCTAATACCCATAAAAGACTTGGTGTTTTTGAGATATTAAATCCAAATGAAAATGGAAGCTTTGCGAATATGCCACAACATTTATTCCGATGATTTCTTGGACTATTGAGGAAAGCTCTCATTCTTTCAAAGTCCTTCTGGTTGACAATTTCCTCACTGTTCGACATGGAGGAACGAAACCAGTTGGAGCCAAAAAACAGAAGAACAGAGGTTGAAAAAGTTTCGAATCTGGACCCACAAAAACTAGTGGCTAAAACACAAAACGAACCACCAAAACATGTTCAGGAGAGGCCGGCGATCAGAACGAAGCAATCGGGTAGCGCGTGCGGTGGACATAGGGCGGCGCGTGAAGCTCACGCGCCAGACGTTGGACGCGTGTGTGACGGCGCGTGTGGGCGCGTGTGGTGGTCTTTAGCGGTAGGAATTGGGGTTTTGGCCGATCTGAGGACGGCGATTCTAATGGTATGGTCGGTGGTCTGAAAGTCAATGGTCAACAGGGGACTGCGGCGGTCAACGGTGGTTTTATGGGTGGATCTGGCCTGTCGGAGATTTTTCTGGTTATGGGTGTTTGAGTTTTCTAATGAAAAGCTTGATACGAAGGCTGGGTTAGAATTCACACTATGACAATGATGAGTTTACAAAGGAAATGCACACAATGAAGGTGTGCAAATGAATAGACCTTCAATGAAGGCAAGGCACTCAAAGAGAACAAAAAGATGTGGTTATCCTATGAAGGTGAGACAATGGAAAAGAGACTCCCGGATAAGCCGTGATACCATATCAAATATCAAAAGACACAAGTATTTTGCACCTTTGAATAGCTTGAGTGAATAATGCACTCATGCAAAGATATTATTTATAGAGCTGATTTACATAGGAAATAACATCCTAAATACAATTTACAAGGTAAATAACTATGCTAGAATTAATGTGGATGGTGCATCGTATCTATTCTACTTCTATACAATGAATCTAACTACTTGGGAAGAGAAGACATAAACATTGCTATTTCCAACAGGAACTTTTTCTTTGTATCAAAAGTGGAAAGGAAATGTCAGATTGGGAGACAATAGGGTAATTGCTGTTGTAGGTGGAGGAGAGGTACGAATCAGATTGGATAATGGTATTGCAAGAACAATTCAAGCGTGACATGTACTAGAGCTAGGCAACAACTTGATCTCTTTGAGTGCCCTTGACAACCAAGGGTACAAGTTTTCTAGAGAGGGTGGTTTTTTGAAGGTGACCGAAGGCTCGATGGTGGTGATGAAAGGAAAGCTACAGGGTGGGATCTATCTATTACTGGGGAGCACAATTAGTGAGGCACCATATTGTACCTAGAACACCACAACAAAATGGAGTTGCAGAACGGATGAATAGAACACTTCTTGAGCGTGCACGATGCATGCGGATTAATGCTAAACTTCCCAAATCATTTTGGGCTGCGGTGATCAATACAGCTGTATACTTGGCAAATAGATCTCCATCAACTACAATTGATCTGAAGATTCCACAAGAGGTATAGTCCGATCGACCTGTAAACTATTATGATTTGAAGATATTTGGTTGTCCTACGTATGCCCATATGAGTGATAGAATGGCTTGCATTTAAGACATTCGGTGGAGGCTTGCAAAGTCAACAAAGGGAGGAATTTTTGTGTTTTTCTGCAAAGCACTTTCGGTGCTTTTCTTGTTGGAAGGTGGAAGTTGGAATTGCATCAAATGCAATTCTGGCTGAAATCTTTATAAATAGAGATTTGAGCTTTCATCCGAAAACACACCACAGAGAAACAAAGCAATAGCTTCTAAGAGTGAGAGTAAGAAATAGAGAGTGTGAGGAAATTTCAAGAGTGTAGTGTGTGTGCATACACTGAGAATTTTTAAGTTTATTCTCTAGTCTCTGTAATATTATGAATTGTAATAGGAGAGAGTCTCATTGAGAAATACTATATTTTGTACTTCTTGTATGAAAGAGTGTAGATAGGATATTGTAATTATCCTTGATATAGTGGAATATTTTTCAGAGTTTGTCCCATAGTTTTTCCCTCATAGTACAATGAGATTTTTCATGTTAAATTTGGTGTACAGTTCTTGATATATTTTTCTGGTGCAAATAATACTGACAAGTGAGTCTCACTATAAAAGTACTATTCACGTGCTTTAGAATTTTCTCAGTTCTTCTTCACAGATCTGAGTACGTTTTTGCTCACATCCATAAAGTGTTCAAGACACTTGGATGTATCCAACTCTGATTTCTTAACAAATAGAACTGACTGCAACAAGCATTTCAGCATTTCCTTTGAAGAGAAGTATGTTCGGTATGATAGGTAAAAGTGCAAAATGAATAGGAGGTTATTACTTATCAGCATCTAATTCACTCCCCGCAGTCTCCCCTCCAACCACTCCCTTCAACTAGTAACCAGCACATTAGGATGTTTTGATATTAAAAATTGCCAGACTTCTACATACACATGTGTAGGATATGAATCTGTTGATTACAAGAAAGGTACAATTATAAATACTTCAATGCATCACATATGAAAAGATAGCGTTGTAAGAGAGAAATTATGAAACACTTAAATCACACCGAAACTGATATTGGATTTCAGATGAAGAAATTTACCGATTGTGTCATAAAGAAAATCAAATTTCTCCTCAATGTCTTCATATTTTAGTCTTTGTATAGTCTACCACCTTATCAGCACCCAACTGCTTTACAAATTCTACTTTTGGGGTGCTAGTTTTGGCCACTACATAAGAAGCTCCATAAAATTGTTTGGCCAGCTGAACAACCAAACTTCCAACACCACCTGCTCCAGCAACCACAAAAATTGTCTGGCCCTTTTTAAAACCTGCGGTTGTGAAGCCTTCCATTGCTGTCTGAACTGCCAAAGGCAAGCAGGCAGCCTCCTCAAATGAAAGGAATTTTGGTTTTCTTGCAACCAAGCTCTCCTCCACAACAATGAACTGTGCCAGAGTTCCAAGCTGCTTTAGTTTTTCCCCATTATTGAAATCTTGGATGTTGCCATAGACTTCATCACCTATATCAAATTATGTAACATCAACACCTTTTCCTATTACGATACCAGCCATGTCAAGCCAGGAACCACCTGCATAAATCCCGGTATATATCAGTGTCTCCTAGATTTAATCATTATACTGGTAACAAGTAAGGAAAACAGTTAATATTCTTAGAAATAAGCATCCAGTTAAGGGGTTACGGGAAGCACAAAACATACTACAGTTTCTGAAAATAGGTGACTTATGCAACAAACAACTTGCTAAGAATCCTGAAATGAAGAATGCCTAGCTCAATCTTGCATTTCACAAATAGTTATTGAATTAGGAATCAGATGTAGGGATTATTACTTCCCTGGCAGCTCAACGGATTTGATTCTTATGAATAAGTAAAATATAATAATGAACTTTAGGATTTTGGATTAATTCAATCCTCCACTTACATTTTAATTCATTATCTGTTAAATTTATGCATACTATTCCTGCAACTCTTTCCAAAAACTGCTCTTCAAACTGACAAGCCCATATGACTTATCTGTCATGTTATTATGTTTATGCATAAATTATATTTAAATACCTAGGCCAAATAAAGTATGTCACTTCTAAATATCCCCTCACCACCAAGAAAACTGCTTTAATGTGTAAAAGCAAACATTAAAGGTGTTTAAGTCTGCATCCATAAACCATGACATGATTGATGGTAACCAATCATGCACTAGCCCCCTGGTCCTCAGGAAAAGATGTTACTCACTTATGATAATGTCTTTGTAACTTAACAAATGGCTAACTAGATGTTGAGATTGAGATATATACAAAATTGTCTTCTATAATGAATTTATAGTTTCATACTCACAGGAAACTCAGAAGGAAAGATGGGGGATAGACGCCTCTTGAAATCAATCGGATTCAAAGCAGCATGAACTTGGACAATACTTGGTTATGCTGAGGAGTAGGAATAGGTAAATTCCCCAGCTTAAGGACTTCCTTAGGACCATACTCCTCATAGAACCAACCTTTCTGCATTTCCATATTGAAATTCATAAAATTTCCTCTAAAATGTTTTTAGACAATTAGACCTATCAACCACTATATAAAGTTGATTAGTGAGCCAAAGGGATGCAATGGCCACCAAAACAGAGAGAGTAGAAGAAAATATGAAAAAAGAGTGCATGTTTATCTGAAAGAGATTGTCTACTTAAGGAAGGCATAGAAAGTGACACTACCTTCCAGATGAAAATAATGTCATATTATCCTCTGTTCAATGGGAACTAATTTCGCCAATAGGACCAAAACAGAAGTGGTAAAAAGTAGAGAATGGAAATTTCACACCATAATGCTTCTTATACATAGCATGAAATAACTACTGGAAATTGCTGAGCCAAATTAACATATACTGAATACTGTCATCTTCTAAAGAAAGCAAATATTATCTCTCTATAGAAGCCTATGAAATATCTTTCGCCTTCATATAATGTTTTGAGAGAATTGCAACATTCCTGCTGGTGCTGTAAATTCTGGTGAAATGGTTGAAAGAAGCCAGAATTATTTTAAGCCTGATGGCGATATAACAGCCTGATAAACAAAGATATCTGACGGGTAAGATTGCATACATCTGATTCTTCCCATATTCCACAATGGTGGGAGCCTCAAGCACTGTGCCACCCTTTTATTTTTCTTTCCTTTTCTTCCTTTCTCTTATCTTGTTGGCCTTAGTGCTTAGTAGAAAATCCCATCCAAACCAGTTATCTAAAGCAGCAAAAGTTCATTTACGTCCTGATTGAGAATGTGAAAATGGACTTGCAAAGTTGCAATAAGCCTACAACATTTATTCCATGGATGAAAACTAAATTACTTGAAACTTACTAGGGGTCCTTATTATCATTCTTGTGCTGTCATAACACTTGCATGTTATCATGAAATTTAAGTAGAAAATTTACCAACTAAAACATAATAATTATCTTAGACCAGTAGTTAATGCGAAGCCATAATTGATTCAGTGATAACTAAAATACAATAAGCAAGATGAATGCTAGCAACACACTCTTTTAGACACTTCTTTCAACATTTGCTTTATTATTAGTTCACTTCATACACTTGAAATGGTTATTAAGAGAGAGATACTAGCAACACTTCTTTTTAGACCAATAGTAAAACAGGTATTAAAATGAGTGTTTAAAATAGTATGTTGCTAGCATTTATCTAGGAAGCAATATATTATCTCTTACTTGGGGTTGAGGATAACCAATACATTAATGGCTCTCATAGCTTTGAGGACACATTTGAAATGAAATTCATGAATGTTGTCCACAACCGCGTCCGAATATGACTCTCCAGTCTTCATAAATCACACCGAAAACAAGTTATCAGAAACGTCAGTATGCTTGGAGTACATTCGATGTAGCAGAATTCTCAAAGGATATCATCAGCTTAAGAAGTGTGGTACATAAATGGTGAACAGGGGTCAGAGAGTGACAATTGATAAAGACTTAAAAAGATGTGGTGTATCCTGTGAAAATTATCAGTAATCAACTACCAGTCAATAACGCACCATAAAGAAATTGAAATGGAAGCATATGCCTATCTGTGCACCTTTGTGACTGGCAGAGAAACAAATCACTGTGGCATGTCAAGGCAGTACTAGGTTTCTGAATTGTCTCACGTTTACCTATAATACCAAAATGGAGGTGGGAAAATGGACAATAACGGAATGGACAAAAAAGCATTATAGTAGGTAATAGATAGCAGTATAAGCTGCTTAGTACTTACTCTATGGTACCGAGAATATGCCAAAAACAACGAAAGTAGTCCCTGCCAGTGCCAGCATTGAAGCTTTCTCGATTGCAATCCAAAAATCAGAGAAAAACAACCAAAAAGCGCCGTTGCCGGGGATCGAACCCGGGTCACCCGCGTGACAGGCGGGAATACTCACCACTATACTACAACGACTTGTTTGATATTTGATATAAAACTTGCAAAAAATAGGTGTGTATGGGGCCAAAGGCAGGGTTTTGACCTGATAGCCAGCTCGAGTTAACGATTCAATTTTCCACTCTGTGGTTTACTGGGTAATTGGCTAATTGCTCCAAATTCCTGTAATGAGCTGAGACAGCAATACTGGTAAATCTCTATGGACTACTTGCAAGCATTTTGTTTTGTCATTATTATTTTCTAGTCATTCTCTTTAAGTCTTTCTCATTTATTTCCATTTAGCTGTGTTCAGCCAGTCCCTTTCTTGGCTTCCCCCCCTTTTGGACGCTTATTCATCGGCACTACATATGGATGGCACCCGTGCGGGTAGACAATGGGAGCCTCCACGCTCCCTGTCTCCGCATCTCCAGATTTCTTCCATTCTCACTCCTTCATGGATAATATATATATATATATATATATATATATATATATATATATATATATAGGAAGTATATATCTGGTGAGAGGAGTATTTATTATAAGAGGTGAGAGAGATGAATCTTACTAATTAGATCTTACGTGAATGATCAAGATTAACATAATGCACGGCTTTTTAATAAATTGACTTTTTTAAGTGGCCACATAACCTTCAAATAATTTTTAATCTTGATCATCTAATGTATGATTTATCAGACACAAAATTCACTTTCTCACACTCTCATAATAAAACTTCTCTCACTTTAATATGCTCTCCTATATATATATATATATATATATATATTGGATCAGAATATTGTTTTACACTTAAATTTGGGTGTAAGTCTTTTTTTTAACTTACACTCATTTTTAACCGTTAGATCTATTTTTATCTAATGGTTAAGATTATTTCATTAAAAGTAATCACTTAGATGAAAATAGAAAATAGATCTAATCGAACGGTTGAAAATGAGTTATGTCTAAAAAACTTACGTTGGTATAAGTTATCTTTTCCTATATATATATATATATATATATATATATATTTATATAAGGATAATTTAATAATTTTTGGAGACGATGATCCCATGGGACGAGGGATATAATCCCCGTCCACGTCTCCTCAATTGTTTCAGGGAAATTTTTGTCCCTGTTCTTGTAGGAAAAATTCTCCAAATTTAAATCTCTAAATGAGACAGTACCTGCAAATATTCCCAAATGTAGGGAGATTTTACTATCCCTTGCAGTACTCAATTATTTATTTTTAGTGGTACTCATCAAATATTTTATTGATTCTTGATTATTTTTAATAGAATTTTAAACATTTATTATAAAATTAACATTTAATAAATGTTTGACAATTCATCTTAGGTATCATACTTGTCACAACCATCCCAAAGGCGCGCTAGAAGAAAGCAACTCAAAATTAACTTAAATTTGGAAATCGCCACCAATCACTTTATTCATTAAGATGAAATGGTGCAATTGGACACCTTAAAAGTTATTATGATCTACGTTTTAAAGATTATGTTCATAGATTGATTACGAGTAAGAAAAAAAAATGATTACGTTTTAAAAAATCTCAAAATAGAAATTTTCTCTACTTACTTTCAGAGCAAATATTATTCTACACCGTTCGTTTTAAAAAATGGTTTCTTATTCAATCTAATATTATCCATTAACTTAGTCAAATTGATCTTTAGTCAAATTGATCGTACTTATTCAAAACAATTTTTAATTTTATTTTTAAATGTCTCATTTTGTCAGACATGTTATAAAAAATGATAAATGACTATGACAAAAAATTGGTGGCTAAATAGTCATTATTTTAAAGAACAAATTTAAATCCCAAAATATGTTTTATGAAAGTGGCGAATTTAAAAAAAATTATAAAAAGGCTCAAATAAAATCTTTATATATATATATATATATATATATATATATATATATATATATGAAATGATTTCACAAAAGATTTTCATTAAAAAAAGTTCACCACAATCACAAGGTTAGGAATATATGAATTTGCTCACATTTATTTTATTATTATTGTTTACCAAAAATATTTTATTTATTTTAATTGTAAAAATTAGACTCGGTCAGTACATCTGACTAAATTTAATAATAATAGTCTCAAGAGTATTGAAAAGAGTTTAAAAATCGTCACTTCAATTATCTTCTAATTTTTCTAGGGCTGCACATGGGTCGAACCCGACCCGAGCACCCAAGCAACCCGACCCAACCCAACATAAAATATCCGGGTCGGGTCGGGTCATCGGGTCTGGTCGGGTTGAAACCGACCAACCCATTCATATGTCGGTTCGGGTGGCGAGTTTCACTAACAAATCCGATGACCCGACCCGATGACCCGACGACGAAAAATAGCGGCCGAACGACGTCGTTTTGAGTAATTTCTATTAGGAAATGTTCACAACCCGACCAACCCGACCACCCAACCCACCCAACCCGACCAACCCGACCACCCAACTCAACCAACCCGACCAACCCGACCAACCCGATCACCCAAAAATAGAAAAAAAAGTTTTTTTGTTTGAAATTCGCTCAACCCGATTACCCGACCCGAACCAACCTAGAGATGGTGCCATCGGGTCGGGTCATCCAAAAATGGTGTCAAAAAAATTCCCTCAAACCAACCCGAACCGACCCGATTTCGTTTAATTGGTTTGGACATTTTTTCTCCCCAAACCCGACCCAACCCGACCCGTGTGCACCCCTAAATTTTTCTATCGTTGGTCAAGTTTTAAAAGTTAATATTTGTAATGTAAGATATCACACAATGAAATTAATCCAAATAATGGTTGAAATAAGGTTATATTGGAGATCGTTTAGGTCCCACGAACGTTGCTAGCAAAATTTAAGAGATAACCTTCACCTCAGGAAAGCTAAAAAAATTGTCGTCACTTTGGTTAATTATGGTTATTTCGTCATTAGAGAACCTTAATCCATAATATTTAAATAAATAAGATGACAACACGAAAAGAATGAGTAAATATTTTTATTAGAGATCACCTAAGACCCCACTAACACTTCCAGTAAAATTTAAGAGATCCTCTCACTTCTAGAAAGCCAAAAAAATTATTGTCACTTTGGCTAATTTTGAATATTATATCATAAGAAACTTAACTCATAATTAACTACGATTCATTTTGTACAGATAAAAATAAGAATAGAATTATACACAAGAAAAATGAAAGCAAATCAACATGTAAAGTCAAAGTTATAAGCACACATGATAAGGAGATTTGACAAAAAATCTGGAAGACATTTCTTTCTTCCTTATATTTCTAATCTCTATCTACAATTTCTTTTCTCTAATCACTTCATGCCATGGGAACTTGTCTACACGAGCAATCACAACAACTTATTGAAAACCGCACATTACAATGAAGATAATCTAAATAAAATGAAACTTATAGCCTTTAAAATGAAAGGACATGAACAAGTGATGAAGCTTCGGGTTGCATTTCATTTTGGATGCGTCATGAACACGGTGAACTGGCAGCATGGCCTTGTGGAAAAAAAGAGAATCAAAGACCCAACTACTAGAATTTCAATTAAATATCAAAACAAATTCAACCAAATGAAAGGGATATGGTATGGGAGAAAACAAATGCCTACTTGCTGATGCTGTTAAGCAACTCCCTAATCCTTTTGATTTATCTTTCTCTCCTTTACGTCTGAGGTTTTTTTTTTCTGATTGTGTGTATTTAGAATCTAAAAATATGTGTTAAGTGACTCCATTATGCTTATATTTATAAGTTCAAGGTAGTAGCTTTGCAATCTCATTCAAATAGACTTTTATCCTTTATTTTTCTCTACTTACTTTCTCATCTTCTTATCTCAATCTATCTCTTGGATCTGATGTTATTTCACAAATTACTCTCTATTTTTTTTTATTGTGTCCTCTTTGTCACTTCCTCAAATCCTTCTATTTATAGGACAAGTAGTTAATGTGTTAATGTGAGCCTTATATCAAGATAGCAATCTCAACACATTCTATTTCTATATCAACTTTACCTTCTTTTTTTTAATCTTTAGGCTTAACTATCATTGATATCTAGACTTTCTGATTAGATCCCACAAGATATGTTATCTCTCTTCTAACTTATTTTACCATCTCTTCAAATTTTAAAATTCTCTTCCTATCACCCTTTTTATTTTTTAATATTTTTGAATTGCTGGGCTATATATTTTATATTTTAGATATGATCCAGACAAAATTGAGTACTGGCAATACCTATCAAGGAACCATAAAAATTCCCCCTAATCTTAGGGCAAAAACTCCCTCCATAATAGAGTTTTTTTATGTACATCACCTATACTTCAAGGGATTTCTTATATTTTGCCCTTATTCTTATTGGCTTTTGTGGTGTTGAATTGTGTAACTTTTAATCTTTACTAAAGGAATTCAACAATTTAAACTTATGGCACAAAATCTTCTTTTCATAGTGAATTGATTGATAGGTCACAGGGGAAATAAAAAAGTAGGAGATATCTTTATTACCATCAATGAGCTAAGCGAGAAACTATAATAGTGGTCAAAACCTTAAGGCAATAAGTATGTAGGAATTCTCGATTATATACTCTTCACTTAACTCATTCTTTATCAATGAATGACTTCAACACTCATACTTGAATTTTCAAAATTCTCCTCCTCAAGTGTGAGTCTCAATATTAGTATGCTCCCCCTCAAGCTGAAACAATTCCAAGTATTCACGAGATTACCAACCAAGACTCAAGTCTTGTCAATGTGCTCCACAACATAGGTTAGGGCCAAACCCGAGCACTAACCATCATCTCCAAAATTTCAACTCGGACGAACCATCGGCTTTGATACCAATTGCTAAAATTTTCTGGATTAATTTAACCCCAAATATGACATATACAATGATACGTATTGAGTATTAAGATTACCTGAAAAAAATGACGATAAGGTTGCCATGTTTGAATCCTTGAAAGTGATCTCGATGAGGGAGAGAAGTTATTCCTATCCTATACTGATGCGGAAACTAATCGCTCTTTTGCTAACCGCAAGTGCATGGGTCGCTCAAGTAATAAAAATGATAAGTAAGATTATCTCTACATGGACTATAATAACTTTCAAAGCTAAATATTAATCTACAACTTAATTAATTATATTCAGGCAAACATAAAGTGGAAAAAGGGGTTGATAAATAAATTACCATGCATAAAGAAAAATAAAGATAGGTTGAGAACATAGAGATTCTTTTTCACCTCATATTTCAACCAATAACATGCAATCTTTTTGAGCAAACAAACAATTAGATTAAGTTAGCCTGAGAAACTAACTTAGTTAAAAGCCTATGTCTAGGACGATTAACTCTATGCTATTTACCTAGTTCACTATGCGTCTATGAGAACCAGAACAAACAATAAGCATTAAGATTGATTCTCAACTAAGACTATGCACGGCTAACAGGTATATGTCTATCCTATTAACGAATCAACTCATTCCGCCATTGGAATGAAGTCGAACGTGCATCTACCATACAAATGATCTAAAACCTAAAGTCCTATGTCTAAGCACAATAGATTTCAACAAATCACCTACAAGTTGACTAGACAAATAAGAGCATTAAAGACAATATGATAGAACAAAACTCAAATCTTTTATATAAATTCAAAAGGGCGCAAATTAATCAATATTCAAAAGAAGATTCAAAGAAAACTCTAAACACAGCTAGCTACACATTGAATACGAAAATGTAATACAAAAATACGTATTCAAAATAAATGGGAGAGAGAGAAGAAGAAGAAACAAAAGAAAAAGCCCCAATGGGTTGAGCATTGAAGCTTAAATCTCCTTCCAAGATGAAGAGAACCCCTGATCTTGGCTCCTTCAACCCTATTTCAACCTCACAATGCCTTCTTAGCTGCTAGATTCTCCAATGGGCAAAAGCCCCAAAATATGATAAGAGAAGCGGAAGAGAGAGAGAGAGGAAAAAAATAGAAAAACCTAAGAGAGCTCTCCGCTGAAATATGTATTTCACGTATTTATAGATGCACAGATTTAGCGCATCACACCGTGGCATTACACAATATGCGTTGTGGCGAGCAAAAATTAGGATACTAGTGCCACGACATTTACTTCCTTACGCCACAATGTGACAACCTCGGGTTGAAGGGTGCACAGCTAGAGAGCAGGACGCCGCAGCGTGAAGTTCCTTGCATCGTAATATGTACTGGAGCTTGTCTTGTGATTCCTCTTTCATTGCAATGCCTTGGTTCTCATTAATTTGGTTATTTTAGGACTATCCTGCAATTGAGAAATCAACCAGTGAAATACAAATGCAATCAAGCTCAATCCAATCAAAGATTAGGAAGAATTATGGCAAGATTAGAATGGAAGACCTTAACATAGATTTCACATGAAAATTAGGCTAAAGTCTTCTAACAATGCATAACAACAAGGACAGAGCCATCACTAATGCACAGAGATAGGGCACAAATAACTACATTCTATAGAGTTATCACAATTCTTTCGCAAAACACTTGATTATCCATTTTTGTTAAAACTATTATTTATCAAAGTTGAATGGATATAGAATATAGAGGGCTTTCACTTATAAGTAAATTAATCAAGTAAAATAGTATAGAAGATATTCAATAAAATAGTGCACAAAGTAAAGAAGATGATTTTAGGAAGACAAACACAAAGCTTTATCCTAGTTCAGCCACTAATCCATTTGTGGCTTACGTCCAGTCCTTAAGTAAACACTCGAGATTTTCACTATATCTTCAAGCTTCAACCAAATACTTGACAACATTTACAAGCTTGAGCACTCAACACACCTTGGGATACCTCACCCTTGTGCTTGAACCTCTTCTTTCAAGGGACAACTCACCTTTACAACTTTGAGGGTTACCTCACCTTCTCTTTAGAGATTATAGAGAGATATAAATGATAAGAAACTCTCTCAAGAGTGAATAATATAAATTGAAGCTTATGGTGTTAAAGAATCACACACTTAGCTCAAAAACAAGGGTTTGGAGAAAGAGATGATGAAACACGAATTTAATGCTCAATGATGATTGTAATATTGTTCTCCAACTTGTTTTTAATGCCTAATCACTTATATTTATAGCCCAAATCAATTTAGAGCCGTTGGTGGTTGTTAGGACATTAAATGCTCTAAATAAAGCCATTGGGAAATGTCTTTTGTTGTCCTAGATAATAGATTATTAGTTTTCAATAACAGGTTATTTGGTTTCAGATAACAAGTTATTGGTTTTGCCTAACAGGTTATTTGTTTTATTAGAAAATACTGTAGCACACAAATAACAAGTTATTTGGGACCCCTAATCGGTTAGGAACATTTGAAAAATAAGAGGGAACGTTCCTAACATGCAAATAACCTATTATGGACTTTCCCTAACCAGTTATTCAATTTAAAACATTTAGTAGAGCATTTCTGCCAAGGTGAATAATCTGTTATGGATTTCAAATAATCAATGATTTGAAATCACATAATCACTTTGTAGTTTCAAATAACCTGTTATTCAAAACACATAATCAATTATTGGTTTCAAATAACCAGTTATTTAAAACACATAAGCAGTTATTGGCTTACCAAAAGAATAAGATTTATAAAGGATTATACAACCAAAGTTTCCCAAATCATTTTCAACATTTCTAAAACCATTTTCCACAAACTTGATGAGTATTTTCATAAGTATAAAACATGATTTTCTTTTCATCATTTCTAAAAACATTTTGCTTAAACTTGATCAATATAAAACATGATTTTGCAAAGAGATTTAAGTTAAGTGAAAAACAAGATATGAGCTAGTGTGATTCCTATTAACCTTAACATAAGATCTAAGTCTTATAAGCTATACTTGAAGAACCTTGTGACTTGATCTTTACATAACCATTATTTCTCTTATTTGTTATCATCAAAACTATTGCCAATGCAAATGCTAATCACATTCTCCCTCTTTTTGATGATGACAAATATCCATTAAGAAAAAGTTAGTTCAAATAAATTGAAACTCACAAAAGGATAAAGACTTACTCCTCCTTTATTTTTCTAAAGGTGATTAGATCAGAGATGCATAACTCTCCCTTAATTTTGGAATCCCAAGATCATTAAAAAAATATATACCTTGTTCTATTTTGTGTTCCTTTTCTCAATGACATATATACCAAAAACTTCTCCCCCTTTTGTCATGATAAAAAAGATATGCAATAAAGAGTTTTTGATAAAGAGAAAAGTAATAATATATCCTTAAATACAAAATCATTGTCATTCAATAAATATTCAGTAATAATCCAGCAATAATATAATCAGATCAGAGTATATGCATATCAACAGACCATCCATGGCAAAAATTATCCAAGTCATACCAAAACATATCAAAGTCATACTATTGTTCAACAAGGTCATAAGCTAACAACATATTCAAAAGATAAACAATATGATTAGATTAGCTTAAGTACAATAAAGAAGTTGAAATAATCCATGTTTAAGCCCCATGATCCTCTGGTGGTGGATGACGATGCTCAAGCCTATCCAAGCAGTATTTTATAACGCTTAAAGATGATGGTATTGTTATGCTCCTGATAAGCTCGAAGATCCGCAATGGTAGCAAGGATACGAGCTTCATTTGTGGCTGGAGCCTCTTGTATAATTACATTAGCAGGGGCAGTGGACATTTCTTCTTCTTATGTTGTTGCATCATGCTCAACACCAAAAACCCAAGCACCATTAACCATCTTGATTCACATGCGATTTATCGAGGCCTTAGCAAACTTGTGGTGACTGGTAATCTAAATGACTCAGTCCTCCTCTAAGCTCAACTTGTATTGATTCAGAATTTTAACAATCATCATGGCATATGGAAGGTCCATCATCATCTTATCCTTTGCTTTCATAATGTAATGCATGATATAGAATGACTAGTTAATATACAATTTCTGTTTGATGGCCCACAGCAGGAAGATGTCATCTTCCTTAAGCAAAGCATAATTGCTTGCTCTCGAAACTAAGATATGTGCCAACACATAGTGAAGAAGACGATCCTCCACTTTCAGAATCCCAGCAGTGAATGACCCTTTTGGAACTTCATTGCTTGGATGAATCATGTCCCTAAAAAGAAGAGCATGATTATTTTTCGTGAAAGTTTCACCAGCATGATTCAAACCAAAAAGAAGAGCCCAATCATTGGGTCTCCTAATAACTCTCTGCATTTTAAATTCTTGTCATTTACTTTTGAGCGCATTGACTCTTGTAATTTATTTTGAGTGCATCGGTTCTCTATATTTTAAATTCTTGTCATTTATTTTAAGCGCATTAGCTTCATGCATTTTAAATTTTTTTCCATTTACTTTTAAGCGCATCGGCTCTTGTTATTTATTTTGAGCGCATCGGCTCCTTGTATTTTAAATTCCTTTTGAGCGCATCAACTCCCTGCATTTTAAATTCCTGTCGTTTACTTTTGAACGCATCTGTTCTTGTCATTTATTTTGAGCGCACTGACTCCATGCATTTTAAATTTCTGTCATTTATTTTGAATGCATCGACTCCTTGCATTTTAAATTATTGTCATTTACTTTTGAGCGCATCGACTCTTTACATTTTAAATTCCTATTATTTACTTTTGAGCGCATCGATTTCATGCATTTTAAATTTCTGTTGACTCTCTGCATTTTAAATTATTGTCATTTATTTTGAGCGTATCGATTCATTGCATTCTAAATTTCTGTCATTTACTTTTGAGCATATCAGTTCTATGCATTTTATATTTATGTCATTTATTGTTGAGCACATCGACTCCCTGCATTTTATATTCCTATAATTTATTTTGAGCGTATTGACTCATTGCATTATAAATTATTGTTATTTACTTTTGAACGCATCAGCTCTTTAAATTTTATTGTTCTTACATTGTTTTTATTTTTCTTTTTATATCATCTTATGCATTCCCAAACAAAATTCTAATTCATATCTTTATTCGTTCCTTACAATGATAATATGAAAAATTGCAGTTATTTTTTTTATCTAGTAAGAAACAAGTAAAGAGGGGAACTTTGAAATGATAATATGAAGCACCCTACCACCACCCACATCCCATCAACCCTTCACCACCACCCTTATACAACAAAACACTATCAAACGTGAACCAGCACGTCTCATCATCAAGCTTCCTTACACAATAGCAGCAACGTTAAACAACCATCAACCTATCATCCTCATCAACCATCCATCTACGAGCCCCAACCCGCAACCACCATAAACAAAGATCTGCACTACCGCTATCTGTGGCCACGCATAGCCGCGACCTCACTAGGATTACAACTGCGACCCAGAACCCACAAGCCCCAACCATTACTGCCAAGACAACCCAGGTCTCATTAGCCTTCACCTGTGACGCACCGTCCTCAATACATCGCCACCAACCACCCAATCTGCATCACTTCTACAGCCTAGTCGTTGTCCTCCACAATCTCCATCTACGACCATCACACCAAGTTGTCTTCCTTTTTCCCTCACCAATCTGAACTGCTAACAACAACAACCCAGCACTACTGTGAACCACCATTGCGACCACCGCACAGAGCCGTCATCCCCCCGTCCCTGAGCCATCACTGCATTGCACCATCTTCGCTGATCTAAGCCACTAACCCCACACTGCCTCACCGTGCACAAGCTTCATCACCTGACATCATCGTCGTTTAGCCGTTGCACCTCAACCCCTTTGTAACCCTAGCAATCGTCCTAGCCCAACTGAACACCGGATCCACTGCCAGTGCTACTACCTATCATCTATGTCTTAAGCTTGCTCCACCGTCTCAGTCGCATTGCTCCACATTGAGACCAGGTTCCCATTTTATTTGTTTTATATTTCTGCGTTGCTTCTGTTTTCACATTTTTTTATTTATTATGTTATGTTTAATGCAATATTTTAATAAGAATAAAAATGATGAAAAAAATGTTGGGTTTAGTTTTCAACTTAGGGTTGCTGTCATCTTGGGCCTATGAGTGAAAAATTAAAAGGGTAGTAAAAAAATTAATAAAACAGATAAACAAAAAATATAAAAAAGATAGAAAAAAACTTTTAGGAATTAGTAGAAAAGCAAAAAAAAAAATCTTAATTTTCTTATGTTTGGGTTATTTACAATTAGTCTAGTTCTATGTGTATGTTTAATGTGCTCAATGACATGATTTGGTAGGGGTGTTCTTGGATCGGTTTGGATCGGTTTTGAGGTAAAAAATTATCCGATCCAAACAAGGTAAGCATCATTGGATCGGTTTGGATTGGATGAATTCCAATAACCAATCCGATCCAATCCAAACCGATTTTAATCGGTTTGGATTGGATTGGATGATTCGGTTTTTAGCCAATAACATAACGAAAATGCAATCTAAATGAAAATACACAGCAACAATATAATTGAAATTCAAAATCCAAAGCATTCATAAAGTCATAAAAAATTACAAACCATACAAACAAATGAAATTTTCAAAGTTCAGAATTCAAACAAATAAAATTAAAATGACAACTCAACAAAGCAGTAAGTCAGCAACCTAACAATTGCATGACATCAATGGCATGGCAGCAACCAGGAAGTCAGCAACCCAACAACAACATGAATGACAAAATTATCCAATGCTAGTCAGACTCAACACCAGAATCCTCTTCATTTGGTTGTGGGATTGGGGCAAGTTCTGAAAAATGTATAAAATACAATAATTAATATGAATGACAAAATTATACAAAAATAGACGAGTTTAATAAATAAATTATAACATCAACAAGAAGATTACCTAGCTCAAGCCTTTCTAAGTCTTCCACGAGCTTTTCAACATCCATTGACATAGGGGTGGAGCGGAACCAATTTTGTGTACAGATTAAAGCTTTAACTATCTTTGGAGTAAGAGAGCTCCTATAACAATTAAGTACTCTACCTCCAGTGCTGAATGCAGGCTCTAAAGCAACTGTAGACACAGGCATAACCAATACATCCCTAGCTATATGACCAAGAACAGGATATTAGTGGAATTCACCTTCCACCAGTTCCAGATGTCAAAGTTAGGGTTACTTGTCTTCTCCATGAGATACAAATCCACTTCATTTTTATTCATACTCTCACTAAGATTCATGTCCTTCTCGAATTCCATAGCAAATGAAATGTCATTAGTTGGTTCAAGATCAGCTATTTCCACTTCATGAGAGGATTGTGCAGAATTTTCAGCTTGGCCTTGATTAAGGAAAAGCCTATAGCTATCAAACATTTTATATAATGTCCCCTATACCTTTTCACTCAAAATTTCAGCATCATCCTTCTCAAAAAACTTTTCTAAGCTCCATTTAACAAAATGAAACTTGCTTCGAGGATCAAGTATCACAACAATAAAAATCATCATGTTCATATTTTTAATGTTCCCCCAATATTTATCATGATTAGCTTTCATTTTTTCAGCCATGCTTGCAAGCAATGGATCATGACTCCCAATCTATTTTTTAAATGTAGTCATTATCACACAAAAATCATGGAAATATTGAGAAGAAGTCACAAAATTTGAACCCGACACCTTCTTAGTGACATCATAAAAAATTTTCAAGAACTTAACAAAACATTTTGCTTTATCCCAATCATCATTCTTTGGGATACCACCTTGCATCAGCACAAATTCAGAATCTCTCTCTCCCAACCTCTTAAATCCCTTTTGAAACTTCAATGCACTTTCAAGCATAATATAGGTGGAATTCCACCTAGTAGGAACATCTAATTGCACAGAACATTTTCTTGTATCCTAGCTTCCTTGATATAAGTTCTAAACCTATCCATGCGACCAGGAGATGCACAGACATACCTAACAGCATTTCTAATTTTGGTAATTGAAGAATGCATGTCCTTCAATCCATCATTGACCACAAGATTTAAAATATGCGCACAACATCTAACATGCATATGTTCTCCTTTTAATGGATGTGAATTCCAATCCTCCATTCTACTTTTCAAGTAAGAGATTGCAACATCATTTGAACTAGCATTATCAACCGTGATAGTGAAAACTCTACCAATTAACCAACCCTCCAAGCATTTCTCAATTTTTCTACCAATTATTTCTCCCTTATGATTCTTGATTAGACAAAAGTTAAGAATCCTTTTATGCAATTTCCAATCTTTATCAATAAAATACGCAGTAAGACAAAGATAATTCAGGTTTTGCACAGAAGTCCAGCAATCAGTTGTCAGACATACACTTTGATTTGATTGACGAAATATACTTTTCAACTTATTTTTCTCATTCATGTAAAGATTCCAACAATCCCTAGCAATTGTAATCCTTCCTGGAATTGACAGTTTAGGTTGCACAATACTCATAAAATAATGGAATTCCTCTCCCTCAACAAACTTAAAGGGCAACTCATCCACAATTATCATTCTAGCTAAAGCTTGTCTACATGCATCAATATCAAAAGTAATACCAGTAAAAGCACTACTAGTCCCTTTCCCATCTTCTTTTTTCAATTGTTGGAGAGAAAGAGTTGTTTGAGTAGGATCAAGTGTCTCTTTAGGAAACTTTTTACACTGACTCAACAAATGGTTTTTAAGATTGCTTGTACCATTCCTATGTGAATCACATGCATAGGTTGCCCTACACCACTTACATTTAGCTTTAGGATTAGTTGAATCATCTTTTGTGAAATGATCCCAAGTCCAAGATCTAGGCTTAGAAGGTTTTCTCTTACCTACATATTCAGCATCAATATTAGCATCACTGGACCCTTCTACAGCTTTCCTCTTCTTATCCACCTTGGAAACTTTAGAACCTTCCTCTTTGTTCAAATTATTTTGCTCATCACAATTTGGTTTAGTTGTAGACTTCATGGATTCAACATTTGCAACAATCATTCTCTCACTACTTATAGTATTTTTAGCCTGCAAAATAAAGACCAATATACATGATTATGGACTACAAAACAACATGTCACATTGGGGCAAATAAAGAGCAAGCATCCAATTATAAATAATAAATTCCATTGACCTCCCCTTAGGATTTCAATTGTTACAGAAAGAAATTCAAGAGTTATCAACACTTAATAATGTGAAAAATCAATACATCAAAGAATCAAATGAATTTAACTTTAAGTTCATCCATTGACCTCCAGATCCAGTAAACAGAAAACCAAAATAAAAGGGTGGTCCACGATTTATTTTGTACCTTAATCCAAAATAAACAGAAAATAAACCCAAAATAAACAAAAAACCAATACGAGAAAACCAAAATAAACAGAAAACTAATACAAAAAATCTAAGTCTCCTTAATCCAAAAATCAAAATAAAGAAAGAAGATGAAGATTTAAGTTATGGACTGCACCTCAAACATGGTGATCCACGATTGTTCGGAGTTCCGGAGGCGGATCTAGAGGCGGATCCGGGTGGGCGATCCGAAGGGTGGGCGGCATCCGAAGGGTGGGCGGATCGAGGGGGAAGGGGAGGCGCGATGGGGTAATGGAGGGCGGAATGGTGGCGCGGTGGGGGAATGGAGGGGGATGGCACCGTACGAGTAGATCGGGGGGGAAGAGGGAGGCGCGCGGTGGGGAATGGAGGGGGGATGGCGACGCGTAGTACGGTCTACGGTGGGGGAGGGGACCCGCGAGGGTGAGGGAATGGAGGGTGGGGGAGCGCGGTTCGGTGGGGGGGGGGGGGGAAGGGCTCCGCGCAAAGACGGTCTACGGTGGTGGGGAAGGACTCGCGGGGGGGGGAATGGAGGGGGGGGGGGGCGCGGTTCGGTGGGGGGGGGGAAGGCTCAACGTTACGGGGGGGAGGGGACCGCGGGGGTGGGGAATGGAGGGGTGGGGGAGGTGCGGATGTGCGGTAGTAAGGTTGGGGGAGGGGGGAATGAATGCTGAAGTGAAAATGTGAAGGAGGAATGAGATCTGAAAAGTAAAATAGTGAACGTGAAAATGTGAAAACGTAACAGTAATCGATTCAGTTCGGTTTGGATCGGTTTCATAAATTGGAACCGAAAACTGAACTGAACCGATCAGTTCTTTAAAATTTTCATCCAAAATAATCCAGTCCATTTCGATTTTTGTCAGTTTTCGATTTTTTTGGATCGATTTTTTATTGTTTTTTGGATTTGTTTGGATCTGAACATCCCTATGATTTGGTGTGAATTTTAGAGTAATGTTATTTTATTTTAATGTGTGTTTCTTACTTTTAGTGATAAATGTTTAATAAAAAAAGAAGAGAAAAAGAAAAAAAATAAAAAAGGGAAGATAGTGGGTTGGTTTGAATTGAGTTTAGGTTATCTTATCTTTTTGTTGATTATTTAGTTTGTTACCCCATTATTATGTCAGTTGACATGTTGCTTGAATTAATTTGTCGTTGACAATTTGATTTGAAAGTTTAAAGTTTCTTTTTTTAATTAATTAAAATTAACCAACTCACAAATATTTTCTAAAGAACTATATGACTTTAAGTTCCTCATTGTACTTGGGGATACGTAAGAGTGAAACTCCTATTCTGTTGAGTCCAAAATTAAATTTTCATAATTTATTTGTCTATTTAGTTTGTCTTTTAACAAAAGGGGTAAAACAAATATTTTCAAGAGTTATCAAAAAATTACATAACTGACTTGAGATAACCGTCTCAAGACAGATGTGTTAGGGGTGTTGTGAGATTAATTTTCCACCTTTCCCTATACATAATCAACTCTCGAATCTAATCTGATTTTAAAGACTATTTTCTAAGAAAGGTTTTCTATTTTTTCCTAATTCAAATAAAATGGGTTGCGACTAATTTTCTATTTTTATAATTTTTTAAAATTCTATGTGTTCGCTAATCCCATTTGTTCGTCGCTTCCATAACAAATCTTGATTGCGATAAAGATTCTTTGGAATAGGGAAAGCATTGGCTCTTTTTCCCCTTCTAGAAGGATTCGTTAAGGAGATCCCCTCTCCCTATAACTCTTTGTCATATGTATTGAGAGGTTATCTTAGTTGATTTCTATGGCAGAGGATAATGAGAGGGAACCTATTGCTCTCTCTAGGGGAGGACCAACCTTGTATTATCTATGATTTCTTGATGACTTAGTCTTATTTGCTAATGCATCAATGGAGAAAGTTCAAGTGATTAAAGGTGTCCTTGATTTATTCTGGAAAGTTCAAGGCAAAAGGTTAATACAGATAAGTCATGCATTTATTTTTTAAAGAATGTTAATGGGGTCTGGAAAAGAGAGATAAGTGATGCTTTTGGTTTTAATCTTACCTTTGATTTTGGAAAATATTTAGGTGTGCCTCTCCTTCGTATAAGAGAACTACAAAGCACACCTATAAATATATCCTTAATTGGGGTTCAACATCGCTTAAGTTGCTAGAAGGTGATTTCATTGTCCATGGCAGGGTGCATTACTTTAGCCAAATCAGCAGTAGCTTCTATTCCAAGCTATGCAATGCAAATTTCATTGCTCCCTAAAGGCATACTTGATCAAGTTAACAAAGCTTGTAGGAATTTTATATGGGGATCTTCTTATAATAATAGGAAAATCCACCTTCTTAGTTGGAATAAGCTATGCAAACCAGCTAAAATAGGAGGGTTTGGTCTCCACCACTCCAGAAGTATGAATGCAACTTTTATGATAAAACTGAATTGGGGTTTAGTCCATAACAGAGATGCTCTATAGGTTAAAGTAATTAGAGGCAAATATGGGTGTGGGGAAGATTTGCTTCTAACTGTGCGACAAAAGAATAGTGCTTGTAGAGGTTGGAAAGGCATGGCGAGTACGTGGCAGAACTTTGAGAATAATCTAGTTTGGAGAATAAATAATAGGGAAAAAACTAAGTTTTAGACTAGTCATTGGATCCAAAGGATCCATTCTCTATTGGATCTTGCCACTAAGCCAGTGGAGATGTTAAATATGGATGTTGCAATTGTTGATTTTAGCATGGGAACTGAAGGGTGGACATGATTAACAGACCACCATATCACACTTTCCACATATCATACTAATACAAGATGACTCTATTTCATTTCTCTTAGTAGCCTCACAAGCCTCTACATGTTGAGTATGAATAGAAATTCTCTTTTTGTGAAAATCCAAAGGCTTTGAAAAATTGCAAAGGGTTGATTACTTTTGATTTGGGGTTTAATAAGTTGTTGGGTCCTATACCATCTTGGATTGTTGATGAAAAGCAAATCCTAAAGACATTAAGCTTGAATGGGAATTCATTTGAAGGAAATATCCCTACTCTGTTATGCCTACAAAACTCTTTACAGATATTAGACATTTCTATGAATCAATTAATAAGAGCAATTCCACTATGTGTGTTTGTTGCAGTGGCTTTCTTGGGGTGATTTCATTTTTTGTAAAATGGCTTTCTTGGAGTGGTGTGAGTTTGAGAGATCTTATAGGATTTTCATGTTAAATGGTCATTGTTAAGTTGATATTTTATTTTCAAATGGCTCATGGCAGAACCATGCATGCCGAAGAAGATGTAAGGTTACTTTGTGAAGTTGTTTGGTGTAGCCGTGCAGAGGAGGATAGAGATAGGTATGGTGGTTTGGGCATGGGTTTTGGGTGATTGCAAAAGAGTATTGCAAAGGGGAGAGAGGATGAAGAAGAAGGGTGGGGAATAATATAAGTGGCAAGTATGACGTGATGTGGTGACTTCACTGACTTGTTAATCACATCATCATTTAAAAACTCTCATAATAACAAGAATTAAAATAATATAATTTTAAAAAGAATTAGATTTATACTAAAATGAAATTAAAGTGGGACTAAAACTAAGATGAGGTATATTTGTAGAGAGAAAAAATAAATTAACACATAATGTAAAAAACTAGAATAAGGATGTATATGGTAATATATTGAGGAGGAAAAATCATATATTGGTTAGACTTGAGGGTATTTCTAGAAATTTATCTATGCATGGGAATCCTTTTCTTGAGTAACTCTAGGTTGATTTATGGAAAGAATATGAAGCTATTATTGTGCATGACAAAGTTTACTAGCAACAAAATTTTAGATGGAAATGGATACAATCAGGTGATAGAAATTCTCGTTTTTTTTCATGGTATTGCTACTGCACTAAAGTGAAGGAATATAATTGAAGCTTCGAAAGATGATAGTGGGGATTGGGTGTACAATGTTGATTTTCTTAAGAATATTGTCGAAATTTTTATCTTAACCATTTTGCTGATGATGGGAGGTATACTAAATATATTTTGCATGAGGTTTACCAATCCTTTCGGAAGATGATATTGCTTTTCTTGCTAGAGAAGTGACAACAAAAGAAATTAGAAATGTTGTGTTTGTTATTGGTGGACTCAAGGCTCTGGGGCCGGATGGCATTCATGCAGTTTTCTATCATTCTCAATGGGATATTGCTGAGAATTCCATTATTTATAGGGTTAAGAAGGTTTTCGATAATCCTTCCTTGTTGAAGGACACCAATGGTACCTTTATTACTCTTATACTAAAGGAAGATAATCTTGAGAACAATAGGCAATTCCGGCCTATTAGTCTTTGTAACGTCACTTACAAGATCAATACTAAACTTGTTGCTATGAGACTTAAATCCATGATGAGCAAGTTGGTTGCCCCTACACAATGTAGTTTTGTTCTGGAAAGGCACAGTTCAAATAATATAATTATAGGCCAAGAAGTCATCCACACGATGAGGGAGAAAAAATGGAAGAAGGGGTACATGGCTATAAAGATTAATCTTAAAAAAGTTTATGATCAGTTGAAGTGGGAGTTTGTTAGAGACATGCTCACTAATATTGGCATCCCAGGGAACCTGTTGGAGGTTATTTGGTGGGCCATTTCCTTTCCCTTGATGAAGATTCTTTAGAATGGGGAAAACATTAACTATTTTTCCCCTTCTAGAGGGATTCGTCAAGGAAATCCTCTCTCCCTATAACTTTTTGTCCTGTGTATTGAGAGGTTACCTTAGTTGATTTCTATGGTTGAGGATAATGAGATTTGGGAACCTATTGCTCTCTCTAGGGGAGGTCCAACATTGTATTATAACATCCCAAATACTAATACTAATGACGTATCCGATTCAAGTATTAGTAATTAGAATTTGATACATTACTTATGAATATCAATCAAGGTTCAAATAAAAGATTTAATAATATACAAAAATATGAGTCCTTTTCGAAAGCATAAAATACATATAATATGAAATGAATTATATAGAAATTACACATCGATGTACATTATATAATATACCTTTTATTATACAAAATCTTAACCTAATAAACTAAATTATCTCTTTATCGCAAGCTCTATCTTTCGCCATCTTGCTTAACTGCTGTAGATCTCTCTTAGAATCATTGTAGAAATCATAGAAGTATGGGCGTAAGAATCATGAAATTCTTAGTACTTTATTTAAAAACATGTCATCATAATAATTTCAGTTATTTCAAGGAAAAATTCATTTTAAAAGTACTCAATTTCAATCTAGGAAGGTAACACAAAGCCAAAACATGTCATTTCTCTTCCCGAAATAGACAATTCATTTTATTTTTATGAAAATCATTCATATAGTCAAAAATCATATCATAAATCATATCTTTCAATTTCTTATCATCCAATCATAAATCATGTTATCAAATATCATATTTTCATATAATGGAAATATCATCAATACTAAAGTCATTTCAAGAAACCTTGTTTATGAAAACTCATCAAATTATAGATCATTTTATCAAATATCAAATCAACAATACTCAAGTTTTATCTTAAAATCAAAATTATAAGCTTATAATGTTATTCATTCACTTGGTAGTAGCCTGCTTTCAGATTGGTGCACATCAACCTATTTATGACGATCTATTTGTCACATAGGACTACTCAGGATAACTAGGCCATATCTATTTCCGTCTGGTAAAGAGGACGCACATAAATCCTCAATCTAGAACCATGATAGAAAGGACACATAGAAATCCTCATATTATCAGTCATCTGGGATAAGAAAAATGCACATAAATCCTCACACTATCCAGGATTTAGGATCACCCCAAGTAATAAAGAAAAAGTATATAAACCCTCTATAACTTGATGACTAGGGAAGCTCAGGTAAAAAGGGAGGTCTTCCTCAACCTTAATTACTCTGGTATAGAGATAATCTCAATGTCTTTCTTACCATTGTCCAAGACTTACCTTAAGTCTAAGGTATATCCAAAATCCACTCAGCCTAGTTCTACAAAGGGATAGCCATGAGAGAAAATTATTTTCATCAAATCTCTTTAATCATCATATCATCAATCATACAAAATATGCATATATTAGTTTTTCTCATCTTAGGTATTTCAAATTCATCTATCAATCTCAACTCATATCATAATGCATTAATATTTCATCAATCAATTTAATAACATAGCATTGCATTATATTAGAAATCAAACTCCCAATCAAATAAAATCAAAGTTCATATTTCTGTCTTGTTTTGTTTCACAGATAGCAAAAATCACACAAGTTCCACGACTTCATTCCCCATGTGTGTCGTGACACACTTAACAATTCGGTGTCGTGGCACCTCAATTCATTTGTGTTGTGGCACCTCATCAAATTGGTGTCGCAGCCCTATGTTCTATGTAATGAATTTTTTGGGTTTTTATCCGAGAAACCAGCAGCTCAAAGTTAACAAGAAATACAATTCAAACTTAAATCTTTTTATCATCAGCTCAAAACCACATCATATCATCAAGTCTTTCATATACAAGCATCCAAACTACATTTCAAACCACAAATCAAATGTGGGTTTCATACCCATTTTCTAATCTCAAGTTCATTAAGATCCAGAAACAAAAATTAAAACTTTACTCATATTCAAGCATCAACTCATCATCAATTCAAATATCAATATTTAACTCTTGGAAAACAAAAAAGAAAACGAGAAAGTAAGAAAAACCCCATACATTGCTTTCCATGGCTCCTTGATCTTGTTACTCTTCCTTGTTTCCTTGCTTTTCTTTATTTAATCTTCCTTCTTTCTCTTCGTTTCTACTTCTTTTTCCTCTATCTCTGCTTTCTTTCTCTCTGTCTCTTTTTTTTCCTTGTGCTAAACAAATGCGAGAGAGAATAAAGAGAAAAATGACAAAAGAAATAGAAACGAGAGAGAGAGAAAAAGAAAAGGCAGTGGGAAACAGGAAATAAAGGGTAAAAAGGAAAATTCAACTGGAAAATTAAAAATACTTTAATGTTCCCTTAATGAATTTTCTAACATTCACATGTATTGTAAAAAATTCTAGGATTTCATTCATTTACTAGTTTCATTTTTTCACAAATATCATTATACACCTTTACCTGTCACTGAGTTTTACTATTCATCCCTAGGTTAAGTTAACTCTTATAAAACTGAAATAAAAAGCTTTCAGGTACTCATTCAATTTGTTCCCACTCTCAAATTAATCTTCATCTTCATCTTCTATTTGACAATTACTCATAATCTTATGATTTTTAAAGCTACTTATCGGTTTAGTTTGGTCTTTAAACACTCTCTCAGTGTTATTAAAAACTATTTCATTTGATCTTTAAAGAATTTAATATAGCTCATTCCAATCATTTATGACTTAGAAATAATTCTCCATATTTAGTTTTACCTTCTTAGTTATTTAAGCTAAATTTTGAGTTACTTTGAGCTATTTCTCATGTTCAGTGTTATAGATTTATGCTCAATTCAATCCAAATAATTATCTAAATTATCAAACAACTTATACCAGATTTATTGAGCTACTGTAACACCGATTAATATCATTAGGTTGGGTAAAATATTATATGTATCATCTCTGATTTGTTGATGACTTAGTCTTATTTGCTAATGCATCAATGGAGAAAGTTCAAGTGATTAAAGGTGTCCTTGATTTATTCTGGAAAGTTCAAGGCAAAAGTTAATACATATAAGTCATACATTTATTTTTCAAAGAATGTTAATGGGGTCTGGAAAAGATAGATAAGTGATGCTTTTGGTTTTAATCTTACCTCTAATTTAGGAAAATATTTAGGTGCCCTTCCTTTATATAAGAGAACTACAAAGCACACCTATAAATATATCCTTAATCAGGGTTCAATAGTGCTTAAGTGGCTAGAAGGTGAGTTCATTGTCCATGGCAGGGCGCATTACTTTAGCAAATTAGCAGTAGCTTATATTCCTTGCTCCCTAATGGCGTATGTGATCAACTTAACAAAACTTGTAGGAATTTTATATGGGATCTTCTTATAATAATAGGAAAGTGCACCTCCTTAGTTGGAATAAGCTATGCAAACCAGCTAAAATGGGAGGGCTTAATCTCCACCACTCTAGAAGTATGAATGCAACTTTTATGATCAAACTGAATTGGGGTTTAGCCCATAACAGAGATGCTCTATAGGTTAAAGTAATTAGATACAAATATGGGTGTGGGGAAGATTTGCTTCCAGTTGTGCGACAAAAGAATATTGTTTCTAGAGCTTGGAAAGGCATGGCGAGTATGTGGCAAAACTTTGAGAATAATCTAGTTTGGAGAATAAATAATAGGGAAAAAACTAAGTTTTAGACTAGTCATTGGATCTAAAGGATCCATTCTCTATTAGATCTTGCCACTAAGCCAGTGAAGATGTTAAATATGGATGCTGCAGTTGCTAATTTTAGCATTAGAACCGAAGTGTGGACATGATTAACGGACCACCATATCACACTTTCCACGTATCATACTAATACAAGATGGCATTACTCATTTATTCTTCCTCTTCTCCTCACCTCTCTCCTTCAACCTCACCACCGGCGACCATGAGCAAGGACCTGAATTGCCACCACCACAACCCAATGCCTCCACCAGCCAGCCACCACTATGCTCCACCTCTACCATGAATCGCGACCTCCACCTGTCGCTAGTACTATAACACCCCGCCTCAACAGCTCCTAGAGCTCCCAAAATCTCACCATTGTCAGCCAAAGGAACCCACACAACCGTTAAAGTCTTAGATTTGTAACTCAGGGAGGACAATGAAGCTCTGGCCGCATGCCATCAAACTCATGGTTAGGGGAACTCTGGGTTTCTAGTGTTGACGATGGAGCTCAGCCATATGCGAAACGGTGGCTCTCTAATGGGTTTCTATGACTTGTTTTCAAATAGTTCTTTAGGAAACCCCAAACTGTTGGATGTATGAGGGAAAATATGGTCATTTTGAACCTAGAAAACAACCATTTCTTTGGCTCAATCTCATTCCTCTTAGTAGGCTCACAAGCCTCGACACGTTGAGTATGAATAGAAATTCTCTTTTCGTGAAAATTCAAAGGCTTTGAAAATTTGCATAGGGTTGATTGCTTTTGATTTGGGGTTTAATAAGTTGTTGGGTCCTATACCATCTTGGATTGCTGATGAAATACAAATCCTAAAGGCATTAATCATGAGTGGGAATTCATTTGAAGAAAATATCCTTACTCTGTTATGCCTACAAAACTCTTTACAGATATTCGACCTTTCCATGAATCAATTAATAGGAGCAATTCCACTATGTGTATTTGTTGCAGTGGCTTTCTTGAGTTGATTTCATTTTTTGTAAAAGGTCTTTCTTGGAGTGGTGTGAGTTTGAGAGATCTTATGGGATTTTCATGTTAAATGGTCATTGTTAAGTTGATATTTTCTTTTCAAATGGCACATGGCGGAACCATGCATGCCGAAGAAGATGTGAGGTTGCTTTGTGAACTTGTTTGGTGTAGCCGTGTAAAGGAGGATGGAGATAGGTATGGTTGATTGGGCATGGGTTTTGGGTGATTGCAAAGGGGAGAGAGGATGAAGAAGAAGGGTGGGGAATAGTATACGTGGCAAGTGTGACGTGAAGTGGTGACTTCACTGACTTGTTAGTCATATCATCATTTAACAACTCTCATAATAACAAGAATTAAATTACTATAATTTTTAAAAAGAATTAGATTTATACTAAAAATGAAATTAAAGAGGGACTATAACTAAGATGAGGTATATTTATAGAGTAAAAATAAAATATTCCATATACTTTGAGTTTGGTCAGTTGGACTAGTTGGATCCTTTATTTGGGTATGTAATCGAGTAGATAACATGTCAGGCTTTTGGCCCATAATTCTCATATAGTTCATAAAGGATTACTTTTAGACCAAATAAACTTTAAATGAAAATAATAAATATAAAAAAATTAAGTGCAAAAGGTTTATAACTTTCCCTTTGAGTAATTAATTATTATTCATATTTTTCTTTTTCATGTTTTAATATATAACTACATATGCAGTTTCATACTATGATATGCACGAGTTTCATTATGTTATTGCAAATATTATTTTTTAAAAGTAATGTTATTTGTTTATCGAAATTTTTAACGTTTGTATTTTTAATTTTTAATGCATTAAATATTTATTTTTATAAAAAAAATATCTTATTTTAAATTCTTAACATAACAAAACCCAAATTTTCACATTCTTTTTTTATTGCGATATTTGAAAAAGAGTTGAGGCTGTCACGAATCCATATTATAGGTGAGCACGACCCTCTTCGAGGTCTCAACTCCCTTTGAGTCGAGAGCAAAATGGTATGACACTCCCTCCACAAGGTATACGCAAAAATATAACACAAGTTCTCTCTCTTACAGAAGTAGCTTGCTTCCACTGCACCACCCCGTGTCAGTAATTTTCATACTATTTTTATGCCTGCTAATGATGGCTTAATTATTAGTTAATAAGGTGTATAAATTACTTATAAGACTAGCAACTTGTTATCAATTTATCAACAACACATTCTTTGTCAGTTAATCTATAAAGCTTGTTAACCAATAAAAAATATCATTAATCGGTGTAAAAATAAAGTGAAAATTAGTGTGCAAAAAAATCAGTTTATTTTTCATAAATATAGACTAATAATGATGTGATAAAATTTAAAAATCATCAAATCACATTTTTAATTTTTTTGTGATAAAATCTCATATTTTTTATTATGAAGAAATTTTTTTAGAGTAACAAAAATTACAAATTTATTATAAGAGTAACATAAAAATTTAATATTTAATGTAAACAATAACAATTCTTCTTTTTTATAAAATCATATAAATATCTTATTGATAATCATTTTTTAGAAATATGCATAGAACATCAAATGATTCCAAAATCAAAATAAAAAAGATTCCCAAACTTTAGTTTACAAAGTTTTTCTCATCGGAGTGGGTTTAGAAATTTGGATGTTGAGAAAAGAAAACTCAATTATTTCTTTTCTCAAATCTGCACTTAAGCATACCAATATACCGTGTAATTGATTGTAATAACATATAATAACATTACCGAGTAAAATCTTTGACAAATGTACCCAATGACACATTTTGAGCACATCGACTCTATGCTTTTGAGCGCATCGGCTCCATATTTTTTAGCGCATCAGCTCCACACATTTTGAGCGCCTTGACTCCATGCGTCATTGAGCGCATTGACTCCATGCATCATTGAGCGCATCGGCTCCACCCATTTTGAGCGCATCGGCTCCATCCATTTTGAGCACATCAACTCCATTCATTTTGAGCGCATAAGCTCCATTCACTTTGAGAGCATCGGCTTCATGCATCATTGAGTGCATCGATTCCATCCATTTTGAGCGCATCAGCTCCATGCATTCTGAGTGCATTGGCTCCGTGTAGTTTTAAATTATTTTGAGCGTATTGGCCCATGCATCTTAAAGTCTTTTGAGCGTATCAGCTTCATGCGTTTTAAATTCTTTTGAGCGAATTAGGTCATGTATTTTAAATTCTTTTGAGAGCATCAGTTTCATACTTCTTTAAATTTCTATCACTTATTTTGAGCGCATTAGCTCTACAAATTTTAAATTTCAGTCATTTCTTTTAAGTGTATCAACTCCCTACATTTATAAATTTTTGTCATTTATTTTGAGTGCATCGGCTCTTTGCATTTTAACTTTTGAGTGCATCGACTCCTTGCATTTATTTTAAGCGCATCGGTTCTTTGCATTTTAACTTTTGAGCGCCTTGCATTTTAATTTCTGAGCGCATCGATTTTTTGCATTTTATTTTTTGAGTGCATCAGCTCTTTACATTTTAATTTCTGTCATTTGCTTTTGAGCGCATCGACTCCTTGCATTTTAATTTCTTTCGACTCTTCGTATTTTTGTTCTCGTATTATTTTGTTTTTGTTTTTCTCAGACAAAATTTAAGTTCATGTATTTACTCATTTCTTACCATGATAAAATGAAAAGGTACAATTATTCTTTTTATCTAATAAGAAACAAATAAAGAGAAGCAATTGTGAACACCCAATTTTGTCTATGGTTTTTTGTAAAGAAAAAAAAGGAATTAAGAGGAAAATGACCCAACTTTCACCCAATGACCCATTATTCAACCTAGTTGACCCATAACCCATTAATCTATTTACCCATAACCCATTGACCCATTATCTAACCCACAACGCATGTGCCATTAAACTTATCCTAAACAGACCCACCCAGTAGTCATCTTCTATACCTCAAACTCATCCTAAACCAATCCTAACATCCTAAACAAACCATAACTTATCATCTCATCCTAAACAAACCACCACTTATCATCTTAAATAAACCTCAGTCACACTTTAACTTAAATACTTCAACCCAATCCCCTTTTATAAAAAATCATAACCCACACACTTAACCTGAACTGACACAATTCATCTTTTAACACACTTCTGCCTACTTTTCTCACTCACGTGACCTACCCTTACCTTTGCCAAAGTTGTTTTTTTTTCAACTTTCACCTTCATCATCCAAACCCCCATAACCAAGGTTCCATCCATCAAAACCACCATTAAACTAAGCCTTCATCCTCATCATTACATCATCTCTATTCGTCATCATCTTCAATCTCTCACCATTTTTCCATAACCTTCATCCTTTCCATTACCATTTTCAAAGTAAACACCAATTTCACCAGAATCATCACTCCAACACCTTTTCATCTTCATCATCCTTCATCTTGACCACAACCATTTTTTTTACAAACACTACCATCAACCTCCTTCTCAAACACAACTATAACAAATAACCACCCACTTCACCATCTACCTTCATCCTCTTTACCAAGTTCACTTTCTATACCTTCACCATTAAACCAAACTCAATAACCACCATTCCAACACCACTTCTACCACTCCATCACATTCAAATTTCTCCCAAAGCACCATAACCATTCATCTCCATAACCACTCATAGCCTTCATCTTCAACAACCAAAACCACCATAACAATAACCCCATCATCTTCTTCAAAAACCACCCTCTAAACCACCCAAACCAAAATCACCATCTCATCCACCAACCAACCAGCAGAACCCAAAAAAGTCACAACCCCAGAGCTTGTAGCCTCGCAGCCGTCACTCACCAGCAAACCGCATCTCGTCGCCGATGAACCCATATCAGCACCTTTCCGAACCGCCAGACTTACTCCAGCGAGCGCCGCCCAACCGCATCGGAACGAACTCGTATCAGATCTGAAGCCATGACGACCTAGCACCGTGCGGTGACCCACGCCGCGAATCCGGATCGCACACCACCACACTCGCCTCTCACCATCAACTGCCCGCGTTGGTCTAGATCAGCGCCACACCAACGAGCCTAGCCATCCCTGCCGACCCCCCACCATCCCGACTAAACCGGCACTCCGCCAGGCCCGCCGCTCCTTAAACCAGCCAATCGGCACCTTCATTTACTTCCATGTTCTCTCTACAAAGTACCAAAAAAAAAAAAAGAAACAGACCACTCCCTATTTTTCATTTTTGTTGTAAGCCACTTTTTTGTGTTTAGAAATCTGTTAGTTTTTGTTTTCTTTTTATTTATTTATTCTTTTGAGAAAATGAGCTTAGATTAGTTCAAGGGACTGAAAGCTAAAAAAATATGTAAGAAAAATGAAAAAAATATTAAAATAAAAAAAGATAATAATTGAACTCTTTTTGTTTAGAAAATAAAATATGATTAACTCAGTTGTGACAGTTTGTTGATCTTGTAACTTTTATAATCTTCTGAATTGTGACAACTTGATGATTCAAAAAAAATGATAAAAATAAAACACTAAAGATATAAAATAATTAAACTTTTTTAAAAAATAAAATAAAATAGAATTAACTGAGTTGTGACAGTTTGTTGATCCTGTAACTTTTGCAATCATCTGAGTTGTGACAATTTGATGATTTAAAATTTCTTTATAAAAACCAAAATCAAATGAATCTTTTTTTAAAAAAAAATCTTTTTCAAAGTTAAAAACAACCAACCCACAATCATTTTTTTAAAGAATTACGTGACTTTGAGTTTCTCATTGTACCAAGGGATACGTAAGAGCAAAATCTCTATTCTGTTAAGACAAAAATAAAATTTTTACAAATTATTTATTTTTTTAAATAAAAAGAGTAAAACAAATGTACTATGAGATCATTAAATTTTGCATAACTAATTTATGGTAACTGTTTTAGGATGGATGTGTTAGGGGTGCTGTGGGATTAAGTCTCTACCCTTCCCTATACATAACTGACTCCCGAATCTAATCTGGTTTCAAAGACCATTTCGATTAAAAGGTTATCCAATTTTTCTTATTTTAAATCAAATTAGTGGCGACTCATAATAATTTATTTGTTCGTCACTTCTGCCACGATCACGGTCGCGACAATAAGTCACATTTTGTGTTTCATTTGGCAGTTTAAACCTGAAGAATCGAAGAAGAGCCATTGCTACTATTTTCATTTGTCTGTAAGCAAAGTCCTTCCCTAAGCAGATACGAGGTCCAACCTGCAATGACACATTGAAGCTTACATACAGGGTAGTAAAAGTTCTAAGCACGCAAGCAAGCAAATTCAAAGGAAAACAATGGTACAAATATGGAAAGCTACGAATTTCAATGGAGATTCAGGTAAGAAAATCCCATTGTTGAGCCATCTTTCAGGACGAAATTCCTCAGCATCTTCCCCCCAAACGGAAGACATCTGACCCATACCATAGGCCAAGTAATAGACTCCATCCCCTTTTTTCACTTTGTGGCCATCAAGAAGAATATCAAGTGCCTTTGCAATCCTCCCATCCTTGAATTATACCAAAGACAAGTGCATCATAATCTACATAACAGGCAATGTTGTATATGTAACCTAACATAACATGTTTTAATTAGATTAAATGTTAACCTTCAACACTTTTTGTGAATGTTAACACCTTTACTCATTTGTGAACAAAACAACTTCCGTTTTTTAATCCAACTTAAAAAATAAGGTTATTTTAGTAAATATGAATTTTATTAATTAATGCATATTCTCTCTCTCTTAATAATTATGAACTTTTTTTTATAACAACAACAAATTATTTTCTTAATAAGTGGGGTTAGTTACATGAATCAAACAACAACATTGTATTTTATCATAAATCATGTCTTCAAAAAGACTATTTAAATTTAAGTCATTTTTAATAATTTCATGTATAAATTTTTTTTTTTTGTCTCACTCTACCTTTAACTTTGGGCTATTCTTCACTTTATCTGCTCTTCTTATTAGGGTTCTAATGATCTTATCTTCATATAACTAAATCACTAAAGATGAGATTTTACTAACTTTTTCTTTTATTAACAAAAATTGGTAATAAAGAGAGGAACCCCTAATACTACCGAGCATATAACGTCATTCGAATGTCGAGGATCTTGAAAGTCAAGCAGAGGCCCAACCCAAATGATTACCTTAGAATACTCGTAACAAGTTACTTTCCCACATAAAGCTATTTAACTAGCCCGTCCGCTCCATGGTTTCTAGGGAAAGCAAAGCTCGGGACCAAAACCTTAACTACTCGTACCAACCCATGTTGGCTAATAACTACCAACTTTATAAGTTATTCTTTCTCTTAATAACTACTAACCTCGTGATCTTTGCATTATTATTTCTTTAGAAAATTAATAATAGTATGTAATATTAGCTAATTTTAAAACATAAAAGTACATTTTAAATTGTATTTCCAAAGATAAAATTAAATCTATATATTATTTATCTATTGGTCCAAGAAATATATATACACATATCAACAAGTGATCCAAAATGATGATTGAATTGGCTCAACTGCACAAACAGGATAAATAGTGTTTGATAATGATGATACACTAATATAAAAACTCTATAAAGCAAAGACTGGAAGAGATTATTAGCGTGATTAATTATAATTGATATTAAGATTGATCGTAATTGATTTTAGGGATGATTGTAATTGATTTAGTACAAAATTAGATTGAATTAGTACATAATTATATTTTATTATTTTTCTTTCCTATACAACAATCTTCTTTTATAAACAGGAGTTAATCTTATTGTATACATTCATTTAAAAATATACACAAAATTATCAATATTTGTCTCTATATTTCTATTTTTTTAACATGGTATCAAAGTCATGGTATTTACTTTAAGGAGAGTTTTTCCTTTTTGCTATGTAGAATTCGTGGAACTTGTTAGAATTGTTACTAATGACCATCAAACCTAGACTTTGTCCGTTGTCTACTCCGTTCAGACATTAGACGTCAGATTCTAGACTCCTAGATTCCATATTCTAGACTCCATACTTCATTTTAGACTCTGTCCTAGATTCCAAACTTCATTTTCATGGCAGGATTCTGTTTGAGATTCCATCTTAGATTTAAGACTTTGTTCTGATATCATACTCCGTCTTAGATTCCAGACTTTGTTCTAATGGTAGGATTCTGTTTCAGACTCTGTCATAGATTCTATACTTTGTTCTGATGGCAAGATTCTGTTTCAGACTCTGTTCCCATTGTAGATTTTTTTAGATGCAGATGGTTCCATCCCAAATACAGTTTGAACATGTTGGCTTCTCCAACATCTCGACATTGTGTTTTTAAATTATTTTTAGTTTATTTTATTTTCGTATATCTACTTATAAATATTTTTAGTTTATTTTCTAAAATCCAAACTCCATACTCAATCACCATCTTAATCGATTCCGCATTCTGGTTTC
This sequence comes from Ormosia emarginata, assembly GCA_029884605.1. Classification (NCBI taxonomy): domain Eukaryota; kingdom Viridiplantae; phylum Streptophyta; class Magnoliopsida; order Fabales; family Fabaceae; genus Ormosia; species Ormosia emarginata. The sequence goes on from JAQQTP010000068.1 coordinate 8,374,425, forward strand.
TAAACTCAAGTTAATTTCTTCTATATCCACTTGAGTTTGAGGGAGGTGTTAACGTGATTAATTATAATTATAATTATGATTGATCGCGATTGATTTTAGGGATGATTATAATTGATTTAGTACAAAATTAGATTAATTTTGTACATAATTATATTTTATTAATTTTATTTTCTGTACGGCAATCTTCTTCTATAAATAGAGGTTAATTCTCCTGTATACATTCATTCAGAAATATACATAAAATTATCAATATTTGTTTTCCTATTTCCATTTCTAACAGAGATAATTCAGGATGGTTTTGAGCAAATTTATAGCAGGTACCGTAGGGACTGCAGGGTACAATCTCAAGGTCTCTGTCAATGCTGCATGAAGATAATGCATTTTATGGCTACAAGCGACGTCAGTTAAATTGGTGTCAAACTCATCTACGTCAGGTTCACTTTCATGGCTACAAGTGACATCTCTCACTTCTTGCGCAATCTTTTCCTGCGTAAGAGGGTTCTTGCAAAGTATGTAGAAGAACCATGAAAGAGTGTTTGCACTTGTGTCTTTGCCAGCTATCATAATGTTCAGAATTATATCCCTCAAATACTGATCTGTCATAGTTGTTGGGTCCTTCTTGCTCTCCATCAAAAACCTTGAAAGTATGTCCTCTTCAACATTCTGAAATAAAGCAAACATTTAAATGTCATATTTAATTGTAAATAGTTTTAAAGCAGGACTTGGAAAAAATAGTCTTTAGGAAGACTAGATGGTTCAAATATGCCATATCCTAAGTTTCACCATGGTTCAAATATACTGCATTTATTGTAGTGCATCTTAATTTGGCTCTATCCTAGATGCAATATCATTAATATGACAAACATCACCTTATTCTTATTTCTATTTTTGTACCACTTAAGTCTTTAGTTACAGTAGATGATTTATTCAAATGAAACAAATGATATCAGGAGAACAAAAGTAATTGATCAACTGACAGAATCTTGCTGATTTGCCAATTGTGCTTTTCTGGCCTTAATTACTGCATGGACGAAATCATCTATTAATTTCACATTTCGCTCAAGGGTAGCTTCACAACCAATGTTAAGAATCCTCTTAAGCCTCCAGAATGGATCAACATAGCACCAATAAATCAAAGCTTTTGATTTGTCAAAGGCCTTCATGAATTCAGTTCCCTCTTTGCTTGATCCCTCTAAGCAATTCAATTCTATTCCAAACCCAGCTTTGAATATGGAGTCCAAAGTGCATCTCGTTAAAAGTCCTAGAAATAAAACCAAAAATGAAAAAAAGTTGTATCTACATCATGCTTTCATTGTAAGATTATATAATGCAATGTTAGTAACTGAAAAGGAAAATTGTTAAAAGTAAGTCCAACTTCTAACCTTTATAATGTAATGTTAGCGTCTAAAAAGTACTGATACATGTATAAGACACGGATACAACACGAAATCTAAATGTATATAAGGTAAATTTAAAAATTATATGACATGATACGGATAAGATAAACTAAGATATAATATATGAAATTAATATAATTTATACATAAAACACAAAATTTAAATTAAAATAAAGATATTTATATTTCATAAGTTAACTTTAATCGTTGTAGACACGATTATTATTATTATTATCATTTATCTAATCAATATGGTATCCCACTTTAATTGGTACTGAAAATATTTAAAAAAAATTGTAAGATATAAACTAAAAGTATTAAGTATTATCGAATACGATACATATATTCTCCTCCTCAACGTTTTCAACTTAAAACAAAAATTCTAATCCTCCCACAATCATATGCTACTTTCTAGGAAAATATAACCAGTTAACCACTTACTTGCATATCAAAAACCAAACCCTCGAGGGAATATCCTGACACAACTCTGACCAACTTGGCTGCGTTCCTTCTAAACACAGAGCAACTGAAATCTCTAAGAACTCTTGTGGAGAATTCATAACTTGCAAGCTTCCTCTGCTGCTTCCACTTATCACCATCAACTGTAAAAATCCCCTCACCAAAAAGATCAGTCATAATATCCAGGTCATACTTGCCTTTGGAATACTTATCAAACTTGGTTTTCAGTATGTGTTCCAACATTTCGTGTATCTATGGGGTACAACTGGCTCTGATCCGGAGCAAGAAGCCGGAAAGTTGGATGAGTTTTGGCCATTTCAGCTAGGTAGTCATGGAGTTTGTTGAAGTGGAATAGCTGGTTAAACAATCTGCCTGTTACAGGTGCGTATTCTGGGTTGGCTATGGATTTTCCCATGAGCATGGTTAGCATGATGAAACACAAGGCTAGGAATAGACCCAAAAAGGAGAAGGCTATGAAAGCCAACAGGGTGTACAAAACTTTCATTTTCTGTGTGTGCTTGTTCAGCAGAAGTTGTGATTAAAGATAAAGTATATTTGCATATTTGCAAGTGCGAGAGAGAGAATTTTGGCCTATTTGGTGTTCACTGTCAGTGACAGTGACAAGGAAAGGATGAAACATAGCATTGGCAATCAGACAAACTGTTTCTACGTTCTACTGCTAGTGTCATGTAAAGAAAATAATCTTAACAATTCATTATTATAGCCAAATACTTAGATTTTATATGAAAAACTTACTTTAAGGAATTATTGAATAATTTTCCTTCAGTATCTGGGTTCTCTCCACTTGGATAGAATCAAAGGAATGGTATTGTTATTTACAAAGTAAAAGATAAAAAATTCTCGTCATTAACTAACTTTTTCACCTACTTGGTATTAAAATTTAAATTTTTTATTAAAAAAAAGTGATAAAAGTTAAATTCTAAACCATTTGATCATAAAAATTTTGATACCATGTATTATAAATTAATTATCCCAAAAATTTATGCTAATAATAATGGATGAAGACATACTAATAAAATATGAATATATATATATATATATATGATCTTATCTAGTGATGAAGAAAAATTTTGATTACCTGAATGTATTATAAATAAATTTTTTAAGCGATATGACCAAAAACTTTTAAGCTAATAATAATAATAGATGAAGACAATAAAAACTACCCTAGATATATATATATATATATATATAGACACACACACCAGTTCTCTACCAGAAAAAAGGAAAAGTACTAAAATTGTTGTTTGCACACTTACTAAGATTGTTTGACTTTGAACTTAAACCATTGGGTTGAGAGATTATCACGTGGACGAGATGATTATATCATATATCATGTATATAGGGCAAGTATAAAGTATATGATGGTAATCATGAACCAAATAGCATGATGTTCATTAATAATTAACTTAATTAGGTATTTAACAAAAAATTGGTCAGAGATTCAGTTTTGTCAAAATATTGTAAGATAGGCGAAAAATATTAAAACTTATCCCTTAAAAAAAAAGGCTTTGAAGTTTGAACAAATTGATCTGATTATTTTCTTCAGCAAGCATTTGGAACCAATTTATGATAACTTGCTAATGCTAAACCAATGAAAGGAAGAGGAGGGCGCCGGCGGGGGGGGGGGGTTGCGGCTTATTAGTCATCACATTTTTTTTATTATAAATCTCTATCCAGAAAAGTTATAAATCATACCCCCAGTAAGTTTTTTTTACCTTGTTTCTATCAATTTAGTCACTAAGGACGTTTTGTAATAAAAATAATAATTACAAACGACAATTCTCCCTTCTTGTAGGCCTATGAAACTAACCAAAGGGACCTTTGGGATTTCCTTTACTTCCTAGCAACTCCCGTTTCCTTTGTTAAAACATTCAGATAACGAATTCATTTGCAATATACTACATTTTATCCTGTTTTAAGTAACTCTTGGAATTTAACATGTCAAAACCCTGATAAGTTATTAGTTTATTCATTCATTTTGTTTTATAATTAAAATATATTTTTGGCCCTTACATATGATACTAATTTTTAATTCTTCCTATACAGACAAAAACTTTCAATTTAATCTATATACATATAATCTTTTTTATTGTAGTCTCCATGGTAGGTTGCTGTTTATAATACAATAAAGTATAGAGATCAAATTAAAAATAAGTATCACGTACAGATACTAAAAATATGGTTACAATATATTTTTGATCTCTATACATGTCACATGATATTCATTTTCAATTTAATCCTTATACTTCACAATAATTTGATCTTTATACTCATAATATTATAACAATAACAAACAGCCGAGATTAAATTGAACACAACTGTGCAAGTTGTATAAGGATTAAATTAAAAATGAGTGTGACATAAAGGGATAAACAATATACTTTAACCATATTTTACTACAAGAAATTTATAGATTAATTACGGAAAAATTCGTAGTTAATCCGTAACTAAATTTATTAGCTACAGATTAACTACTGATTGGTCTGTAGTCAAATTTTCATAGCTAATTAGTTACCAAAAAATTCCTTAGTTAATCCATAGCTAATTTTAAAATTTTCATAACTAATCCGAAGCAAATCTGTAGCTAATTTTCGTTCATAGATTTTCTTCATTTTTGTAGGTAATTAACTACGAAAAAATTCGTAGCAATTCTGTAGTAATGTCGTAGCTAATTTTATCAATCCGTAGCAATTTGGTAACTATTTCTTAACTATTATATTGCTAAATCCGCAGTAATTCCGTAACTAATCCGTAATAATTATCCGTAGCAATTCCGTAGTTATTTCCTAGTTATAATCCGTAGCAATTCCACAGTTAATCCGCAACAATTAACTGTAACAATTTCGTAGTTAATCCATAACAATTAACTGTAGCAATTCCGTTGCTAATTCATAGCAATTATCTGTAGTAATTCTGTAGCTATTGCCTAGCTATTATGTTGTTAAATCCATAGTTATTATGTAGTTAATCCCTAGCTAATCCCTAACAAATTCCTAGCAAACCAAAATCGATTTTATAATAATAATTGATAAATTTTAAAATTATACCTGCAAACAAAATTCAATCCAAACAAAAAAACCAAGCAAATAAGTTTGTGTAAAACAACAAAATATCATAATTACATTAGTGCAAAACATGTTATACGTACAAAAAAAGGATAACTAATCAATAAGTCTAAGTTAATACAAATAGTTCAAAACAAATTAGCTTTATCATTAATTAATCAATCTAAGTTAGCATCATCATCATTAGTTTCATCATCCTCCCCAACTGCATTGCCTTATGATGGTGTTTGCGGCACACCACTTCTTGCTTGGGAGCCAACAATGTCACGGAGGATGGGTCCCAACTGCATCTGGACAAAGGAAGCAATCGCTTCATTAACAACTTCATTTATGGCTTGTGTCAGAACAGTGCAGCAGGAACCACCAACATGTGAGGATGGAGCAGTACTAGATCTATGAATGTTAATACCTAAACTGTGACTCATGTCATGAACTCGTCCCTTCTTGTTGGATCCCGTCACATCCATCCACATCTCCTGATCTACCATAGGATGCAGTGAAGAGTTTTCTCCATACTTGTCTAATATTTTGGTGTTATAAGAGTTCTGAAACAAAAAATGTAGAAAATTTTATCAAAGCAATCAATAACAAATATGATTAGTTTTAAATTTTAAAGACACCTACAATGAAATTCTTTGAGCCCTGAGTGTTATATTCTCTATTTTTCCTCTTATGCACGCTTTCATACAGATCTCTGAAAGGGAGTGGACGATTCAGCTCTGCCTCCTGTAATCAACATCTATTAGAATATAAAATTCTAAAATCACAAAAAATCTTGTGTCTTATTTTTAAAATGAGACTAACCTCATGCAATTTAGATTCATATAATCAAAGTAGATAATACAACATACAGGCTGCTAGAACCTTAACTCACTTGTACTATATAATTATACAATAGTATAAGATAGAATTATTAGGATATGTTTTCAATGTCCCTTAATAATAGTTAATATCTACAGTTGTTATAATTAAAAAGTTTCTTCCTCAAGTTCATCAGCTAAAATGCACTTGAATTTTTAATACTAGAATCCAAGCTAACAGAATTGTAAGGTGTAGTTCTTTCCATCCAAGCTACTAAAATATATATTACTTCTACGTGGAAGGAATTTTACAACTACATGGCTCCCTATGTTTCAAAATCTACCTATATATATTACTAATACATGGGAGGAATTTTACTACTACATTTTACTCAATCCACCTGAATGAACGCAAGAAATTGTAAAAAAAAAGAGCCTTGAGTTATACATTATTAAACTATGTTAAAATGTTTTAATTAGTTAAATGCATGGCCACGCACTACAATATTAAGCATAGCCATGTGATATCATTTCTTGTGGACATATATGTAAGTTTTGTTCTTGCATATTATTATTATAGTACTATAGTTGTTGGTTGTGGAAAAAGTTGGTTAAAACATTCAGCGATAGCAAGGGCTTTGTTTTTTTCAACAATGTTATTTTGCATATAATTTTTGTTACATAATTTTAATATTATTTTTTGGGTAATAAAACAATAAAAACATACTTTTTTTAATACACTTTCTCTTTTTTTCTTCCAAGCAAATAAGTGTAAACAAAGTGGTGTGAAGAATTATTTTTCATTTTATTTTTTGAAAGGTCATTACCACTTGAAAAATTTAACCAGCTTTTTATTGAGACCTACAGTACACTATTTCCACTCTTAATAATCAGCTAATAATATATTGGGAAAGATACTCAACAAAAATTATGTGACAGACTATCACAAAAAGTTACATCAGGGTGTTTTCTAACGGTTTTACATGGAAGTATGTGAGAAATGTGTAAGCAAGAATATTTTATAGGATTTTGTTAATAAATGTCTTCAAAAAAGGAAATTTGTTAAAGAAATAAAAATAAAAATTTTTAAATAAAAATAAAATATTTAATATATTAAAAATTTAAAAAATTTTACTTTTTTATTTAAAATATTTTATTTTAATTTCTTTAACAACTATCATTACCCTATCTCATGCATTTGGAGAATTCAAGAAATGCCCGTCTACAAGGGAAACATACTAGGCGAGCAGCTTTACTTGCTGTCTGGCTATCTTGGGAAATGGTCAGTGGTTAATCTACTAGGGAAACATACTTGGAGAGCTTCACATTCTATTTTAGTTTTTAATTACAGTGGTTAATGAACTATACCCCAGTTCTTACTCAAGTTTCAAGCAACTCTATTAGAAGAGCTTAACTTTCTAACTTGGAAATTGGGTTTCAAGTTCAACCAATTCTAGATGCATTCAGAGAATTCAAGAAATGCGGCCCAGCTAGGCAAATATAGCAGGAGAGGGTGGAGAGCTTTACGTGTTGACTTGCGAATTGGGTTTCAACCAATTATATTGTAGTCTCTTGTTACTGTCCTTCTACGACAAACGGTACTGTTTTATCTCGGTCTTCAAAGTATAAAGGAGTTGGGTTTCAACCAATTCTATACTAGGAGAGCTCTACTTTCTAACTAGGGAATTGGGTTTCAACTTTCAACCAATTCTATAGTACGTTTTTATAACAGTGCTTCTAGCACGAATTCTACTGCACAAGTTTTAACCAAATGCACAAGTTTTGACAACCACTTGAAAGAGAATCAGGCAAAAAATTATCATAATACCTGGCAAATCAGAACTGAGAACATTAGGCATAGGAAGAATATTCAAAGCTCAAATCTATTCTATCTGAAAGCATCTCGATTTTATTTATCAAATAGCCAAAGAAGCATAAAACACATCAGTTTATCCACTTATACGTACTAATATGAACACCATCAGTGCCACCCTTATTTATACAGAACAAGCCTTATTTCAATCATTTTCCTTCATATAATCCATAATGCATCAAGGCAGTGCAAACATCTTTCGAGAAGCCATTCACACCTATATTGGTATTGACCCCAGATGAAATGGGAGAATGAGGATCCCCCAAAGGGAAGCAAGAGACAACAACTTTTCCCCCAGCTATTCCAGTTTCTAGATATCGAAAAGCCTCGATTACATTGTCAAAATGATATGGACCCGTGGGATCAATCACAGGTTTGAGCTCTCCGCATTCTAAATATGGCCTAAGCTTTTCCAAATTTACCCCAGACACTGTCAAGCTTGAATAAACTGCTCTTGGATGCGAAGGAGGCCATGTTATGTCAACTATTGCTGCATCATCCTTTGCTACAACAACAGATTTCTTGCAGTCACTGGAAAATTTTAAAGCATGTAATAAACTGTATATTAAAACTCAAAATTCAAATGATTTAAAGCAGCACTACCAGGCAGTCTAGTTGGCAACTTGCCAGTAACCAAATTGAATCAAGTCCACAAAGGCAAGAAGCATTTCTTAAATCTTAATAAAACTGACGGCAACAAGCATTTCAGCATTTCCTTTGACGAGAAGTATCTTCAGTATGATAGGAAAAAGTGCAAAATGAATAGGAGGTTATTACTTATCAGCATCTAATTTACTCCCTGCAGTCTCCCCTCCAACCACTTCCTTCAACTAGTAACCAGAACATTACAATGTTTTGATATTAAAAATTGCCAGACTTCTAACCTGTAGGATATGGATCTGTTGATTACAACAAAGGTACAATTATAAATACTTCAGTGCATCACATATGAAAAGATAGTGTTGTAAGAGAGAAATTATGAAGCACTTCAATCACACTGAAACTGATATTGGATTTCAGATGAAGAAATTTACCGATTGTGTCATAAAGAAAATCAAATTTCTCCTCAATGTCTTCGTATTTAGTCTTTGTATAGTCTACCACCTTATCAGCACCCAACTGCTTTACAAATTCTACTTTTGGGGTGCTAGTTGTGGCCACTACATAAGAAGCTCCATAAAATTGTTTGGCCAGCTGAACAACCAAACTTCCAACACCTCCTGCTCCAGCAACCCCAAAAATTGTCTGGCCCTTTTTAAAACCTGCGGTTGTGAAGCCTTCCATTGCTGTCTGAACTGCCAAAGGCAAGCTGGCAGCCTCCTCAAATGAAAGGAATTTTGGTTTTCTTGCAACCAAGCTCTCCTCCACAACAATGAACTGTGCCAGAGTTCCAAGCTGCTTTAGTTTTTCCCCAGTATTGAAATCTTGGATGTTACCATAGACCTTACCACCTATATCAAATTTTGTAACATCAACACCTTTTCCTATTACCATAGAATCTCCTAATAATCAAATCTGAATCAGATCATTAAGATCTCAACAGATTTGGTAACAAATCCTAATAATCAAATTTGAATCAGATCATTAAGATCTCAACAGATTTGGTAACAAACTTCAACAAATACGCAGGCCAAATAAAGTATGTCACTTCTAAATATCCCCACACCACCATGAAAACTGCTTTAATGTGTAAAAGCAACATTAAAGGTATTTAAGTCTGTATCCATAAACCATCACATGATTGATGGTAGCCAATCATGCACTAGCCCCCTGGTCCTCAGGAAAAGATGTTACCCACTTATGCTAATGACTTTGTAACTTAACAAATGGCTAACTAGATGTTGAGACATATACAAAATTGTCTTTTATAATGAATTTATAGTTTCATACTCACAGGAAACTCAGAAGGAAAGATGGGGGATAGACGCCTCTTGAAATCAATCGGATTCAAAGCAGCAGCATGAACTTGGACAAGTACTTGGTTATGCTGAGGAGTAGGAATAGGTAAATTCCCCAGCTTAAGGACTTCCTTAGGACCATACTCCTCATAGAACCAAGCTTTCTGCATTTCCATATTGAAATTCATAAAATTTCCTCTAAAATGTTTTTAGACAATTAGACCTATCAACCACTATATTAAGTTGATGAGTGAGCCAAAGGATGGCCACCAAAACAGAGAGAGTAGAAGAAAATATGAAAAAAGAGTGCATGTTTATCTGAAAGAGATTGTCTACTCAAAGGAACGCATAGAAAGTGACACTACCTTCCAGATGAAAATAATGTCATGTTATCCTCTGTTCAATGGGAACTAATTTCGCCAATAGGACCAAAACAGAAGTGGTAAAAAGTAGAGAATGGAAATTTCACACCATAATACTTCTTATACATAGAATGAATTAACTAATGGAAATTGCTGAGCCAAATTAACATATACTGAATACTGCCATCTTCTAAAGAAAGCAAATATTATCTCTCTATAGAAGCCTATGAAATATGTTTTGCCTTCATATAATGTTTTGAGAGAATTGCTATATTCCTGCTGGTGTTGTAAATTCTGGTGAAATGGTTGAAAGAAGCCAAAATTATTTTAAGCCTGATGGTGATGTAACAGCCTGATAAACAAAGATATCTGACGGGTAAACCCATATTCCACAGTGGTGGGAGCCTCATGCACTGTGCCACCTTTTTATTTTTCTTTCCTTTTCTTCCTTTCTCTTATCTTGTTGGCCTTAGTGCTTAGTAGAAAATCCCATCTAAACCAGTTATCTAAAGCAGCAAAAGTTCATTTACGTTCTGATAGAGAATGTGAAAATGGACTTGCAAAGTTGCAATAAGCCTACAACATTTATTCCATGGATGAAAACTAGATTACTTGAAACTTACTAGGGGTCCTTATTATCATTCTTGTGCTGTCATAACACTTGCATGTTATCACCAAATTTAAGTAGAAAATTTACCAAGTAAAACATAATAATTGTCTTAGACCAGTAGTTAATGCAAAGCCATAATTGATTAAGTGATAACTAAAATACAGGAAGCAAGAGGAATATTAGCAACACACTCTTTTGGACACTTCTTTTAATATTTGCTTTACTATTGGTTCACTTCATACACTTGAAAAGATTATTAAGAAAGAGATACTAGCAACACTTCTTTTTAGACTAATAGTAAAACAAGTGTTAAAAGGAGTGTCCAAAAGAGTATATTATTACCATTTTTCCAGAAAACAAAATATTATCTCTTACTTGAGGTTGAGGATAACCAATACATTAATGGCTCTCATAGGTTTGAGGACATATTTGAATTAAAATTCATCAATGTTGGCCACAACTGCGTCCGAATATGACTCTCCAGTCTTCATAAATCACAAGAAAACAAGTTATCAGAAACGTCAGTATGCTTGGAGTACATTCCGTTGCAGAATTCTCAAAGGTCAGAGAGTGACAATTGAGAAAGACTGAAAAAGATGTGGTGTAACCTGTGAAAATTATCAGTAATCAACTACCAGTCGATAATGCACCATAAAGAAATTGAAATGGAAGCATATGCCTATCTGTGCACCTTTTTGACTGGCAGAGAAACAAATCACTGTGGCATGTCAAGGCAGTACTAGGTTTCTGAATTGCCCCATGTTTACCTATAATACTAAAATGCAGGTGGGAAAATGGACAATAACGGAATGAGACAAAAAAGCATTATAGTAGGTAATAGATAGCAGTGTAAGATAATTAGTACTTACTCTATAGTACCGAGAATGTGCCAAAAATAACGAAGGTAGTCGCTGCCAGTGCCAGCATTGAAGCTTTCTCGATTGCAATCCAAAAATCAGAGAAAAACAACCAAAAAGCGCCGTTGCCGGGGATCGAACCCGGGTCACCCGCGTGACAGGCGGGAATACTCACCACTATACTACAACGACTTGTTGATCATCTTCGTTTGTATGGTTTTATATTTTTTAGCTGATATAAAACTCGCAAAAAATAGGTATGTATAAGGCTAAAGATAGGGTTTTGACCTGATAGCCAGGTTGAGTTAACGATTCAATTTTCCACTCTGTGGTTTATTGGGTAATTGGCTAATTGCTCCAAATTCCTGTAATGAGCTGAGACAGAGCAATACTGGTAAATCTCTATGGACTACTTGCAAGCATTTTGTTTTGTCATTACTATTTTCTAGTCATTTTCTTTAAGTCTTTCTCATTTATTTCCATTTAGCTGTGTTCAGCCAATCCCTTTCTTGGCTTCCCCCCCTTTTGGACGCTTATTCATCGGCACTACATATGGATGGCACCCGTGCGGGTAGACAATGGGAACCTTCTCGCTCCCTGTCTCCGCATCTCCAGATTTCTTCCATTCTCGCTCCCATTTTTTGCGGGGCTCCGAAATTATATTTGAAAAATTAAGAAAAAATTAAAAAATAAAAAATATATAAAAAATTGTAAACAATTTTAATTTAAATTTATAATATCACCAAATTAAAATAATAAGTTACTATTTAGTAGCATTTTTCTTAAAATTTTAAATAAATATAAAATTAATATAGATGAAAATTATAAAAAAAATAAAATTTTAATATATATATATATATATGATATAATCATTAATGATAATTTAATAATTTCTGAAGAAGGTAAACCTCACGGGGCGGGGGATATAATCATGTCCCCATCCCTGCAATTGCTTTAGGGGGTTTTTATTCTCGTTTCTACGGGAAAAATTATCTAAATGGGACCATATATTTGAATATCTTCAAATGTAGAGATTTTGTTATTCTTTACAATATTATTATTCTCAATTTTTTTATCGGTACTCATCAAGTATTTTATTGATTTTTGATTATTTTTAATAGAATTTTAAAAATTTATTATAAAATTAATATTCAATAAATGTTTGACAACTTATTTCAAGTATCATACTTGTCACAACCATCCCAAAGGCGCGTCAGAGGAAGGCAACTCAAAATTAACTTAAATTTGGAAATTGTCACCAATCGTTTTATCAATTAAGATAGAATGGTACAATTGGACACCTTAAAAACTATTATGATCTACGTTTTAGATATTATGTCCAGAGGTTGATTATGAGTAAGAAAAGTATTAGTACTCTACATTGTTCGTTTAAAAAATGGTTTCTTATTAAATCTAATGTTATCCACCAATTTAGTCAAATTGATATTACTTACTCAAAACAAATTTTTAATTTTATTTTTAAATGTATCACTTTGTCGGACATATTATAAAAAACGATAAATGACTATGACAAAAAATTAGTGGATAAATAGTCATTATTTTATGAATATATATATATATATAGAGAGAGAGAGAGAGAGAGAGAGAGAGAGAGAGAGAGAGAGAGAAAGATTTTGAGTGTAAGTTTTTTTTTTGAAAACTGTTTTTCATCTAATGGTTATTTTTAATGAAATAATCTCACATTAATGAAAGTAGATTTAATTTGGTTGAAAATATGAAAAGTTCACAGAAATATCTCTATATATATATATATATATATATATATATATATATATATAAATATATATATAAAGTGATTTTGAAATGATTTCACAAAAGATTTTCATTAAAAAAAGTTCACCACAATCACAAGTTTGAGGAGATATGAATTTGCTCACATTTATTTTATTATTATTGTTTACTAAAAAGATTTTGTTTATTTTAATTGTAAAAATTATACCCGACCAGTACTTTTGACTAAATCTAATAATAATAGCATCAAGAGTATTGGAAAGAGTTCAATAATCATTACTTTGATTATCTTCCAATTTTTCCATTGTTGACCAAGTTTTAAAAGTTAATATTTATAATATAAGATGTCACACAATAAAATTAATCCAAATAATGGTTGAAATAAAATTATATTGGAGATCGTTTAGGCCCCACCAGCGCTTTTGAAAAAATCTAAGAGATAGCTCTTACCTCAAAAAACCTAAAGAATTTGTCGTCACTTCGGCTAATTATGATTATTCTGTCATTGAAGAAACTTAATCCATAATATTTAAATAAAAAAGATGACAATACAAAAAGAATGAGCAAATATTTTTATTGAAAATCACCTAAGACTTCACCAGCACTCTTGACAAAATCTAAGAGATTCCCTCACCCCCAAAAAGCTAAAAAATTTGTTTTCACTTGGCTAATTTTGAGTATTCTATCATGAGAAACTTTACTCATAATTAATCACGATTCATTTTGTACAGATAAAAATAAGAAGAGAATTATACCCAAGAAAAATGAAAGCAAACCAACATGTAAAGTCAAAATTATAAGCACACATGATAAGGAGATTTGACAAAAATCTGGAGGTAATTAGCGAAACTATACATTTCTTTCTTCCTTATATTTCTAATCTCCATTTACAATTTCTCTTCTCTAATCACTTCATGCCATGAGGACTTTGTCCACACGAGCAATTACAAAAACTTATTGAAAGCCGCACATTATGATGAAGATAATCTAAATAAAATGAGACTTATAGCCTTTAAAACGAAAGGACATGAACAAGTGATGAAGCTTCTGGTTGCAATTCATTTTAGATGCGTCAAGAACACGGTGAACTGGCAGCACTATGACGGCCTTGTGGAAAGAAATTAGAGAGAATCAAATAGACCCAACTACTAGAATTTCAATTAAATATCAAAACAAATTCAACCAAATGAAAGGGATATGATATGGGAGAAAACAAATGCCTACTTGCTGATGTTGTTAAGCAACTCCCTAATCCTTTAGATTTATCTCTCTCCTTTACGTCTTAGTTTTTTTTTTTTTTCTGATTGTGTGTATTTAGAATCTAAAAATGTGTGTTAGGTGACTCTATTATGCTTATATTTATAAGTCCAAGGTAGTAGCTTTGCAATCTCATCCAGATAGGGTTTTACCCTTTATTTTTCTCTACTTACTTCTCATCTTCTTATCTCAATCTATCTCTTGGTTCTGATGTTATTTCACAAATTACTCTCTCTATTTCTTTTTTTTAATGTGTCCTCTTTGTCACTTCCTCAAATTGTAACGTCCCTTTTTAGGAGGGAACGTCACATTGTCAAATAAAAGAAAATGCGAAAAATAAAATTTATGAAATTAAGACCCGGTTCATTCTAATTAAGATTAATTTGTTTGATTCATTAGTACGTGAGTAAAATGACAGTATATATATATATATTTTTTGTTAATCAATAAAACGTTGCAACGAAATGTAAATAACAATACAGAGTAAGACAGAGGGTAAAACTTACATCCGAACGACATACATATATATATATATATATATATATATATATATATATATATATATATATATATATATATATATATATATATATATATATATATATATATATATATATATATAATGTGTTTTAGATACAAGCTCTGTAATTCCCAAAAAGCAAAACTATACCTGCCCAAAGAATTATACATATACATCCCCAAGATATCAGAATATGCAGCCCACCAAAAAAATGAAATACAGGCCTTCAAAATAAAACACTGGCAGTCATCAGCAGCTACCAGCAATGTCAGTCCCTCAGATGAGGAGGGACCGTGTCAGGATCCTCTGCGGGGTCCTCCTCATCCGAGGAAACCTCCATAGGAACCACAGAGCCACGGGCAGGAGCCCGAGCAGTGGAATCAAAAGAGTCCTCCTGCGGGGTGTAGTAGCGGTCACCCCACATCTCCCGGATGGGCAGATAAAACTCCAAACGTAGGCTAATGCAGCAGGTAAAGATCGGCGTCTCATGACGTCTCTAGGCCAAAGAGATCGATAGGTCTCCAAGGTAGACACAACGGTCAAGTTAATGTGCCAGCACTCCGGCCCCTCAAGGAAGGTCAGACGCACATCACCCAAGAACCCACGCATGCGTGCCTCCATGCTCCACAGTAAATACTAATCTTGATCGGGCCAGAAGCCGGGGAAATCGGGAGCTTCAACCTCCTTGCCGTCGTCTTCGATAGTCACAATACACGTACAAACAGCAAATAACAGAAATACAGAAAAGAGGTAAGATATTCTACCATCATTACCAATTATAGCAGCCAGAAACCAATACGGCGCAACGCACCCAGATGGCATCTCAAAGACAATAATAATGATGATAGACAGTAAATACATTAGTAAACAGGTAAACAGTTCCAGATAGTCATTCATCATAATAATAAATAAACAGTTCAAATTCACGTAAATTAGTAATTATCGTATAGTATGACATCTCATGATGCATATGCACACAGTACTCAATTTCCTACTCCATGGAGCTAGACACAAATAGTCGGAGAGAAAGATCAGGAGACACGTCTGCAACTCGGCTGCCAAGGCCAAAGTGCTATAACTCAACAGTTTTCACGTGCACGTCCAGGCATTGTACAGACAGTCTACACTAGATCACGATATAGGACAGTGTCTCGATCCGAATCGTAGGTGCGTTTGCATCGGTTTGCCCCACGGACAGGAGAGCTACCAACTGCCCATTGCGAGGTACCCGCACCCCGACGCCCCCAAGGTCGTAACATGACCTACACTAGTCTTCTCGTACACGCACTAAGGTGTGTTCAATCTCCTAGGCAACTTGGCCATAACCACAGTCCAAAGGACATTCACAATGCATAAAGACTCTATGCATGAACATGTATGATCATCATTACGCATTATTTCACAATATGCCCTAATTGGCCAAAGAGAGCATCAATACATCGTTGGTCACTCACATGGACCCACAATATCATAATATTAACATTAAATGGAGTAATACATTTTTAGGGTCTATTATGAATTCTTACTTAAAATTAGTCTTCCTTACAAAGTTTGTCTCTACTTGAATTCTCATAATTAGCTAAGTTTTCTAATGTAATTTATTCTCATACACTTAGAAGATTATTCTAAGATCTCAAAGTCTCACACTCTCTTATTCTTGCCCCTAATAAAATTACTTTAAGTTTTATGACAAGTTTCATTCTTGGTTCTTTAGAATTTATGAATCTCAAAGTATATCTAATTCTTCCAATTTGCTAATTTTCTAACCTATTACCTAAGATTTAACCATTTAATTATCTAAGTTCCAAGGTTACCAAAATTGCATAATTTAGCCCCAAAAAGGCCCTAGAGGCCGTGACCTCCCTAGGGAATTATGGTCCCAATTTTTCCATTCCATTGATTGTACATTACACACTTGATTAATTAAGTCATTCACTTGTTATAATTTGTTCACAAAGAACTCATATTTTTAGCCCCAAAACCGTGGTCACCCAAGGGAAAATCTCACATCAATTTCTTCCATTACATGTCTTCAAATCTATCCCAATATACCAATATACATCAACAATTAATCCAATAGCATAAACCAAGTACAACCAACATGCAAACACACTAATCATACAATCAAAGAATGACCCTCAATAGGGTTTTCTCACAATCAACTACAAACAAGGTTTCTAAATGCTAATAGAGGTTGAGAAGGAGTGTCTTCCTCTTACCAACGTGAAGAAAACAAGAGGAACCTTCAAGATACTCCTTGCAATTTTCGGATTGGGCACCACCAAGAACCCTAGAATTTCAACTTCATCAAAATAGCGCCAATGCTTAAAAAAAAAAAAGCATGGATGGTCACTAAGAGGACCATAAAAACGAAAATGAGAAAAGAAAGTGAAGAATGAAGAAGCTTACCCAAAAACCCTAAGCTTGAAGCTTGAAGAAGATAGTGAAAATGGTGTATTTTCAAAGAGCCACAAGCAAGAAAAGTGTTTAGGGGATGGAGAGAATTAAGAAAATAGGGTTAGATGAAATTTTTGTGATGAATGAGGGGGGAGAGGGCTGCCGGCCGTGGAGTTCCTAGAGAGAAGGAGGAGAAAATTTCAAAGAAGAAGAAGAAGAAGAAAGAGAGAGAAGGTGCATAGGAAAAATGAAAAATGTTTTTAGGTGAAATTTTGAAATTATGTATTATGGTTAATTAAGTGAAACAAAACAATTTCCCTCCCAAAATTTGGTGCTCCAGCCGTGCATGAAGAGAGAGAAGAGGGAGAGGGCTTCTTGCATTGGGAAAGAGGGAAAGGAAATTTTCTAGAAGCTTCCTCCAAGATTACAAGGGAAGTTTCGTACGTTTCACGATAAAGTGAAAGTAAGGTTATCTCCTAATTGAGTACACTAACACAGATGAATATTTACACTGTTAGTATTATTTTTCCCTCAGTGTAGAAGAGTTACAGATGATGAAAATAATATTTTATTGTTCATCGGATGAATTTACGGTACTGCGATTTAATTTATCGGGTAAAATCTCGAAAAATGTAAACCTCATAAATTGTACCCGGTCTCGGGTTTAGTAAGATCTCCCGTCGACATGTCCACAATTTAGAGTTTACCAGCCACAGGAAAATATCACATCTTCTCGGCTTCATTCAGCGTGCATGCAAAACGAGAAATATATTAAAATATTCGTCGTTTCTGAAAAATTCTGAAAGAATTCACATAAATCACAAATATTAGAAAATGACTATTTATGATAAAATAAATGATTTTCGGAGCGTTACACTGACATCTACAGATCTCTGCTCAGTATGTACGTAAAACGAGGAATATATTAAAATATTCAACGTATCCGAAAATTTTTAAAAAAATTCCTAAAAATCAAGAATATTATAAAATGATCATTTATGATTAAACAAATACTTTTTGGAGTGTTACACAAATCATTTTATTTATAGGACAAGTAGTTAATGTGAGCCTTATCAAGATAGCAATCTCAAACAATTCTATTTCTATATCAACTCTATCTTTTTTCTTTTTTCTTTTTTAATCTTTTGGTTTAACTATGCTTGATATCTAGACTTTCTAATGAGATCCCACAAGATATGTTATATGTCTCCTAACATGTTTTACCATTTCCTCAAATTTTAAAATTATCTTCTTATCACCCTTTTTATTTTTTTAATATTTTTGAATTGTTAGGCTACATATTTTATATTTTAGATATGTCCAAGACAAAATTGAGTGCTGACAATACCTATCAAGGTACTATAAAAATTTCCCTTGGGCAAAAACTCCCTCCACAGTAGAGTTTTATGTACATCACCTATACTTCAAGGGATTTCTTATATTTTGCACTTATTCTTATTGGCTTTTGTGGTGTTGAATTGTGTAACTTTTAATCTTTACTAAAGAAATTCAGCAATTTAAACTATGGCATAAAATCTTCTTTTCATAGTGAATTGATTGATGGGTCATAGGGGGAATCAAAAAGTAGGAGAGGTTTTTATCATTATCAATGAGCTAAGCGAGAAACTACAATAGTGACCAAAACCTTAAGGAAATGAGTATGTGTGACTTCTCACTTACATACTCTTCACTTAACCCATTTTTTATCAATGAAGGACTTCAACACTCATACTTGAATTTTCAACATTCCCCCTCTCAAGTGTGAGTCCCAATATTAGTATGCTCCCCTTCAAGCGGAAATGATTCTGAGTATTCACGGGATTACTAACCAAGACCCAAGTCTTATCAATGTGCTCCACAACATAAGTTAGGGCCAAACCCGAGCACCGACCACCATCTCCAAAAATTTGGCCCAGATGAACCATCAGCTCTGATACCAATTGCTAAAATTTCCCGAATCAATTTAACCCTAAATATGGCATATACAATAATACATATTGAGTATTAAGATTACTTGGAAAAGATAATGATAACGCTGTCATGTTTGAATCGTTGAAAGTGATCTCGATAAGGGAGAGAAGTTATTCTTATCTCACAGTATGTTTTACTTGTTAATTCTCCATTAATCTTGATATGTTCATAAAAATATAGATAATAACATCCATATTTTGTACTCGAACGACTTTCAGTGATATATGTTTACCATAATTTTTTTTAAATAATAACATTATAAGCTTTTAAACTAAAAAATATTTATAAAAATATACTTATATGGTAAGTTGATAACGTTAATTAGCTTCAACGCAGTCTTATATGGTTTGATTTATGGAACTCATAGCTTCCTTGCTACCTGTTCTGGTCTGGGATCCAGATTCATACCATTCGAACCATCCTGATTTCGACATGTATCCCGACACCTCCTACACGGCAGATCCTAGCGTAATCATTTCCAGTCGCGACATAGCCGTTACACCATTAATGCACAATGATAGCAGTGAATCCCATATTAATAAGGATTGTCACATATCCCTTAATTGGATATAACTACTCAATAATAGGATTCCAATGTTAAGATTCCAATTTAACACATCCAACCCTTGGATTATTCCTACCTATAAATGCAGAACGAATCACTCAGCTATGTCTATGAACATTATCAACCCTCTCTAGTACAACCATTGACTTGAGCATTAGAGTGCCATTTTCAGGTACCTCTCACTTGCGCTTCATTGTTCATGTCGTTGTGCTACGGAAGAAAACATCATCTACCTCTCACCTAAAAGCCCTTCAAGTATAACTTTCTGACCTATTCAGAACATTAACGCCATCTGTGGGAAAGATAAATTTCAACTCCCACTGCTTCAACCATGGTAACCACCAGGCTCTGCTATACAAAACCAACCCTCCACCAGCCACCGTTGAGGCTCTACTACAACTCGAGATCCAGTTGCTGCACACCCTAAACCAAGCGTGATTGGGAAAAAGCTTCTCTCTCTAGTAAGAATCATTCTCCTCCGTTTTAGTACGTTTTGGTCACACATCGACTTGGATCATGTAAAGCCTCTTCGGGAGAAGCGAGGCCATGGTTATTGGCTTTACAACGCCTAGGCGTGAGGGAGAACAACAAAGGTGTTCTATCCTTGTAGGATAAGTCAGTTCTTCTTGGATTATCATGTTGTGAATTAAACTCCTTGATCCAATTCTAGGATGAACGTATCAATGAGTTGGAGGGATCGACTCATGTGGAAAGAGAAGGCGAGAACCAGGTTCCTTAATGAAATAATAGAAAGGGATCACCTCATGACAAAGACTATTACCCTGAAAACTTTAGAGTAGCGGAGCCTAGAAGAAGAGCTGGGAATCAAGAAAGAGAGAATAACAGAGAATAATAGACTAGACAAAGGAAGACGGTAGTACAGTAGAACCAACCATTCTTGGATGACTTGATGGCTTATGAGATCCCCAGGCGTTTCAAGTATCCCACAAATATTGAAGCTAACTATGGGATCACGAATCCTCAAGAGCATTTAGATGCTTATGTTTCAGTCTTGTTGTTTGTTGGGGGAGATGATTTACTAATATGTCATGCTTTCCCTCTTTCCTTGAAGAAAATCGCTTTGAGGTGGTTCACTACATTGACACTGAAATCCATGATCAATTGAGAGGGCCTATCCCCACAATTTTTGTTGCACTTTACCATTAGTTAGGTGTAGCCGAAATCCATTTCATGCATTTCCTAAATCAAGCAAGGCAAAAAAGAATCGCTCCAAGATTACATAACACAGAGAAATAAGGAGTGTTTGAACATCAAAGATTGGAATGAAAGGTTGGCCCTCCATTACATTAGGGACGACCTCCATTCTAGTATATTCTTCACTTCATTAGCGAAAAAAGAATCACGGACGATGGATGGATTTTATGCAAGAGCAGACAAATATGTAAACATGGAGGACGTCATCTATGCTAGAAAACATGTGGATAAAAATGAAGATATCAAATCTAAACTAGCTCAAGCACCCACTCAGTCATGGAACTCCAAACCACTAATAGGAGGTATCAAGATTACACACCTTGGACACAAATTTTTCAGGAGGTGATGGCTACAGAGTTCCATAATGTCCCCAAACCTCCCTCATTCAAGAAGCATGCTCAGAAGGACAAATCTAAGCATTGCATTTTTCATGAAGGTTACGGGCACACCATGGAAGATTGTGTGTACCTACAGGATGCAATTGAATCTTTGATTCAGGATGGTCGTTTGGGGCGTTATGTGCACCAATCCTAGAACGATAATTCCCAGGAAGGCAGGAACTATAGAAAACAAAGTTATAGTCCATGCAGGAGTCCTTCTCCATACCAAAAAAGTCGTTCTCCAACCACGAATGACCACCAAAGAAAAGCTTCACCATGGGAGAATGCTTAAAACCAAGATAAAGGAAAGCCCCATGATAGACTTACACAAGATATTGAGCGTCACCACACAAAGGTAATGCGTACCATAAATACTATTTCTGGAGGATTCACAAGGGTGGCGAATCAAGTAACTCAAGAAAGAAGGCTCTTAAGGCAGTCCTTTGAGCAATTTCTTGTCCAATTTCTAAGCTAGGGAACAGATAACAAAAGATTCCCCAAATTTCATTTTCAAAAGACGACTACAGTAGCACAATCCCGAATCACGATCATTCATTGGTTATATTCGGGATCATAACTAATGTTGAAGTCTGGCGTATCTTCGTGGATCAAGGAAGCTCAATAGATATTATTTTCCTGAATTTATTCCAAAAATTAGGCCTTACCAACAAGGATCTTAGCTCATACATCGGCGAGCTAATTGGGTTTACTAGTGACAAAATCACCCCGGTAGAATATGTGGAAGCCCACTTAACCCTATGAAAAGACCCATTAATCAAAACACTCAAGGTTAAGTTTTTTATGGTGGATTGTCTTTTTGCTTACAATGTTATCTTATGTCGCTATGACTAAATGTCTTCGGAGCCGTGATCTCTATGTTGCATTTAGCCTTAAAATTCCTTGACCAACATGATATAGTGATTTATGCGTGCGGATGTAGTGATTAAAATTAAGATAAAAATCAGTTGTCAGGCCCACCAGAAAATAAAAACCTTACAACTAGTTGTAGTTAGTAAGGGTCGATCCACAGAGAACCAATTCAATTAACACTATTAAACAATTCCCAATTTAGACTCGATTAACAATAAACAAGTAAAAGGGGTTTTGGAGTTTTGATGAACAATGAACAAACTTCAAAGATAACAATAAACAAACTGAAATCAACAATATAAGAAAATTGGTTAAGAGATTGAATCCACCAGTAGATTTATATGATAATGTAAATCCACATATCCTTTTATTCCAACATGCTCAATTATATTTTTATGCAATTGTGAGATTAAATCTCTGTTTTCCTTACGTGTTGGCCAATTTAGCAACCGCTCAAATCAACTCCTAATCACCGATTAGTCATAAAGCAACCGCTCTTACAACTATCCAACAATTGCATTAAGATTTAGAAAACCAATTACACTAAGGTCTAATCACACACCGGGATTAAATTACTTAGAACATATATTTCTCTAGATCTAATACCGCAAAACAAGCATAATAAACCCAGATCTACCACTTTTATAACGGCAAATAGCACAAAGATAATTATACCCACATGAACATCATACATCCCACTAGATCTACTACCGCAACCGTGCATAATAAACCTAGATCTACTACTTTGAAAGTAGGAACAAGTACAAAAACCTTCATACCAACAATAGATTGAGAAATATATGAATAAAAACATAAGCGTGTTGAAATAATCAAATATGCAAAGTTTACAACATTAATACTAGCGGTTTCATCACCCCCTTAACCAAGGGAGGTTTAGTTACACATAGCTAGAAAGAAATCACAAGAAAAACTGAGAGAAAATGAAGGAGAGTTACATGTTGTTCATGATAAATGGTGCCTTTTATAGAAGTCTAAGGTAACAAAATGACAAAGGGAAGTGGGTGGATGAGTGGATGAGTGAGTGGAGTGTTTTAGTGGATGGATTAGTGGGTTGGTTTAGTGGATTGGTTTAGTGGATGAGTGAGTGGAATGGTTGAGTGGTTGAATTAGTGAAAAATGCCAAAGGACTTTTGGTGAGTGGGAAATTATGGACATGAATGGGTGAGTGGGAAATTATGGACATGAATGGGTGAGTGGATGGATTAGTGGATGGATTAGTGGATGAGTGGGTGGAGTGGTTAAGTGGTTGGATTAGTGTATGAGTGGATGAGTGGGTGAGTTAGTGGATGAGTGGGTGAGTGGATGAGTGGATGAGTGGATTAGTGGATGGATGAGTGGATTAGTGGATGGTTGAGGACGAAAATTTCGTGTCTGACTTGGAAGCCAAAAACGACCCACTATACTTCAGAACCACGAAAAGTGTTCTTCATGAAAGTTGTAGATCCTTGTCTTGGCTATAAAATGAATAGCTGGTTCGTCCAATTTGGCTTCCTTAAGGCTAAGATATGTCCCAAATACCGTAGGTTGCTCAAACCCAACTTCAGCACCTCTGTTCCGACTTGCAAGCTCAAAATGACCTACTAGACTTCTTTTTCTCAAAATGTGTTCTTCATGAAAGTTTTTTATTTGGATCTTGACTATCCACTGTCCAAATTTCAGCCCATCTCCATTATTACATCTTGAGATATGATGTTTTGAGTGCACACTGTTCGGATTCTACTGACAGAACCTGTATTCTGACTTCCATATAAACTTAGGTCCCTTAGACATCTGAATCAGACTTCGAGCTCTTCATCAAAGTTGTAGAGCTTCCTCTTAGCTTTCCTACAAGATAAAATTCATGATTGTCAGATATCAGGAACTCAAGTTATGACCAAAATACAGAAACAGTGTAAAATCTCAATAATGCTGAAAATATTCAATTAGGACCAATTTGAGCTCAAACTCACAAAATCATGTCAAACTCAATCAATTAAGAATATGGAGAGTGTAAATGACTAAATATAAGGGTTTCTTAATGAATAAAATATGTGTTTATCAAATTCCCCACACTTAGCTTTTTTGCACTCCTGGGCAAAACTCAAGACCAAAATTTTACAATCAAGAAGAACAATCAAAGGTTGAGGATCAAAACATTCATGAGTTAACAATTCTCCACATCTCAAACCAACAAGCAAGGTATCT
Organism: Ormosia emarginata; assembly: GCA_029884605.1. Taxonomy (NCBI): domain Eukaryota; kingdom Viridiplantae; phylum Streptophyta; class Magnoliopsida; order Fabales; family Fabaceae; genus Ormosia; species Ormosia emarginata. Next base: position 8,398,901 of record JAQQTP010000068.1, read on the forward strand.
TCAACATGAATCGAGAATGATAGATCTTCACAAGATTCCCTCTCAATCTCTCAAGTGTTTAAAGGGTAGGTATTTCACTCAATTAAACCCATGAAAATTGCACTACCATAAGCTTGCTTATCTTCTACTTCTCCACTACTCAAAACACATGCACACACAAATCATGAGGACTTTATTCAAGGTTATAGTGAGGTCAAGGTAACAGGAGAGGATAAAATGGATATGAGAAGATAAATACCAAAGAGAATAAAAGCAAATGAGAGCTGAGTTCAAATAACAATCATAAAAGTTCATCCCAACTCTAGTGTATATCCCTTTACATATTCATTTCCCAATCCTTTTTTTTTTTTTTTTAAACACTTGGTTTTTTATTTTTTTTCTTTTTCTTTTCTTTTTCTTTTATATATATGAACATAACTATATACATACATTTTTTTTTTCTTTTTGGGCACTCTTTTCTTTTTCAACAACCATTTTGTACACACACCCCCACACTTGTTCAAAAACTCATCCATTAACCAAGCTAATGTTCTTTTATTCCCTAAGGTAAAGTAAGAACACGATTTCTCATTTAAGGCACATAATGAGCTAGAAACAAGGAATGGTCAAATAAGCTCAAAAGGGGTTAAGCAAAGGAAAATATACAAGGTTGGCAGGAATCAGAGAATTTTCAAGAAGTCAAAAGAGTGCTTGATATCATATTGAAAACAAGGTTGGCTATTTGGTTAAACTAGCTAATTAAGAAAGAGGGCCTCAATCATGTTCATGCATGCAAGTGAAATGTAGCCTTAAAAAGAATCAAAACAAGTTCTAGAGTGGTCATTAACATGAGTGAAAATCACACAAGAAAGAAGAGAATGGCATAAATGTTGAATCCATCCATTAGGCTCAAAATCTCACAAGGTATGCATCCATCAAACTCAATTCATCAATTTAATCATCCATCACCAAGCATATCAGTTCAAGAAGGGAGAAAAGTTATTCAATCATGCAATGAACCCCTTTTTTTTTTTTCTTTTCTTTTTTTTTTTTGAATTTTTTTTTTTTTACAAAAAGAACATCTTTGAAATCTCTCCCCACGCTTAATATAACATTGCCTTCAATGTGAAAAGAGATATAGAAAAGAGCAACACAACCCGATAAGAAGTGAATCAACACCAAGCGTAAAAGAAACACACCTTTGTCGATCCGCATCGACCACTCGAAAAGAAATCAAACAATAAAACTTTAGTACTAATTAGTTACTACCTAAAAAACTCCTTACTCGCCACCAATTAAGATGCGTCTCAAGAGTAAAATTACTCCTTACTCGCCATCACTAATTGATTTAATAAGTACATGACAATCATATCATACTTTCCAAACAACACAACAAATTTTTTTTATTTTTTTTTTATTTATATATATATATATATATATTTTGGGTCAACTATCCTTCCCCCCAACTAAATCACAACATTGTCCTCAATGTTAAAATATAGATGAGTAAAGGACAGAAGATATTACCTGTTAGAGAAAGCTGACACAAATTTAAACAGAAACAAGGTACAATAAAATCAAACCCATTAAAAATGAAGTCGCAGATCTGGCTTTTGTTTCTTGTTACTTCCTTCGCTGCTTCCTGTTGACCAATCTATCTGAGCTAATACCTGATCAGGTATATACTCAAAAGCTTCTAATTTATCAATGAGCTCATCAATAGTGGAGGCAGAGATAAGAAGTTGTCTTCTTTGAAGGAGTGATAAATTTACGTTCCCTGACTTTGTCAAGAAAAGATAACAAAAGATCAAAGAAATTATTAACATTCAACAAACCAATGGGTCTATGGTGGATGTTTAGTTCGCCCAAGAGACAATTTGAAAAATTTCTTCTAAAGTACCAAAACCACCTGGTAAGACAATAAATGCATCGAATTGTCAACCATTGTTTTCATTCGTCCATGCATAGATGTTACCCGAATTTCTTCTCCAACTGTCTTTCCGGTGATATTATTTTCAGCCAAAGGTTTAGGAATAACACCTAAAACCCGACCGCCTCCTATAGAAGCGACAAGTGATACAACCCCCATTAACCCACGACAACCTCCCCATATACAAGATGAATATTCCTCGCAGCAAGTGATCGACCAAGAGTGCTAGGCTGCGCGTTTACAAACTCTAATCCCTTCCCATAACTCGACCCACAAAAAACACAGACATTTTTGAGGTTACGAATAGAAGGCCCCATTCTATACTCTTCCTCCCTTTAAGTGTTTCGAGTTGAAGGAAAATGGAGAAAATGGAGTGTTTAAGTAGGAAAAAGAATGGAAAGGGGAATAATTGCACCTATGAGGGTAGGTTGGCTGTTGTCAGAAAAGGTTGAAATTAAGAAACACAGAATCTTTTCTCCCTTTTTTTTTACTTTTTTATTTTTTTATTTTTTTAATTTTTTTTTTGTTTTTTTGTTTGACTTCAAGAAAACCATCAAGGTAAAGAAGTCTAGAAACCCCTGAAGGACCTGCTCAAAGGATCGTCTGTACAAAAATCAAAATACAACAAAATGATACAAAGATAAAAGAAATAGAAAATGATGACATACACTGTATGTACAGTGTCCATGGCGTATCTTTATACTGCGCGTCATGAGTGCGATGAGACATCACGTCCTCTTTTTTTTTTTTTTTTTTGTTTTTGAGAGATGACATGAAGAAGAAGAAGATGATATGTACAGATTGTTTGTGGATGTGGCTCACATCCGCCTCCGGTTTAATGTCCGAGAACGGCTTAAACGTCTTCTATGAGTCGAGGATAAGCTTCCCATCCAATTTTCTTAAAAATTGGCAAACAGGTCTTTTAGAGTCGATTCCCAAGATCGTAGCGTTTTTCTTCATCCTTGAAGAGATTCCACAATTTAAGAATTTCACGATGCACCAATCCACAAGAATGCGTCTCAAGAGTCGATAAGATATCATCTAATGACTCCTTACTCATCCATTCTTAATGAAGAAAATTTTATCTTCTCTATTTGCGGAAACCATCCCCAAAGTATGACATCGCTTGTTACTGGTTCCATCGTCCACATTTGTGACGGACTTGTAACCTTTTTGCTCTTCTCCTTTTAGAATATGAACTTCTTCCAAGACCAGGGCATATATGAGTCAAATGAAATTGAGGACTCACCGCTAATCGAACCTTTGCTTCAATTATCCAACGACATCTTCTCGGCATACCTTTGTGCATTAACGGTCTCAATCTTTCACATCGAACTTTGTAGATTTTTCTCGAGCATTTTGAGGAAAAGAAGGAAAATGTTTTCTCGGGTTTGAAAGAATGACATCCATTTTGAAGGAGAAGAAGGATTCGGTTATTTTGGGAAACCGAAAAATAAACCGACTTGAGAGTCACGAGACCGTATCCGCCACTTAACCAAGCAACACAAAGAACTCAAGAACTTGATTTTCCAGGAATGGTTGAGTCTTTGTCCATTAACTTTACGCGCATTATCATTCCTAGGATCCTCAATATTTACAGCCCCAGAGGATACACGTGTTTGACAGCAAAAGAACCGCGCCACCTAGATCTCAATTTTTCAAGGAGTAGGTGCAGATGATAATCTCAAAGCAGAACCTTTTTGACCAATTTCCGCAACTTTTGCAAAAGGTGTAACAGACCTTGAATAAAGTAGGCCAATAAAATCCATACTGCAAGATTTTCGCAGTTGTTGTCATTGAAGAAAAGTGACCTTCACATGCTTCCGAGTGACAAAATTTAATGGCACTACCTACCTTATTGTCGGCACACAATTGTTTTTTTTTTTTTTTTTTGGTTTTTTTTTTTTTTAGAGATTCAAATGCTTACAACCAACAAACAGATAAAAACATAATCTAAGAAACTAATGAAAACACAAAATAAAAAGGGATAAAGAGAGCAAATCTGGTTGGGTTGCCTCCCAATGAGCGCTTAGTTTATTGTCCTCGGCCCGACATGATAATACTTTCAATGCTCCTCATATTGTGGAAGGATGAGGGTCATCACTTCCATCTCTGCCCGTCAGGAAGTTCATGATATGGTTTGAGACGATGACCATTGACCTTAAATGCTTTGCCAGAATTTTCACTCTTGATCTCAACTGCACCAAAAGGAAAAACATTAGTTACCACAAACGGCCCAATCCACTTAGAACGCAGTTTACCTGGAAATAATTTGAGTCTTGATTGGAATAGCAGGACTTTTTGTCCTCTGTGAAATTTCTTTCTGGAAATCAATTGGTCGTGGAATGCCTTAGCTTTAGTCTTATAAATCAGGGCATTCTCAAAGGCCTCATTTCTTAGTTCTTCCAATTCCTGTAACTGGAACTTCCTTTGCTTTCCAGCACCTTCCAATTCCATATTAACTTGTTTAATGGCCCAGTAAGATCGATGTTGCAACTCAACGGGCAAATGATAGGGCTTTCCATACACCAACCGAAATGGTGACATGCCGATGGGAGTCTTATAGGCAGTCCTATAAGCCCATAAAGCATCTTCAAGTCGAGTGCTCCAATCCTTTCTTGAGGGGTTCACCTGTCTTTTCAAGGATTGACTTAATCTCCCGGTTGGACACTTCGGTTTGCCCATTTGTCCGTGGATGGTAAGGAGTGGAAATTCTCGTGCATTACTCCATATCTCTTCAATAAAGCATCAAAGGTTTTGTTGCGAGAAATGGGTCCCTTGGTCACCGATGATAGCCCTTGGGGTCCCGAACCTGGAGAAAATATGTGACTTAACAAAATCTGCAATGTTTTAGAATCATCGATCGAGTGGCTTTTGCTTCCACCCATTTAGATACATAATCAACGAGATAAAAGAATGTATGTGAAACCAAATGAAGGAGGGAATGGTCTCATGAAATCAATACCCCACACATCAAAGAGTTCCACAAAAATGATCGGAGATCGAGGCATTTGATTACGAGGACCAATATTACCTGTTTCTCGACGGCGGCCACAAGACTTACGAAGTTGTAAGCGTCTTTGAAAATTGAAGGCCAATAGAAACCACTTTGTCAAGCACTTTATTGGCTGTCCTTTTCTTGCCAAAGTGTCCTCCACATGCATAGGTGTGGCAAAAGGAGAGGATGGAGTGTGTCTCGAGAATCGGGAATGCACCTCCTAATGACTTGATCCGCACAATGCTTCCATAAGTACGGGTCATCCCGGATATAGTATTACTGATCACTCCTTAATTTATCTCTTTGGGCCTTGTTCAAACCCCAGGAAAGTCCTTAGTAACCAGGTAGTTAACAATGTCAAGCATACCAAGGGATTATGGTGTTGACAACCATCAAATATTCATCAGGAAAAGTCTCCATGATAGGCATTTCTTCCTCTTCGATTTACCAATCTACTCAAGTGATCGGCCACCAAGTTTTCGCTCCCTTTCTTGTCTTTAATCTCCAAGTCAAATTCCTGGAGCAATAAAATCCATCGAGCAATCTAGGCTTTGCTTCTTTCTTTGTTAGAAGATACTTCAAGGTGCATGATCTGAAAACACAATCACTTTAGAACCAATTAGATATGATCTAAATTTTTCTAAAGCAAATACAACATGACTAGAAGTTCCTTTTCGTGGTTGAGTAATTAAGTTGAGCATCATTTAGAGTCCTTGATGCATAGTAAATGGCATAAGGAACTCTATCAACTCGTTGTCCCAAGACAGCTCCTACCGCAAAGTCAACGGCATCACACATTAGTTCAAAAGGTAACTCCCGGTTGGGTGGCACGATGATAGGTGCTTGATTAACAACTTCTTGAGTTTATTGAAAGCTTCCATACATTTCTCATCAAAGTTAAAATTAACATCTTTTTGAAGAAGTACGCAAAGGGGCAATGAGACTTTAGAAAAGTCTTTAATGAATCTCGGTAGAAACCGCATGACCAATAAAAGAACGAATCTCCCGCACACTAGTGGGTGGTGGCAAAGAATGCATGAGTTCTACCTTAGCTTTATCTACTTCAATTCCCCTAGCGAAATTACATGACCTAACACAATACCTTCATTCACCATGAAATGACATTTTTCCCAATTCAGTACCAGGTTAATGTCAATGCATCTTTTAAGCACCAAAGTTAAATGTTCCAAACAATTTTCAAAATCATTTCCAAAGACACTAAAGTCATCCATAAAAACCTCAATGATGTTTTCAATGTAATCGAGAAAATATACTCATCATGCATCTTTGGAAAGTTCCTGGTACATTGCGAGTCCAAAAGGCATTCGCCTATATGCAAAGGTACCAAATGGACAAGTGAATGTAGTCTTGTCTTGGTCTTCTCGGAGCTATGGCAATCTGATTGTAACCCGAAAAACCATCCAGAAAACAATAATAAGAATGACCACTAATCTTTCTAACATTTGATCAATGAAAGGTAAAGGAAAGTGGTCTTTTCTCGTGGCGGCATTCAACTTCCCGTAATCAATACAAACACGCCACCCCCGTCGTAACCTAGTGGGAATAAGCTCATTTTCAGCATTTCTTACCACAAGTAATTCCGCATTTCTTTGGTACTACCCGGATTGGGCTTACCCACTCTGTTGTCGAAATGGGGTAGATCACCCCCACACTTAGGAGCTTCAAGTATCTCCTTTTTCACAACCTCCATTATGGGAGGATTCAATCTCCGCCGAGGGTCTCTCACGGGTTTAGTATCCTCCTCCATTAATATCCCGTGCATACAAACGGAGGAACTAATACCCTTGATATCGCCTATTGACCAACCAATGGCTGTCTTATGTTCTGCAAAATAGCTACCGCTTTCTCTTCTTGCTCTTGGGTGAGTGACTTTGCAATTATTCTTTGGAAGGGTGTCCTTCTCCCCAAGAAGATGTATTTAAGATGATCGGGTAGTGCTTTCGGCCCAATTCAAGTGCCTCACTGTGAAGGTTGAGGTATATCAGTAGTAACAGGTAAATCAACAAAAGTTACCTCATGCTCTTCTGGAGTGGAAGAGAGCTCTTGTAAGAAAGCAACAATTTCATCAATGTCTTCACTCCATGGCTCTTCTTCACTCTTCTTCTTTTCCTCCTGTACATCTAAGCTATGAGTTAGAATTGTATCAAGAGCATCAAAATGGTCGTATCAAAAGTGCTGTAAATTAAAGAATCAAAAGAATCAAAAGAATCAATTAAACAAGCGAGTGCACATCACTTGGGTATCTCATAGCTTCAAAAATATTGAATCTAATTAATTCCCCATCAAATTCCATTGTTAGAATTCTGAGTGCACATCAATTTTTGTGTCCGTGAGTCTTCAAAAATGGTCTTCCTAGCAAGATAGGAGCAGATTTGGGAGACTCATCCTCTTCCATGTCCAAAACATAGAAGTCTCCGGAAACACTAATTCATTCACTGTACCAAAACATCTTCAACCACACCCTTAGGGTATGCATTAGATCTATCACCAATTGAATAACAACACCAAAGTAGGTTCCAAAGGACCCAAGTATTAAGATGCATAAATAGAATATGGCATGACATTTATAGATGCACCTAAATCAAGCATTGCCCTTTCAAACCTTATGTTACCTATAGTGCATGGAATGGTGAATGTGCGGGTCCTTACATTTGGTTGGGAGTTTCTTTTTAATTACAATTTGAAACATTTTCTCCCACTTGGACCTTTTCATTTCCTTTTAACTTCCTCTTGTTAGTGCATAATTCTTTCAGAAATTTTGCATATCTAGGTACCGCTAATGGCATCTAACAAAGGGATATTAACCTCTACCTTCCTAAAAGTCTCAAGTATTTCTTTTCTCGCTTCTTCTTTCTTGGTTTTAACCAACCTACTAGGAAAAGGAGCTTTAGTGACATATTTAGGAAGGGGTTCGGAAATACTTACCTTAGGGGTTTTGGAAGTTTGCCCCTTATCATTTGCTTCTTTTGGTGGTTCATCCTTCTCTTGAATGATTGGTGGAAGAGAGGTAGGCTCATCCATCGTCTTTCCGCTTCTCAATGTGACAAAGACTAGCATTTTCCCTCGGATTCACTTCTAGTTGTGAGGGTAGTTTCCCGAAGCTTGGCTTTGAAACTTGTTGAATTCTGTGGACAACTGTCCTATCTGATTCTACAAGTTATTGATTGCAGTCCTTGTTTCTTGTTTGAAACTTTGTATAGTTGCATTTGTTTCTTGTTGGAACTGCAAATTATTAGTGGCCATTTGTTTTACTAGCTCCTCTAATGAAGGCTCGATTGCTTAGGAGCTTGAACTTCTGCTTGTCTCTCGAGGAAAGGTACTTGCCTTTGTTGGAATCCTGGAGGTCCATAATTTGGAGGTTGATTTTGAGGTTGCTTTGCATAGCTGAAATTTGGATGATCCCTCCAACCCGGATTATATGTGTTTGAGTAGGGGTTGTAATTTTTTGAAAGTCCAAAGATATCCCCATCGCTCTTACCTCCTCATTTGTGTCTTCTTGGAGAGTGGGACACATATCGTTGGGATGTCCGGATGAACAACGGATCCCACAAGCATGAACTCGGTGCTTTACCGAATCCATTAACATTTGAACCATAGCAGATCAATTGAGTCATTTGTTGATATCTTGGTTGTCTCTACTTCTTTCACGCTCTTATTCCAAAGTGTCATTTCTAGAGTAGAATTGTTGAGTATTGGCGGCCATTCTTGAGATCAAGTTTCTAGCTTCTTGAGGAGTTTTATCAATCAATGCTCCTCCGCTAGCAAAGATCAATCATGTTGCGATCCATCACTTGTAAACCTTCATAGAAATACTTGAATTAAAAGTGCTCACTTATTTGATGATGAGGCGGTGAAACATAGCTTCTTAAATCTCTCCCGGTAGTCATGGAGTGATTCCCCATGCCTTTGTTGAATACCACATTTCTTTTCGATTGTTGCAGCCTTTTGAGGCGGGGAAGTATCGTCTAGGAAAGTTCGGGCCATGTCCCGCCATGATTGGATGGATCCGGGTGGCAAGTAGTAAAGCCACTCCTTAGTGAGTCTTTCAATGAGAATGGAAAAGCTCTCAACTTGACTTGCTCTACATGAATTCTGCGGGTTTCATGCTAGAACATACCACATGGATTTCCTTCAAGTGCTTGTTGGGGTCCTCTCCGGGTAATCCATTGAAAGATGGCAAGAGATGGATTAAACCAGATTTCAATTCAAATGCCTCTTCATTTTCAAGAATGTCTATGCAAAGAGGTTGTTGATCTAGATCTGGAGCACCCAATGCCCTTAAAATGTTTTCTCGCCATTGTCACTTCTTCGGATATTTCGGATGGCTCAAATGTCTCCGAACTTGATAGATCAATGTAACGGGCGGCTTCAATGTCGGCAGTGTGAGTTGGAAGTTAGCCAGGATGGAAGGGAAATTGAGGATGTGAAGTGAGTTGATCAATATAGTTCCTCAAATTTAGCAATCCTTCGTCTACTCCTTCAAAGGACATCAACACCTACAAAACACTCGAGAAAGAAAGATTAAAAATAAAATAAAATAAAATAAAATAAAAACAGAATAAAAATAGGAAATAAATTAATAGTGTAATTGAAAAAATTGGTTCCCAGAACAAGCGCGCCAAAATTCGATGCGTGCGGATGTAGTGATTAAAATTAAGATAAAAATCCGTTTTCAGGCCCACCAGAACATAAAAATCTTACAACTAGTTGTAGTTAGTAAGGGTCGATCCACAGAGAACTAATTCAATTAACACTATTAAACAATTCTCAATTTAGACTCGATTAACAATAAACAAAGAAAAGGGGGTTTTGGAGTTTTGATGAACAATGAACGACTTCAAAGATAACAATATACAAACTGAAATCAACAATATAAGAAAATTGGTTAAGAGATTGAATCCACCAAGTAGATTTATATGATAATGTAAATCCACATATCCTTTTATTCCAACATGCTCAATTATGTTTTTATGCAATTGTGAGATTAAATCTCTGTTTTCCTTACGTGTTGGCCAATTTAGCAACCGCTCAAATCAACTCCTAATCACCGATTAGTCATAAAGCAACCGCTCTTACAACTATCCAACAATTGCATTAAGATTTAGAAAACCAATTACACTAAGGTCTAATCACGTGGGATTAAATTACTTAGAACATATATTTCTCTAGATCTAGATCTAATACCGCGCATAATAAACCCAGATCTACCACTTTTATAACTGGCAAATAGCACAAAGATAATTATACCCACATGAACATCATACATCCCACTAGATCTACTACCGCAACCGTGCATAATAAACCTAGATCTACTACTTTGAAAGTAGGAACAAGTACAAAAACCTTCATACCAACAATAGATTGAGAGTAAATATATGAATAAAAACATAAGTGTGTTGAAATAATCAAATATGCAAAGTTTACAACATTAATACTAGCGGTTTCATCACGCCCTTAACCAAGGGAGGTTTAGTTACACATAGCTAGAAAGAAATCACAAGAAAAGCGAGAGAAAATGAAGGAGAGTTACATGTTGTTCATGATAAATGGTGCCTTTTATAGAAGTCTAAGGTAACAAAATGACAAAGGGAAGTGGGTGGATGAGTGGATGAGTGAGTGGAGTGTTTTAGTGGATGGATTAGTGGGTTGGTTTAGTGGATTGGTTTAGTGGATGAGTGAGTGGAATGGTTGAGTGGTTGAATTAGTGAAAAATGCCAAAGGACTTTTGGTGAGTGGGAAATTATGGACATGAATGGGTGAGTGGGAAATTATGGACATGAATGGGTGAGTGGATGGATTAGTGGATGGATTAGTGGATGAGTGGGTGAAGTGGTTAAGTGGTTGGATTAGTGTATGAGTGGATGAGTGGGTGAGTTAGTGGATGAGTGGGTGAGTGGATGAGTGGATTAGTGGATGGATGAGTGGATTAGTGGATGGTTGAGGACGAAAATTTCGTGTCTGACTTGGAAGCCAAAAACGACCCACTATACTTCAGAACCACGAAAAGTGTTCTTCATGAAAGTTGTAGATCCTTGTCTTGGCTATAAAATGGATAGCTGGTTCGTCCAATTTGGCTTCCTTAAGGCCAAGATATGTCCCAAATACCGTAGGTTGCTCAAACCCAACTTCAGCACCTCTGTTCCGACTTGCAAGCTCAAAATGACCTACTAGACTTCTTTTTCTCAAAATGTGTTCTTCATGAAAGTTTTTTATTTGGATCTTGACTATCCACTGTCCAAATTTCAGCCCATCTCCATTATTACATCTTGAGATATGATTTTTTGAGTGCACACTGTTCGGATTCTACTGACAAAACCCGTATTCTGACTTCCATGTAAACTTAGGTCCCTTAGACATCTGAATCAGACTTCGAGCTCTTCATCAAAGTTGTAGAGCTTCCTCTTAGATTTCCTACAAGATAAAATTCATGATTGTCAGATATCAGGAACTCAAGTTATGACCAAAATACAGAAACAGTGTAAAATCTCAATAATGCTGAAAATATTCAATTAGGACCAATTTGAGCTCAAACTCACAAAATCATGTCAAACCCAATCAATTAAGAATATGGAGAGTGTAAATGACTAAATATAAGGGTTTCTTAATGAATAAAATATGTGTTTATCAGTGATCACGGTTACAAACCTAAGAAGGATGGAAAAGTCAAAATGTGTATGGACTACAAGGATCTGAATAAGGCCAATCCGAATGATGATTTCCCACTCCCTCATATTGATGTTCTGGTTAATAACATTGCTAAGAATCACATGTTTTCATTTATGGATGGATACTCAGGGTATAATCAAATTCTCATGGATATCAATGACAAAGAGAAAATCATTTTCATCACTCCTTAGAGAATATTTTCCTACGTAGTGATGTCATTTGGATTAAAGAATACTGGGACTACTTACCAACGTGCTATGATTGTGTTGTTTCATGGTATAATGCACAAGGAGATTGAGGTGTACATGGATAATATAGTCGCCAAGTCTAGAGAAGGGGAAAGTCATGTAGCAGTTTTGCGTAAGTTGTTTGAAAGACTTAGAAAGTACAAGTTGAGGTTGAATTCTGCTAAATGTGTTTTTGGAGCATTTACTGAAAAACTACTCGGATTCATCATCGGTAGAGAAGGAATAAAGGTGGATCTAGAAAATGTGAAAACAATACAAGAGATACTTGTTCTTAAGACAGAGTGTGAAATGAGAAGTTTTCTCGAGAGACAACTACATTGTTAGATTCATTGCTAACTTGACCAACACTTGTGAGCTTATATTCAAGTTGTTGAAGAAGCATCAGTTAGGTGAATGAGATAAAGAATATCAGGGGACTTTTGACAAGATAAAGGTTTATTTAATGAATCCTCCTGTTTTGATACCACTTACATCGGGTCGTCCTTTGATATTGTACCTAACCATACTGCCAACCTTGATGGGAGCAATGTTGGGGCAGCATGATGAATTAAAAAAGAAGGAGCAGTTAATTTGTTATTTGAGTAAGAAGTTTAATGACTGTGAAGTCTGTTACATTGCTATTGAGAAGACTTTTTGTGCTCTAGTATGGACCTCAAAACGACTAAGACAGTACATATTGTATTACATGAATTGGTTAATCTCTCGAATGGACCCTCTGAAGTACATATTTAAAAGCCTTCACGTTTCATTAAGGGTTTCAAAATGACAAGTGATGTTATTGAAATTTGACATCAAGTACATGACTCAAAAATCTATCAAAAGAAGTGCAATTACTGATCATTTAGCTGAAAACCCTCTTGAGAGTGGACAACTAGTAACATCTGAGTTTCCTGATAGAGAAATATTGATAGTGGAAGGAGAAGAAGAAGAGAAGAAGAAGAAGAAGAAGAAGAAGAAGAAGAAGAAGAAGAAGAAGAAGAAGAAGAGCATGAGCTTGTTTGGAAGATGTATTTTGATGGAACAGTCAATATGTATGGAAATAGCATAAGAGTCGTGGTTGTTTCACAAACTGGAAAGCAATACCCAGTCGCTATCAAGCTAGATTTTGAATGCACCAATAATGTTGCTGAATATGAAGCTTGTGCTAGTGGTTTACAAGTTGTAATCGACTTAGGGATCAAGTAGCTAAAAGTATTTAGAGATTCAGTACTCTTCATTTATCAGGTGAATGGTGAATGACAAATCAAAGATCTAAAGTTAGTACCTTATCAAAAGTATTTGACTAAGTTGATTGAGAAGTTTGATGAGGTGACCTTCTCCCATTTAACTCGAGACATCCAAGTAAAGACACAAAGTGAGCCTATGTATTGTGCCAATGTGGAAGGCGAGCCAGATGGTAAACCTTGGTATCATGATATCAAGCAGTACATTCAGTATAGAAGACTATCTGTCAGTTGGTAATGACTTTTTTCTTGAACGGGGAGGTTTTGTACAAAAAGAGTCATGATGAAACCTTGCTTAGATGTGTGGATGCTCGTGAAGCTCGTATAATCATGATTGAAGTCCATGAAAGAATCTATGGAACTCATGCTAATGGTCATATGATGGCACGAAAAATTCTACGAAGTAGTTAATATTGGTCCACCATGGAAATAAACTACATATAATATGTTTGAAAGTGCCAAAAATGCTAGATATATGCAGATCAAGTCAATGCACCTTCATTCTCGTTACACAATTTGGTATCTCTGGGCCTTTCTCAATGTGGGGAATAGATGTCATCGAACCCATTAACCCCAAAGCTTCCAATGGTCATCTTTTTATTTTGGTAGCAATTGACTATTTCATCAAGTAGGTAGAAGCTTCTTCTTATGCCAATGTCACTCAAAAAGTATTTTTGAAATTCTTTAAAAGGGATATGTCTGTAGATATAGAATTCTAAAAAGGATAATCATAGATAATGCTACCAATCTCAATGGTGTTGAGATTCAGAAGTTTTGTGAAAATTTAAAATTAAGCATCATATTTCAACTCCCTATAGACCTTAGATGAATGGTGTAGTTGAAGCAACAAATAAGAATGTTAAGAAAATTATTGCTAAGATTGTTATAAACTACAAAAACTAACATGAAATGTTACCCTATGTTTTGCATGCTTATCGTACCAATATACGATCGAGCACTAGGGCAACACCTTCCTCTTTAGTGTATGGGATGGATGTTGTCTCTCCCATAGAAATTGAGATTCCTTCTCTAAGGCTTCTCTAAGGGTTTTGATGAATGCAAAGTTGGAGGAATCCGAATAGGTGAAGACTCAATATGAGCAGCCGAATATGATAGAAGAGAAAAGACTGTTAGCTATTTGTCATGGACAATTGTATCAAAGCAGAATGACTAAAGCCTTTAATAAGAAAGTTCGTCCCAGAGAATTTTGTTCAGGAGATTTGATTTTGAAGAAGATTCTTCCTAGTCAAGAGGATGCTAGAAGAAAATGGGCTCTGAGTTATAAAGGCCTTTACATAGTTAAGTAGACATTTTCAAGAGGAGCATTAATTTTGCATAATATAGACAGAGAAGAATTGTCAAGGCCTGTAAACACTGATGTTGTCAAGAGATTCTATGCCTAAAAAAAATGCTCGTTAGGTTGAAAATCCAAAAAATTGACCTAAGCGAAAGTTAGAGCAATAAAAAGAAAGCTCGTTAGACTAAAAACTCAAAAGGGCAGTCTAAGCAAAAGTTAGGATAAATAAATAGGCAAAATATCAAAGAAAGTTGATCTGAAACTCCTTGAATGGTTCACCAAACAGGGGCAATTTTTATTTACGTTCGATTAGCCATATTGAGGCAAAATTTTTGAAGGATTAAGGAGAAGATGTGTTGAAGGAAGTAGCAATAGAGACAATAATTGAGTTATCAAGCACTTGCAGGGAATCAATTGGATGCGAGATAATGAACCAATATTAAGGCAAATTTTTTTTAAAAAATCCTTGCAACTTTCTTTTGTTTCTACATTTTCATTTTTCAAGTATATGTCTTACCAAAAGTTTATGTACGGTTAGATTATCAGAGTAATGAAAGGAAGATTGTTTATTCAACAAATTTATGTCCATTCATGAATGCATGTTTACTCATTAAGTTATGTCTCAAATAAGATAAATTTAAGCTCAACAGTTTTTATTTGAGAATTCTAACAACAATCCTTCAATGATTGAGTTGGACAAAAGATCTTAGTAGCTCAAAGCACATATTGCAATGTGGCATTTGTTAGAAATTATTACAATGCTAGTCATATAAGATTTCGTTTCCAAGAAGGAAAAGGGAGGTCGAGGAAAAAAAATGAAAATTGAAGAAAGGAAAAGAGAAAGTCAAAAGGATTCCAAGCCAACCAAATGGTCCGATGAAGAAAAGCACGTAAACAAGGGTTTGATTAGCCTAAGCTTTCCAGAGTTGTTGTTGGTTCAAATGACTTTTAATAAATAAATAAAAAAGAAAAATAAAGAAAAAATAGAGAGAAAAGAGAGAGAAGAAAAAGATTTTAAGTTTATGTCTAACAAGCATAAATATTTTTTGTCTTCTATTCTTGTCATTTATTTTTAGCACATTAACTCCATGCATTTTAAATTATGTCATTTATTTTGAGCGCATCAGTTCTATACATTTTAAATTCATGCCATTTATTTTGAGTGCATCGACTCCTTACATTTTAAATTCACGTCATTTACTTTTGAGTGCATCGGCTCCTTACATTTTAAATTCCTTTTGAGTGCATTAGCTCCCTGCATTTTAAATTCTTGTCATTTACTTTTGAATATATCGACTCTTGTCATTTATTTTGAGCGTATCGGCTCCCTGCATTTTAAATTTTTGTCATTTACTTTTGAGCGCATCAGCTCTTGTCATTTATTTTGAGCGCACCAATTCCATGCATTTTAAATTTCTGTCATTTATTTTCAGTGCATCGGCTCCTTGTATTTCAAATTCTTGTTATTTACTTTTGAGCATATCGACTCCTTACATTTTAAATTTCTATCATTTACTTTTGAACGCATCGGTTCCATGCATTTTAAATTTCTGTCATTTACTTTTAAGCACATCGGCTCCCTGCATTTTAAATTCTTGTCATTTATTTTGAGTGTATCGACACATTGCATTCTAAATTCTTGTCATTTATTTTTGAGTGCATCGACTCCTGCATTTTAAATTGTTATCATTTATTTTGAGCTCATCGACTCCTTGCATTCTAAATTCTTGTCATTTACTTTTGAGCACGTCGATTCTTTGCATCTTATTGTTCTCGCATTGTTTTTATTTTTCTTTTTGTATCATCTTATGCATTCCTGAACAAAATTCTAGTTCATGTCTTTATTCATTTTTTATAATGATAATATGAAAAACTATGGTTATTTTTTTATCTAGTAAGAAACAAGTAAAGAAGGGTAAATATGAACACTCAATTTTGTACGAGTCATTAAAATATTTTTATTCATAAAAAATAAAAAATAAAAAATAAAATAATAATAATAATAATAATAATAAAAAAAAAAAAAAAAAGAAAAAAAGGAAATAAAAACGATGACTCAATTTTCTTGCATAAGCTTAACTCGATTTTTCTCAAACTACCCCAACTTGGGCCCAAACCAATTTGTGACCCATCAAATATGGGTCAACCTGGATCCATCACCTTCACCTAACCCATCTCCCTACTTGCATCTAAACCCTAGTTGCTGCAAACCCAAAAATCACGTATCCTCTCCATCCACGAAATTATAAGTTTCTCTTTTTAGCTTTGATTAAAAAGTCTGATGAGATTTCTTCTCCAATTTATTTCCAATCACCAGCAAATTAAAATATTATGGAGCATAATTTGGGGAGATTTGACAGAGAATTTTTGGCTAGATTCAACCCTATAAATCTCCAAGCAGACATGCAAGCAACATACACAACCAACGACCCATCTAGTTGTGCCATCCTTCACCCTATGTACAACACATACACTTTTTCTGCCTTCACCCCACACATAAAACCCTAAGGTCATTGACTTCTTCCTCCATTATATAGTAGCAACACTAACCCTCTCAAACACTTACCTCTGCCACAAAACCATCAAACTTCAACCACCCTTGCAGCAATCTCCACCCAAGCAACTTCACCATCAACAACCAACTTAACACACCCCGCCACCACCCACATCCCATCAACCCTTCACCACCACCCTCGTACAGCAAAACACCATCAAACGTGAACCACCATGTGTCATCATCAATCTTCCCTACACAACAACAACAATGTTAAACAATTGTGAACCTGTCATCCTTGTAAACCATCCATCTGCAAGCCCTAACCCGCAACCACCATAAATAGAGATCTGCACTGCTACTGTCTGTGGCCACATATAGTCGCGACCTCACCGAGATCAGAATTGCGACCCATAACCCACAAGCCCCAACCATCGCTACCACGGCAACCCAGGTCCCGTTGGCCTTCACATGTGACGCACCATCCTCAATGCAACGCCACCAACCACCAAAATCGTGTCATTTTTGCGGCCTATTCGATTTCCACCGTGACCTTAACCAGCGACCAATGCACCAAGTTTTCTTCTTCTTTCCCTCACCAATTTGAACCATTAGCAACAGTAACGCAACACCACTGCGAACCATCATTGCGACCACCGCACAGAGTCGTCATCCCCCCGTCTCTGAGCCACCACTGCGTTGCTCCATCTTCACAGATTCGAGCCACCAACCCCATGTTGCCTTGTTGTGCACAGCCTTTACTGCCTAACATCGTCGTCGTTCAATCGTCGCACCTTAACCCCTTTACAATCCTAGCAATAGTCTTCGCCCGAACTGAATGTCAAATCCGCTTCCAGCGCTACTACCTATCATCTGTGTCTTAAGCTTGCTCCACCGTCTCTGTCCCATTGCTCCATGTTGAGACTAGGTTCCCTGTTTCTTTGTTTTCTATTTTTGCGTTGCTTTTGTTTTCATGTTTTTTATATTTATTATGTTATGTTTAATGTAGTATTTTAATAAGAATAAAAATGATTAAAAAAATGTTGGGTTTAGTTTTGGACTAAGGATTGCTGTCATCTTGGGCCTAAATGAGTGAAAATTAAAAGGGTAGTAAAAAAATTAATAAAAAAGACAAACAAATAAAAAACAAAAAATATATAAAAAAATGAAAAAAAGAAATAAAAAAGTTTTATTAATTAGTAGAAAAAAAAATCTGAATTTTCTTATGTTTGGGTTATTTACAATTAGTCTAGTTCTATGTGTATGTTTAATGTGCTCAATGACATGATTTGATGTTAATTTTAGAGTAATGCTATTTTATCTTAATGTGTGTTTCCTACTTTAAGTGATAAATGTTTAATAAAAAAAAAGAGATGAGAAAAGAAAAAAAATAAAAAAGTGTAAGATTATGGGTTGGTTTGAATTGAGTTTGGGTTATTTTATCTTTTTGTTGATTATTTAGTTTGTTACCCTATTATTATGTCAGTTGATATGTTGTTTGAATTAATTCATTGTTGAAAATTTGATTTGAAAGTTTTAAGTTTTTTTTTAATTAATTAAAATTAACTAACTCACAAATATTTTCTAAAGAATTATGTGATTTTGAGTTCCTCATTGCATTTGAGAATATGTAGGAGTAGAACTCCTATTCCTTCAAGCTCAAAATTAATTTTTCATAATTTATTTGTTTATTTAGTTTATCTTTTAACAAAAAGGATAAAATAAATATTTTTAAGAGTTATAAAAAAATTGCACAACTGACTTAAGGTGACCGTCTCAGAATAGATGTGTTAGGGGTGCTGTGGGATTAAGTTTTCATTCTTCCCTATACATAATCGACTCTCGAATCCAATCTGATTTCAAAGATTATTTTCTAAGAAAAATTTTCTAATTTTTCCTAATTCAAATAAAATTGGTGGCGACTCCATTTTCTATTTTTATATTTTTTTTAAATCCCATTTGTTCGCCACTCCAGTAACAAATCTTCGTCGTGACAAAGATTCTTTGAAATGGGGAAAGCACTAACTCTTTTTCCCCTTCTAGAGGGATTCGTTAAGGAGATCCTCTCTCCCTATAACTCTTTGTCTTGTGTATTGAGAGGTTATCTTAGTTGATTTCTATGGCAGAGGATAATGAGATTTGGGAACCTATTGCTCTCTCTGGGGGAGGTCCATCATTATGACTTAGTCTTATTTGCTAATACATCTATGGAGCAAGTTCAGGTGATTAAAGGTATCCTTGATTTATTCTGGAAAGTTTAAGGCAAAAGGTTAATACAGGTAAGTCATGCATTTATTTTTCAAAGAATGTTAATGGGTTCTGGAAAATAGAGATAAGTGATGCTTTTGGTTTTAATCTTACCTTTAATTTAGGAAAATATTTAGGTGTGCCCCTCCTTCATATAAGAGAACTACAAAGCACACCTATAAATATATCCTTAATCGGGGTTCAACAATGCTTAAGTGGCTAGAAGGTGAGTTCATTGTCAACGGTAGGGAGCATTACTTTAGCCAAATCAACAGTAGCTTCTATTCCTAGCTATGCAATGCAAACTTCCTTGCTCCCTAATGGCATATGTGATCAAGTTGACAAAGCTTGTATGAATTTTATATGGAGATCTTCTGATAATAATAGGAAAATGCACCTCTTTAGTTGGAATAAGCTATGCAAACCAACTAAAATGGGAGGGCTTGGTTTTCGCCACTCTAGAAGTATGAATGCAACTTTTATGATGAAATTGAATTGAGGTTTAGTCCATAATAGAGATTCTCTATGGGTTAAAGTCATTAAAGGCAAATATGGGTGTGGGGAAGATTTGGTTCTAGCTAGTTGTGTGACAAAAGAAGAGTGCTTCTAGAGCTTGGAAAGACATGACGAGTGTGTGGCAAAACTTGAGAATAATCTAGTTTGGAGAATAAATAATAGGGCAAAAACTAAGTTTTGGACTAGTCATTAGATCCAAAGGATCCCTTCTTTATTGGATCTTGCCATTAAGCCAGTGGAGATGTTAAATATGTATGTTGCAGTTGCTGACTTTAGCATGGGAACCGAATGGTGGAATTGGTAGATGATCAGGGATGTTCTTTCTGATGATTTTGTTGAAGTCATAGCCAACCAAAAGCCTATAACTGTGGATGCTCTTGATGACACTGTTGCTTGGTTGCTTTCTCACAATGGTTGTTTCTCCATTAAAAATGCATATAGCGTCACTTCTAATATTATTATGGATGGGTTTGATGATGTTTTCAAATGAATATGGGAAATTGTTGCACCTCAGTGCATTTGCACGTTCATATGGTTAATGACGAGTGAGGCTCTGTTAAGCAATAGTACATGAGCTCGTAGGACTTTGACTTAAGATGGAGCTTGTCACAAGTGTGGGACAAGGATATAAGATACTATACATATTATGAGGGATTTCCCTTTTTGTTATTATTGCCTGGCGTTCCGTGATACTGACTCATTAACAAAATTAATTCTTTTCTTTACCTCTTAAAGATTGGATGTTGTCCAATATTTCGCCCACTTCGAGTGATAAGAAGAGGGGAACATGGCCGCTAAGCTTTGCCACCACTTGTACTGTTCTTTGGTATCATTATAACCTCAAGATTTTTGAAGGTTTGGAAGTTCTTCCCATGGATATAGTTTATAAGGTTTAGGGCCTTGCAGCGGACTATAGTATAGCTCTGAATATTCAGCAAAACCCATTTGTGTTTAGTTCCCAGCCTTGCTTGCTCATATTAGCTGGAGTCCTCCTCCTTATGACTGGATTAAGATCAATGTAGATGGATCAGTCTACACTAACCCAAACTTAGCTGCGTGCGAAGGTCTCAGGAGGAATGATTCTTATGGTTTCTTGTTTAGTGTTATGGCAAACCTTGGTCCTTGCATTTGTTAGATTCCAACCTGAAGCCAATTGACATTAAGTGGAGTGGCCCAACTGATATATAAACCGCACTCAAAATATTGAGGTAAACGATATGAGACTCTTAACACCCCTTCCACATATGTTTGGACAACACAGACAAGCCTAACGAAGTAGGCAAAAACAAAGATGAGATCTTGACTCTGATACCATATTAGATTCTAACCTTGACATTAAGTAGAGTGGCTAAACC
The DNA here is from genome assembly GCA_029884605.1 of Ormosia emarginata. Lineage (NCBI taxonomy): Eukaryota > Viridiplantae > Streptophyta > Magnoliopsida > Fabales > Fabaceae > Ormosia > Ormosia emarginata. Next base: position 8,419,875 of record JAQQTP010000068.1, read on the forward strand.
GATATATAAATCGCCTCCAAAATATTGAGGCAGACGATGTAAGACTCTTAATAACACTATTACCATGGCAGAATTATGGAGAGTATATCATGTATTGAGGCTAGCATTTGATAAAGGTTTCAGAAAAGTTATACATGAAGCAGATTCAAAAGTTGTTATTGATCTTCTCTCTAAGGGATGCTCTTTATGGCACTCGTGTGCTCCTTTACTGGAGAGGATTTTGCAACTATTTAGGCAACCTTGTTAAGTCCAATTACACCACATCTTTCGGGAAGGCAACATGTGCGCTGATCTCTTAGCTTGTCATGCACATTCTCTGCAAACAGGTATTCATACTTTTAGTACACCCCCTCAATTTATTTATATTGCTCTCTTTGCTAATTCTTATAATGTTCCTTTTGATAGGTTATGTTTCTAGTTAGTTTGGGCTCTTAACCCCCGTTGTTTATTAAAAAAATATACATGACCCCACAATGAACTACACAACCTATCTTTCATTAAGGAACTAACAATCAAACAATGATGGCTTTTGTGGTGTACTCTGTAGTTAAGGGTGCACCGGTGCACCCTTTGATATTATCCGGTATAATGAGTTTAGGAAATTTATAATATAATACTTTCTTTTATTTTTGTTTTATATCCAATAGAATTGTAAATATCACTTTAGTACTTTATCATAGTTAATGCAACTCCATCCACTTGGTGGAGGTGGCGGTAGAGATTGTTGGGGACTTGACCTATATACAGGTTCTAATCGACTTGGTGGGGACAGTGTTCAGTGTGGCACAACCAAACAATCAATAAATCCTCCAAACTTAGTAGGTGACATCTTTGCACATTGTTGAGCAACAACCATAAGATCCTCCAAACTCTATTTCCATTCAGATGAGACCCTGGATTTTTTGAAGAATACCCACCAAATCTCCAGCAAAAGCACCCAAGTCATAATCAAAATCTTCCTTTAATTTTTCAAACCTAGCTCTAATTGCCACCATGACTTCCTGTAATATTTCATTTGGAAAAAAAAATGTTTAACAAATTTATGTATTTTTAAATTAATGAATAGTAATATTAAATTTTAAGATAAACGAAAGAAGTTAAAGGAAGAGTATCTCCAAATCCCCAAATGCATGATGTTTCAAGATTGGAAAAGGTCTAACTCATTTGGAGTTGAGTTCATGGGAAAAGCTTTTAATATAAGGGTGTCTCTTTTTGTTAGAGTCGTTAAAATAAATCAAAATAGATCAAGTTTGATGGGTCGGCCCGAATAGTCTAACAAAATAGGCTGACTAGATTAACAAAATGTCAATCCAAAACAAAAAATAGCCCGAATTAGTCCGGCCTGAATGGGCAAGCACACAACAAGTCGGGTCGATCCGACCTATTTACATTACATAAAGGCAGGCTGTGCTAACAAAATGCTAGTGCAAAACTCACATAGCCTAATTTGGCCTAGCCTGAAAATAGTTCTGTCCGACTCGTTTTGACAACTATACTTTTTGTGCCCACTTGTAAGCAACTAATATGTGTTGTTAGGGGTGTTCAAAACTAAATCAACCCAATCAAAACTGAAAAAAACAAATTTAGAAACCAAAAACCGAATAAACCGAAAATTGGAAAAATAAAAAAAATTGAAAAATCGAATAAATTAATTGAATTGAATCAGATTTCAATTATAAATTTGAAAATTAATTCACTTTAAACTGAATTGAAAATTAGATATGTATTAAAATAATATTTTACCTTGAAATTTCGATATTATCTATACTTATTTAAGAACTTTTCTATTATATACCTTAACCCAAACTTAATTTATTCTCTTAGATTTGGACACGTATAGGAGGATTATCAATTAATTTAAATTTATATTTTGGATTTGGATTTGTATTTTGATGAATTAGTTTGAACTAATATTTATTGTTATTTGATTAGTTAGTTTATACTTGTATTTGATGTAGTTTGATGAATTTGAATTATGTATTTTGAAGGATTTTTGTTAAAAAATATAATAAAAAACCAAAAAACCGATATTTAGATTGGATTGGATTGAACCGGATTTACATTTTAAACAAAACTGATCAAATGATAACATAAGAAAACCAATGAAACTGGATCGGGTGGCTTATTCCCTAAAAATCGATATAATTCAATTCGCGAACATCCCTATGTGTTTCTGCATAAAAGATCCAAGTTCAGAACAAACATAATCAGATCACCACAGATGAAGAGATCTTGCCCGGTCAAAATGGTGATAAGAACTTATGAATCAATTACTAGGCAGAGGTTACCATCACAAACCAAATATTTTCATGGTTAATGCTCTAGGTGGCAAATATTTTCGTTTATTTGCAGCCCTATTTGTAAATAATATTTTTTGGCCATTACCTATTGATCAAGTTCTAGGTAATGCTCTATCTATCATCAATTTGTTTTTAACACATAATCTACGACCATAAATGCAATGAGCACTGGTGCACCCTAACATAGAGGGTGCACCTTAAACATAGCCATCAAACAATGGCGAAGTTTACAGTACTCCAATTAAGGTTTGCAGTATGGATACTTCATATAAATTACTAGTGATAACAAGTTAATTTGATGTTATTTACTTTATAAACCCTTAGCTATTGTTTTTTACTTATTAGTCCCTAGATGCTTTAGGGGGTAGATATACGAAAAATGTTCTGAGGCACCATCACCTCAATCGCTACCATCATTGGTGGATCGCAAAGGCAGGTTGTAGAGATCTACAAACGTCACGAGGCAGGTGTTGCCTTCGATGGACTGCGATCTTCAGCCTTGCCTCGCCAAATTAGCTCATCTGCTAGGTTCTTTAGTCGACAATGTTGTGGACACTCTTTCATTTCTAGCCACTGGGTTCCTCAACCATCTTGCCATCTTCTTAGTACCAGGTCGTACCAACCACTAGGATAGAGTCCTTGAACCTTGATGCTTCTCTTTTGTTGTTCTTGTTGGTGGTCTTTAGCAAGTTATAAACATATTTGTTATGTACAGTTTAAATAGTGCCCATTTTTTGGATTCACAGATTTGAGGGGTTCCAGCTGAACGTTGTGTGCTGTTAGAGTTCATTATTATTTAGTTAAATTCAATCAACGATTTACTAATTTTTATGTATCTGCACTAGACTTATAGAACATGTAATGAATCAACATCATAGCTAGCATTGTATTTGGTTGTGATTGTGTAGAAGGTTAGATCACTTGGGTTTATATATTAATTGTATGCTGAAGATTTTGGTTGTGAATATACCTGCAGTTGATTATATGTCTTTTGATATTAGTTCTTTATGCATCAAATGTTGATATTAAGTGTTCAAAATTTTAATTGCAGGGGCTTAATAAGGATAACAATATTATGGTCATTTGATCTTTGCTGGTAGTTTACACAGTAGTAGATTTATCTATAAAATAAATAATTATGGTTTGACTCAAGTTCTAAGTAAAATTGACCCTTCCCTAAAGCTTCTATAAGGCTAACATTGGCTGGATGATGGTCATTGGAAATAGGGTGTTGGTGCATGAGGATGGATTGTAGTGGATTTGGGGTTTAATGGTTGAACATAAATTTTTATAAGTTAAGGGACCAACATCGTAAATAATAAACTCACCTATTATCATGATTATTGGTAACTAAATCCTGCCATTGAATTATTTTAATAAAAAAATCAATGGTAATGCAGTCATAGAGTATCCATACTCCATATCTCTCTTGGAGTATTGAAAATGTTACTGTCAAATAACACAAACTTTTCTTTTCTTTTCTTTTTTTTTTTTTGTTAGAAAGAAGTCTAGAGGGAAAAAGAGTTATCTTATTTGATGGTTAAGATATGTCATAAGTATCAACGAGAACTTAAATAGTACTTACAAATGACCTATAAAAAAAAGGATCATTTGCAAGAATCCAACACAAACTTTTATAGTAGTATTTTAATTGGCAAATAATTTAGATTAATTTTTAATTCAATTAGAAATGACTCAAGTCTTTAAAATTTAGGTGTGATAATGATGTCAAATGTTCAATCTTTCAATGTGTCAATGTATCAAAAACCTTTCTTTAATGTTAAAATATATTTATATCCCTATATGTAACACTTATTTTAAATTTGGTTCCTATATGAAAAAGCTTTTAATTTATTTCTTATAGGTACATATAATCATTTTTAATTTGGTCCTTGCCATTTGTTGTTGCCATAACACCATAAGTGTAAGGACTAAATTACTGTAATGTATAGGGATCAAATTGAAAATGAGTATCATGTATGGAGACTAAAAATATATTTCAAAACATAACTTTGATCCCTATGCATGAGACTCATTTTCAATTTGGTTCCTACACTTCACTGTATTATAACTTCAACAAATGTTGTTATAATGACAATAGATAACAAGGACCAAATTGAAAACAAATGTTCATATAAATACAAATTGATTTTTTTTTCGTATAGAGACTAAATTAAAAATGAATGTCTCATATAAGGACCAAAAATATATTTTAACATTTCTTTAACAGCAGGCTTTACAATGACACTAGTTGTATTTATATATCTTTACTAGATTTGTTACCCCTGCAAAGAGAAAAAAAATAAACTTCGTTATTTTTATTAATATTTACATTTGTTAATTTGTTATATAACTATTTTAAAGCGTATTTGGTAAGATCTTAAAAAATAAATGAGCATTTAAATTTTTTAGAAGAGTTTAAAAATGACATGCAACCTAAAATAGTGAAAATGGGGGATTTAATTTAAAGTACAGAGAAAATATCATACTAAAAAATAATTATGATGAAGAATAACATATGATATATATCAACATAATGAGATAAATGTCATCTATAACTAAAAACAAGTTTAATATGAAGAATACATTTGATCTTTATCATAGTTTAATATTTTTAAACTGCCTCTGCTTGTAACTCTTGACAATGCCACATATATAATTATCCATGACTAAAAACAAGTTTTTCAAGGTACAATCTAACATGAGTATGAGATTGTCCTTGACTTTTGTTTATAGTTAGGGAAAAGAAATATTATATGGGAATTGCCTTCGTTGAAGCTTAAAAGGCAATCTTGTGTTGGATGGAATTAAGCTCATTCAAGGGATAAAGCAATGTTTTAAAAACCAAATCGGATATTGAAACGGTGAGATTTCAGGGCCATGGTTCAATTTGTTCAACTGACTAAATTTGTGATTAAACTGTGATTTAACTAGGGTTAAACCAAATACTGCTTGAAATGGAAACATAGCCGATTGTTGTGCTAAATTTGCAAGTACACAGGTTGTCAATAAGTAATAAAATGATGAGTAGAGTATCGTTCCTACTAAGGGTGTTCATGAGTCGAGTTTAACCTAGCTCGATCCCGATCTAATATTTTCTTCAAGTATAATTTTTAGACCCAAATTCGATTCGATCATGACCCGATTAGTGATCGGGCCAGGATTAGGCCAACCCAACATTTAGATAAAATGCAAAAATTTGAATATTATGTATAGTTAAATTATAAAATTTTAAAAGTTAAAATAAAAACTATACAATATATTTTTTAAAATAAATTATATTAATGTAAAAGATATTAATTTAAATTAAGAAATCTTATACTTTGCTACTAATTTTTATAAAATAATAAATTTCAATGTATTATGTAATATCGAGCCGAATTGGGCCAACTCGAAATGTGGTCCAAACTCGACTCAAAAAATACATCAAACCAAATATTAAAAACTCAACCCACCCAAATTACCTTTGGGTCGGGCCGGTCATTGAGCCGGGTAGGGCCATGAGCACCCTTAGTTCCCACAAGAATCGTATGATTACCAAATTATGATAATTTTAATTATTTAGGTGAATGAAAATAACAAAAATAAATAAGAAGAACTTTGATTTGTACCCGTGATGGTCGATAACATTTCAGTATAAGCTTTTATATCTGACTTTTGAAAGAAAATTACTATAGATTGTATAACGGGGCATAGATTATTGATATTCAAACTTAGAACTTTTAGGATGCAACATGGACCAACCGATACTTAGTTCATCTATGCATTTTTATCATTGTAGATAGTATTTTGCTTAATTGATTTTTTTTAATCTCCAGAATATTGAAAACTCATACTCTCTCATTTTCTTATCTCATTCATGACACTTGATAGATTGGCTTCGTTCTTAGGGTGTTCCAAGTTGTTTGGCTATTTGTTTAGAGCCCAATGATATTGTCTCATTTCTATATTAATCTAATGATCAATAGAATAATGAACTGATTTTTTCATTTTCTCTTTTTGTAATGCCCATAACTTGAAAAATAGTATATTGGACTTGTGATTTAGCCAGTAGTTAATTATCGTAAAAAAAAAAAAAAGAATACAAGTTAACAAAATTCATATTTTAATATTAATAATATTTTTGTGTTCTTATGTGGTATCTCTACACATTTTAAGTGTGATATTAATTTTTGCCTATGGTACTTTTAAACACACCCTATAGGTAGATATTGTTTTAATTTTAAGAAAAAGATAATTGTACAAACTATGTGAAGTATACGAAGAATCAAAACAGTTACAATATAGGAGCAATGTCTTATTTAGAGAAATTATTAAGTAGACACAATATTACATTACTTCTTAGGCATTTAAATTATTATTTGACATATATAAATATATTTTTAAAGTTACATGCATTTTTAACATGACCTTCACATCCTTATTCATGCTAAATAATAATTTGAGTATTTATAATAGATCGTATCTACTTAAAAATTACTTGTCTTATCTAATAATTTGTATATATAAAAATATATGAGAATGAGTAATGTTATTCTCAAAGACAAAAAAACTCTCCTAGACTCACAAACAAATATTTTACATAGTTTTCACTATTTAATCATAATTAGTCCTAGTCATTTCCTGCACACTTATACTCTATTTCTACTAGCTCGTTTCCTAAACATGTGTACCGAGCACTTTCCTTTTCTTTTCGATCAATGGTCTAAGGAGCAATGATTCTATGTAATTAAGAAGAAAAATCTTAATCACACAGTTCTCACATACATACATTTTTTGCATCTACTTATGTGTTAAAATTAGAATCAAAGTATACAAAAAATAAGGTGGATTAAACTGTAATAAAATGATAAAAATTATACAAATGTAAGGTAATGTATGTGTCTGACATTGTTAATGTAAGAATTATTATCCCTCCAGGAAGTGTGTGACATGAGTGTAAATTTATAGAAGCATCATTATTCCTAATTGGATTTTGTTAACAAGTGTCATTTAAGGAATAAAAAATGAAAAGTATTAAATGAAAAATTAAGCTTTTAAGTTTTCAATGCATTGAATACCTTATTATTCATTTAATATTTTTTGTTTTTTGTTTCTTTAACAAGTATCTTTAGAGTATTCGTTACACAAACCCTTCCTAATTTTAATATCATAGTCTTTGAAGAGAAAAGAAACAAAAAGACATAATATTTTGAGTCATTTGTTATTTGGTAAAGATAAAAACAATAAAAAGAAAAAGAGAAATAGAGGTATCTGTGCACCTCATAATATTTCATCTCCCTCTTTTAGAGAGGATTAAGAAAGAAGGGAAGAAAGTGACATATTTTTGTTGATCCCAATATTATTAACATATATATTTTATCTTTTCTTTGATGAAATTAAACAAAAGAAAGGAAACTTCTCTTCTTTATTATTAAATGATATCAAACAAAGTGAGTGATAACTTCTCTACTCTTTCTTTTTCTTCTTTTTGTTTTTAATACATGGGTGGGCCATCAGGCCCAAAAGAAGAAAACACTACACTAAGATATGCACACTACAAGTTAGGAAGAACTTGATGAAGCTGTCCAGAAGGGGAGGGCCACTCATGAGATTTAAAGTCTTGATCCAAGGCCCATTTGGCCATCTCTCTATGATTTGGCTCATGTAAAATAAGGCGTGTACTTTCCATAATAGAGTATATGATTTTAATTATTAATAAAAAAGTTAAGAGTTTATAGGATTTAATAAGATATAAGTACCAACATAACATATCATACATATGTAATAATTTACTCTCTTAATTTTCTTATTAATAATTATGATTTTACACTTTATTCTTTAAATATATCCTGCACTTTAGAAAAGTCAAATCTCAATCATAAAGTCTTCTAGTAAGTCTGCTAGTTTGGGAGTTATATTTTGGAGGGTGCGAGAGATGGTTGCCCTCGAAACATTGTCTACCCAAGTCCTTCTATAGCCAAGTCTCCAAGCTAGTTGCAGCCTTATCAGAATTCCCCAAAGTTCGGCCAACAGAGCCGAGCAAGGTCCAAGACATTTTGTAAACCCCATCAACCAATTGTTAGCATCATCTCTTAGGAGTCCTCCACCGCTAGCCTCTCCTGGGTTTTCCCTAGAAGCCCATGAACTTTTCTTTTTTTCTTTTTTGTAATTATATCTTCTTCTTCTTCTTTTTTCCCTTCTATGATGCTAATTAAAGCCTTAATGTTTGTAATGTCACATTGAAAAGATCCATTAATAGATAAGACGAAGTTTTGAACTAGAAAAAATATTGCTGCACTTCTAAAAAATATAGGATTATTTTTAGACGAAATAAAATTTAAATGACATAAATAAAGATAAAAATAAATTAAGTGAAAGGAACTATAACTTTTCCTTTGAGTAAGTATTCAATTTTTTTTTTTTTGGTGTTTTAATATATAACTACATACGTAGTTATGTACCTTGCTGCGCACGGGCTTGGTTATGTTATTGCAATTTGCAAATGTTATGTTCACAGAGAAAAAAAATTAATAATGATGTAATTGATATGATTTAGACTTTAGAGAGTTTCTTTTAAAAAAAAATCATCAAGTCACACATTTTTATATCTTTTGTAATAAATTCTTATATTTTATTTTATGAAGTAACGCTTCTTTTGAGAGTAAGGCAAATTACATATTTATTATGAGATTAACACAAAATTTAATATTAATTGTAAACAATAATAAACTTTTTTTGGTAAAATTTTATAAAAATCCTAATGATATACATTTTTTTGCAAATATGTAGCATAGAACATCACATGAGTATTTTTACAGAATCATCCTAATGATGATAAACACTTTTTAACAGACCCAAGCAATAAGTCAGGCACCATAATAGAATTCCCTATATCAATCTATATAGGCAAAGTTTCATAAAAGTCCATTGGAAAATCTGCTTACACTAGAGATGCTCATTGCTTCGCTTCACTTGTCACCCTACTCATGACCTATGAACTGCACAGAGAGGGAGGCCCTTGTCTATATGAAGAGTAAACATGACACTATAAGTCACATTTTGTATTTCATTTGCCAGTTTAAACCTGAAGAATTGAAGAAGAGCCATTGCTACTATTTTCATCTGTCTGTAAGCGAAGTCCTTCCCTAAGCAGATACGAGGTCCAGCCTGCAATGACACATTGAAGCTAACATTTACATACCAGGGTGGTAAAAAATTCTTAGCAAGCAAGCAATTAAAGGAAAACAATGGTACAAACATGGAAAGCTACGAATTTGAATGGAGATTCAGGTTGGAAAATCCCATTGTTGAGCCATCTTTCAGGACGAAATTCCTCAGCATCTTCCCCCCAAATGGAAGACATCCGACCCATACCATAGGCCAAGTAGTACACTCCATCCCCCTTTTTCACTTTGTGGCCATCAGGAAGAATATCGGGTGCCTCTGCTGTCCTCCCATCCTTAGATCATAACGAAGACAATTGCATCAGAATCTACATAATAGGCAATATTGTTTATGCTATTGCAGCCTAACATGGCAGGTTTATATTAGAGTCACATGAAATGAAAGCCATATATAGAAAACAATTTCCTTTACAGCTGACTAGTACAAACCGACATTGAGATGTGCACACATGCGTATACACATACATATATGTGTGTGTGTGTGTTTTCCTTTACAGCTGAATAGTACAAACCGGCATTGAGATGTGCACACACGCGTATACACATACGCCCATATTGATCATAAAGATTTGACAAAGTTTTACTAGGCTGTGACTACCTAACACAACCTTCCTCTTTTGTGCTCAATTGCCCAAATCAAGAATCAAATCAGTTCGTGCAACTATCATATGCACAAACTTGATAAGTAGCATACTAACGTGTGTGTGTACTAGGTTGTGAGTATCTAACACAACTCTCCTCTTTTGTGCTTAATTGCCCAAATCAAGAATCAAATCAGTTCGTGCAAACTATCATATGCACAAACTTGATAAGTAGCATACTAACATGTGTGTGTGTGTGTCTCAATCGCCCAAATCAAGAATCAAATCAGTTCGTGCAACTATCATATGCACTAACTTGATAAGTAGCATACTAACATGTGATATTGATCATAAAAATTTGACAAAGTTTTACTAGGCTGTGACTGCCTAACACCACTATCTTCTTTTATATAGGCTTGAGACTGGCTATATATTGATTTTCAACAACCACAACATAGTCCGAGATTAGCATGTGATACTTATAATACGCTAATATAAAAATTCTGTAGAGCAAGGACTGGAAAAGATAATTTAAGATGGTTTTAAGCAAATTTATAGAAGGTACCCCGGGGACTGCAGGGTACAGTCTCAAGGTCTCTGTCAATGCTGCATGAAGATAATGCATTTTGTCAAGTGTGATGTCTGTTAAAGTGGCTATAAATTCATCTATGTTGGGTTCACTTTGATGGCTACAGGTGACATCTCTCACTTCTTGTGCAATTTTTTCCTGTATAAGAGGGTTCTTGCAGAGCATGTAGAAGAACCATGAAAGAGTGTTTGCACTTGTGTCTTTGCCAGCTATCATAAAGTTCAGAATTATATCCCTCAAATACTGATCAGTCATAGTTGTTGGGTGCTTCTTGCTCTCTATAAAAAACCTTGAAAGTATGTCCTCTTTAACATTCTGAAAACCAAAGCAAGCATTTAAATGTCATCCTTAATTGTAAACAAATTGAGAATTTTAAAGCAGGAATTAAGAAAAAATCATCTTTAGGAAGACTAGATGGTTCAAATATACCATATCCAGAGTTTCACCACATGGCTATTGAAAAATACTGCATTTATTGTACTGCATATTTGGCTCCACCCTAGATACTAACTATATCATAAATATGATAAACATCACCCAATTCTTATTTCCACTTTTGTGTCTCTTAAGTTGCAGTAAATGAATTATTCAAATGAAACATAAACGAGATTGAAATGGGGGAAGGGAGGGTGGGACAGAAGTAATTGATCAACTCACAGAATCTTGCTGAATTGCCAATTGTGCTTTTTTGGTCCTAATTACTCCATGGACGAAATCATCTATTAATTTCACATTTTTCTTAAGTTTAGCTTCACAACCAATGTGAAGAAACCTCTTGAGCCTCCAGAATGGATCAACGTAGCGCCAATAAATCAAAGCATTTGATTCGTCAAAGGCCTTCATGAATTCAGTTCCCTCTTTGCTTGATCCCTCTAAGCAATTCAATTCTGTTCCAAACCCAACTTTGAATATGGAGTCCAAAGTACATCTCATTAGTAAGTCCTAGAAAAAGAACAAACGTATCTACATCATGCTTTGAATTGTACGATTATATAATGTAATGTTAGCAACTGAAAGGAAAATTGTTGAAGTAGCTCCTACTTCTAACCTTTATAATGTAATTATTAGCATACTATAACCTTTATATTTTCTAGACCTATTTTTCTAATGTTCATTATTGAAAGAATAAACTGTGAAATACTAGTTTTAAATTGATGAGGCATTCGGACAAAACAATGATTAAAGCCCCCTCAACGTTTTCAACTTAAACAAAAAATTCTAAGAAAAATACTAAACAGCCTGAATTTTTTTACTAGAATTGTTACCACAATGAGTTAGTATCATTATTGACCTATTATACAACAAGCTAAATTATGTCAATTTTTTTCTGGCCGCGTTGCATTAATCAAATTATAATTCTTAAACAATCATATACTACTTTCTGGGAGAATATAACCACTTACTTGCATATCGAAAACCTGACCCTCTTGGGAATATTCTGACATAACTCTGACCAACTTGGCAGCATTCCTTCTAAAAACAGAGCAACTGAAATCTCTAAGAATTCTTGAGGAGAACTCATAACTTGCAAGCTTCCTCTGCTGCCTCCACTTGTCACCATCAACAGCAAAAATCCCCTCACCAAAAAGATCAGTCATAATATCCTGGTTATACTTGCCTTTGGAGTACTTATCAAACTTGGTTTTTAGTATGTGTTCAACATTTCGTGTATCTGTGGTGTACAACTCGCTCTGATCCGGAGCAAGAAGCCGGAAAGTAGGATGAGTTTTGGCCATTTCAGCTAGGTAGTCATGGAGTGTGTTGAAGTAGAATAGCTGGCCAAACACTGTGCCTTTCACAGGTGCATATTCTGGGTCCCCAATGGATTTTCCCATAAACGTGGTTAGCATGATGAAGCAGAAAGCCAGGAAAAGACCCAGAAAAGAGAAGGCTACGAAAGTCATAAGGGTGTACAAAACGTCCATTTTTCTGCATGTTGTTCATCAGAGGTTGTGATCAAAGGTAAAGCACATTTTTTTGTTGTAATTAATTAAGAGAGAGAGAGAGAGAGGGAGGAAGGTAATTTTGGTTTATTTGGTGACAATGAAAGGTTGAAACATAGCATAGGCAATCAGACAAACTGCTTCTTTGATTCTGCAGCTGGTGTGGTGTAAAGGTTAAGGTAAATATTTTTAATAATTCTTTATTATAGCCAAATAATTAGATTTTATATGAAATTTGTCTCTAATTCATCGGACTTTATAATGATCGTCATATTAATATTTTATCGAATACTTCAATACTTTCATATATATTTTTTGTCAATATATTTTTTAATTATTTTGTTAAGATTTTATCGTATGTCTTGTATCCTTATATGTTTATATGCTTCCTAACTCTACTCTATGATAGAATTTAGGAAATGGTATTTTTATTTACAAAATAATAGAAAACATAAAAAGAAAAAACAGAAAAATTGTTTGTATCACACTCGCTAAGATTGTTTGAACTTAAACCATTGGAAGCAGAGATGATCATGTGGATGAGATGAAGTACAAGTATAAATTATATGATGGTAATCATGAACCATTAAGCAAATGGGCATGATGTTCATTAATAAATTAATTAGCTATATAACAAAATATTGGTCAAAGATTCATAATTTCTCAAAATCTTGTAAGATAGGTAAAAAAATATTAAAATTTATACATTAAAGACTTTAAAGTTGAACAAATTAATATTTGCGATGCACGAGATATTTTTAAAGTAAAAATAATGTAGAATATGTATATTTAATTTTATTAATTTTAATTGTAGATTTTTAATTATAGTTTGAAGTCTTTATAGAATATAAATGTAAAATTTGATGAAAATAATATATAAATGTGAACATAGATAACAAAGATATTAAATTTGAGTAAAATTTTAAAGTATAAATGTGTGCATAAATTAATTAGTATGACCCAACTCTTGAATTTTAAAAACAAACATTTTATATACTACTTACGTAAATAAAAATGTAAGAAAATAAAATAATAGACATAAAAAAAATTATCAAATATGATTTAAATTACGTTGATTAAAAAAATTATCTAATCAAATGTAAAGATATTAGAAATTAATTTCTTTAATTAATTGTTGACATGGTTCATCTATGAAACTGCACCCATCAAGACAACCGGCACAGGAATATTAGTCCTTCCTGATTACATAAACTAAAGAGTGGATGCTTTCTTGTCTTGAATTTTTCTTTCCTGCAGCTCCTCCTATGGGGCTACTTCATCAATATGCATTCTATCAATTGTCATGGAGATTTTTTTTTTGAAAGTATTACTCTGCTGGCATGTGTAACTACGGATGGACATGCCCATAAGCCGGGCCCAAATGTCATTCTTCTAGGAGTGAAGTGTATATGAATCAGTTCATGGTTTTGTTGGTCAAATTGCAGGCTGAAATCACCAACACTGTTATTTTACCATATGTAATATGTTGTCTCAAACTATGGAAGAATCCATTTTTATTTTTATTTTTGGAGGTTGTCTTTTGTTCTAAAAGTACTATAGTAAATAAACATGTTTATAGAATTTTGAGTATAGAAAATATAAAGTGCATTTTCTTTTTATTATTAATGTAAGAAATGAATAATTGTGCCCAGCGTGAAAAGTGGGGGCTTTTCTTGATGGCTGACTTAATACATACTCAAAATGCTCAAATCTTTACAATTTTTAGAATCTTGAATATACTAAAACATAAGTTACATTTTTTATTCCTTATCCTTCAGAGCTAATATTTAGTAAAGAATTACATTTAAAAACAAAGACGTAGTGCAAAAAATCAAAGGCTTTGAAATGCTACTTGAGAATACTATTTCTTTAAAAAACAAATGACATTTTAATCTTGAGTGGAAATTCATTTGAAGGAAATATCCCTATTCTGCTATGCCTACAGAACTCTTTACAGATATTAGACTTTTCCATGAATCAATTAACAGGAGCAATTCCACTATGTGTGTTTGTTGCAGTGGCTTTCTTGCGGTGATTTCATTTTTTTGTAAAATGGCTTTCTTGAGGTGGTGTGAGTTTGAGAGATCTTATAAGATTTTCATGTTAAATGGTCACTGTTAAGTTGATATTGTCTATTCAAATGGCTCATGGTAGAACCATGCATGGCAAAGAAGACGTGAGGTTGCTTTGTGAAGTTGTTTGGTATAGCCATATTGAGAAGGATGGAGATAGGTATGATGGTTTGGTCATGGGTTTTGGGTGATTGCAAAAGAGTATTGCAATGGGAAAAAAGGACGAAGAAGAAAGGTGGGGAATAGTACACAAGGCGAGTGTGAGGTGATGTGGTGACTTGTTAGTCACATAATCATTTAACAACTCTCATAACAATAAGGATTAAAATAATACAATTTTATAAAAGATTGAACTCAAATCAAAATCGAAATATAAAGAGAGACTAAAATTAAAATGAAGTATATTTATAAAAACCAAAAATAAATTTAAGTCTTCCCATAACCTCTGAGTCTAGTCGATTGGATTAGTTGGTCCATTATTTGAGTATGAGTAGATAGCATGCTAGGCTTTTAGCCCTTGATTCTCATTAAGTCCATAAAGGATTATTTTTAGACTAAATAAAATTTAAATGAAAATAATAAATATATAAAAATCAAGTGCAAAAAGTTTATAACTTTCTCTTTGAGTAATTAATTATTATTCATATTTTTATTTTTAATGTTTTAATATATAACTACATATGCGGTTCAGTACTATGATATGCATGAGCTTCATTATGTTATTGCAAATATTATTTTTTAAACAATAATGTAATTTGTATATCAAAATTTTTAATGTTTGCATTTTTAATTTTTTATATTCTTTATTTTATTGCGATATTTTAAAAAGAGTTGAGGTTGTCTCGAATCCATATTATGGGCGAGTATGACTCTATCCGGGATCTCAACTCTCTTTAATCTGAGAGCAAAATGGTATGACACTCTCCCTATAAGATTTATTCAGGAATAAAACATAAGTTCTCTCTCTTACAAATGTGGCTTGCTTCCACTGCATCACTTCTGTGCGAGTAATTTTCATACTATTTTTATGCCTACTAATGATGACTTAATTATTAGTTAATGAAGTGTACAAAATAGTTATAGGACTAGCAACTTGTTATCAATTTATGAGCAACACAAATTTTTTCATTAATCTATAAATCTTGTTAACAAATAATTAAGACATCATTAATCAGCGTAAAAATAAAGTAAAATTGGTGTGCAAGAATCATCTTACTTTTCATAAATATAAACTAATAAAGATGTGATAAAATTAAAAAAAAAAATCAGTCAATCACATTTTTAAATCTTTTGTGATAAAATCTTATATTTTATATTATGAAGATTTTTTTTTTTAGAGTAACGAAAATTACAAATTTATTATAAGAGTAACACAAAAATGTAATATTTAATGTAAACAACAATAATTCTTTTTTTTTTTAATAGAATCATATAAATATCTTACTGATAATCATTTTTTAGAAATATGCATAGAACATCACATGATTCCAAAATCGAAATAAAAAGGATTCCCAAACTTTAGTCAACAAAGTTTTGCTCATCGGAATGGGTTTAGACATATGGATGTCGAGAAAAGAAAACTCAATTATTTCTTTCCTCAAATATGCACTTAAGCACATCAATATACCATGTAATTGATTGTAGTAACATATAATACCATTACATAGTAAAAACTTAAACAATTTGACCCAGATTCTTCAGCATGAACTTATATATATATATAATTGAGTGGGGTTTCCATAAACAAATTGTAAACCATTCTTCCCTTTCACAGTCGTGCCTCTCCCTCAACACAAACTTTTATTTGAGATTTACATACCCAAGCAACAAGTCAAGCACCACAATAAAATTCATCATATCAATCAACAAACCCAAAGTTTCATAGAAGTCCATTGGAAAATCTACTCACACTAAACAATGGTCTCTACTTTCACTAGCAAGATGGTAGAGCCATATTGCAAAAGCATATCATTTCACCTTTTTCTTTAGAATGAAAGGCCTTAAATAGCTCTTAGAAATATCAAGGTGAAACACTAGATATGCTCTGTCTAGTGCATTGCTTTGCTTCAATTCTCACCCTATTCATGAGTCATGACCTTGGAACTGCATAGAGAGGGAGTCCCTTGTCTATGTGAAGCGTAAACATGACCCTATAAGTTACATTTTGTATTTCATTTGACATTTTAAACCTGAAGAATTGAAGAAGAGTCATTGCTACTATTTTCATTTGTCTGTAAGCAAAGTCCTTCCCTAAGCAGATACGAGGTCCAGCCTGCAATGACACATTGAAGCTTACATACAAGGTAGTAAAAGTTCTAAGCAAGCAAGCAAGCAAATTTAAAGGAAAGCAATGGTACAAACATGGAAAGCTACGAATTTGAATGGAGATTCAGGTTGGAAAATCCCATTGTTGAGCCATCTTTCAGGATGAAATTCCTCAGCATCTTCCCCCCAAATGGAAGACATCCGACCCATACCATAGGCCAAGTAGTACACTCCATCCCCTTTTTGTACTTTGTGGCCATCAGGAAGAATATCAGGTGTCTTTGCAGTCCTCCCATCCTTGAATCATACCAAAGATAAGTTCATCATAATCTACATAATAGGCAATGTTGTTTATGTAGCCTAACATAACAGGTTTTAATTAGATTCTATACGATTTTTGTGAATGTTAACACCTTTACTCTTTTGTGAACAAAACCACTTCCTTTTTTTAATCCAACTTAAAAAATAAGGTTACTTTAGTAAATACGAATTTTATTAATTAATGCATATTCTCTTTACTATCAACTTTTTTCTTTTACATCAACAATCTAAAAGAATGGTTAAATTTTTTCATTGATCTATATTGAGTTTTGATATTTTCTGTATGAATGGATTAAACCAACAACGACAGAGACATCTTTTTTAGATTTTATCAAAAATCATGTTTTGAACTTTTGGGGAAAAGTTTACTATTTAGGGTTTTAAATCTAAGTTATTTTTAATTGTTTCATGTATAATCTTTTTTTTTTTGAATCTACGATTTACCTATATCTTTAAGTTTGAAAACTATCCTTCACTTTATTTCTAATTGTCTGAATATGAAATATATATATTTTCTTATTTTTCTGGATATGATAATGACCTTCATCTTTTCATATATACCAAATCATAAAAGTATATATATATACTAATATTTTTATATTTATTAATAAAAATTGGTAATCAAAGAGAGGTTCTTTTGGTATAATAATACTATTGAGCATGGCGTCATTGGAATGCCGAGGATCCTGAAAGTCAAGCAGAGGCTCAACTCAGAGGATTACCATAGGGTACTTGTAGTAAGTTATTTTCCCACAAAAGGCTACTTAACTGGCCCCTCGATGCCATAGTTTCTAGGGAAAGCGAAGTTTGGGACCAGAACTTTAACTACTCGTACCAACCCATGTTGGCTAATTACTACCAACTTTGTAAGTTATTCTTTCTGCTAATAACTACCAAGATCTTCCCATTATTATTTCTTCAGAAAATTAAGAATACTATGTAATATTAACTAATTTTAAAACATAAAAGCACATTGTAAATTATATTTCTAAAGATAAAATTAAATCTATATATTATTTATCTATTGGTCCAAGAAATATATATACACATATCAACAAGTGATCCAAAATGATGATTGAATTGGCTTAATCGCACAAACTGGATAAGTAGCGTTTGATAATGATAATACACTAGTAAAAAAATTCTACAAAGCAAAGACTGGAAGAGATAATTCAAGATGGTTTTGAGCAAATTTATAGAAGGTACCGTAGGGACTGCAGGGTACAATCTCAAGATCTCTGTCAATGCTGCATGAAGATAATGCATTTTATCAAGTGTGACGTCTGTTAAATTGGTGACAAACTCATCTATGTCATGTTCACTTTCATGGCTACAAGTGACATCTCTCAAAAAAGAAACCTAAAGAAAGCACTAAAGGATGTTTCTTTTGTGGAAAGCAAGAAAGGTACGTTCTTTACTTTGATGCGATACTGAGGTAAATTTAGCTTAGGTGCCAAAACACTTGGTGTTTGGATTAGGTGATATGTCACTCGCAACTTCTTGCGCAATCTTTTCCTGTATAAGAGGGTTCTTGCAGAGCATGTAGAAGAACCATGAAAGAGTGTTTGCACTTGTGTCTTTGCCAGCTATCATAAAGTTCAGAATTATATCCCTCAAATACTGATCTGTCATAGTTGTTGGGTCCTGCTTGCTCTCCATCAAAAACCTTGAAAGTATGTCCTCTTTAACATTCTGAAATCCAAAGCAAACATTTAAATGTCATCCTTAATTGTAAATAGTTTTAAAGCAGGACTTAGAGAAAATAGTCTTTAGGAAGACTAGATGGTTCAAATATACCATATCCTAAGTTTCACCATGGTTCAAATATACTGCATTTATTGTAGCACATCTTAATTTGGCTCCATCCTAGATGCAATATCATTAATATGACAAGCATCACCTTATTCTTATTTCTACTTTTGTATCACTTAAGTCATAAGTTACAGTAGATGATTTATTCAAATGAAACAAATGATATAAGGAGTGAACAAAAGTAATTGATCAACTCACAGAATCTTGCTGATTTGCCAATTGTGCTTTTCTGGCCTTAATTACTCCATGGACGAAATCATCTATTAATTTCACATTTTGCTCAAGGGTAGCTTCACAACCAATGTTAAGAAACCTCTTAAGCCTCCAGAATGGATCAACATAGCGCCAATAAATCAAAGCATTTGATTCGTCGAAAGCCTTCATGAATTCAGTTCCCTCTTTGCTTGATCCCTCTAAGCAATTCAATTCTGTTCCAAACCCAACTTTGAATATGGAGTCCAAAGTGCATCTCATTAGTAAGTCCTAGAAATAAGAAAAAGAAAAAAATTTGTATCTACATCATGCTTTCATTGTAAGATTATATAATGCAATGTCAGCAACTGAAAAAGAAAATTGTTAAAAGTAAATCCAACTTCTAACCTTTATAATGTAATGTTAGCATTTAGGAAATATTAATACATATAAGACATAAATACAATACGAAACTAAAATGTGTATATGGCAAATTTTAAAGATTATATGACATGGCTAAAATAGACTAAGATAGAATATATGAAATTAATATAATTTATACATGAAAACACAAAATTAAAATTAAAATAAAGATATTTATATTTTAGAAGTCAACTTTAATCATTGTAGTACACTATTATTATTATTATTATTATTATTATTATTATTATTATTATTATTATTATTATTATTATTTATCTAATCAATGTAGTACCTCACTTTCATTGGTAGATACGTCGTGATTTTTTTTAAAAAAACTAAAAGTATAAGTATTATCGAATACGATACTATATACTCCTCCTCAACGTTTTCAGCAAACAAAAATTCTAATCCTCCCACAATCATATGCTACTTTCTAGGAAAATATAACCAGTTAACCACTTACTTGCATATCAAAAACCAAACCCTCGAGGGAATATCCTGACACAACTCTGACCAACAAGAGGGATCCACTGCTACATTTTTTTGTTTGCTATTTCTTGGAAAAGTGTCAAACAAACACTCATAGCTTCCTCCACTACTGAAATTTGTAGCATGCTTTGAGGCATCCAACCATGGATTATGGCTGCGAAAACTCTTTGGAGTGGTCTGCGTGTGAGTGGTATTGAAAGACCACTAAAGTTGTATTGTGACAATAACAGCAGAATCTCGTTCAAAGTTTATTGACATAAAGTTGAAAGGATACAGAGTGGACAAATTTCTATAAGCACATTGGGAACTGCGGATCCGCTTGGGATTGACACCCAAAGTTTTTCATGAGCATACTACTCATATGGGTGTTTTATCATAAGGATACTATGGTTTAGTAGGAGTTTGTAATTGTCTGTGTTTTGTTGCTGTACCTCCACTTATCACCATCAACTGTAAAAATCCCCTCACCAAAAAGATCAGTCATAATATCCAGGTCATACTTGCCTTTGGAGTACTTATCAAACTTGGTTTTCAGTATGTGTTCGACATTTCGTGTATCTATGGTGTACAACAGGCTCTGATCCGGAGCAAGAAGCCGGAAAGTTGGATGAGTTTTGGCCATTTCAGCTAGGTAGTCATGGAGTTTGTTGAAGTGGAATAGCTGGTTAAACACTGTGCGTGTTACAGGTGCGTATTCTGGGTTCCCTATGGATTTTCTCATGAGCATGGTTAGCATGATGAAACACAAGGCTAGGAATAGACCCAAAAAAGAGAAGGCTATGAAAGCCAACAGGTTGTACAAAACTTCCATTTTCTCTGTGTGCTTGTTCAGCAGGGGTTGTGATTAAAGATAAAGCATATTTGCATATTTGCATATTTGCAAGTGCGAGAGAGAGAGTGTGAGAGAAGTTTAGTCTATTAATCTATTTGGTGTTCGCTGTGAGTGACAGTGACAAGGAAAGGATGAAACATAGCATTGGCAATCAGACAAACTGTTTCTACGTTCTACATTATTAAATGTAAAGCGACTTTCGGTGGATTTGAAAAGTTATATGATGGTAATCATGAACCACTAAGCAAATGGCATGATTTTCATTAATAACTTAAAAAAAAAGGTTTTGAAGATTGAACAAATTGATCTGATTATTTTCTTCAGCAAGCATTTGGAACCAATTTATGATAACTTGCTAATGTTAAACCAATGAAAGGAAGAGGATAGGGGGGCGGGGGACTTATTAGTCATCACATTTTTTATTATAAATGTCTATCCAGAAAAGTTATAAATCATACCCCTAGTAAGCTTTTTTTTACCTTGTTTCTATCAATTTAGTCACTAAGGACGTTTTGTAATAAAAAATAATTACAAACGACAATTCTCCCTTCTTGTATACCTACGAAACTAACCAAAGGGAGCCTTGGGATTTTCTTTACTTCCTAGTAACTCCCGTTTCCTTTGTTAAAGCATTCAAATAACGAATTCATTTGCAATCTACTACATTTTATTCTGTTTTAAGTAACTCTTGGAATTTAACATGTCAAAACCCTGATAAGTTATTAGTTTATTCATTCATTTTGTTTTATGATTAAAATATTTTTTTGACCCTTACATATGACACTAATTTTTAATTTTCCCTATACAGAAAAACACTTTCAATTTAATCTCTATACATATAATCATTTTTAATGTAGTTCCCATTGTATACTACTGTTTATAACATAATAAAATATAGATATTAAATTAAAAATGAATATCATTTATAAATACTAAAAATATGGTTAAAATATATATTTTATCCTTATAAGTGTTATGTGATATTCATTTTTAATTTAATCCATATATTTCACAATAATTTGATCTTTATAACAATAACAAACGACCGAGACTAAATTAAAAACAATTGTACAAATTATATAAGAACTAAATTAAAAATGAGTGTCACGTATAAGGATTAAAAATATACTTTAACCATACTTTATGGAAGCTAGACAAGTTGGGCATAAGAACTGGGAACATTAAGGATGGGAAGAATATTCAAAACTCAAATCTATTCTGTCTGAAAGCATCTCGATTTAATTTATCAAATAGCCAAAGAAGCATAAAACACATCAGTTTTTCCACTAATACGTACTAATATAAACACCATCAGTGCCACCCTTATTTATACAGAACAAGCCTTATTTTAATCATTTTCCTTCATATAATCCATAATGCATCAAGGCAGTGCAATAGTACATTTACAACATAACATCACATTATAATCGCCTTGGTTCAAGAATTACTAATAACCATAACATGAACTACTTCAGGCAAACATCTTTTGAGAAGCCATTCACGCCTATATTGGTATTGACCCCAGATAAAATGGGAGAATGAGGATCCCCCAAAGGGAAGCAAGAGACAACAACTTTTCCCCTAGCTCTTCTAGTTTCTAGATATCGAAAAGCCTCGATTACATTGTCAAAATGATATGGACCTGTGGGATCAATCACAGGTTTGAGCTCTCCGCATTCTAAATATGGCCTAAGCTTTTCCAAGTTTACCCCAGACACTGTCAAGCTTGAATAAACTGCTCTTGGATGCGAAGGAGGCCATGTTATGTCAACTATTGCTGCATCATCCTTTGCTACAACAACAGATTTCTTGCAGTCACCTGAAAATTTTAAAGCATGTAGTAAACTGTATATTAAAAGAGCACATTTATGATGTAATGCAAGCCATCAAACTCAAAATTCAAATGATTTAAAGGAGCCCTACCAGGCAGTCTAGTTGGCGCCTTGCCAGTAACCAAATTGAATCAAGTCCACAAAGGCAAGAAGCATTTCTTAAATCTTAATAAAACTGACTTCAACAAGCATTTCAGCATTTCTTTTGAAGAGAAATATCTTTGGTATGATAGGTAAAAGTGCAAAATGAATAGGAGGTTATTACTTATCAGCATCTAATTTACTCCCTGTAGTCTCCCCTCCAACCACTCCCTTCAACCAGTAACCAGAACATTACGATGTTTTGATATTAAAAATTGCAAGACTTCTACTTACACGTGTAGGATATGGATCTGTTGATTATAAGAAAGGTACAATTATAAATAGTTCAATGCATCACATATGAAAAGATAGTGTTGTAAGAGAGAAATTATGAAGCACTTCAATCACACCAAAACTGATATTGGATTTCAGAACAATGTAATTTATGAACAGAAATCAAGTTGCAATGTAATTTGGGCACATAAAGAACAAACTTAAGTTGTAACCCAGACACCATGAGATCACCCCGACCTGTGGCTTTACACAAGGAACCATCAGCCACTGTGATTCCAATATCCTCTGTACAAGGGTGGAAATTAAGAAGTCCAATTGAAGAACTACACATGTGATCAGTCGCTCCAGAATCCACAATCCAAGCATCTTGAGGACCGGTGTAGGATAAAAGGGAAGTAGAATAACTAATTTTACCTGTGTGAGTCAGAAGGGCAATTTCCTTAGGGGCACGTGTATCATTGTCCTTAATAGGTTGAAGAAGCTTCTTTAGCACTTCCATTTGTTCAACTGTAAATGGTAAGTTACCAGAGGAAGAAGAGGCCGGTGGAGCATTAGCAACATAAGCTGTTTTTGTGCATCTTTGACTTCTGGTTTTCCAATCAGCAGGTTTTCCATGAAGATCCCAGCAAGTTTCCTTGGTGTGATAAGGTTTGTTGCAATGCTCACACCATAAACGATCTTTCTGAGACCCATGGGACTGCTGCCCTGAATATCCTTTATATTTCTCAGGCCGATATGCTGCCAATGCAGAGCTCTAGGTAGTAGGATCCATGCCAGAATCTGTGAAATGATGCGACTTTCTTCACGTCAGACAATTGCAAAAGCTTCATTGACAGTGGGCAAAGGTTTAGTGCCCAAAATTCGGCCCCTCACTTCATCCAATTTAGGATTGAGTCCTTGTAAGAAATAAAAAACACGGTCTTTCTCCTGCATAGCTCGAAACAGTTGATCATCCTTGGTACAATGCCAAGTAATGGTGTGATATCTATGAAGCACAGACACGGACACGGACATGGGACACGACACGGACACGGACACGGATACGGGGACACACCAACTTCAAAAATTGTAAGACACGGACAGGGCATATATATATATAATTTCAAAATTTTAGAAAAAAAAATTCATAATTCATTAATATCATTTCTATAAGCTTGAAGATTTATAATATTTTAATATATGTCATATATGTCAATATTTGCTATTTAGTAAGTCTCTCTTAAAAAATATGGAACATAATTTCTATTGACATAATCTAAAAAATCTCCTAAACTAACTTTTCCTAATAGAACTAATCATGTACAAGTACATCTGCATAAAAAAAATAACTAGATGAAATATTGGTGTGAGGCAAGCTTCGGTAACAACGAAGTGGATGACTTGGTACGAGCAGAGGTAGAAGGAGCAGATGAAAATAGTGTTGTGTGAAAAGATAAAACTTAAAAGTATAATAGTGGCGTGTGAAAAGATAAAACTTAAAATACTGGTATGTGAAAATAGTGGCTTGGGACGTCAGTCATGTGAGCTTGAGTGAACTACAAGCTTACTAATTGAACGTTAGTCATGGAAACTAAGTTTTTTTTAAGAAAATATTAATGGGTTGTGTTCAAGTCGTGTCCTAATCGTGTTCGAGAAGTGTCCGAGCGTGTCCGAGAAGTGTTCGAGCGTGTCCGAGCGTGTCCGAGACGTGTCCAAACTAAAAAAATAATCTTTTTTAATCGGACACATTTGGACACACATGACACGTGTGTCGTACGGGTGTCTCCATGTGTCTGACACAGACACGTGTCCGACACGCAGACACGCCTCATAATCGGCGTGTCCGTGCTTCATAGTGTGATATAGATCAAGTTCCTGTCATAACTCAGAAATGTTATTAAAATATTCTGTAATTGACATACTTCCTTGTTTTTTGGAATGCAAGGCAGTTCTGACTTCAAACAATTGAGAAACATTATGTATGTCTGAGTACATTTGGTGAACAGCAGTCCACACTTCTTGGGTAGTGTTGTAGAACAAATAGCGCCTTCCAATTTGAGGTTCTATGGACTGGATGAGCCAGGCCATAACCAGAGTTTTCCGCTACCCATGTGTTGTATTTAGGAGATTGAGAGCTTGGGGCTGGTTGAACACCAATAAGATAGCTCATTCTCCCCTTGCCGGTCATCACGAGTTTCACGAATTGGTACCACTCTCGAAAATTGGTGCCATTGAGATGGTGAACAATCAAGGGAATGGGATGTTGGTCAAGATGAGACGTCTGCACATCAGCAATGTCGATATTAATTTGGTTTGGTGTTTGGGTGTCTACGATCGAAACCTTGGAAGGTTCTGCCAGTGGAGAGTTAGGCAGTGGTGAGGCCATATTGTTTTAAGATAGGTCACGGCTCTGACCTATCTCTGATATCATGAACAAATATTTGAATTTCTCTCTTGTATATTTCCTCTGGAATCGTTTACATTATATACAGGAGATAGACAATCAATCAATCCCTATAACTACAGAACAACAAAGGAAAGAAAACTAAGAAAGGTAACAATCCTATAATTACATAAACTAATCCTATTTACAGCAACTATTGATTTTTACAGAGAATCAAACTTAACTAATTAAGTTTGATTATAATCCCATAAATCGTGGGACTTGATCTTCCAACAAAATGAATAGGAGGTTATTACTTATCAGCATCGTATGTTGGATCTTGAATCTTAAACACAAAATGAAACTTGAATCCAACGAGAAGGGTTAAAAATGATAATCCTCTTGCAAGTCATCGCATCTACCAGAATTTACAATCATGCCACCGTTAAACAATCTAACGGCTACCAATCATTCTACTAAAAACAGAAATTACAGTTTTAACAGCTATTTCCTATTTGGAATATAACAGCATCTAATTTACTCCGTGCAGTCTCCACTCCAACCACTCCCTTCAACTAGTAACCAGAACATTACGATGTTTTGATATTAAAAATTGCCAGACTTCTACTTACACATGTGTAGGATATGGATCTGTTTATTACAAGAAAGGTACAATTATAAATACTTCAATGCATCACATATGAAAAGATAGTGTTGTAAGAGAGAAATTATGAAGCACTTCAATAACACCAAAACTGATATTGGATTTCAGATGAAGAAATTTACCGATTGTGTCATAAAGAAAATCAAATTTCTCCTCAATGTCTTCGTATTTAGTCTTTGTATAGTCTACCACCTTATCAGCACCCAACTGCTTTACAAATTCTACTTTTGGGGTGCTAGTTGTGGCCACTACATAAGAAGCTCCATATAATTGTTTGGCCAGCTGAACAACCAAACTTCCAACACCACCTGCTCCAGCAACCACAAAAATTGTCTGGCCCTTTTTAAAACCTGCGGTTGTGAAGCCTTCCATTGCTGTCTGAACTGCCAAAGGCAAGCTGGCAGCCTCCTCAAATGAAAGGAATTTTGGTTTTCTTGCAACCAAGCTCTCCTCCACAACAATGAACTGTGCCAAAGTTCCAAGCTGCTTTAGTTTTTCCCCAGTATTGAAATCTTGGATGTTGCCATAGACATCATCACCTATATCAAATTTTGTAACATCAACTCCTTTTCCTATTACGATACCAGCCATGTCACAGCCAGGAACCACCTGCATAAATCCTGGTATACATCAGTGTCTCCCAGATTTAATCATTATACTGGTAACAAGCAAGGAAATCAGTTAATTCTTAGAAATAAGCATCCAGTTAAGGGAGTTACCGGAAGCACAAGACATACTACTTCAATTTCTGAAAATAGGTGACTTATGCAACAAACAACTTGCTAAGAATCTTGAAATGAAGAATGCCTAGCTCAATCTCGCATTTCACAAATAGTTATTGAATTAGAAATCAGATGTCGGGATTATTACTTCCCTGGCAGCTCAACAGATTTGATTACTTTTGGATTAATTCAATCCTCCGCTTACATTTTAATTCATTATCTGTTAAATTTATGCATACTATTCCTGCAACTCTTCCCAAAAACTGCTCTTCAAACTGGCAAGCCCATATGACTTATCTGTCATGTTGTTATGTTTATGCATAAATTATATTTAAATACCTAGGCCAAATAAAGTATGTCACTTCTAAATATCCCCACACCACCATGAAAACTGCTTTAATGTGTAAAAGCAACATTAAAGGTATTTAAGTCTGCATCCATAAACCATCACATGATTGATGGTAACCAATCATGCACTAGCCCCCTGGTCCTCAGGAAAAGATGTTACCCACTTATGATAATGACTTTGTAACTTAACAAATGGCTAACTAGATGTTGAGACATATACAAAATTGTCTTCTATAATGAATTTATAGTTTCATACTCACAGGAAACTCAGAAGGAAAGATGGGGGATAGACGCCTCTTGAAATCAATCGGATTCAACGCAGCAGCATGAACTTGGACAAGTACTTGGTTATGCTTAGGAGTAGGAATAGGTAAATTCCCCAGCTTAAGGACTTCCTTAGGACCATACTCTTCATAGAACCAAGCTTTCTGCATTTCCATATTGAAATTCATAAAATTTCCTCTAAAATGTTTTTAGACAATTAGACCTATCAACTATTATATTAAGTTCATGAGTGAGCCAAAGGGATGCAATGGCCACCAAAACAGAGAGAGTAGAAGAAAATATGAAAAAAGAGTGCATGTTTATCTGAAAGAGATTGTCTACTTAAAGGAAGGCATAGAAAGTGACACTACCTTCCAGATGAAAATAATGGCATATTATCCTCTGTTCAATGGGAACTAATTTCGCCAATAGGACCAAAACAGAAGTGGTAAAAAGTAGAGAATGGAAATTTCACACCATAATACTTCTTATACATAGCATGAAATAACAAATGGAAATTCCTGAGCCAAATTAACATATACTGAATACTGCCATCTTCTAAAGAAAGCAAATATTATCTCTCTATAGAAGCCTATGAAATATGTTTTGCCTTCATATAATGTTTTGAGAGAATTGCTACATTCCTGCTGGTGTTGTAAATTCTGGTGAAATGGTTGAAAGAAGGCAAAATTATTTTAAGCCTGATGGCGATGTAACAGCCTGATAAACAAAGATATCTGACAGGGGTAAGATTGCATACATCTGATTCTTCCCATATTCCACAATGGTGGGAGCCTCATGCACTGTGCCACCTTTTTTATTTTTCTTTCCTTTTTTTCCTTTCTCTTATCTTGTTCGCCTTAGTGCTTAGTAGAAAATCCCATCTAAACCAGTTATCTAAAGCAGCAAAAGTTCATTTACTTTCTGATTGAGAATGTGAAAACGGACTTGCAAAGTTGCAATAAGCCTACAACATTTATTCCAGGGATGAAAACTAGATTACTTGAAACTTACTAGGGGTCCTTGTTATCATTCTTGTGCTGTCATAACACTTGCATGTTATCACCAAATTTAAGTAGAAAATTTACCAAATAAAACATAATAATTATCTTAGACCAGTAGTTAATGCAAAGCCATAATTGATTCAGTGATAACTAAAATACAGGAAGCTAGAGGAATGTTAGCAACACACTCTTTTGGACACTTCTTTCAATATTTGCTTTACTATTAGTTCACTTCATACACTTGAAAGGATTATTAGGAAAGAGATACTAGCATCACTTCTTTTTAGATCAATAGTAAAACAAGTGTTAAAAGGAGTGTCCAAAAGAATATGTTATTAGTATTTCTCTAGGAAACAATATGTTATCTCTTACTTGAGGTTGAGGATAACCAAGACATTAATGGCTCTCATAGCTTTGAGGACATATTTGAATTAAAATTCATCAATGTTGGCCACAACTGCATCCGAATATGACTCTCCAGTCTTCATAAATCACACGAAAACAAGTTATCAGAAACGTCAGTATGCTTGGAGTACATTCTGTAGCAGAATTCTCAAAGGATATCAGTAGCTTGAGACGTGTCATACATAAATGGTGAACAGAGGTCAGAGAGTGACGATTGAGAAAGACTGAAAAAGATGTGGTGTAACCTGTGAAAATTTTCAGTAATCAACTACCAGTCAATAATGCACCATAAAGAAATTGAAATGGAAGCATATACCTATCTGTGCACCTTTTTGACTGGCAGAGAAACAAATCACTGCGGCATGTCAAGGCAGTACTAGGTTTCTGAATTGCCTCATGTTTACCTATAATACTAAAATGCAGGTGGTAAAATCCCATCTAAACCAGTTATCTAAAGCAGCAAAAGTTCATTTACTTTCTGATTGAGAATGTGAAAAGGGACTTGCAAAGTTGCAATAAGCCTACAACATTTATTCCAGGGATGAAAACTAGATTACTTGAAACTTACTACGGGTCCATGTTATCATTCTTGTGCTGTCATAACACTTGCATGTTATCACCAAATTTAAGTAGAAAATTTACCAAATAAAACATAATAATTATCTTAGACCAGTAGTTAATGTAAAGCCATAATTGATTCAGTGATAACTAAAATACAGGAAGCAAGAGGAATGTTAGCAACACACTCTTTTGGACACTTCTTTCAATATTTACTTTACTATTAGTTCACTTCAAACACTTGAAAGAATTATTAAAAAAGAGATACTAGCATCACTTCTTTTTAGACCAATAGTAAAATAAGTGTTAAAAGGAGTGTCCAAAAGAATATGTTACTAGTATTTCTCTAGGAAACAATATATTATCTCTTACTTGAGGTTGAGGATAACCAAGACATTAATGGCTCTCATAGCTTTGAGGACATATCTGAATTAAAATTCATCAATTTTGGCCACAACTGCATCCGAATATGACTCTCCAGTCTTCATAAATCACACGAAAACAAGTTATCAGAAACGTCAGTATACTTGGACTACATTCGATGTAGCAGAATTCTCAAAGGATATCATCAGCTTGAGAAGTGTGGTACATAAATGGTGAACAGGGGTCAGAGAGTGACAATTGATAAAGACTGAAAAAGATGTGGTGTATCCTGTGAAAATTATCAGTAATCAACTACCGGTCAATAATGCACCATAAAGAAATTGAAATGGAAGCATATACCTATCTGTGCACCTTTTTGACTGGCAGAGAAACAAATCACTGTGGCATGTCAAGGCAGTACTAGGTTTCTGAATTGCCTCATGTTTACCTATAATGCTAAAATGCAGGTGGTAAAATGGACAATAACGGAATGAGACAAAAAAGCATTATAGTAGGTAATAGATAGCAGTATAAGATATACTTAATACTTACTCTATAGTACCGAGAATGTGCCAAAAACAACGAAGGTAGCCGCTGCCAGTGCCAGCATTGAAGCTTTCTCGATTGCAATCCAAAAATGAGAGAAAAACAACCAAAATAAAAAAAAAAAAGGAAAAGCGCCGTTGCCGGGGATCGAACCCGGGTCACCCGCGTGACAGGCGGGAATACTCACCACTATACTACAACGACTTGTTGTTTATTTCGTCTGTATAATTATACTTTTCTTTGTCTGATATTGCAAAAATAGGTATTTATAAAGCTAAAGATAGGGTTTCGACCTGATAGCCAGCTTGAGTTACAAAAGAGGCCATCTCAGTGAGAAGCAAGCTGCCACGGTAATCCTTTCCTAGTGTGTGTGAAGACTTACTGTCATAAGACTGGTTTCTGGACTTGGTTTAACTGGAGTAATGACTCATAAGGTTGTGTATCCTCTGTCATCTTTTCCTTGTTGCACTCTTTTCCTGTTTCTTCAAACATTCTGTCAAATTACTATTATTGCTTTGATCTGGGCCTTGTTTTGGACTTTGGAGGAAGTCTAACTGTGTCTTAATAGTTGGAGAATGAACATTTTCATTGGTTCCAGGTATTCCTGCAGATTGTTGGCATTTAAACTTTTGAGAAAAGCCGAGTAAGAACAAAAAGAAGCCATAGCTTGTTTTGTGAGAAAATTGATTAAATAATTGAAGAGATGGAATGAACAACAAAACAGAACTCTTCCTTGAAAAAATTTTAAAATATCAAATTATGATATGTTTATGATGATTGCAGCAATTAAACTAATTGTAATGACATGCTGGGGAATAAGGAGCATGTTTAGTTAAGATTATTTTTTAACTAAACAGTTTTTTTTTTTGAGAAAAATTGTTGTATCAATATTTTTATTTAGTTGATAAAATTAATTTTAATTTTTATATAAAATTTAATATATTATAAAAAAATTTATAATGTTAAAATTTTAATTTATGATTATATATTATAAATTATTTTTTATATTTTGAAATAAAAATATTATTTTATTTTTAATTAAATAATTTTTTTAATTATTATATATTTGTTTTAATAATTTAATGTATAAAAATAATTTTTTATATTATTTAAATAAAATATATTAATTTAAAATTATTTTTTAATTAATATATTTAAATATAAAATTAATTATATTATAATTAATTATAATAAAAAAAATTATATAATAAATAATTATTAAAATAATTAAATTTTTATAATTATCCAAAAACATACTAAAATTATAGAGGAATTAAGTGAAAATGGCTTAAAAACTCAAAAATAATTTAAAAATCTTCTAAGCATAGATTTATTTTCTATGCTTATCAATGTACTCCTCTTTGAATCAAGTCTTTTGTATTATGTTGGCTCAAACTTTTATTTATTTTGAAAATTTTAGTATATTTTGAGCCTCAGAAGGGCATTGGTATATTGTCAACAGAAGCATGTGTAAAAGAATAAGTGTGTGTTTGTTTTATAGTTGAACATTTTAAAATTATGTTTAGTTTTCTTGAACGGCTGAACTTATGTTTGACTTTTTTTTTTCTTTGTTTGCTTCAACTGAGTTTCTGCTTTCAACTCACATTCAACCAAAAGTAACATATTTTTGCTTCTCCGTTGAAGTTTTGTCCGTTAGAAGTAATAACTGTAAAATTGAATGATACCAATCATATTTTCTCTCTTTTAACCTCTCTTCGTATTATTCTCTTCACTCCTTCATTTTTGCTGTTTCTGATCTGCACCTCCCTCATTTAACCTCTCTTCTACCGATCTTCTTCTTCTTCTTCTCCTCCGAATCCCCCTCCTCCCTTCATCACTTTCTCTGTCAATTAGAGAAGTTAAATTACATTTCATTCTTACTGAGTCATACCTTCTATTTTGTATATAGTCTGATACTTGACTAATCAATTTGTAGGAGTTGCTATAGACTGGAGTTGCTATAGACCGGAGTCCTCTTGTTCCTGGAAGGCTTGTATCTGGTAATCTTTTGTTATACTTTTTTCAGTTTAATTATATTTTTGTCTAGCATGGCTTCATGTACCTATCTTGTTCCTATCTACTCTTGTGTTTAATTTACTTGTGTCAGTTGTATTGACTAAAGTTGAGTGGAGCTAAAAACTTCTTATTTGATGAAATGTGGTAAATAGAATGCTATTTCTGCAATAATCTACATATCATAATAGAATCTACATATTGCTTCTGGTTTGTATATGAATATTCTAAGCTCAACACATCATAATATCCTACTTAGATTCCAACATTATAGCCATAACAGAGCTAGCTAGGAATGTTAGAAAGAAATTCCAAGTTTAATTCTTAGACCACGTTTATTAGGTGATTTAGAGGTTGAATATTCCAGAGACTCAAAACTTTTCTGTGGTTGGTTGCCTCTGATGTGCTTCTTACTGATTGCAATAGAGTTGAGAGGCATTTGTCCAATGATGCCACCTGTACTGCTTGCGGTTTGGCTGAGGAAAATACCCTTTATGTTTTGAGAGATTGCCCCACGACTACTACTTGTTGGCAGAATCTATGTCATTCTTGCACCTAGTTTTTTTTCAATTTAATCTTGTTCATTGGCTGCTAGATAATGTAGACGGGAACTTATTGAGAAGCCACGAAGACATCAAAATAAAGATAACTCATGAAGCTAAAGATTTCAAGTAGAATCATTCTAAGAGTTATCTATTATATATACACATAGGGAGACAGAGAAATCAGTTAAGCTACAAGCTTATTGGTCGCTGACTATTTTTTTTTCATTCGTTAGAGGCTATTTTTTTGGTCTTACATTATTTTAAGAAAATAGATAGAAAACCCAGTTTTCTTACATTTTGGATTCAATTCGAGTGTGAATTCTTTTGTTAAGAAACCAATGAGTGATTGATAATTTAAAATTTTAAGACAATCAAACACAGGCTCACTCACAGAGGAAAAAAGAGACATACATATTAACATGGCAGAAGTTGTCATTGGCGATAGAGCAATTGCAGGAGACATTATTATATACCACACTATCCACAGAAGGCGTAGCCCATTTAGGATGTCCGCTGCATGGATCAATATTGAAGTCCCAATCCTTTTTACCAAGTGTTTTAGCTATATCTTTCAGAGCTTGCACTAAATATACAAATTAAGGTGCTATCAGCAAACTCATCAGTCATCTTCTAAACTATATGTACTTATATATGTAGTTTTTACAAGAATTATGAGGTAAAAATATATAAATATATATCAACCATATAATTAAACAAACATGAAACCTTAATTACAGCAAAAAAAAATTCTTCATTTGGGAGGTATACATCATACCTTCATCTGGCTGAGTAGTGGCTCCAAAAGCAAGTGATGTGATGAAGCAAAATGCAAGGAGTGAAAGGAAGAGAAGTCGAGAGAAAGTGATCACCTTCATGTTGATTGAATATTGGAAAGCTACAGCATGTTGTAGTCATGTTCAGTTCTCTGGTTGTTTGGAAATAAAGGAAATAATCCAGCAGTTCATAAGCAATTCATAATCCAGCAGTTACCCCAACAAAATAATAATAACAATAATAATATCATCTTTTACAAATCTTTGATATAGTTTTCAATATTAGTGTGTAAAATCAGTTACTATTTCTTGCTTTCTTGTTACTATATAATCAGTATTAGTGTGTAAAATTTTGTTGTTGCTATATTGTGTGTTATGGTAATTAGCTTATATTATTTGTTTTATATTTTGTAATAGATCAATGAGTAACAACAATGAAACTCATAAGCCAAAGGCTAATGGGATCTAAAGACAACTGAACATTTTATCCAAACATGCTTGGACCAAGTCTATAAGGGAGAACGCAATACAACCACCCTTACAAAGAAAGGGTGGAAAGCTGTTATGTCCCAATTTAATGAGAGAAGTGAAAAGTAATATGGAAAAATGCAGTTAAGACACAAGTGGGATAACCTTAAGAAAGAGTGGGGACTGTGGTACAAGTTGTTTGCCAAAGAGACAGGTTTAGGATGGGACAATGAAAAGAATCTCGTAGATGCACAAGGTCCAAGACTTTCAAAAGTAGTGGGAGAAAAAACAATCGGTATGTAGTAAATAAATATGAAGTTATAAGTTTTAGATTTATTTTGTGTAATGTGTTGTGATGATAAGTTGTATATGTGCAGGAAAATCGTGATTATGGAAAATTTAGGTACAAAGGATTTCTTTTTGCCCATGAATTAACCATATTGTTCAAAGAAGTGATGGCTACTGGAAAATTTGCTTGGGCACCCACATCTGGGATATTACCTAATGGAACAAATGAAGATGATGATAGGTACCGTCCATGCTTTGAGAGTGTTGTCGATCTAGAGGAAGGATCAGGGAGTAATGAAGAATCTTTAGGTGCTGGTGTTCAAACTAGTGTTGGAGTCAGTACTGAATTTCGACATATTAATTTAAGCACTTCTCAAGGAAACAGTAGCCAAAACGACAATAGGAAGAGGAAGATGATTGGGCATAGTGAAATGAATGAAAGGAAAAGAAAGGCCAAAGTTTCAGCCTCAAGAACAATAGCTTATGCAATAAGTAGAATTGCATATGCATCTGAGTCACGCTCTGCTGTTGTAAACGCACTCATAGTACCTGGTTCATCTATTGGTGAAGTGATGGCTGAGCTTCAAAACATGGAGGCTATTACAAGTGATCTTGATTGGCATTCTCGATCTTTGTCAACTCATGATGTTTAGGCTGCAAATTAAGGAAAATAGGGAAATGTTTGTCTCCTTAAAAGGATTTCAGGAGAGATTATTGGATTGGCTTAAATATGCAGCTTATAACCCACTCCCCTTCATGCAAAATTAGTTGGAAGACTGTATTAAA
Organism: Ormosia emarginata; assembly: GCA_029884605.1. Lineage (NCBI taxonomy): Eukaryota > Viridiplantae > Streptophyta > Magnoliopsida > Fabales > Fabaceae > Ormosia > Ormosia emarginata. The sequence goes on from JAQQTP010000068.1 coordinate 8,455,176, forward strand.
CTAATTGACTTTAGATTAAGTTTGTGTTAGACTTGATGTATTTAAGTGACTTATGTATGCTTATGTACTACATATATTTAGTTTATTATCTTTATGGTGCTTTTTTTATTCATTACATTTTCCATTTTCATGTGCATTTACGTCTTCCTCAATTTCATTATCTTGCATTGTACAGGTTTAAAAATCAATGAATGATTGGAATGCAAAAGATTGTGATGAAGAATATAAAATATTTTCTATTATACATGATGATATGAAAGAAGATGAAGATGTGAGTGCATTAATTAGTGAGTACATGGTAAAATATCTATGTAAAGAGCCACGTAAAACCAGTGAGCAAACATGTCATTTATGGGTGCAACAAGTTTTGCGAGGGCATCCTATTCGTTGTTATGAGATGTTTCGGATGGAAAAATATGTCTTCTTTCAGTTTTGCACTGAATTGGTTGAACATGGTTTAAAAGACACTAAACGAATGGGGATTCAAGAAATGGTTGCAATGTTCTTAAACATGGTTGGCCATGGGATAGGAAACGGGATGATACAAGAAAGGTTTCAACACTTAGGAGAGACTGTAAGTAGGCATTTTCATAAAGTATCGATTGTCTGTCTTAGGCTTTCCTTTAAATACATTAAGCCACAAGATCGTAGGTTTCGGGATATTCAAAACAAAATTCGAAATGATAGGCGATACTGGCCATTTTTCAAGAATGCTATAGGAGCAATTGATGGTACTCATATCCCATGTGTGGTTAGTCCTAGTGAACAACCAAAATTCATTGGAAGAAAGGGACATCCAACACAAAATGTAATGACTGTATGTGATTGGAACATGTGCTTCATTTTTGCATTGCCTGGATAGGAAGGCACCGCCCATGATGCTCGTATTTTTGAGAATGCCCTTACAACTCCTAGTATGAATTTCCCACATCCACCTCCAGGTTTGTTCTTTTTCACCTCTACAATTAATTTACATTTGCATTAAAATTATAAATATACATGATAGTACTTTCATTGTTTATTAGGTAAATATTATTTGGTGGATGCTGGCTATCCAACACCAATTGGATATATTGGTCCCTATAAATGTGAACGTTATCACCTTCCTGATTTTAGGCGTTCATCTGGATTTGCAAACCACAATGAAGTATTCAATTATTATCACTCAAGTCTAGGTGCACAATAGAAAGGACTTTTGGGGTATGGAAGAATAGGTTTGCTATTTTGCGTCACATGCCTAAGTTCAAAATAGAAACACAAGTTCAAATAGTCGTCAACAAGAAAAATGGCTATACATAACTTTATTAGAATAAATTAAACAGATTCAATTCAATCGTTATGAAGATGAAAATGTAGTTGAACCTGAAGATGATAATGAAGATGTTGATGAGTATCCATTCCCAAAATTAACCACAGTCTCTTCATCAGGGATAGATATTGTTCGAGACTCAAATTCGTACCGTAATCAAATTATTGACGGTTATGTAATCTAAAACGTCGTATTAATTATTAGTATATTTATATTTCAAAATTGCATTATATTTTCCTGTATACTTTACTATTATTTTGTATTTTGATTTGGATCAATCAATTTGTTTTGATGTATTGAAACTTTAGTTGTCTTCATTTATCGGATCAATTATGAATATAATTTAATGTTTTGTTATATAATTTATTCAACTATGCATATAATTTAACATTTTGTTATAATTTTTTTATTTATAATTTAACTCTACTACTAAAAGTGCAAAAAAAAAAATTATATAATTTGTTCATGTGCTCTTAAAAATAATCAAATAAAATAAAAGGGAATATTAATATTATAATATAAACTCATACCCTTTTTAGTAATTTCACATTTAAAAGTGATTTTGGTTATTTTCATCTAAACAATATTCATTTTGATTAAACTTCATTTTTTAAACAAAAGTTTTTCTAAATATAAATGGAGAGAGGTGTTTTGCAATAGAACTCATTTTCAACTAAACTTAAATTTACAAACACAGGCTTCCGCCTCAACTAAATTTAAGTTTACCAACTACAATCTCAAACACACTTTGGGAAAAATAAAAGTAGTGAGTAAATTTCACGAAAGAACTTCATACGGCGAAAAATCATATCAGCGTGAACAAGCTCGAAGAAGCTTGTGGATGCTCACATAATAATTTCTTCTGACCTGATACAAAGAATAAGATATTACAGAAAGGGGATAGGAATTCCATGGATCGTTTCTCTAAAAGAATTTTTTATAAAGTCCAAGTGGTCAATTGTTGAGAGAGAAAAGAGATCACATTCGGGAAAAAAGTTCCAGAGTGTGGGACCTAATGAAACTTGTGAAATTTCTTTTATAACTCTATCTCTTTTCTCTCTTGGTGGTTGATCTAAACACCACTTGAGAGAGCCGGGGCAATCGTTCGGACCGAGATCGGTGATCCCGGATAAAAATTGAGAGGATCTTGATCCGAATTCCATACACTATATGTAGAGAATTATTAGTTTGATTATGGCTTCCCTAGAAACAGGTACCATTTTATTCACATAACTAAAAATTTTATACAATAACTAATTGTTAAAATAATTAAATTTTTATAATTATCTCAAATATATACTAAGAAATTATTGAGAAATTAAGTGAAAATGGCTTAGAAACTAAAAAATAATTTAAAAATCTTCTAACCAGAGATTATGTTATATTCTATGCTTGTCATTGTACTCCTTTTTAAATCAAGTCTTTTGTATTATGTTGGCTCAAACTTTTGTTTATTTTTAAAATTTTAGTATATTTTGAGCCTCACAAAGGCATTGGTATATTGTCAAGAGAGACATATTATTTGCAGTAATTTTATTTTTTTTTATTATTTTTTTTATTATTCTTTATATTATTGATTATATTATTTTTTTTTATTTTTTCACTTAATCTTAATTATTAAAAAATATAATAAAAAATTATGTAACAGAAAAAATAATGTAATAACATCATTTTCTTATTCACAGGATATCAAGCCTGAAAATTTATTGCTTGATCATGAGGTACGCAAAAATATCCTTGTAGTTTTTTCTCCCTCTCTTACCTCTTTATACCTTCCTTGCTTTTTCCTCTGCTAATAATGTGTATTTTACTTCACTTTGTGTCAAGTGTCAACTTTTGGCAACACAGCCAGAAAAAAAATGTGTTTCCTACCAAATATTTTGCCGTTCATTCCAATGCTGTATGCTGTCCCCCGCCCTGTTCGGGTGTATTTTTAGCATTGTCATTTACTTGTTGCCTTTTCTTCTCCGATCCACTTCCTAGCCCTGCTCTCAAACCAAAAGAAAAAACAAAATGACCGAAATTATTGCTTATTGTAGATATGTGATGAAACCGTTTGGTAGTAGGTTGGAGCCAATTAATTATATTTGGGCTTTAAGGGCACTTGTACAACTAGTTTGATAATGGCTTACTTGCAGGGTCGTCTTAAAATTGCAGACTTTGGTTGGTCTGTACAGTATAGAAGTAAAATGTTTGATAACTGTCATATGCAGAATTGTAAGTGGCTTTAAGAATTCACCATTGTAGTGTCAATATTGTTGTATAGAATGAGATTCGTCCATTCAGAGTTTCAAAACTAGTTTCATGTGTCATCCTAACTGCATGTCTCATTCTATATGGATAAGAAGGCAAAATGTGATTCCAAGAGTTTTATGTGCAGCATTGACTTTTTTTTGTGTGGGGGGGGGGGGTTGAATAGGATCATAGGATTAAAGATTTTGACATATATATTAAATGTGTATTTAGAATTTAATTATTTTAATAATTAATTATTATATAATAGATTATTATTATAATTGATTATAATAGAATTAATTTTATGTTTAGATATATTAATTAAAAAATAATTTTACAATAATTTATTTTATTTGAATGATATAAAAAAATATTTTTATGTATTAAATTATTAAAAAATATAAAATAATCAAAAATATGATTTAATTAAAGATAAAATAATATTTAGATATCAAAATTTTTAAAATAATTTATAATCTATAATTAAAAGTTTGAAGTTTTAACGTTGTAAAAAAATTGTTATAATATATTAAATTTTAAGTCAAAATTCAAACAAAAATTACTAAACATGACTAAAACAGTAAAAAAAGAAAAAATTAAAACAAAAAACTGTTTTGGTTTGGTTGATGGGAAGGAATGAACTGCCTAGTGCCTACCCCAGCTTATTTCATATCTTTGCGACGTAATGGTTTTTTTTTCTCATGAGGAATACTTCATTCTCAAAAGTAGTATGAAATTCGCAACAGGCCATGGGGTTGCTGTTGTTTGGGAGTGTTGAGTTGTAAAAATTGGGTAGGGATTTGTTTCTTGCAATTTGGGGCTTAGGTTTAGTCTAGTGCTTTCTTGTAGTGGAGAGGTTATGCCTCATGCTAATGGGCTTAAGTTTTGGTTAGGGGTGTTAAAATGTGACAACTCGACTCATTTGGGGGTTTGATTATTTTTCAGCCGATTAATTCGGATTATGTAAGTTTCGAGTTGATATTTTATTAATTTAGTACAGCTTATTTAACCTTATGTAATGTTAAAAGAGCGAGCTGACTCAACTCATTCGAGTCATGTAAGTTTTGTGCTGATATTTTGTTAATTCAACTCATTTATTTTGTCAGATTATTCGGACTGATCCATCAGACTTGACCCATTTTAATACCTCTAATTTTAGTAGATGTAGTCAACGTTAAGATCTGGATTTGGGTAAAAGATCAACATCACTTGTAGTAGAAAGGGTATTAATAATAAGAAATTAAGTAAAAGTTGACTCCAGTTTTGTCTTCTAAAAAAATTAATTAAAAAATATTATTAATACATTTTTTAAATATTTTTTAATATTTATTTTATTATTAAATTAAAATATATTTATTTTAATAATTTTTTAAATATATAAAATAAATTAATAATAAAATAAGTATTAAAAAAATAATTAAAACAATATATTCTTAATATTTATCGTTAGTTACTGAGAAAGACTCCTCCATTTACGAGAGTTTTCTTTCTTTCCTTCGTACTTTTCTTTTTCACTTTCACTTACTTTCTGCGCACCTTCCAAAAGCATTCATCAACTTGCTTTGCTTCTTCTCTATCACTTTCATTAATGTCAACCTTAAATATCCGAAGAATCTTAAACGAAGTGTGAGAAGACTCAGCACAGTAAAGCTATCTATTCTCCAGCCTAAAATTACGCACATTCTGCTTTACCCTTTAATATGTATGCCACATCGCCAATTAGATCTAAGGAACGGCTTTGGTCTTCTAGATCTGAGCACTTTGGGTAATTTTTTATTTATTTGTTTTTTTTTTTGTGCATTAAGAGAGTGTAAATAATCGGAATAGGTTTGAGTATTTCACACGAATGGCTTCCATGATCCCATCTTTGTGAATTTTCCCCTTTTTTCTCTTCTCTCGTATAAAACCACCTTTTTGTATATATTTTACTGAAACGTGATTTGATATGAGATAAACAACTAAATAGCTTTATGCTCTATTAGCACGAAAATTCTTATATACATATATACGTATATATCTTACACTATCACATTAAGTGGATCTCATCTTATAGTGAGATTTATCATCTCATGTGAGTATATATAAGATACATATGTATGTATGCAAAAATTCCTCCTACTAGGATTCTAGGATGAAACCGAGGTTTGTAAGAAGGCAAACAAATATAAGGAATACGAGGAAGAAAATTAGGCTTTTGATGACAAACCACACACTGAGATGGTGATATATATGTCTATCATGGTCACTCTTTCAATTTTTATGTAGCTTTGCCTCGGCTTTGGAATATATATTGCTGTACTGCCTTCACTTGTTACTTTGGTATGTTAGCATATGTTGTTATTGGATCAAAATAGGACTTAAATGCAGATTCAAATTTTAGCAAGCGCTTTACAAGAGGTGGAGCTAGCAATTAGCAACGGATCACACCATCAATTGCAAGAAGGAAAGGAGTTGTATATCTTTCCTCCAGTGAGTTCATTCGTTTCGTTTATATAGAAATCAGATGCTTATAGCCTTATACAAAAACATTTGCCTTTTTTTCACACCATTACAACAACCTAACTTTTACCATGCTTGATTTACATTCATGAATCATGACTACCGATCCATTAAAGATGGATCATGTTTAATTTTTACCACAATATTTAATGTATTTTGTTGATATATTGTCATGGCTTTTGATTCTTGATTTTCTGAGTTTCTTTTCAAAGTTGTCATAATTTTAATAGTTGTAGCTGGTTAGTGTTTCAATCCTCTTTTATTTTTCTTTTTCTTTTTTATTTTTCTCTCGGTGAACAGGTGTTTCACAAGTTTTATTATTTTTGTCAATGATAATATCTCATCATCATCATCATTATAATTATTGGGGGTAAGAAAAGAAGCTACATATGCTAATTCTGTTCTCCTTGTTCGTTCCTTCAGGATGGTTTGTAGACATGCTGTAATTTACGAAGAAGACCAAGACTGACTTGTGTGGATGAAGTAGATTTGTACAATCATTTGTCCGCTTGATTCTAGCTGATGACTTCTTCTCATCCTCCTTCTTTTTCTTCCACCCATGCTCGGGTAAAATATGATGTCTTCATTAGTTTTAGAGGTTCAGATACCCGTCACGGTTTTCTCAGCCATTTGCTTAAGGCATTATGTCATAAAAAAATTGAAGCTTATGTAGATAACAGACTTAAAGAAGGAAATGAGCTATTGCCAGCACTTTTTACAGCAATTGAGGAATCGCAAATTGCACTGATCATATTCTCGGAAGACTATGTTTCTTCCAAATGGTGCTTGGAAGAGCTAGTGAAAATAACTGAATGCAGGAAGAAAAATGGACAGATTGTAGTACCTATATTCTACAATGTAGATCCATCAGATGTACGACATCAAAAGGGGTGTTACAAAGATGCATTTGTTCAACATGAAAAATTGTTCAAGGACAACATGATGAATGTAGAGAAATGGAGAACTGCTTTGAAGGAAGTTGCCAATTTGTCAGGATTTCATTCCTCAAATTTTAGGTTAGTGTATTCTTTTGAATATCAGGATCTTCATTCCTTAAATTTTGACCTTTTCTTCCTAGATTTTTTTCTATAACTACGCTCGTTATTTTGTCAAACAAATACACTAGCTTTCTCACTAGTTCAGGCTTATTACATATTGCAAAGTATAAGCCATGCCTTATTGTTGCATTACAGTTTGAGACTTCATTTCAATAATTTATATATACACTTGCAATTGGCTGCATTTGCCTCATGATTAATTACTTATGATGATTAATACTATTTATTCAACAAATTTGATTGATTGATATGAGTTGATTTTCTGTTACGATAAATTGAGGAAACAATAGCCTATCCAATATAGTTGCTTCAGCGGCTACAATAGCTATAACAAAAATTGAAAAAATATTTCCTTTTAATTGACGACTATCAAAAAAATAAAAAAAGGTTATGAGATTTATATTAACTGCATTCAATATAAGTTCAAGGTACATAAACTAGAAGGCATGAAAAAATTCGCTGAGAGTTAGAGATTTCCTACATCATCTGTTGATGGTAAGTGGGAATTGAAGTAATAGTCAACCATAGGTGAAATGATAACGTAAAATTATCTATGTTTATATAGAAATCTTTCATTTTCCTTGAATAATAAATTATAATGTAATTAGATTTATTACATGTTCTTTTTTTTTTTCCTTTGTTACAGGAATGAAGCTGAGCTTATTGAAGAAGTCGTCCAACGTGTGCTGACAAGGTTGATTCATATGTACCAAGTTGATTTAAAAGGCCTTGTTGGAATTGATAAACCAATTACAGATCTGGAGTCACTAATATTTCACAATGGATCAGAAGATGTTCGTGTTATAGGAATTTGGGGCATGGGTGGTATTGGTAAGACAACTGTTGCTGGTGCATTATTTAACAAATTGTGTTCTGAATATGAAGGTTGTTGTTTTTTGGCAAATGTAAGAGAACAATTAGAGAAGTATGGAATAATTCAATTAAAGGATAAATTTCTTTCCATATTATTAGAGGAAAAAGATCTAAACATTGGCATGCCTAATGGAGCACCAGCTCATGTTCTAAGGAGACTTCGCCGCAAAAAGATTCTTGTTGTTCTTGATGATGTCATTAATCCGGATCAAATAAGAAATTTAGCTGGAGGACATGATTGGTTGGGTCCAGGTAGCAGAATCATTGTCACAACTAGAGATAAGCATGTGATTAGTAAAGAAGCTGATGATGTATATGAAGTTAAGGAATTAGAATTTCATGAAGCTCTACAACTTTTCAAGTTGCATGCTTATAAAGAAAAATGTCTTCCAGTTAATTGGCTTATACTAGAAATGGTTCAATATGCTAAAGGCATCCCATTAGCTTTGAAAGTTCTGGGTTCCTTTATTTATGGCAAAAGTGCTGAAGAATGGAAAAGTCAGTTACAGAAACTTCAAAAAATGCCATTTGCAGAAATTCAAAATGCTCTGAGATTGAGTTACGAAGGACTAGATCGCGAAGAGAGGAATGTATTTTTATATATTGCTTGTTTCTTCAACGGAGATACGAAAGATCGTATAAAAATTTTACTAGATGCTTGTGGTTGCTCAACGGCTATTACTTTAAGGACTCTTCAAGATAAAGCTCTTGTAACTATTTCTACACATTATGTATATATGCATGACTTGATTCTAGAAATGGGTAGAGAAATTGTTCGTGAGCAAAGTATTGAAAAGCCGGGAGAACGAAGTCATTTATGGGATCCTAATGACATTTATCATGTATTGAAGCATAACAAGGTATGAAATTATGTACTTTATGTTTAATTTATATGTACCAATGATTTATGAGATCCTAATGACATGTATCGAGTATATATATGTACTTTATGTTTAATTTACTGTTAATGTACAATTTTTATACAATCACTAAATAAAATAAAAAAATCACATCATTGTAATAATTAAAGTTTTTCACTTTCACTAAAATCTTTAAACATTTTTCTTTAGAAAATTAGAAATGACATTATATGATTAACTGATAATGTAAATTCCTTAGCACTACATTGTCAATTAATCAAAAGTATCTATTTTATTTAAGATATGGTCCTGGAATGACATTATTTTTCTTTTTGAATTATTTGCCTTTTTTTTTTTGTTTGATAGGGGACTGACCTTATTGAAAGCATAACCTTGAACATGTCAAGAATTGAAGATCTCAGCTTAAGTCCTCAAACCTTTGCTAGAATGGACAATCTAAAGTTTTTGAGATTTTATACACATGGTGGGGTAAGGGCACATCTTCCTGAAGGCCTTACAATACTACCAGATAAAATAAAACTTTTTCATTGGGACGAATACCCTTTGAAATCTTTGCCAGTGACATTAAATGCTGAGAATCTGATTGAAATTTGTATGCGAAGCAGTCATGTTAAACAACTTTGGGATGGAGTCCAGGTATGTATGTGTAAATTACATTTTGTTTTCTTTTATTTTTCTGAATTCAAATGGTAGGAAGTCTAAACTTCAATTATTGCATATAACTCTTTTATGGATTGATACAGAATCTAATAAATCTGAAAAAGGTCGACGTTAGTGTATCCAAACACTTGACCGAGCTTCCAGATTTCTCCAAAGCCTCGAGTCTTGAAGATGTAATTCTCTTTGGTTGTGCAAGTTTGCTATATGTTCATCCATCTATTTTCTCTCTCCAAAAGCTTGTTCGTTTGAATCTAGGACTTTGTGAAAGGCTTGACAATCTTCGAAGTGACGTTCCTTTAAAATTGCTTAAACATCTTTGTGTTGCTGGATGCTCTAAACTTAAGGAGTTTTCACTGATTTCAAATGAAATGAATATTTTGTTCTTAAGTGGTACAGCTATTGATGCATTACCCTCATCAATTGTGCATCTCGACAAGCTTGAATATTTGCGTTTGGTAGGGTGTGAGAGTCTGAAGCATTTACCAGACAACTTATCTAAACTGAGATTTCTTAGAATTCTTAATCTCAAGGGATGCATACAGCTTGATACATCAAATCTACACATCTTATTTGATGGCTTATGGTCTTTAAAAATGCTAAATTTGGATGGATGTTGTAACTTAAAACTTCCAGAGAATATCAGCAAGTTATCTTCGTTAACTGAGTTATCACTAATGGGAACTAATGTCAAGAGCTTGCCGGAAAGCATCAAACATCTTTCACAGCTGAGATATCTCTACTTAAGCAATTGCAGGAGGCTTCAATATCTCCCTGAGTTTCCACCATCCGTCCAAGTCTTATATGCCGATTTTTGCACATCCTTGGAGAGACTGTTCACTCCAACACCTGAACTATTGGAAGAACACAGCAAATTGTATGAAAGTGAAGCTAGTACCTTTTCATTCTTCAACTGCCCAAATTTAGATAAAGATGCACTTGATTCTATTCTGGCATATGCCAATTGCAGAAGAAAGAGAGCAAAGTACTAGGTTGATTGAGACATGGATTGGTGCATGTATCCAAAAACACAAGCTTTAAGGACTATTGCACTTGCTCCAAATATAAATGAAACAGAACCTAGCACCGTGGAAGCTCTCTTAGTACTCAAGACGAGGGAATAAAGGCTCCTCCAATAATAAAGAAATTGAATATATCACCCAACAACAACTTGGAACCTTGTAGCTTGTCTGTCTATGTTGGTGAGAACTTGTACGGTTGTACCCATGACTTATTTTCGTTACAATTAAATTTCTCTATTGATGTTCTGTTTAAATTAGAGCACTTTTCATGTACGCACATGAACCAGAGCTATAACACTTCAAATATATTAATCGAATCATGAAGTCTATAACATTAGACCAAAAAAAAAAATGTCTATTACATAAAATCATAAACTTATAACATAAGCATGTTAAATTTTAATTCAAATATATATATGTTATGTGGATTAGCATTAATCAATAATTAAATATTGTTTAAATCATTAATATATTAATTATGAAATTATGTTTATAATATAGCATTTAATCAAATTTTATGAATATTGTATTTGGGCTTTTGTTGTGAGTAAATTTCGTGATGAGCAGCTTGTACATTCATTTTAAGAATTGGATTGGAAGTTCTCTACTCATCCGATAAGTTATAAACCTGCTTTCTCCATTAAATGCGCTTTTAAGACGCATGAAAACCTACCAGGATTGAGGGCAGTTTCTCTCACACACGCGAATTCTCTTGACTTCTTCACTGAACAACAATGGATTATGAAATCATGTTAGGTACACATTCTTAATCTATCTCTTGAATACAATTCATTTAATATGTTATAATCTTGTATCTATAATTGATCTAGGTTTATAGAATTGAAATTAAATCCTTCAATTGGTATCAGAGCATGTTAGATACAGATTATGGCTATTATATTTTTCTTTTTCATAATTAAATCAAATTTTCGTATACCCTTTTAAGAACCCTATTTTCGATTGGATCACTAATTGATTTGTTGATAGGTTTTTGATTTATTGAATGAAAACGACAAGGGGGTTTTCTTGCTATATTATACTCATTTTGAATCTGATTGATTTATTGCACTTTGGTGGAAATAATTTAAATCACAATGCAAATTTTTCCAACTAGATCCATTATTGATTTGTGGGCCATTCATTGGTTTTCTTTTGTACCAATCACGCATCATGCCAAAAGAATTGTTTAAAAAAAATGCACCGATCAATATTTTATTTTCTTTTGTACCGATCATGCATCATTCAGAAGAATTATTGAATTTCGAAATGATGCATGTGGTGCCGAAACGATGCTTTTAAGGAATTAACTTCTTCTCGGTGAAGCACTGTACATGAATATGAATCTTATGACTTGGAGGTTTGTTAAAGATGCAATTTATTAATAAAAAAAAATGGACATGATTTGTCTTATATGGAGGTGATTGTTTTCAGGCCAATTCTAATATATATCTTCCTTTGGAGGGTGTATCATACACTGGCCAATCTAGGCCATTGATTTATTTATAAAAATAATCAATGGCTTAGATCAATTATAGGAAACCTATTTAACAAGTTTTTTTTTTAATGGAATCTGTTGGCCGCCGGTGACCACCCACCGGAATTCATCAAACCGCCGGGGATCACCTACTGGAATCTGTCGCTGCCAACCGAAATCCTCCGCCGCCAGCAACCACTCGTCGGAATCCACCGGGTCGGCTACCACTGCTGCCGGAATCCGCCGCCGCCGGCGACCACCTACCAGAATCCACTGCCGCCGGCCACCCTAGTCCGACGGTTGGCAGATTCCGGCGAGTGGTCGCCAGTGACGGTGGTGGTGGATGGTGGCTGGCTGTGGTCACCTGAAAAAAAAAAAAAAAAAAAAAAAGAGAAACAACCTGTTAAAAAAAAAAAACCTATTGTTGCAGGTAAAAGTTTGGGTGTATGATACACCCAACTTGGCAGGGTGCACAATAGCACCCACCTTGTTTTCAATCATAAACTGGAACGAAAGAATAAAGATTATCCTATACCCTTAAAAGGGGTATAGGTACTATTTACATCCTTTTTAAGGGATGTGATTGAGTGAGAAAAAATGATAAAAAAAAGTATGTATAATGAATGGTATTAGATGAAGTGTGAAAAGATATGTATGCACTATTTGATGTAAGAATATAAGGGTTGGGAACGAAAACAATCAAGAAACTATCTTGCAAACAATCAAGTATATATTCAATCATTTTGTCTTATATGAAACAATTGATTTTGAAATTCGTATTTTGATTGAAACGCTTTTTATGTGCTTGATGGCTTGGCACGTACCGGAGAAAGCACATAATGGTGCTATTTACTGTGTGACTTTTTTGGTATATGATATTTTCTCTATTAATGTGTCATAGTCATAGAATTAATTTTTTTTTGTCTATATGTAAATTGAATTAATTTTTTATTATACATAATATAAGTTTATCATATTCTATTAAGTATAATTGTTGATAATTTGTATGACTGTGAACTCACCTATCGTGGGTACAATTGTACAAATTTTGTGTGTTGAATGATTAAATTTTTTTTAGTCATAATTTTTATTGCATTAATAGTAATTACATCCTATCGGTGTGTTGTTATTAATGTAATTTGTTATTGTACAATGTGTTGTTAGATTTATGCTTATGTCAATTATCTTTCGAGTACCCTATCGTTGTTAGAAATTTTGGTGATATAAGATTTGTGCATTGTATTATTATATTTCTTATTTATTATGGTTCGGGACCCTTAGGCGGGATCATGATAAGTAAGAAATTTTTCTAAAAGGCTTGTTTGGTTGTGCATACGGAACCATTTAATTCTCTTGTTACATGATAACATCGTGCATATTAAATGTTTCCTTTTGTTATTTTTATGCCAGCCTCTTTGCCTATGCAATTGACTAAAGGCAAGCCTCGTGTCAGTTAGGCATGAATTAGCATTCATCAAGACTTTGAATGAGACTAACTTTGAGGATTGGAAAGAATCTTTGGATCTTTATTTGGTTATCACTAATATGGACTTGACTTTGAGAGAAGAAGAGTCTGCCGCTCTTACTACTGAGTCCACTACTGTTGAAAAGGCTTCTCGTGAAAAATGGGAGCACTCAAATAGGGTGTCTTAAGGTGATGAAATACACCATGGAGAAGTCAATTAGACAGAGCATTCCAGATAGCGAGAAGGCTAAGGAATTTATGAAATTTATTGGTGAGATATTCACGACTTTTGATAAAGCTCAAAAGAGTCAATATCTTTCTTTGATTGAGAAAACTAAATATGATGGTGTTAGTGGAGTTCGTGAGCACATCATGAAGTTAGTGCACTATTTTAATAAACTGGAGTCTCTCAAGGTTGATTTCGGTGAGAGTTATCTGATCTGGCAGGTTTTGGAGTCGCTCCCTTCTCAATTTGATGTTCTGAAGACCTCTTATAACACTCAAAAAGATGAGTGGACAGTTGATGAAATAATTGTTATTGTCTCTCAAGAAGAAGAATCTATAAGGAAAGGGAAATCACACAGTGTTCAGTTTGTTGCTTCTACTTTTGGTACTAAAAATGAGAAAAAGAAAGGTTACAAAGGCAAGTTTCAACATGATAAGAAGAAATGAGGGAATGTATCTCAACACTTAGAGCCTAAAAAGAATTTCTTCAAGGGAAACTGCAAGTATTGTAAGAAGTATGGCCATAAAGTGGATAATTGTTACATTCTTAAGAAGAAACTTGAGAAGTAAGGTACACTCCTAGCTCTAGCTTGTTTTGAATCAAATGTGATTGATGTTGCTCCCAATACTTGGTGGTTTCTCAGGTATAACTATTCACGTTGTGAGTTCTTTACAGGGATTCACAAGCCTGAGGAAGCCAAGTAATGCTGAATCCAAGATCATTGTGAGAGATAGAGCTAGAGTAACAGTTGAAGAAATAGGAATAGTTACCTTGTATTTACCTTCTGAACATACTTTATTGTTGAAAGATGTTGTTTATGTACCTTCTATGAGAAGGAATTTAATTTCAATTTTAGCTTTGGATAAATGTGGCTACACTTTTGAATTTGATAATGGAAAAATTATTGTTTGTTTTAATTATGTTGTCGTTGGTTCAGGAGTTTTGTGTGATGGGCTATATATGCTGAATTTGAATGATATGTCTGTTAACTTCGTTATTAGAAGTAAGCAAAGTAGGACTGATGAGAGTTCTTCTATGCTATGGCATAGATGCTTGGGGCACATCTCTAGGCCCCAAATTGAAAGACTGATTAGGGAAGGTATTCTTCATAACCTTGACTTCTTTGATTTTGATACTTGCGTTGATTGTGTTAAAAGCAAGTTCACTGTCAAAACTAGGAATAAAGGAGCAAACATGTGTGATGATGTGCTACAATTGATTCACACAGACATGTGTGGACCCATTACACCCACTGCCATGGGTGGATATAAGTATTTAGCGACAAATTGGAGCAACTTCGACGAGCTCAAACTTGAACAGGTGTATAGTAAGTGAACGGTATCCCTTATAGCAAGCACCCTTCTATTATCTTCATAGATGACTTCTCTAGATTCGGTTGGATAGATCTTTTCCAGGAAAAATATGGTTCTTTGGATGCCTTTAGATCCTTCAAAGCTGATGTTGAATTGAAGACAAGAAAGAAGATCAAATATGTGAGGTATGACAGATGAGGTGAGTATTACGCCAGATATGATGAAACTGGAAAAAATCCAGGACCGTTTGCCAGATTTCTCGATGAATGTGGAATTGAAGCTCAATATATTATGCCTAGTACTCCTGAGCATAATGGAGTTGCAGAGAGACGTAATTGCATGCTTATGGATATAGTGAGATGCATGTTGAGTCATTCATCATTGCCAGTTTTTCTTTGGGGAGATGCTTTGAAGACTACTGTGTACATTCTTAATCAAGTACCTAGTAAGTCTATACCAAAAACTCCCTATGAGCTGATGACTAGAAGGAAGCCGAGTTTGAAACACTTTCACGTGTAGGGTTGTAAGGTAGAAGTTAGACCTTATAATTCTCAGTAGAAGAAACTTGATCTTAAGACTGTTAGCAGCTTCTTCATTGGCTACTGCGTAGGCTCTAGAGGTTGTAGATTCTATTGTCCTTCTCACTCCATGCGAGTCATCGAGTCTGACCGAGCGATATTCTTTGAGGATGATTTGAATAATGGGAGCCAGACACCATGACTAGTCACTCTTAAAGAAGATCAGACCGTAGTTCCTATACCGATTATTTCACTTCCTATAGATATCATGGTTCCAGTCAATCATTATAATGATCAAGCTCTTCGAGGAGAAGATGATGTTGTGGCACCACCAGCTGATGAATAGGAACCAGATGACACTGCTGAAGTAGTCTCATTAAGACGATCTCAGAGAGTACGCAGGCCTTCTATACCAGATGACTATATAGTATATCTTCAAGAGCACGAATTTGATCTCCATGATGACGACGATCCTATAACCTTTAAGGAGGCAATCTCTAGCCCTCATGCTTCTGATTAGCTGAATGCTATTCATGATGAATTGTCTTCTATGTCTCATAATGTTGTTTGAGATCTCATGGAATTGCCAGTTGGTTGTAAATTCATTGGGTGCAAATGGGTTTTAAAAACTAAGCGTAGTCCAGATGGTAGAGTTGAGATGTACAAAGCTAGACTAATAGCAAAAGGCTATAATCAAAGAGAAGGCATTGATTATAAGGAGACTTTCTCACCGGTCTCTACAAAAGATGCATTTCGAATTGTTATAGCTTTGGTAGCTCACTTTGATTTAGAACTTCACCAGATGGACGTGAAGACGGGTTTTCTTAATAGAGATCTAGCCGAGGATGTTTATATGATTCAGCCTGATGGTTTTGTTGAAACAGGTAAGGAGCATTTGGTTTGCAGACTTAAAAAGTCCATTTATGGACTGAAACAAGCATCCAGGCAATGATATTTGAAATTTGATCTGGTTGTCACTTCTTTTGGCTTCAAAGAAAATGCCTCAGATCAATGCATTTATTTGAAGACAAGTGAGCGCAATTTTATAATTCTTGTTCTATATGTCGACGATATTCTTCTTGCTAGCAGTTGCATTAAACTTTTAACTGAAACAAAACTGATGTTGAGTAGCCACTTTGATATGAAGGACCTTGGTGATGCTTCAGTTGTTTTAGGCATCCAGATTTACAGTGATAGGTCACATGACATTCTTGGATTGTCTCAAAGAGGATATATTGAAAAGATCCTCAAGCGGTTTAACATGCATTCTTGCTCCCCATGTGTTGCACGTGTTCAAAAAGGTGATAAACTCTCTAAATCCCAATGTCCTCAAAA
This sequence comes from Ormosia emarginata, assembly GCA_029884605.1. NCBI lineage: Eukaryota > Viridiplantae > Streptophyta > Magnoliopsida > Fabales > Fabaceae > Ormosia > Ormosia emarginata. The sequence goes on from JAQQTP010000068.1 coordinate 8,472,041, forward strand.
TGATATAGAGATAGTTGAAATGAAAAAGGTTACACATGCTTCCGTTATTGGCAATTTAATGTATGCTCAAGTTTGTACTCATCCCGATATTACTTTTGTTGTTAATGCTTTAGGGAGATACTTGAGCAACCTAGGTTTTGGTCATTGGAAAGCCATGAAAAGGTCATGAGATATTTGCAGGGAGCCAAGGATTATTTGTTGACCTATAAGAAGTTTGATCAACTTCAGGTCATTGGTTATTCTGATTCTGATTTCGTAGGTTGCCCTGACGACTGAAAGTCTACTTCCGGTTCTATTTTTATGATGGTAGGAGGAGCTATCTCTTGGAAAAGTGTCAAATAGACTTTTACAGCTACTTCTATCAAGGAGACAGAGTATGTCGCTTGCTATGAGGCTACTTGTCAAGCAATGTCGCTAAAAAACTTAATCTCTGACTTTCATATTGTTGAAAGTATATCTAGGCCACTTGTGATATATTATTACAATACTACTGCTGTGCATTTCTCTCAAAATAATAGAAGCTCTTCTCACTCAAAGCACTTTGATATTAAATATATGTTTGTTAGAGAGAAAATTCTGGAGTTTCAGACTCGAATTGAGCATCTTGCTACAGAGAACATGTTAGCAAATCCACTAACTAAAGGCTTAGCTGTTGGAGCTTTTCATAATCACGTAGCTCATATGAGTTTAGTTAAGTCTTTTGATGTTTTGGGTTAGTGGGAGTCTGAAATTTTATATTTATTTATTGTCATTCTTATGATATAAGTATGAGATAACGTCACTTTTATTATCATATCTCTTATAGCATTTTTAGATGTTTGGACTATTCTTGGATTTCATATTTCTCTTAATTAATTATGTTTTTTCATATTCATTATTCTTTATGTGAAATATGAGCATTTAACATGTATGATCTACTTCCCTATCAGATACTATTTCTGTAGCGTTAAAGCTTATATTTCTAAGACTGTTGGTTGACACGTGCTTTGACCATAGTTAGTATTCTAGTGTTAATGATTCTTATATTTTAATGATAGACTAATGCTATCAAAGTGGGAAAATTGTTAAATTTTAATTCAAATATATATGTTATGTTGATTAACATTAATCAATAATTAAAATATTATTTAAATAATTAATATATTAATTATGAAATTATGTTTATAATATAGTACTTTGTTAGCTTATGAATATTGTATTTGAGCTTTTGTTGTGAGTAACTCGTGATGGGTTTTGACTGTTCATTTTAGTAGCCCGTTGAGAGTCCATACTCTCATCTGGTAAGTTATAAACTGCTTCCCCATTATGTAATTTTTAGTACGCATAGAAAATCTACCAGGATTGAAGGTAGTTTCTCTCACACATGCGAATTCTCTTGACTTCTTCACTGAACAATAATAGATTATGAAATCATGTCAGGTACACATTTTTAATCTATCTCTTGAATACAATTCGTTTAATATGTTATAATCTTGTATCTATAATTAATCTAGGTTTATAGAATTGAAATTAAATTCTTCAAAGCATTCTAATCTTTGACAGTTTCCTTTACCCTTCTCTGGCTTTCAAACATCAAGGTCCTTAACATCGAGCGACAATGTTAGTTTTAGTCTCATAAAACGGGCTATGTATAAAAAAAAAAAAGAGAGAGGGGGAGGGGGGGGGGTTATATAACTTTGTTTCAAATTCAATACTTTTGTTTTTTATCAACACTGCATTATTCGTTATTTACGACACACTACTCAACTAACAAATATGTGACTTACCATCCCTCATTTTCATCTCCTCTCCCACTTCTTAGAAAGTTCTACGTGTATCGAGTCCTCTAGAAAGGCAAGTTTGATTCTTAGAAGCAATAGAACGAAGATCAAAATTAACAAATATATAATCAATATTAAAATAGTCATGAGTAAGGTTTTTGACATATTACCTCTCGAGAAATTCTTAAGTGAGAACTTTTTACTTATGCAAGTCAGCTTTTGATATATATAAAATTGTATAGACTATATTAAAAATGCACATATCACTATCAACACAACTTTATATATGTCAAAAATTGATTTGCAAGCTTAAGCTAAGAAGTATTCATCTAAAAATTTCTCATTTCCCTTATATCAGAATATTATAGTTCAGCACATGCATTCTGTAACTCTAGAAGAGACAGAATTTAACGTATTTTCTTTATCTTTTTATTTTTGGCCAACTAAAATTTAGAACACATTTAATTTTACTAATTAAATCAACTCATTAATATATTTTATTTTCTAAATAATATAGTATAGTTTACATATACTGTTACAAATACCTTAGATACACCTCAATATTGGATTGTATTTGGTCATCATTCGCCACATAAAACTCGTTAGTTCCGCCTATTGTTCTAGCTGTTGTTATGAAGAGAGTTAATGTCCATTTCTCCTGGTCCTTCCAAGCCATTAGGTGTTTCTCCGGTTGGCTATATACAAAAAATACATCTTTAAAACTTTATGTACGTAAACGGTTGGAGAGGCATTCAGTTTGTAGGTGTTAAGGTTGATAAACTCTAGCAAGATAGAACTGTAATTGAAATATACAGGAAATTGGAGACTTAACCAACAGAAGTGGCATCCCAACAGTCAAGCCTTCTGTTCACCTGAAAGTGGTAAAGAACCTTTTTAATATAATCTTGAGTAAATACACAAATTGGTCTATAAATTATACAAGTTGTGTGCATTTTGTCTCTAAAAAAGCACGTGTGCACAATTAAGCCCCCAAATTTGTAAAATGACTCACGTTAATCCTTTCTTCAGTTCATGTTGCGGAACTCTAATGAAAGTGTTGATGTATGACGTTAAGTACACATGTGACACGTTAGTCTCTGTTAGTGGCGCTGAGATAACATGTTAACAATGGGAGAGTGATGAGGGAGCAAAACGGTGTCGTTTTCCCCTCTAAAACCACAAAACACAATCGTTTGGTTAGGAACCAAATTGTGCATTGAACTTGAAATTCCCTACCTCCAAAACATAGTCGTTTTCGCCCATAACCATAACTACCCAAAACTTCCCCCCATTTTCTCCCAAAAGCCTTCCTCGTTTCCTTCCAAAACACAATCATGATGGTGGGATCTGGTTCGGGGCAGAGCTCATGGGATTCGTACGGCAGGGCTCGATTTAGGGTGGCAACGAGGATATTTCCAGGTACGAGGCAATGGGTTGTGATGCTACGGTGGTGGTTATGAGTAACAGGTTTGGTGGTGAAGGTAGGGCGAGGTGGTGGTGAAGGTAGTGCGAGGTGGTTGCGAGGCCTCCGATTGTAGGTGGTGACTGGTGGAGTTTGTAGGTCTGGGTTCTGAGTTGGTGGTGTTTTGGGTTGGAGAGTTACAAGATCTCCCTGCTCTCTCTCTCTCTCTCTCTCTCTCTCTCTCTCTCTCTCTTTTGAGTTGAAGATTTGCAGGACATTGTGTTTTTTAGTTTATGATGGAGCTTGTATTGTGTCTACTTCTCTCTCTCTCTCTCTCTCTCTCTCTCTCTCTCTTTTGAGTTGAAGATTTGCAAGACATTGTGTTTTTTAGTTTATGATGGAGCTTGTATTGTGTCTACTAAGTTCCTGCTTGCTTGAACCTATGGTGGTTTGGTGTGTTGTTGGGTGAATTAAGAGTATGTACATGGTATTATACGTGTGTTTGTGTGCAATTCAACAGAATGTAAATCAACCATGATCAAAGGAAAGATAATGCCATTCCATATTAAAGCTAATATATATATATATACACACAATTATTCTTACATTTGAAGCTTCGATATAGAAATGATAGAGTAATATCTGATTTTTGTTTCAGCTTAACTTTACTATCTGTCTCACTCTCAACACTACTTTAATTCTCAAGGAAGAACTCAAAACCGAAAACCAGAAAAAGCCCCCCTCCCTCTTCATTCTCTGTCTTCTTTTTATAAACCTGTGAAACCCAAGTTGATTGAGCTCTACCAGTGAGAAACATAATTGAATCAAAATTGTCTTCTTAACTAGGAAGAAGACAATTGAGCTCTACCACTTCATTTCAATGATTGTCTTCTTCAATGAGGAACAACACCTTGAAAAGGGATGAGACTGGAAGGAAATGAGGAAGGCTTTTGGGGAAAAATGAGGGGAAGTTTTAGGTAGTTAGGGTTATGACCGAAAATGACCGTATTTTTGGAGTGGAGAATTTCAAGTTCAATGCACACAATTTGGTCCCTAACCAAACGACTGTGTTTTGGGGTTTTAGAGAAGAAAATGAGTCATTTTGCTCCCTCATCACTCTCAATGTTAACATGCCATCTCAGCACCACTAACAAACACTAACGTAATACATCAAGACGTCCGTTAGAGCTCCGCAACATGAACTGACAAAATGATTAACGTGTGAATCATTTTACAAATTTGATGGCTTAATTGTGCACACACGCTTTTTTAAAACCAAATGCACACAACTTATATAATTTAAGGACCAATTTGTGTATCTACTCTATAATCTTTAATCACGAAGTGCATTCAGTGTAAAAAGAAATTAGCATTTTTTTGACATTGACATTATAATATTCATGAAACTAAAGGAAGTATATGCTACAAAAAACAAAGGAAATAATGGTAGATAGGCTGCTTCTATTGATGTATTTAATCAATGACTGGCAGAAACATCTCAGCAGAAGAAAATGCCAAATACTCAGTTAATCTGAATTAAAATGAAATGAGTCAGATTCAGTAGAAAAGTTTGTGATTCAACCTCTTATACAAAGTGATAGTTGTCTCAAAAGCAGTAAGGCATTGGTCCAGTTACAAAGAAGCTCCCTGTTACTTCATTTTTGCCTCTGTAAATAGAACATGACGATTAACTCTAGGATCATATTTTCGAAACTCAAGCTTCTCTATAACCTGCCTAGGTTTCCTCTTGACATAGAAGAATCCAGTCCCAGCTGCAGAGACTAGTCGGACAAACATTTGAGCCTTCTTCTTCTTGTCACCCATTCCTTAATTTATGCAAAAGGCAAATAATTTACTATTACAAAACCAAGTGCAGTTCCTTTTCTCATTGAAATGATAAGAAAATACCATTTTATACACTACAAAACTGACTCAGAGTACAGACTAAAAAGTAATCCAGATGAAAGCATGTATATATCCATGTCATATCAGCTAAAAGTATCTTCAAAGTTTAAACCCCAATTTTTTTTATATAAAATCAATGTAAATTTTGAGATTCACAAGACATTACATCAAATTGGTTGTGCCTAGTAATCATGAATTCAATTACCATCAGAATTAAATAAGCTTTCACCACCATGGAGGACAACTTCGTTAGGATTATTCAAAGATGTCAAACTCGGGAGTATTTAAGAAAACCTAGAGAGAAATAACATCTGATACATCATATCAAATAATCAATCAACAAAAGCAAGAATTCCATAGCTGTACTAAAAAGTTTATTCATTTGAATATTTCCATTATCCAAGTCTCAAGTGTGTTTTGGATAGATATTCAATTTAACAAAACAAATCAAAGTAGGAGGCTATCTATAACCAGTAACAACTAATCTAGATGATAGCAATGCAGCCCCATCAATGAAAACTTGCCAAAGTTTACATCTTTATTTCAAAAGAAGATATAATTTACCCCAAACAGAGATGACCCATTACAGAATAGCTCAGATATAACGAATCTCAAAACTCCCAATACTCGGAATACAACTCACCCAACAACACAAAAGAGGATGCAAATCAATCAAAAAAAAAAAAAAAAAAAAGAGGAAAAACATTTAAGAATAGAAGGAACAAACTGAACCAAGCAAGCAATCATCTAAGGAAAGGTGAGAAGGAGAGCATACCCAAATCCAAATGCTCAAAGCTCACCTGAGAGGGTGAACCGGACAGTGTTCTTCAGAAAAGTGAGAAAACCCCACTTGGATTATAAAACCCTTGTTCAAATTTGATCCCAAAAATGCAATTTTTAATGCAAGTACGAGAATGCCCTTGGGTGTCTTGTCCACCGCACCGTGCATTTTAGCATTTTCACCACTACTGACCCTCACCCGAAAACACTGCCCTAATTTTCATTCTGTTCTTTCCCTTGTCTCTTGGCTTGGCCAAAACGACGTGAAAAATAGTGTAGAATTCAAGGTAAAGGGTTGACCATTTTCAATTTGATTATTAGTTTCCAAAGCTTATTCTTGTAAAGCTTTAATTTCTTTTTTCAAAATTTAATTTTCCCCTTTCCAAGTAGTTTTTTTCTTTCATTTTTCTCGGGAACCAAACGGAATGTGAATGATGAAGGTGGTGTTTTGAAGGATCGAACTGGATATGGCGAGCGCTGTGGATGCTGCGGGGAACCCGATCCCAACATCGGCGGTGTTGATGGCGTCGTCGAAGCACATTGGGATGAGGTGCCACGCGGAGAACGTGGAGTTCCTGAAATGTAAGAAGAAGGATCAAAACCCTGAAAAGTGCCTCGATCAAGGTCGCGAAGTTACCCGTTGCGTCCTTGGCCTGTGAGTTTTTTTTTTTTTTTTTGTGTTTTTTGGTTACCTTTGCTGATTTTTCTTGAGTTTTGTTTGGTGTCTGAAAATATGCTTGGGGAAAAACTGAAATAAGATTTTGTTGATTTATTAGTATTTAAAAAAAATGATTTTCAAATGATGAATGATTTCTCAATTCCAATCTGTTTCTTTGGCTGAAGAAAATAGCGGTGGCTAGAGTAGCAATGAGAGCATTTCTGATACTGAGTGTCTTATTTATGTTATCTCATTCTCATCAATAAACTGCAGTTAGGTTGTAGAATGTGTTGTGATATTTGAGAAGATGGAGTTATATTAGTAAAGCTACTTCCATTAATGCACGCTCATTTGTATTACAAAACAACACAATTCTCAAGGGCCTGCAGGCAGAGGTGTGCTTTTTTGTAAAGAAATTGTGTGTGCCAGTATCATTACTCAAATTATATTCAAGCTCTTTTTTTCTTAAGTTTATTGGTTTGATATTTTACCACTCTTACATGAAGATCAGAAGTCATGGACTGGATTTATTAACCCTCACTGTTTGTATTTGTGTGCTGATCTTCTGTTTCGTTATTTTGTATATTTTGGACTATTTATTGGGATTGCCGTTTGTGTGTATTGTAGAACCTTAACTGAGTATGGCATTCAGTGAACATACTAGTCTTTGAAAAATGCTAAATAACCAGAACGTTTTTGCTAGGATTTTTGACAGAATGATTTTGCATGATTGTTGACTTTTGGATGGGTGAGTGGTTCCTACCACTTTATTCCTGTCTAACAAACACGGATCACCCTTTAATCTAGTTGGATTTTGTCAAAATTCTGGTTATTTTTTACTGGTTGTGTAGCATAAACTCTTTTTATCTTTTTGATACAAAGGAGGTACTAAGACCTTGGTGAGGGAAGTTGGGCAAATTGAGTCTTTATTAAGGGTATCTCAAATATTTTTCTCTGACAGGCATAATTGTTTATGGCACCTAAGCTCCTATTTGCAATTGTAGTGGGTGGAATTTCTTCCAATTCTTTGTGGAGTGCTAATGACTTATCTTAAACAGATTGATTTTGACATGCTTCTGATTTTATTAGAGTACTGAATATCTGTAACAGTTCAGATTTAATAATTCCTATTTGATGATTATTTGAATTTCATTTATAAATGATATTGATATCTTTCTTTACAAGAATTTTTAAATGAAAACACGATTTTATAATACAAATCCAGACTACTACCAGTATATTTGAAATTTAACCTGAGATTCAATTTGTTGGCAATAATGTGTTATGTCAGAGTCAACTGACATGGATTTTTCTGTTGATGATGAAGTTTGGATTCCAATTCTAACTGAGCTGCTTCAAAGGGTGCTGCATTTATAGAACGAAAAGTGGTTTAGTAGAATAATGTGTTCTGTATTATTATTATCTGAATACTTTCACTGTTTTTCAAACAGAGGAACAAAAAAATTGAGTTGTCTACTTTGTAAATTCCTTTGAACTAAGGGACCAAGGGGTGGATAAGTGGAGTTTCAACTTTTTCTCATCTTTCTGCAGTTCCTAGTTATCTTATTTCTGAGAAGTGAGAAGATTAAGAGTAAGTGTGTGAGTGTTTTACCAAAAAAAGTGCATTACTGTGGACTGTGGAGAACTGACATTTTTTATTCATTCGTATCCTGTACCTTTAGGCAATGAAAAAAATGTCATATACCCTTTTTTTTTCTTTTCCTTCTATTTGTCAACTTAATAAATGGATATATAGAACGGTGATACTTTAGTTGATATTAGAAACAAATGGAATGCGGCTCTTTGCTTCACTTGATACTGTATTAGAAGTTGTTTTGGCAGTGTGGACTGCCTTATTAATTATTACATGAAAGTATCCTGTGGTTGTTTGCATATTTAGTAGTCATGAGGGTTCATCATCTGTTTATTGCTGATTTTACCCTTTTACTACCAAATCCTTGGATCTTGCAATCTTGTTCATAACTAGTGCCTTTGATAGCTTGTTATTAGAATTAGAACATCTCACTACTTGGAAGTTCCATATGTTTAATGAAAAAGTAATAACGAAAATAACAACCATTAATATGTACCATACGTTCAAACTCCTATTATTGGTCACCACCTGCTGCTTGCAGTTGGCGTTACCCTGTATTTTCAAATATTGGAGGTTGCAAAGCTCCTGATTCTTTTGGACCTTGTTTATTTAAAATGTGATAAACACCATATTGGAAATTTTATTGGATGACTTGTGGCCTGAGAGGAAGCTTTTTTTTTTGTTGGCGAGGAAAGATTTGTGGCATTATCACTGCCTGATGCATTTTTTGTTACCAATAACGTAATTTCTCCATAATAGTCCTCATGTACACAAGATACACAGAGATTTTTGTGATTCATTTCTAACTGATTAAATGTTTGTTCTGAGATACAAACAACTTTTTTTGATTTATTTGAAATGTTATATACACCTTACTGAAAATTTTCAGTCGGATGACTCCTAAGTATTCATTGCCTGATACATTCTGTGTTACACATTATGGATTTTCTCCTCAATAATCTCTAAATGATACTGATTAAATGCTTATTCTGCAGTCTCAGGGATCTACACCAAAAGTGCACAAAGGAGTTGGATGATTATGTTGGTTGCATGTACTACCATACAAATGAATTTGACTTGTGTCGCAAAGAGCAGCAAGCATTCGAGAAAAAATGTTCTTTGGAATGAAATTATGCACTGCCCTTGTTGAAAATAATACCACAGGCGATTTGGAGTGAGCAAATGCGCCTGTTTCACAAATATTCATTGATCATGTGTGTTTGTATGAATCTTTACCATTGACTATGTTGGTCATCTAAGAGAAACGCTTCCAAGCAGGACAAAACAATCCTCTTCATACATAACATCTGATGAGAAATTTTGAAGTTGGAACATGCTTGTAATTTGATATCTATGTGCGAAATGCAAATTTCCTTGTGCTTTATAGATAAATTATGGATAGCTTGCCAAACCCCACACCAATTTCTGGTGCCTTGTTGGTGTAGCTACTCCTGCCAGCTAAACTAGGTAAGTTACCACCCAAACCACAAGAAATGCACACCTCATTGGTTTCTATAGAATCCGTGACCAAACTGAAAAAATGGAGACTGTTAGCTTCACCAAAATTAGTTATGTTCAAGAGCTGAATTATTACTATAGAAATTCAAGAGTGCACTTCATATCATTAAATTTTATTCAAGTTCTTTTCACTTGATTTTCGTTGGATATAACTTGTAAGCTAAGGTGAAAGCATTACATTCAAGTTGAACAAACTCTTTACAAGTCCATAGTTAAAATATTTTGATTATTTTCAGTATGTGCATAGAACAAGAATAAAATAAAGGTCTTAACTCCAAATTATAATAATCATGAAGCAGCAGAATTAAATCTGTCCAAGTGTTCTGCAAAGAACAATGACTGTGAATGAAAAAAACAAACATCCAGCTTGCAAATCGCGTGACTTGAGGGTCTTTTGTCGGGGGACGAAATGAGACACATGGATATGGATGTGGTCATAAATAGGTACCTCATTGTCTAGCGATAAAGCCCCACCAACTAACTAGGCCTCATCAAGTGTGATGAATGTTGGAGTTTAGAAATGCTTCTTACTAGAGTGATGTTAAGTTGTCTCTAATTTTGTATGGATGTCCCTGCATAAAGAAAAGAATTCCTTTGTACTCTAAATATTGTATATCTCATATAATAGAGTTGAATGGCATTTAACTGACTACAAGTAGGATGGTATTCTAGTGCCTATCTTATCAAAGAAAAAAAAATGCAATCATCATTATCATGTATAAAACTGGGAAAAACAAATGGAAAGTTAGTTTCAAATGGTGTCGTGGTGTAGTTGGTTATCACGTCAGTCTAACACACTGAAGGTCTCCGGTTCAAGTCCGGGCGACGCCAATTTCGTTGTACTTTTTTTCTGTTCACTTTCTAAACAAAATATAATGGCATGATTGTAATTCATGAAGGTGATGATAATTTCTAGTGCATTGACATTGATAGGCCAAACTAATTGCGAAGTGCGAACAATGTTACATAAACATAAAATTTCTAATTGTCAATTTTCATCATTCCAAACAAGAAATAATAGTTAGGTGAAAATGTTATTTGACTCAATTCAAAGGCCAATGCTGTAAGAACATGTCAAATTAAATTGAAGAAATTTAATTCATCAGATATTGTGAAGACGATATGAAAAAGAAAAAGACCTCATTAACCTTTTCTTCATGGAGACCATTGTTCACAAAACTGATCTGAAAATGTGGATAGGTTAACTTGTTCATTTAAACATTAAACAGGTTTTGAGAAATGAAGCAGCTACTTAGAAAGAAGCACAGCTATACTCATGCATGGTGTCAGTGATGGTGGTGTCGGTGTCACTGCTGCTAGGACTTTTCTCATCACATTGTATCAATGGTGCACTTGCTGGGATTGACATGGAAAGTTTTGTATTCGGAATCGTACAATATGCTTTCTGAATGTTGGCTGTGGTTGTAGAGTAAGGCAACCGAGCAATGGTAACAGCAGAACTCGGAGTAGTAGCTGATTCATGGTCTGCGAAACGCCTTTTAGCACCTCTGTGCATATGCGTGGCACAATACTTCTGACTAGGAAGAACAGCACTCTTGCACCGCCACTTCTTACCATCTGTTCTCCGGCACCGACCAGGTTCAAGTTCTATACTGTTGGTGTCATTGAGGTATGAATTATTGCAACCAGAAACTGAAATGGCAGCAAAAAAGTATCAAAGCACCATCAGCTTTTTTATGTAAAGTTTACCCTCAGGGCCTCAAGGTAGCAGATAACATCAACATGCAAAGAAGGGATCTACAAACTAACAACTTTTCTGAAGTGAGATACAATTTCTGAAATAATTACAGGAAGTACAAGTGCAGGGAAGTACTGAAATTTAACTAGGACAGGGATGGGAACGATTAAGCTTTTTCCATCACAATCAAATTTTTTGGCAGGGTATAAACTGTCTTTTCCTTTTTATATCAATGTTAATATATGTAAATGCAATCAATCATACACTGCTTACACACTGTCTACTTTTTCTTATGCAGCTGATGTAATTTCTTACAGCAAACAGTACTCAACATTAGTCTTACAAATGGCATGTTAATATCTGAAAAACCCTCAATGTGTCTTTTCAAAACTCTACTTGAGAACTAACGTGTCATTTGCATCTTTTCCCAACTAATGGTTCAAACTAGAGGAGTCACCTTGTATGGACTTAACATGAGATCAAAACAACTATTATGCCAAAGGCACGTATCAAAAATGCCAAAGTGCATGCATGCCTGTGGAACAGTTAAATCTATACAAGAGGACCAGCATCTATGACAATGTGCTATGTGTGTGAAACTGAGGAGTGGGATTGGGAGAAGTCCATCTAGACTAATTGATCAGAAAGCACACAATTATTATAATACCAGAATATCAATGACATCTAAGATTCTGAAGTTAGAATTAAGCCTTCGGTATATACATGACAGCAAACAACAATACAGAACATACTAAGTTACAATTAATTTTCTTGTGTTTGTAGGGTGGGGTGGGACCGTGGGAGACTATTAAGAAGCATTTGAGGTACATGAGACTTAATGAATATATAATACATTACGAGCTATAGTCCATGTATCCGAGCCGACCCCATTTAGTAGGAAAGTTTTGGTTGTTATAGAGTTTGTTGTTTTGGTGGGGTGGGGGAGGAAGTGGGATCAATCATCTTGAATCCTCTAGTCCTATAAAATATATTAAAAAACACATAAATTGTTGCAACCTCACCAATATTACCTTGAAGAACACTCCTTGGGGAGAAGCCTATTCTAGTAGAGATGCTATTACCATCACAGATAATGCTTCCTTTCCCACCACTTTTAACATTGACGTTGTTGTTGATACAGCTCTTGGTCTGGTTATCTTTCTTAGATATATTTAGGCTACTTCTATTATCTGAAGCAACTGATGTCACACTGCTGAAAGTGGTCACTTTAGGGGCAATTGCAGTAGTAAGAGTGGAGCCAGGGGACTCCACAGTGGCAGGAGAAAAGGAGCTGTAGTGGTCAGCAGAACCTATGATGTTTTTTAATCTATTATTAGTAGAAGAGGTATTGACAACACAGTGGCTCCTTGATGGGGTACATGAAGATGTGTCAATGGATTGAATACCCAAAGGGTTTGGATTTGAAACTGCAGATTCTGTGTTTGAGGCTAGTTTGGTATGAAACTTGCCAGAAGGCTTTGTTATCAAAGGAGAGTTAACTTGCGATGTTTCCACAGGCTTTCTTGAACGATTGCGACCTCTGTGCATGTGCCGTTCACAGTACTTCTGATCAGGTACCACGTTCCTACTGCACCTCCATTTCTTTCCATCAGTTCTTCTACACCTATGCAGTTCAGGATCCACCATCTTCCCATAATCAAAACCCTGGTCGCGATTGTATTCTGTAACAGAAAGAAATGAACAAATTTTATGTTATTTTTAAAAAAGACATCATTAATCTTCAATTATATAAACAACTGACACTTTTAGCATCAAAATCAAAAGGCTTGAAATTTGGCCTAACTTCTAACATAACAAAATCACAAAATGGAGCCCTTACTTTAAGCATTTGCCCAACTCTTGGAACCAAACAAAAACAAATTTTAGCCAATAATTGAAGTCCAAAAGAAACAGACCAATCCATTCCAAGACAGAAACAAACATGACTCTGACTCTTCCTCTAATAAACAACAACCCAACTTAAGGAAAAGTGCAGCTCACTCATAAATAAAGAAAAGTAAACTAAAAAAGACACACACACATATATATATATTGGGCATGATGAGAAACCCAAATCAGTTTTATTCAAATATATATTGACAAGGGCATCATCAGAAATTTTTACAAACCTAATATATACATATATATTACCAAAAAAAGATATAATGAAAAGGGCATGATCAGAAGTTTTTATAAACCTGACATATAGCTTGGGAATTGCTTATGGAAGCCAGAGTCAAGGGTGGCAGCAGCAGCAGCAGTGTTGAAAACGGGGAGCACAAGGTGGTGAGGAAGAGGGAGGTTATAGGCAAAGTGGTTGAAGATGGAAACTTGATGGTCAAGCTCACGCCTCTGAGCCTCTGTAAACAAACAGCACTTGTAGTGGCATGCTGTGATCAAAGGGTTTATTGCTTCTGGTAGTGGTGCAGTGTGAGCACCAACCCCGAGATCAAGTTCAACAAAGGAAGGGTTCTTCTCTTCCTTGAACAGAACAACACTCTTCCCTTCATCAACAACAACACCACCCTCCGTTCTATGTCCCATTTCAATGTTCTTCTGGGGTCCACCACCTCCTTCCCCTCCAAAAAAAAAAAGACACACAAACCAAAAAACAAACATAAGAATACGAAGTAGAAAGAGAAAATAAGAGAGTAAAAAAAGGTACAAATGAAGAAAGAAGCATGTTGTGTGAAGAGAAACCAGAGGTGTTGTTGTGTGAAGAGGGAACAATTCGAAGAGGCTTAGCTTCCATTGTCACAATCAAATGAGCTTTTTATTTTTCTTAGTGGGTCTGTTTTCTGTACAAAGAAAAATGCTTCTTTTCTTCTTTTTTTTTTTTCTTTTCTTTTCAGTATAAAAATAGACAGTCTTAAAAGGAGATTTCAAAAGCCTAAGCTAAGCACAGAAGCACTTTTACACCCTCCATTTCTTTCTTTCCCACAAAGGAAGGTGAGAGAGAAAGAGAGAAAGGAGGTAGGGAAGGGACTAAAGCGGTGTCAGAGGATTCTGACAAACAGCCTTATTACGTTGCAAGCCTTTGCAGTCACATTCAAACAAGCAAGATATGAGGCTTATATTATACTGCACTGTCCAACATTGTCAGGCGCGTCAGATCACGCTCCAGTTGCTGGTCTCATTTCTGCTATGGTTGCATTTCAAAACGTTAAAAAAAAAAATTTATGTATATCATAATACATATATTATATTTATATTATATATTAATGTAAGAGAAATATTAAATTATTTTATATATAATTATAATATTTTTATGATATGTAAAATAATTTTATAAATAAATTAAATAAAATTAAAAATATTTAAGTTGAACAAATAATAAGACTAATAAAAAAGGACAATGATTTAGTAACCGATTCGGCTCTTCTTGAACAAAAAAAATGGGTATAAAGTTTTGCGGTTAAATCAAAGTTTAACTGGGATCGGATTAAGGTTTTGCAAATATGTGTATATTTTATAAATATATAAAAATATAACATATATATGTTAAATATATATAATTTTGTTTGTAATTGAGTTTTAAGAGTTACTTGATAAGATAAGATATAGTAGTTTCTTTCGTAGCACAACAGCAACGTTAGAGTGAAGGGATGGATATTTGTAAAAAATAATCTGATACTCAAGTCAGTGAGTGCTCAAAAAAAAAAGTATGTCTTGTTGAGAATTAAGTCATACATTTATCTTTTTACTCAATGCTTTTATATATGAGAGTTTTTTGGGTGTGATGAATTTTTGCTTTCAGTGCATATTGAATATTGTCTCCTTAAAAAGTGAAAACTGTTGTTTCTTATGATTTGTCCCTCTATTTTTGCGGGGTTATGGTGAATATTCTTTTTTGTTGAGAGAGTCACGTCTTGCACTTAGATTATTTCATGCACACATCAACATTAGGGTGCCAGTTTGTGGTCAAGTTGTTTTAGATTCGTGAATTTGAAACCCAATCCAAAACAAATTTAAATTATAAAAAAGTTAAAATATATTTAAATTATGATAAAAGTAATTTTAATACTACATTAAAGAAATATAATTAAAAAATATCTCACATTGTATAAATATATTTGAATATGTATTAAATTAATGAATTTAGTTTGATAAATATTTTTTACGTTATCATTTAATTATGTATTATCATGTAAAAAAAATTAAATTTTATAATAATTATATCAAAAGTTATATATATGATAATGTATAATTAATTGATAGTATGAAAGAATTTATACTGATAATATATCAAAATTAAATTCTTAAATTAAGTGCCTAAAGTATTTAAATGCATTTTATTTACCTAAGAGTGTTGGGTTCAAATATCATGTTATAATTTTTTGAATTTATTTCTCTAGCATTAAGTGCATAATAAATATATTATAAGCAAGGACAAGCTTATGCTACATGCTTGATAATGCCATGACCCAGATTTACAGTATTTGAACTTAAGTCATTTAACTGTCACGAGGAAAGATCAATTAAGTAAGTCAATGTTTGTTAGCTTGTAAGCTAAAATTTACACTACCCTTAAGGGTGGATATAAGTTAGGATAGGTTAGATTTGTCAAAATAAGCCTAGGCTTGTATTATAAAATGTCAGCCTCAACTTGACCTACTAATTGTCATAAGCTTTTTCTAGAGTTCGACTTAGTATGTTTATAAAATATAAAAGCTTGTGTTGGTTTAAAAGATTATTTAAAAATTTATATTACATAAAAGTTTTTATATAAGCCAAAAACCTAATTTTTAATTTTTAAATTGGTATAAACTTTAACAATATTATTATATTTTATATAAAATAAATATATTATACTAATATATATATTAATAAATTATATAAATATTATAAATTTTTAATTATATATATAAAAAATAAATCAATTTAATAAACCTAATTTTTTTAAAAGCATAAATCTTAATCTATATAATTAAATATGCCTTTTTAAAAATTTAAATCCTACTTTATTTGCTAAATATACCAAACTTATATAAATTAAAAATAGACTTAACTATAAGCCCTTGAGTTTGACAAGCCGGTAGCCAATTTCAACCCCAAACTACCCTGAACAATTTAATAAGTTCGATGAGTGGACTTGTGAAATGTGATAACATAACACGAGTCTTGCTACAATTAATCTATATTTAAAAAGAATTATGCCGCCCCGTTTTGCACCAAAAAAAAAAAAGAAGAAGAATTATGCCTATTTTAGGGTAAAAAATATTTTATATATATATATATATATTAATTCATTTATAGATATTTATTTGATGTTTTTCTTTTAATTAATCATATTGTGCTCATACTTATCTATTTTAAAATTAAATATTTTAATATACGTCTATATCTATTTTAAATTTAGAGAAGATGATCCAAACATTTTTATCCTTCTTTCTTTAGATGATAGTTTGAGAGTGACTAACTATGGTTGGGGTTACGAACACGCGCATCCGAGCTGGGTTCCCCGTCCGTTTCTGGTAAAGGCGATGATGGCGATGACACAGGTCATAGGCATTTCCGTTTGGGTGATGTGTGGGCCCGCAAGTCATGAACGAACGAGATATTATCTTTTTGAAAAAATTTTTTTGTTTAATTTTTATATAAAATCGTATATTAATGTTAATATAAAAAATATGTTAAATTATTTTATATAAGATTATAATATTATTATAAAATATAAAATAAATTTATAAATAAATTAAAAAATTAAATATATAAAAATTAGATAAATAACAAATTTGTATTTTATATTATGAAAGTAGTATTTTGCTCTGACAAAAAGACCGTTTAAATTAAAATTTAAATATTTTTGAATTAAATTAAAATGATTATAAATTTGTTTAGAATATTACCTTATAAGAATATTTTAATTTTTTTCAGAATGTACGTGCACTAATGTAGGGCCCACGTTTGCATGTTCCGTGACACCTGGGCCTTTGCTACACTCTAACAGTGTCCTCTTTCTTTTTTCTTTCGTTTGCTTTTGCTTCTGCCACGGTTGCACTACCCAAGCTCATTAGAAATAGTTTCTCCTTACGTTAGCCCACGTGGGCCTCGCCCAGTTGAAGCCCAATGGGTTTTAACTACACCTATTTTACTGTTGATGATGAAGTGTGTATTGTTTGAAGACTAAATTTTTTTTGTGATAAATTAATTAATGAATTAAATTTTTATTATTATCAATTAAGAACTTTAGTTTTATTAAAATATATTTATATTAATAAAAATATCCAACTTAATAAATAAAAAAATTATAATATGAACAAAGTATATGATATATATGCTTTAATTTTTTTTAATAGATAAATATTATTAAAATAATTTTTATTAAAATTGAGGTCCTTGATTGATAATAAAAAAAAAAGTTGAGATGCTTAATTAATAAGTTTTAAAATTGAGGCCTTTAATTAGTTATCACACTAAAATTGAGGTCCTTCTATAACACTTCTCTTATTGTTGAGACATATAATGAAGTTCCCAATTATTGATTAAATAAATACCATGTATCACTATTTTCTCATTAACTTTTATTATTAGTGGTTCTAATTAATTAAAAATTATGAATGGAATATTAAAATTTGTTTGTGCTGAAATTCTTATTACTAGCATTTTGAATCCATGAAATGTATGGGATAATTAGAAGAAAGCTTAAATTAAATAATTAGTTTATATAATTTCACTTGATTTGGATTTTGGACTCTATAATTTTTTTTTGTTTAAATATTAGTTCCTATATTTTTATTCATTTGAGTTTTATTTTTGTTATAAATCACTTAGTTCAATTTTAATCCATACCATTAAGGTGTTGGTACTTATATTTTTATTTATTTGGGTTTTATTTTTTATAGTTTCTATTTATTAAGATATTAGTCTCTATTTTCCACAAAGTATTAGTTCTTATAATTTTTAATTATTAATGTATTGGTCCCTGATAGAATAAAATAAAAGTGAAATTTTTGGGACTAATATTGAATAAAAACTTTGAAGATTAAAATTTAAATTGAGTGAAGTTATATAAGGATCAATTGTTTATTTTAATTTAGAAGAAATAATAATTTCAAGGACTTAGAGATAAAAGAAAATTTCAAAGATTTGGGTAAAGATCTACCTATTCATTATCAGGCATCAGCATAAAAAGAAATAAAACATATAACAAAATGATTTTATAAAACAAATTATTAATTACATTTACAACTTATCATTTAACAAACACTATATAAAGGATGTAAGCATTAATAGGCTTACTATTTTATGTAATAAGAAAAATTTGATGAATAATAAAATGTATGTATATATTTGAAAAATAAAAATTCTATACTATTATAGAAACAAAATTCTTCTCTTAAATTTTTACCTCATTCTTAAGACTGTGCCAAACTAATTCATAATACAAAAATTTTATTTTCATTAATAGTCATTTTAGTATATCTTCAATTAAAAAAGTCATAGATGAGATTTATACAAAAATACACACACACAAAAATTCATTTCTTAATTTTTACCCCTATTCTTAAGAGTATACCAAATGAGCTCTATTGCAAAAAATCAATCTTCTTTTACAATTATTATTGTATATCCTTAAAGATCTAATGAAAAATTCATTAATAACACTTACATATGAAATTATATTAAAAATTAATCCTTTAATTTCTCACCATCGTTATTAAGAGTGTACTAAATTAACCCCTCATGCCAAACTCTAAAAAAATAAAAATGGAAAATGTCCACTTGATGGACCTTTTACAAAGGCAGCTGAAATTTCATAAAAAATTGTGTAAGAAAAACAATCTCAACAATCTCATAATTTTAAAAAGAAAAATAAAGAAAGTTCATAACAACAAAATAAGGTATTTACAATTTGTATGGCTGACAGTGGACTTCTTGTTGAAGATACTCTCTTGGCAACAGAAGGGGAATGAATACTTGGAAAACTACTAAAATCCTTTTCAGCTGAAAACAATTTAAAGTAGAAATCAAAATAAGAAGAATAAGAATAATTGGAATATTCATTCCCCTGACATAATAATACTAATATAGGATTTAGCCAATAGAACACTTGCATATTTGTTTTGTATTTTAAATCAAAGAAATGAATCATTAGGATTTCAACCCTACTTAGTAGATCTGCGTAGTAGTAGATGTAAGTGATGTTTTTAAAATTGACATTAACTAGTTATCTCATCGGTTTTAATTTATTCAAAAAAACTTGATAAGCGGTTGAATCGTCAAAAATTAGTAAAAAGCAAAAAAAATCAGTAGAAGCTAGTGAACTAACTAATTAAATCATTCAGTTGAATCAATTGATTTTTATTTTAAATTTTTTAAAAAAGAAAAAGAATTTTTTTTTGTATAACTATAATATTAACAGTTTAAACATCAGTTAAACTAGTTGAATCGATTAAATCATGAATGATTCACTTCATCGGTTCAATGATTCAATTGAATTTAAAAACATTGAATGTAAGTATTTAGTGAGTAAAAGTGAAACAACATCTAAATATCTAAACATACTTAATTAACAAAACAACAATATCTCAAGTTTAAAGCATAACCACAACACATATATTAACAAAACAAGACTCATTATCGAATATAAAGGGATTTTCATCTACCTAGCAAACTATTCTTTTGTTGTACCTGAAATGATAAATATAACAACATGCATTTGTCATTATAACTAACAATGCCACTTTTTAATTATATATTCAATGTTCATTTCACTTTAGGTTTCTCACCATCCAATCTACTCCATGTATCAAAAAGGTAAAATCAAATTTTTGTCCTCTAACTAATAAACGTTCCAAATTGGTCCTCTAAGTTATAAAAACCTAACAACCTTATCCTTTCATCTAACTCCGTTAGTTCTGTCAGCATACGTGGCAGAAAATTACTTAGTTGGCATTTGACATGGCAAAAAAATATACATTTAGCATGTGACATGGCAAGTGACACATAACATTTCTTATGATCCATCTTCTTCTTCCTAGGGTTTTTGCTTCTTCATACTATTGATTCTCCTTTGTTCTTTCTCATCTCTATTTTGACAATGACTTTGCAAATTGAACTTCAATAGTGGCTCTGGTAGTCATTGATTCGTAGCCACACCAGAAATCAACCTTGGGCTACACGCTCGTAGTCATATTATCAATTCGTTGCACCTCGAAGGTTGAGGCCTTGCACCCCCGTGCTGCCGTGAAAGGTCTAGACTTCAAAGGTCAAATGGACGATTTGAGATTTAGGGTCACTGTTGAACCACCAGTCTAGATCTTGCACTCCATGAAGATCGCTAAACCACTAGACTAGAGTCATGGTTGCAATACAAAGCCACTATCAAAACTCAAAAGGTCAATTTGCAAAGTCACTATCGAAAGTTCAATTTACAGAGCCACCGTCTAAATGTAGATGAGAAAGAATAGAGGAGAAGCAACACTACAAGAAAAAACGAGATTTGCGAAGGATAAATCCGTCGCAAATCACTCCAAATCCGCCGCAAATTAACAATTTGAGGTGGATTTGCAGTGGATTCGGGACTGCTGCAAATACGGTCAACGCAATATAGTTTGCGGGGGATTTTAATTTTCGCCACAAATTTGCGGCAGATTTTTTCCCGCAGCAAATCCGCCGCAAAACTCTCCGGTAAAATGCCAGAATCATTGCCGGAAATGAGCTAATTTGCGGCGGATTTTACAAAACAAATTTGAATTTGTCCTCCCAATTTGATGCGGAGGATTTGCGGTGGATTTTTTTTGCGGAGGATTATCCACCGCAAAAATCTACGCACATCTACGGCTGATATTTCCGTCGCAAAATTCATCGCAAAATTTTTTTAATATAAAAAAATTAAATTAAATATTCAAAATCTACAATATAATAAAATAGACTCAGACATCAATTTCAACCTGTCAATACATTTAACTAATCCATAAAATAAACATAATAAATCACATACAACATAACTCATTGTTCAAATTCAACATAATAAAGTTTGTTCAAATATAAAGTTTAATACACTTATCTATTAGGATAATAATTGATTTACATGCATCACGGTTACACTTTATTAAACACCTTTACTAAGGTCTCATCACACCTATAAAGGCATACAAGAAAGGTCCCCACAATTAGGAAAGCTAGTTTTTCCCAAAACAATATTTTGGTATTTTTCTCAATTTCAACCCTTGACCTTTGCTCAGTAAAATAAGCATAACTTGAGCTACGTATGTCAAAATGAGGTAAATTAGGTGTCCTTGGAAAGCTAAGAGAAAGACCTACAACTTTCATGAAGAGCACAAAAGTTAATTCTCATTATATCTTTCTACACGGGTCGTGTTGTTTTACACGGCTCACCCCGTGTCCTTCTCTGTCTGCACGTTTCCACTATTGGCAGAGAGGGACACGACCCAACCCGTGTTTTAGCACACGGGCCGTGTTGTTTTGATAGAAGTTTTGCAGAACCGTGATTACGGTTCCATTGGCCAAAATCTTGAATTTTGGCTACTCCAATCCAGTTTCTAAGGTGAGTTTAAGTCTCAAATAAGTTCGCAAACATAAAGGGAACATAAAATACCAAAAGATTTCACCAAAAATGTATCAAAACACTACAAATCTCATCATTGGTTATTCAAAATCTAAAACTCCAAATTCTCATTTCAAATGAAAAATCAAGGTATACAAGTAATGAAAAACTGTTCTCATACCTTTAGCAAACCAAATCATGTTATTCTCAAGTTTTCTAACAAGATTCAAGCTAAAACAAGCAAAAACAACTCAAAACCCCAATTCCCACATCAAGTCACAACTCAAGAACAAGATGAAAGGAATAAGAAAGTGAGTCAAGAACAAGGTTTTTCCTCTACCTCAACGACATATTGAGAGGGAGAGTGGTGCGGTTCTGAAGGAGTAGTGCAATACGGTGCAGCAACTGTGACGCAGTGCGGCGGTAGGGGCTGCGCGGCTGCAGGAGCGGTGGCAAGGGCGACATTGGCAAAATGGTGGGAGATGGGTGAAATGGTAGGAGAGGAAAGAAAATGGAGGAAAGAAATGGTGGGAGAAGAAAAAAATGGTGGGATAAGGCTCTGGTTGGTTATTTAAAATCTGATACTTTAATTTGAATTTGTTGGTGGATTTTGCGAGTTGATTTTTTCGCCGCAAACCATTTTTATTAAAACAAGTACGGTCAATACGCATCGACACATTTTTTTTTAATTTTTGTGGTGGAATTTGCGGTGGATATTTCCGCCGCAATATTATTTTTTTTGTGAAGAAAAATATGTAAAATCCACCTCAAAATCACCGTAATTTTTTTATTTTTTTATTTTTAAAATTTAAAAAAAATTTTATTTTATTTAATAATTTGCGGCGGATACTTTTTTTCATAAAAAAAATATTTTCACGATGAATGTTTCGCAGGAAAAAATTGGGGGGAAAAAATCCGCAGCAAAATTCACCACAAATTTGAGACGGATTATAATCTCCGCAACAGTAGGAATAAGAAGATGAAGGAAAAACCCTATGAAGATAATTTTTTGCCATGTATGCTGGCGAAACTAATGGAGTTCAGCGAAAGGACAACATTGTTAAGTTTTTATAAGTTGAAAGATTAATTTAAGATATTTATTAGTTAAAGAACGGATTTAAAAACATAAATAAATTAGAAGACGAAAGTATAAGTTTTGCTTATCAAAAACTAATTCCACGTCAGAAGGTTTGATTGGACTACTTGCTGGCATTGATCCAAGCAGCAAAATCCTTCTTGAACCATTCATCTCTGACCTTTCCTCACTTTGCTAACAAAGAACTATTATCTGTTTCTTCACTGTCAGAAATAAAGTAATTTGTTAACATATTTTTCATATGATTTTCTAAAATATCATATGCTAACAAAACACATATGGAAACTACTGAAATCGTGAAAATAAATTTTCACATTGGCAACTTGTACTAAGTTCAAATAAATCAAGAACACCTTAAATCTGTACTATAAAATCCAATTCATACATCTGTACGAGTTTTTATATCTTTTAATTGTCTTATTTCTTCAATCTCTGATCTTCCTTTATGGAGAGATTTTTTCCAAAGAATGAAATTGACATGTCATTACAAAAATATCGAAAATGATTTAAAGGAAGTCAATAGGATGACAGAATAAGGCACACATAGATTGAAATAAAGCAATAAAATAGCATGGAAAGGGCAAGATAATATTACAAATATTTTCATTTGAATAAAAAGCAATAAAATGCACTCACAGGCTGAAGTAAAGCAACAAATATTTTCATTTGATTAAAGGCATTACATTACCTTTTTCACTACCTCTTGTAAGATAGGATGCAATCCTGTGTGCTTCCCAAGTTTTAGAAGAAGATACCACTGTTGCTTTCTTAGCAACTACTTCCCTTATATATAAATTAAATAATAATAGGTTACTTTAATTTAAGGGTTTACAACAGTAAATGAAACTGACTAAATTAGAAGAAAAAAACAAATCTATACAATTATTTATGGATGAAAGATGAGACTTAAGAGAAGAAGGTAAATTAGACTTGAAGTTCTTTAAATCAGCAATGAACGAATCCAATGACATATCTACCTGGATAAAGGCATTCAATGGAAGATAGAAGTATAACATTTTCATTGCAGATTCGTCCACTTACATGAATTGTCTTTGTTTCTTCTCCCAATATTTTCTCTAACAATGCTTTTCCTATTTTGCATTGTAGCATTGGAATAAAGATGACTGGCTTGCCCCATACTTTGCATCGTAGAACTGTCACACAAATGAACTCATATAGAGAATCAAGGAATGATAGAAGTCTCTTTATAAAACGAAATTGGACTGGGACTAAAAAATGAAAAATATCCAATAATTAAGTGCTGACTTTGGATAATTTAACAGGCAAACTCAGAAACTCTTGTCTAATATGGGAGTTGATGACAACCTGCTATCATGATTTGAACATAGCAATAGAGCTAGACCATTATCTTTTACGTAAACCTCAAGAAATCCTCTTAAGGGCCTTTTCTCTTTGAGCAATGACAGTTGCACCCAAAAAAAAAAAAGTGTAACACAAAAGTTTCACAAATGCATCACGACCCTTCTTTATTTCTTACTTTTTCTCTTTCTCCCACTTTTACTAACATCTAATGGTTGATATAACTTCTGTGAAATTTCCGTACTTGCATATGTCCTTGCAAATAACATTTTCGTGTATTTTTTCATTCAAATTCATTATTCAAATGGATAATTGTAGACTATAAAAAAATGTTAATAAATAACAACGCCATGAGGCGACGTTTAATGTCACCAACGACAAACCAATAGTTAATAAATAATATCAATTAATATATAATAACTATTTCTTATAATGGCTTTTACTAATACAACTCTCGTAACAAATAAATTGATTTACTGCACGATAAATCTTTTTTAGCACGTAGCAAAGAGATAATGAAATTTCACTTCATAATGTGCTTGAACATAATCAACTCAAACACATACTGTATAAATTCATTTATAATTTTGATTTTTCAGGGTATCTCTTCACTTGATATATGATAGATTAATATCTTGAGATATAGTTAAGTGTCTAAATAAAAACTCTTCTTTAACAATATTTTTTTTATACATATAAATTTTATAATTGAATCTTAAATCATATGTGAGCATTACAACAAAAAAGAGCTTTAGTGGTAATTTTTTAGTAGCCATACACTTTGTCGATAATACATTTTCTAAACTAATGATCTTCCGATAAATGAAGAATGACCACTAAAAATTTTAATTTTGGTGACAAATATAACAAATGACCTCTAAGCTGAACAAACGGGTCCGATCTTATAGATGATTTTTCTAAGACACTAAATGTTTATTTAATTAGAAGGTTGAAGATATTCAAAGATGTATCGGAAAACTTCTTTAAAATCCGTTTGAAGGAAATGTGATTGTATCCACTGTGATTAACTATTGCGTATGTTGAAAATCGAGTAAACATAAGGAATTTCGTATGTTGGAACACTTTTTCTATTCCCATATTTTTCATTTAACTCTGATTTTTTTATTACAAATAATGCATATATTTCTTTTTATACCCTTTCTAATATCATTCATCATATTTATTTTTTCTTAAAGAAATTCTTACTTAAATATGGTGCATTTCTTTAGGAAATAATTTGAAAACTCATATGAGGATTTTGGCAGTTAGTCTCATTGAAAATGAAGATAATTCGAAAGTCAATCAAGACTTAATATTTTCATAGAGCACCGTGAAATTAGTTGTGAGACACAAAGATCTATGAAAATATTAAGTTCGATTGGTCAAGAAAATAAAGTATTAAAGACCTAACTCATGCAATACATCATATTTATGTAAAAAAAAAAAATTTCTTATCACTTTTTCTCACTTAATTACATCTATTTAAGATAGCTGTAAAAATAAGTGTAGAATGAAAAATGATGGTAGAACATCATTTTCCTTTTTCATTCTCTCTAAACATAAGCCACCATTGCCTGAATTATGGAGTCATATGCCAATATGCTTAAAAGCAGTGTGTTTAGAATAAGGTGTGCTACGGGCCTATCAAAACCCAATGCTGCCATCAACACCAACCCAGAGCCGTCGCGTCTCCACGTCGTGCCATATGTCAAAAAGTTATATATATTAAATTAATTAATACGTAACATATTATTATTTTTAGTATAAAATTATATGATATAAGAATTTATATAATTATTTAAGTCTAGAATTGCTTAGTTTATATAATTATATAGATAAAATTTATACAAGTAATTTTGTATTTAAACATTTAAAATATGACACTTAAAAGATATTTCACTCACATTTGCATATGATACATTCATTCTAGTTTGGTATATAGTATTCGAAAACAATGAACTACACTTACATGTGACACGATGTCCTTAGTGAGTGTGTATGTTGGACATTCTAAAAGCATTTTTGACATTTTATGTCTTTTTTATAATAAAAAATTATTAATATAAAAGCTTAATGGCAAAGTCAATACTTATGATCTCAATACAAAATAATAAATTTATCAAGAAAAAAATGAATTAATTTATCTAAGTACATGGCTCTGAGAGTGTTATTTTTTTAAGTACACGGTGACAAGAAAGATGCTTAATTCAGATTATGTGTGTTTGGTGTTTTTATAATGACAATCTGCTTAAGGCTTCATGAAAGGTATACCTTAGAATTGTTAGTTTAATCACAGGAAATTTGGTTAGTGACAAGATCAATGAAAGGGGAAACTATGTGTTGTGCACTACATTATCTTGGATGATTGAAGATTAAGTCATACTTTAGATTCTAATACTCCTAGTTCTGAAAGTTGTTGGTTACTACAATTCTCCTCTATTTTTCATGTTCTTGTACTAAGATGCCAGTATGATACCACTGAATATGAACTGAGATGGGTTTGGTGTCATAGATGCATTTGAATAGAGTGAGGCACTGCTAGTTGGAGATTCTTCATTCCTGAATGCCTTCAAAGAAAAAAGCCATTATCTTTTTCTACATAACCATTGAAATAATGTTAATATTCTATTGCCGGTAACTGAAAAATAAGAGAGAGAAAGAGAGAAGGTTATGAGCTTGTGGTCCAATTATGGTATATAAAGTGGTATGGAGTACCCAAGATTAGGAATCATGGCCGGACACAAAGCTTATTTAAAACAAATTAATAGTTATATAATATAATTTTATATATGTTTTCTATACATGACGAGTTTGAGAATGTGACTTCACTAGTGTACTCAAATTATTGTTACCACTTACCACCTTGTGTGTATAGATAAGGTTATGACTTTCACTTGTGGATGGATTCTTCTCGAGGATATCCTGGTTTAGTGGATTTTCAGCCTATTGTAAATCATATTCGACAACGAAGTGTCATCTGTCATGCATGTGGTATATGTGTTCAACTAAGAACCAGATTGGTCAGTTAATATTAATTTGGATGTACCTCTAATTAGTCATTTTTCTGGCAATTTTTAATGTATTAATTTTTCTGCTCTGCAAATAGAGGTTTCTTTGTATCTGAGACAAATAAAATTGCTAGTTCCCAATCCCTTAAGAACAGAGGTTTCAAATATTTTAACCTCGAGCAAATAATATGTAAAGTTTTTTTCTTTTTTGGGGTAGGTCGTGGGACATGTGATCAAGTTTTGCCTTTGAAGCTACCTGATTGCTGCCAATATGTGAAATATAATGTATTTTTGTCACTTTTGTGATATATCCATGTGAGAGTGGGGTGAACAACATGCATCCTAGTTAAATACCATTTAGCTGAAGGTTTTTGACTTCCTGCCTTAATTCTGCTTGCTTATTCTGTTATAATTTTGCGAAGTTGTGCCATGAATCTCGCATGCATACATTGTGTGAGGTTTAATTATATTTTTGGGAGGCGGGCGGTGTCAGTGATCTCCTTCTCATCATATTTTTTTTCCTTTGAATAATTTGCCCTTTTTTTATAACATAATCAAATCATTTTCAATTTATGCAGGTAATTGTCATATGAATTGGCTACATATATTATCATAACTGTTGATGAAGTTAAGTTTCTCCTTCACAAGGTACATACTTTTTCGGCTTCATCCTTTTCTGTCCTGTTAAATAAGAAAACTCCTATTATTTAATTTAATTAACCATCTAGGGATATGATAGTTCTGGTAGCAATATTTTTTAGTGCCCACTGTGTAAACTAGCATGTTAATGTTATTTTGGAAATAATTCTATTGAACCTTGCTGAGAGTAAGACATAGCATCCAAATGGAACTACTGATAAATTATTTCTTTTTTACAGAAGATTTTAAAACTTTTTTTTTGGCATTTTGATCCATCCACCACACCCGTGCACTGCCGTCATGACACATTATTTTTATTTTATCATTACAGATCATACATTATGATTTTGAAAAATTTCGCATGTGAAAGACTGCATTATGATCAAGAGTTAAAGATTTGTTTTTGGACTACCTACTATCTTGTATTATGACTATTTGATAACACTAGTTATTAAACTCAAAGTCTCAAAATGACACTAGTTATTAGATGGTGTACTTTTTATATTTTGTTGTTGACGTTGTAAAGTTATGAAAGTTTTTTTTTATTGTAGATTTAATGAAATATATTTTGCTTTTTAGAATAAATTCTAGTATGTTGTATTTAGGAACATCTGTATGTTATGATTTAAGTTCTTTAGGGGCAAATATTATTATTACTAAAATTTTTGTTAATAAAGTTGAAATCTCACATTGAATGGCAAAAGCCTTGCACAATTTTTGTTGGCCATGACAAAAGTTGCTAAATGTATGGGGTTGGCAATTCTTGAAACAGTTTTAGTAGTCATAACAATTACCGGTAATAACATAGACCGTTAAAGACATGAAAAAAGCAAATTTGGAATTGTTTTAGTTGCTATTATAATTGCCGGCAAATAATTGCTGCTAAAAGCCATACTTTTACCGGCCATAAAATGGGTTTTTACCGGCACTTTATATAATGGCCGGGAAAACCTTTAATAACATTGGATACAGCGGCAAATAATTAATTGTTGGTAAAGGTTTTTGCGGCAATAATTACAGCTAAAAGACATATTTATTGCCGCTAAAAGACTTTTTTGTTGTAGTGGAACCCCTTCCACTCGAACCAACACACGTTGGTCAAATTCATTTATAATGATTTTCTTTTTTTGTACAATGGAGGTAATAAGGTTTGAACCTATAACCTCATGCAAATTATCCAAATCCCTTACTACCAGCCAAATTCAATTCAAATGACTTACATTTATAACAATTTAGGTATATTACTCATTTAAATATATTAAAAAATAGGGGTGTTGATTGGTTTGGATTGACTCGACGAATTTGGAAAAAACCAACACTCGACCCATTGACCTGATCATTTTTTTTTAAACCTTATGCAATAAGTTTTGAGAGACTGAGTACTGGGTCTTTCCTAGTACCCACCATGGTCTTCTTCCATTCGAACCTACCCTAGCCACTCCTCACCCAACAGTGTGTCTACTGCCCTGTGTCGCTTCTCATCCTAGTGGTGCGTTGCTTCTCCCCTATGATGACTAGCAACAAGAGCCACTGGAGGCAGTGCACAATCCGATCTACAACAAGAGCCACCCTTAATCCAACAAGATCTATTCTAGAGCACACCACCATGAAGAGGGCCACCGATAACAAGAGCCACTGCTCCTCACCCCTCAATGTCGTATAGTGAGAACGAGCTCTGATTTGCCCCTCACTGCTATGGATAAGCTACAAATAAGTTCATATCTTTCCCATTGAGAAGAGCCATTTAGCCCACTTCTCATTTCACAAGTAACAATGTTATCAAGTGACTTTAAAACTTAAGAGGGGGGATAAATTGAGTTTTTCAAAACATTTTGCAAACAAGCCCCTTTTGATTTTTGTTGAAACTATTTTCTTATGTGGTAAATGGATTTATGACAACAAAAAGCCCCAATGACCAACCACCGCCATAGCCTCCAGCGTTGAGGTGACTTTGTCGCCATTGCTTTCTATGCATCATGTTTTATTTTTTAGGTTAATATTTGTATATATGGTTTGAGTTTGTTTTTTTGTTAGTAATAATGCAAGTTTTTTTTATGGCTAAAATGCAAAGAACCCCTCCAACTTTGGGTCCATTTTAGAAAGCCTCCTTGTACTTTTTTGATAACCACCTTGCATTAACCTTAGCATTTTCTCTTATCCATCCACAATTGTGCTCAGGATGTTAGAATGACTTAATCTAGAAAGCATTCCTATTTTGAGTTTTTGATGCATGTACCCTCCAACCATAATTTTTCTTGCACTTAACTATGATTCTAGCATAGTCATTCCTAATATAGTCAAAATTCATTTCGTTCTCAATGACATATTGTTTCAATGCCTCTCTGTACATCCTAAAATTAGCAAACCTTAATCCAACTATCAAGTTGTTTTGTTTTTCATATCTGTTTTTTCATTGAACTTAGGGAACCTTGGTCTTTGAGCTTATTCATGAGAACCTTTAAGACTTATTAACTCATCACTGTCTTGATAATTTGAAAGGCATTCACCATCCCATTTCTCATCATGGTTGACTGTTCACATGTTGTTGAGTTCTTGGTTTTGTTTTCCTTACATGCTTTCCATCTTTGTTACTATATCTATTTCTTTGAGCCACATATTTTCTCTTCATTCCTCTAGTACTTTCTTGGATCACAATTTTAGGAGGTGTAGTTTCCTGGGTGTCACCTCGAGTTTGTTAGGTCTGTCCAACATTTCCATGTGCTTGCTCATCATCTCCTTGTGCCTTCCAACCTTCATCTTCAATCAACCAAGTCTTAACCTCATCAACAACTTTAAGAGCATTTTTTTCATAGAATAAGTCTGGATTTTCCATATCACTATATGAAAAGTCACATCCAACCAGGTTTAACTTTGTCTCTTCCTCTTCAACTTCTTCTTCATCCTCTTGGACTTCTATCTCCTCATATGAATATCCCTTATAAACATCAGCTTCTTAGGGTGCTAGTTGTGAAGAAACCGCTGAGGTAAACACCTCCATATTTGTCTCCACCATATGGTCAGCATATAGTTGCAACAAAATTACCTCCCTTTTTTCAAACCTCTTAATTAATCTTAAAGCTTGTACATCACTATTAAACAATGTAATTTCCTGTATCCCCTCATCTTCAAAATTATGCCACAATGTGAAATCACTCTTGTACCCTTTACTTTTCACGTATTGCACAAAATGGGTTATAAATATAAGGTCTATGTCAAAGTCCTCATATGAGTAACATTTCCCTCCTTCATAATGCATTACAAGTGTATTTGTAACGTTTTCCTCAATATAAAAGTTTATGTTGATCTTCACAACCCCATTTCGGTTACCTATAAAAGAAAAATAAGAAATTGACATCATATATTCAAGGAGTAGACCACACACTAGCGCATACTCTATGCAATAGAACAATACGAAATAAATGTACACTTCTCAAAGATTCCTTGGACCAGGAAGATTCTCTTTATTTCATTAACCTGCAACATTAACACAATACCAACCAAAATAAATAGAAACCCCCCAGGATCTATCACATCATATTCATGTATCTGTGATCATGAAAATAATAATAAAAAAAGGCAATAAGCAAAGAAAAGGAGATGGGTCTTACCTTGTGACATCCTTGGTCATAGTTCCATGGGTTCTTAGGTGAATTGATGCTATCTCAATGGCTTTACCAATAAACCCCAAAGTTTGGGAGCAAATAAACCCTAATATGTAAGATGAGGAGTCTGTCAATTGGTGAGATTAGGTGAGGTTAGGCGAAGCTAGTGGAAAATTATTCACATGATTGGATGTGATATGGTTTCTGTTAGTGAAACTAATTGGATATTACAGAAGGCTTAATTTACATTGTTTGGAGAGTGTAGGGTGTTGGGTTGGAGACTTTAAAAGCAAAGGAAAGTTTTTTGAAGGACCTCAAATTGGGGGGAATTATTTGCATTTTAACATTTTTTTATTATATATTTGTTTGGATGGATTTTGTTCTTAGCCAAGTTCTCAAATATTTGTGGGTTCTTTTTTAATTTGTATATTGGGCTTCTGAATGTAGTATTGGATCTTTGCTTGTACTGGATTTAGAATTTTTTTTTTCTTTTTGGATTTCTGTAGTTTTCAGTGTGATGTAAATATGTCTTTTGGGTTTGCAAAGATGAAGTTTTGTTGATTGGATAATTGGGCTATAACTTTTTGTGCTGAAATTTTGTGAGTTGGGTTTATTTCACATAGTAGTAAATTTAAATGTTCTAAATAATTAAAATTTTCATTTCCCACATTGTTCACGTCACTATGGTTGACTTGCTGATAAAATCTTTTTGGCATTAAAAGAGAGAAGAGGGAGATAAGTATGTGATTGTCATATGTGTCCCTTTTTTTTTTTCAAATCAGAGAAGTCTTCTTTGACTCTTTAAATAATTAATAGCAGGGCATGCCCATGCATTTTGATAATTTTGTTTTCTATCTGGCCTTCCAATTACTAGAGGTGAAGTTTATTGAAAAGGTTTAGCTATAGATCCAAAGGAGCTGTTTATTTTTATTAACTGCCTCTAATATTCTGCTTCTTGATTTAAAGTTTTGATGATCAAATCTTACAACCACCTTATGTACTTGTACAGGCAAAAAAAGATGCTAAGAGAAAAGTCAGAGCAAAAGATTTTAAGAAATTGTGTAAAGCAAAAGAAAAGAAGGCTCAAGTATATCTGGTTTGGGTCCCCATTTTATATGGTGACATCAAATCAGCTTTGTGGTACTTATTTGTCATAGCATCTTATTCATACATTCACAATCTTCACTTTATTAGAGCTTACCTCAAAGATCTGATAGTTAGCTTAGTAGAGGTGACATATTTGGCTTGGGAAATGATATATGTTGCTTAAGATAACATTCTGTCCTTACTCTTCTCCACCTCTGCCAAGCAAACACTGTTAAAGAA
This sequence comes from Ormosia emarginata, assembly GCA_029884605.1. NCBI lineage: Eukaryota > Viridiplantae > Streptophyta > Magnoliopsida > Fabales > Fabaceae > Ormosia > Ormosia emarginata. The sequence continues at coordinate 8,504,861 of JAQQTP010000068.1, forward strand.
TCCAAAGAAATAAAGAGAAATAAAGAATATTTGTAAAGAGGAGGTTAGAGATTCATGAACACTACATAATGTAATTGAATACTAAAAGATGATTTAACCTAAATACAAAGAAACTATATATAGGCTAAACAAAAAAAAGACTATTCTACCCTTAATAAACAATGAAACAAAATAACTCAATATTTCTTAACATCTCCTCTCAAACTCAAGATGCGGCAATATAAGCATCGAGAGTTTGCCAACTAGAAAATGAAAACGGGAAATAAAATGCGACTTGGTAAAGAAATCTACAATCTACAAAGAAGAAGAAACAAAGGACAAGGTAATAGTGTCATGCTTGAGATGATGTTGAGTAAGGTGACAATCGATTTCAATGTGCTTAGTTCGTTAATGAAAAATTGAGTTGTAAGCAATCTGAATAGAACTCTGTTTGTCACAATACATAGGAGTGGGATGAGAAGGAGAAACTTCCTATTATGCAAGTAACCAATATAACCAAACAATCTCTTTGGTAGTAGATGTCATAACACTATATTCTGCTTCGGTTGAAGATTGAGAAACAATAGATTGTTTCTTGCTCTTCCAAGAAATAAGAGAATCACCCAAAAAAATATAGAAACCAGTAACAGACTTGCGATCTGCGGGATTACTGTCATGATCAGCATCAGAGTATGCACGCAGCTCCAAAGAAGAGGTGGATAGAAGTAAAAGACTATAAAAGACTGTACCTCGAAGATACCGCAAAATACGAAGAACAACTGTCCAATGAACTGTAGTAGGAGAAGCAACAAATTGACTAACAACATGAACAACATATACAATATCTAGACGAGTAATAATAAGGTATACCAAGCTTCCAACAATAGTATGATATAAAGTAGGATATGACAAATGTAAGTCATCAGAAGAAGATTACTTTGTGTTAACCTCAATAAGAGTATCTACAGTCTTATTATCAGTAAATCTAGCTTGCTTAAGAATATCTGCAACATATTTCGATTGAGAAAGAAGATAACCTTTGGGTGAGCAGGCTACCTCAATACTCAAGAAATATCGTAGAGAACCCAAATCCTTCATTTCAAACTGTCTAGCTAACTATGTCTTCAAAACTGAAATACCATCAATATCATCACCAGTAATAATCATATCATCAACATATAAAGACAAAATGATACGACCTGCATCAGTGCACTTAACAAAAAGAGCAAAATCATGACTACTAGAAGCAAATCTAAGAGAAGAGATCACAATAGAAAATTTCTCAAATCAAGCACGAGGTGCTTGTTTAAGACCATATAACACATTTTTGACCTTGCAAACATACCCAGAATCATGTGAAACACCAGGAGGGGGCGCCATATAAACGTCTTCTTGCTCCATTCAAGAAGGCATTTTTAATATCAAGTTGAGATATATGCCACTGACAAACCAAAGCATTTTGCAATAAGAGTACAAATAGTAGTCATTTTTGCAATAGTAACAAATGTCTCCTCATAATCCATACCATACTGTTGAGAGTACCTTTTTGCAACCAACCTAGCTTTGTATCACTCAATAGATCCATCAGAATTAGTCTTGATCTTTTACACCCAACGATAACCAACAATAGTCTTATCAGGAAGTAGTTTTACCAATTCCCAAGTACATTTCTTATGCAAAGCAGAAAGTTTCTCATCCATAGTTTGCTGCCAAAGAGGATTAAGAATAACCTCTTTATAGGAATATGGCTCAGAGAGACAATGAATAGAGGCTAAAAAAGTAAAAAAAAGGATGAAGAATAACAAGAATAAGCACAATCTGGTAACTTTGTGGACTTACGAATGTGTATGGAATGACGTAGAGGCGGATCCACAATCTTAGATGGAGCTTGAGAGACTGTAGGAGAAAGGAGAGCTTTAGGTGTGCTGGAGAGTAAAGGGTCAGTACCTACAGAAGGGGCATTTGAAGTACTAGGAACCTGAGATGACAAACTATCAGAATCCTAAAAAAAAAAAGATCTATACGAATAAGATCAGATCTAGTCAAGCTATGAGTAGGGGATGAAATAGAAAAGAAAGGTATATGCTTGAGAAAAATAACATGACAAGACACATAAAGTTTTTGAGTTATTGGATCAAAACAACGATACCTTTTTTTACCTTCACCATAACCAAGAAAGACACAAATAACATATCAAGAGGACAACTTGTTGCGTTTTACATGAGGAAGAAGAACGAAACAAGTGCAACCAAAAACTCTAAAGAAAGAATAATCAGGAGCATACTCATTCAATCTTTCAAAAGGAGACAAACCTAAAATATGAGAAGATGGAATTGTATTAATCAAACTTACAACAGCAAGAATAACTTCACCCCAAAATACACTAGGAACAAAAGCAGACAACAAGAGAGAACAAGCAGTTTCAACAATGTGTCTATGTTTTTCTTTCAGCAACACCATTTTACTCAGGAGTATCTGTACACAAAGTTTGGTGAATAGTTCCATCTAAGGTAAGCAACTCACAAAATTTATTAGAAGTATATTCCCCACCCAAATCACACCTAAAACATTTGATAACAACTGAATGTTGAGTTTTAACAAGAGCCCGAAAAGTTGTATATATCTCAAAGAATTCATAATGATGTTTCATTAAGTAAACCCAACAATAACGAGTATGATCATCAATGAAAGAAATATAATATCGAAACTCTCCTTTTATGGCAACAGGAGAAGGACCCCATGCATCAGAATGAATCAAATCAAATGGAGAAAAAGAAACAAAAATACTTCGACTAAAAGGTAAAGTTGAAAATTTTGTTAATTTACATCCACTATGATGGGATATAATTATATTTAAAAGTTTCAACCCAAGTGTAGGTTGTCTCAAGTAATAAATTCTCGGGAGTCCGAGGTCGATCCACAGGGAATTAATGAAGAAAAATATATTGATTTGAGGTAAAAAGAAGATTTGTCACAAAATTAAAGATGATATAAGTTATTCACAAATAGAAAAGATTTGCTTGAATTAGGAGATCCACTTTTGATAATAAATTAAAGATAATATTATTTCTTTTTATAACTCAATTGAAATCATGCATAATGAAGATTCCAATCGGAAGATTTAACATTTAAAGTTCAATCATGTAATTATATTATAGTTCCAATAATTATCTACTAATACTTGTAAATCGTCAAAAGCATCCACTGTGCCAATCCTATTGTCTACAATGGATCAAGATATTCATTATACAAGAAGAGTTTCTAAATTAATTGGAAACAACATATAATACATATAAAAGTCACATAAAAATATATCATTTAAAGCACAAGAAAGAAATAAATCTAACCTCAATTTATTATTAAAAGCTTCACTCCTCACCCAAGCAAGATGAAAATTAATTACACATGAGAAAGAAGAAAATAAAAAGAAAAGAAAAAGGAAAAGAAAAACAAAGGAGAGAGAGAGAATTTCTCTCCTGGAATCCAGCGTTTCCTTCTGTAGAATGCTCCTATTTATAGAAAATTTGGAGGTTACTGTGCATATGCATAGTAACCTGCATAGTAATACTTAACGATTAAGTATTGCACAGTAACCTGCATAGTAATACTTTTAAAAACGTAAGCAATGACGTTTTTCTTTTTATTTTATTATTATTTTTATAATAATACTTGAGCAAACGTATACAGTCGTGTCTCATGTTTTCTTCATTTTTTAGGAAAGTGGTCTTCATGAAAGTTGTAGGCCTAGATATTTGCTTTAAAATGGCTTTAGTCTAAGTCCAAAATCATGCCCAGAACTCAAGATATGGTCCAATTATTGCATAGTTTTTAGGCCCGGTTTCAACTCATTTGTTTTGACTTCCAAGCCAAATATCATCCATTAGACTTCAGAATCTGACAAAGTGTTCAACATGAAAGTTGTAGGGAATTGTCTTAGCTTTCCTACAAGATCAAAATCACATCAAACAGATATTTACAACTCAAATTCTAGCCACTTTACTAAATATTGCCAAAGAGATAATTAAGGTTAATTTATGCAATAATTTGTTTAATGATCCAATTCAGCTTAATATCATAAAATGTGTCAAAACTAACTTAATTAAGCTTAATTGAACCTTAAGAAGCCTAGTGAGAGGATTATAAAATGTATAAAATATAGTGTTATCAAATTCCCCACACTTAACTTTTGCACTCGGGCAAAACATAAAAGACAAAAAACAAAGAAAAACGACATAGACTCAAAAACTAAAAACTCTAAAGGATTTAATGACTCAAGAAGAGCAACCAAACATTCAAGGGATCAAAACAATCATGAGGTAACATATCTTCATATCTCAAACGAACAAGCAAAGAAACTTCAGTTGAAAAGAATGAATCAAGAATGATAGATCCTCACAAAAGTCACACTTAATCTCTCAAGTGTTTAAAAAGGTTAGTATTTCACTCTATTCAACTCACGAACAAGTACTACCATAAGCTTGCTTATCTTCTACTTCTCCACTACTCAGAACACATGCATACACAAATCATGAGGACTTTATTTAAGGTTGTAATGAGGCCATGGTAAAGGAGAGGGGAATATGGATATAAGAAGTTAAAAACCAAAGAGAATAAAAGAACATGAGAGCTGAGTTCAATTAACAAGCATGAAAGTTCATCCCAACTCTAATGCATATTCCCTTTACATATTTTTCCTTTCCCTTTTTGCCTTGTTGGCCCTTCTTTACACATTTTTTTTTTATGAACATAACTATACACATACATTTTTTTTCAATTAGGCACTCTTTCCTCTTTCAACAACCATTTTGCACACACACCCCACACTTGTTCAAGAACTCATTCATTAACAAAGCTAATGTTCTCTTATTCCCTACGGTCAAGTAAAAATATGATTTTTCATTTAAGGCACGTAATGAGCTAAAAACAAGGAATGGTTAAATAAGCTCAAAGGGGTTAAGTAAAGGAAAATATACAAGGTTGGTAGGAATCAGAGAATTTTCAAGAAGTCATAAGAGTGCTTGATATCATATTGAAATAATATAGTACTGAACAAGGCTTGCTATTTGGTTAAAGTAGCTATTTTAAGAAAAATGCCTCAATCATGTTTATATAAGCATGTGAAAATGTAGCTTCAAAAAGAATCAAAGCAAGTTCTAGAGTAACAATTCTATAAGTGAAAATCACACAAGAAAGAAGAGAATGATATAAATGTTCATTCCATTCATCAATAGGTTCAAAATCTCACAAGGCATATTTCTATCATTCTCAATCCACAAAAATTTTAACATCCATAACCAAGCATGTGATGTTTAAGAAAGAAGACAATTTACTCAATCATGCCAATTTTCCTGAATTAAAATTGCTACTTCTACACAAAATAGTTACCTACCCTAATCTAGATGCGTCTCAAGAGTAAAATTACCACCACAGCAAAATTTACTCCTTACTCTGCCATCCCTAACTGGTTTAGCTATTAGTAAATTGCTGACAAACATATAAACACAGCAAACATAAACACACTTCCAAATTTTTTTTTAAACAATTATTCACACAACAATTATTAAAACAATTATTCACACAACAATTATTCTCACTATCCTTCCCCCCAACCAGATCACAACATTGTCCTCAATGTTAAAAATTAGAAAGGTAAAGGATAGAAGATAGTACTGTTGTTGCAATTATTGAAAAGAGAAACCTCACATAAATTTAAAGCAGAAACAAAGTATGACCAAAGATTGAAATTATTTAAACGGATGGAGTGTCTTGGTGACTTCTTTTTCTTCGCTTCTCGCAACATTTCCTTCGGACCACTTCTTGCTCTTTTTTTTAAATCATTTTTTTTTTTGTTGGCCGATACTATTTACATCCCCATACAAAGGCTCCGAAATTTGGGAGGCACTTAAGCCGACTCAATAAAAATACAAACAAAATACTAAAAACTTACCTTAGCTTTGGTAGACAGGATCTTCTACCAAAGTCTCGACTACATCTGGATCTTTGAACTCAAGTTATGGCTTCAACTTGACCATTTACCTTCCTCCAATTTAATTTCATGAGAACGGACAGGGGGACGACCACATTTTTTATCGGAAAATTCCAACCTTTATTAAGCAACTCCTTAAACTTTGGACTCCATCCCTGAGTGTCATGATCCTGAGTTAAATAAAAGTTGGTACAATTATCAAATACATTAGATGGATTACTAATAAAATTAAACTCAGAATTCACAAGAAGATTCTCAAGGGGATCAAAATCAAAGGTTGTAGAAATTCCCTTCTCCATGATTGAGTCAATCATGTATGTATGGTGACCTTTGTCTTTATTTTCTGGCTTAACAGGATTCTTTGTCACCTCAGGTTCCTTAGGTAGTTTGACATCACTACTATCTTGATTCTTTTTCACATCTTCTAGCTCATTCACACTCAAGGAGATTATCATTCTGAACACTTGGCTCTTTATCTCCTTGCTTTCTTCAACAACCTTTCCATTCCTAAGAGTTATCACTGACTTGAATTGATCTATTTGTTTGCTTTCAGAACAACCCTCATTTAGACAGTACTGACCTTTGGGATTTAGTTGAGGTTGAGAAGAAAATTTTTCTTTCTCGTGAATGGTGAGTGCAGAAGCAAGTTTAGCAAGAGTTTCTTTTATGTCGATCATAGTTTGATTGTTTTGTTCATTAATGGCATCTTACTTTTCTATGAATGCATTCAATGTTCCTTCAAGGTTTTTCCTATATGGTGGGACATAAAGTGCATATCCTTGAGAATTTTGAGAATCTTGTTGTTCATGAGGAGGCGGTGGTTGCAAAAATTGTGTTTGATTATTATTTCTCCAACTGAAATTCGGGTGATTTCTCCATCCTGGATTGTAAGAATTTGAAAAAGAAGAGGTGAATGACTTCTTAAAATTGTTCATTGCATTTACTTGCTTATACACAACTTCTTTAAAAAGAGGAATATTAGGACATTCATTTGTCAAGTGTCCTAATTCATCACAAATATCACAAATATCTTCAATTTGCACAGATTTGACTTCTTTTACTTTTCCTAATTTCAGTGTTTCAACTTGTCTAGCCAAACTGGCAATCCTAGCATTTAGATCTTCTTCTTGACTAAGATTATATTTTTCTTTATTAGCATTTGCAAGGTTAGATCTAATTGAAATTTTAGAAATATTAGTATCATGCCAAGATTGAGAATTTTCAGCCAACTGATCTAAATAATCTAAAGCTTCATCAGGTTCTTTATCAAGAAACTCGCCATTACACATCGTTTCCATAAATTGTTTAGTTTTAGATGTTAAACCTTCATAAAAGAAGCTTATCGTCATCCATTTTTCAAAATACATGATGTGGTTAATTTAACAAATCTTTAAAACGTTCCCAACTTTGAAAATACGCTTCATTTGAATTTTGGAAAAAAATTTTGATTTGTCTTTTCAAAGCATTGGTTTTATGTGTTGGAAAAAATTTCTTTAAAAATTCACCTTGCATTTTTCTTGTATGCCAATTGATCTTGGTTTCAAAGTGTTAAACCAAGTTTTGCTTTATCTTTCAAAGAAAAAGGAAACATTTTAAACAAAATAATCTCTTCAAGTATAATTTTTATCATTGAAAGAAAACAGACTTCCTCAAATTCTTTTAGATGTAAATATGACTTTCAGATTCTAAACCATGGAAATTAGGAAGTAAAGAAATCATACCCGACTTAAATCTAAAATTGTTAGCATTAGTTGGGAAGACAAAACATGATGTACTAGAATTTCGGGAGGTGGTTGCAAATATGCACGCATAGTTCGAAATGGTTGATTTTTATGTTCATCATGTATATACACTTTCATTTTCACCTAATTAATGGTGGTGATTTTCATCTATTATGTTAATTATGTGTGATTGTGATTCAATCGAATCAATATAAAAAGTATCGGGATTAATTTTAACTAAACGATCAATTTGAATCACGATACCAAATAAACATAAATAAGTGACGTAAAATAAAATAAAAGTAATGTCTGTTGACGGTATAAACTATCCATTAAATATTAACAAGGTGTGGTATAAATGGCCACCCATAATATATATATATATATAATAATAGTAATAATAATAATAATAAGTAAAAAGTTAAATAACCGATAAAATAAAAAAAAGTTAGATAGTTAAAGAGTTAATAATATACGAGAAAATAAAATGCAGGAAATAAAGTGTGAAAAATAAAATACGAGAAAATAAAATGCAAAAAGTAAAGTGCGGAATGTAAATTTTAAAATATGAAAATCGGTGATGAAAGCCATTTGTTTTGCACAGAAAAGAAAGAAGAGAAGAAGAAAAATTATTTCATTAAGTTAGAAAGCAAAAAAAAAAAAATGACAAAATTTAAAAGTTAGATGCGAAAAATAAAATGACAAAATTTAAAAATTAGATTACGTAAAATAAAAATGAGAAATTAAAAGTTAGAAAGTTAGAAGATAAAGCGTAAATAATAATAATAATAATAATAATAATAATAATAATAATAATAATAATAATAATAATAATAATAATAAAAAGCGTAAATAAAAAAATATTTACAAAGATGGGATAATAAACCAACCACCAAATAAAAGCAAAAAATACAAAAAATAAATTACGGGAAAGTAAAAGGGAGAGTTACCCCATTGAGTTAGACGTAAAAATAAAAGGAGAATTAACCCCACCGTAAAAGAAAATAAAAGGGAGAATTACCCCCACTGAGTTAATATATACAAAAGGTTAATTTTTTTTATTTTTTATTTTTTTTATTTTTTACTATTCACTATCACTATTTACTTTTTACTATGTACTAGTTACTATTTACTTTTTACTATTTACTATTCACTATTTACTATTTATGTTACTATTTATATTACTATTCACACTATTCACACACAAAAAAAATACTAGTTAGTGCGTTAGTAAATAAATAAATAAAAATGAAAAAAAGTAGAGGATAATATATCTGCGATAGTGAAATTTACTTACGAAAAAAGCACTTCAATATATTAGAACTTCAAATCAATTCCCCAACAACGACGCCAAAAACTTGATGGGATATAATTATATTTAAAAGTTTCAACCTGAGTGTAGGTTATGCCAAGTAATAAATTCAAAATCAGAAGTCGATCCACATGAGGAATTAATGAAGAAAAATATATTGATTTGAGGTAAAAAGAAGATTTGTCACAAAATTAAAGATGATATAAGTTATTCACAAATAGAAAAGATTTGCTTGAATTAGGAGATTCACTTTTGATAATAAATTAAAGATAATATTATTTCTTTTTATAACTCAATTGAAATCACGATAATGAAGATTCCAATCGGAAGATTTAACATTTAAAGTTCAATCATGTAATTATATTATAGCCCAATAATTATCTACTAATACTTGTAAATCGTCAAAAGCATCCATTGTGCTCAATCCTATTGTTACAATGGATCAAGATATTCATTATACTGAAGAGTTTTAAATTAATTGGAAACAACATATAATACATATAAAAGTCACATAAAAATATATCATTTAAAGCACAAGAAAGAAATAAATCTAACCTCAATTTATTATTAAAAGCTTCACTCCTCACCCAAGCAAGATGAAAATTAATTACACATGAGAAAGAAGAAAATAAAAAGAAAAGAAAAAGGAAAAGAAAAACAAAGGAGAGAGAGAGAATTTCTCTCCTGGAATCCAGCGTTTCCTTCTGCAGAATGCTCCTATTTATAGAAAATTTGGAGGTTACTGTGCATATGCATAGTAACCTGCATAGTAATACTTAACGATTAAGTATTGCACAGTAACCTGCATAGTAATACTTTTAAAAACGTAAGCAATGACGTTTTTCTTTTTATTTTATTATTATTTTTATAATAATACTTAAGCAAACGTATCTGATCGTGTCTCATGTTTTCTTCATTTTTGAGGAAAGTGGTCTTCATGAAAGTTGTAGGCCTGGATATTTGCTTTAAAATGGCTTTAGTCTGAGTCCAAAATCATGCCCAGAACTCAAGATATGGTCCAATTATTGCATAGTTTTTAGGCCCAGTTTCAGCTCATTTGTTTTGACTTCCAAGCCAAATATCATCCATTAGACCTCAGAATCTGACAAAGTGTTCAACATGAAAGTTGTAGGGAATTGTCTTAACTTTCCTACAAGATCAAAATCACATCAAACAGATATTTACAACTCAAATTCTAGCCACTTTACTAAATATTGCCAAAGAGATAATTAAGGTTAATTTATGCAATAATTTGTTTAATGATCCAATTCAGCTTAATATCATAAAATGTGTCAAAACTAACTTAATTAAGCTTAATTGAACCTTAAGAAGCCTAGTGAGAGGATTATAAAATGTATAAAATATAGTGTTATCACACTACAATCAGAAATATTACAAGTTTGTAAATTTCTTAAAGTCCTTGTGGATGCCAAAAATTTCAAACGAGAAGGCGAAACATGACCAAGATGAGAATGCCATAAATAAAATGTAGAAAAAGAATGACTCAAACGAAAAGAAGACAAATCAACACTAATAGCAACAACAACTGACACTTTTAACTCATCCAAAATATATAATCCCCCCTTCCTATGGCTTGTCCCAATTAGCTTCTGAGACTACAAATCCTGCACATAACAAGAAGAGAAAAATATGATTAAATTACCAAAATCACATAACTAACCAACAGAAGCAAAATTTAATTTGAGTTTCAGAATATGATAAACATTAGGGAGAGACAAGTGAGGTGTAACAACAGAACTAACATCTGCTAAATGCATAGGAGTGCCATCAGCAGTCATGACAGGAATAGAAGATGAATGAGACACAGAAGCAAAATATGAAGAATCTGGAGACATGTGATGTGAAGCACTAGAATCTAAGACCTATACAGAATGTGACATACCTGAAGAACTATGAGGCAACTGATTTACGGAAGAAGAGGCAGACATAGCTTGTGGTTATAAGGAGAGAAACTTTCGAAATTGCTCAGCCAAAGTACTAGGATCGGTGAAAGAACCTGATGAAACAACTGTTGCAATATTAGATTGTGGTGGTTTGTAACCCTGAGGTGATATAAAAGCATTAGATTGTGACTGATTGCCAGGCTTCCAAGCTTGAGATTGCTTTTGCGATTGGTTCTGCTGTTTTAACAACTTAGGACACTGAGTCTTCCAATGACCTTTCTGCTTACAGAAACTGCACTCATCGGTGGCAACCCTTGTGTAAGGCTTATTTTGATTATTAGAGAGTGGCTTAGAAGGTACTGCTAACACAGAAGGATTAGAAGTTGAAAGAATCATCTTTTCAGAATAAGACTTAAAACGTATTTCTTCAGCCAATAACTCACTGACAATTGAGTCAATATAAGGAAGTGGAGAGCGATGCAAAATTGAACCTCTAAGTCCTTCAAAATCACTGCGAAGTGCCATTAAAAACTGTACCAATCGTTGCTGCTCTCTACGAGCAATATAGGCACCACATGCCTTTAACTCTGCCGATTCTGTATGAGCCAATTGATCCCAAAGATCTGTTATAGCATAATAAAACTCCTGAATACTCATATTCTTCTGCTGAAGAGCTCGTATGTCATTCTCCAATTGATACTGCTTTGCAAAATTTGACTGAGTGAATAATCTTTGCAGATGATTCCAAACCTCATTTGTTGTCTCATACTTCACCAACTATGTACCTATGGAATGCTCAACAGAATTGTTAATCAAAGTAATAATTTTTGCATTGTCTGCTTCTCAGGTATCTATCAAAGTAGCATACCCCTCATCAATATTCTTAGGTTTCATAGAAGGTCCACTAACATATCCCAACTTCTTTTTAATCTTAAGAAAGTTTCTCATCACATAACTCCAATACGAATAATTCTTTCTATCTAGCCTCACACTCACAGACTGAAGCGAATCATCTCTTTCAGTAGCTATAATTAAAAAAAAAGAAAGCCAAAAGAATACCAAATTGCAGAAACTGAACAAAATACCAATTGTACGGTCACATCACAAAAATCGTACGGTCACGCCCATGCACAAAAATCGAAATTGTACGGTCACACCTATGCCACAAAAAAATCGAAATTGTACCGCTGTCGACGCCACAAAAATCGAAGTTGGATCCACGAAAATTGTGCTTGAGATTAAGTTTCGTCTTATGGCTTTCTTTGATACCATGTTAAAAAATCCAAAGAAATAAAGAGAAATATAGAATATTTGTAAAGAGGAGGTTAGTGATTCATGAACACTGCATAATGTAATTGAATACCAAAAGATGATTTAACCTAAATACAAAGAAACTATATATATGCTAAAAAAGGGGAAAAAAAAAGACTATTTTATCTTCAATAAATAATAAAGCAAAATAACTCAATATTTTTTAACAAACACCACACAATTAGCTTGGGATTGAGTCTTGAGCAAGAGTGCATGAACAAATGAGCTTTTGCGTAAATTATCAAAGGGACTGTAGTAATTTTACCGATTTATAACTTCTTTAAATGTTGTTTATTTTTTGTTGTTATAGTTGGAAGCCAACAGGTAGACCAGATGCACATTTCCTGGAGAATTTTCATTGAGAAGCTTTGATTTGTCATATTACTTAAGTTTCCAACTATGCATGTCACTACCATTCTACTCATTATTCATCACTATTTCTTTTTTTTTTTTTGTTTTAAATCATTCTCCTGACAACAAATCATGAATGTAGAATTCTGGCCGGAGCATCCTGCATAACAATGCTTCAAATACTGTAGAAAACCAAGTGATTTCTCCGGCTCAATCTTAACCAAACACATCACTTATTTTATATTTTTTTGTTACACCTATTTATTTGAAAAAAAAAAGAAAGAGGAAAAGAGTGTATTGGATATCACATTGCACATAAAAAGCATTTAAAGTTAACAATATTAAACTTACATAGATAGAGGGAAATAAAAGTTAGGAATTTCAAGTTTTAGCAGCTAAATTGATAAAATTTATCTTTAAAAGACCAAATTGATAAAAGATATATTTTTAAGGGATCAAAATAAGATTTTGAAAAAATTGTTAAATATCATTTAAGAGTAATATTTAATTTAAAAAGATAAAAAAAATTAAAATTACTAAGAAGAACTGTCCAAATGTTAATTAAAGAGAATAATAATCTAATTTTACCTAACAGTCAAAATTACCCATAATAAACTCCTCAATTCTCCATCTTTTTTCACGTTCCTTTATCACTATTTTCCTCAAGTCCTTTTTGAATTTGATTTTTTTTAATAGTAATTTAGTAGCATTATGAGAGGCACAAAAACATATATAATAACGACAATAATCTCATGTACACCAGCTCTCTTCCCTCTTCGTGATTATTTGTATGATTTCGAAATTTTAGTAAATATCTAAATTATATCCAGTAGGTCTCAAGAAAGGCTCCAATATTAGTGAAAAGATTACAACAATGGTTGATAAAGATGATTAGCTTCTACGAGTCACCTATAGAATTCCAACATGCCATTCTGTGCTCAAACAAATAGAATCACATGCAGCCAAGAATTGATGAATGAAACACACAAAAAAGTTCAATAAAAGAGGAAAAGAGTGCTATTGCAGCAAAGTTGGTGTTGCTGCGGTAAAGGAATTGGACCCTTAGCGCAACGGGGCGGGGGCGAGTAATAGCCTCCCGTCTTCCCCCCGCGAATAATATTCGTTCTCGTTCTTGTCCTCATATTTGTGTGAGTATCTGTTTATTATTTTTTTACAGTAAGGTAAGCAAGATCTCTGCAGATATCCGCAGGTAATGAATAAATTATAAATAAAATTAATAAATAAAATAAAATAAATTAAAAAAATATAATATAATAATATTTTAATTTATATAATAAAATTTTTAATTATTTTATTTTATTTTTTTATTTTTTTTTTTCTTGATATCCGCCCCCGTCCTCGTTTATTAAATAGAAATAACTTAAATAGATATTTATACTCGTAGGAGAAATTAAACGGATATTATCCGTCCCTGTCACGGATATTACCCGCAGGTATCCGCCCCCGCAGATAAAATTGTCATCCCTATTAGCTTCCCGTTGTCGACTCACAAAGTATGCTAGAGCATTAAAAGAACAAAAAAAGGTAAATATATTTTTTTAACCCAATTTAACTTTAAGTTTTATTTTTGTGTCACGATTATGTTTTGTTTTATTTTCATTCTAAATCTTTTTAAAATTTATTAAATTTGTCTTAACTGCTAATACTTTTAGAAATATTAATAAAATATGTTGATATCACATCTTACGTAAATACAAGTGCACAGTTGACACTTCGAATTAGGACTGTATCTTATTTTGAATTAATGGTTTGGGAACTAATATGATGAATTTTGAAAAGATTTGGAACAAAAATGAAATAATATATTTATGAGACAAAAATGATATTTATAAAAAGTTAAGGGATCAAAAGTGAAGATTTTCCTATAATAAATTTTATACATCATTTTCTTTAAAAAATTTATATTTGAGCATTAATAAAAGTTATGTTTTTCATATACATTGATTGTTTAGAATCACATTAAATTAATTTATAACAAATAACTTGGATGCGATATTGTTATTTAAGTTGACTAGGAATATATTTATAGATCTTGAACCAATAATTGAGTCGGGATAGATATATGGTGAGTCATTGATTAAATCACATTAAAATTAAATATATGAATATTTAAGAAATGTCTATAAATATAACATTAAATTACTAAAATATGATTTAGTTTTAAACTAATGAAATTTACTACAGAAGTAAGATTTGATACTGATACTTCTAATGTCTTAATAAAGAGATACACTAATGTCTTGGTCAAGTCGATTTTGTTGAAACATTTTCATAATTTAATGTGATTTTCTATCATCAATCTATATGAAAGCATAATTTTTTAATGCATAAATATAAATTTTGTAAAAGAAAATGATGCATAAAATTTATTGTTGAAAAAATTTCACTTTTCTTCCTTTGACTTCATTGTAAGTTTCATTTTCATCCCTCAACTATGTTGTTTAGTTATCGTCTCAAATCTCTTCAAAATTCATCATATTCATCCCAAAACCATTGATTTTTTCAAAAAAAAAAAAAAAAAATCCTAGTTGGATAGTGTCAATTGTGTACTTATGTCCACATATAATGCCACATCAACATATTCCTTTTAACATTGTTAGCGGTTAGAACGAATTTAGTATATTTTAGAAAGATTTTATATGAAAATTAAACAAAATATATTTTTGAGATGAAAATGAAACCTAGAGCAAAATTAAGGGACAGAAAGTATATTTTTACCAAAAAAATCATTAAATGTATTATTATTTATTAAGTAAGATTAAATAATCATTCTTTTTAATTAAACTTTATTAATTTTTTAATAATTTTAACTTTTTTATCCTATAAAATTAAATAACTTTTTTAGTGATCCTTATGATTAATTTTTCTTAAAATTTTACTCTTAAAAATCAATTTGAGGCTTGTAATAAATAAAAGTTCAATGTGATATCATATATATCTTTAAAATCCAAATCGTGTTTTTTTTTTTCACTAGCTAGTAAGATGAGCTTTCATTAATAATAATCTAAACCAAGAACATCTAAGTCTGTCAGATTACAAGTAGATACTGGTGCATCCTGTATCCAAATTTGCTACAACTTACCTCACCGCTTGGGGTTATTTCACTTGTGCCAGGCTCCTGACTCGGTAATGCTAGTATAAATCTGCATTATTAAAAGAGCACGTTTAGGAAGCACTGAGGTAACGTGCCTTACTTGTCCTTATTCCTTTGTCATGGAATAAAGCTGATTTCAAAAGAATATGGGATATGTGGTGGAGTTTTGGTAACGTGGCTTACCTATACTTTAGCATAAAATAAAATAAAATAAACAGAATAAAGTAAGTGGAGCACTCAGTCAATTATTAGGGACATAAAAAAAAATCAATAAATTATTATCAATTATATTTTTTTATACATACAAAAAGAATCAATTAAATGGAGCAATCAATCATTCTATTTTATATATACATAGGTTGCTTTCTCAATTAGACTCCATAGAGTCACTCCACTCTATTAGAATTAGAAGCATATCACGAAAACTGAAGAAAAGGCTACAGCGCCGCAGTAAGAGCGTCAAAATGGAAGAAGGGAAGGGAAGAGTATGTGTAACAGGAGGTACAGGATTCATTGCTTCGATGATTATCAAGAGACTCCTTTTAGAAGGTTACTCCGTTAATACTACTATTAGATCTGATCCAGGTATTTTTTTTTTATTTTCAGTTTTATCTAAATCTTTTTTTTTTGACTAAAAGTTTTATCTAAATATTTAAAAAAGAAATGTTATCTACATCGAATGTTAAAATTAAATTAATACAAGTTAATTTATATTTTCAATTTTTTTTTCATTTTTCTTATTTTCTTATCTCTGTCAATTTTTATTTATTTTAGTATGATGTTTAGAATTGATTGCAAATGGGGTTAACCAACGCTGTCAACTTTTTATTCATTATAACTTCATGATTTTAGATTATAGTTTTTAAATTGGTTGGAATTGGCCAGTGAACCTCATCAATCCGAGCAACCTATTGGATTAGTTATGAGAATAAATTATGAGAGAAGACTCATGAAGTTAAAATTCACAAAAAAAAAAAATCTGTAAAAAAATGTTATCAATTCACTATTTTTAACACTCTTTTTTATTATTGATCACATCTCATTCTTTCCTTAAACTATGAACTATTTATTAATTCTTCATGTTTATTTAAATTTTTCCTTTTAAATTATTGAGTTGATTCATTCATAGGTTATGTGAATGGATTGTGTTTGAGTTATGGATAAGTGGGTAAGGGTTAAAAAAATCATGACTTCATCCTCTACCTTAATGCACCACACCAATCTCCACAACCAACCCCAGCCGGCCATCAACCGTCCGTCGAGACAGAAAAGGGGAGAAATCTTAGAGACATAGCAAATCTGGAAGTAAGAAACAAGAGAAAGAGACAGAAAGAAGAGTGGAAGAACGATGCGGTAAGAAATAGTGAATAGTTTGAGACAAATGTCAGCCTTTTGTGCAATAATTTAGAGCCATGAGAAGGTGATTGAAATCTCATATGGTTTGAACTTCAGCATCTTTCTCTAAGATTTGTGGGGGATAGGGTGGAGTGGGTCAAAGGACGTGGGAAGATGAGGTGGAGTTGGCGTGGGGTAATTTTATTTATATTTAATTAGATTTTATATATATATATATATATATATATAGAGAGAGAGAGTTTTGGATCTGAATTTAAGTTAGTAGCTTAAGAGTAATTTGGTATGTTATAATTAGATTTTAAATATTTATGAACGTTATTAAATAAATAAATATGTTTATTTATAAAAAATAAAATTTTCATAGAATCTCTCATAAATAGATGAAATAGTTATAAGCGATAATAATTTTATTAGATTCTTATCCTAATTAACAATATTTACTATCCATTAATACATATTTAAATATGATTCTTATCTACCAAGACGCTCTTATAAATATCATACAAAGGAATAAATGTATACATCTAATTTCAAACACTACTCACCTTGTGTATGAGCTAACTTGAGCGTCGGAGTACCTTTTGTAAGTATTCACCCCATGCACTATCGTCGTTGCCACTGTGCTACAGAGGAAACCGCCTTCATCAACTTTATTCAAGTGATTCTCTTAAACTCATTCAAAACATTAGTGCCGTCTGTGGGAACAATAAACTTTGATTTCCATCACCACCACCATGGTCACTACCAGGCGAAATCACGCTTCTGCCACTCAAAATTAACCATCCTCTAGGCGTTATCCGGCCTCCATT
This sequence comes from Ormosia emarginata, assembly GCA_029884605.1. NCBI lineage: Eukaryota > Viridiplantae > Streptophyta > Magnoliopsida > Fabales > Fabaceae > Ormosia > Ormosia emarginata. The sequence goes on from JAQQTP010000068.1 coordinate 8,522,705, forward strand.
CTAATCCATGATCCAGTTGTTACCCAACCGGAACCTAGGTGAGATGGAGAAGAGACTTCGCATACTAGCGAAAACCTCTCCCCTCAACTGCGACGCCTTCCGACGACACAACGACTTGGTTTACGTGGAGCCCTCTCAGAGAAACCAGACACCGGGTATCAGTGTTACAACGTTTAGGAGCGTAGGAGAATAACAAAGGAATTCAATCCCAACAGGGCGAGTCACATCTCCCGGAGCTATCTAGAGAGGAACTTATCTCCCTGGTCAAACTCCAGGATGAACATATTCATGACTTGGAAATAGCTGCTAATCAGGAGAATGAGGATGAAAATCAGATTCTCTACAGGAATCGTGAAAACATGATGGTACCAGCCTGCGATGGGGTACGTAATCCATAAAATTCAAGGATCGCAGAACCTAAACAAAGAGCTGAGAACTTGGTACATGAAAATAGAGAGAAGGATCAAGGACGAAGAAAGTCGGTTAAGCAGAATCAACATTTATATGATGAATTGATGGCCTACGAGATCTGTTAGCGCTTCAAATATCTAACTAATATTGAAACTTATGATGAGACCACGAACCCTCAAGAGCACCTAGATACTTATGTTTTTGCTTTACTATTTGCTGGAGGGGATGATCCACTTATGTGTCGTGCTTTTCCTCTTTCCTTGAAGAAAGCCACCTTGAGATGGTTCACCACTTTGGCTCCGAAGTATGTTTTTGATTGGGAAGAATTGTCCTTGCGATTTTTGCTGTACTTCACTACAAGTAAGGTGCAGTTGAAATTCATTTCATGTTTCTCCTATATAAAACAAGGAAAGAAGAGTCTCTCCGAGATTACATATCCCGATTCAATAAAGAAGTAATAAATATTCGTGATTGGGATGAAAAACTCAGCCTACATTATATGAGGGAAGGCCTCTGCACTGGGCGTTTTCCTTTTCACTGGCTAAAAAAGAGCCAAAGGCAATGGACGAGTTTCGGGTTAGAGCTGACAAATATATTAACGTGAAAAACGTTATTCGGGACAAGAAGCATCTGGAGAAAGTAGAAGATGTCAAACCTAAACCTGAACAGGCTCCCCAGCAAACCCAGAACTCGAGGTCACCATTAAAAGGAAAGTATAAAAGTTGCAATCCCTTCAACACACCTCGAACTCAAATCTAGGGGTGTCAAAATGGGTCAAGCTCGATGGGCCGGCCCGAATAGCCCGACAAAATGGATGGGTTGGGCTAGCAAAATGCTAGCTCGAAACTTACATGGTCAGGATGGGCCGAGCCCGAATGGGTCGGACCAGCCCGCTCTTTTAACATCACATAAGGCTAAATGGGCTGGGCTGGCAAAATACCAGCTCGAAATTTATATGGCCCGAATGGGCCAGCCTGAAAATGGCCCGAGCCCGAATGGGTTGGCCCGAATGGGCCGGGCCAACCCGTTTTGACACCCCTACTCAAATCTCCCAAGAAGTGATGAACACAAAGTTTAGAGATGTGCAAAAACCTCCTCTATTGAGAAAACATGCACAAAAAGATAAGTCTAAGCACTATGTGTTTCACGAAGGTTATAAACATAACACTAAGGATTGCATCAACCTCCAAGATGTCATCGAGTCCCTAATCCAGGATGGCCATCTGGGCTGATATGTTCGTCAATCCTAGAATGACAATCAGAGAGGAGGAAAGAATTATAGAAAGATGAGCTACAATCTTCAGAGAAGCCTGCCTCTACCATATTAGAGAAGACGCTCACTCGCAAGAAACGAAAATCCTAGAACAGGTCATTCTCGGGATAACACCCATAATCAAGAAAGGGCACAACCCAAGGATAATCCTAATCAAGACAATGAACGTCGTCACACGGAAGTAACCTGAACAATTAACACCATTTCGGGGGGGCTTTGCGAGTGACAGTGAATTAGGGAATGCGAGAAAGAAAGTATTTCGGGCTGTGTTGAGCGTAGCTTTCCATTAGAGATCAAAGATAGATGACGAACCCAGGAAGACCCTCCAATTTCTTTTTCAGACAAAGACTATGGCAACACTATCTCGGATCACAACGATCCTATGGTGATCTCTGGGATAATAAACAACAACGAAGTCTGACGTATATTTAATGACTAAGGAAGCTTGGCAGCCATTATGTTCCTAGATCTCTTTGAGAAGTTAAGACTCTCAAGGAAGGATTTGATCCCATACACCGGTGAGTTAATCGGATTCACATGAGATAAGATCACTTCGGTAGGATACATTGAAACTCATTTGACTTGGGGAAAGGATCCTTTGTTTAAAACACTTAGGGTCAAATTTCTTGTTGTGGATTGCTCCTTTTGTCTATAACATTATCCTAGGCTGCCCCTCACTAAATGCTTTTGGGGTTATGATCTCCATATTTCATTTGGCTATGAAGTTCCTCAACTAGCATGACAAGGTCGTTATAGTTAAAAAAGACCAGGCAACGACTCAAAAATGCTACAATGAGAGCTTGAAGATCGCAAAGAGATCACAGACAACGGACCAATGACACAATTCAGCCTCAGTCACTATGGACCACGTCAACGTCTTCTTGATTGAACTGGATGTTCATGAGGAGATCCGTGAGACGCGTCCCCATCCCAAAAAAGAAATTCAACCCCTTCAACTTGGCACCAAGCCGCATCAGGTAACCAAGATTAGAGGGTAATTAGATCAAGTTGAAAGATCCCAACTAATCAAATTCCTTGAAAAAAACAAGGATCTCTTCGCATGGACGTCCGTCGATATGTCAAGGTTGGACACCAAGTTTATTTGCCACCGACTTTCTATAAAAAATATGTGAAGCCGGTGGCACAAAGAAAAAGAAAAGTCGGACTAGATAAACAAGAGGTAATACAAAACTAGGCCAAAGAGTTTCTAGATACAGGGTTCATCAGAGAAGTTTTTTATACCACTTAGTTGTCCAACATGGTCCTAGTAAAGAAGGAAAATGAAAAGTGGCATATGTGTCTTGACTATATTGACCTGAATAAAGCATGTTTAAAAGATCATTACCCGCTCCCCAATATTGATAAGCTAGTGGATAACTCATTCGAATTCCGGTTTCTCTCTTTTATGGACGCCTATTCTGGATACAACCAAATTCCTATGAACCCGGATAACAAAGACAATATTTTGTTTATAATCTGGATGGGAAGCTATTACTACTGTGTAATGTCATTCGAGTTAAAAAAAAATGCAGGTGCAACTTACTAGTGAATGATGAATAAAGTTTTCAAAGAACATATTGTAAAGATGCTGGAAGTTTATACCAATGACATGATTGTTGTTACCCAAGTGGCTTCCAGTACTCAAGAGAGGGGGTGAATTGAGTACAAATTTTTTCACAAAACCTCTATTAATTAAAATATAATTATTGAAACTTATTAAATAAATGCGTAGAAGAAATGATATGAAGAAAAGAAGTATTAAGAACAGCAGAAAAATAAAAGTGCAATAAAATAAAATTGCCTAAAGTAAAGAGATTAAGAAGAGAAGGTGCACTATATTTATCATGGTTCGATCACTAACCCACTTGTGATCTACGTCCGTCCCCGAAACACAATTCGAGATTTTTTACTATTCAATACAAGCTTAAAAACATGTGCTTGCAACCTTTATACAATAGAGCACTTTTCACACACAGGGAAACTCTACCCTTGTGCTAAAGCCTCCGCCTGCAGGGATACCTCACCCTCAATACAAACCTTAGAGGGATACCTCACCCTCAATACAAACCTTAGAGGGATACCTCACCCTCAATACATAATATCAGAGAAATAGATAAAGAAGAAGAGAAACTCTCACTCAGAGTAAATTATACAAATTAAAGTGCTAATGGAGCTCTCAGAGAAATATCTCAAAGTTTAATCGAAAATTGAGCGTAGAAAATAATTTCACAAGATAGAGCAATCAGAAAAAATAATCAGAGTATTTGGTGTTTTTGAGAGGACCCAAGGCTTCTATTTATAGAGAAAATTCGAAGAAACAACCGTTGGGGGTAATTAATGCTTAATATTTCAAAAACTTGATTCCATATCAGAGTTCGTAAAACCGTGATTTATTCGAATAAATGAAATTCTATTCGAATAACACTGTTTTGTGAAGCTTTGTAAAGGGCCATCTGATATAGGTTATTCGAATGACTTTAAGTCTATTCGAATAACTCTTTTAGAAAGAGTTCTGGAAAACTGAGTTTATTCGAATAACTACTGAGTTATTCGAATAACTACTGAGTTATTCGAATAACTCTTTTGAAAGAGCCTTTCTGGAGGTCCTGTTATTCGAATAAACACTTGGTTTATTCGAATAGCATATTAAGTGAAACAGAGGCTTTAAAACTACTATTCAAATAACAGAAACCTTATTCAAATAATGCTGTTAAAAAACAGAAGCTCGTGAAAAAAGGTTTATTCGAATAGGATAAGCTTTATTTGAATAAATCTGATTTATTTCAAAAACACTTGATTAAACCAAACTTAATTTTTCTTTCAAAAAACTGAGAGATATTTCGAGTGAGCTCCGTACAAAAAGATCCTAAGTCCTAAAGCTATTCTTATGCGATCTTGGACTTGGTCTTTCTATTATCTTCATTTTTGTCTTCACGTTTGTTATCATCAAAACAAAATCCTCAAAAGCATATGTCCAATTACAATTGTCAAGACAACGGAGATCAGGAACCATATGAAAGACTTGGAAGAAGTGTTCACCCAAATGTGGAAGCATAATATGAGATTGAATCCTAAAAAATGCGCTTTCGGGGTATAAGCCAGGAAATTTCTGGGGTTTTTATTGACAAATCGAGGCATTGAAGCCAACCCAAAGAAATGTTAGTCGTTCTAGATATGTGTTGTCCACAATCTGTTGTAGAAGTGCAACAACTGACAGGACGGATAGTGACCCTCACTCGCTTCCTAGCTAAGGTCACTCAAATGTCTTTCCCTTTTTCAAAACTCTAAAAAAGGGAAAAAAAACTTTGAGTGGACCCCAGAGTGTAAGGCCGTATTTTAGGAGTTGATGAAGATGCTAGAAACACTGCTAATCTTGACGAGACCAGATCCCAGAGTGACTTTATATGCATACAAGTAGTTAGCAACAAAGTGATCAGTTCAGTCTTGATAAGGGAAATTGATGAAGGTCAAAGATCAGTTTATTTTATGAGTAAAGTCTTACAAGGCCCTGAACTTCGATATCAGAAATCGAGAAACTGGCTGTAGCACTATTAACCACTACTAGACGATTATGACAATACTTTCAGTGCCATCATGTGATTGTTAAGACAGATTAGCCAATCTGCCAGGTGTTGCTCAAGTCGGACCTCGTTGGAAGGATGATCGCTTGGTTAGTAGAGCTATCCGAATTCGATATCACTTATGAACCAAGACAAGACATAAAGGTTCAAGTTTAATTCGACTTTATGGTGGAGCTTACACTAGATTTCAGTCATCCTAGAATGAATTCCTAGACCATCTACGTTGATGGATCCTCGAATCTTAAATGGAGTGGTGTCAGGGTCATATTTTGGAAAATGGAGGCGGGCTCAATTTGGAACATTCTTAAGGTTCAAGTTTCCAATTTTAAATAATCAAGCGGAGTAAGAAACATGTATAGCAGGTTTCACAATGGTAAAAGAGTTAGGGGCCACCGATGTAGTCATTTGCAGTGATTCATAGCTAGCTACATTCTTGATTCGTGGTGATTACTAAGCCAAAGAACCCTTACTGCAAAAGTACTTAGCCAAGGTAAAAAAGTTAATTGAGAGCTTTAACAACGTTAAGGTGGAGTACATCCTCAGAGAACGTAACTCAAGAGCTGACATTATGTAAAAACTCATTAGTACGAAAAGTCCCGGCAACAACAGGTCCATAATCTAGGAAACACTGCTTGCACCCGATATTATGGACTCAGAAACCCTCCTACTAAAAGATGATGAAACATAGATCACACCTATAGTTTCCTATCTTAGTAATGGCACATTTCCTGTAAACTAGAATGAAGCCCAAAAAATAGTACGGACAACAACATGGTATACCGTCATAGTTAACCAGCTATACCGTTGCGGGCTTTCTTCTCTTCTCCTCAAGTGCCTCTATCCAATAGAAGCAAAGTATGTTTTGGCCGAAATCCATGAAGGGAGTTGTGACCATCACCTCTGAGGAAAGTCCCTAGCATAAAAATCGTTGAGGGTTGGGTACTATTGGCCTAACATGAAAGCCGACAATATGAAACACGTCTAGAAATGTGACAAATGTCAATGATTCTCAAACATCTATGCAGCCCCACCAGAAGAATTATCTACCATGTCTATTCTTTTGCTTTTCTATCAGTGAGGGATGTATATCCTAGGTCATTTTCTCCAGGCTCCAGGATTGGTTAAGTACATAGTAGTAGCTGTGGACTACTTCACCAAGTGGATTAAGGCAGAATCGTTGTCTACCATCACCTCGACATGAATACAGAAGTTCACCTACAAGAACATTATCAGTAGATTTGGTGTTCCAGAATCTATTGTTACGATTAATGGAACACGGTTTACTGACCAAAATTTCAAGGACCTCCTAATGGGGCTCAAGATTAAGTAATATTTTACCTCGGTAGAGCACTCGAAGACTAATGGGGAAGTTGAGGCTACCAACCGGGTTATACTTCGTGGGATTAAAAAGAGACTCGCTGAAGCTAAGGGAAAATTGGGTGGAACAACTCGATCACGTCCTATAGGCATATCGGACCACGTCCCATTCCTCAACAGGGGAAACTCCCTTCAAGTTAACCTATTGTTGCAAGACTATGGTTCTATTCGAGATAAGAGAACCGAGCTGGAAGAAGCATAATTTCTTTGAAGAGGCCAACCCATACCTCATTTACCATAACTTAGATTTGTTGGAAGAACAATGTCACATTATCCACATTTAGATTTGTTGGAAGAACAATGTCACATTATCCACATTCGTGAAGCCTGTCAAACAAAGGATTGCAGCTTGGTACAATTCTAAAGTAATACCACAGAGGTTTGTTCTCAGTGATCTCGTTTTACATGGAGTAGATATCAAAGGCAAGAATGCGAAGGAAGGAAAATTAGCTCCTAATTGGGAAGGGCCATAGCGAATCATTTCCAAGACAAACACTGAAGCCTATATCCTAGAAACCTTCGATGGCAAAAGCATCAAGAATTTTTGGAATGCTGACAAACTCAGAAAATATTAATTGTCTTTAGTTTATATTTTTATCTTGTAAGTGACGAGTTCAGACATCAATAAATTGGTGATTATATTTCCAATACTTGGTTACTTTACACATTTACAACTATTGCAACCTACAAGGTTATCACACCTTGGAGAAGCCCGAGGAATATAAGGTCCAACTTGAATAATATATTCTGATGCAAAAATGAAGGTCAAAAAGGGCAACCCACTTAACTGTATTCCATGGTCAAGAAGTGAGTTCAAGGATTTTAACCCATTCTTTAATGAGTCCGACCTTAACCCATGAACTTAAAGTAAATTTATAGAGGTTAAGAGTATCTGACCAATGCTCGGGATAATCTGACAAAGGATACCACCCTAAGAGACTTCTACGTCAAAATCACACTTAGGAGTTTTACACACTTACAAATTTAGCTAGGTGTCAAAAACTCCAATGAAGAACAAGAACTATAATACGGTAGACAACTTAAGCGAAATCCAAAAGACGGTAGACATTTGTTGATGTCCATGGCTAAGAAGTGAGTTCAAGGGTTTTAACCTATGTTCTAATGAACCTAACCTTAACCCATAAACTTAAATCAAATTTAAAGAGGTTAAAAGTATCTGACCGATGCTTAGGATAAGGCAATAACATTTGTTGGTGGCCGACAAAGGATACCACCCCAAGAGGTTTCTACGTCAAAATAACACTTAGGAGTTTTACACTTAGAAATTTAGCTAAGTGCCAAAAACTCCACCGAAGAACAAGAACCATAATACGGTAGACAACTTAAGCGAAATCCAGAAGACGGGTTACTATACGATCAAATAGGAGATATTCGCTAAGTGTCAATTGAGAAAACCACCAAGATCGAACATTGGACCTATCTCGGTAGGAAAAAAACAAAGGCAATAAGAATAGACAAGAAATGACAGAAAATATTCTAAGTATTCAAATTTAGAAAATGCCTGAAAATCGAGCCTTGTCCATACATATTTAAAATTAACCCCATGCAGGGGGTAAACAAAAAGGAAAAAGAATGAAATCAGGCATCAGGATTGGGCTCTTCCTGGTCAACCTCCTCCACCTCAGCTTATTCTATCTAACCACCCTTCTCATTCTTCTCACCCTCCTCCATGTCGCAATCCGCAATAGGAACCTGGTTCACTGGAGTGCCTTAGAGATGACATCTATAATGTAACCATCTCGGACCATCTTCCGTGAACCAATCCCTGTGGTAACGAGGTCCGGAATCAAGTGGCGTAGTTAGGCGAGCACGTTGGCAAAGGAGTTGTCCACTAAAGCAGCCCACTCATCCTCAAGGTACAAGACGTCATTTTTCAATTTTGCCTCAGCCTGTTGGAGGATTTCATTCTCAGCACGGAGCGTGGTTAAGGTGGACTCAGTTGAAGAGATTTGATCCTTTAGGGTCTTATATCGAGATTTGCCTTCCCCAACCCTTTTCTATAGCCTTGTAATTTTGGCCTTTCATAGACCAAGCTCCACTATCACCTGGGCCACCTGCCCGTCCTTCTGAGCCGCCATCATCTCCAACTTTTTCTTTTCACCTTGGAGGGTGTCCAGCTTCCTCTCCAAGTCACGAGTTTGACAAATAGACTAGAAAGAAAACTCCAAGAACTGGAACATCGAAGCATTGCGAAGATCCCAGACTTGGGCATCCTTGATAATTTCAACTAAGTCTTGCTCGATTAGGACATCTTGATCAGCTTGGGTCAGGAGGGCGTTGTCAATGATTCGGCCTGGGTCGACCCTCTACCTTAGATGGACCGTGCAACAAACTATAGAGGGGCACCCTCTGAGACTTTAAACTCCCGACCAACAGTGAGGTCGATTGGTGCCACCTCGGTCACCGACCTCTTTTCCTTTGGCTCTCTCCATCCATCTCCCTTCCTCTTGCGTGGCTGGAGTGGTTGAGCAGGAGATTCGGGATCCACTTCCTGAGGTTGAGATTGAGGTGGAGGGACTAGGAGCGCTTGCTAAAAGGTGGAGCTCGACGCCCCAGCTTTCCTTTGAGCCAAGTATAGGACCAAAGCTTCGAGATCTCCAAGTGGCACAATGCTCTCTGCAAAAAGGAAACAAACATACATTATTACAATTAGAAGAAATTATGAAATATAAATTCATCAATATATTCAAATCTGAATACCTAAAAGCGGTCTTAAAGAATCTGATGACTCATCCAAAACATCTTTACAATAGATGGTCCCACATTTATCGGCCCACTCAACTAAAAGGTTGAGGACATTAGCCTCACTCTCTGTTAAAGCAGATAACAGAGTCTCTATTTCTTCTTGGCTCCAGTCCCATACTATCTGCGTCCAGTACAGGTACATCCTTGGTATGCCTTCCAGGGTCACATAAAAAGGCGTCATCCCTAGAGCCCATTCTATTATGAAGAAATCTTTTTTAAAATTTTTGAAAGATTCTTGATAGGGCTTGAACATTTTTCGTCTTGCCTTAGCGTGCAAGGTGATCCACCCTTTTTGGAAGCTATTCTTAAAGGGTGAAAAGAAAAAAGAAGGCTTCTACCGAATATGGCTAACCAAAAACTTTACAGATTAGCTCGTAGGTTCGGATGAAGCCCCAGGTGTTTGTTTGAAGCTGTGTTGGAGCCACTCATAAGTGATTTAATACTCCAATTTCAAAGTTGGAGAATGGAAGGTGAACTTTGATATGAGTGAACAGTGCATCATACATATAAAAGAAGTGGTCGCCCTCCATTCTAGTTGAACAAACACGTTCCTGGTTTGACGGAGCCCAAAAGATGTATTCGTTATCCTACAGCCGATCTTCGATTGGATGAAGATATTCTTGTTTAGCTCTGGCGTTGTCCGAGGTCTCAACGCTAGACAGGGTACCAGTACTTCACGGTCAACCCATTGGTACAGGCCTACATCTCTTTAGAAGATATATTCTTTTGGCTAAAAAATAACCGCTATCCTTTGTCCCATCTCTGAGCTACTAGCGTTACCTACAGAGGCTATACTCATGTTATAATCAAAAGAGATTTCATTGTAAGAGGAAGAAAAAGGAATACCTCCTTGAGAATGTGAGGTGAGAAAGCTTGAAGGAAGCAAAAACCACCAAAAATTGTCGCTGGAAGTTTGCTGGAGGAAAAGCGAAGAAATGGAGGAGAAAGAGAAAGTGGGGGAAAAAACCCCCCACTTATATTTATAAGTGCCAGGGTGACCCCCAACACCTACTGCATGGGTAAAATGACCTTTTTCGCATTAAATTTGGACTTCTACCTTGAATTTGAAATCGACAATCATGGCGGCACGAAAATCAAATGACGGCTTCCAATACCTTTTCGTCACGTGGCGGAACGTGCCTGACACAGCAGCCAAAAGGACTGCGGACAGACCTGAAACTACACATGTCAAAATGAAATAGTACTTACACCAGATATTAGATCAACATTGTGTCGGTTTTACAATACATAATGCGGATTACGAATTTTATTTTTGTCAACTTGCAATTTACAGGTGGACCTCGCAACCTAAATTGGTATGGGGACAACTCAATATGAATCTTGGACAACAGTGTAGCAACTGTAAGGCAGAGTGGTCTATATCGAATCCCAACCTATTTCATTAATGTTGGGAGCATTCTAATTTTTATTTTTCATCACGGACTTCGGCCTTTCGTTAAAGACATCGCGAGATCCAACATCTATATCATGACTTGGATTCCTTTGTCCTATGCATGCTATTTGCTCTTGATAATTTGAGATATTTTGACATTTAGCTGTTACATCTGAACGCTAAATTGGGGGCAACTGTTTTGTACCGAGGTTTGAGTTAACGGTTTAGGAGCAACCGGCATACTAGAATTGCATCCCAAATATTTATGAACACTATTAAATAAGTAAATATGTCTGTTTTTTATGAGTAAATCTCTCATAGAATCTCTTATAAATAGATGAATTAATTATAAGCGATAATGATAATATTAGATTCTTATCTTAATTAATAATATTTACTATCCATTAGTGCAAATTTAAACATGATTATTATCTACCAAGACTCTTCTATAAATAACACACAAGATAATAAATGTATGCATGTAATTTCAAACACTCGTCCATAAATTGTATGATCTAACTCGAAAGCGTCAGAACAGTGTATTTTGACACTGCCACCATGTTACGGAAGAAATTACATTCATCAACCTTATTCAAGTGATTCTTTTGAACTCATTTAGAATATATATATATATATATATATATATATATATATATATATATATATATATATATATATATATATATATAAAGTTATATACTTTTTTTCAAAAAATAGCTTACTATTTACCAAGTGAATTAAAAATGTTACTAAAAGATTAAAAAAATAAATGTCGTTAAAATTAAAAGTTACACATGACAAGAAAAAAAAAAGAAAAAAAAGTAGAGAGAAGACCTTAAAGAGAAAAAAAGAGAGGCGAATACAAGATTTCTATCTTTTCTCACCAACTGGTGAGAAGTCATATTTTACAAGAGAACGTGAAATGGGACTCAATAATAAAAGATATGTTTAAAAGAGGGTATGAGTCTAAAAGAGTTTATGAAAAAATATGTTGATAGTATTTCTGACTGCGTACTGAAAGTAGAAAAAAGAATGACAGGAGCCCATGGTCTCGCTTAGAAAGACCTCCGGCTTAGCTGGAGAAAAAGAATAAACCATGAAAGTGAAACTCAAGGCCTTGCTTGGATGATCATTCGGTGCCTTACTTTGCATCATTCCTTTATCATGAAAAAAAATAAAACATAAAGAAAAAAAGCAAAAACAAAAAGCAAAACTTCTTATATAGCGCTATTATTACATATAAAAATAAGAGATTTTTAACGATAATAACAAACATTTTAATTAGTTTAGAATTGAATTATGTTTCAGTAATTTTTAATTATTTTTTATTTTATTAATTTTTATATACTTATTTATTTTTAAGCGATTTGACTATAATGATTCACTAATTGAACTAGTAACTTAATGACTTAGTACCTTGTCTCAGTTAATCACCAATCCAAGTTTAATGACTCACTAGTTTAATTATTTTTATGCTTGAGAGAGTCTCCTTCCATCTTAAACTTTTTTGTAAAAAAAATGTTTACAATTGATTTCACTAAATAATATTCCAAACAGCAAAATACGTATATTCTTGGGAGAATCTTTGATATCTAATTAATATTCCTTTTAATAAAAGATTCTTCATTATAATATCTCCAAATGATTATTTTACGATAAGCATAAATAATTTGACAAAAAATTGTTTGAAATTGAGATAATTTTTTTACATATATGGAAAGTGAAAGTTGTCACATTTTAAAGTTATGGTATGTAGTAAACTTACTAGAATTTACGGTGATATTTAAAAATGACTTAACAATGAAGGACCCACAATTGGATATAAGATCTTTGCGTCTAAAGTTCGGTCTAACCAAAAATTTTGTTGAAAATAACCTTACTAATTTTTTTTTTCATGAGCTTAAAATATGGTGCAATCAAATTTGTTGTTGGATGTGCCTCTATCGGATGTTGCTTTAAAGTTCTATTCAATTATATTTAAGAAAGCCATAGTCCACTATTCCATTTAAATATATGACTAATTTTATTTTCTTAATTCTCTTATTGGTTAGACTTCTTACTTTATTGGTTGGCGGTAACAATTTGTGCAACATAAAAAAGCTCATACAATTGTGCTATTTGGATATTAGGTAAAGGCAAGAAAGATGTTAGCTTCCTCACAAATTTACCTGGTGCATCCCAAAAACTTAAAATTTTTAACGCGGATCTCAATAATCCAGAAAGTTTCGATGCAGCAATTGAAGGGTGCGTTGGGGTCTTCCATACTGCTACTCCACTTGATTTGCAAGAACCTCTGGAAATAGTGACCAAAAGAACCATTGATGGAGCCATAGGCATTTTAAAAGCCTCTATAAATTCAAAGACTGTGAAGCGAGTTGTTTACACCGGGAGTTGTTCTGCTGTTATCTATAGCGGCAAAGAAGAAGAAATAGATGAGAGTAATTGGAGTGATGTAGATTTTATTTATAAGACAAAGCCATACAATTGGTCTTATTCCATTTCTCAGACATTGGCAGAGAAGGCAGTTCTTGAATTTGGAGAACAACATGGATTGGATGTTGTGACTCTGATTCTTCCTTTTGTTATTGGACCCTTCATTTGTTCTAAGCTACCCTATTCAGTTCAGTTGGCACTGTTTTGGTTATTCGGTATGTTCTGCAACACCTCCTTCTTATAATTAACTTTAGTTGAGTTTGATTTAATGGTGAATTACAAGTCTTTTTGCTAGTCCTTATTACAAAAAAAATTCATCTAAAGTGAGTAAGTAAGAGTATATCCACCCATGATTCAATTTAAAATACATTATGATTTTAACTTATTAAAATTTAATTGAGAATATATTCTTATTTGTTTACTTTAAAAATAATTTCTTTTTAGATGAACTTTGTCCTAGGACATTGGGTTTCAACTGTCACGGCTTCAAAATGATAAAAAATGATCTTATATAAGAGAAGGCAACTAGTAAAGTATTTTATCTAAAATCTGTTACTTTTGACTCATTTGTCAATTTTAGTATTTCATATTAGTAAGTTGGCTCTTAGTTTTCTTATTAAATAAGTGATTATTTTGATTTTATTTAACGTAGGATTTGATATAAATTTTAAATATCAACAAATCTCAACCCTCCCTTAAGTTATGCTTAAACAATAATTTAAATTGTGGACTGCATCACGTGATGCTCTCAGTTGTTGTGGTCGCTACAATTGCATCAGGCCGCAATTGTAGTGCATTGGCTTGCATCAGCCTGCAACAGCCGCAATGCAACTGTGACACAACTGTAACCGCAATTTAAAAGCTTGTGCTCTAATGATAAACAGATGTAGTTATTTTTCAAGTTCCTTGTAAGATATTCTTAATAAAAAGAAATTGATGCTGCAGGTGTGTATGAAATTGGTGTTTTCCTTCGTTTCCCTTTAGTACATGTGGATGATGTGGCTAGAGCACACATTTTTCTGCTTGAGCATCCAAATCCAAAAGGGAGATATAATTGCTCACTAGGCAGCTTAACAATCGAAGAGATAGCTGAACTTGTTCGTGCAAAATACCCAGAATTTCAAATACCAACACTAGAGTGAGTTCAATCGACCTTCTCCATGTAAAATCATTATTTAAGTATATTTATGCACTTTGATATCACTGTAACTAACATTAATTCTTTTTTATATCCTTTAGCTCGCTAAAAGAAATTAAGGGTGAGAATGTGCCAGGTTTAAACTCCAAGAAACTCATTGATGCTGGATTCGAGTACAAGTATAGGATTGAAGAAATATTTGAGGAAGCAATTCAATGCTGCAAGGAAAAAGGTTATCTATAATTTGCGTTAACTATGGAATTAATAAAACAACAATAATGGTTAAGTATAAGTCTCATTTACTTTCGCTGCCAATAAAGTGGTCATTATGGTTTTGTGTTTGCGATGACAAAGATGAGTTGACTTGTTGTAAAGTTTCATATAGACACTTGTAATATCATCAATTGTGAAAGCAGAGTATGTGATCGATAATGAAGTAATTTTGTAAAACTCTATGATCGACAAATTTTGTATATATTTCGCTTAATATTAGTTTTTGTTGTTATGACTGTGATTTTGGATAACTCTACAATATTATATTTCTCTCTATTTTAATACTTATATTGTTAAAGAGAGATAGTGAGTTTTAAACTCATATTAACGTTGGTATTGTTTTGTTTTAGTATGTAGGATTAATGGGAGAGGCGCTGAAATAGGTTTCTGATAGTGGTATGAAATGAAAGTGAGAGGATGAGTTTGGCTGCTTACCAAGTTAGGGTTACACATAAGGATAGTAGTATAATTTCAATAATAAAACAGTGTATATTGATTTTGAAAAAATTGATCAAAAAAATTTGATTAGCGTTTAGGCCAGAATTAGAGTTTTGACATGAAGTTTCAGGTGAAGAAGATTAACAAGTTGCTTTGTAATGAGGATGAAGTTAACTTTTTAAAATTATTAAAAGAACCCATAGAAGGCCATTATAAAAAGAGAAAAATATCAAAGATTTTATAATAAAACCAACAAGTTGGATAGTCTCATTGATGGTGTGGACTTAAGGTGACGACTTGTCTCTAATTATGTTTGATCCAACTAAGAAGGGTTCTTAAACCCTTCCAAGTTAATGGGTACCAGAGAAAGTACTATAGGAAAATTAGTTAAAAAAGATCATAATCTCTTATAGATCATAATTTTAGTAACAACATTCAATTTAGATTGAATTATAATTCTTAACACCCAAGACACTCCTATAAATATTTTGAAAAGTCTCAAAGGTATGTATCTAATCTAATTCCAAGTACTACCAATCTTGTGCATAGTCTAATTTAAATGTCAGAATACCTTTTACAAGTACACACCTCTTCGCACCATTGTTATTGTTACTGTACCACAAAAGTTTATACCTTCAACCACTAATTCAAGTATTCTTCTTAACCTATTTCAAAATATATGGTAAGCAAAAATGAGTTTAAGCATAAAGTAACTCCTTTGACTTATTGCATTTCAAACTCCATTTTCCTTTGACCTAGTCCTCAACGCTAACTTTTTATCCTTCTTATATATGTCTATTTATTATAAGGATAAAGAACGAATAAGCATGGTTATTTATAATAATTATGTTATTTAGATATAATTATGTTATTTAAAGATTTTATTTTATTTTAGATATCTTTTTTTTTAGGATTTTATTTTTATTTATAATCTATTTATCTTGTTTGAACTTTGTTTTAGTGATCCTCTTTTTTTTATGATTTTATTTTTAGTTATAATCTATTTATCTTGTTTGAACTTATGTTGTATTTGGAATCAACTAAAATTAGAAATAATTTGATTTAATTTAATTTTAATTTATTTAATTTAAACATTAAATTTTTTGTTTAGAACTTATAATAAAAAATATATAATTTGAATTGATTTAGAAATTATTTTCTTATGTTTGGAACATATTAAAATGGAAATTTAATTGATTTGATTTTATTATTTTATATTTCTACTATTATAAAAGGTAATTAGACTAAGGGTAAAATATTATATTTATTTAAAATCAAATCAAATCCTAACAAATCCTATAAAATTTAATGAAATTTTTAAATAAAAAATATGAAAATCTATGAGATTTTAAAAATTAAATCATTTTCTGTTTGTGAAATATTTCAAATACAAGAAGTGATATACAAATTAAAATATTTCTATTTTTTTATATTCCAAACACACTTTTATAGTTGATGGGCATTTGCAATATTAGGGTTTTAAGCTTATGGGAAAGTACTTGTTGGGAGGAGCATATCCAACACTTCAAGCAATAATTATTCTATTTTTTTTATGGGAACCAAACGATGATTATTCTCATACCTCAAGGTGTAGAAAAATCTCGATAGATAAAAAAAATGTATTTGATTTTGATTACTCTTGCATTATAAATGCCTCTTTTAGATGTCTTATGTTTTGTTTTTTATTTGATAATGATTAATTAAAAAGATTATTGTGTTACCAACATATGTTGGTTTGAATAGAAGATATTCATGTTCTTTAATGTGATCTTAAGTCTGATCCTATATGTATGAAAATAACATTATTAGAAGAGACTTTTTATTTAGATGTCTAACTATATCCAAGGAGATTAGTTTACTCTGGATGACAAAAAAAAATTATTGTGCTTCTAAATCTCTAGGATTCATTATTTTTGTTAGAATTTGATGATTTTCTTTGTAGTTCTCTGTTGGTTGGTTATACATCAATGTACTATTCATGAGTAAGGACTACTAATTTTTCTTGCCAAATAGAATCTAAATGGCAAATGCTCTCATTCATGGGAAGTATGGAGCACCTCAAAGCAAATCCTCAAACTTCAATTATTAACGTACCAAAAAAAAAAAGCTTCAATTATTAACTCATAGCAGCTAAGATGGATGAAAACTGACTTAGAAATTCTTGGCAACGGCGACTGTAGTCCAAGAACTTTAAGGAAGGATGACAATGCTCTTACTTGATTCAATTGGCAATTTCCCTTGCAATATCGCACAAGGATGTAGGATTAAATTCTTGTTTGAACGAGTAGAAAAGAACTTAAAGAAAGAGAGAAATTTATTATTTGTTATCTGACACGTGAAATAAAAAAAAAAAAACTGATGGATCCATTAGACTAAAAATCCAACCCCTTGCAACATCTAATTAGTCTAATAAGCAGTGGTCTCAAGTAAACACCAAACCTTCAATCCTGAAAAACACAATCTTTTAGCATAGCCATAAGGATACAAATCTTATTCTTTACTCTTATTCTTTGAATTTGATTCATTAGCTTTTTCTTTTTTTTTTTCCTTCTTTTCCACTGTACCCAAAAAGAAGAATAAAATTCAATTTGCTCTATAACATAGAATACGTTTATCTTATGCTTTTATTAATTAATGGAATAATTCTGATCCATAGGTTACAAAAGCAGCCTAATCTATGTACAGCTTAAACAAGTTGCTTAATCGGGGGCACACAGAAAGGCATTACCAATTATTCTTTGCGTGCTTCATTCCCAAAGTGAGAGATCAACCAATGGGCGATTATTGCAACTGGTTGTTTGTACCTCTCTTGTCATTGCACGAGCTTGAACTTGGTAACTTGGTTAACAGCCCATTGATACTGACAAAAGATATATATATATATATAAAACATATTGCCACCGCCATTACATATTTGAAAGATGTATCAATATCTTACACATAGGTTAAGGTCTTCTCTTGTACAAAGATTTTCCTCAAACGTGTACTCGATAATAAATAGTACATCCCTACATTCATCTGCTGTTGTGACAAACAACATGTCGAGCTCTGCTGGTCTTGTGATTCCATGCAAAGGTAAGAAATCATACTTTTATTGTTGTTGTCCAAAATGGATATAAGGGAAAGCAAAGTTAGTTTCTTCTTTTGCTATGTTTTTCATTTTCCAGCACCTTCCCAAACATCCATTGTTGCAGAATTTTGAGTTTCTGGGTTTTCTATGTTCATTTCTTATTTTTCTTTTCCTTATTTAAAAATCTTTTTGTTCATGGGTTTTATTTTCTATGTTCATTTTTTGGATTTTTCATATTTTAAAGTCTTTTGGTTTGTGGAATTGTTATTGTTCGATTAATGGATCAAATTAATGTTTCCATTGAATAGTTGGGCTTCCTTAATTTCTGAAATACTTTTTGGCATGTCCGGTTTTTTGGTACATTTGTAGCTGCTGTTGCATGGGAAGCAGGGAAACCTTTGGTGATAGAACGTGTGGAGGTGGCCCCACCAAAGGCCATGGAAGTGAGGATCAAGGTCAAATATACCTCACTTTGCCATACTGATCTCTACTTCTGGGAGGCCAAGGTCTGTTTTAGATTTATCCGCTTAATTCATTTTTGTTCCATAATCATTTGTTCTACAGATGGAGTAGCATGTTTTCATGCATATCGCCCTCAAGATGTTGATATCATTTCCAATATTAATTACTAAATGATGAATTTATAGCGTGTTTGGGAAAGATTTTTCCCATCCCAACAACCTTTTTTTTTTTTTAAAAAAAAAGTTATTAAAATAGTGTTTAATCATGTTTGATAAAATCAGGTTTAATTTTTGTATGAAATTTAATATATTTAAAAGTTTTTTTTTTCATAATACGGAAATTTCAGTTTATGATTTTAGATTTTAGATTATTCTTTACACTTTGAGATGTAAATATTATTTTGTCTTCAATCAAATAATTTTTTAATCATTTTATACTTATTCTAGTAATTTAATGCATAAAAGTAATTATTTTTTATATCATCCAAACAAAAAGACAATTTTAAAATCTCTTTTCAACTAACATATCCAAATATAAAATTGATTCTATTATAATAAATTATAATAAAAAAAATTTATACAATAATCGATTATTGAAATAATCAAGTTTTCACAACTATTCCAAACATGCACACTTAGCTTTCACCAACTTTTAAATGATGTTATTTTTTTTCTCTATTAGGTAGTGTTTGAAATCATAAAATTAAAATTAAAAATAATTTGATTTAAATATTTGATTTGATTTGATTTAGAAATCAAATTTTATATTTGAAATTTATTAAAAAAAAGAATTTGAATTGATTTAGAAATCATATTTTGTATTTGAAACTCATTAAAATATGAATTAATTTGATTTGATTTTATCATTTTATATTTTTACATTTACGAAGTAGTTAAAATTTGTTATTAAAAATAAAATAGTCTATTTATTTTAAATCTAATCAAATCATAACAAATCTTATTAGATTTGATGAAATTTTTAAAACTAAAAGAATAAAATCATGAGATTTTAAAAATTAAATCATTTCTTATTTTTTAACATTTTAGATAAAAAATTTAATGAGATTTAATTTACAAATCAAATCGTTTTCTATTTTTTTACATTCCAAATAAACTTATTGAAAAATCAATAGGCGGTAGATATTAACCTTGAAGAATTTGAACTTAAGTTCTGACATTTTGTGCTGTGGTCTTTCAGGGGCAAACTCCTCTGTTTCCCAGAATTTTTGGCCACGAGGCAGCTGGGTATGTCGTTTCAATAATTATGTCACCACTCACTATGCAGCTTATTTAAAAACTTATCCTATTTTTCAATTTCAATAATTAAAGAATAAGTCAGTCAGGAGCTTTAAAAGTAGTAAAATAATGAAGTGTTAAATCAATACATTACAAAAAAATTGCATCTATTATGATTTATACATTCTTTCCAATCCTCAATGCCATTTTGAAATGGAGGGTACATGTTAAAACTAAACAAATAGACCCCTCAAATCAATCGTTAAGATGTTCAAAATCATATCAGTTTGGACTTGCGAAAGAAATTGATGCTGCAGATTTTTAATCAGCATAGTAATCCCATTTTACCAAAAATTACATGACAAATGATAAGTATTTCCTCTTAAGTGTCTGAGCGTCACTTAAAATCTTGAATGTTTTAATAGCGCCATGTCTGCAAGCAGCAAATCTACAAGGTCTGTATCTGCTCTGTGAATTAGCCCAACACATTATATTGGAGACTACAGCAGCTGCTGTTACATGATGCATTTGCATGCCATGCACTTTTAAGCATGGATTCCTACTCGGTAGCATTTCTGTTAGGATACAGTTTTGTTTGTTAGCTGATTAGTTATTGTGATTTCCACGTGGCATAATGCCATTGGTCTGATTAACTGTAGTGGTCATGTATATAAGCTGTAAACTACACGTGTATCTTTAGTTTTCAATCAATGAAATTCTTCTCTGATAAGACATTACTCATTGCTGAGTTTCCTTATTTGGACAGAATTGTGGAGAGTGTTGGAGAAGAAGTCTCAGACTTGCAGGTTGGGGATCATGTGCTCTCGGTATTCACTGGAGAATGTGGTGAATGTGCACATTGCAAATCTGAGGAAAGCAACATGTGTGACCTGTTGAGAATAGATACAGACAGAGGAGTCATGCATAGTGATGGTAAAAGCAGGTTCTCCATTAACGGTACCCCAATAAACCACTTTGTTGGCACATCCACTTTTAGTGAATACACTGTGATACATTCTGGCTGCCTAGCAAAGATCAATCCAAAAGCACCTTTAGACAAAGTCTGTGTCCTAAGTTGTGGCATCTCAACAGGTTTGATCCTACTCCTATGTCAATTTATCCATCTCTTTGTCAGGCTTAGTTTCTCAGTGACAGATTTTGTAGAACAATGAATTTCCTATCTCAGGATTAGGAGCTACTTTAAATGTAGCAAAACCAAAGAAGGGTTCTTCAGTAGCAATCTTTGGCCTTGGAGCTGTTGGCCTTGCTGTATGTTTGAAAATTTACCCATCCTCTTTTCTCTCCAGTTGTCTTGTTGCTTCCACTCTTTATTTTCTTTTCTCCTTAGTATACTTCTTAACTTCTGATGTATTGTATATACTTTTATATCTATTAGGCTGCTGAGGGTGCAAGAATTGCTGGTGCATCTAGGATTATTGGGGTCGATTTGAACCCAAAGAGATTTGATGAAGGTAGCTTCTGGTTTTTGTACCTTAGTAGGAAACTCTCATATTGATCTTACCAAGTTATTATCTTGTAATCATGAAGAAATATATATAACTTGATTACTTGTGTTTGTTTCTTTTTATGGATTCTAGCCAAAAAATTTGGAGTAACCGAGTTTGTGAATCCAAAGGACCATGATAGGCCAGTTCAAGAGGTAGATAATTCATCATCAACTTTGCAGTATATTTTTCTGACATGATCCTAACTTTGTAAAGTTATTGTTATAAATGGCAGGTGATTGCAGATATGACCAATGGAGGAGTGGACCGGAGTATAGAGTGCAGTGGAAATATCAATGCCATGATATCCGCTTTTGAATGTGTTCATGATGTAATCAATTAGTGTAAAGTTAGCGAAAAATTTATCAAACTTGGTTGCTGTAATGGAAGCACGCGTTTGGCTCTTTTAATGCAATTAGATCTTGTTTTAACAACATCAGAAAATGCTGTTATTTTGAGTTAATGAATCATAACATCAAGATTATTTGTTGAAGCTCAAGATTTTCCTTCCTTTTTATGCATACATGAAATTTGTGATAAGTAACACTCTGGTATGAATGTGATTATGTGCCTAATCATTTTAATGAACTATGCAGGGTTGGGGTGTTGCTGTGCTTGTTGGAGTACCCACTAAGGATGCAGTTTTTATGACCAAGCCCATTAATGTGCTTAATGAACGAACACTTAAGGGAACTTTCTTTGGAAATTACAAGCCCAGGACTGACCTCCCATCTGTTGTTGATATGTATATGAACAAGGTGATTATGATATCTTCTGCAATTATATCCATAACTCATTTAAAACCTCATAATAAGATATTTGGTCCAGTTAAAGCACTCTGACAGCCCTTCCTTTCCTTTATTGCTTGCAGCAATTGGAATTGGACAAGTTTATAACCCATAGAGTTCCTTTCTCTGACATCAACAAGGCATTTGAGTTAATGTTGAAAGGAGAGGGAATAAGGTGTATCATTAGCTTGGAAGACTAGCATTTGGAAAAATGAAAGTGAATTTTATCCTTTTATTTACGTTCTTAAGACTCATTCCATATTTATGATGTTTTCATTCTGATGTAATAAATGTTTCTTCATCATCCCTAAAACTGAAAATGAGCCGACCTCATTTCCAAAATCATTCTGACTTTTTTTGGAGCAACTGCATCTGAAAATAAGCTGCAGCCTTTACCTGCCAAATTGCCTTAATCCATTGAAGGGATTCGAAAAAAAAAAAAGTGCTCTATATTTATGGGTTTGAATTTCTCATTTGATAGTCTCCCTTAGTTGTCATTTCTTTTCGCAAAGAGATTTTCTGTTACCCGGGGCAAGTTGGATATTATTGTTTCATAAATACACAAATTCACAGAGGTAATCTTTTAAGTGAGCTTCTGCACACTCTTTTTATAGTAATTTTTAGTAGATTTCTTTTATTAACAGCGGGGCAAAAGCCTAAAGAGAACAAAACTAGTCGGGGACTACCCTATCAAGGGCAACACCACTAGCATCATTAATATGAATAACAGAAACAAAACGGGGCTTGGGATTGCATGATTTTAAATTACGGCTCGTGTTGGATTACGTTGCGTTTATCACAATTGTAGATAATTGTAAAAAAATGCGATCAATGTCATTGCAATTACTGTCATAATGCGGTTGCGAAAACTATTAAAATCGTAATATTGTGACTGTAATTACAATTATTGACTGCAATTTAAAATCGTAGTTGGGAGAAAAAGTAAGTGCCCAACGGAATAGAGTGAGCATGGTTCGCAAGAACATCACCATATCTCTATAAATGTGCTGAATACGAACTTCCCAATTTCGATTACTCAGCTTGAGTCTGATTAATAAGATTAATACACGTGTGCAAGCATCACAAGTAGATGATAAAAGATCCATTGCTACCTTGGAGTCTGTTTCCAATATGATTTTTGACACCCCCAAAGATTGGGCTAGTCTCAAACCATATAGAATACCTCACAATTTTGCCATAGAGATTGAGCAAGGACCAAGGTTGGACATAAAACATGCTACAACACCACCACAATCATTCTGGATCACACCATTACATGAAGCATCATACCTAATGTTCAGAACTGACCCATCAACATTGATCTTAATCCAACCACTAGGTGGCAAAGACCAAGCAATGCTACGGGTCACATATGAACCAGGACCAAGCTGAGCTTTCTGTTGAATGGAGAAAGCATGAAGGTAGTTAGTAGCTAAACCAATAATAGTGTTGGTAATGGCAGAATAGGAGATGCTTAAATTATCAAATATCGCTTTGTTATGTTGCCGCTAGAGATAGGAGTAAGCAATAGCGAATATAGTAGGCCAATCACAACAGCTATGCATCGCAGGTTGCATCCATTGTTAAATGTCGTCGAATAGGTGTTGGACTACATACTCCCTGTCCCTTAGCCCGTCTCGGGTCAATTGAAGATATTGTTGCTTCTTATAGGTATCCTTGCCACTCTTTACGCGAGAACAGGTGCCTAAAACTTTCCGATCAACCCAATGATATGGGGTGATATCTCGGGGAAAAATAAGTTCCCTTTGTTCTGCAGGTGCCGCCTTCCAAGTTCGTGTCATGACGTTACATATAAAGGATGCACTTGTATTAGATTATGAAGAGTCATCTAAGTTTCTTAATGTTATCATAAGCTCGGAGAGTAGATGGGTTGACCCTTGTCTTGTTAGCTCTCTGGCTTGATCCGTTTTTCGGAACGCCTCTAGGATCCTCATCCTAGTCAAGGAATTCAAATCTTCATCAGAGTCCCCACCGTGGGCTTGAAGCCTCCATCGTGGTTGTGGCAGTGGGGACGACAAAGAACTTAGAACCTCCACTGACAGGCTACTATTTTGCATTGTCTCACCACTCCTTGACATTTCCCCCTATCTCAACTGGGATCATAACGGGACGATCAAAAATAAGATTTTGAAAATAATGGAATCGCCACCAATGTTTATTTAAATTGGAAAAATATTAGAACAAACCTTTTATTAGAAAAATTAGTCTTTTGGAAAATGAGTTTGGATTTAAGAGTCGATTACAAGTAGGAAAGATGTTAGCATTCTACACTGCCCGTTTCAATAACAGTACTTTAAGTTAGTTGTGCAAATTTTAATAATCTCAAATATATTTATTTTACCCCCTTTAAAAAAATTGTAACTATTTATAAAAGAAAAAAGAAACAACCAAATTATGAAAATTAATTTTGGCTTGACAGAATAGAGATTTTATTTTTACATATTTCTAGGTGCAATGAGGAATTCAAAGTCATGTCATTTTTTAAAAAATATTTGTTGGTTGGTTTGTTTTAATTATAAAAAATTGTCTTTTTTAATATTTTTTAAAAATTTGAATTAACAAGTCGTCACTACTAAGTTAATTCAATTAATTCTTGAAAGGTGAAACTCAATGTCACACTTGAGACATTACCCACAAGTGATTGTAATTCAAATAACAATTTTTAAAAAAAATTCAAATTTTTTGTATCAACAAATTGTCATAACTCATTTAATTTTCAGTACAACATTTGATAGTCAATTAAAATACACACCAATAATACATAAACATGCCATGTAGCCCGAATTGATAGAAAAATAAGAATAAACTTTATCCTATTAATTCAAACTCAATTTAATTCCCAAGAATCCAAATTCAAGTCATAATTATACTGAGACCAAACAAATATCAAAATGTATTTAACATCATAATTATAACATATCACTAGAATACTGTAGCACATAAAATCAACTTCATCAATGTCTAATCCAACACTAGCTTGAATAACGTATGATAAGAGAACGTATCTATTGGCAAAGAAATCAAAGATTTCTATTTAGTTAACCTGAACACACATCTTACCTTCTACTAATCTCTACCTCTAACTCTAACTCTTCATGTGGCAAGCTTTCCTATGTAAATTGTCCCCTTGTCAATAAGTGAATGTTTTATTTATAGGTGATTATTAAACCTTAATTCACATATAAATATCAATCCATTAATTGATCACAAAAAAATTTCAACAAAATTAGCCTCTTAAATTATCCCATGATTTATTTTAAAAAAATCAAATCATGATCTCTCATTTAAAACACATTCCTCCTTTTCTTTTTTTATTGAACCATCACAATCTCTTATTTCGAGTCTTTCCTTTTAAATCTTGAATTTTTTTTAAGAGAATCAAATCATGACTCCTCACTAAAAACATGTCATTCAATTATTTTTTAAGAAAATCAAATCATAATTTCTTATTAAAAACATATCCCTTATTTTTCAAGAATATCATATCATGATTTTTAATTAAAAGCATATCCTTCAATTATTTTTTAATAAAATCAAATTATGATTTCTTATTAAAAGCAAATCCCTATTTTTCAAGAATATCAAATCATGATTTCTTATTAAAAGCATATCCCTATTTTCCTTTTCTTTCTTTCTTTTTTTTGCACAAATAACAAGAAAAAAGTAGTTATCCAAATAAGATGGAAGTAAATAAAACTTAAAAAAATATTATGTGTTTAAAACATTGCAATTATGTATCATTTAACACAAAATTATTAGTCCTTAATTAAGCAACAAAAATAAAAATTATATGGAAAAAATTGAGTATAAACAGCTGCCCAATTTGCTTTACATTTAAACTAAATGGAAAGTAAAGGAATTTATTCTATTTTGTCCATGAAAATTTTTCTTTTTTTTTTGTTATCTCCCATCTTTTTTTTTATTGTATAGAGTGTGTAAATTGATACAAAATGCAACGGGCATTAAAACAAGGTAAAACGTGAGGTATGAAGACCTTGAAAGGTAAAGGCCATAGGTATATGGACCAGAGACTTAAAGGAAATGGGTTCAAGGACTCGGTAACTTAAAGACAATGGGTACGAGGACCCAAAAAGTAGAGTTTGTGGGTGCGGGGACCTGGAAAACTAAAGACAATAGATACGGAGACTCGTTGAAGCTTGATAGAAAGGTAAAAAGTTTACGAAGTCAGGTGCTCGTTGAAGCTTAACAAAAGCGTAAGAAAGCTCGTGGAGCCGGGTATCCACCGAAGCTTGACAGGAATAAGGTAAAAAGCTTGCAGAGTCGGGTATTTGCCAAAACTTAATAGAAAACTTAAAGCAGAAATGTAAAAAGCTTGCAGAGTTGGGTATATGATGATGCTTAATTGAAAACTTAAAGCAAAAATGTAAAAACCTTGCAGAGTCAAGTATTAGCTGAAGCTTGACAGAGAACTTAAGGGTAAAAAAGTAAAAAGCTTGACCAAAAACTTAAAGGCAAAAGGTAAAAGTTTGCGAAGTCGTGTATCCGCTGAAACTTGACAAAAAACTTAAAGGTAGATGGGTAAACAGCTTACGAGTCAAGTATTCGCTGAAGCTTAATAGAAAACGTATAGGTAAAAAGGTAAAAAGTTTGTAGAGTTGAGTATTCGTTGAAGCTTAATAGAAAACTCAAGCAATAAGGTAAAAAGCTTGTGGAGTCGGGTATCCACTGAAGCTTAAGAGAAAACTTAAAGTAAAAAGTAAAAAACTTGCAGAGTCGGGTATCTGTCAAAGCTTAACAAAAAACTTAAAGCAAAAAGTAATAAGCTTACGGAGTCAGGTATCCATCGAAGCTTAACAGAAAACTTAGAGCAGAAAAGTAAAAAGCTTGTGGAGTCGGGTATCTGTCAAAGCTTGGCAGAAAACTTAAAGCAGAAAAGGTGAAAGCTTGCAGAATCGGGTATCCGTTGGAGCTTGACAGAAAACTTAAAGGCAGAAGGGTAAAATGTTCACGAAGTCGAGTATCCGCCATAGCATAATAGAACCTAAAGACAATGAGTACAAGGACCTGAGAACTAAAAAGAAATGATGTTGATTTTGTAAATGCATGTGATGCTTGAGATGATACATGATACAATAGATGTCTTACTGTAGAGATTCTCATGAACATATTGAGTAAACAATTTTGATACATCAAAGCTTTAATTGAGTCATTCTTGATTTCACAATTCTTAAGGACTTTTTCCCATAGTAGGATCAAGGTCGAATAGTAATGAAATTAATTAATTTGCTTTATGATTTACGTAGTTTTTCTTTCTTTTCTCATCAATACTCTTATTGGGAATTCATTGCACTTCCCATGACCTTTCGAGACTATTAAAGCAAATTTAAATGCTTTTGCAATATTGTCATATGTTTCACATCCCAATATAAATCTATCATGAGAAATGCATATTGAATCAATAATAGGTTGAAACGAAAAGAGATTATCATTATAGAAAGGAAAAGTATAAGAAAAATAGTACAAAAAGGATTAGAATTGAAAGGTTTATAAAAGAAATGTTGGGGTGGAGTTTTCTAGCTCTTCCAGCGATGCTCTCTAGGATGATCAGTGCTAATTTCTCATGTATGCAACCTTAAATACCCTTTTGTCTATTTTCAAGGATATGATTTAACCCAGTTTTCACGCATTGAGAGTGTTTCATGACAATACTTCATATATTCAGACTGCCCCAGTTTGGCCCAAATCTCTGTGTATCTAAGCATTTCATGATTTTCATTATGAATTCAGATTGTCACAGTTTAGCCTTAATAAACTCAAATTGCTGTAGTTTGTGACTTAAGGCAACTCCACCTCTTCGGATGTGTCAGGTACCATTTTTTACCCTAACTTTTGCCTAGGTCGCTCTTTTCGAGTTTTCAACCTAATAGGTGGCTCTAATTTTTGCCTAGGTCACCTTTTCATACTTTTAGCCTAGCGAGCCACTTTTTTTTTAAGCATAACATATTTTGACTGCATCTAAATTTACAGAAAGTGGTAAATCATCACCATCTATGTTTATGAGAATGAAGGCCCCTCTTGAGAAGGCTTTTTTCATGACATAAGGTAGCTCATAGTTTGGAGCACATTTTCCTCGATGATCCTTTTGAATGGGAAGAATCTTCTTGAGTACTAGGTCTCCTTCTTGAAACTGTCGAGGACGCACCTATTTCGTATAGGCTTTAATCATTCTCTTCTAGTAAAGGTGTTCATAACATAGTGCAGCTAATCTCTTTCCTTTAGTGAGGTTCAACTGATCAAGTCGAGTTTAGACTCATTCATCTTCTTCTAATCCTTCCTCCAACAGCATTCTTAATAATGGAATTTCCACTTCAATAGGAAGTACTGCTTCTATTCTATAAACCAAAGAAAAAGGGGTTGGCTTAGTTGAAGTATGAACAAATGTGTGATAGCCATATAGTGCAAATGGTAACATTTCTTGCTAATCTTTGTATGCTACAACCATCTTTTGGATAATCTTCTTCATGTTCTTGTTTATTGCCTCAACTACCCCATTGTTAGTGATAATTTTTCCCGGAAAACTGTAACTACAAATCAGTTTTCTTTTGACAAACCTGATCACTGCACTTTTGGTCTCATTAGTATAAGAAGCAGTTTTGTCCTATTTTGTGAAGTAATTAATTACAACAATAATAAAGTGATGCTCATTTAAGGCCTTCGATTCAATAGGCCCTATGATATCCATTCCCCACAACAACAATGGCCAAGGTGCTGTTAAAACATTCAAATGTACTAATGGTGCATGAACCTTGTCAGCATATGTCTGGGCACTTTTTCACATAATTGAAGCAGTTAGTTTCCATTGTCAACCAATAGTACCTAGATCTTAGGATCTTTCTTACCATTGCATGCCCATTTACATGAGTTCCAAAAGAACCTTCATGAACATCTTTGATGATTTTCTCTGCCTTCACTGCATCAACACATCTTAGCAGCACCATGTTGTGATTCCTCTTGCAGAGCATTTCCCTATTTAGAAAGAAACCCATTACGTTCTAAGGGTCCTTTTTGTCATTTTCTAAAGCATCTAGAGGGTACTCTGTACTCTTGATAAAGCATTTGATATCATCATACCGTGGTTTCCCATCTAGCTCCATTTCTACCATTGGACAATATGTCGGTTGGTCACGACTTTCTATTTTTATAAGTGGCAAGTCCCTGTCATAGTTTACTTTCAACATTGATGACAATATGTCTAAAACATCAACCAAATGATTATCTTCCCAAGGGATATGATGGAATGTGACTTCATCAAGCTGTTCAATCAATTCCTTGATGTAAACAGGATAAGGGATTAACTTGGCATCTCAATTTTCTCATTCTTCCTTTAGTTGATGAATGACCAAGGCAGAGTCCCTGTATACCCCCAAGAACTTTTGCCTTTGATCTTGGATTCCCATAGCATATTCTTCATACTCAGCTACATTGTTTGTATAGTCAAAGCACAATCTAGTAGTGATTAGAATGAAATTGTTTTTAGGGGAAATTAGTATGACTCCTATTCCATTCCCTAATGAATTAGAAGCTCTATCGAACAACAAAGTCCACTTTTCTTTTTTTGAGAATTCTTCTTCTCCAAATAAAGCCATTATATCTTCATTAGGGAATTTATATTGCATAGACCCATAATCCTCCATAGATTGACTGACCAAGAATTCTACAAAGAGCGCTGCCTTTTACTGCTTTTTTGGGTGATATAGATAATGTCATATTCTGATAGCAAAACTTGCCAACATGCAATCCTCCCAATGAGAGCAAACTTTTCAAAGATGTACTTGATTGGATCTATTTTGGACACTAATCAAGTGGTGTAACACAACATGTATTGCCTCAAATGATGGTTCGCCTATGCCCAGGCACAACACGTGCGCTTCAACTATGAATATTTTTCCTTATAGTTAGTAAACTTCTTACTCAAGTAATAGATGACATGTTCCTTTCTACTAGTTTCATCATGCTGCCCCAGTAAATAGCCTATGGATTCATCCAACATAATCAAGTACATGATGAGAGGCTTTCCTCGCACTAGAGGTACAAAAACTGAGGGCTCTTGCAGATACTACTTAATTTTCTCAAATGTTGTTTGACAATTTGTGTTCCTTTCTACTGTCTGATTTTTACACAATAACTTGAAAATTGGTTCATACGTCGTAGTCAACTGGGATATAAATCTAGCAATATAGTTCAACCTCCCCAAAAACCCACGAACTCTTTTTGCAGTGCGAGGAGTTGGCATCTCTAGGATTGCTTGAACTTTTTCTTGATCAACTTCTATCCCTTTCTGGCTAACCACAAATCCCAAAAGCTTGCCTGATTTTACACCAAAAGTGCATTTAGTAGGATTCAGTCTGAGCCTGAACCTTTTCAACTGTTTAAAAATCTTTTGCAAATTAACAACATGGTATTCTTCTGTTATAGACTTTATAATCTTGTCGGCCACGTAAACTTCTATTTCTTTATATATCATGTCATGGAACAAAGTTATCGTTGCCCCTTGATAAGTTACCCCTGTATTTTTCAATCTAAACGACATTACTTTATAACAAAAAGTTCCCCATAGAGTGATAAATGTGGTCTTCTCTTGTCTTCGGGTGATAGATTTTGGGAGCAGATTTTTGTAAGGGAGTTTTAGAGACTCAAAGAGAGGTGGATGTACTTTATTGATTAGGCCGGGGGTGTTAAACTAGGCATCTTGATCTGTTTGTATCCCGAGAAATCATCCATGAAGGAGAAAAATGAATGTTAAGCAGTATTGTCCACCAAAACATCAATGTGAGATAGAGGAAAGTTATCTTAAGGGCTAGCCTTATTCAAATCTCTATAGTCAACGTATATTCGTACTTTCCCATATTTCATTGGGACAGGGACGATATTAGCGACCCATTGAGGGTACTTTACAATAGCGAAGAAACCTGCATCAAACTACCTTTTAACATTTTCTCTAATTTTTAGTGACATCTCAGGCTTCATTCTTCTCAATTTTTGCTTGATGAAGAGGATATTCTAATTTTAATGGTAATTTATGCTCAATTATACTAGCATCTATGATAATTTCACAAAGTGTAATTATTTGTACCCCATTTCTGTATTTCTCAGATTGCTAAAGTCCTTGTATTCATGCATATTTAGAAGGTTGTATGTTTATATTTGTTATATCAAATTTTGATACATTTCTTGTATGTTATTGAGCAAACTGTGCGTATTATGTTATTGATTAAGTGGATTTTGCATTGGTCATTAATTTGGTGATTTCTTTAAGGGAAATAAGTTGCAATTATTGAGAGATTAGAAAGCCTAAGAGGAACCCAAGGAAACTTTAAAATAAATATTAAAGTGCAAAGTTGAGATAAAAAACAAAAGTGTAACGAAACGGTTTTCAGAGCAAGAATGCGCGATATATGTATGTATGTTTGATTGAGTGTCCCCCGGGTAACCACAATGCACCAAAAGTCGAGGCTACGAAATACAATCCTTTTGAACGCCGCGATGCAAGGAAAACAATTCAATTGAAGTGTGACCTAAATTTGTTATGTTCTTTCGCGATGTGGAATGTGAATGTCGCGGTGTGTGCCTCAATTTTTACTACGAGTCTATAAATAGATTTTAAGATTGATTTTGTAAGGGAGTTTTAGAGAGCTAGGTTTTAGAGAGGCTACGGCCTGTACTTCATTTCTGGGCTGATTGGAGGCCTAGAGAGGCTAGGTTGGATGTCATCTTCCTTATGGAAAGAGATTCAAGCTTCAAGGACCACATACATGGATTCCTTCCTCTTCTCCCTTTATTTCTCTTCTCTTCCCTATCTTTTGAGCATAGTTTTTGTCTGTAATTCGTGTTCAATGGATTAGTAAAGAATTTCTTTATATTGTATTTAGGAAATACTTTGGATCTTTATATGAGTATTGATGTTTATGTTATCTTTTGAGTTTCTATTGATGTTTAGCTTTGTTCTTCCATGCCTATGCTTAATGCTTACTTCTGTTTGATCAACAATTGCATGATCTTAATTGATGTAAATGAACTAGACATAGGGATTTGTGGAGATGGACATGGTATGGTTGATGCATGTTCGACAAGTTCAATTGGCTTGGATGAGTTGATTCGTTAACTGGATAGAAATATACTTTTTAGCCATGTATTAGCATGTGTTTGAGAATAGATCATTCATTAGTGGAGTTTATACTAGTCCTCATGCAACCATAAGAACTATAGTGGATTAGGTAAATGACACCAGGGTTGATCGACCTAGACATAGGCTTTTAACTAAATCAGATTCTCAAGCTAAACTAACTAATCATTGATGTTGCTTATAAGGATTGCATATCGTTAGTATGAAGTAGGAGGTGAAGAAGGATTCTCTAGATCTCTAAACCCGTATCTTTATTGCTTTTGTAGTTTAGATTTAGATTATTTATGCTTTCCTTATTTTATATGTCCTTGGATAGAATTTAGCTAAGCTATTGGTTGTTACTTAGTAATGGAAACCATATCCTCGTGGGAACGAACTTTTACTCCGTATCTGTATTACTTGAACGACCCGTGCACTTGCGGTACATAAATGGTCTAACAATCTAGCCCAGGCATGTCTTGGTACGACTATGTGAAAATATTGTTATAATTCGATAAGAGCTTAACTAACTTTCTTCACTCATCTTCTTTCATGGATGTGACAATTTTAACTTCTTTTTTATATTCTTCATCCCTAAATTAATCATTTCAATTGACTCTTTATGTGGTTGAATTTCTTTGGCATCTTGTTTTATTAATCTCATTAGCTCAAGAGAGGGTTCCCAATTATCATCATTATCCTCATCAACATGACTAATGGGATGGTCAAAATCATATAATAAGGTCATAGTGCTGTCATTTTCAAGAAAGCCACTTTTAAATCTACATTTATTGATATTAACATAAGTCAAAAAAGGTAATTAATAAAGGTTAATGTAATGGTTGGACAGAAACTAAAAAAAATGGCAGGAAAATGCATTTATTAATAGTAAATATTTGAAATGGAAACATCTGAGCCCGTTTTCACAACATATCTTTCTAAAACCTTGGGCAGAGCTATAGGATTAGCATTACATAATTACTTTGAATCAATTTCAAAGGTCATAGGAAAATCAACGATCTCCCAATTGTTGATATCTGCATATGGGGAATAAGGGTACACCAGATTGACACCATAATTGATAAGTTGATCATCTTCGATAGCAGTCATTTAGTTCAGAAACACCAATCTTACACTTCGGAAGCTCTGTCGAATGTCATAGATGGGGATCTCCTCAGCTTTAGGCTCCCGATTTTCCAACCTAGCCAACTTCTTCTCCTTTTTCTCTTTTATGACCTTTCTCTTATTAGCTTTGGTGGGTTTATATCCTAACTCGAACTTGTCTTTGTTTTCACAAGACTGCAAAAACTTCGCAATGCCTTGTTCGTTCATTCCCAGTCTATTTCTACATTGATGTCCTCTTTCAAGCATGACCTTAGCCATCATTATGGATGCACTAGATAGTCGTGGCTTTAGAATTTGAGCTCCTTCCTTCACATAAGTGGCATTGGCAATCTCGAACACTTGGAACGCAGTTTCAAGAGCTCCTTCTGCAGCTTCAATATAAGGAGCTGATGGTGGCTTACTCACCAACAGGTTTTCCTCACCTGAAATGATCACCAACCTATTGCCAACAAGAAACTTCACTTTCTGGTGCAACGAGGATGGCATGGCTCCGGCAGAATGAATCCAAGGTCATCCTAAGAGACAATTATAAGTTAGTGTGATGTCCATCACCCGGAAGAGTATATGAAAAGTAGTAGGTCCAATTTGAACTGGGATCTCAATTTCTCCTATCACTTCCCTTCAGGTCCTATCAAAAGCCCTCACGATCATTGTACTTGATTTAATGTAAGTTTGATCAAAAGATAACTTGGAGAAAGTTGCTTTTGGCATTACATTCAAAGATGAACCATTGTCAATGACCACTTTAGTTATTATATACTCTTGGCATTGGACATAAATATGCAGCGCCTTGTTGTGTCCTATTCCTTCAGCAGGTATCTCATCATCAATGAAAGTGACATAATTATCAGCAGTAATGTTGCCAATAATACTGCTTAACTTGTCAACTGTGATGTCATGAGAAACATGGGCTTGATTCAATACCTTCATCAACATTTTTCTATATGGCTCAGAATTCAGCAATAAGGACAAGAGCGATATCCTTGCAAGAGGTGCGATTCAACTGATCTACCATCCTATACTCACTTTACTTGATAAACTTCAAGAATTCACAAACTTCTTCATCATATACCTTATTTTTGTACTCTTTCAATTTTGTCAACCCTTTATTTTCTTTCACCTCATTTCTAATGGGAGTATCTCTTATCCTGCTTTTTCCTTTGCGGCTTTTTTTTTCTTCTTCTTGCTCCTCTCGCAGCTCCTCAAGAGTTTAAATGTGACCACTTCATGTCATCCCCGTGATCCCAGATATATTAGTGACAATAAAGGTCAAACAAGATAAAATTTTTGACTGGTCGTTCGTTGGATTGTTGCCAAAGACTTGCGCATCATAGCTCCACGATACTGCTTTGGTGTCCTTGAATGGAAAAGGACTGGAAACTTGAATGATGATGGGCTTCAGGCTATATGGAGGTGGCGAAGGCGTAATTGTTGTGTAATAGATAACCAACGACTTGATAACCGAATGTGTAATGGAAGGGACCTAAAAATTTATAACTTCCTAACTTTCTTGAGGTTGGGGAATGACGTACTCATCAACCATGTTTATGTCACCTTGTCACACAGATATCCTATTTGCACTTGTTACATGTTTATTAGATTATGGATATTCTCATGGAGATTACAAATTATTTCATCATCATTGCCCATTTTCACTTCAATCTGAGCTTGTATCATCCTAAATTTGTAGAGTTCTTTAAAATTAACTTTCATGGGAGTCTTGACATCTGCTGCTCGTCTTTCGAATTGTTGGGTAGAGAACTTCTCTATAACATTAAATTTAGGATCTTTGTGATTTGGTAAAGGATTGTGGCCCACATTAGGAGTATTTAGCTTGAAATTCAACCACTTGGCATTGATTAGGTCTTGCACTTTAAACTTTAGCACTTTACAATTCTCTATGGGTCGCACTTGGCATTTGAGTCAAATTCTTTTGGGTATAGGGGTTCCACTGGCTTCATCGGGCAAGGAGCCAAGAGAAAGTTATGGATGAGCTGAGATAGTAACTCAGTGTAGGTCATAAAGATTGGGTCGAAATGGACATACTTCCTTTGTTGGCTATTTGGTGGTCTTCTTTGGTTTATGCTTGGGTTTTGAGTCCTTGGTTGAGCTGGTTTAGGCGGTAAGGTAAGGGATGTTTAGTGTTGAGTGGGGGATGGTGTACAGTAAGACATTATTGGGTGGTGAGGTTAGGGATATGGAACTTGTGAAGCAGTGGCAACATACGAATGGTAAGGTTGGGAATATGAAGTTGGTGAAGTAGTGGGAAAATATGGGTGGTAAGGTACGTAAAGGATTTGGAAGGATGGTCGAGGGTACACAAGTGTTTGGTTAAGTTTCCTTGAGTAAATTTCTTCTGATCAAACATCACGACATAGCATCTCCTTCATTTTTCTTCACCATCGGGAATTTCTTTGCATTGGTCGTCTCGACTGAACTATCAACAATCTTTCTACTTTTTATTTCACTTTCAAACCTTTCTCTGATGATAACAATGTCTGAGATATTTGAAGACACACTCTCGATCATCCGGTTATAGAAGGGGTGACTGAAGGGTGTTAATGAACATAACTACCATTTCCTTTTCTTATGGCAAGGGTTCCACCTGAGCGGCTATTTATTTCCATCTTTGAGCATACTCCTTAAAAGTCTCAATATCATTCTTTGTCATATTTTGCAACAGCACTCTGTCAGGAGCCATGTCGAGATTATACTTGATTTACCTTAATTAAGTATCAGCTAAATCCTTGAAATTCCAGAAATGGGCACGCTCAAGATACGTGTACCAATTCGAAGCTGCCCCAGTTAAATTGTCTTGGAAGAAATGGATTAACAGCTTGTCGCCGTGAGCCTGTGAAGCCATCTTGCAAATATACATTGTCAAGTGATTCTTTGGGCAAGTAGTTTCTTTATATTTATCGAAATCTGAGACCTTAAATTTCGAGGGAATGACAACATCAGGGATAAGGAAAAACTCAGTAGTATCCCTAAGACCATAACTACATGCTCCTTTAATGGCCAGTAATCTCTCTTTGAGAATTTTCAGCTCTTCTTTGGACTGAGGATTTTCAGCAGAAGAATTCAACGGATAATGTGGCATAAAAGTGGGGACAACATGTTGCACTGATGAGGTTCCACTAGTTCCAAGGTAATGGGCATGTGGTTGGGTTGTGCTCAATGGGTTTGAAGCAGGTGTTATCAATGACATGTTGTTGTTAGTGAAATTGGTAGCCTATGGTGGTACAAAGCCGAAAGGAAGACCATATGGCAGGATAAAAAAGGGAAATGGGTGCTGTGTTGGTGGGGTTTCACTGGCAATTGGCAGAGTGACTTAGGTTTGGATAGTGTTTAGCTGGTTCGAAGTTGGTGTCACTGTTGGCGTGCTATTATCAGGGGGATTGGTGGCTAATAGTGGTACATAGTCGGGAAGGAGGCCATGTGGTGGAAATTGTGGCACTTGGGTTTCCTGAGAACTATTGATTAAGGGTTGAGTGGTGTTGTTTGGATAAATAGTAAGCGATATCATAACTCATTGAGGATTAAAGCCTTGAAATTGCAAAGGGATTGAAGTGAAACCAGGTGAGTGAAGAGGTGTGGCCAAATGTTCTTCGTTCCCAACAGAGGAGTTCCCATCTGTGCTTTTTCTATTTTCCTTGGGCTGTGGCATCTCTATCATCTTGGACAATTACTCCTTGAGCTGATTCATCTCATCCTTCAACACTTGAGTCTGTTCCATTTCATCCATGATCCTAGCCTCAAAATGGTCCTGTAAGGGTGCAGAAGCTGTTTTCCTACTATAGTGCCTACTTTTACTGCTATGCGGGGTCGGGTATCTGTCGAAACTTAACAGAAACTTAAATAAAAAAGGTAAAAAGCTTGTGGAGTTGGGTATCCACCGAAGCTTAATAGAAAACTTAAAGCAAAAAGTAAAAAGCTTGCGGAGTTGGGTATCTACCAAAGCTTAACAGAAAAATTAAAGCAAAAAGTAAAATGCTTGCACAGTTGGGTATCCACCGAAGCTTAACGAAAAACTTAGAGCAGAAAAGTGAAAAGCTTACGGAGTCAGATATCCGCCGAAGCTTAGCAAAAAACTTAAAGCAGAAAAGGTGAAAGCTTGCAGAGTCGGGTATCCGCTGAAGCTTGACCAAAAAAACTTAAAGCAGAAAAGGTGAAACCTTGCGGAGTCGGGTATCTGTTAAAGCTTGATAGAAAACTTAAAGCATAAGCGTAAAAAGCTTGCGGAGTCGAGTAATCGTCAAAGCATAATAGAACCTAAAGGCAATGAGTGTGAAGACCTGGGAACTAAAAAGAAATGGTGTTAATTTTGTAAATGCATGTGATGCCTGAGATGATGCATGATACAATGGGTATCCTACTGTAGAGATTCTCATAAATAAATTGGGTAAACAATTTTGACACATTAGAGCTTTAATTGAGTCACTCTTAGTTCCACAACTCTTAAGGACTTTGTCCCACAACATGATCAAGGTCGAACAGTAACTAAATTCATTAATTTATTTTATGATTTTCCTGGTTATTATTTCTTTTCTCATCAATACTTTTATCTGGAATTTATTACTCTTCCGATGACCTATCGAGATTGTTAAAGCCAATCTAAATGCTTTTGCAATATTGTCAAATGTTTCGCATCTCAGTATAAATCTATCATGAGGAATGTATATTGAATGAACAATAAGTTGCAATGAAAAGGGATTATCATTATAAAAAGGAAAAACAAAGGAAAAATAGTAAAAAAATGGATTAGAATTGAAAGGTTTACAAAAGAAATGTTGGGGTGGAGTTTTTCAGCTCTTTTAGTGATACTTTTTAGGATGATCAATGCTAATTTCCCATGTACACAACCTTAAATACCCCTTTGTCTGTTTCTAAGAATATGATTTGACCTAGTTTTCACGCATTAGGAGCATTTTGTGACAAGACTTCATATGTTCAAACTGCCCCAGTTCGGTCCAAATCCTCGTGTATCTAAGCATTTCATGATTTTCATTATAAATTCAGACTGCCCCCGTTTGGCCTTAATAAACTCAAATTGCCACAGTTTGTGACATGAGGCAACTCTACTTCTTCGAATGTGTTAGGTACTATTTTTGACCCTAACTTTTGCCTAGGTCACTCTTTTCGAGTTTTCAACCTAGTGGGTGGCTCTAACTTTTGCCTGGGTCACCTTTTCAGGTTATCAGCCTAGTGAGCCACTTTTTTTTTTTAAGCATAATACATTTTGACTGCATCTGAATTTACAGGGAGTGGTAAATCTTCACCATCCATGTTTGTGAGAATAAAGACCTTTCCCGAGAAGGCCTTTTTCACGAAATAAGGTCCCTCATAGTTTGAAGCTCATTTTCCTCGATGATCCTTTTGAATGGGAAGAATCTTCTTGAGTACTAAGTCTCATTCTTGAAACTATTGAGGATGCACATTTTTCGCATAGGCTTTCATCATTCTCTTCTGGTAAAGTTGACCATGATATAGTGTAGCTAATATCTTTCCTTTAATGAGGTTCAACTGATCAAGTCAAGTTTGGACCCATTCAGCTTCTTCTAATCCTGCCTCCATCAACACTCTTAATGATGGGATTTCCACTTCAATAAATAGTACTACTTCCATTCCATAAGCCAAAGAGAAATGATTTGCCCCAATTGAAGTACAAACAAATGTGCGATAGCCATGCAGTGCAAATGGTAACATTTTGTGCCAATCTTTGTATATTATAACTATCTTCTGGATAATCTTCTTAATGTTCTTGTTTTCTGCCTTAATTGCCTCATTCATCTTAGGACGATAGAGTAAAGGATTGTGGTGCTCAATTTTGAAACTCTCACACATCTCCTTCATCATCTTATTATTCAGATTAGTGGCATTGTCAGTGATAATTTTGCTTGGCAAACCGTAACGACAAATTAGCTCCCTTTTGACAAACCTGATCACTATATTCTTGGTCACATTGGCCTACGACCCATTTTGTGAAGTAATCAATTGCAACAAGAATAAAGTGATGCCTATTTGAGGCCTTCAGTTCAATAGGCCCTATGACATTCATTCCCCACATCGAGAATAGCCAAGGTGCTGTTAAAACATTCAATGGTATTGGTGGTGTATGAACCTTGTCAGTATATATCTTTCTTTTATGACACTTTTTCACATAATTGAAGCAATCGATTTTCATTATCAACTAATAGTACTTAACTCTTAGGATCATCTTTCTTGCCATTGCATGCCCATTTGGATGAGTTCCAAAAGAACCTTCATGATCATCTTCAATGATTTTCTCTGCCTCCGTTGCATCAACACATCTTTGCAGCACCATGTCACGCGTGGTTCCTCTTGTAGAGAACTTCCCCATTTAGAAAGAAACTCATTGCGAGTCTTTTGAGGGTCTTTTTGTCATTTTCTGAAGCATCTGGAGGGAACTATCTACTCTTGATAAAGCATTTGATGTCATAATACCGTGGTTTGTCATCTAGCTTCATTTCTATCATTTGACAATATGTCGATTGGTCACGACTTTCTACTTTTATAAGTGGAAAGTCCTGTCATGGCTTACTTTGAACATTGATGACAATGTGGTTAAAGCATTCAACTAACTAATTATCTTCACGAGGGACATGATGTAACATCCTGAGACTACCTGCAAGATTGATGAGTGTTTCCACAGACTAACACGAGTCTTTTCAGTGTGCTTTGTCCTCACTCACATGCATCCTAGGAAACTTCCCAGGAGGTCACCCATCGCATAATTGCTCCTAGTCAAGCACGCTTAACCATGGAGTTCTTATGTTCTAGGCTCCCGAAAAGAAGTTACAACTTGTTGATATGGCTACGCCTAATCAATTCCATTAAGCCATCCTCAACTATGCAGTCCCATACCTGCACAGTCTCTGAATCTCTCTCATTCCGGTGTGTATTCAGTTCATTCATAGGACCCTTCGCCTAGAAGCCTACCAGGAGCCGCTCCTTGTACGTGCTTTTCTTACACCGGCGTCCACTCCCTGCCCTCGTCAGCCCCGGGACACCACATACCCACCAGCTTCCATTTGGTTCATCCCCGAACTACACCATACTGGGAGAGGTTCCGTCTCTGATACCATTTGTAACATCCCGGAACTGCCTGTAGGATTGATGAGTGTCTCCATAAACCAACACGGGTCTTTTCAGTGTACTTTGTCCTCACTCACATGCATCATGGGAAACTTCCCAGGAGGTCACCCATCCCACAATTGCTCCAAGTTAAGCACGCTTTTGGAATCCATCTCGAAAAGAAATTGTAACTTGTTGATATAGCTATGCCTAATCGTCCATTTCATCCTCAACTTGCAGCCCCATACCGCACGTCTACGAATCCCCTTATTCGGTGTGTATTCAGTTAATTCATGGGACCTTTCGCCTAGAAGCCTGCCAGGAGTTGCTCCTTGTACGTGCTTCTCTAACACCGGCGTCCACTCCCCGCCCTCGTCAGCCCCGAGACACCACACATGATGGAATGCAACTTCATCAAGCTATTCAATTAATTCCTTGATGTAAGCATGATAAGGGATTAACTTGGCATCTTGAGTTTTCCATTCTCCCTTTAGTTGATGAATGACCAAGGTAGAGTCCCCGTATACCTCAAGAACTTTTGCCTTTGATTTTATCACTGCTTGGATTCCCATAGCACATGCTTTGTACTTAGCTATGTTGTTTGTACCGTTAAAGCACAATCTAGCAGTGATTGAAATGAAATTATTTTTAGGAAAAAATAGTATAACTCATATTCTATGCCCTAGTGAATTAGAAGCTCTGTCGAACAACAAAGTCTACTTTTCTAATTTCGAGGATTCTTCTTCTCCAAATAAAGCCATTATATCTTCATTAGGGAATTTATACTGCATAGACCCATAATCCTCCATAGATTGACTGACCAAGAATTCTACAAAAGCATTGTCTTTTACTACTTTTTTGGGTGACATAGACAATGTCATATTTTGATAACAAAACTTGTCAATATGCAATCTTCTCAGTGAGAGCAACCTTTTCAAAGAAGTACTTGATTGGGTCCATTTAGGACAATAACCAAGTGGTGTAACACAACATGTACTACCTCAAACAATGGCTTGCTCATGCCAAAGTACAACACGCGCGCTCCAACAATGATTATTTTGCCTCATAGTTAGTAAACTTCTTACTCAAGTAATAGATGACATATTTTTTCTACCAGTTTCATCGTGATGCCCTAGTACACAACCTATGGATTCATCTAATACAGTCAAGTACATAATGAAAGGCCTTCTGAGCACTAGAGGTACCAAAATTAGGGGTTCTTACAGATACTGATTGTTCTTCTCAAATTCTGTCTAACAATCTGTGTTTCATTATATTGTTTAGTTTTTACGCAACAACTTGAAAATTTGTTTGCACGTCACATTCAATTGGGATATAAATCTAGCAATATTGTTCAGTCTCCTTAAAAACTCACGAACTCCTCTTTTAGTGCGAGGAGCTGGCATCTCTAGGATTACTCAAACTTTGTTTGGATCAACTTCTATCCCTTTCTAGCCTTAAAAGCTTGCCTAATTTGACACCAAAGATGCATTTAGCAGGATTCAGTCTGAGCCTGAACCTTCTCAACCATTCAAAGAGGTTTTGCAAATTAACAACATGGTCTTCTTCTATTCTAGACTTTGCAATCATGTCGTTCACGTAAACTTTTATTTCTTTGTGCATCATGTCATAGAACAAAGTCACTATTACTCTTTGATAAGTTGCCCCTGTACTTTTCAATCCAAAACGATATTACTTTATAGCAAAAAGTTTCCCACAGAGTGATGAATGTGGTCTTCTCCATGTCTTCAGGTCCCATCTTGATCTGATTGTATCCCAAGAAACCATCCATGAAGAAGAAAAATGAATGTTGAGCAGTGTTGTCCACCAAAACATCAATGTGAGGTAGAGGAAAATTATCTTTAGGGCTGACCCTATTCAAATCTCTGTAGTTAATACACAATCGTACTTTCCCATTTTTCTTTGGGATAGGGACGATGTTGGCAATCCACTAAAGGTACTTTGCAACAGCGAAGAAACCTGCATCAAACCTCCTTTTAACCTTTTTTTTTTCTAATTTTTAGTGACATCTTTGACTTTATTCGTCTTAACTTTTGCTTGACGAGGGGATATTTCGGTTTTAATGGCAATTTATGTTTAACTACGCTAGTATGTAGCTCAGGCATGTCTTGGTATAACTATGCAAAAATGTCATAATAATCTGATAAGAGCTTAAACAACTTCGTGCGCTCATTTTCTTTCATAGAAGTGCCAATTTTAACTTTTTTTTTTAATTATCATCCATCCCTAAATTAATCAATTCAGTTGAATCTTCGTGGTGTTCGATTTCTTTGGCCTTCTGTTCTATTAATCTTATTAGCTTAGGAGAAGGTTCCCAATTGTCATCATTATCCTCGTCAACATGACTAATGGGATGGTCAAAATCATATAATGGGATCATAACACTGTCATTTTCAAGAGAGTCATTTTCATATATGTATTTATTGATGTTAACACAAGTAAAAAACGATAATGAATAAAGGTTAATGTAATGGTAGGGAAGAAATTAAAAAAATGGTAGGAAAATGCATTTATTAATAGGAAATACTGAAATAGAAACATGTGAGCCCATTTTCACAACATATTTTCCTAAAGCCTTGGGCAGAGCTATAGGAATAACATTACATAATTACTTTGAATCAGTTTCAAATGTCATGGGAAAATCGACGATCTCCCAATTGTTGAGCTCTGCATATGGGGAACAAGGGTACACCAGATTGGCACCATATTTGATGGATTGATTATCTTTGATAACGGTCACTTGGTTCAGAAATACCAATCTTGCACTTCAGAAGCTCTGTCAGATGTCACAAATGGGGATTCCCTCAGCTCTAGGCTCTCGATTTTCTAATCGAGCCAACATCTTCTCCATTTTCTCTTCTATAACATTTCTCTTGTTAGCTTTGGTAGGTTTATATCCTAACCTGAACCTATCTTTGTTTTCACAAGACTTCAGAAACTTCGCAATGCCTTGTTCATTCATTCCCAGTCCATTTCCACATTGATGTCCTCTTTCAAGCATGACCTTATCCATCATTATGGATGCACTAGATGGTCGTGGCTTTAGAATTTGATCTCTTTCCTTCACATAAGTGGCATTATTAATCTCGAACGCTTAGAACCTGATTTCAAGAGCTTCTTTTGCAGCTTCAATGTAAGGGGTTGATGTTGGCTTACTCACTAATAAGTTTTTCTCACTTGAAACGATCACCAACCTCTTGCCAACTATGAACATCACTTTCTGGTGCAATGTGGATGACACGGCTCCAGCGAAAAGAATCCAATGTTGTCCTAAGAGACAACTGTAAGTTAGTGTGATGTCTATCACCTGGAAGAGTATATGAAAAGTAATAAGTCCAATCTGGACTGGGATCTCAATTTCTCCTATCACTTCCCTTCGGGTCCGATCAAAAGCCCTCATGATCATTGTACTTGGTTTCATGTAAGTCCTATCAAAAGGAAACTTAGAGAGAGTTGATTTTGACATTACATTCAAAGAGGAACCATTGTCAATGACCATTCTAGCCATTATATGCTCTTGGCATTGGACAGAAATATACAACACCTTGTTGTGCCCCATTCTGTTAGCAGGTATCTCATCATTAGTGAAAGTGACATAATTATTAACATTAATGTTATCAATCATACTGCCTAACTTGTCAACTGTGATGTCATAAGAAACATGGGCTTGATTTAGTACATTCATCAATAATTTTCTATGCGGCTCATAATTCATCAATAAGGACAAGAGTGATACCTTTGTAAGGGTGCGATTCAACTGATCTACTACCCTATACTCACTTTGCTTGATAAGCTTCAAGAATTCACAAGCTTCTTCATCAAATACCTCCTTTTTGTACTCTTTCGATTTCGTCAACCCTTC
Source organism: Ormosia emarginata (assembly GCA_029884605.1). NCBI lineage: Eukaryota > Viridiplantae > Streptophyta > Magnoliopsida > Fabales > Fabaceae > Ormosia > Ormosia emarginata. Next base: position 8,567,095 of record JAQQTP010000068.1, read on the forward strand.
CTTTTCTTTCACTTCATTTCCAAATGGAATCTCTCTTATCCTATTTTTCCCTTTGCGGTTTCTCTTTTCTTCTTCTTCTTACTTCTCTCGCAACTCCTGTGTAAATGCGACCACTTCGTGTTATCCTCCCAATCTTAGATATATTAGTGACAATTGAGGTTAAATAAGATGAAACTTTTGGCTGATCATTCGAGGGATTGCTTCCAAGGACTTGCGTATTATAGCTCCACGGTACTACTATAGTGTCCTTAAATGGAAAAAGACTGGGAACTTGAATGGTGATGGGTTTCGGGCCACATAAAGGTGGCGAAAGCACAACTATAGTGTAATAGATAACCAACGACTTGATAGCCATATGTGTAATAGAATGGACTTGAGAATTTACAACTTCCTGACCTTCTTGAGGTTGAGGAATAACGTACTCATCATCTATGTTTTTGCCACCTTCATCATACAGATGACCTATTTGTACCTGTTGCATGTCCATTGGATTTTGGAGGATCTGCCTATATTTGTCATATTCTTCAATAGAATGCCCCACATTCCTATAAAGATTACACATTATTTTATCATTATTGTCCCTTTTAACTTAAACTTGAGTTTGTATCATCCCAAATTTGCAGAGTTCCTTAAAAATAACTTTAATGGGAGAATTGACATCTACTGCTCGTCTTATGAGTTATTGGGCAGAGAACTTCTCTATAACATTGACTCTAGGATCTCCATGATTTGGTGAAGGATTGTGGCCCACACTAGGAGTATTTGGATTGAAATTCAACCACTTAGCATTAATTAGGTCATGCTTTCTAAACTTTAGCTCTTTGCAATTCTCTATGGAATAACCTATGGCCCCGCATGGTAACCGTACTTAGAATTTAGGTCAAATCCTTTTGGATATGGGGGTTCCACTGACTTCATCGAGTAAGGAGCCAAGAGTGAGCTACAGATGAGCTGAGGTAGTAACTCGGTGTAGGTCATAGGGATTGGGTCGAAATAGACATACTTCATTTCTTGGTTATTTGGTGATTTTCTTTGATTTGTGCTTAGGTTTTAAGTCTATGGTTGAGCTGGTTGAGGCGGTAAGGTAAGGGGTGTTTGGTGTTGAGTGGGGGATGGCGTATAGTAAGACATTATTGGGTGGTGAGGTTGGGGATATGGAACTTGTGAAGTAGTGGCAACACACGGATGGTAAGGTTGGGAATATGGAGCTGGTGAAGTAGTGGGAAAATATAGGTGGTAAAGTACATAAAGGTTTTGGAAGGATGGTTGAGGGTTCACAGGTGTTTGGTTAAGTTTCCCTTGAGTAAATTTCTTCTGATCAAACATCATGGCATGGGCCTCTCATTCCTTTTTCTTCACCATCAGAACTTTTTTTTGCATTGGTTGCCCCAATTGAACTATCAGCAATCTTGCCACTTCTTATTCTGCTTTCAACCTTTTCTTTGATGATAACAATGTCTGAGAAGTATGAAGACACACTCCAAATCATTCGATCATAGAAGGGTGACTGAAGGGTGTTAATGAACATAACTACCATATCATTTTTTTGACATCATGGGTTCTACTTGAGTGACTGTTTCTCTCCATCTTTGAGCATACTCCTTAAAAGTTTTAACATTTTTTTTGCCATATATTGTAACAACAATCTGTCATGAGCCATGTCGAGATTATACTTGTATTACCTTATGTAAACATCAGCTAGATCCTTGAAACTCTGTATATGGGCACGCTCAATATGCATGTACTGATTTGAAGCTACCCCAATTAAAATGTCTTGGAAGAAATGAATTAACAGTTTGTCGTTGTGAGCATGTGAAGCCATCTTACCAATATACATTGTCAAGTGATTCTTTTGGCAAGTAGTCCCTTTAGATTTATCGAAATCTGGAGCCTTAAATTTCGGGGGAATGACAACATCAGGAACAAGGCAAAGCTCAATAGCATCCTTGAGACCATAATTACCTGCTCTTTCAATGGCCCGTAATCTCTCTTCCAAAATTTTCAGCTCCTCTTTGGACTGAAGATTTTTATCAGAAGAATTCAATGGATATTGTGGCATGAAAGTCGGGACAAAATGTTGCACCGGCGAGGTTTCACTGGTACCAAGGTAATAAGCATGTGGTTGGATTGTGCTCAATGGGTTTAAAAAAGGTGTTATCAATGGCATGCTACTGTCAGGGGAATTGGTAGCTTGTGGTGGTACAAAGCTGGAAGGGAGACTATATGGTGGGATAAAAAAGGGAAATAGGTGTTGTGTTGGCTGGGTTTCACTGGCGTTTGGCCAAATGACTTTGGTTTGGGTAGTGTATAGCAGGTTTGAAGTTGGTGTCACTGCTGGTGTGTTATTATCAAGGGGATTGGTGGCTAATAGTGGTACATAGCCTGGAAGGAGATCATATGGTGGGAATGATGACACTTGGGTTTCTTAAGAATTGGTGACTGAGGGTTGAGTGATGTTGTTTGGGTAAATGGTGAGCATCATCATAACTCCTTGAGGATTAAAGCCTTGAAATTGCAGAAGGATTGGAGCGAAACCTGACGAGTGAAGAGGTGTGGCCGAATGTTCTTCGTTCGCAACTAAGGGGTTCCCATTTGTGCTTTCTATTTTCCTTGGACTGTAGCATCTCCGTCATCTTGGACAATTGTTCATTGAGTTAATTCACCTCATCCTTGAGCTTTTGAGTTTGTTTCATTTCATCCATGATCCTAGCCTTGGAATGAGTCCTATAAGGGTGTTGCGGAAGCTGCTTTCCTGCTATAGTGTCTACCTTTTATTGCTTGAGGAAACATGATGTGAATATGCAATTTTCAGTAATGACTGAACAAAATTGACAACATGCATGTATACGAAGTATTGAATACTTATATAGATGGATTTTTTTTTTAAAAAAAATTATTTCAATATATAGGAAGAATGCAATGATCGATAAATAATTAGTCCTTTAAGTGTGATTTCCCCCCCCCCTTTTTGTAAAAAAAAAAAAAAACTTTTCTTTTTTTTTTTTATTTAAGCAAAAAAAACTTTTCTTTAAAAGGGATATGATTATGACTTATCACATTAATGGACCACACTACTTATGATATATATGTACGAATAGATATTATGATATTGATAAATCTAAAGATAACGAAAAGGTACGCTCTCTTTGTGCTTAAGAGATTGCCTTAAATTTGAGGAATTATATCCCTAGAATCTATGGGTCTTTCTGACTCGTGAGAATTTTCATTGGGTGACTATACTATTCTAAAGGCCTCTAGAGCTAAGTCGTATTTCAGAATGTTGACCACAAACAGCAGGTAAATCACTAGGTGTAGGACATTCGTGAAAAAGGCACACTCTAGATGAGGCTTTCGTGATAACCAAATATGATGTACATCCAAAATGGTTACCATTACACAACATTTACCTAACTTAGGCTTCACGCAGACCAGAGTATAAGGTCCCACTCAAATGTGTGTGATAAACGTGTATGTGCAGTGGGTGTAGGGAGCATATAAACCTTTATAATCCTAAGGACTACCAACATCCTACAAAAAAAAAAAAATGCAAAACAAATTCCAAAATATTCTCTATCATAAGGTTTGCATAGCAAATAAAATTATAGTTAAAATAATCAATAAACAATTAAAATAAACAAAAAAAAGGTAAAATAAACTTATAAATGTCATAATATTTGCACAACTAACTTACAAATGCTTGGCTCTCAAGTGTCCTCAGTGGAGTCGTCAGCTATCGGAATTGGGATCGCGATGAGACGACTAAAAATAGGATTTTGAAAATAATGGACTCGCTACCAATGTTTATTTAAATTAGGAAAACATTAAAAATAGAGTAATGTTATATCCTCCTACAAGTTTCTCATAATAATCCTCCAAATACTAAATGAAAAAAATTTTAAATGAAAAAGTAAATGCATCTAATGTCTTAGAAACATAAAAAATATTCAATACTTTCTTCATTTAGTAATTAGGAGAATTAATAGGAAGATTGAGTGGGAGGATAAAACATTTCTCTTAGAAAAAACCTTTTACTAGGAAAACTGGTCTTTTGAAAAATGAGTTTGGATTCTGGAGTCGATTACATATAGGGAATGTGTTAGCACCCTACATTGTCTGTTCTAAGAATGGTACCTTAAGTTGTGCAAATTTTAATGATCTCAAATATATTTTATTTTGCCCCCTTTAAAAAATATTGTAACTATTTATAAAATAAAAAGAAACAACCAAATTATAAAAATTAATTTTGACTTAACAGAATAGAGATTCTGCTCCTACATATCCTCCGGTGTAATGAGAAATTCAAAGTCACGTCATTTTTTTTAAAAAAATATTTGTTGGTTGGTTTGTTTTAATAAAAAAAATTATTTTTTTATTAAAGAATTATTTTTAAAAAATTTGAATTAACAAGTCGTCACGACTCAGTTAATTCAATTAATTCTTGAAAGATGAAGTTTGACATTCTGCTTGAGACATCACCCATAAACAGTTGTAATTTAAATAACACTTTTAAAAAAATTTCAAATTTTTCATATCAACAAATTGTCACAACTTATTTAATTTTTAGTGCAAGAATTCATCAATAAGTGTCAAGCTGAGAACAACTATTTTGGACCTGGTTATGGGTTCATGGATCAGGAGTAACCTAACCCACCAGAATAGTATTTAGATATTATTATGCTTTATCTTGATAAGTACATCTGTCTATTTATGAGGTATTAATCTCTCAGAGAATCCTTGACAGATATGAATATTAATTACATCTAACATAAATAAAAAAATTAATTAAAAAATATTACAATCTCTTATAGATCATAATCCTAAATAACGACATTCAATTTATATTGAATTATGATTCTTAACACTCAAGAAACTTCTATAAATACTTTGTAAAATTTCAAAAGTATACATTTAATCTAATTCTAAACACTATCATCTTTATATATGATCTAACTTAAGTATCAAAATACATTTTACAAATATCCACCCCTTCACACTACCTAAGTTACTGGCATGCCACAAAAGTTTCCTCTAAACCCCATTCCGAATATATGCTAAGCAAAAGTGAGTTCAAGCATAAAGTGACTCCTTTGACTTGCTGCATTTTAAACTCCATTTTCCTTTGACCTAGTCCTCAACGCTAACTTTTTATCCTTCTTTTGTATCTCTATTTATTTATTACAAGAATAAAGAACGAATAAGCATGGTTATTTATAATAATTATGTTATGTAGATATAATGATGTTATTTAAAGGTTTTATTTTATTTTAGTGATCCTCTTTTATTTTTGGGATTTTATTTTTATTTATAATCTATTTATCTTGTTTGAACTTAGATTGTATTAGGAATAAATTAAAATTAGAAATAATTTAATTTGATTTAGTTTGAATTTATTTAATTTAAAAATTAAATTTTTTATTTGAAACTTATTATAAAAATAGAATTTAAATTGATTTAAAAATTATTTTCTTATGTTTGGAATATATTTAAATGAAAATTGAATTGAATTGATTTTATTATTTTATATTTTTTACCCTTATAAAAAGTAATTAACCTAAGGGTAAAATAGTGTGATTATATAAAATCAAATCAAATCTAACAAATCTTAATATCAAATCAAATTTTAATAAATCTTATTAAATTTAATAAAATTTCTAAATAAAAAAATAAAATCTATGAGATTTTAAAAATTAAATCATTTTCTATTTTTTAAACATTCCAAACACAAGATTTGATTTACAAATTAAATCATTTCTCATTTTTTTACATTCTAAACACACTTTTATGGTTGATGGGCATTTGCAATGTTAGGGTTTTAAGCTCACTGGAAAGTACTTATTGGGAGGGACAGATTCAACACTCAAAGCAATAATTTTTTTTTTTTGGAACCAAGCGATGATTATTTTTACACCTAAAGATACGGAAAAACCATGTAAGATAAAAAAAAAATATGTATTTGATTTTTATTACTCTTGCATTATAAATGCCGCTTTTAGATGTCCTATGTTTTTTTACCTTTGATAATGATTAATTCATAAGATTATTGTATTATCAACATGTGTTGGTCTGAATAGAAGAAATTCAGATTTTTTAAGCATGTAATTTTAAGTTTGATTTTAAAATTTATGTGTATAAAAATAATATTATTGAAAAAGATCTTTATTTGTATGTCTAATTATATTCCGGGAGATTAATCTATTTTAGAGGAAAAAAAATTATTGTGTTTCTAAATCTCTAGGATTCATTATTTTTGTTTGAATTTGATGATTTTTTTTATAGTTCTCTGTTGGTTGGTTATACATCAATGTACTATTCATGAGTAAGGACTACTAATTTTTCTTGCCAAATAGAATCTAAATGGCAAAAGCTCTCATTTATGGGAAGTATGGAGCACCTCAAAGCAAATCCTCAAACTTCAATTATTAACGTACCTAAAAAATAAAAGTAAAAAGCTTCAATTATTAACTCATAGCGCCTAAGATGGATGAAAACTGAGTTAGAAATTCTTGGCAACGGCGACTGTAGTCCAAGTACTTTAAGGAAGGATGACAATGCTCTTACTTGATTCATTTGGTAATTTCCCTTGCAATATCGCACAAGGATGTAGGATTAAATCGTTGTTTGATCGAGTAGAAAAGAATTTAAAGAAAGAGAGAAAATTATTATTTGTTATCTGACACGTGAAAGAAAAAAAAATCTGACGGATCCATTAACCAAAAAATCCAACCCCTTGCAACATCTAATTAGTCTAATAAGCAGTGGTCTCAAGTAAACACCAAACCTTCAATCCTGAAAAACACAATCTTTTAGCATAGCCATAGGGATACAAATCTTATTCTTTGAATTATTTTTTTCTGATAAACTCTTATTCTTTGAATTTGATTCATTAGCCTTTTTTTTTTCCTTCTTTTCCACTGTACCCAAAAAGAAGAATAAAATTCAATTTGCTCTATAACATAGAATACGTTTATCTTATGCTTTTATTAATTAATGGAATAATTCTGATCCATAGGTTACAAAAGCAGCCTAATCTATGATATGCCTTAAATGTATATGTACAGCTTAAACAAGTTGCTTAATCGGGGGCACACAGAAAGGCATTACCAATTATTCTGCGTGCTTCATTCCCAAGTGAGAGTTCAAACTGTGGGCGATTATTGCAACTGGTTGTTTGTACATCTTGTCATTGCACGAGCTGGAACTTGGTTAACAGCCCATTGATACTAACAAAAGTTATATATATATAATGTTAGAAATAAAAAAACTGGGACAAGAAAAAAGTCTAAAGAAGATTTTTATATTATCTCAGAATTATTATCTAGTGAAGTCTAGATAACATAGTGCCATCGCCATTACATATTTGAAAGATGTATCAATATCTTACACAGAGGTTAACGTCCTTAAGGACTTCTCTTGTACAAAGATTTTCCTCAAACGTTAGTACATCCCAACATTCATCTGCTGTTGTGACTAACAACTTGTCGAGCACTGCTGGTCTTGTGATTGAATGCAATGGTAAGAAATCATACTTTCATTGTTGTTGTCCAAAATGGATCAGGGAAAGCAAAGTTAGTTTCTTCTTTTGCTATGTTTTTCATTTTCCAGCCCCTTTCCAAACCTCCATTGTTGCAGAATTTTGAGTTTTTGGGTTTTCTACGTTCATTTCTTTTTCTTTTTTTTTCCTTATTTAAAAATCTTTTCGTTCATGGGTTTTATTTTCTATGTTCATTTTTGTGATTTTTCATATTTTAAAGTGTTTTGGTTTGTGGAATTGTTATTGTACGATTAATGGATCCAATTAATGTTTCCATTCAATATTTGGGCTTCCTTAATTTCTGAAATACTTTTTGGTATATCCTGTTTTTTCGTACATTTGTAGCTGCTGTTGCATGGGAAGCAGGGAAACCTTTGGTGATAGAACGTGTGGAGGTGGCCCCACCAAAGGCCATGGAAGTGAGGATCAAGGTCAAATATACCTCACTTTGCCATACTGATCTCTACTTCTGGGAGGCCAAGGTCTGTTTTAGATTTATCCGCTTAATTCATTTTTGTTCCACAATCATTTGTTCTACAGATGGAGTAGCATGTTTTCATGCATATCGCCCTCAAGATGTTGATATCATTTCCAATATTAATTGCTAGTTGATGAATTTACTTAGCCTTCGCCAACATTTAAATGATGTTATTTTTTTTTCTCAATTAGATAGTATTTAAAATCAATTAAAATTAGAAATAATTTGATTTGAATTAATTTATTTTGATTTAATTTAAAAATTAAATTTTGTATTTGAAACATATTAAAAAATAAAATTTGAATTAATTTAAAAATTAAATTTTATATTTGAAACTCATTAAAATAAGAATTAATTTGATTTGATTTTATTATTTTATATTTTTTTCAGTGTGAGAAGTAGTTAGAGGTATTTATTAAAAGTAAAATAGTTTATTTATTTCAAATCAAATCTTAACAAATTTTATTAAATTTGATAGAATTTTTAAAACAAAAAGATTAAAATATATGAAATTTTAAAAATCAAATCATTTCTTATTTTTTAATATTTTAAATAAAAATTTAATTAAATTTGATTTATAAATCAAATCATTTTTTATTTTTTTATATTTCAAATAATTTCTTATTGGAAAATCAATAGGTGGTAGATATTAACCTTGAAGAATTTGTACTTAAGTTCTGACATTTTATATTTCTCTTTATGCTTTGGTCTTTCAGGGGCAAACTCCTCTGTTTCCCAGAATTTTTGGCCACGAGGCAGCTGGGTATGTCGTTTCAATAATTATGTCACCACTCACTACGGAGCTTATTTAAAAACTTATCCTATTTTTTAATTTCAGTTACTTGATAATTAAAGAATAAGTCAATAAGGTGCTTTAAAAGTAGTACAATAATGAAGTGTTAAATCTATACATTACAAAAAATTTGCATCTATTATGATTTATATATTCTTTCCAATCCTCAATGCCATTTTGAAATGGAGGGTACATGTTAAAACTAAACAAATAGACCCCTCAAATCAATCGTTAGGATGTTGAAAATCATATCAGTTTGGACTTACGAAAGAAATTGATGCTGCAGATTTTTAATCAGCATAGTAATCCCTTTTTACCAGAAATTAGATGACAAATGATATGTATTTCCTCTTCTGTGTCTGAGCGTCACTTAAAATCTTGAATGTTTTAATAGCGCCATGTCTGCAAGCAGCAAATCTACAAGGTCTGTATCTGCTCTGTGATTTAGCCCAACTCATTATATTGGAGACTACAGCAGCTGCTGTTACATGATGCATTTTTATGCCATGCACCTTCAAGCATGGAATCCTACTCGGTAGCATTTCTGTTAGGATACAGTTTTGTTTGTTAGCTGATTAGTTATTATGATTTCCACATGGCACAATGCCATTGGTCTGATTAACTATAGTGGTCATGTATATGAGTAATTCTTAGGTAGTCACAGTCTATCATAGACACACAAATCATTATTTGACATGTGTATCTTTAGTTTTCAATCAATGAAATTCTTCTCTGATAAGACATTACTCATTGCTGAGTTTCCTTATTTGGACAGAATTGTGGAGAGTGTTGGAGAAGGAGTCTCAGACTTGCAGGTTGGGGATCATGTGCTCTCGGTATTCACTGGAGAATGTGGAGAATGTGCGCATTGCAAATCTGAGGAAAGCAACATGTGTGACCTGTTGAGAATAGATACAGACAGAGGAGTCATGCATAGTGATGGTAAAAGCAGGTTCTCCATTAACGGTACCCCAATAAACCACTTTGTTGGCACATCCACTTTTAGTGAATACACTGTGATACATTCTGGCTGCCTAGCAAAGATCAATCCAAAAGCACCTTTAGACAAAGTCTGTGTCCTAAGTTGTGGCATCTCAACAGGTTTGATCCTACTCCTATGTCAATTTATCCATCTCTTTGTCAGGCTTAGTTTCTCAGTGACAGATTTTGTAGAACAATGAATTTCCTATCTCAGGATTAGGAGCTACTTTAAATGTAGCAAAACCAAAGAAGGCTTCTTCAGTAGCAATCTTTGGCCTTGGAGCTGTTGGCCTTGCTGTATGTTTGAAAATTTACCCATCCTCTTTTCTCTCCAGTTGTCATGTTGCTTCCACTCCTTATCTTCTTTTCTCCTTAGTATACTTCTTAACTTCTGATGTATTATTTGTATATACTTTTATATCTATTAGGCTGCTGAGGGTGCAAGAATTGCTGGTGCATCTAGGATTGTTGGGGTCGATTTGAACCCAAAGAGATTTGATGAAGGTAGCTTCTGGTTTTTGTACCTTAGTAGGAAACTCTCATATTGATCTTACCAGGTTATTATCTTGTAATCATGACGAAATATATATAACTTGATTACTTGTGTTTGTTTCTTTTTATGGATTCTAGCCAAAAAATTTGGAGTAACCGAGTTTGTGAATCCAAAGGACCATGATAGGCCAGTTCAAGAGGTAGATAATTCATCATCAACTTTGCAGTATATTTTGCTGACATGATCCTGACTTTGTAAAGTTATTGTTATAAATTGCAGGTGATTGCAGATATGACCAATGGAGGAGTGGACCGGAGTATAGAGTGCACTGGAAACATCAATGCCATGATATCCGCTTTTGAATGTGTTCATGATGTAATCAATTAGTGTCAGATTAGCGAAATTTTTTTTTATCAAACTTGGTTGCTGCAATTGAAGCACACGTTTGGCTCTTTTAATGCAATTGGATATTGTTTTAAGTTTTAACAACATCAGAAAATGCTGTTATTATGAGTTAATTAATCATAACATCAAGATTATTTGTTGAAGCTCAAGATTTTCCTTCCTTTTTATGCATACATGAAATTTGTGATAAGTAACACTCTGGTATGAATGTGATTATGTGCCTAATCATTTTAATGAACTATGCAGGGTTGGGGTGTTGCTGTGCTTGTTGGAGTACCCACTAAGGATGCAGTTTTTATGACCAAGCCCATTAATGTGCTTAATGAACGAACACTTAAGGGAACTTTCTTTGGAAATTACAAGCCCAGGACTGACCTCCCATCTGTTGTTGATATGTATATGAACAAGGTGATTATGATATCTCATGCAATTATATCCATAACTCATATAAAACCTCATGATAAGATATTTGGTCAAGTTAAAGCACTCTGACAGCCCTTCCTTTCCTTTATTGCTTGCAGAAATTGGAATTGGACAAGTTTATAACCCATAGAGTTCCTTTCTCTGACATCAACAAGGCATTTGAGTTAATGTTGAAAGGAGAGGGAATAAGGTGTATCATTAGCATGGAAGACTAGCATTTGGGAAAATAAAAGAGAATTTTATCCTTTTATTTACGTTCTCAAGACTCATTCCATATTTATGATGTTTTCACTCTGATGTAATAAATGTTTCTTCATCATCCCTAAAACTGAAAATGAGTAGAACTCATTTCCAAAATCATTCTGACTATTTTTGAAACAACTGCAAATGAAAATGAGCTGCAGCCTTTACCTGCCAAGTTGCCTTAATTCATTGAAGGGATTCGAAAATAAAAAAATAAGTGCTCTATATTTATGGGTTTGAATTTCTCATTTGATAGTCTCCTTGGTTGTCATTTCTTTTCGCAAAGAGATTTTCTGTTACCCGGGGCAAATTGGATTGCATTCTGATAAGTACCAGAAAATGAGAGTAAGAAAAGACTGAATAAGAATGGTATATTGAAGAATCACTAGAGGATATCAAGTTGATATCAAATCCAGGGGTGCTGTTATAGCTTTTGGGAATGGAAAGAAAAACAGAAAAATGGGGTTGAGCAAATTACAGTGTGCTCAATTCTCTCTCAAGTCCTAATCAATTTCCAGCCTACCTCACTCTCTCCCAACACTCAGCTATTTCCCCTCTTCCTAACAGAATCACGAGGGAATCACCTTTTCCCCACTACCACTGCCACATCACTAGTTGGTTACAACAATGTGATTCCCCTCCTCATTCACATTTTCCTCACTCCCACGGCCCAATCCCAATCTATCTTGGGCTTTGCTTCTCACATAAACCTTAGTGATCTTAGGAAGGGCTTTATCAACACTCCCCCCTCAAGACACCCCTTGTTCTCAAGGTGGAAGTCAGGAAACTGCTCTGTGATGGCAAACAAAGGCTCCCACGAATTCTCAAATTCTGGCAAGTTGTGCCACTTAATCAGAAGTTTTGTCCTCCCTTCTGAATTAGTGCGAACAGCTAGGGCCTCTTCTGGATGCACCTTCAATTCCCAATCTTCTCTCAGAAATGATGGTAAGGGCTAGCTTGGAATATCTGGTGCCATTGATTTCTTCAACAGAGACACATGGAAGACAGGGTGTACTTGGCTGTCCTCAGGGAGCTTCAGTTTATAAGCAACAGGGCTGATCTTCTCCACAATCTCATAGGGTCCATAGTACCTTGGACTCAATTTCTGATTCACCCTCCTAACCAAAGTCTTCAACTTGTAAGGCTAAATTTTTAAGAAAACCACATCCCCTACCTGATATTTAACTTCCCTTCTATGTTTGTTGGCTTGGTTGCACATTCTGTTTTGAGCCTTGATTAGATGTTCTTTGAGTTCATCCAGCATGAGATTTCGATCAGCTATAAGTCGATTTACTGCCTCTACTGAAGATTGGTTCCCATCCCCCCTCACCAACACAAGAGGGTCTCTTCCATATAGAGCTTGGAAATGGGTCATCTTAGTGGCTGAATTATAGTTGGTGTTATACCAAAACTCTGCCTAGCTGAGCCATTAAGGCCACATCTTGGGTTTGTTCCCCATTAAGCACCTTAAGTAGGTTTCCAAACACCTATTCACCACCTTAGTCTGCCCATCTAATTGTGGGTGGTATGCTGAGCTGAACTTCAATTTGGTCCCAGCCAACTTGAACAATTTTGTCCAAAAGGTGCTGAGGAACACCTTGTCCCAATCAGACACAATAGTAGAAGGAAACCCATGGAGCCTAACGATGCCATTAATGAATATTTTGGCAATGTCCTTTGCAGTATAAAGGGTGAGCCACTGCTATGAAGTGGGCATATTTTGTAAATCTGTCCACTACCACCAGAATTGTGTCTACCCAAAAGCCTTGGGTAACCCACCTATAAAATCCATGGAAAGGTTTGTCCAGGTATGGGTTGGTATAGGAAGAGGTTGGAGTAGACCTGCTGGGCTGAGAGTCTGATATTTAATTCTCTGGAAGACCTCACAAGCTTGCACATACTACTAGATTATCTTCTTCATTCCATCCCAATAAATTAGTCCAAAAATTCACTTGTAAGTCCTGAAGAACCCTGAATGACCTCCTAGTGCTGAATCATGGAACTCCTTTAGAATTAAAGGAACCTTGGGAGAATCCTTAGGTACCACCATTCTGCCCCTGTAATACAGTCTCCCTTTTCTGAATTGAAAATCTAGATATGACTATGGTTGTCTCAACAGATCTTGAACAATTTCCCTCAACTTCTCATCAGCTTGTATTTCATCTTCTAGCCCATCCTATTCATAAAACTGGACTGTGGAAATGACAGAGTATTGTAGCTTCCTGGAAAGTGCATCAGCCACCCTATTCTCCCTTCCTGGTTTATACTTTATTTCGAAGTCAAACCCTAGGAGTTTGGAGATCCACTTCTATTGTTCTTCCCCCATAACCCTCTGTTCAGCTAGAAACTTTAAGCTCTTCTGGTCAGTGTGCACCACGAAATGCCTCCCAAGTAGATAGTGTCTCCATTTTTGAATTACTAATACTATTGTCATTAATTCTCTCTCATACATAGATTTATTCTAGGCTCTGTCAGATAAGGTTTGGCTCATGTATGCAACTGGTTTCCCGTTTTGCATCAACACAACTCCCAATCCCTTCCCAGAGGCATCAATCTGCACAATAAACAACTTCTCAAAGTTTGGGACAACCAACACAGGTAAGGTGGTCATTGCTTCCTTGAGTTGATCAAATGCAACTTGAGCCTCATGGTCCCATTTAAATTTGTCCTTCTTCAGCAATTGTGTGAAGGGCTAAGCAATCTTCCCATAATTTTTAACAAATCTCCTATAGTAACTAGTGAGCCCCAAAAACCCCCCTCAATCCTTTCACATCCAGAGGAGCTTCCCAGCTCACCATATCTTCCACTTTTCTTGGATTTGCCGACACCCTATTTTCTGAAATTAAGTGCCCCAAATACTCCAATTGCTGCTGGCCAAAATTGCACTTCTTTTTGTTAATAAACAGATGATGATCCCTCAACAATTGCAATATCTTCTTAAGATGATCCCTATGGTTGTGTTCATCTGGACTATAAATTAAGATATCATAAAAAAAAACTAGTGCAAACTTCCTCAAATAGGGCTTCAATACTCTGTTTATGAGGGCTTGAAAAGTGGAGGGTGCGTTGAACAAACCAAATGGCATAACCAAGTACTCATAGTGTCCCTAATGAGTCTTAAGAGATGTTTTTGGAATGTCCCCTTCCTTCATCCTAATCTGGTGGTAACCAGATTTCAGATCCAGTTTGGAAAACACATTTGCACCTCCTAATTCATCTAACAACTCATCAATGATGGGAATGGAAAATTTATTAGGGATGGTCATCTTGTTCAGCGCCCTATAATCCACACAAAACCTTTATCCACCATCTTTTTTCTTAACAAGAATAACTGGACTAGAGTATGGGCTGGTACTTGGTCTGATTATACCAACCTGCAACATTTCACTTACTATTTTTTCAATATCATTCTTCTGGTAGTCAGGATACCTGTGTGGCCTGATATTAGTTTGAGCTCATTCCTTGAGATAAATAGCATGATCTTACTCCCTTCTAGGGGGCAGCCCGTGTGGTTCTTGAAAAATCTCAATAAACTCCTGTAACACAACCTCTAATTCTGCTGACAGAAGATTCTGCCCTCCCTGTCCATCCTCTCTCAGTACTGGTTGGTATTCCATATAGTACCCTTCTTCTTCATTTTGCAAGGCCTTTAGTATGGTTTTCCAAGAGGCCTGTGCCCTACAAAGTGAAGGATCTCCCTTGAGGGTCAACTTGAGGCCTCCTACTTCCCATTTAAGAGTCAAATTCTTAAAATTAGCTTCAATATCCCCCAAACTAGCAAGCCAGTCCATTCCTAAAACCACTTATGCTCCTCCCAAATCAAACAGGAAAAAATTCTATTTAATTTCCACTCCCTACACCTCAAGAATCACATACCTACATAATCCATTACTCCTCACTTTTTCTCCACTTCCCACTTTCACTATAAAGTCACGGGTGTTCCCCATTGGTAGGTTCAGCTCCTTTACTAATTTCCTGGAAATAAAATTACTGGAGGCTCTACAATCTACTAACACCAGTGCTTGTTTTCCTACAATGCTACCCTACACCTTTAATGACTGATTGGAGGTCAGCCCCATTATACTATGCAAGGATTTGGTGAGTTTTGTCTTCTATCTCTGCCACTGCTCCTTCATCCTTTTCCTCATTTTCCCTTTCTCTTTCCTCCAAATTCTCTATTATGACAATATGGTAGTGTTTCAATTTGCACATATGCTTTAGCCCCCATTTTCCCCACACTTAAAGCATAATCCCTTGCGACTTCTTTCTTACAGCTCAGCTTGAGAAAGCCATCTTCCCATTGTACCCCTCTTGTCTCCTCCTTGCTCGTCTGGGGGTTTGGGTTCCATTAGGTTTTTACTCCCATAAATGGCCCTTGGAATATTGGTGTGAATTTTCCCTCATTCTCCTCCCAAGTTAGGCTTGATCGTCGAGAAACTCTTCACATATGCCCCTCCCCGCGCATTAGCATCCATCCCTCCCTTCCTTAATGCTCCATTTTTCTCTTCCAATAGCACTGTCGTGTCCATCAACTCTTATATGGTCTTAAAGTGGTATAACTTGAGTTCAACTTACAACTCCTCCCTCAACCCATTCATGAAAATTCCCATCATCATCATCTTGTCTGCATTTCTCAGTGGAGCAGAGATCATTTCATATTTCTTTATGTATTCCATTACTGATCATGTTTGTTTTGTGCTCAACAAGGGGACAAAGGGGTTCTAAATCAACCTTGGCTAAAATCGCCTCAAGAGTGCCTCCTTGAATTGTTCCCAGCTAGGGGAGGGGGTCTGTTCCTCCCACCACTGGTACCAGCTTAATGCTCTGTTTTCCAGAGCCACTACTATCGCGTCGAGTTTCTCCTGATCCTCCACGTGATTGAGCTTGAAATACCGTTCCACCATGTTTACCTAGCCATACGCATCATCTCTTAAAAAAAATTAGTACCTCTAGCTTCCTTCCCCCATCGTTCTGCCATGGTGGTCGGGTCCCTCTCGAAGAATGACTTTTGCTGTCACGATCTCTAGATTTCGATCCTAGACAATAGACCGAACCCACTCGACTAGTGCGCCTCTCATCTTCACTTCCTTCCTCTTCGTGGTGGTTAGGTGTCTGCTAGCGTCGGGATCTACCCCTGGTGTAATTTCGATTGCTCCTTTTCAGTAGTCGCTTAAGTTCATCCAACTGGGAACGACTTTCGTCCCTCCATTCATGCATACTTCGTTCCAAGTTCTCTACTCTGGACTCCATGACCACTCACGTGTTCACCATTCACAGCTCCCAGAATTGGGAGCTCTGATACCAGTTAATAGGTACCAGAAAATGAGAGTAAGAAAAGACTGAATAATAATAGTATATTGAAGAATCACTGGAGGATATCAAGTTGATATCAAATCCAGGGGTGTTGTTACAGATTCTAGGAATGGAAAGAAATATGGAAAAATGAGGATGAGCAAATTAGAGAGTGCTCAATTCTCTCCCAAGTCCTAACCAATTTCCAGCCTACCTCACTCTCTCCCAACACTCAGCTATATCCCCTCTTCCTAACAGAATCACGAGGGAATCACATTTCCCCCACTACCACTGCCACATCAGTAGTTAGTTACAACAATGTGATTCCCCTCCTCACTCATATTTTCCTCACTCCCACGGCCCAATCCCAATCTATCTTGGGCTTTCTTTCTCACATAAACCTTAGTGATCTTAAGAGGGGCTTTATCACATTCTTTTACAAATATACAAATTCTGCTCACTCTTTTTATAGTAATTTTTAGTAGACTTTTTTTATTAACTGCAGGGCAAAAGCCTAAAGAGAACAAAACTAGTTAGGAACTACCCTATCAAGGGCAACACCACTAGCATCATTAATAATAATAACAGAAACAAAACATGGGGTTGGGTTTACATGATTTTAAATTACGTTTGCAGTCATCATTGTATTTATATTGTGTTTACCATAATTGTAGACAATTATAAGAAAATGTGACTAATGTGACCATAATTACTACAATTACAGTTGTGATATAATTATAGAAATCACTAAAATTGTAATATTGTAACCGTAATTATAATTACAAACCAAAATTTAAAATCATAATTAAGAGAAAAAGTGAGTACCTAACGGAATAGAATGAGCATGATTCGCAAGAGCATCAGCATATCTCGACAAATGTGCTAAATATGGATTTCTTAATTCTGATGACTCAGCTTGAATTTGATTAACAAGAGCAATACAAGTGTGCAAGCATCACAAGGAGATGATAAAAGATCCATTGCTACCTTGAAGTCCATTTCCAGTATGATTTTTGACACCCACAAAAATTTGGCTAGTCTTAAACCATATAGAATACCTCACAATTTTGTCATAGAGATTGAGCAAGGACCAAGGTTGGACATAAAACCTGCTATAACACCACCACAATCATTCTGGATCACAACATTACATGAAGCTTAAAGAAAAATATCAGATTTATTAATCCCATAAAATTTATGATATACCAAACATTTATATAAAGAGTTTTTAGGGTTACCTTGAAAAAGTACTGATGAGAAACTCATTGTCAAAACCTTGAAAAAAAAACAATCTCAATGAGAGAGATATATTATTCTTTTCTCACAATAATCGTTCACACGTCAGTATCAATGGGACAATTGTACGCACTAGAGTGACTAGGAATATGGTCTCTCCCTATATATATAAAATAATTAAAATAGGTTAAATATACCCATTATGGCAAACTCACATACAAGACCCATAAAACAAAACCCACATATATGAGCAGTGTTTGAACAACAATAGGCTCATTAACAATACTAATCACAATTTGGACTAAATTAAATACTCTACTAATTTTGACATTTAATTAATCTGGGTTTTATAAAAATATAATATAATTTATGTTTGTCCATAAATAAAAATTTTAACATTCTCCCACTTGGACAACATAAGTCATATTACATCACTTTAATAAGAAAACAATTCTCCAGATTAATCAACTAATATGTGGCCACAACATGATGTTAAAATCGAGCTAGCACTCTCAACAACTTATCCAAAATGAGACTACAAGCATATCAATAATACAGAAAATCATACTCAAAGGAGTACTGATATCATATATGGAAGATACTCACATCTCAGTGACTCATCAAAATGTGGTATATGAGTAATGGGAAAGCACATCTAAAATTGCATGCCAATATATGATCAAAGTGCATTTCTCAACAAAATGGCCCCAAGCATCCGCGCAAGATACTTTCTGAGATTTAACAAATATCTCAGCACAACAACAAAATGAGACTAGGTCTAAAATGTCTCCACAACATGCTATATCATAAATAAACAAAACTACGTAGATAATAACAATAATAATATTATATGGCAACGATAATAATAACAATATAATTGTCTAAGGTCTCGAGACATAATAATAAAATGAGGTCATAACAAAATTACAAAACAAACTCTCACTAACCCAAAACATCAAAAGACCTCATTATACCCATACAGTTACATGATCAACAAAAACTTTAATAGCTAAACCTTTGGTTAGAGGGTCTACAACCATAAGTTTTTCAGGGATATGCTCGACACGAGTTTGAAACTCGTGAATCTTCTCTCTAACAAACATGAATTTTGTATCAAAATGCTTAGAGCACTTAGAGCTTTTATTAATTTGAGTGCAACACACTACAACAGAGTTATTATAATAAATAGTAAGAGGCCTGAAAATAATCTCCACAATAAGAAATTTAGTAATCAAAATTTTCAACTACACCACTTGATGCGTAGCCTCATAACAAGCTATATATTGTGCCTCCATAGTAGAAGTAATTGTAAGTGTCTGTTTAACACTCTTCCAAGAAACAACTTCTCTTGTTAACATAAAGATATACCCTGATGTGGACTTGTAATCATTTGGACAACCACCATAATCAAAATCAGTATAGCCTATCACCTCAAGGCGATCTGACCTCCTATAGGTGAACATATAATCTTTGGTATCCTCTAGATACCTCATAACTTGTTTTGTAGCCTGCCAATGAGCCACACCAAGTTTGCTCAAGTATCTCCCAAGTACACTAATAACAAAATTAATACCAGGATGTGTACAAACTTGAGCATGCATAAGGATGCTAACAACAGAAGCATATGGGACTTTCTCTATTTCAACAACATCTTTATCACTTTGAGGATACTATGTATTAGAGAGTCTTTCACCCTTTTGAATAGGTGCAACACAAGGATTACAAAATTTCATATTAAATCTATTCAGAATCATTTCAATATAAGCTTTCTGAGACAAGCCAAGAATACCACGAGATTTGTCACAGTGAATCTCAATACCCAATATAAGAGAGGAATCACCAAGATCTTTCATATCAAAATGTGTTGTCAACATCTGCTTAGTCTCATTCAGAAAAAAAATATCATTACTAGTCAATAATATATCATTAATATATAAAACAAGAATGATAAATCTGCTCCCACTAAACTTTAAATAAATGCATTGGTCAACAGTATTTTCTTTAAAACCAAGAAAGCTAACAATATAATCAAATTTCAAATACTTTTGTCTGGAAGCCTATTTCAATCCACAAATGGATCTTTTCAATTTGCATACCATATGATCTTTACCATCTTCAACAAAACCATCAGGTTGATCCATATACACATCCTTATACAGATCACCATTTAGGAAGGCGGTCTTAACATCCATTTGATGAAGCTCTAAATCAAAATGAGCAACCAAGGCCATCATAACACGAAAAGAGTCTTTAGTGGAGACCAGTGAGAAAGTCTCTTTATAATCAATACCTTCCTTTTGGTTATATCCCTTAGCAACAAGTTTGACCTTATACCTCTCTATTTCACCTCTAGCATCATGCTTAGTCTTAAAGACCCATTTACAACCAACATTTTTACAACTAATAGGCAACTCCACTACTTCTCAAACATTATTCTTTCTCGTAGAAGCCAACTCATTCTCCATAGTCACTAGCCATTGTGCACTATCAGAACTAACCACGACCTCTTGAAAAGAAATAGGATCAGAATCCTCAACTGAATTAAACTCATGCTCTTGCAAGTACACAATATAATCCAAAAATCTAGTAGATTCAATGGATATAAGAACCCGCTCAGATCTTCTTAGTGGAGTCACAACAACTTTAGGAATTTGTACATTATTTTTGACTTGTTGAAGGATATCGATATTATCAACAAGATTAATAACATCATCATTATGGATCGAAGGAGATGGCATTATCCCCGAAAAGGGGTCATTAGGAATAGAAAAAACAACATGCTCTTCTTTGAAATCAACAATACGCGTCTTCTGAGTTCCATCATGTTCCAACTCCCCTTTAAAATAGGCAGCTTGATCAGATTCAATAACTCTAGTAGTATGAGAAGGACAATAGAACCTAGAACCTCTTGAGCTACTACAGTAGCCAATGAAGAAACCACTAATGGTTTTGAGATCAAGCTTCTTTAAATGTGGGTTATAAGGTCTCACATTTGCCCTATAACCCCAAATACGAAAATGCCTCAAGGTAGGCTGTTTGCCTGTCATAAACTCATATAGAATCTTCAGCACAGATTTACTTGGCATATGATTCAATATATAAGCAGTAGTCTTCAAGGCATCTCCCTACAAGAATTCTAGAAGAGTGGAATGATTAAGCATACATCTCACCATATCTATAAGTGTACGGTTTCGCCTTTCTGCAACTCTATTTTGTTGCAGAGTACCAGGCATGGTGTATTGTGCCTCAATACCATAATACTGTAAGAACCTAGCAAAAGGTCCAACATTTCTATCAGTTTCATCATACCTGCCATAGTACTCACTATCTATATCAGATCTCACACATTTGATCTGTTTACTAAATTTCAATTTAACAGGAGCTTTGAATGCTTTAAAGGCATCTAAAGAATCAAATTTCTCACACAGCAAATCAATCTATTCGTATCTGGAGAAGTCATTAATAAAGGTGATAAAGTACCTAAAACCACCTATAGTAATAGGAGTAATAAGACTACAAATATCTGTATGAATTAACTGCAGTATTCCTTCATTCCTGATAACCATACTCTTCTTGGCTCCGATTGTAAGTTTTCCTCTTATACAATCAACACAGGTATCAAAATCAGAGAAGTCCAGATCATGAAGAATATTCTCCTTAATCAACCTCTCCATTCTCTCCCTAGAAATGTGTCACAAACGTTTGTGCCACAACATAGAAAAGTTTTCAGCAACCCTTCCACGCTTGTTCCTAACAACATTATTGATATCTGAACCACGTTGATCATCAGAAAAAGAATCAACATCCAACATGTATAGACCATGAGACAAGATTCTAAAACCAACAAGAGTAGAATCATAATATAAAGAAACTTTTGCATTACTAAAATGGAAAGAGTAGCCACAACCATCTAAAATAGAAACTGAAATCAAATTCCTCCTCATAGAAGGCACATAAACTGTATCTTTCAAAACTAAACATAACTTTAATAAAACAACTCCTATATGTTCTACTTTGACTTTAGCTCCATTTCCTACCGTGATCATGAACTCTCCTTCACTTGGTTTCCTCCTGCTTCTGAATTCCTTTCCTTTTCTCAAGCCAGCTCTTAAACTTTAGACAATAAGACAGCTTATGGCCATATATAACACAGAACTTATAATTTCCATTAAATCGATATTTGGGCTTAACACTAGAAGACTCACCAGAACCAGAAGATGACTTAGAAGGATATCCAGACTTATCATTCCATTTTTTCTTAAACTGAGGCTTACTGTTCTTCCCTTCAGCAAATCTCTTATTCTTGTCACCATTCTTATGAGAAACAACTGAACACTATGGGTCTTGCCCTTCTTTATCGTATGCTCCTCTTGAGTAAGAATAGATATAAGTTCATCAACAGTCTTCTCCTCCTTTTGAGTATTGTATGTGGTCCTTAGAACATCAAAACTAGTCGGAAGAGACTCAAACACCTACCAGACCAGGAAATCCTCTCCCAACTCCACTTTCATGGATCTCAACTTGTTGTACCAATTCACAAGCTTCAAAACATGTTCACGAACACCAATCACACCATCATATGTAGTCTTTGTCAATAAAGAGAGGTAGTAAGCCTTTTTAGTTTTATCAAACTTCTTGAATTTCTCACCAACAGATTTGAGAAACTTCTTAGCATTATTTGTTTCAGGAATGCTCTCTTTAATAGTCTTTTTCATGCTATACTTCATGGTCATCAAACAAACTTCATTGGATTGAACCTACCTTTCATGCTTCTTCTTATCTGCAACGAAAGATGCATTTGTGGGTCTTTGAGGTTCATCCTTAGTGAGAGCAGCATCAACATTAGAGACGACAGGGAACAATTTCACAAAATCCACCTAGCCCTCAAAATTAGTCCCATTCAATTTCATTATAGCACTCATTTGCATTAATGAAGCTAAAAGAACGATATATTAAAGGGAGATTTTGTCAAGCATATCAACATGTATAATATTTAAGCAAATAATCATAATAGAGTTTTCTCATGCAATTGCAATCCTGCGTAAGGGTCCTGAATTACAATACATGAATAGACGCCCACAAACATCAAAATCATGTCCCTAAAATTAGTACCGAAAGGATACTAAGAACTCTAAAGTCAGAACCTTAATGCCTTTAATAAATCATCAGGAATCACATTAATAAAGACAAAGTGATAGGGTAAGCGCATTATCAATATAATCCCCAAACCCACAATATAACAATATTTTATCAACAAATAGCACCTTACCACAATTGGTCCTACGAAGGCGAGCTCACAATCATGAAAAATGTCCAAAATAGTACCATTTAACAAATTATCGAAAATTATATCAATAAAGGCAAACTGATAGGGTAAATGCATTATCAACATAATCCCTAATGCAACATTATTAACAAAATATCAACAAAATGACACTTCAACATAATTGGTCTCGTGAAGGCGAGCTCACAATCATGAAAAGTGCCCCAAAACGGTACCACAATACTTTAAATAGCAACTTTCATAATCAAATTGCATAAATAACAACAAAATAAATAGTTTTCACAACATTATATATCAATTTATGCACAAAAGAGCATCGAAATTATTTCAGTAACCAAATAACATAAACTCTGAGAGTGTGTAATATATATCATGCCCAACAATACACAAATTTTCAGAGGCAAAAGAAGAGAGTACCATGTATTTTTAAAAATTTTAATCTCTAAAACTTTTGAAATAAATAATAAATGGGCATAAAAAAATCACTAAAAATTAGGAAAGGGCGCATGGAGTACAACACAAAAAATGGAAGTTGAAAATCACACTCCAACAGTCTACACGTGCCCCCACGCGCCACCTGCATGAGTGGGGAACGCGCAGGAGAGCCTAGTCTCCTTCTTCACCTGTTTTTATGATATCGGTCACGCGACCCATTTTGCCAGAAACGGGTCGCGTTGATTTTCTTCTTCAATTCCCCATCAAATTTCATGATATTGGTGGCTATAGATTTAGAAAATCGAGATCTACATTTCCCCTCAATTAATTTCTTAAAAAAAATAACACAAAAAATTGGGTTTTGAAGGAGATTAAAATGCTAGTCGCGTGTTACGTTTTTAAGGAAATCCAAGTTGTTTCTCAACCAAAAAACACGATCTTGGTGTTGTTAGTTTAAAAAAAAACATAATCTATAATAACCCTAAGTCAATTTCTTGAAATAATCTCCAAAAGAAAACGAATTGTAAAAGATTAAATCATTAGGGTTCCACGGGTTTGAGTAAAATCTTTTGTAAATTCACAATATCAAAATGCAATAAATATGTTTCTGAACTCAGAACAACCCAATATACAAAAGCCCTAACTTAATTTTTGAAATCGATTTAAAAAAATTGAATTAAACATCACATACATTAGGATTTTAGGTTTCTTAAATTTTCAAACCTCGTAACAAAATAAAAATTGATAGTCATAATTAGGATTAAGAACATTGGCTCTGATACCAATTAATAGAAAAAAAAATTGGATCTATTAATCCCATAAAATTTATGACATACCGAACATTTATATAAGGAGTTTTTAGGGTTACCTTGAAAAGGCGCCGAACTCATTATCAAAACCCTGAAAAGAACAATCTCAATGAGGGAGAGATACTATTTCTATATCACAATAGTTGCTTATGCGTCAGTATCAATGGAAAAATTGTACGCACTAGAGTGGCTAGGAATAGGGGCCTATCCTTGTATATATAGAATAATTAAAATTGGTTAAACTTACCCACTATGACAAACCCACATACATGACCCATAAAACAAAACACACATATATGACCAGTGCTTTAACAACAATAAGCACATTAACAATACTGATCACAATTTGGGCTAAACAAAATACTCTAATAATTTTGACATCTAATTAATCTAGGTTTTATAAAAATATAATATGATTTATGCTAATCCATAAATAAAAATTCTAACGAAAGCATCATACCTAGTGTTTAGAACTGACCCATCAACATTGATCTTAATCCAACTACTAGGTGGCAAAGACCAAGCAATGCTACAGGTCAGTGTGCTTTCTGTTGAATGGAGAAAGCATGAAGGTAGTTAGTAGCTAAACCAAATGTCCTTAAATAATTGATTTTTTGTCCCAAAGTTGCCATTATAGCAAATTGAGTATGTTGTCTTCATAGAAATAGAGATGGCACCCGCACGAGGTGGGGGCGGGGAGTACCTCCCTAGTCCCCGTCCCTGCCAGCTGATTAACCCCCCGTCCCCATCCCCGATCCTTGCCACGGGGGAAATTTTTCCTCTATCTCCGTTCCATGAATCCCTGCAAATACCCGTGGGGATTCCTCACAATGTACAAAAAAATCAGAAAAAAATCAAAAAAATTGAAAAAAAAATAGGGAAAAGGAAGCTATAGCACCATATTACATCTACAACATCAAATTCAAGTGTTTAACAGATTCAATATTCTAAAATAAAAAAAAACATAAATACATAATACAAAACCTAAACATAAGAACCTAAAGTCCTAAACATAAGTTTGCACAACCAAGCTACATTGCAACTTCAAGCTACACCCCAAATTCCAAAATCATACAAGTTCAAAAAACACAAGTTTACAACTTCTTCAACTCTTGTGTCATCCATCAATAAGTCTTCATTCTTTTCATCCATCAATATCATCATTCATCAACATCTTTATCTTCATTGAATGTGCAACATTCACTCATTCTTTTGCTAGAACCTAACAATTACAAAATCAAACTAAATATGAAAAGAAGAAAAATTAAACAAAAAATAGATGACTATAAAATTTTATTTCCTTCCATTGCATTGTGTAACCAATCTTGAGAACACATTAATGCCTCTACTGTTTTCACAGTTAGCCTACTCCGATGAGGACTAAGAAAGCGACCACTAGTGCTAAAAGCAGACTCTGATCCAACTGTCGAGATAGGAATGGCTAAAAAATCTCTTGCAATTCTTTGCAAAGTTGGATATTTTACTCCAATATTTTTTCCAATAACCCAATATGTCAAACACATCTTCATTTGATTTATCAAGCAAGACAGGCTGCTCTAAGTAGCAATCTAATTTTGACTTGAAAATGCTATTTGAAGTAGTTTCTTGCACATATTGAAAATAATTGCTTATCCATTTGCTTTCTTTGCAAGAGGATCAACTTCCGTCAAAGTTGAAGACATAGTAGAATCACTACTAGTAGGAACACTCATCCTATCCTTAGCTTGATATTCATCAACCAAATCTTCAAGTAATTTTTTCACCTTGTGCAATTCATTAATGCTTTCATTTCCATACAACTTCATTTTATATCTAGGGTCCAAAATAGCCCTTATTGCCATCACCTCATTAATCATGTCCCAATACTTCTCAAACTTGTCATACATATATGAAGCCATCATTTGGATAATGTCACTAGAAGAATGCAGCCACTCATTCAAAGATAATCTAATTTCACACACTTTTGGAAAATAGACATTTGAAGTTGGATATTGAGTATCGGAGAACAACTCAGTCACACTATAAAATATTTTCAACTTTTCACAAATTTCAATTGCCATTTCCCAATCATCATCACTTGGCAAACACTTAAATTGAGACTCACATTATTTTAAATGTTTAAAAACTTCTTGGTATGGTAATACAGAAGCAAGCATTAAAAATGTGGAGTCCCATCTAGTTCTACAATCAAGTGCAAGCTTCTTTGAATAAGCAATGTCAATTGTCGGCAAGTGTCAACAAATTTCTCCTCCCTCTTTGGTGTTGCAACCCAATAAGCAACACTATCCCTAATCTTTTCAATAGAACTATAGATTATTATCGTCCCCTCTTTCACAATTAAATTCAACACATAAGCACAACAACGCATATGGAACAAGTTCCCTCCCAAAACAAAAGAAGAAGTTGAAATCTTATAAAAAAATATGCTCAACCATTGCATCATTAGTGCTACAATTGTCAACAATTAAGGTTGACAACTTTCTTTCCAAATTCCAATCAAACAAACAGTCAACCAAAACATCACAAAGAACCTCAGTAGTATGTGGTGCAAGCATATAAATGAACCTAAAACAAGTAATTATAAATATCACATACAATTATCAAGTAGCAAACATGAAACCTAAAAGAAAAATACAAAAAGGCATATTTAAAGCAAAACAATTAAGTCATTACCTCACAATCCGACTTTGCATAGTCCAATTGTCATCAATGAAATGAGCTGTAATAGACATGTACCCTTTGTTTTGATTAGTTGCAGTCCACATATTAGTAGTTATTGCAATGCGACTTGAATTTCTTTCAAGTAGCTTCATAGTCTTAGCCTTCTCGCTCTCGTACATCTTCAGTGTATCATTCTTCGTTGTATTGCGAGAAACTACTTTGAACAAAGGTTGAAGAGCACCACAAAACCTTCTAAAACCTATATGATCAACCATAGTGAGAGGATACTCATGCAATACAATCATTCTTGCAAGTTCCGTCCTTGTAACATCTTGACTAAATGAGTAGTTACCAACTATAAGTGATTCACCCCTATCTCCTATTGAACTTAATAATTGTGCCAAAGTTTTAAGTATTGCTTGCCTTGGGCCCTTCACAGTCCGAAGCTTACAAGTCCTAATGTGGTCATGTAAGTGTTCAGTACCTTGTCTAGTTTCACCACCAAGCTTCTTCTCACAATATTTGCATATTGCCTTCCACTTGTCATATATTTTCTCCCTTCCAAAGTGTGCCCAAGCTCCTGAAGTTAGTCTTCTTTTATTAGGACTTGACCGCTCATTGACATCTTGTGTTTCCAAATTTGTTTCACATGTTTCATTAGGACGAGGAGCCTCAGCCTGTTGATTTTGTTCATTCTCTTCCACCAGATTTCTTTGTGTCTCATTAGGAACTTGAATGCTCGCAATAGGGTTGTTAGATAATTGATCACCCTCAGTCATTCTGCGTATAAAATAAGTACAACATGCCATAAAAATAAACAAAAGATTAACATGTAAAAGTAAACAAAAGGTTAACATAGATTGCACCAATTACATGGACTAGAGTTTAGGATGGCAGCAAAACACATCAGTTAGTTAACATATAAAAGGCAAAATGTTACATTATTCATCGATGAACTACTGGAAAGAAGTCCACTCTTCAACATCTATGAAGAAAAAAAACAACAAATTGCAAAAAACATAACCAAAAAAGCTGAAGATAATGCTAAAATTGCTCACAAACACTGCAAAATGCAATGGATTTTTTCACATAACCTAACACATTGAACAAATTCAAGCATGAGTAAGAACTCAATATTGTAAATCCAATGCAGAACTGAAAAACAATTCAATAAGGGGAAAATGTGGGCTATGTGCACATAATGCAATAAGAAAAATAATGAGTAAGAAATTTAAATTAAAACAATAGTCATGATGTTATGGTAAAGCTTCATTATACTTTGCATTAAAGTGACTTCGAGTAGGCAATTTGCCCTGTGTTGACCAACTACGATTTAAATTAAAATAACACTGGATTTAAGTTAGATTTTCTATTTTGCTTCAGTTTTCACGTTCCTGAATCACAATGCCAGCTCAAACAGCCAACTAATGGACATGAAATAAAATAGATATTCCAAGCATCAGCTAAAATGTTAGTGGAAATCAAACATAAGAACATGAACAGAGAAAAATATCATCTTCACAAATTCACAATAACAGATCTATCAAAAAGGAGAAACCCCTAAATCACAAAAAAAACACTCATTTGCACGAAAATCAATTCTTTACACACAAAAAAGTACAAAAATGGAAATGAACATCACACCAGGATCATAAACCGAAACTCCAAGAAAGATAAATAAAGAATGAGATCAAATTTCGAAATGGTAGCAGACCTAGAGAAAAGAAGATAAAAAATAAACCCTAACTCACATTTGGGATTGGGTGGACACTGCTACGGGGGACGCTATTGCGGTTGGTGCCGGTGGTGGTGCGAACGACGACGGACTATAACCGAGAAGCGATCCGTGCTCGGTGATACGACAACGGATTGGATCGGTGCAACGATGAAAAATGAAATAAATAAAAAATATGGGTTTTGGGATGGAGCATTAGACCATTTGCCCACAATGGATTAACTTACCCATTGACCCGAGATCCAAGAGGCGCATTACGGGCTTGCGGGCTCATACGTGCGTGGCTCGTGCCATAAACGGACTTATCCGATCAAATCCATGCACTATCCTAGACCAAGGGAATGTGGGATTAAGTGAGAGTGTGACCATGTGAAACTAATGAAGGAATATGAATTCAAAGGGAAAATATTCACCCTAAAGGGGGAGGGAACTTGCCCCACACACAAAGTGCCCTTCTTCTTTAAGTGCTAAAATGAAAAAAGTCGAGACTTAGGGGTTGGACTTGGGGTTTTTTTGTAGAACCACGGGGTAATTGGGTAAGAGATGACTAATTTAGTAAAATAACATCATTTTAAATTATTTTAATTTTTTTATTTTAAATAAATATAAAAATTAATAAAATAAAAATTAAAAACCAATGTATATAAAATATTATATATATATATATATATATATATAAAAGGTTGAAATTATGGTAATTTTAATAGGGACGAAGAACACCGGCGCGGGAGTATGATCCCCATCCCTATCCCCGATTATACCGCGGGGGAATTTTTTCCCCCACCCCGTCCCCACGCGCAAAAAAACCCGTACTATTTGGAGCCCCATTCGGGGCAACCCCACGTTGAAACCGACACCAAAGCCCTGGGGATTTTTGCCATCCCTACATAGAAAAATTACCATTTTGTGAAGGCAACCAAGCAACCGAGTCTTCATGACCATTGTCCACAAGGGGAGGCAGAGAAGTAAAGACTTCCAAGAAGTCATAAGGCATGTGATTATACAATTTTCAGTAGATAGACACTTAAATTAATCGCTAATATATGGAAAAGACAAAGACATTTTTAAATATAGGTGTGTTTTTAACATAACTTATAGCATTTTACACCTCAATTATTTGTTTGAGTACCTATGATAAATCATGTCTATCTAAGAGTTTTTTCTCTTTTAAAATCATAGACATGTCACAAACATTCTAACGGGTAATTTTAGAGTAACTTATCATTTACTATCCTTTTACACATAAAAAAATTATTATAATATAAAAAAAAGATACATGATTTGAAAAACTGGCATATGTCTTCCAAGTCAATAAATTAATGATTTGGTTTGTTAACATGTAACAAGTAGAATAGTTAAATTTTTGCCACGCGTTATCTAATGTGATATTTTTTTAAACTTTAAATTGATTGTGTCGCGACTTGTGATATGTACAAAGATATATATAATAAATTAATAAAAATAATAAATAAAAACCTAAAAAAAGTTATATTCGAAAAATACAATGAAAAAGATGTTTAATTAAATATGAAAAAATGAAAGGAATATGTATATGTGTTATCAAATCTAAATTATATTTATTCTCAAATTATTTGTTTTTTTATTTAAATTTATAATCACATTGACATATATATTATAAGATATTAATTCATATTCAAAAAATTTAAAAAATCACATATCTTTAGTTGACCATGTTATAAATTGTTTTAATTGAGGATTGATCTTAAAATTTCAAAATTTTCATAATCGACTTCCGATATCAATCTGGTTCCAAAGCTATATATATATATATATATATATATATTTATATATATATATATATTGTCACCTTAAATTAATTAATTATTTTTCAAATTGCTACATTTATTCATATATATATTTATTCTATATAATTTTGTTGTGTAAAATTTTATAATTTTTGTATATTTTGTTTTACCTTTTTTGCATGAAAATTTAAATTAATTAAATGTAATTTATTATCAAGAAACTAAGAAATTATTAAGAGTTTTTTTTTTTTTTTGTTCATATATATAATATATAATATATAAATATTTTATATTTATATTTCTCGTCATTGAAGACTTTAAATGAAAATATATTAATATTTACATTTGTGTCATCCTATTGAGGGCGTTAACGATGGACTTCGGTATTATGTGGGTTGGGTGGATCCATGGACCAAGATCCCGGATCACGGTTCAGAACAGTTGCTCCTAACTTGGTGCTTAGATGGAATAGTTAAGTATCAAAGTACCGAGTTTAATAGGAGCACACAATGCGTGGTGGATAAAGTGATCCAATTCAATCAACGTCGGATCTCTCGATGTTTTCCAAAAGGACGAGGTCCGTTATATATTATAGAATGCCTCATGGGTTAACGTGTAAGATCAGGATCTGAGGTGGATCGCTCTGCTTACGTTGCTATTCCACCCTCTGAGGAATATCTTTTGTTGCCTTCATGCGTGGTTCACTGGGTTTTTGTCCTTTCTTGCAGCTTTACTTTATAGCTCATAGCAGTCTGAGCTAGCTTGGGGAATTGTTGCTTTAACTTTATTAGGAATTGAAGATCTTTTAAAAAAATAGGATAAATAAAAATCATGTTGCATTTTCTAATGGCATACTCCCTGACCAATTTGCGGGAACAAAAAAATGAAAAAAATCATGCACCTTTTCGGGGACCAATCGAATGCTTTGTTCCATTTATAAATTAAATGTTTGCATAAAAATGATATTCCTTTCATTCTGTGTCTTTGCTTGAAAATGATCTAAATAAAAAGAGAATGATTTTCTCATTCATTCATTTTTTATGTAAAAGAAAGAGCAAATTTTCTCCCATCTGAAACCATCTTCATTTTCTTCCCAAAATCCTTGAAGGTATTTACTTTTTTGTAGCCATTCTCTCGAGTGGAGACCTTTCTTTCTCAGTGTAATGGCTTAGCAGAGATTAAGTAACTAGTTCCCACAAGGTGTCAAACAACATGCATCTAGGCGAAGGAAGCCTTTCTCGAGTATGGAAGTAGATGAATGAAAGGAGGATATGCAACCTTTCCATGTGTGCTATAGAAATTCATTACTTTTGTGTAATTCTTGTGATGTATGGAGGTTCTTTGTACTCCGTCCTCCTCCTTTCCCTACTGTTCTGGGGGCGCTTAGCCATAGTTTCTCTTCCTAAGTGTAGTTGTATATGTATGAGGGCTCTAAGGTAGAACAATCCTCTGGAGCAACTTGGGGTGGTTTGAATCAACTTAGAGTGATTGTGAAGCATTCTATGGAACAATCTTTTGATGCGGAGCACCCTCCCGTTGGCTAGTAAGGAAAAGATGAATGTTGGTTTGGATGGAAAAGTCTTGGAGGAGCAAATCAAAACGGTGGTTGTCGTCATCATCACTTTCTTATTTGGATTCCTTTTTGGTTTTTCTAGTAGGCATTCTTGACTTTTTTTGTCTTGGAAGAAATTTTATGTATTCCTTTTTCGTTAGAGCTAACAATGTATGGAATGTTAATAATAAAATTCTTTTTCTAAATCTCGTGACTTCTATTTTCCATTCTCAGCTTTTCCTTTTTTCTATGGGATGAGTCTAATAGTCATCACATAATAGTATTGTTATCTTGCCCCCAGTTTGGTGCTTGACTAGTATAGCGAAGTGGTAAGGTAAAGTCTCGATGACACCAAGTGACGGTGTTCATGCTTAATTTTCAGCCGGGGTTGGTGCTACACCATAGGGTTTAGAGCTTTAATCTGAAGGTGTTTATGAATAAGTCATTTGACACTCGTGGAAGCGTTGTGGTCCGAAAAGGGGTTTGAGTGTCAGTTGACCATGGCGGACATTCCGGTCGAAGCTGAGGTCTGTAAAAAATATCCATGGTTCATTGAAAAAATTTGAACTCAATTGTTAGCCTTGCGTGACATTTGGTTTTCTGAGCAACCATCTTTTCAACTACTATGACAGTTGTGATGTCCACATGACACGTTCTAGCTGGATAGTCGTGTTTAGTGCTTTGCGCACCATGATGAGGGGTATTTTGAAAATCGAAAGAGTTTTGACAAAATTATCCCTTAACTG
This sequence comes from Ormosia emarginata, assembly GCA_029884605.1. Lineage (NCBI taxonomy): Eukaryota > Viridiplantae > Streptophyta > Magnoliopsida > Fabales > Fabaceae > Ormosia > Ormosia emarginata. The sequence goes on from JAQQTP010000068.1 coordinate 8,599,958, forward strand.
TCTTATCCCTATAAATAGGGGTCGAGGACGCATCATTCATACTTTTACTATTTTTGATAATTTTCTGGTGACCTTGCACGACAGAAAGGCATGTTAGTGAGCAGTTCACGATGGTTTTAATGAGTTTTCAACCCTTTTTTTCACACAATCTCATTTCTCTTTCAAGGTACGCCTTCTTTTATCCCTTTGTTTATGCCTTTTTCAATGTTCTAGAGGGTTTCTATCTTCTTGTTTTAGAGTATCCCCTATTTTATTTTTAGTAAAAGAGTAGGAATACCAGCGTTCTTGGTCCCTTTATTGGTGTTGTTCTATGGAGCACTTTCAATTGAAGTGTTGCGAATGGCTTTAAGGTGTCCTCATCGAGGCTAAGACCTTTGTGGGGAAGCTGGTATTGAAGAAATAGTTGAGGCTAGTATTGCGGATATGAACTTTAATGATTCCTTAGTGATGTTGGACTCATGTACGAATCTATTTAGCCAATATACTTGATTCTAACATTGACTTATCAGCCTCCATGGGTGTTTCCAAGAGTTTCATGACGAGAAGAAGAGCTTCGAGGCAAAGCGTCTTCGTTGGTAGATTCTTAGTTTGTCCTTGTATGTAAGTGTCTTTGCAAAAGAAAAAAAAGTCTGGGACCTTTGTTCGGGAATCCTTTCTTCTAAAGAAATGTCGGGAAAAAAGAAAAAATGAGCTTATAAGTAATCACTTTAGAAAGGTCTTTGACTAAAACTAAAGTTTTGAAAATAAAGGGGCTATTTCAAAATCAAGTGATCACGTTTTTCTCGGAGTGGAATGAAAGGGTATGTTCTGGCCAAGAGACATACCTATATTTTATATTCCTATATGAAGGTCTCTTCATTTGATTGGGACTTTGAAATCTTTCATAAACTTTCAAGTTGTAGATTCTCCTGACTCTAGGGGATAACATGAAACCAGGTTAACTTCATGATGAATGTTGGGGAATCATAATGGCCTTTAAGAGGTGAAAAAGACAAGAAGTAAAAATTAAAATGATCGAAAAACCTTTTCTACTTCTACACTCGTTGGTGAAAGAAGGTGAAATGAAATTGGAAAGAAAAGGAGAATAATACGATCCGATCTAGATATGGGCGAAAGGTCTTTATCTTTTTTCAAGAGATCTTTAAGGACTTTAAAGGGAAGTTCTTCAAATTGGTGGGAGCGCCAGAAACTAATCATTTTTTCCTGAATGCCAATGGGTAGCCAGTGTTCCTATTATACTGGACAATGCAGGCATGGAGCACCCTCATTAGGTTGATTGAGAAGGATAAGCATGACATTGATCAGGGTAACATCGAGTGTGTTGAGTTTATGACCAGATGGGCCCAAGAATTTGGGTTCATCAAATGTAAGGATATTCTTGACACTCCTGGTGATGATTATCTTAGGGCTTGGCCCTACTAGGACAAGTTTATACCCGTCGACTGTCTAAATTGGGGTCCATCTTTTTCCTTGTTCTTAATTTTCTTATTTCTTTTGTTTTGAATTGTTTGCTTTTCTTGTCTTATTACAGAAAGCATAGCATCCAAACCTTCACTTATTGCCCTGAAGACTTTGAGAGCAAGGAAGGGAGGGGTAGGACCTTCCATAACTCTAGTATATCTATTGTTTGAAGGTCAAACCTATTCGATCGGGATCTCACCTCTTTGAATTTGGGCCTTTTTTGTGGAGTCAAACTCTCCAAGACATAATCTCTTCAAAGGAAGAAGACAAAGGCTACTAAAAGCTCTATGGATCAGGGCAAGAGAGTGGCAACGGAGGAGGGTGAAAAGAAGAGGGAAGACCCAATGCCCATAATTACAGGGCATGTGAACGCCGGAGCGTTTGTCGATGAACAACTCCTTAGTGATGAGGTGATGAAGTACATCACCCAAATGAATGCGCTGCTTCTGACCTTTGCACTTCAGGCCGTTATTGGAGCTCGTTGTCTTAAGAGGTCCATGACAGAGGCTGAGAGGAAGATGGTTGATCGACTAAAGGCACTAGAGGAAGATGGAGCTCAGAAGCTTGTTTTGAACCTCAAACAGAAGAAAAATGCTTAAATAAGGATCATTGAGCTAGAAAAAGAGCTAGCTGAGTCCAAGTCCATTAGGAAGAAAAAGAAAGTCATCTTAATTCGATAAAGCCAGAGTAGTCTAAGGCGGAAAACAGATAACACAAGAGAAAAATGAAGAACTAGAGAAACGATCTAAGTAGGACAAGACCATGGTGGAGTCCAATAGGCAAAACGATGTTGCCCAAGATTGGTCAAACTTCAACCTCGACATTGTTCGATTTTTCTTAGAAAAAAGAATTAAAAAAATAATTTTCTAAGATGGATGAAAAGTGATGGAAAGGAAAGATTGAGAAGGAAAAGTCTTACAGTCCGAGCCCTTCTCGATGGCATGCTTGTTTAACAGAAAAGATGGAGCGCACCGGCTCCAGCATCAGAGGAGATGAAGCTCCATGCATTTTGACCTGCCTTTTCTTTTTGCATTCCTTTACCCCTTATGTGGGGCACTTTGCTTTTGTAAAGACAATTGCCCTGATCACCAGGGTATTCTGAATGTTTTTTTCTTTATTCTTATAACTTAGCGTTATATGCTTGTTCGTTTTTCAGGGTCTGTTTTAGGTCCATCACTTAGTCTAGGGTCTAATGCCCAAAATATTAAGCATTCGAAATTCCACTTGACTTAGGCAAAATTTAAGATCAAGACCTTCGTTTGGGGTCTACGCCTAAAATGTTTCAACACTCGGAATCCCACTTGACTTAGGTAAAATTTTAAGATAATCTATACCGGGGTCTTTAATGTTTACGGTCTAGCACGAAAAAATTGTTTAAGCAATTTTTGCCTTCAAAATCTGTTTAACATAAGACATTCACGACTGGGACCTAAGTGACTAGCCCACTAAAAAGAAAACAAAGGCCCATATCAAAAAACAAACTTAGCCTCAACCCAAGCTTTTTATCCACAGTAACCTACACAAAATAAAAAGGAAGAGCAGACTATACAATAAAAAAAAGAAGAGAAAACTCCATGGAGACGTGAGAGTGAGGAAAAAGGGTCATGGTGGTGCGGTTTCAACAGTGGAAGAAAAGGAACGAAGACCCCAGTGGTAGCTAGTGACGAGTAGCGACGGGGCTCTGGCAAGGAAGGCAGGAGGTTGTTGATAGTGGAGGGTAAAATGGTGGTACTGGTCAGAGTGATGGGTTTCACAATGGCTACTGGGGGTTCTGGTTCGGGCTAGGGGTTGAGGTTGCTGTCGGCTTTAGTAGTCACGTCCATGGTAGTGAATACTTCACGGATCTAGGGGCAGAGCAACGATGGCACGACTGTAGGTGGATGGTGCACGGTTCGGCTGGCAGAGGAAGGGTGGCTGCTGGTTGGAGCTGAAATATGGTGCGTGGAGGTTTGTTGCTGGGTGGTGCGGTGCACACGGTGGTTGGTGATGGAAAACTATGTGCGTTTGAAGGTTAGGGGTGGTGGACGGTGCGCGATTGATGGTTTTTGTCTGGTGTTGGTGATGGCCCAAGGTGGTGATAGTCGAGGAAATGTTTGAGGTAGAGGTTGGGTTTGGTTTTTCAAGGTGGAAGACGGTGGTGAAGAATGGACGTTTGAGGGCGTGTAGTGAAGTGTTTGGGTGGCCAGATCTGGGTTATGGTGATGATTTTTTGGATGGCGATGATGAAGTTGGGTGCGGCCTATAGTGGTGGTTCTCGAGTCCGGTGGGATGAGTCGCAGGTTCTGTATAAGTTTGTTTTAGGTGAGGCAGGGACATAATGGTTGGTTTTGCTGAATCGGTTACAGGCGGTGGTTGTTGACGCATGTGACAAGGCAAGATAGGAAGTTATTTTATTTATTGATGATAGGAGCTTTAAATGTATAGGGGTCATCTGAGTTCAATGGTTGAAGATTCTATTTGAGTTCATAGAGGCATCGGGTTTGGTTTATGTTGGTGAATGTTAATGGCTTGGATCCGATATGCAGTTTGCTTGCTTCTATTATGTGGATGATCCTGAGTTGTTGGAATGATTTATTTTGGGTCATTGTTTTGAGTTTGGTTTAAAGTTTTGTTATTGTTTCTTCCCTGAGTTTGACTTTTGGAAAAAAAATGTTGATTTTGTTCCATTTTTCTTGTTGTTTGATGTGGTGTGTGACTAGTGAAGAATGTGTTCAAGGTGCTATATGAGTGTATCTATATATAGTTGAACATTGAAAAGAGTGCAGATCAACCAAAATCAAAAGAGAGAAGACTCCATTTCATGTTGAACATAGGGAAAAAAGAAAGAAAGAAAAGAGCATAAACTCTCTGCTTCTAGTTAGCAAGGATCACAATGATTGTAATTGAAGTTGCTAGGTTGTCTTGCTAAAAAATCAGAGTAAACCCACCCTTTTATCTCTTCCTTCACCTTCCTCTCTATTCTCCCTTAAGAAATTCTCCCAAAGCTATCTATTCCTCTTAAACTCTCACCCCAGACCCTATGAGTTTTTGAGCAAGAAAAACAAAAAGAAAATAACCAGTCCTTCTTCTTTATTTTATTCCTTTTAAAGAGCATGAAAGACTCAATTAGTTAAGTGTGCAGGGATAAGTTACAGTCTAGGGCGGCTTGTACTTTCTAACTCATTTTTTTTCATGAATTTTCTTTGAATTTGTAACTTTTTCCAAGCTTTCATCTCTGCAAATTTACCATTTTTTTGTCTTTCCTTTTTGCATTGAACTTTGAGTTTGCAGATGAGTCAGGTATAATGTAACATAACAAGTTAAGCTGCAAAATCCTTTCATTTTATCTTTCTTTTTTAATGAAATTAAATTTTTACCCTTTTTATTTTTTTTTATTTGTTATTTGTTATTATTATTATTATTTAATTTTTCTTTATTATTTTTTTATATATTAAAAAAAGACAAAGTGAGAAAAGAAATGAGCTAAAACATGATTAGAGAATTTGGTTAAGAATATAGATAATTATTAATATTTTTTTATTTTTTTATTTTTTTTTATTTTCAAAATTTTTTCTTTTGAGGTCCGGGCAAAATTCTATCTTCACAGACAACCATGTAGTATATGGTACTTCCCTGATGAAGTCGACGCTGAGCAACTCCTTTACCTATTTTTCAATAACCTGCTGCCTTTCTGGGCTATTTCTTCTAGAAGACCAGCCTCACATCTTCTCTGATAGACAGGTGATTGCATATGAATGCGGGGTCAAGCTCAGACATGTCTGAGGACGTCTAGGCGAAGAGGTCTTTGTTTTCATGCAATAGCTTAATCAACTGGCGCCTCTCCTCTTTTTCCAAGTTCGCTCCAATATTTGTGACATGATCCGACTTAGCACCAAGTTGGAGGATTGTAGTTCGCCTTCCAACTGAGGTCTGGTACCTCGAATCTCTTCTCGTACATCCAGCTCGGTCATAAAGATGTTGACTTGATTCAGAATCGGGCTAGATGTGCCAACCTTTGCTTTCTTGGGGACCATGAAAATTCTAAAGCTCTTATTATAGCATTTCTAGGCCGCAATTTGATCACCCTTTACTATGACAACCTCATCATTCTCACTGTGAAACTTCATGACCAGGTGGGTAGTAGATACCATGGCGCCAAGGGCATTTAAGGTAGGGCGGTCCAAGATGATATTGTAGGCCAATGGGGCAATCCATGACCAGATACTTGACTATGATGGTCCTGAAAAGTTTAGGGGACCCTAGAGTTAAGTGGGTTTCGAAGTATCCTATCGGGGTAATCTTCTCATATATGAACCCTGTAAGCTCGCCATCGTAGGGGGCCAGTTCGAAGGGTGGAACCTGCAGTTTTTGGTATAGGTCCATAAACATGATATCTACGTAATTTCCTTGATCGACGAAGATGCGTTGGACCTCAGAATTGGAAATTACCCCCGAGATGACTAGAAGGTTATCGTGATCTGGGATAATTCTGCAGTAGTCCTTGTCTAAAAAGTTGATAAGGGGCGTCCTCCGTTCTCTGGCTCGTGATTTGGGTTTAGAGTGGGAGACACTTAACTTAACCATCTTGAGGGTTTTCTTATCAGCACCTTTGGACGAACCACCGTCGATAGTGTTGATAACTCTGCTGGGCAGGGCATTGCAATTGTCGTTGTCATTAGATGGAGAATCCCTGTTCCTATCATGTTGGTGGTTTGTATTAGGGCGAGATGGACTCTGGGATCTTCTCCTGGGGCTCTGGGTCCTCTTTATTTCATCGAGGGTTGCGCCTCATTTCTCTCTGCCTTCTGCGATGTTCATTGTTTTAAGCGGGGTTAACGTATTATTCCAGCTATCCTACCCTAATCAAGAACTCAATGACATTGCAGAGTTGGTAGCAATCTTTAGTTTCATAGTCATAACTTTTGTGCCATGTACAATGCTTAGAGCGATCTTTCTGCTTATGCTTCTTCAAAGGGGGTGGCCTAGGTTTATATATTTCTAAGATCGTTGTCGAAATTCTTCCATGGTCGCCAGTTTTCTCTTTGCCAAAGATATAAAGAACTCATAACCAATCTGAAGGTCACTCCTGACATAATGGAGAACAATTCTGTCATCGAAGTTTTCCATATTAATATAAGTCGTGTTGAACTTTTTAACATATTCGCGAAAAGGGGTCGTCGTGCCCTTGGTGAATCTTAGATAAAGATTCAATAGACTTGAATTGTTCCTTGCTAGTAGTATACTGGAGCAAGAAACTCTGTCTAAGGTTTTACCAGTCGGTGACAGATCCTCGTGACAAAGTAATGAACCATCTAAGGGCTTCCTTTTTCAAGGAAAAGGGAAATGTGCAGCATAACAACTACGATGATCCTCCATAGAAGCATATAGATTGGACATAAACATCTATGTGTTCTTGGGCGTAGTCTTGTCATAGAAATCCACATTGGCTGGAAATTTGAAATTTCTTAGGACTCTATACTTCATGAACCAAACAGAGAAGGGCTTCTCTTGATCGTCGAGGTTCAGGTTGTTAACAACAACATTGGACATCTTGGTGTTAGTATGTCTTCTCTGGTTGTTACCCACACTCCGCCTACCATCATTATGGTGAGATCCAGAGTGGATGTCGTGTATGGACCACTTTAGATCTTCCAGTCTATGACGTTATTCCTCGAATTGTCATCACAATGAGTCTAGACGGTGATTTATGGACATATGAGACAGAATTGAGCCTTCTGGATAGGACACACGATCTTCTGCATTGTTGTTCGTGACTCCCAGGTGTTGATGAACTGGGATTCTAAATCCCTATACGCTTGGATTGACTTCCTGCATGTGGTTACCAAGTCCATTCCTCATCAAAACCTTGCGTAATGGGTGTGAGCTTTCGTCGAAAAGTGAAGTTTCCTGCCCATCACGTAAAGGTTCAGGGTCAGGTGCTTGGTTCCTCGCGACGAGGGTCTCAATAGCTGGCAGTGGGATAGGGTGAGGAGGATGTTACGCTGCTGGTCCTCACTTTCAGGCCGCAAAGGTTTGCACAACCTCTCCTTTCCTCGACTTCTATCTTGTGTTCACCATGGTTAAGTAGGAATAGAAGTTTATGGTTCCCTACAGATGACGTCAATGTTCTAAAGTGAATTTAGATGTGTACCTGAGATAGGCACGTCACAGTGGTTTTCTCCTTACGCAACAGCAGCATAGCATGTTGAACCGGGGGATTGGTACCTGCAAAGAGACTCCAACGTTCAAGTCAGGCTATGCACAAGTAGGGTTATGCTCAGAGTGATAAGTTACATGTGAAAGTGAATAAGTCTGGTATTTATAGAGGTTGGGTGGGGAGATATACTCCCATAATAGTTGTTGAAGATCCCTATAGTATCGAAATATAGATACTGCAATTATGGCAGTTAAGGCTATTATGGGTGCTATTATTACGCAAGATCATGATTGACAATTATAGATAATCTTAGGACTTATCTGTGCAGATCTCGCGATCATGTTGTTACGACCCTATGCCATACTCTGACTTATGTGGTGTCGGGATCTTATCTGTGCCATCATGTTGACGGCGTCAATGACGGACTCTAGTATTATGTAAGCTGAGTGGATCCATGGACCATGATCCCGAATCACAGTTCCAGAACATTACTTAATCATGTATTGACAAATTATTAAAAGAGTATAACTCAAGAAAATTTTCTTGGGTAGTAACTTTCTAACATAAGCACTCAAATTAATATTTGATATGTGTAAAGACATTCTTTAGAGACATGTAAACCTTTACTATGACTGCTAATGCTTTTTCACATGTTAGATGTTGATTTGAGTGTCAATGTAGGCAATTCCGACCCAAAAATCACTTTTTTCTTTTTGAAATAGTTGCTGGAAGAGTCAAACTTTTTAGTGAAATGGAAACAAATATAATTGAATGATTGTGTAAAAAACTTTTACACTAACCTTACATCAAAATTACATCCCTATCAAATTAGTCATGCATCCTAAACTTAAAATTAAATAACCCATAATAGGTTTGGCACACTGGTAAGTGAACTGCACTCTCAGAAGAGAACAAAGCTTTGAGATCTATAGACGCCACTTGTGAAGATTTCCTGATTGTACCACTTTATGTTTGAAGGGATTAGTTTTACACCTAAATAATGTTGACTCATACTTTAATTGGAACTAATTTAACCCAAAAGTGTTCAAGGATTTTCGACATATCCAAGCTTATATACCACACTTCTTCTTCTAATCTCTCCAGTGTAGAACTTTACCTATTATACTATAAACTCACACATGTTTTCCAATACACACACACACACACACACACACACACACACATATATATATATGTATGTATGTATTATGTGTGTATGTGTGATATTTAGTAAGATGAGTTTTTTATTGTGAGAGAAGTAAATTTTAATCATTAGATCTTACATGGATGGTTAAGATTAAAAATTACTAAAAGGTCATGTGATCACTTAAAAAAGTCACATGCATTTATGTTATAATCTTGACCATTGGGAGCGTATCTAGTGAGATGAGTATGCATTGTAAGAGGTGAGAGGAGTGAATCTTGATCATTGTATCTTACATGAATGATTAAGATTAGAACATAAATGCAAGTGACTTCTTTAAGTGGTATGAAATGAAGGTGAGAGGATGAGTTTGGCTACTTACTAAGTTAGGGTTTCACATAAGGATAGTAGTGTAATTTCAATAATAAAAATGTTTATATGTATAATACGTTTGTTCAATTCGGTTTGGATTGGTTTCAGAAAATGAAACTGAAAATCGAATCGAACTAATTGGTTTTTGAAAATAAAATCCAAAACAATCCAATACATTTCAGTTTTGGTTGGTTTTTTACTTTTTATTTTTTTTTTATTGGATTTGATCTGAACTCCTTTACCTAAAAATAACACGAGCTAATTTTTGGAAGTACATAATTTAGTTTTCCTTGTAACATTGATCCAACTAGAATTGTAGGATTAACAATATTATTTGTGTATTATTTTTTCTACATCATTCTTATACTACTTTTTCTTTAGATAATAAAACAAGAAAAAAAAAACACATTCCAACACATTTTTTTTTATCTATTTTCTCTCAAACAAGAAAGGTGTGAAAATAATGTAAACATTATGGTATGGAAATAGCAAAATTGTTATAGGCTAGCTATCTTATAACATTGCTTTGCTTTTTGCTTTGCAAAACACGTACATTACCCTATTGTTCATGAGGTGATGGAAATGGGGTGCACCATTTGCTTGTAGTTTTCTTTTTGTCTTTTTGCATGAATTACTGTTCTAGACCGGGTTATGGGTCCATAAATCAGGTGCAATTTGGCCCACCAAAATAGTATCTAGATATTTCTATGCGTTATCTTGATAAGTACATCTGCCTATTTATGAGACATTAATCTCTCATAGAATCCTTGATAGATATGAACACTAATTACATCTTATATAAATACGGAAAGGTGTTTTCTCTGGTACCCATTAAATTGGAAAGGTTTAAGAACCCTTCTTAGTTGAACCAAGCATAATGAGATAAGTGTTCACCTTAAGTCTATGTCAATAATGAGACTGTCCAACTTGTTGATTTTATTGTGAAGTCTCTAATATTTTTCTTTTTTTATAATGGCCTTATAGGTTCTTTTAATAATTTTAAAATGGTAACCTCATTTCCATTATGAACCAACCATTTTCTCTTTTTATAATGGCTCCATGGGTTCTTTTAATAATTTTAAAAAGCTAACCCCATCCCCATTGCAAAGCAACCCTGTTGATCTTTTTCACTTGAAACTTCATGTTTGAACTCCAGTTCTTGCCTGAACGCTAATCAAATTTTTTTGGTCAATTTTTTCAAAATCAATTCAAAGTTTGTCATAACTGATAAGTTTTTAGGCAAAATAACTTTTTTTTTCTGTATTTGAACTAGAAACCAAATTGTTTTTATCAACATTGAAAACAAATTCACTTAAGCTTAAACTATCCCTGCTTCATTTCCAAATTTAATTTCATCACTTGAAATCGTCTTTGTTGCATTTTTTTACCTAATAAATTCTTAAGAAAGGCATAGAACAACTATGTCCGGCAAGCTTCTGCTAGCACTTCTTAAGAAAGTCATCATGTAAATTTACAAAACTTACTCATGTCAACAACACAAGTCCACAAACTTCTTAATGTCACATAAAATTGAAACCATTGTAATCGTAACTATCATGGCATGTTAAAGTTCAACAACAAATTAACAATACTAAAGTTGTGCAAGCACACAAAGTGCTCTCAAGCTAAGATTATTCAATGAAATACAAAGTGTCAAGGATCAACGTTGCCCCTCTCCCCATCTACCCCGTCGTCATCCATATCATCGTCCTGAGGGGGTTCCACCAACTACTATCTCAAAGGTGAACAATACACCCCGTAGCCAAAGGTGAATCAACGAGTCTCAAACTTTTAGGGATTGTGCTCCAATGCACAGAGTATGTCGCCATGGACAACCAACGACCTCTTGTCAGAGATCGCAGAACTCTCTTCGCCGGAGCACGTCGATGTGTACTTCGCATCGGCATTACAAGCTCGCGTGGTAAGCTCTTGCCTCGGCGCCTACTCGTCGCCCACCACCAAACTAGTAACCTTAACTTGAAGCAATATAGGATGTATGAATTGATTTTGAAAAAATTGACCAAAAAAATTTGATTAGCAAAACTAACAGGTTGATAGTAACCTTAACTAGAGTTTAAACATGAAGTTTCAAGTGAAGAATATCAACAGGTTGCTTCGTAATGGGTATGAAGTTAACTTTTTAAAATTATTAAAAGAACCTATAGAGGGCCATTATAAAAAGAGAAAAATATCAAGGATTTTATAATAAAACCAACAAGTTGGGTAGTCTCATTAATAACGTAGACTTAAGGTGAACACTTGTCTCATTATGTTTGATCCAAACTAAGAAGGGTTCTAAATCCTTCCAAGTTAATGGGTACTAAATAAAGCGCCATAGGGAAATTAGTTAAAATATATGACAATCTCTTATAGATCATAATCTTAAGTAACAACATTCACTTCAGATTGAATTATGATTCTTAACACCTAAGACGTTCTTATAAATACTCTACAAAGTCTCAAAGATGTGTATCTAATCCAATTCTAAGTACTATCATTCTTGTGCATAGTTTAATTTGAGTATCGGAATATCTTTTGCAGGTACACACTCCCTTGCATCATTACTATTATTGTTGTGTCACGAAAGTTTCTACCTTCAACCACTAATTCAGGTATTCCTCTTAACCCATTTCAAAATATATGGTAAGCTAAAATGTGTTCAAGCATAAAGTGACTCATTTGACTTATTGCATTTTAAACTCCATTTTCTTTTGGCCTAGTCCTCAACGCTAACTTTTTATCCATCTTATATATGTATATTTATTATAAGGATAAAGAACGAATAAGCATGGTTATTTATAATGATTATGTTATTTTATTTTAGTGATCCTCTTTTATTTTTAGAATTTTATTTTTATTTATAATCTGTTTATCTTGTTTGAACTTAGGTTATATTTGGAATCAACTAAAATTAGAAATAATTTGATTAGATTTGATTTGAATTTATTTAATTTAAACATTAAATTTTTTGTTTAGAACTTATAATAAAAATATAATTTGAATTAATTTAGAAATTATTTTCTTATGTTTGGAACATATTAAAATAGAAATTGATTTAATTTTATTATTTTATATTTTTACTCTTATAAAAGATAATTAGACTAAAGGTAAAATAGTGTATTTATTTAAAATCAAATCAAATCTTAATAAATCTTATAAAATTTAATAAAATTTCTAAATAAAAAAATATGAAATCTATGAGATTTTAAAAATTAAATCATTTTTATTTGTTAAATATTTCAGATAAAGATTTGATTTACAAATTAAATTATTTCTATTTTTTTTATATTCCAAACACACTTTTATAATTGGTAGACATTTGCAATATTAGGATTTTAAGCTTATGGGAAAGTACTTGTTTGGAGGAACAGATTCAACACTTCAAGCAATAATTATTCTTTTTTTTTTTATGGGAACCAAACGATAATTATTCTCACATCTAAAGAAGTAGAAAAATCTTGTTAGATAAAAAAAATGTATTTGATTTTGGTTACTCTTGCATTATAAATGTCCCTTTTAGATGTCTTATGTTTTTTTATATTTGATAATGATTAATTAAAAAGATTATTGTGTTACTATCATGTGTTAGTCTAAATAAAAGATATTTAAATTCTTTAAATATGTGATTTTAAGTTTAATTTTAAAATTTATGTATATAAAAATAATATCATTAAGAGAGATTTCTATTTAAATATCTAACTATACCTAAAGAGATTAATCTACTATGGAGAAAAAAAAAATTATTGTGCTTCCAAATCTCTAGGATTCATTATTTTTGTTAAAATTTGATGATTTTTTTTTTATTGTTCTCTGTTGATTGGTTATACATCAATGTACTATTCATGAGTAAGGACTACTAATTTTTCTTGCCAAATAGAATCTAAATGGCAAATGTTCTTATTTATGGAAAGGAGAGATTCTTATCTAAATTCATGAGTCTTAAGGACAATTTAATATTTTTATTAATTTTTGTGTTTCACAATTAATTTTACAGTCACTTTATAATTTTCTAATTGGTTTTGCTCAATTTATGAAGGAGAGATTTTTACTTAAACTATCTAAATCAACTTAATATTTTCATTAATTCTTGTATTTTATAATTAATTTTATCATATTCTATAAAAATATTTCTTGATTCATTATAATTTGGGAATTTTTCTATCAAAAGTATGGATCACCTCAAAGCAAATCCTCAAACTTCAATTATTAACGTACCTAAAAAAAAAGAAGAAGAAGCTTCAATTATTAACTCATAGCACCTAAGATGGATGAAAACTGAGTTAGAAATTATTGGCAACGGCGACTGTAGTCCAAGAACTTTAAGGAAGGATGTAGGATTAAATCCTTGTTTGATCGAGTAAAAAAGATCTTAAAGAAAGAAAGAAAATTATTATTTGTTATCTGACACGTGAAAAAAAAAAAAACTGACGGATCCATTAAACAAAAAATCCAACCCCTTGCAACATCTAATTAGTCTAATAAGCAGTGGTCTCAATTAAACACCAAACCTTCAATCCTGAAAAACACAATCTTTAAGCATAGCCATAGGGATACAAATCTTATTCTTTGATTTTTTTTTTTTTATAAACTCTTATTCTTTGAATTTGATTCATTAGCTTTTTTTTTCCCTTCTTTTCCACTGTACCCAAAAAAAGAATAAAATTCAATTTGCTCTATTACATAGAATCCGTTTATCTTATGCTTTTATTAATTAATGGAATAATTCTGATCCATAGGTTACAAAAGCAGCCTACTCTATGATATGCCTTAAATGTATATGTACAGCTTAAACAAGTTGCTTAATCGGGGGCACACAGAAAGGCATTACCAATTATTCTTTGCGTGCTTCATTCCCAAGTGAGAGATCAAGCTATGGGCGATTATTGCAACTGGTTGCTTGTACATCTTGTCATTGCACGAGCTGGAACTTGGTTAACAGCCCATTGATACTGACAATACCGCCATTACATATTGGACAGATATATCAATAGGAAACTTCTAATATGAACTATTGGGATGGTTCATGAATTAACAAAATACAAATTAGTTATTAATTTAATATTAAAATAAATTAATAATTAAAATTAAAAAATAATTTTTTTATGAATTTTAATTAATAATATTTAAATTTATATATAAATTTAAATAAATTATTTTTTTATAAATAATTATACATATAAAAAATTTATGAATTTTAATTAATAAATTTTATATATATTCAAATTTATATATAAATCTTATAAATCACTTATACATAAATAAACCTCATCTTAATTGGTCTTTATCAACTTTCTCCGTATCAATATCTTACACAGAGGTTAAGGACTTCTCTTGTACAAAGATTTTCCTCAAACGTGTACTCGATAATAAATAGTACATCCCTACATTCATCTGCTGTTGTGACAAACAACATGTCGAGCACTGCTGGTCTTGTGATTCCATGCAAAGGTAAGAAATCATACTTTCATTGTTGTTGTCCAAAATGGATCAGGGAAAGCAAAGTTAGTTTCTTCTTTTGCTATATTTTTTTTATTTTCCAGCCCCTTTCCAAACATCCATTGTTGCAGAAATTTGAGTTTCTGGGTTTTCTATTTTCATTTCTTATTTTTTTTTCCTTATTTAAAAATCCTTTTGTTCATGGGTTTTATTTTCTATGTTGCTTTTTTGGATTTTTCATATTTTAAAGTGTTTTGGTTTGTGGAATTGTTATTGTACGATTAATGGATCCAATTGATGTTTCCATTCAATATTTGGGCTTAATTTCTGAAATACTTTTTGGTATGTCCTGGTTTTTCGTACATTTGTAGCTGCTGTTGCATGGGAAGCAGGGAAACCTTTAGTGATAGAACGTGTGGAGGTGGCCCCACCACAGGCCATGGAAGTGAGGATCAAGGTCAAATATACCTCACTTTGCCATACTGATCTCTACTTCTGGGAGGCCAAGGTCTGTTTTAGATTTATCCGCTTAATTCATTTTTGTTCCATAATCATTTGTTCTACAGATGGAGTAGCATGTTTTCATGCATATTGCCCTCAAGATGTTGATATCATTTCCAGTATTAATTACTAGTTGATGAATTTGCTTAGCCTTCGCCAACATTTAAATGATGTTATTTTTTCTTCTCTGTTAGTGAAAAATCAATAGGTGGTAGATATTAACCTTGAAGAATTTGAACTTAAGTTCTGACATTTTATATTTCTCTTTATGCTTTGGTCTTTCAGGGGCAAACTCCTCTGTTTCCCAGAATTTTTGGCCACGAGGCAGCTGGGTATGTCGTTTCAATAATTATGTCACCACTCACTATGGAGCTTATTTAAAAACTTATCCTCTTTTTTAACTTCAGTTGCTTGATAATTAAAGAATAAGTCAATAAGGTGCTTTAAAAGTAGTACAATAATGAAGTGTTAAATCAATACATTTCAAAAAATTTGTATCTATTATGATTTATATATTCTTTCCAATCCTCAATGCCATTTTGAAATGGAGGGTACATGTTAAAACTAAACAAATAGACCCTTCAAATCAATCGTTAAAATGTTGAAAATCATCTCAATTTGGACTTACGAAAGAAATTTGTTGGATTTATGGGAGTCCAGCAATCACCTTAAGACTTACATGTACGTATGGGCTTACATCAAGGGAGCTTGACAGCCTAGCCTGCTGATGCGCCATGTGTGTGTTGCGAAGCCCTTCATGCCTGCCCGCAACATGTTATAGATGCGGGGCTATGCGCTGCCATTATAAGGAAATAAAGTTGCGCCCTGACTAATAGCTATAACTTTTGGCCTAGTGCTAAGCGCATGATCCTAACAAGTGGTATCATAGTGAGGTCGCAAGTTCGAGTCCCCCGAGTGTCGCTGGGGGGAGATTGTTAGATTTATGAGAGTCCAGCAATTACCTTAGGACTCGCATGTATGTATGGGCGTACATCAAGGGAGCTTGACAGCCCAGCCTGCTAGTGCGCCATGTGTGCACTGCGAAATCCTTCATGCTCGCCCGCAGCACGTTATAGACGCGGGGCTATACGCTGTCACTATAAGGAAATAAAGTTGCGCCCTGACTAATAGTTATAGCTTTTGGCCTAGTGGTAAACACTTGATCCTAACAAAATTGATGCTGCAGATTCTTAATCAGCATAGTAATCCCTTTTTATCAAAAATTAGATGACACCTAGTGGTAAGCGCTTGATCCAAACCAAATTGATGCTGCAGATTTTTAATCAGCATAGTAATCCCTTTTTACCAAAAATTAGATGACAAATGATAAGTATTTCCTCTTAAGTGTCTGAGCGTCACTTAAAATCTTGAATGTTTTAATAGCTCCATGTCTGCAAGCTGCAAATCTACAAGGTCTGTATCTGCTCTGTGATTTAGCCCAACTCATTATATTGGAGACTACAGCAGCTGCTGTTAAATGATGCATTTTCATGCCATGCACCTTCAAGCATGGAATCCTACTCGGTAGCATTTCTGTTAGGATACAGTTTTGTTTGTTAGCTGATTAGTTATTATGATTTCCACGTGGCACAATGCCATTGGTCTGATTAACTATAGTGGTCATGTATATAAGCTGTAAACTACAAGTGTATCTTTAATTTTCAATCAATGAAATTCTTCTCTGATAAGACATTACTCATTGCTGAGTTTCCTTATTTGGACAGAATTGTGGAGAGTGTTGGAGAAGAAGTCTCAGACTTGCAGGTTGGGGATCATGTGCTCTCGGTATTCACCGGAGAATGTGGTGAATGTGCACATTGCAAATCTGAGGAAAGCAACATGTGTGACCTGTTGAGAATAGATACAGACAGAGGAGTCATGCATAGTGATGGTAAAAGCAGGTTCTCCATTAATGGTACCCCAATAAACCACTTTGTTGGCACATCCACTTTTAGTGAATACACTGTGATACATTCTGGCTGCCTAGCAAAGATCAATCCACAAGCACCTTTGGACAAAGTCTGTGTCCTAAGTTGTGGCATCTCAACAGGTTTGATCCTACACCTATGTCAATTTAGCCATCTCTTTGTCAGGTTTAGTTTCTCAGTGACAGATTTTGTAGAACAATGAATTTCCTATCTCAGGATTAGGGGCTACTTTAAATGTAGCAAAACCAAAGAAGGGTTCTTCAGTAGCAATCTTTGGCCTTGGAGCTGTTGGCCTTGCTGTATGTTTGAAAATTTACCCATCCTCTTTTCTCTCCAGCTGTCATGTTGCTTCCACTCTTTAATTTCTTTTCTCCTTAGTATACTTCTTAACTTCTGATGTATTTATTTGTATATACTTTTATATCTATTAGGCTGCTGAGGGTGCAAGAATTGCTGGTGCATCTAGGATTATTGGGGTCGATTTGAACCCAAAGAGATTTGATGAAGGTAGCTTCTGGTTTTTGTACCTTAGTAGGAAACTCTCATATTGATCTTACCAAGTTATTATCTTGTACATCATGACGAAATATATATAACTTGATTACTTGTGTTTGTTTCTTTTTATGGATTCTTGCCAAAAAAATTGGAATAACCGAGTTTGTGAATCCAAAGGACCATGATATGCCAGTTCAAGAGGTAGATAATTCATCATCAACTTTGCAATATATTTTGCTGACATGATCCTGACTTTGTAAAGTTTTCTTTATAAATGGCAGGTGATTGCAGATATGACCAATGGAGGAGTGGACCGGAGTATAGAATGCACTGGAAACATCAATGCCATGATATCCGCTTTTGAATGTGTTCATGATGTAATCAATTAGTGTCAAATTATGTCAAATTAGCTAAAAATTTATCATACTTAGTAGCACACATTTGGCCCTTTTAATGCAAATGGATCTTGTTTTAAGTTTTAACATCAGAAAATGCTGTTATTTTGAGTTAATGAATCATGACATCAAGATTATTTGTTGAAGCTCCTTTTTATGCATACATGAAATTTGTGATAAGTAACACTCTGGTATGAATGTGATTAGGTGCCTAATCATTTTAATGAACTATGCAGGGGTGGGGTGTTGCTGTGCTTGTTGGAGTACCCACTAAGGATGCAGTTTTTATGACGAAGCCCATTAATGTGCTTAATGAACGAACACTTAAGGGAACTTTCTTTGGAAATTACAAGCCCAGGACTGACCTCCCATCTGTTGTTGATATGTATATGAACAAGGTGATTATGATATCTTATGCAATTATATCCATAACTCATATAAAACCTCATGATAAGATATTTGGTCAAGTTAAAGCACTCTGATAGCCTTTCCTTTCTTTCATTGCTTGCAGAAATTGGAATTGGACAAGTTTATAACCCATGGAGTTCCTTTCTCTGACATCAACAAGGCATTTGAGTTAATGTTGAAAGGAGAGGGAATAAGGTGTATCATTAGCTTGGAAGACTAGCATTTGGTAAAAATGAAAGAGAATTTGAACCTTTTATTTACGATCTTAAGACTCATTCCATATTTATGATGTTTTCACTCTGATGTAATAAATGTTTCTTCATCATCCCTAAAACTGAAAATGAGTAGACCTCACTTCCAAAATCATTCTGCTATTTTTGGAACAACTGCAACTGAAAATGAGCTGCAGCCTTTGCCTGCCAAGTTGCCTTAATTCAGTGAAGGGATTCGAAAAAAAAATAAGTGCTCTAAATTTATGGGTTCGAATTTCTCATTTGATAGTCTCCCTTGGTTGTCATTTCTTTTTGCAAAGAGATTTTCTGTTACCCGGGCAAGTTGGATAGCATTCTTTCATAAATACACAAATTCATAGAGGTAATCTTTTAAGTGAGCTTCTGCTCACTCTGTTTATAGTAATTTTTAGTAGATTTTTTTTTATTAACTGCGGGGCAAAAGCCTAAAGAGATCAAAACTAGTCAGGGAAACAGGGACTACCCTATCAAGGGCAACACCACTAGCATCATTAATAAGAATAACAGAAACGAAACGCGGGGTTGAGACTGCATGGTTTTAAATTGCAATTACCATTACGCTTACATTGCATTGCGGTCGTTATTCACTTGCGGAGATCAATAAAATTGCATTATTGTGACTATAATTACGATTATGGATTGCAATTTAAAATCATAGTTGGGAGAAAAAGTGAGTGCTCAACGGAATAGAATAAGCATGGTTCGCAAGAGCATCTGCATATCTCTATTAATGTGCTGAATATGGACTTCCCAATTTTGATGACTCAGCTTGAATCTGATTAATAAGAGCAATACACGTGTGCAAGCATCACAAGTAGATGATAGAATATCCATTGCTACCTTGGAGTCTGTTTCCAATATGATTTTTGACACCCACAAAGATAGGGCTAGTCTCAAACCATACAGAATACATCACAATTTTGCCATAGAGATTGAGCAAGGACCAAGGTTGGACATAAAACCTGCTATAACACCACCACCACAATCATTCTGAATCACACCATCACATGAAGCATCATACCTAATGTTCAGAACTGCACCATCAACATTGATCTTAATCCAACCCCTAGGTGGCAAAGACCAAGCAATGCTACGGATCACATATGAACCAGGACCAAGCTGAGCTTTCTTTTGGATATTCATGTGTATTCAGTTCGAAAGGGAGGCTTGGCAGAAATTATGGATGTGCCAAGGATGAACAAGCTCGTTCCTCACTGTCACTGCTGTATCACTGTCCCTTAGAGCATGGAGAGTTGATTCAGCATCATTACCACACAAGCTGCAGGTTGCATCCATTATTAAATGTCGTCGAACTCTCGTAACGTTTGTAAGAAGTGCATCCCTTGTAACTGGCCTCATGAAAGCCCAGAGTCTCTGAGAACATTTCTGCTTCCAAATGTCTCCCAAAGCTGCCATTATAGCTAGAGCCTAGAGCTATCAATTTGGGTTGAATCCAATGGGACAGCTCACTCAACCTTGCGTGAGACATTTAATTTGGTTTGCCCATTTATTAGTAGGGCTTTTCAGCCCTTAACCCATAAAACCCCACCAGCAAGTAGGTTAGGGTAGGATTGTATAATTAGCCAACTCTCATCTCAAATTTTTTATTTTTTTAATCATTTTTTATTATAATTTTAATTTTTAAATTCTTTTTATCTTTAAAAAATGTGTTTTTTAATTTCGAGAATTGAACATAAAATTAAAATTTAAAATTAAAATTAGACTTTTTAATTTTATTTTTTATATTTAAAATGTCATTTAAAATTAAAATGTAATTCTAAGAACTAATTTATAAAATTAAAAAATAACTAAGTTAAATATTTTTTAATTTTTAATCTATACTTTAAGAATTATCAATTCTATAACTTAAAAATTAATACTCTCTCTTCACATTTATTAATGAATAATCATATTTATTGAGATTCTATAATTATATAAAAAATTATTTTTATATTTATATAAAAATTATTATAATAATTATTTATTTTTTTTAAAAAAATTCATGAATTTTTTTATAAAAATATATGATTATTATATTATAAAAATATTATTGTATAAATATTTTTATTAATTTTAATTTTATAAATAATTTTTTAATATTTTACCTCGTATATTTAAATAATAAAATTATAACTAAATTTAAAATTAAAATTTTTTATACTAATTTTTTGATAATTTCAAATATAAAATTTAAGATTTTATATTAATTCTAATTTAAAAAAATTAAAATTAAAATATTACGTTTCATTCCACTATCTGTATAATTAAAATTGAAATTAAAATTCGAATTCCAAATCCAATTCTTAGGTGGTTTTTCAGGCTCTACGCCACTGGATTCTGAAACCCTTTTTTTTTTTTTTTGCACCTGGAACGGGTTTTCTTGGTCCAGGTTATATATATATATATATATATATATTTTTTTTTTTTATGTTAGTTTTCTCAATTGAAAGAAGATCTGGGTGGGGTTTCCGCTTGATTTGATGAAAAATAATGATGCCCCGGAACAGATCGTTTTCCAACTTTTGGTTAGCTTTGTTGATCACTTTGCGGTGGATTTGCTATTGATAATTGGTTTAATAGTTTACTTGGATTACTCTGCATGTTTGAGATAATTTTGAAGTGTTAGTACTTAGTAAGGACTGATCTGGGAGTTTATTGTGATACCTGGTCAGTTAGTTTTGGATCTAATCTGGTTTTGAAAGTGAAATTGGTTGATTATGGCCTAACTAATTTCACGGGCATATTATATGCTTTGAATTTGAATGTTCGTCAGTTTAAGCGAGTTTCTGATATTGTATGAGAAGAGATCTACTTATACTTAGTGTAAGTAAAAAAGATTTATATCTAATCTTACACTCTTCAATTTATTGTGATCCTGTAACTACGGTAAGAGATAAATAGTAGCCACAAGATCACAATAAAATAAAAGATATAAGATTAAGTGTAAGTCTTTTTTAGTTATATTAGGTATAAGTGGATTCCTTCCCTTATAGTAAAGCTTTTTGTTGTGTTTTGCAGGTTCTAGATTCTTCTGTCTTGTCTTTATCTTTGAAGTGAGACTACGGCTAGATTTAACTTTATTTCTTCATGCTTGCTTTAAGCAATCAAATTTATGGTTGGATGCTTGTGTCTTTTTGTTGCAGAGAACCTAGGAAATCAAAGATAGCATTTGTGACATTTAAAGATCAAAAAGCGCTTGAAATTGCATTATTGTTATCGGTATATCTCTTTTTGTTTTATATATTTGTTAGTGTGTTAAGTTTGACTTGTAATATTTTCGCCTTGACTTGTAATCCCAATTTGCACCCATCACCAGAACCATATATTAGATGTAGTTGATGAATTTAACTACAAATATTTGAAGTTCAATGCCCTTTACTCCCCCGTAAAATGCTTGATGTATATTTGAATTTAATCGTTTTTAGTCTATTTTTTCCCTTCATTTTGGGAATTGAGTGCCCAAATGCTTGATGTATATCCTGTGGCAGAATTGTTGAAAAGTGTTTGAATGGAACCAAAGCAATGAATCTATAACTTTTTTAAGCAACTCTTAAGCTGTCTCATGACTATTTTTCTTCATGCATTATGTATTGCAAGTCATCATACCCTCTCCACTTCTTATTTTTATTGCTTGCTGATGTTAGAGATGAATGCTGCCACATACTTAATTAATATCCAACAATTTATCACTTCTTATTTGTGTGACATACGGAATTGTTCTTTCACTTTGTGTAACACAGTTGAAATTGTCAATATTAGTGGTAACCACAGGGTTGGTGGCTTTACCCTTCACTCGGCATTGGTGGCTTTCGTAGGTTGTGGCCCTGAGTCGCCTTTCAATCTGTTACCTTATTTTCTTCTTCGTACATAAAAGAGGACTAAACAGGATCAAAGCCATTGATACAAAATGCTTCAACACCAAATTGTACAATCCACCTGGTTGGAAGCCTGGGATGCCTGTGCAATTGCCTGTTGATATACCAATTAAGCCCCCACCTGGCTGGAAACCTGGGGATCCTGTGCCATTGCCACCCATGGACACTGTTTCTGTGCCAAGATTTGAGGAGCAACAATTCCACCCTCAAGTTTCTCAGCCCAAGCAACCAGAAGTTATTCAAGTGCAGCCAGTTAATTTGGATCTTGGAGGAAGTGACAGCAGTGATGATACTAGCTCTGAAGATGAAGACTGAAAAGCCAATGACAGTGATACTTTCAAGTTGACGACTGTATACGTAAGTGTTTTTGTTTATGAAATTTGTTTTTCATTTGAACTAGTTGGATATGATGAGCAATTGATTGCAGTTTCATCATTTGAATTCCCAACGGTTTATGTCTGCTTGTGTGTGTAGAATGTTATTGTCTATGTATTATCTAGCTGCAAGAGATAGATAAAAAATAAGAAATATCCAATGGAGTTTGAATAAACTTCAATTCCTAGAGATTCACTCATTGGTTTCATTGATGAAAATTTGAACTAACATTTTCATGTGGAAAAGTTGAGATATTTGAAGAAATGTGAAAGTTGAATAAAATTCAAATATGTGAAGAAAAAATCACCCTTCTTTTTTCTTCAGTGAGAGAAGTCCATAACATATACTGTCAGGAGTTTCCCAGGATCTAGTAGCAAATTCCTTTTAGTAGTAATTCTTTTGATGCTGCTATTGCTGCTCACATGTCTAGACGTTAAGACAAGATGGGATATATCTGAGATGCTGAAGAAACATTGATGCTTTCTTAGTTAAAAAAGATCCTATTCCTCACGAGTATGGTCTTTGTTATCTCCTATTATGTCTTTAGAATCTCCAAAACAGGCTCCGGGAAGAGGCTCTAAGCTCTCTGAGAAATTGGTTAAAGCACTTTCTTAGTTTTGGTTATTTACTGCTAAAAGTTGCTTGCAAAGTGAAATAAGAGTTAATTTTCATAGTTTTTACAATAGCAGTCACCCGAAAAAGAGAGGCTTGTGTATGATTTTGCTCAAAGAAGCCCTATGGATAGTTGTTAAGTTTGATGCAGATATCCAGGATCATTTGGCAAAGGATTTCAGTGGGCTAGCAGGATGTGTATTGGGTATGTTTCTTTCTATACTCCAGCTTTTGCCCTGTTGAAATTCATGGCTTCTTTGTAGCCTTTTAGGTTCACTTGCTGCAAAGACAATCTGGAGGAAGTTTATCTCGGTGTGGTATTACAAGTATTTTTAATCCTTTTGATATGCTGTCACTTTTAACTATTAGTCAAAATAATAAGTCTATAAACTTAAAAAATTTGAGCTGTTAGTTTTACTTTTGAAACGTATTAATTGGTAGTGTTCTAATGTAGAACCAGAGGAGTGCTTGAAGTAGACACGCATGGTGGATTCCTCCTTGCACAGCCGCCGCCGAGCGTGTTGAACCGGAGGATTAAGTACCTGCAAAAGGACTCAAATGCTCAAGTCAGGTAAATGCACAAGTAGGGTTTTCACAATAAGGGTATCAAGAGAGAGATCCCCTGTTAGGGTAAATTAGCCTGATCTTTATATAGAGCATTAGCTGAGTCTTCTTCATGCAATCCGTGTGAGGTGCAGGTACTTTTTGATTGTGGCTTGATGGAGGGTGCCTCCCTCCCACGATCGCCCACGATCGTTGAGGTGAATCCCTGAACTTTTGGGATGTCACAGTAGTGATCAATCATTGTTGCAGGCAGTTACGGACCCCACATTTGCAGGATTATGATTGGCAGTTATTGGAATCTTTGCAGACCTAATGATGGTTGATAGGGCCCATTGCTAAAGTCCGGAGTCGTGTGGCTTAGCCGGGGTATTAAGGACGGAGTCTGGTGGTGTGTATATCGGGTTGATCCTTTTAAAAGTATCTCGGATCACGGTCCAAAACAGGTAGTGTCTTATTGACACCACTATTGATATGTTCTGTACATAATACACAATACATCTGACCTAATTATTTCCCAACCCATCTGTTTTTTTTTTTTTAATCATGTTGTGCCTGATTCTTTGGGACGGTTGGATTTGGATATACCATCAACGAAGTAACATGGTGAAGATCTAATTTTAAGTCATAATCTTAGTGGTTTGAATCGATTGATAGCCAGCAGCCTGAATGCATTCCAGAATTGCTCCTTTTTTGGGTTTGACAATAAGGAAGCACCATCTGTACCACCTTCCATAAGGCATCACATTTTCGACTAAAAATTTAAAACTTGAAAAACCATTTCGTAAAAGATTTGAGTTCTAAAATATGAATTTTAAAATTTCTTTTTGCGGAAACATAAACTTACCGAAGTATGAGTAATACAGAAAATAAACTGAAAAAAAAATTATTATACAGCTTTATTTGTACCACATAATATTCAATAAAGAAATAAAACATATAACTTACAGACTCAGAGAAATAGTAGCAAACCCAATGACGGGTACTACTAATAGCACGGTAACAACACTAACGAGAAAAACCCAACATACATGTTCCGTTTCTCCACCAAACTGCATCCTGTTGAAACTGAGAAGATCACTCCTCGACGCCGTCACTGACCACAGAACACTGCTTCCAATAAGTCTAAGAGACTTGCTTCGCCTACTATACGAATTTAGATAATACAAACACAACAAAACAATACAGTAAAGAGGTGAGATCCCCTTTCACCAATACCAGTACGGCAACAAAGAATGATACGAATGACAAAGTCATTCTATACACACAGATATCACAAATATAATCATGTTATCAATTTACAAATAATTCCAATAAACATATATTGTAATAAAATTAACAGCAATAATATTACCATAACAGATATAATAATTGATACAATAAACCATATAGTCACATCATGCATAATAACTCACATTAACACATCATATATAATATCTCAACATTGAATATAAATAACCACATTAAAATACAGACCACATATGCAAATATACATAGACTCATTCTTACTTCATGGAGCTAGACACAGACATCAGAGAGAATGACCTGTAAAGATCTATCAGTACCTCAGGCTGCCCAACCAAACTATTGCATTGTCTAACGTTGTGTCTATAACCCACAGTCCAAACATTGTGTAGTAGCACACAATCCAAACATCGTGTAACTACAGGTATTGTACTAAAATAGTCTTTACAAGATCTTGATTAAGTATAGTGCGTGTCGAGATCACTAGTGTGTTGCCAGTTACCATGGCCTAGAGGAGCGACCAACTGTCCACATGTAGAATACTCTGCACACTAATGCCTCCAAGTCCACACCAAATGAACCACACTACGCTTATCACACCGACAACACGGTGTAATTCGTCTCGTCAATCAATCGTCAATTATCAACCAAATTGGCACAACTCAATGCATGAATAAGAACAATAATTACCAAATTACCCTTAATCTCAAAATATTCTTATATTTACGGAAATGCCCTCAATGGCATTAATCTCAAATACAGTACGTTCCCACCTGACGTACGCAAATGCCCTCAATGGCAATAATTTCAAAAACAGTAGGCGCCCACTTGACCATACCATATTTCCACATGTTCGGGTCCACCACTTTGGCCCGACAGTAAAATTCGCTGTTCCATTTAATCGCGTAGAAATTTTATCGCGTTTTCACAATCTCATCGTTTTTACAAACGTTTTTAAATCGCGTAAATATTTTTCAACGTTTTTAAAATCGCGTAGTGTTTTTAAATCATTTTCTCAATCGCATAAGATTTTTAAATCATTTTCTTAATTGTAAAGCTTTAAGACCATTATTTTAAAATCGCGTAAGCTATTTGTAATACTTTTAAACTACGTAGAATATTTTTCATACGTTCAAATTTTATATTGAAACTTTCTCTATTATTAGTCCATTTTTAATTAATTTTTAGCGACATTTTATCTAGAAAATTCATTAAGTAATATTTTCTACGTTTCCATCAAAAAATTACTTTTCTTAATCATAACTAATAATTACATATCGAAACTTGCTAACGCGTTTCAAAACTCAATGAGTGAACTATACGTTAGTACATTTCAAGTATTTATATCATTGCTTAAATTTACTGATTTAACTCTAAAAATTAAATTACTTTCCATTGTTTATCAAAAATCTATTTAATTAAGTTCTCATTAGATTAATTTCTTAAGTCCACACTTTTAAAATAGTTTTGGATTAAAAACATCATAAGTAGGCATGTTAGCTCAAAATCATTCTATGCATTAAAATCTTATTTAATTGTTTCTCATCATTTAATCTCTTATAAAAATTCTTAATCCAATTTATTATCATTAAAATCATTCTCTTTATATTTTTAAAGTTATTAAATTGAGTTTCCTTTATTAAGTTACATAATCTACTCTTAGAAAATAATTTAGATCAAAAGTGTCTTAAATTGACATGTTGGCCGAAATTCACTATGTTTAAATCATTCTTTAAATTGTCTTCTACTAAGTCCTTGTAAAAAAATCATTACTAATTAAGTTTATTAATCCTTGCTTTAGAAAATAGTTGAGAACATTTTGGTTCTCTTTGAGATAGTGAAAATTGTGAGTTATATGTGTTCTTTGGAACACTCATGCAAATCTTTAACATATTATTCATGTCCTACAATAACTATCATATATCTATGAACACATACCATATATTAAAGCAATCATAAAACACATACCATATATTTTAAAGCTATAGACATGCTTGCACACAAAATCAATCACAAATAGGAAAATTTTAAACAATCAAGTGAATGAATCCTTATGGATTCTTCACCACAAACACATCAATTCCTCATCACCAACACATGACTGATGAGGGTAATCTCTCTCTTACCTCTTGATGAAACCTCCAAAACTCCTTATATGTCCTCTTGTTGTCTCCTTCAAGATGAACTTCAACCACCAAGTGCTTCTTGAAAATCAAAGAAAACATGAAATATTAATATCTAAGGCTTAAATAAGAAAAACCATGGATCAAAATATGGTTTAGAAAGAAAGAATGAAATCAATAGTGAAGATTTCATAAACTCCACCTTAAAACTCCAAACCTTGAGCTTGAGGAACAAAGATGAAGATGGATGATTTAGAGAAAATCTCCAACATGAAAGTTCCTTAGAATTGCATGGAGATTCAAGATCTAAGGTTGTTTAGAATTATTGAAGCTTGGAAGGTGATTTTGTGGGGTTGGCCGTGAGCTTCCATAGAGAGGAAATGTGAGAGTTATGTGTTTGGCTTTGAAAGAACTCCTTGAAGATAGGTGATTTTGATCAAGACTCCAACTACAAAGTGTCTTGAAACAAGGTAAGGATCCAAGATATATGGTTAGTGTAAATTATTGAAGAGTGATGGTAGAACCATGACCTCTTGGCCGAATCCATGGAGGAGAGAAAATGAGAGAGTTTTGGTTGCTTGTTCTTGGTTCTTTGGAGAAAAGGATGTGTAAAAGAGCAAGTGAGATGAATGGATGGATGTTGTCTTCCATTTGAGTGTTATGGCCGTGGAGTACAAGGAGAGAAAAGGGGTGAGAGCTTCTTGCCAAAATTGCAAATGAATCAAAGCCCTCCTATTTATAGACTTCATGAAAAAGATGAAGGCTTAGAATATTTGATCAAGATATCTTTCGGTATATTTTAAGAAATGAACAATAATTACTGTTTATAAAGTCAGTGTCTATTGTCTAATGGGTAATAAAATATACCTAGATTTTTCTCTTGTACTAACAAAGTAGCAACTATTATTGATCATTTTCTACTGATTGCCCTTGATGAGTCATGAGCGAGCAGTCATCAAAGAAGTTTCTAGAACATGTGACTCACTACGATGAGTCAGCATGATGAGTCAGCGTAGATATTTCTAGAACAGGTGAATCAGCATGGCGAGTCATCAGTTGAGTCACTAGCTGAGTCAGCAATGGTGAGTCATAGTGCTGAGTCAGCATGGTGAGTCGTCAGGGAACCTTCTGAAATGCGTGACTCACTGCAGCGGGTCACAGGGTGAGTCAGCGTTTCTACAACCTTCCAGAATGTGGCGAGTCATTTTTTCTAGAATGTGGTGAGTCACTGCTTCTGGAACATGGCGAGTCACCGCTTCTGGAAGCTTCCTGAATATGCTTAGTCACAGGTGTTGAGGTGTCGCACCACGTGTCGAGTTTCTATTGGTCCTTCGCGATGAGTCACAACCACCAACTTTGACCGGCTCCTTATTGGTCCACGTATAAAGCACTTGATGACTAGGCGCGTGACGATGCGTTTTCTAGAGCCTTCTAGAACAGTCTGGAACATGTGAATCACTAGGCTAGTCACCTAAGTGAGTCACCAAACGATGAGTCATCGTATAGAACATTCTAGAGTGGGTGACTAGGCTTACGTCTAGAATCATCCACTAGATATTTTTTCGAAAGATATTATCCAATGGATAATAAAACATATCCCGATTTTATTTGTCAGATAAAATCGTAGGAAAACAAAATTTCAAAAACTGTTTCCGATTTCGGGTTTAGTAAGATCCTCCGGCTCCAAATCAACAGTACAAAGCTTTTCGGCTAATAAAAATTTTTATTTTTTCGGGCTAGACTCGTCCAGCCCGTATACTGACCCAAAATATTAGAAATATATTAAATATTCAAAATATCAAAAATATAATATAATATTCAAAATATCTCAAAATATCTTAAAATATCTCAAAATATCGAAAATATAATAAAATATTTAAAATATCTTAAAATATCTAAAACATATTAAAATATTCAAAATATCTGAAATATCACAAAAATGCACAAAAATCATAATAATTGTAAAACTCATGAAAATCAAATCAGATTAGTAAAAATAATTAAGGATTGAGAGAAAAAAATAAAATACGAAGGTTTATATGCACCGCTTAAAAATAATATTAAAATAATCAAAAACGTAAAAACTCTCAAAAATTCTTAAAAATCACAAAAATTATAAAATTCATAAAAGTCGAGTCGGATTACTTAAAATAATTCAGAATCGACCAAAACAAATAAATTACGAATACTTGGGGTGTTACACCATCAACATTGAAGCTCGAGAAACTGCCATCCTTTCAGATTTTAAAATTGGAAGTGGTATCTGAGACTCAAGAACAGATCGTGGTATCGTTATCCTTTTATGGCATGAGCTTTTCTGGTTGAAGTTTGTTAGAAATAACATTTTTACTTAAACTGAGTTGAGGCAGAAGAATTGGTTTGAGCCACTGCAACTCTTCAACTTGGGCCAAATACACAAGACCAACTCATTGCCATTTATCTGATTTCATTTATTTCCCTTTTTTTTTTTTTGCGAATTTTATATGATTTCAAGTTGATATAAAGGCAATTTATATTAATCTCTTTTGGAACAAAATGTGTCTCAGTTCACCTTTTGCTTTTAAATTATAAGTGAAGAGAATGAATTTCAGGTTCATATGAAGTTTTTATGCTCAAATTGGTATGCAGTATAACAACTTTACACACTTTTGTTTTTTCATTTTTTTTAAATCTAACATTGTTGTAATAGCATTACGCAAAATATAATTACAAATATCATATTAATCATAATTAGGTTGTACTTAACAGTTTTAAAGTATTTATATAATTACTTTAAATGAGTTTTAAATTTATACTGTAAGATTGATTCTAAAGTATTATGATTTATAGACTAAATGTGTGCATCTTTAACAATATATTATACCTATTTTAGTTTTAATATCTGGTCTCTAGACTATTCAAATCTATTATAAAAAATAATAATTATAACTAGTGAGATAATTAATTAACCTACGCACATTTGTTAATAAATATGTACTTATATAATTACTTTAAAAATTTAAAATATGTCAAAATACACTTCTTATATGTATAAAAAAAAAATCTAAATTCAATTTTGTTTTAATGAAGGGACTTATAGCAAACTGAGTATGCTGTCTTCACAGAAAAATTACCATTCTGTGAAGGCAACCAAGCAACCGAGTCTTCATGACTATTGTCCACAAGGGGAGGCAGAGAAGTAAAGACTTCCCAGAAGTCATAAGGCAGGTGATTATACAATTTCTAGTAGATAGACCCTCAAATTAATCGTTAATATATATAGAGAAGACAAAGACATTTTTAAATGTAGGTGTATTTTTAGCATAACTTATAGCACTTTACACGTCAATTATTTATTTGAGTACCAATGATTAACCATGACTATCTAAGAGTTTTTTCTCTTTTAAAATCTAAGATATGTCACAAACACTCTAACCGGTACTTTTAGAGTAACTTATCCTTTACTATATTTTTACGCATAAAAAAATGGGATTTAAATCTTCTACCTCCTTTTCTATCCCTCTAATTAAATGATGACAAGTTATTAATTTTTTTTTCTCTCTTAATTCATAATGACTTCTCTCTTAGTTATCAATTATTTTAATGATTTATCAACATTCAATTGCGGATGCATGAAAAGAAACAGGAAAAACACAAAAAAAAAAATGAATAAAAAAAATTGAACGTTACCTGGCAGACTTCCTACCCATTCTTGAAGTTGTTGGCATATCTAACGGTTGCAAAATGAGCTCGTTTTCAATAATTATAAGAACTAGTAATGAAATTTCCAAAATAAGAAATAAATTAAATGAAAAATAGTAAACAAACTTTTAATTTAATTGACCCCGGCTTAAATCTTTAAGCTTGGATGTGATATTGATATTGCCATATTAGTGATTTGATCTTATATTAGGTTATTTTTCTCCTAAGCTACTTGAAGGGAGTTAGTGGTAAAGAATTTAGGTAGTTTGTATAGGTCTTAGGTTCAAACCTTGATTATAGTGTTGAAAAATAAGAAAAATAGTGGTTGCACATCCTCATATCTTACATTTCTACATTCGAAGGCATGTGGAATATAGGTGGGTAAAAAATAAGATAAGATAAATTATAATTAGATGATAAAATTATACAAATATAAAATGATGTATGTATAAGTATGTCTAGATAGCATTATTTGAAAAAGAATGCCATTTGATTTCGTCCATATGGTGTATGTCCAGATTTTGAAACTTGCATGTTTGTTTTGTTTTAAAATATAAGTAAATGTTAATTATTAAATTAGTTATTTATGATTCTCAGTGTAAAATTTTTATATTATCACTTAAGCATGTATTGATATATTAAAGAGTATAATTTTAGAAGGAAAAATTATTGGATAATAACTTTCTAACATAAATATTTAAATTAATATTTAATATGTGTAAAAATATTATTTAAAGATATGTAAACTTTTACTATAATTGTCAATGCTTTTTCACATATCATATGTTGATTTGAGTGTCGATATATGAAGTTCTGACTCAAAAATCACTTTTTTGCTTTTGAAATAGTTGCTGGAAGAGTCTAACTTTTTAGTTATATGGTCATAAATATAATTGAGTGATTATGTAAAAACTTTTTACACTAAGTTTACATCAAAATTACATCCCTATCAAATTAGCCATGCATCTTAAACTTAAAATTAAATAACCCATAATAGGTTTGGCGCACTCGTAAGCGAACTACACTCTCAAGGGAAAGCAAAGCTTTAAGATCTAAAGACGTCACTTGTAAAGATTACCTAATTGTACCGCTCTATGTTTAAAGGGATTAGTTTTACACCTAAAAAATATTGACTCATACTTTGATTGGAATCAATTTAATCCAAAAGTGTGTTCAAGGATTTTCGGCATATCCAAGCTTATATACCACACTTCTTTCTCTAATCTCCCCAGTGTAGAACTTTACCTACTACAGTATAAACTCACGTGTTTTCAAATATATATACTACACTATAAACTCACACGTGTTTTCCAATACACTATATATATATATATATATATATATATATATATATATATATATGGAGCATATCTAGTGAGAGGAATTTTTATTATAAGAGGATGAGAGGAGTAAATCTTGACCATACAATTATACATAGATGGTCAAGATTAAAAGTTACTTAAAGATCATGTAACCACTTAAAAAAGTCACATGCGAGAAGAGTGAGAGGGTGAGAGGAGTAAATCTTGACCATACAACTATACATGGATGATCAAGATTAAAAATTACTTAAAAGTCATGTGACCACTTAAAAGAGTCATATCCAAATTAGTAGAGTAGCTGCAACATTTGCGTTTTAACTTTTTTTTTTTAATAAAAAAGTTTAAATGAAGACTAATGTAGTTGATACTTGAACCAAATTAGATATAATAATGTTACACGCTTCAAGCATATATCATTTTACATTTTGTATAATCTTTACTATTTGATTACAGGTAGTCTCATATATATATATATATATATATATATATATATATATATATATATATATATATAAGTTAGTAGAGTACAACATTTGTGTTTTAACTTTTTTTTTATAAAAAAGTTACTCGCTTAAAGCACATATCATTTTATATTTGTATAATTTTCACTACTTGATTACAGTTAATCTCACTTTATTTTATGTGAATCATGACTCTGATTGTGTCACCAACTCTTGACGTAAGATAATGTGATTCTTAGTGTTTATGCACTGAGCATTTTCCAATTACTAATAATATTATTTTCACATTATTTCTATTACATCATTCTTACATCACTTCTCTTTTAAGTATTAAAACAAGAGAAATCACTACAACAAAATTGGGCTATGACCACACTTTTTTAAGCTACACTTTAAAAGTGTACTCTTAAGTCTTAATAGAGAACACTTTTATAAGGGTAGCCTTTTCTAAGACCTATGGCTACACTTTTTTAAGCTACACTTTAAAAGTGTATCCTTAAGTTTTAATAGGGAACACTTTTATAAGGGTAGCCTTTTCTAGGATCTATGACTACACTTTTTTAAGGTACACTTTAAAAATGTACCCTTAAGTCTTAATAGAAAACACTTTTATAAGGATAATTTTTTCTATAACCTATAGCTACATTTTTTAAGCTATATTTTAAAAGTGTACCCTTAAGATTTTAAATAAAAAGTATTAAATAAAAAGTTAATTTTTTTAAGTTTTTAATATATTAAATCATTTATTTTAATTTTTATATTTTTCACTTTTAATTTTTTAATAGGTGTTGACATTCGTTATATAAATTTTTATTTATTTATTTATTTTTTGAATAATGATTTTTTTGGGATCAAATTTATTTAATAATAATAAATTGACCTTGGGAATGCTAACCTTTAGAATGCAGACTACAGTGCACAGGTTCGTTCGAGTTTGCCATAAATCCAAGTCCTTCACCTTCAGATCCGTTCTGGCACTTTCTTCTCCATCAATTAGGGTTTCTAAAAATCTACACAATCAACAAATGCACCAAATTCACTAAAATCTTCCTCTTCCCAATTGCAATTCCAAACACCACACAGACCTACAGACCCAAAAGAACAAGAAGAAGAACCTCATCATCATTCATCAACACCATCAATCAACCACGGCAGAGCACCTTGCTTTGATCTTCGGGACTGAGAAGGACCGCGTGAACTGCCCGTTCTACTTCAAGATCTGCGCGTGCCGCCATGGCGAATGATGCTCCGGCCTCCACAACCGCCCCACCATCTCCCTGGCCCTCCTCCTCTCCAACATTTACCAGCGCCCCAACATGATCACCCCCAGCGTCGACCCCCAGGGCCACCCTATCGACCCCCGCAAGATCCACATGATTGGCAACGTCTACGCCCAGTTTCGCGAAGAGGACTAGGCCGCCGCATTGCAGGTCCTTCGTCCTCCAACTCATTGCGAAGGCACAGCCATGGGCGCCATCATTCTCGATCTCCGACCCGACCTCGGAATCGGACCCTTCTCTCAGTTCTTTACTGGTTAGCTTCCATGCCTGCTGAATAGTGTATTAGATCATTGCCAGTGATAGTTGTTGTGAAATGCTAATCACGTTTGTTGTTGCCATGTCACTGTTAGATTCTAGTTTAGATAATAATATTGAATTGCATAACTGAAACTATGCATAATGAACCAGAAGCATTGTATTTGTATGTTTAGCTACCTTGGTTATTATCCTTGCTTCTTATTGAGGGATGTCAATACTTGAGCATAGAAATTTCTGTATGCAAAGAAGGTGCTTCTGATAGTTTGAAGCTAACAAAGTTGTTTCTTCACTGCATTATTTTAGTATGCAGTATTGCAAATCCAAATGTTCAAAACAATGAACTACTATTTGATTGAAACATTCTTTTATCACTCTTAGGGTCTGCTTAGTTGGAGTGTGTGGAAAATGGGAGGGGAAAAATAGAGGACGGAGTGAAAATGATTTCAACCAAAGTTATGGCCTAGAGTAAAAATGAGTTACGTTCATCTTTAAAGGCCACACTACTCAACATTCCAAAGATCAAAGTCCTCTCCAAGATTAGTGAAGAAGAAAATGTTTTCATCAATTGTTACTCCAACATCTTGGCCAGCCAGACATGCAAAACCAAAAATACAAGCTACCTTCACGATGCTCAAATCTGATAATAATCTGAGCTTCACTATTTCCTTAATCTTCCGCCTCTAACTCAACAGCAATAAGTACAAACTTCAGCACTTTACACCATTAGAGAAAATAATTAAACTGTCTTGTTTATAGATGTCTGCCATGCCATCAATTTGGTTTATAAGGCTAGTGACTACCCATTTTCAGGATCACCTTTATCTACTGGAAGAATGTCACTATATCATTGTAGAAAGCTTTATGTTGAGGTCTGCGGCTGATATAGTGAACATATATAATTAATAGACTTGACTCTCATTCGGAGTAACTTTCTAATTGAAAAGTTGAAGTGATTTTGAAAATTACTCCTACAATGTTTAAGCTATTGAGCTGTAAATAAATGGAATTAGATATACAATGATATAATGACTCTCATATAAGATGATTGCACAGAATTTTATGTTATTAATCTCAAATAAGTATATGCTTAATTAATTCCTTTGGCAAAAAAAACCACACTTGAGGAGGAGGAAACTGTAATTTCAAATTATACAAGCAATGTCTCTTATCTTATAGCAAGAATTCGTGGTTCAGCAGTTATTCATTATTAAAGGACTGTGGAAGGCAAAAATAAAATAACAAAAAGTTCTCCCAGCATATCTAGCTCATCATGGTCATCACATACAATAACTATGATCAAGGTGAAAATGCAAAAACTATTGATCAAGGGAAACATAGAATGAAGAAAAACGTATAACTTAATCGACTTTTGTGCAATAAGAACAAGAAAAGAAGAGGTAAGGTGAAAGAAAAAAGAAATTATGTATTGTGCTCTAAAATATGCATTAATGTCTTGAAGCAAATAAGTGTCTATACTTTACCTGACTTCATCATTTTGACTTCATCCATGGATAAGATAGAAAAGAAAGAAATTTTGCTACAGAAATAAGCGTTTGAGCATTTTTCTTTTCGCCATAACCAACTTTGACAAATACAATAAAGGCCCAATCTTTTGGAAAAAGGAGAACAATAAAAGAAATCCTTAGAAAACTCTGACAAACAACACACAAAGAAGTCAATGACATGGGCAAACTCCTAATATTGACTAGAAAAATGATGAAACAGATGAAGATCAAATGAAATAAAGAAACAACTCGAAGGTGTAATATCTTGATTGCAACTGCTTTGAAGCCTAAGTATCATACCTCAAATTCAGAATTTCATGAACTGCCATGACTCTCTTTCTTCATGGTAATGAACTTGAGGTGCAAATGCACAAAGTATTATTTATTACTAAGAAGCAATTGTTGTCACAAGATTGAGAATCCATACTGACCAAAGAACATAAAGCTTGAAATTCCCTTAAAGGTTCTTGTCATGGCTATCTTCTGTAACATTAATACATAGAATTAGACAGGACAGAATGGTACTTGCAGAAATCCTCTGTGCTTCATCCAACAACAAATGCCAAAAGTATATTAAACTCATTCTGTGCAGAGTTATTTAAATTCTGTTTTATTCTTGAATCAATGCTTTTAGGATTTTGAACATACATTGTTCTCAGTTTGGGAATTGAAGAAGAATCCAATCGACTTCCCAATTTCACTTCATCTGATCGAAGCGGATTTCATTATCACATTATGCTATAACTATATATTATTCGTTCTTCATTTGTTTGTTTATAAACTTATAGTAAATTTTTTGATCGATGACATAGTCATTTTGTTCAGGAACATGGTGATAAGAAATATCTTCAAGTTATTCGAACAAGTTTCTCTTCAAGTTTCCTATTTTATTTCGATTTTTGCTCTGAATTCGGCAAAATTTCAGTAATGTTTTACCCCCTTTTTTCTTCTTCTTCTTCTTGCTTTCCTTAATCCTCCCATGATTGTGTTAGTGGGTTCTAATTTTTGTTTATTTTAGTGATTGGATTTAATGTTCATATGGTATGAGCTATGAGGTTTTGATGACGTATGTTATAGTTGACGGTTTACTTTGTTGTACTTGTTCCATGGTGTGGTGAAGTGTTTTCTCACGTTGGCTTTTTTGGACACTTT
The DNA here is from genome assembly GCA_029884605.1 of Ormosia emarginata. Classification (NCBI taxonomy): domain Eukaryota; kingdom Viridiplantae; phylum Streptophyta; class Magnoliopsida; order Fabales; family Fabaceae; genus Ormosia; species Ormosia emarginata. The sequence continues at coordinate 8,636,935 of JAQQTP010000068.1, forward strand.
CTGGGCTTATATTTTGTTCTTATATCATGCAATTGCCAGCTAGCACTCTCAAGTCTCATGACTTGCTGTAATTACTATACGTTTATTTTCTTTTCTTTTCGGTTTTCACAGTAAGATTAGAATTTTTGAGTTTTCATCAACTTGTGATTAATTTATTGGTTTAAACCTAATGTGCAAAGGGAGGTCTTACACCAATGTAACAAGTTTCCATTTAAAATAGGCCTATCCAAGCAAATCTGTGATGATTGATAACTTGTACCTGCATTCAAGGATATCATATGGTAAAATTCCAGAGTTTTGATAACTGTGTATAAAACATTAATTTGAAAATTAGCTCTATCATAAATTTTGTCTTTCACATTGGACTGTGATAAACTAATCATTGGCAAATTGATCGTAGAAGGGCCTCACTCTATCGTCTATAAGGGATGGTGTGTATCGTAATTGCCACTGTAAAGAAAAATTGCCCATTATCTCTCTCTCTCTCTTTCTTTTTCTATATATATATATATATATTATGGCATTGGTTTTGCCTGTTTGTTTGACTTGAATCATTTGATTGACTTCTTTCTTCCTATCATGTATTGATGTGTGATACATTCCACGATTAATTCTTTCCTTGGATATGTCCAATACAGTTAGCTTAGATATATGTATGTCATTTATGTCAAGTACAGTTAGCTTATGGGCATTTTCATTGATTAATAATATGGTCGAGTTCAAACGTTGTTACCAGAGAAACTTTTTAGAGTTAAAATAATAATGACAATACTTTTACTTTTGAGGCAGAAAAGAAGTGAAGATGAATCTTGATTATGAGTTCTGATATTATGAGTGTTGAAGGGCTTTACATATATCGCATATGGACCAAATAACTTGCTGCCATCACTGACTTTTATATATTTGACACATGTATTATTGAATGTCTCTAAACACAGTGAAGGAACTTCTTTTAAGAAGGCAAGGGAAGATGATGATATTTCTGTGGCAAGCATGGCTCAGATAATGGAAGCTATGAATTATGGTGTGCGCAGGAGATCAAGAAAGGAATAATGCACATATGATCTGTAAGGCCTATGCAACATCATGTTGTCTCTTTTTGATGTTGCATGACTAATTATTGGTGTAGTAATAATGAAAAACGTTGCCTTGTGCATTTCATTTGATTTTTCAGGAGTTTGAATCTGCTTGTTGAGAATAAATGACGACAATGTTGGTACTGTATTTGGGGATGACAATAGAGCTACTAAGTATATTTGATATTCATAAAGAGAGTCTGGTGAAGATAATTTTCTCATACATTATGAATTATATATATTTTTATTTTGATTATGTACTTTGGATTATGACAATGGTGACAATTCTAGTACTTTGGATTATTTGATTAATATTTTGATCAATGTGTTAAATATTAAAAATTAGTTTATATTATTGCTTGAAATTTTATACTATAAATTTGTATATATTCTAAAATTAAAATTCTATAAAAAATAACATATAAAATAAATGGCATTAAAAATATAAAAAAATGAAGCATTTTTAATATTTTACTAAATTTAATTAGAAGGCATGTAATTAAATTAACAAATGGTATTTTTACAAAATAAAAAGAGTAATTAAATTATAGGAGGTTAAAAAAAGAAAACAACATATGGAACACTTGTAAAGTGATGCCTTAGGTGAAACATATAAAAATGACATAAGAGAACGTTTTGTAAGCGTACTCATAAGATTCGACATAAGGGGACGCTTTGCAAGCGTACTCATAGGATTTGACATAAGGGGACGCTTTGCAAGCGTACCCATAAGATTTGACATAAAGCAACGCTTGATAAGTGTACCCATAGAGTGAAGAAGAAAAGCGTTGTCTTCGACTCTGAAAAAACGTAGCCTTAGATAATAGGCCACGCCTGAATAGGCCACTCCTCCAAAAACGTTGCCTTAGGGTTAAAAAGTGTAGCCTTCATCAAAGGCTACACTTCTGTGTATTTTAAGGTACATTTTTGAAGAGTTACCATAGGCCAAATTTATTGTAGTGAATATATGTAACCAAAATAAACAAGAAGTATACTTCTCAACACACTTTTCTCTCTCTTTCTGTTTTTCCACAATCAACTAAATGTAACAAAAGGTGTAATAAAAATGTAGTGTGCGTAAAAATCATTTCCCAATTTAGATATAAACAAAATTTTATCAATGCATAAATAATTCATCTCAAGCAAATTTAGTTTTTTTTGAAACTCAGATAACTCAAATTCAACTTATTTTAGGTGAGTTTTTTTTTGTTACACATATACTTTAGGGGCTTAAATAAGATTTTAGTCCATCTAAATATAATCATTTTTTTTTGTTTGTTTTAATCCCTCAAGTTTTAAACTTTAGAAATGAGTCTTCCAAAGAAAAGTTTTCCTTTCCATTTGTCCCTATGTTACTCGTCTATATATCTCTTTTGCAGTGAGTGCGATAAGTCAGTTTCTAAATTCACCTTATGAAGGACATTTGGATGTAGTCATTCGTATCCTAAAATATATTAGAGAAGCTCTAGGAATTAAGAAAGAAGATAATTTATTCAATCATGCTATGATTCCTGAATTTCAATTGCTTCCAAGGATGTGAGAGTGCATTCGCTTGAATCTTTCAAAGGAAATCAAAAGACAAAAACTTTGTTACTTCTACAAATCAATACTAATTAATTACTACCTAAAAAACTCCTTACTCTGCCACCAATTAAGATGCGTCTCAGAAGTAAAATTACTCCTTACTCTGCCATTACTAATTAGTTTAGTAAGTCCATGACAATCATATCATACTTCCCAAACAAAACAAAAAAAAAAAATTTTTTTGGTCAACTATCCTTCCCCTCCAACTAGATCACAACATTGTCCTCAATGTTAAAATATAGATGAGTAAAGGATAGAAGATATTACCTGTTGAAGAAAACTGACACAAATTTAAACAAAAACAAAGTATGATAAATCCAAAGTAAAGGAAAGCTTTAAACGAAGTGTCAAATCTGGCTCCTTTTTCATCCTGTTTCTCTCACTGCCTCCTGTTGACCAATCTATCTGAGTTATTGCTGGGTCAGGATCAAAGATCAAAGGTAAATGAATTTTTTTTTGTGACTTCAAGAAAACCATCAGGGTAAAGAAGTCTAGAAACCCCTGAAGGACCTTGCTCAAAGGATCGTTTGTTCAAAACCAAAATAAAGCAAAATCATACAAAGATAAAAGAGATATAATAGCAACTGATGACATACCTGTATGTACAGCTTTCATGGCGTATCTTTATACTGCGCGTCATGAGTGCAGTAGTGACATATCTTTATACTACGTGTCACCAGTGCAGTAGACACTCACGAACTTTTTTGTTTGAAAGACCAGTGTGCAAAGGTCCACTTGAGTCAATGACGGGTCAGCCAAAGGCTGGGGCTCCATAACTAATTAAAGTCATGGTACTCCTTCAGGATCGCCCTTGTTCAAACTTTTTTTCTCTTTTTTTTTTTTTTTTTTTTTGAATTTTTTCTCTTTTTTTTTTAAAGCTTACATGAAGAAGAAGAAGATGATATGTACAGATTGTTGTAGACATGGCTCACATCTGCCTCTGGTTTAACATCCAGTAACGACTTAAATGCCTTCTATGAGTCGAGGATAAGCTTCCCATCCAATTTTCTTATAAATTGGCAAACAAGGTCTTTTAGAGTCAGATTCCCAAGACTGTAGCGTTTTTCTTCATCCTTGAAGAGATTCCACAAATTAAGAATTTCACGCTGCATCAATCCATAAGAACGCGTCTCAAGAGTCAATAAGATATCATCTAATGACTCCTTACTCAGTCCATTCTTAATGAAGAATCTATTTGCGGAAACCATCCCCAAAGAACGACATTGCATGTTACAATTCCATCGTCCACATTTGTAACAGACTTGTAACCTTTTTGCTCTTCTCCTTTTAGAATACGAACTTCTTCCAAGACCTGGCATGTATGAGTCAAATGAAATTGAAGACTCACCTGTTAGTCGGACCTTTGTTTCAATTATCCAGCGCACATCTTCTGGCATACCTTTGTGCATTAACAATCTCAATCTTTCACATCGAACTTTGTAGATTTTTTTCAGAGCATTTTGAGGGAGAGAAGGAAAATGTTTTCTCAGGTTTGAAAGAATGACATCCATTTTAAAGAAGAAGAAGGATTCAGTTATTTTGGAAAACTGAAAAACAAACCAACTTGAGAGTCACGGAGTACCGTATCCGCCACTTAACCGGCAACACAAAGAACTGCAAAAACAAGACAACAAAATTAGAGTGCATTTTATTCATAACAAGGATCAAAAAGAGAGATGAATTATACCTCATTAACTTGGTTTTCCAGAAATGGTTTGAGCCTTTGTCCATTAACTTTAAACACATTACCATTCCTAGGATTCTCAATATTTACGGCTCCATGAGGATACACGTATTTGACAACAAAAGGACCACTCCACCTAGATCTCAATTTTTCAAGGAATAGGTGCAGGCGAGAATTATAAAGCAAAACTTTTTGACCAATTTCAAAAGATTTTCTCAAAATTGTCTTATCATGAAAAGCTTTTTTTCTGGCTTTATAAATCTTTGAGTTCTCATATGCATCATTTCTCAATTCCTCAAGTTTATTCAATTGCAATTTGCGTATCTTGCAAGCATCATCAAGATTTAGATTGAAAGCTTTAATGGCCTAAAATGCTTTATATTCCAATTCTACAGGCAAGTGACAAGGTTTTCCATAGACTAACTGATAGGGTGACATGCCCAAAGATGTTTTGAAAGCAGTTAAACCCAAAGTGCATTGTTTAGTCTTAAAGACCAATCTTTACGATTTGGGTTAATTGTTTTTTTCAAAATTTGTTTAATCTCCTTATTTGCCAATTCTACTTGTCCACTTGTCTGAAGGTGATAAGGGGTGACAATTTTGTGTGTAAAACCATATTTCTTCATTAAAGATTCAAATAGTTTATTGCAAAAATGTGTTCCCCCATCACTTATGATAGCTCGAGGGATTCCAAATCGACACAAGATATTTTCTTTTAAAAATTTGAGAACAATTTTATGATCATTGTGTCGGCATGGAATCGCCTCAATCTATTTTGAAACATAATCAACTGCAACCAAGATATACACAAATCCAAATGAAGATGGAAATGGACCCATGAAATCAATTCCCTAACAATTAAAAATTTCAATGACAATGATAGGGTTCAGAGGCATCATGTTTCTTTTTGAAATTGAGCCCAACTTTTGACAATTTTCATAACTTTTGCAAAAAGTATAGCAGTCCTTAAATAATGTGGGCCAATAGAATCCACACTGCAAGATTTTCGCAGCTGTTTTCTTTGAAGAGAAGTGACCTCCACATGCTTCTGAGTGACAAAATTTAATGACACTACCTACCTCACTGTCGGGCACACATCTCCGAAAGATTTGATCAGCACAATATTTGAACAAGTATGAGTCATCCCAATAAAATTTTTTTACCTTTGTGAAAAATTTCCTTCTATCTTGGTGCGCCCATTGAGGCGGCATCTTTCCTGTTACAAGAAAGTTGGCTATGTTAGCAAACCAAGGCATGGAATTGACAGAAAATAAAAATTCATCAGGAAAAGAATCATTGATAGGTGTGCTATCAAAAGGTGAGCCTATTGTAAGTCTGGACAAATGATCAGCGACAACATTTTCGACTCCTTTCTTATCTTTTATTGTGATGTTGAATTCTTGAAGCAACAAGATCCACCGTATCAATCTTGGTTTGGCATCCTGCTTAGACATCAAATATCTAACATCAGAATGATCGGTGAAAATCATAATAGAAGAGCCAATTAAGTAAGATCGAAATTTGTCTAGTACAAAAATTACAGCAAGTAGTTCTTTTTCAGTAGTCGTGTAATTCATTTGTGCACTGTTTAAAGTTCTACTTGCGTAACAAATCACATGAGGCTTACCTTCCTTTCTTTGGCCTAAAACAGCGCCCACAGCAAAATCACTAGCATCACACATTAACTCAAAAGGTAAAGACCAGTCAGGAGATTGCATGATAGGAGCAGATGTTAGAAGACCAATTAATTTTTCAAAAGATTTTTGACATTCTTGAGTCCAATCAAATGGTGCATCTTTCAACAGAAGATTACATAATGGTCTAGATATGGCACTAAAGTCCTTAATGAATTTTCTGTAAAATCCTATATGTCCTAAAAAGGAACGAACTTCTCTGACTGTTTTTGGGGAAGGTAAATGAGCAATTAATTCAACTTTGGCCTTATTAACTTCAATTCCTTTAGAAGAAATCACATGACCTAACACTATTCCTGAGGTAACCATGTAATGACATTTTTCCCAGTTTAGCACAAATCATTTTTCTTCGCATCTTTTGAGAATTTTTTCCAAATTATCAAGACAATTTTCAAAAGAATTTTCAAAAATTGTCAAATCATCCATGAAAACCTCTAAATAATGTTCAATCATGTCACTAAAAATGCTTAACATGCATCTTTGAAATGTTGCCGGAGCATTACAAAGGCCAAAAGGCATTCTTCTATATGCAAAAGTACCAAAGAGACATGTAAAAGTGGTCTTTTCTTGATCTTCCAATGCAATTGGTATTTGATTATAACCTGAAAAACCATCAAGAAAATAGTAGTATGGATGTCCTGCTACCCTTTCCAGAATTTGATCAAGAAATGGCAAGGGAAAATGATCTTTCCTAGTAGCAGCATTTAATTTTCTAAAATCAATACACATACGCCAACTAGATGAGACTCGCGTAGGTATTAATTCTCCCTTATCATTTTCAACCACTGTTATTCCAGATTTCTTAGGCACAACTTGTGTAGGACTTACCCATTGACTATCAGAGATAGGATAGATAATTCCAACATCAAGCAATTTAAGGACTTCAGCTCTAACTACCTCTTTCATGTGTGGATTTAATCTTCTTTGAGGTTGTTGAGAAGTTTTAGCATTATCCTCTAAATGTATTCTATGTGTACAAATCAATGGATTAATGCCTTTTATGTCCTTTAATGTCCATCCAATTGCATTTTTATGCCTTTTAAGTACTTCTGTTAACATACCTTCTTGTTCTTCAGTAAGAGACGAGGAAATTACCACTGGAAAGTTTTGCTTTTCTCCTAAAAATATGTACTTCAACCCAGCAGGTAATGGCTTTAGTTCCAGTGTGGGTACTTCTTCATGGGCATTATCATTCATGGGTTTTAGCTCTTCAAATCTTGGTTTCCATCCCTTGTACTCCATTGCCTGTGTACAATCAAGCAAAGAACATATTTCAGAGATATCATCTTCTAATTGCATGCCTGAATCCAATGAATTGACTAAACAAATTTCTAATGGGTCAGAAGAACTCTTTGTTTGAAGATGATCATCTATAATGGCTTCAATTCCTTCAACTTCCTCTTTTTCATCAAGGACTTCCTGTGGTTGCTTGCACATATTAAAAACATTAAGCTCTAGTGTCATGTTTCCAAATGTTAGCTTCACCACTCCATTTCTATAATTTATCAAAGCATTAGATGTTGCTAAAAATGGACGGCCTAAAATAACAGGAATTGACTTGCAACTATCAACCATAGGTTCAGTATCCAAGACAATAAAATTCACAGGATATATGAATTTATCAACTTGAACTAACACATCTTTCACTATTCCTCTTGGAATTTTAATTGATCTATCTGCAAGTAGAAGAGTTACAGAAGTTAGTTTTAACTCACCTAAGTTGAGTTCTTGATAAAGCGAATATGGAAGCAAATTGACACTAGCACCAAGATCAAGTAAAGATTTTTCAATTTTATGTTCTCCAATAATGCATGAAACTGTAGGACAACCAGGGTCTTTATATTTCAACACATTATTATTTTGAAGAATGGAGCTTACCTGTTCTGCCAAAAATGCTTTCTTTTTCACATTTAATTTCCTTTTAACAGTGCACAAGTCCTTCAAATATTTGGCATAAGAAGGAATCTGTTTGATAGCATCTAACAGAGGAATATTGATCTTCACTTTTTTCAAAATTTCAGTGCGGTGGTCTAATTTCTTTGGATTATTCAATGCTTGAGGGAATGGGGGTGAAAGCGAGAGTTTGGTCGCCTTTTGGTCAGCTTCTTCATTTTCTTGGGGAATTGGTTCATCTTCTTTCTCATAAGGTTCAGGAATTTATTTTTCAACAACTTTTTCACTCCTAAGAGTTATCACTGACTTGACATGGTCCATTTGTTGGTTTTCTGAACTCCTCTCATTTAGACTGTACTGACCTTTGAGATTTGGTTGAGGTTGGGAAGGAAATTTTCCTTTCTAATGAATGGTGAGAGCAAAAGTAAGTTTGGCAAGAGTTTCTTTTATGTCAATCATGATTTGATTGTTTTGTTTATTAATGACCTCTTGCTTTTCTATGAATGCATGCAGCGTTTCTTCAAGGTTTTTCATGTATGGTGTGACATAAGGTGCATATCCTTGAGAATTTTTAGAGTCTTGTTATGCCTGAGAAGGTGGTGGTTGCACGAATTGTGACTGAGTAGTATTCCTCCAGCTGAAGTTCGGGTGGTTTCTCCATCCCGGATTGTATTTATCTGAAAAAGAAGTAAATGGTTTTTTAAAATTATTCATTGCATTTACTTGCTCATGTACAACTTCTTTAAAAACAGGAATGTTAGGACATTCGTGTGTTGAGTGTCCTAAGTCATCACAAATGCCACAAATTTCTTCATTTTGCACAGATTTGATTTCTTTTGCTTTTCTTAATTCCATGGCTTCAACCTTTCTAGCCAAACTGGCAAATCTAGCATTTAGATCTTCCTCTTAACTAAGGTGATATTTTCCTTTATTAGCACTTGCAAGATTAGATCTAATTGAATTTTCAAAAATATTAGTACTATGCCAAGATTGAGAATTTTCAGCCAACTGGTTCAAATAGTCTAAAGCTTCATCAGGTTCTTTATCAAGAAACTCACCATTGCACATTGTTTCCACAAATTGTTTAGTTTCAGGAGTTAAACCTTCATAAAAGAAGCTTATAGTGCGTCATTTTTCAAAACCATGATGTGGGCAAGAATTTAACAAATCTTTAAATCGTTCCCAACATTGAAAATATGTTTCATTTGAATTTTGGGAAAAATTTTGGATTTGTCTTTTCATAGCATTGGTTTTATGTGTTGGAAAAAATTTCTTTAAGAACTCACCTTGCATTTCTTGCCATATGCCAATTGATCTTAGTTTTAAAGTGTTAAGTCAGGATTTTGCTTTATCTTTTAAAGAAAAAGGAAACAATTTAAGCTTAACAATCTCTTCAGTGCAATTTTGATCATTGAAGGCAATACATACTTCCTCAAATTCTTTCAGATGTAAATATGGACTTTCAGATTCTAAACCATGAAATTTAGGAAGTAAAGAAATTATACCTGGTTTGAAACTAAAATTATTGGCATTGAGTGGAAAGATAAAATATGATGGACTAGAATTTCGAGGTGGTTGCAAATATTCATACATGGTTCGCAACAGTTGATTTTTCGGTTCATCATGTACACTTTCATTGTCAGCCATTGTGTCAATTGTGTGTGATTGTGATTCAAACAAGTCAATATATAAAGTACCAGAATTAATTTTAACTAAATGACCAGAATTTAAATCATGATACCAATTAAGCATAAATACATAAATAACTAAAAATAAATAAACAAAAAAATAATGTACAAGCTGGCGGTGTCACCCACCATTAAATATTAACAGGGATAGGGTAATAAACCAACCACCCAAAAATAAAAATAAAAATAAAGTGCAGAAAGTAAATTTAAATATGCTTAGGAGAGTGACGAGAACCCCACAGAGCCGTGAAAGAGAAAGAAGAAGAAATATTATTTTATTAAGTTAGATTGTGGAAAAAATAAATAACGAGAAAAGTAAAAGGGAGAGTTTCTCCCACTAAGTTAGTGCGTAAAATAACAGGAAGAGTTACCCCCATTTGATAAAAAAAATGACGAAAATAAATAAATAAAATTAAAAAATAAAAATAAATGACATAAATATAAAAGTTAGAAAGTTAGTATGTTAGCAAGTTAGTAAGTTAGTAAGTTAGAATTAGATAGTTAGAAAGTTAGAGAGTTAGTAAAGAAATCGAAGGATCGACAAGCCGATCTTTTTTTATGGTGAGGAGAAAGAGAATAGATTTTATTAAAGAAAACAAACTTCAACAAATCAAAACTTCAAATCAAGTCCCAGCAACGGCGCCAAAAACTTGATTTGCATGGATTTAAGGATGCAAACCAAGTGCAGGTTGTCTCAAGTAGTAAATTTCTCGGGAGTCCGAGGTTGATCTGAGGAATTGATGAAGAAAAATTAATTGAGGTAAGAAGAGGATTTGTCACAACACCAAAAGTAATAAAATAAGTTCACAAATGAATTTAAGGGCTTGCTTGGGTTAGGAGATCCACTCTTGGTAATAAATTAAAGGTAAGATTATTTCTCTTTATAACTCAATTGAAATCCACACACAACGAAGGTTCCAATCGGAAAATATAACATTCAAAGTTCAATTATATATGCAATCATATTAAGATTCCTTTAATTATCTACCAACATTTATAAATGAGTTTAAGCATTCACTGTGCCAATCCTATTGTCTACAATAAATCAAGATCTTCATTATACAAAGAAGGTTTCTAAAGTGATTGGAAACAAAATATAACACATATAATGTCCAATTGATAATATATCATTTAAGCACAAGAAATAGAATAATCTAACCTTATATCATTACCAAGAGCTTCACTCTTTCACCCAAGCAAGATGAAGATTTAGTTACTCATGAATAAGAAGAAAGAAAGAGAGAAGAAGAAAAAGATGAACATGGCTTCAATTTAGAACAAGAGAAAATTACAACAAAGGAAAATAATAAACAAGCATAACCTTAACTTGTAAAAACTAAGCCTAACACCAAGTGCTCCAAATGGTCAGCCAATGGTGCCTTTTATAGAGGATTAGGGATACAAAATGACAAAGGGGCTGATTAGGGGTAGGTGGGATGAGTAGATGAATGAGTGGAGAATGCCAAATGGTGAGGATAAGAGTGAAAAATCATTGAGATTTCTTGTCTCCAAAATCATTCATTACTTAAGTCATTAATTTCGTCATTTTCGAGCCAAGTGGTCTTCATGAAAGTTCTAGGAAATTGTCTAAGCTTTCCAATGGCTCTAGAATCACCCAAAAATTCATCCTATAGCCCAAGATATGACCTAATTACTACAAACTGTCCAGGCCTAGTTTCAGCACCTCTGTTTTGACTTTCAAACCCAATATCACCATCAAGGAGCCTGAATCAAGTTTTGTGTTCAACATGAAAGTTTTAGATCTGGCTCTTACAAATGTCCAAATTTCAGCACAAGATAATTCTTGCAGCCCGAGTTATGCTATGATTACTGTACACTGTTCAGGTTTCAGACACAAAACTCGTGTTCTATCTTCCAAGCCCAATTAGCTCTACTAGATGTCTGATTGAGACTTTGAGCTCTTCATCAAAGTTGTAGAGCTCTCTCTTATCTTTCCTACAAGGTAAAGTTCATACTTATCAGACATTTAGAACTCAAGATATGGCCGAAATACAGAAACAACGTAAGACCAAAATAATGCTGAAAAAATCAATTAAGTCCAATTTGAGTCCAAACTTACAAAACATAACTAGACTTAATCAATTAAGTACATAGACAGTGTAAATGACTAAAAATGAGGGTTTATTAATGTATAAAATATGTGATCATCAGCAGGCATTCAATTTCTTCTTTGATTTTCAACACTACCTTCAGCGCAAATCATCGTGGCATTTGTTTCACTAGTCGACATCTAGATATAGTTAGCAATTTATGTTTGACAAGACTTCTTTTAAGTCCCAACATTTCATTGTAGTCCCAAGCAGAGGAATCTTTATATTCTTTTAAGAGAATGATCAATTGTTCCTTAAACTCTTCTAACAATAACTTGTTAACATAAATAGGTTTTTTGCCAGCTTCAGTGCCCAAACTGACTTTTTCTATTGGGTCTTGTACTTCTACCTTCTCAACATCACATTTTGATGATGACTCTTGTAAATTAACAAGCTCTTCTTCATATATAAAATCTAGTGCTATGCCCTCTGCAACGCAGACCTTTCTTTTATCAGCCATGTAAGCCGACAATCAAGCCAGTTGGCTCTCAAGGCTTGTCATCATCATTGGCGTTGTCTGGTCGAACTACATCGACCTTAGCCACAAAATGGAATCCATAGCGAACCATTATGAAAGTTTTGTAAAGAGTGCCATCAAACTTCTGCTTGTACTCTTTAGATATGGACTATAGATTTTGTAATCTACATGCCCTTGTTGGAGAGAGCATGGGCTATCATCAGCTATCAACTTCGACGATCTCAATATCTTCATCCTTATTCCAAAGGATTATCTTCTGATGTAATGTTGAAGCAATTGCACCTCCGGCATAAATCCATTATTTACCAAGTAGCAAATTTTAACTAGCTTTTGATGGGAGAACAATAAAAGGAGTTGATCTTTCAAAACTTCCCACTTAGATAGTTAATACAGTCATACCATCTGATGGAGTAATTTTTCCTGTAAAATCTGTCACAGTCACATTACAATTTAACAAATCAATATATGTCTTACCAAGCTTTTTGAACATAGATCTTTGTATCAAGTCGATGGCTGTTCCTCTGTTAATCAAAACTCTATTTGTAGGTCTCCCTTCGATAAGTACTCTAATGTGTAAGGGACACAAATGAGCTTTTCATTTGTTCAATGGGCTTTTCAAACTAAGCTATATCGACAAACATAGTTGTCAAATCTTTGTTCAAGAATGCCCTTTCATTTTAATCTAGATAATAATCCTTTAGCATGTTGGCTCCTTCATTCGCCTCGTAGTCAGCTAATGCGAATTATAAGATACAAATTCAAGTGCAGGTTATCTCAAGCAATAAATTTCTCGGGAGTCCGAGGTCGATCCACAGAGAATTGATGAAGAAAAATTCTTTGAGGTAATGAAATGATTTGTCACAACAATAAAGATAATAAAACTTGTTCATAATTAAAAAAAAACTTGCTTGGGATAGGAGATCCACTTTTGGTAATAAATTAAGGACAAGATTTGTAACACCCTCCGTAGGGCATCACATTTTCGACTATAAGCTTATAATATGAAAGTCAGTTCATAAAAGGTTTGAGTTATAAAACATGAGTTTTAAAATTTCTTGTTGCAAAAACATAAACTTACTGAAAATTTATAGATAATACCGAAAAATAGATTTTAATTGATTAATATACATTATTGACACCACATAATATTTAACAATTATTTAAGACACATAAAACTTATATACTTAATTTTAAACAGTAGCAAATCCCATGATGGGTCCTACTTAATAGCACGGTAAAACACTAACGAGAAAAATCAATATACTTAATTCATCTTGTATCCATCTTGATGCATCATATATCTGTTTCTCATTAATACTACACACCATCAAATCTGGGATGGTTACTCCTTGATGTTGTCACCAAACTCAGAATATTTGCCTCCAGTCAAGCTTAAGAAACTTGTTCCATCTACTATATAATTTTTAATAATATAAACACAACAAAACAATATAACAAAGAGGTGAGATCACCTATACCAATACCAACATGGTAGCATAGAGATAACACATACAACATATCATACAGTTACATCATACCATAATTACAATCATGTCATCAACATTATTGTCATTACACAGACGTAATAAATAGTAATTACGATAATGTCCTCAACATTATCCAAGTATTCATCAATTCAATTATCATAAATAATAATTATGATAATACCCTCAATATTATCCTAATATTCAATAGTTCAATTATCATAAACAATAATTACGATAATTACAATAATATCATCAACATTATTTATCATCATCATTATCCAATATTTCTCAATTAATATATCACACAGAGATAAATACTCAGATTATGCATGTGCACATAGACTCAATTTTCCTACTCCATGGAGGTTTTCACAATTTCGAGATGAATGGTCTGATTAATTGTTCAGCCTTAGCGCACAAACAATCTCCAGTCTTTCTGGTTAATTGTCCAGCCTTAGCCCACAGACAATCTCCAGTCTTCGAAAGGAATCGTGTTCTTGTCGGAAATTGTCAATGCGTTGCAACGGACTACGTCGCCGCGTGGCACAGGGTACTTGCCACTGCCCACTGGATCGACCGTCGCGCCTTGACGCCCCCAAGATCCATCATAGATCTAACTTTTCAATTATCATTCTCTCTTCGACCATAAAGGCCATAATAGCTATCAACTATATATTTTCGTTCAATGCACAAATATCTCAATGCAATTCCGTTCAATTTCTTCATATGCCTCAATACATATTTTCAATTTCATCATATGTCTCAATGCATATCTTTTCAATGCATGTATAATGCACCAAATGTCAATCATAGGCTAATCTCATCATTTTCTCATACAGTGTCCATTCACTGGTTCATGCATGTAAAATGCACCAATGCCAATCACAGGTAAAACTCATCATTTTCTCATACAGTGTCCATTCACTGGTTCATGCATGTAAAATGCACCAATGCCAATCACAGGTAAAACTCATCATTTTCTCGTACAGTGTCCATACACTGGTTCAACAGTAATCATACTGTATATTCAATCGCGAAATCACATTATCGCGTTTTCATAGTCGTGCAACACTTTTGTCGCATTTTTCACAATCGTGCAACATTTCTATTATGTTTTCACAATTTTGTAACATTTCTGTTACGTTTTCAAATCGCGTAGCGATTTTCCATCATTTTCTCAATTACGTAAAAATATATCATCATTTTTCAATCACGTAGTGATTTTTCAACAATATTTCAATCGCGTAAAAATATTTAAACGCTTTCCAAATAGCGTAAAAATATTTAAACATTTTTTTCAAATCACGTAACTTAAAAATCACGTTTTTAAGTTACGTAAGTCATTTTCCTCCATTTTTCAATGTCGTAAAATATTTCTCAACCTTCAAAATCTCAATTCAACCTTTCTCAAAATAATATGACTTCTCACATTATTTTCCACATTTTCTTACTCAAGAAAATCTTTTTCACAATAAATTCCACAATTTCACCATTTCATTGAATTAAATCAATGTTTCTAACTTAAAATTTACTAACATGCTCCAAAACTCAAAGGAAGAGTTATACGTTAGAAATTTTTAAGTTACCAACGTATTTTCCATAATTTATGAATCAATTCTAAAACTCAGTTCTCTTTACAATAAATTAAGGTTCAAACACTTTCAACCTCTCTTTTCCATTCATATACAAAAATTCCATTTTTCAAGTGACAAAGCACTTCGTTTCCATTTCTGTAATCTTTGTACTAGATCAATTACATTTCCACTTTGAAATTATTTTGTTTCATAAAACCAAGGCATTACAAGCCTTCAAAACCGTGATACATGGCCATTGAAAACCA
Organism: Ormosia emarginata; assembly: GCA_029884605.1. NCBI lineage: Eukaryota > Viridiplantae > Streptophyta > Magnoliopsida > Fabales > Fabaceae > Ormosia > Ormosia emarginata. Next base: position 8,652,470 of record JAQQTP010000068.1, read on the forward strand.
TCATATATTTTTCCTTCTAAATTAACTAAGTTCCATTCATGTTTTTACACAAACAAAACTATTAAAATTTCCTTCAAAAACCGTGAACACTTGGTCTTTGAAACTAATTCATTTATTCATTTTCATGTCAACTTTCTCTGCAAATCGTTAAAATCATCAACGTATTACTCATAATTAGTAGAATACGTAGAATCTCTTGCTCTCAAAATTAATTTAAGGTCGTGATGCCTCTATGGTTCTTTGGAACCAAAAATTGTTTTCCTTTCTATCATCAAATCATGGCATACATATACATATTCATCATATATATCATAAGCATGCCATAAACAAAAGCAATAAATCATGCAAATCATATCAAGCAAAAGCAAATAATCAAAACACATAAACACCCACAAATAATTACATAACCATGGATATGAATCCTCATATGGATTCACCATCCATCAAATACAATTTCATCTCTCACCACCATACTTGGTTGGTGAGATGGATCTCCCTCTTACCTCTTGAAGAACCTCAAAAGCTCCTTGCTTTGCTTCTTTTTCCAAGTCCTTCACCACCAAAAGCTTCTCAAATACAAAACAAAACACAAATTTATTAGCATATTAAGCTTGAACAAGGTGAACCATAGATCAAACATGGCTTAGAACATGAAAAAGAGATAAGAAGTGAAGTTTCCTAACACTTCACCTTAAAAACCCTATAACTTTGCTCTTGAAGAAAGTCTTTGAAGATGATAGATTTAGAACTTGGCCTAAACTACAAAGTGTCTTGGATTAAGGTATAGATTCAAGAAGTAAAGTTGTTTAAAATTTTTGAGTGATGGAAGGTGGTCTTGGGTGTCATGGCCAACACTTGCTTGAAGAGAAAATGGAGAGAAAAGTTTGATATGCTTAGCTTTTTGGAATGGTCAAGAATGAGTAATAATGGTCTTGAAACTTTGCTATGCCCTTAAACAACCACAAAATCGCCCCCCCTCCTTGTACACTCAAAGAGTGACCAATCTCACTAGCCACCATTTTGGGCATTGCTAGCCATTGATTAGATCAATGGTTTGTATTAATGCAGATTCTAATTATAGCCTTTAGATGTAAGACTTAATCTAGGCCATTAGATCTTTCCTCCTTGAAATCCTACCCATTAGATGTATCTCCAAAATGAAGGGTCAAGATCACCTCTTCATACTTTCCATCCAATGGTTATAAATGGTCCTAGCCATTTTATAAGACCAAATCTCCATCGCTGATTAAATCAATGGTGGATATCCAAAGGCTTCAACATTAAGCTTGCTTCCTATTGGTCCGTCATAAAGTCGTCATAACCACTAATGTTGACTATGCAGTATGATATTTATTTTTTTATCTGCTATTACCCTTCGAACAATATTTTTACTGTATTTTTATTGCTCGATAATTAAATACAGTACAAAACATAGTAAAAGAAAATTTCAAAAATTGTTTCCGGATTCAGGTTTAGTAAGATCCCCCATCTCCATCTCAACAGTACAAAATTTTCTGGCTACAGAAAAATTTTCACTTTTCCGGACCCACCTAGGCCCACATGCAACTTATGGATAATATTAAAATAATCAGAGAAATATAAAAATTTCATAATCATCCACAAAATCATAAAAATTATAAAACTTATGAAAATCAAATCAGATTACATAAAATAATTAAGACTTAACAGTAATAATTAAAATACGTAAGATTTTCCCCGGCCCGAAAATTATTATTTTCTTGACACGGAGTAAATCATACAAAACGATCAAATGTATTCACGGAATACTCAAAATAATTTCACAGTACACAGAAATCACTAAATAGTAGAATTCTGTTATAACTGTCAAAATTACTGTCAAATAGTTAGAAAATTTAAGGTGTTACAAGATTATTTTTTTTATAGCTCAATTGAAATCCATGCACAACGGAGGTTCTAATCGGAAAATAAAACATTCAAAGTCTATTTAGAATTATATATGTAATTATATTATGGTTCCTTTAATTATTTACCAACACCAATACTTGTAAATGAGTTCAAGCATTCATTGTGCCAACCACTTGTCTACAATGAATCAAGAACTCCACTTTACGAGGAGGGTTTCTAAATTGATTGGAAACAAAATACAACACATATAATGACTACTTGATAATATATCATTTAAGCACAAGAAAGAAATTAATCTAACTTTATTTTATTACTAAAAGCTTCACCCTTTCACCCAAGCAAGATGAAAATTAGTTATTCATGAGCAAGAAGAAAGAAAGAGAGAAGAAGAAGAAGATGAACATAACTTTAATTTAGAACAAAAGTAAACTACAATAAGAGAAACAAATAACATAATAGCATGATCTTAATCTCTAAGCCAAGATACCCAAGATAATCAGTCAATGTTCCCTTTTATAGAGTTTAAGGAGTACAAAATGACAATGAAGTTATTTAATGAGTGGGTAGATGATGGGTGGATGAGTGGAAAATAACAATGAAGTTATTTAATGAGTGGGTAGATGATGTGTGGATGAGTGAAAAATGACAATTGAGTTATTTAATGAGTGGGTGGATGATTAATGAGTGAGTGGATGATTATTTAGTGGGCAGATGATTAATGTATGGGTGGATGATTATCATGCTTGTCTCTCCACTTGTACCAACTAATTCAACTATCTTCAGACGATTATAACTTTGTTAAAACGTCATTTTTTGGAAAAGTGCTCTCCATGAGAGTTGAAGGGTTTTGTCTTAGCTTTCCAATGCCACTGATTTCAAACCAAAGTGAATCCTACAGCTCAAATTCCAGCCCAATAATTGCACACTGCTCAGGCCCAGCTACAACTCCTCTGCTCTGACTTCCAAGCCTAATATAATCTCCAAGCCATCTGAACTAGTTCTTGTATTCTCATGAAAGTTGTAGATTTGGGTCTCAACTTTCAAATGGCACTGGTTTCAGCTCAATACAACTCCTACAGCCCAAGTTATGCCCTGATTCGTGCACACTGCTCGGGTTCTAGTGACAGAACTCGTTTTCTAACTTCTAGACCCAATGAGCTCCACTAGATGTCTGATTGAGATTTCGAGTTCTACATCAAAGTTGTAGAGATTTCTCTCAGCTTTCTTATAAGGTAAAATTCATAATTTCTAGATATCTAGAACTCAAGATATGAACAAAATACAAAAATAATGAAAAATCTCAATAATGCTGAAAAGGATCAATTAAGCCTAATTTGAACCCAAACTTACAAAACATGAGCAAACTCAATCAAATAAGTACATGGAGAGTGTAAATAATAAAAAATGAGGGTTTATTAATGTATAAAATATATGATTATTAAATTCCTCCATACTTAACTTTTTGCACTCCTGGGCAAAACACGTAAGATTAAAGCTAGGAAACAAAGAAAAACAATACAGACTCAAAAGCTAAAACCACTAAAAGACTCAATTTCTAATGATATTCAAGAATGCAAAAATTTATAGATAAGAAGAGAAACCAAAAATTCAAGGGATCAAAACATTCATGAGGTAACATTTCTTCGCATCTCAAATCAACAAGCAAGGGAACTTCAATTGAAAAGTATGAATCAAGAATGATGGATCGTCATAGAATTCACTCTCAATCCCTCAAGGGTTTAAAAGGTAAGTATTTCACTCTATTCAACCTATGAACAATTACACTACCATAAGCTTGCTTATCTTCTACTTCTCTGCTACTCAAAAACACATGTACACAAAAATCAAGAGGACTTTATTCAAGGTTGTAATTGGGCCATGGTAAAAGAGAGAGGGTAATATAGATATGATAAGTTAAAATACCAAAGAGAATAGAAGAACATTAGGGTACAGTTAGAGTAGAGAAGATGTTTGAGAACATTCAATTTAAATCTCATAAAGAACAATGACAAATATTTGACTAATGTTTGTTGAAGATCAATCTCAAATTGGTGGGTTAAATTCATTGTTAGGTCTGAACCTTCTCCTTCTCTTCCTGTTGTTTCCAAGCATCCACCGTCATTCTAGGTATGGATATGTCACATGGTGTATCAACAGATTCTGATAATCCTTTGATTGCAGCGTTGGTCAGCTCTCTTTTTTTTCTTGTTTTTTTCTACATTTTGCACACACACCCTCATACTTGTTTAAGAACTTATCCAATAACAAAGCCAATGCTCTCTTATTCCCTAAAGTTAGTAAAAACATATTTTTTTAAGGCATGTAATGAGTTAAAAAATAAGAAATGGTCAAATAAGCTCAAATGGGTTACACAAGGGAAAATATATAAGGTTGGCTATTTGGTCAAAGTAGCTATTTCAAAATGCCTCAATCATTTTTATGTATACATGTGAAAATGTAGCCTAAAAAATCCAAGCAAGTTCTAGAGTAACAATTCCATGAGTGAAAAATCACACAGGAAAGAAGAGAATGATACAGATATTCAATCCATTCATCAATAGGCTCAAAATCTCAAGGCATATATTTATTATTCTTAATCTATCAATTCAACATCCATAACCAAGCATATGAAATTTAAGAAAGAAGACAATTTAGTCAACCATGCTATGATCCCTGAATTTCAATTACTTTAAAGGATGTGAGAGTTCATTCACTTGAATCATTCAAAAGAAATCAAACGATAAAACTTTGTTACTTCCACAAATCAACGCATAATAGTTACTTCCCCAATCTAGATGCGTCTCAGAAGTAATTTACTTCAAGAGTAAAATTATTCCTTACTCTGTCATCCCTAATTGGTTTTGCTATAGGTTTCTGACAATCATATCAATAAACATACTTTCCCAATTTAGATGTGTTTCAAGAGTAAAATTTGTTCCTTACTTTGCCATTCTTAATTGGTTTAGTAAGTTACTGACAATCATATTATACTTTCCAATTTTTTTTTGGGTCAACTATCCTTCCCCTAACCAGATCACAACATTGTCCTTAATGTTGAAATATAGATGAGTAAATGATATAAGATATTACTTGTTGCGACAATTACTGAAAAGAGAAATTTAACATAAATTTAAACAAAAATAAAGTACGATAAATAAAAACAAAGGTAATGGAAAAGTTATAGATAGAGTGTTAGATCCGGCTTGCGTTTTATGCTGCTTCCCTCACTGGTTCCTTCTGACCAATTTATCTGAGCTATTCCTGGATCAGGTTTATAAACAAAAGCTTCTAATTTATTAATCAACTAATCAACAGTGGAAGCAGAGATAAGAAGTAGTCTTGCCGAATGTGTGATAAATTTTTGTTCTACAGCATGGTCAAGAAAAGATAACAAAGTAAAAAAAAAATTATTAACATTCAACAAACCTATAGGTTTATGGTGGATGTTCAGTTAGGCCCAAAAGACAATTTGAAAAACTTCTTCCAAAGTACCAAAACCACCTGGTCAGGCAATGAATGCATCAGAGTTTTCAAGCATTGTCTTCATTCATTCATGCATAGATGATACTTGAAGTTCCTCTCCAATTGTCTTTCCAGTGATGTTTTTTTGAGTCAAAGCTCTAAGAATGATACCTAAAGCCTAACTGCCTCCTAGAAATGCAGAGAGTGATATAACCTCCATTAACCTACAGTTATATACAATATGAATATTCCTCACAGTAAGTGTTCGACCAAGAGTGCTTGCTGCGTTTACAAACTGGAAACCTTTCCTATACCTAGACCCACAAAATACACATATATTTTTAAGGTTACGAACAAAAGGTCCCATTTCTATACTCACCCTCCATTTGAATGATTATAAGCTGGAGGAAAGTGAAGAAAATGAAGTGTTTAAATAGGAAAAAGAATGGAAAAGTAATAATAGCACCTATATGGGTAGACTGACTGTTATCAGAAAAGTTTGAAATTATGAAATAATAATTTTTTTTGTTTTTTGTTTTATTTGTTTTGTTTTTGTCTTTTTTTTTTGTTTTTTTTAACTTCAAGAAAACCATCATGGTAAAGAAGTCTAGAAACTCCTGAAGGACCCTGTTCAAAGGATCGTCTATCCAAAACCCATATACAACAAAATCATACAAAGATAATAGAAATATAATACCAAATAATGATATACATTTATATATAGTTTTCATGGCGTATCTTTATACTGCACGTCATGAATGCAGTAATGACATATCTTTGAATTACGTGTCACAAGTGCAATAAACACTTACACCCATATATTCGAAGAAAAGAAAAGAAAAAAAGAAAGAAAAAGAAAGAAATCATCGTGGGTTTCCAACTTGGGTCTGGAACCTGGAGAGCTAACACTTGGATTCGTAACATCAATAAAGATGCTAAAATCCGAAACCCGCAATGTCCAAGATCTAGAACGTTCTATCCCAGGGCGTTGAGAGCCCCTTCTAATAAAAGAGAATATCAAGCTCAGATGTCTCATACGTTTTGGCAGCCACGGGTTACTTCTCACTAATAACCAGAGTGGGATGCTTCTTCCTGTCCATCAACTCCACAATGCCTAGATGGTGAACATAGGGTTATGGAGTGCGGCTCTCTACAGAGCATTGTACACGAACTTTATTTAAGGATCGACGTGCAAATGTCCACCCAAGTCAATGATGGGTCTGCCACTGGCAGGGGCTCCACACTCAATTAAGAGCATAATACTCTTTCGATCGCCCTTCTTTTTTTAGAAGAAGAAGAAGAAGAAGAAGAAGAAGAAGAAGAAGAAGAAGAAGAAGAAGAAGAACATGAAGAAGAAGAAGCAAGATAATATATACATATTGTTGTGATTGTGGCTCACATCTTCCTCTGGTTTTACATCCAGTAACGGCTTAAACACCTTCTATGAGTCGAGGATAAGCTTCCCATCCAATTTTCTTATAAATTGGCAAACAAGGTCTTTTTGAGTCAGATTCCCAAGACTATAACACTTTTGTTTGTCTTTGAAGAGATTCCACAAATTTAGAAGTTCACGATGCAAAACTCCACAAGAATGCGTCTCAAGAGTTAATAAGATATCATCTAATGACTTCTTACTCAGTTCATTCTTAATAAAGTAAATTTTATCTTCTTTGTTTGCGAAAACCATTCCCAAAGAACAACATCGCTTGTTACAATTCCATCATACACATTTGTGATAGACTTGTAACTTTTTTGCTATTCTCCTTTTAAAATACGAACTTCTACCAAGACCTGACATGTATGAGTCAAATGAAATTGAAGACTCACTTGCTACATAGATCTTTGCTTTGAATATCCAGCATACATCTTCCGGCATACCCTTGTACATTAACAGTCTCAATCTTTCACATCTACCTTTATAGATTTTTGTTACAGCATTTTGAGGAAGAGAAGGAAAAGGCTTTCTTAAATTTTAGAGAATGACATCCATTTTAAAGGAGAAGGATTCAGTTATTGTGGGAAACTGAAAACAAACCGACTCGAGAGCCACGGAGTATCGTTATCCGTAACTTAACCGGAAACACAAAGAACTACAAAAATAAGACAACAAATTAGAATAAATTATATTCATAATAAGGATTAGAAAGAGAGATGAATTCTACCTCATCAACTTAGTTTTCCAGAAATACTTTGAGTTGTTGTCCACTGACTTTAAACACATTACCACTCCTAGGATTCTCAATATCTATGGCCCCATGAGGATACACATGTTTGACAACAAAATGACCACTCCCCCTAGATCTCAATTTGCTAGGGAATAGGTGCAGACGAGAATTATAAAGCTGAACTTTTTGACCAATTTAAAAAGATTTTCTCAAAATTGACTTGTCATGAAAAGCCTTTATTCTAACTTTATAAATTTTTAAGTTTTCATATACATCATTTCTTAATTCCTCAAGTTCATTTAATTGTAATTTGCGTATCTTGCAAACATCATCAAGGTTTAGGTTGAAAGCTTTAATGGCCCAAAATGCTTTATATTCTAATTCTACAAGTAAATGACAAGGCTTTCCATAGACTAACTGATAGGATGACATGCCCAAAAATGTTTTGAAAACAGTGCGATAAGCCTAAAGTGTATCGTTTAGTCTTAAAGACCAATCTTTACGATTTAGCTTAACTGTTTTTTTCTAAAATTTGTTTAATTTTCTTATTTGCCAATTCAACTTGTCCACTTGTTTGAGGGTGATAAAGGGTGGCAATTTTGTGTGCAATGTGTAACACCCCTTTGGAGGATGTCACACATAAAAGAAATAAAATAAATAGAAATAAAATCTACCCAAGTTGCGGAACATTTGTTAAAAATTATTACGGGTTGTAAAATAATTCCTGATAGACAGAAATATGTAATAAAAAGATAATGCGGAAAATACGAAATAAAAAAAAAACATCATTACGATAATATACATATGATTAAGTTATAATTTGTACAAATAATTTACAACTAAGACTACAAATATTTAAACAAAAACAAGTAAAGAAAGCAATAAAAGAGTTAATATATATACATACATACTGTTGTGACGCTACCAAAAAAAATATCATGGTTATCTAATCCTCGGATGGATCACTCTCAGCCGAAAATGATCATCGGGAAATAAATATTCCGATGTCTCGACACACGGCGATAACGGGATCGCGCAGTCGATACGATGCTTATCTCACTAGGCTCAGGGTTTTCAGCACCCCAATAACGCCTAATGGATAAGGGTAACTCTAAGTGCAGAAATAACATCGTTGTCATAATCGGATCTCCATCAAACTGATGACGTAGAATCACGGTCATACGTCCAGCATAGGTAACAGAAGCACGATCTCCTCGTAAATGCCAAACCAGATCACCTCCATGAAATACCAGCTCTATGAATCCCACAAATCCTGGCGTAGCTATCCCACACAATCAATCCAGAGGATATGGATGATCGGATGGTTCTTGATCGTAAAACTGATCGTCGGCTTGCTGACCTTCCTCTTCCTCGGGGTACACGATCTCAAGAGGTACGTTCCTCTTCTTCCTCTTCAAACTCTTTACCGCATAAAATAAATAGACAATAGACACATACAATAAAGAGGTAAGACAACATAAAATCATCACAACATGGCCAATAAGAAGACGACAAATAACAACTATACAGTTCATACAATACGAGAAAGCTATAACAGTAATAATAATGGAATAGAGTACATATTAGATATCCTAGTGTTTCAGAACATCACAGATATAACACAAATAAAGAAAACCACATAGATAAATCAATCTCACAGATAAAATAAAATAAGAAATAGGCAACTAACATAAGAATTATCAGATAAATATAAATAGAGAAAATTGTAAAAACATCCAAGATATTACCAGATAAAGATAAATAGAGAAAATGGAATATTATCCAAGATATAATCAAATACACCAAAACACAACCCTACTCCATGGAGCTAAACCCAAACAGATATCAGAGAGAATGACTTGCAAAATCTATTAGTACCACGGCTGCCCAACCAACTATTACGCGGTCACTCGTTGCGTCGATAGCCTACGACACTTTGGGAATCCACCATCCGGGCGTAGTATAGTTCACGGTCTCCGTTGTGGCACTATAGGCAATGTACTACTAGACTTTACAAACCTCGATTAAATATAGTGAATGTCGAGTACATTAGTGTGCTATCGGTTTACCACGGCCAATGGAAGCTACTTTGTCACATGTGGGATCCCGTACACTAAAGTCTCCAAGTTCATTAGAACAATGAACCACACTACGTTTATCGCATCGACAACACGATGTGATTCGTCTCATCAACCAAAACCAAAAATTGGTATAAAGACAAAACATAATTCCAAATATATAAAATTACGAAAATGCCCTCAAGATAAAAATATGCCCTCAATGGCAAAAAGCACATGACGGGTTCACTTTTTCCGACAGCGAAATAACCTCAAAAGCCTGTACGGGTTCACATTTTCCCGACAGCGAAAAATAAATATAGTAACGGTCAATCGCGTAGAAATTTTATCGCGTTTTTGAAATCTCGTCGTTTTTACAAACGTTTAAAAATCGGGTAAGGATATTTTTCTGTTTTTAAAATCGCGTAGCATTTTTAATACGTTTTCTCAATCGCGTAGGATTTTTAAATCATTTTCTTATTCGAATGCCTTTAAAATTACTGTTTAAACAAACAGAAATAGTACTTAGTACATTTAAACTACGTAGAATAATTTTTCATACCGCATACTGTCTTTTAGATATTTTTGCTATCTTATTGGTTCATTTTTAATAAAAATTGACAAAGTATTTGTTTAGAATATCATAATAATGGTTTCCTAATTTATCCATAAAATTTCCATTTACCTAATTTTTAACCATTTCATTTAATTCTTTTTGAAATCTCTAACATGCTTCAAAACCAAAAGTGAGCTATATGTTAGAAAATTTCTTAACATTACTGTATTTCCTTCCTAATGATAAAATTATGAATTTTTAACCCTTTTGACTTACTTCTAATCAATTGGTTCCTTCAAACATCATTATAGAAAATTTCTTCTTAAATTGTATTGTTTCTTTTTAATTGAAAAAGATTTAGAATCAAGTTTTAGAAATCATGATTACCTATAGTGGCATGTTGGCCAAATTTCATAAAACTTTTGCATTTGATTTCCAAAATGTCTTTCACCTTTTAAATCATATCAAATGTATTATATTGTCTAAGTTCATTAAATCATTTTAGAAAATAGTTAACAATAGTCAATTTAATCCTTTAGGCATGTTGGCCCAAAATACTAAGTTTGTACCATTTGATTTTCTAAATGCATTTTCTTTGATCAAATCAATTAGAAACTTTCTTGATTCTCCTAGGTTAATTAAGTTACACTTTAGGAAAAATCAAGAGAACATTTTGGTCCTCCAAACTTGTCATTGCCGTGAGCTATTGGATGTGTTCTTTGGAACACTCATGCAAATTACACATGTTATTCACATCCTATATTTTATCATACAATTCTAACACATGCATTATATTTCTAACACATGCAAAAATATTTTCTAATACATACAACCTAAATTAAAGCTTGTAGACATGCTTTCAAAAGCTAATAGACATGCAAAATTATTACAATCATCAAACAAGAAAGCTAATAACAATTACCACATAAACTACTAGCAATCACAAAAATTAACAAATACACATCAATAAACACATGACCACCGAATCCTTATGGATTCTACAAACATCACAAATGGCTCCATCTTCTTACCACCATCAAGAGATGATAAGAATTGTCTTCCTCTTACCTTAAGTGAAGACAAAAGCTTGCTTTCACACCTCCTAGGTCACGGTTTTCACCACCAAAAATACCTAGAAATCTCAAACAAAATCTACATGTTACTAACCATGAAAAAGAAGCTAAACCATGGAAAAATCATGGCTTAGAACTTTAAAAAAGAAGAGAGAAAAGAAAAGCATGAAATTTCACCTTCTAGGTAAAACTTTCAAGGTTGGTTTCCAAGCCCTAGATGGAAGAATTTGAAGAAACTCCCAACTACAAAGGTTCTTAGAATGGTGTTTAGGTTAAGGAAACTTGGTTAGAAAAATTTTTGGATGGTTGGATGGTGTAGTTTGTGTCTTGGCGAATGGAAGGAGAAAAAGAACAACAATGGTGGCTAGGGTTCTTGATGAGAGAGAGAGAGAAAAGTGATGAAGAAGAAAGTGATTTTTGTCTCCTAAGGCCTCTTGGCCGTGAACATCAAGTGGGGTGCAAGGTGGGCACCTTGCTTGGCTTCATCAAGCCATTGGATGAATCAAAGGCCAAGATCAAGCCTTGGTGAGCAAGCTTGATTCCCATTGGTTGGTTCCGGTGACTCACATGCTTTGAGTCACACAACAGTATTAAATGCTTCTTGAGTCACTATTTGAGTCGGCCGATTCTGAAAGTTCTACGACTTACGGTGATTAATTAAGCTACCGATCTAACTTTCTGCTAATTGTGGGTCCCGCAAAATATTTAGGGTCCTTTGTCACTAAAACGTCTTGACTTATAAAATAATATTATAATAATATAAAATTATTTTATTTGTGATTAAATCCTAAAAATTAAAAGATTATTTTTAGTCTCATTCAGAATCGGGTTAAGTAAGATCCCCAATTCTAAATAATAAAATAAGATTTTCCCGGCCTGGATAATATTATTTTCTGCGTCGAGCAAATCACACAAAAAGTCCATATAAAATCACGATGCATATTTTCGGCATTAAATCAAGAAGAAAACAATTAAAAAACAGACAAAACAAATAAAACGAGACGTTCGGGACGTAACGGTCATTTTCCGTTTTTTCCCACAACGTAGGTAATTATCCAAAACGTTCAAATAAAATATCCAGCAGTATTATATAGCTGTATATCTTTCAGAAAAATTAATACAGTAGCTCAAAAAAAATTTTATTTTACCGTCTCGAAGCAAACTACGTAAAACGATCAAATAAAATTTGAGCCAGTATTATCGTAATTGTTTTCATACAGAAATCAAGAACTGAAAAATAGGGACACAACGGTCATTCATACAAAAGCATGAAAAACAGAAAACAGTACATTCAGAATATTTTCTAAAAATTGGGGCGTTACACAATGCCATATTTCTTCATTAGAGATTTAAATGATTTATTGCAAAAATGTGTTCCCCCATCACTGATGATAGCTCGAGGGATTCCAAATCGACACAAGACATTTTCTTTTAAAAATTTGAGAACAGTTTTATGATCATTGTGTCGGCATGGAATCGCCTCAACCCATTTTGAGACATAATTAACTGCAACAAAAAAAATATACAAATCCAATTGAGGATGGAAATGGACCCATGAAATCAATTCCTCAATAATAAAAAATTTCAATGACAAGGATAGGGTTTAGAGGCATCATGTTTCTTTTAGAAATGGAACCCGTTTTTTTGACTATTTTCACAACTTTTGCAAAAGGTGTAGTTGTCATTAAATAAAGAAGGCCAATAAAATCCACACTGCAAGATTTTTGCAGCTGTTTTCTTTGAAGAAAAATGACCTCCATATGCTTCTGAGTGACAAAATTTAGTGACACTACTTACCTCATTGTCGGGCACACATCTCCAAAAGATTTGGTCAGGATAATATTTGAACAAGTATGAGTATCCCAATAAAAAATTTTCACCTCTATAAAAAATTTCTTACTATCTTGGTGAAATCATTGAGGCGACATCTTTCCTGTTACAAGAAAATTGACTATGTTAGCAAACCAAGGCATGGAATTGATAAAAAAATAAAAATTCATCTAGAAAAGAATCACTGATGGGTGTGCTATCAAAAGGTGAGCCTATTGTAAGTCTAGACAAGTGATCAGCGACAACATCTTCGAACAGCAGCATGATTGTTGAAACAACAAGATCCACCGTATCAATCTTGGTTTGGCATTCTGCTTAAATATCAAGTATCTAACAGCAGCATGATTGTTGAAAACCATAATAGAAGAACTTATTAAATAAGATCGAAATTTATCCAATGCAAATATTACAACAAGTAGTTCTTTTTCAGTAGTGGTGTAATCCATTTGTGTACTATTTAAAGTTCTACTTACGTAACAAATCACATGAGGCTTACCTTCCTTTCTTTGACCTAAAACAGCGCCAACAGCAAAATCACTAGCATCACACATCAACTCAAAAGGCAAAGATCAGTCAGGGGATTGCGTGATAGGAGTAGATGTCAGAAGACTATTTAATTTTTAAAAATATTTTTGACATTCTTGAGTCCAATCAAATGATGTATCTTTTAACATAAGATTACAAAATAGTCTACATATGGCACTAAAGTCCTTAATGAATCTTCTATAAAATCTTGCATGTCCTAAAAATGAACGAACTTCTCTGACTGTTTTGTGGGGAAGGCAAATGGGCAATTAATTCAACTTTGGCCCTATTAACTTTAATTCCTTTAGAAGATATCATATGACCTAACATGATTCTTGAGGTAACCATGTAATGACATTTTTCCCAGTTTTACACAAATCATTTTTCTTCTCATTTTTTAAGAACTTTTTTCAAATTTTCAAGACAATTTTCAAATAAATTTCTAAAAATTGTCATGTCATCCAAGAAAACCTCTGAATAATGCTCAATCATGTCACTAAAAATACTTAGCATGCATCTTTGAAATGTTACTGGAGCATTACAAAGGTCAAAAGACATTTTTCTATATATAAAAATGCCAAAGGGGCACGTTAAAGTGGTCTTTGCTTGATCCTCTAATGTAATTAATATTTAATTATACCCCGAATAACTATCAAGAAAACAGTAGTAAGGATGTCCTGTTACTCTTTCCAGAATTTGATCAAGAAATGGCAAGGAGAAATGATCTTTCCTAGTGGCTGTATTTAATTTTCTAAAATCAATATACATACGCCAACTAAATGAGACTCGCGTAGGTATTAATTCACATTTTTCATTTTCAACCACTGTTATTGCAGATTTCTTAGGTACAACTTGTGTAGGGCTTAGCCACTGTCTATTAGAGATAGGATAGATAATTCTAATATCAAGTAATTGAAGAACTTCAGCTCTAACTACCTCTTTTATGTGTGAATTTAATCTTCTTTGAAGTTGTTGAGATGTTCTAGTATTATCCTTTAATGTCTATCCAATTGCACTTTTATGTCTTTTAAGTACTTTTGTTAACATACCTTCTTGTTCTCCAGTAAGGGATAAGGAAATTACTATTAGAAAGCTTTGTTCTTCTCCCAAAAATGTGTACTTTAACCCAGCAGGTAATGACTTTAGGTCCATTGTGGGTACTTCTTCATAGGTATTATCATTCATGGATTTTAACTCTTCAAATCTTGGCTTCCATCCATTGCCTATATACAATCAAGCAAAGAGCATATTTCATAAATATCGTCATCTAATTGCATGCCTGAATCAAATGAATTGATTAAACAAATTTCTAATGGATCAGAAGAACTCCTTGTTTGAAGATGATCATCTACAATGGCTTTAATTCCTTCAACTTCCTCCTTTTCATCAAGGACTTCCTGTGGTTGCTTGCACATGTTAAAAACATTGAGCTCCAATGTCATATTTCCAAATATTAGCTTCACCACTCTATTTCTGTAATTTATCAAAGCATTAGATGTTACTAAAAATGGACGGTCTAAAATAACAGAAATTGACTTGTAACTATCAACCATAGGTTCAATATCCAAGACAATAAAATCCACATGATATATGAATATATAAACTTGTACCACCACATCTTTCATTATTCCTCTTAGAATTTTAATTGATCTATCGACAAGTAGAAGAGTTACAGAAGTTGGTTTTAACATACCCAAGTTGAGTTACTGATAAACTGAATATGGAAGCAAATTAACACTAGCACTAACATTAAGTAAAACTTTTTTAATTTTATGTTCTCCAATAATGCATAAAACTGTAAGACAACCAGGGTCTTTATATTTCAAGCATTATTATTCTGAAGGATGGAGCTTACCTGTTCAGTCGAAAAGGCTTTCTTTTTCACATTTAGTTTCCTTTTAACAATGCACAAGTCCTTCAAATATTTAGAATAAGAAAGAATCTATTTGATAGCATCTAAAAGAGGAATATTGATGTTTCAAAATTTCAAAAATTTCAGTGTTATGGTTCAATTTCCTTGAATTGTTTAATGCTTGAGGAAATGAGGGTGAAAACAAAAGTTTGGTCTCTTTTTGGTCAATTTCTTTATTTTCTTGGAGAATTATTTCATCATCTCTCTCACAAGGTTCAGAATTTGTTTTTCAACAACTTTTCCACTCCTAAGAATTATCACTGACTTGATTTGATCTATTTGTTAGTTTTCTAAACTACCCTCATTTAGACTGTACTGACCCTTGGGATTTGGTTGAGGTTGAGAAAGAAATTTTTCTTTCTTGTGAATGGTGAGTGCAGAAGAAAGTTTAGCAAGAGTGTCTTTTATGCCAATCATGGCTTGAGTGTTTTGGTTGTTAATGGTCTTTTGTTTTTCCATGAATGCATACAATGTTTCTTCAAAGTTTTTCCTATATGGTGGGACATAAGGTACATATCCTTTTGAGAGCTCAGTTGTGCCTGAGGAGGTGGTGGTTGCACGAATTATGACTGATTATTATTCCTCCAGCTGAAGTTCGGGTGATTTCTCCATCCCGAATTGCATGAATTTGAAAAAGAAGAAGTAAATGACTTTTTAAATTATTTAATGCATTTACTTACTCATGTACAACTTCTTTAAAAATAGGAATTTTTGGACATTCATTCGTTGAGTGTCTTAATTCATCGCAAATGCCACAAATTTCTTTATTTTGCACAGATTTGATTTTTTTCACTTTCCCTGATTCCATGGCTTCAATCTTTCTAGCCAAACTCATAAACCTTGCATTTAGATCTTCTTCTTGACTAAGGTGATATTTTCCTTTATTAGCACTTGCAAGGTTAGATTTAATTGAATTTTCGGAAGGGTTAGTACCATGCCAAGATTAAGAATTTTTAGCTAACTTGTTTAAATAGTCTAAAGTTTCTTCAAGTTCTTTATCAAGAAACTCGTTATTGCACATTGTTTCCACATTTTATTTGGTTTCAGGTGTTAAACATTCATAAAAGAAGTTTATAGTGTGTCATTTTTCAAAACTATGATGTAGGCAAGAATTTAACAAATCTTTAAAACGTTCTCAACATTGAAAATATGATTCATTTGAATTTTGGGAAAAAATTTGGATTTGTCGTTTCAAAATATTGGTTTTATGTGTTGAAACAAATTTCTTTAAAAACTCACCTTACATTTCTTGCCATGTGCCAATTGATCTTGGTTTCAAAGTGTTAAGCCAAGTTTTTGCTTGATCTTTTAAAGAAAAAGGAAACAAATTAAGTTTAACAATCTCTTCAGTACAATTTTGGTCATTGAAAACGATACATACTTCCTCAAATTCTCTTAGATATAAATATGGGCTTTCATATTCTAAACCATGGAAATTAGAAAGTAAAGAAATCATACCTGGCTTAAATCTAAAATTGTTGGCATTGAGTGGAAAGATTAAACATGATGGACTAGAATTTCGAGGTGGTTGCAAATATTCACCCATGGTTCGCAATAGTTGATTTTCATGTTCATCATGTACACTTTCATTTTCAGTCATTGTGTCAATTCAAACAAACCAATGTATAAAGTACCATGATTAATTTTAACCAAACAACTAGAATTTGAATCATGATACTAATTAAGCATAAATAAATGACTTAAATAAAAAAAATAATATACAAGTCAGCGGTATAAACTAGTCATTAAATATTAAGCATAAATAAACAAATTAGTAAGTTAGTAAGTTAAAAAGCATAAATAAATGACATAAATAAGTTAGAAAGTTAGTAAGTTAGAAGGTTAAAAAGTTAGAAAATTAAAAAAGTAGAGAAAGAATATACCAGATAGTGAAGTTTACTTAAATAAAGAGAACCTCAATAAATTAAGACTTCTAATCAAGTTCCCGGCAACAACGTCAAAAACTTAATGCAAATTATAAGATGCAAACTCAAGTACAAGTTGTCTCAAGTACATAGAATTGATGAAGAAAAATTCTTTGAGGTAAGAAAAGGATTTGTCACAACAATAAAGATAATAAAACTTGTTCACAATAAAAAAAAAAAGAAATTGTTTGGGCTAGGAGATCCACTTTTAGTAATAAATTAAGGACAATATTATTTTTTTTATAACTCAATTGAAATCCAAGCACAACGGAGATTCCAATCGAAAAAGAAAACATTCAAAGTCCATTTAGAATTATATATGTAGTTATATTATGGTTCTTTTAATTATTTACTAATACCAACACTTGTAAATGGGTTCAAGCATTCATTGTGTCAACCACTTGTCTACAATGAATCAAGAACTCTACATTACAAGGAAGGTTTCTAAATTGATTAGAAACAAAATACAACACATATAATGGCCACTTGATAATATATCATTTAAGCACAAGAAAAAAATTAATCTAACCTTATTTTATTACCAAAAGCTTCACCCTTTCACCCCAGTAAGATGAAAATTAGTTATTCATGAGCAAGAAGAAAGAAAGAGAGAAGAAAAAGATGATGAACATAACTTCAATTTAGAACAAAAGAAAACTACGACAAGAGAAACAAATAACACAATAGTATAATCTTGATTTCTAAGCGAAGATGCCCAAGATGATCAGCCAATGCTCCATTTTATAGAGCTTGAGGAGTACAAAATGACAATGAAGTTATTTAATGAGTGGGTAGATGATGCGTAGATGAGTGGAAAATGACAATGGAGTTATTTGATGAGTGGGTGGATGATTATTTAGTGGATAGATGATTAATTAGCGGGTGGATGATTAATGAGTGAGTGGACGATTATCATGCTTGTCTCTCCACTTGTACCAACTAATTCAACTATCTTCACATGATTATAACTCTATTAAAATGTCATTTTTTGGAAAAGTGGTCTTCATGAGAGTTGAAGGGTTTTGTCTTAGCTTTCCAATGCTACTGATTTTAGCCCAAAATGAATCCTATAGCTCAAATTTTAACTTAATCACTGCACACTACTCAGGCCCTACTATAGCTCATCTGCTATGACTTCCAAGTCCATTATGATGTCCAAGCCATCCGAACTGGCTCTTGTGTTCTTCATCAAAGTTGTATATTTAGGTCTTAAATTTCAAATGGCACTAGTTTCATCTTAATACAACTCCTACAGCCCAAGTGATGCTCTGATTAGGGCACACTGCTCAGGTTCTAGTGATAGAACATGTTTTCTAACTTCCAGACTCAATTAGCTCTACTAGATGTCTAATTGAGACTTCGAGTTCTTCATCAAAGTTGTAGAGCTTTCTCTCAAATTTCCTACAAGGTAAAATTCATAATTTTTAGATATTTAGAACTCAAGATATGACTGAAATACAGAAATAGTGTAAAATCTCAATAATACTGGAAAAGATCAATTAAGCCTAATTTGAACCCAAACTTACAAAACATGACCAAACTCAATCAATTAAGTACATAGAGAGTGTAAATGATTAAAAATGAAGGTTTATTAATATATAAAATATGTGATTATCATCAACTAGTAGGAGTGAAACTAGATTGACGTCAAAATCGCAGCTATCCATGGTGTGTTCTAATTCGATATCATAGTCGATATCAACATCTTTAGATTCATCGCTACTTCCTGACTGAAGAGCTTGGATGATAACACCATTTCCTTTGTCTTCGACAAACACTGAAGATTTAGCCTGTTTCTAGACTTCTTCGAATTTGGCCATTGGTTTTCTTGTCAGCCTAGCCTCTTTTGATTGTCTACTTTCTATAGAAGGCTTTCTGATCATTATGCCTTGCCTTGAACCCTTCTATTGGAAGCTTTAACTCTTTGTTTTCTTCTTAGTTGAGTCTTTATTAATGGCTGTAGATTGAACTAAGTCGGACTATAGTAACTTTCCATGTACCAAGTATTTGGCCTACTCCTTGGGTTGAATGTTAGATAACTTTGATTTGACTCTTTGTATCATGCATACTTCTTCACATACTTAGGTTGCTCACAGGACTGAGATTTCTTGACCTATTTCTCCTTGATCACACCAGCTTTTGGAACTCTAGTTCTACCTTACAACTCTAATGGATCGACATTGACAACCACAACAGACTTTAGCTTCTGCTTTGGCAAACGAGGATGGCGATCGACACACTCATCTTGACGTTTCTCCTTTCTACAACTGTTACTAGCCACCATCTATCAAATCGATGCTGTTTAGCTTACTCTATATTGAAAGCTTCAATTTCTCGATGAGTATTTTCTAGCTCTCTTATCTCATTGTGCTTCGCCACTGCTTCATCATACAAGGCATTGCAACAAGGACATAGCCTAACTTTTCCTTTCTTTTTCTTTCTTTTTAGAAAATCCACCAAGGATTCATTAGGTTTGAGGATACATATTCAAAGCATCTTCAGTATCAATGCCCAAATCTTCAATGATATCATTGACATTGACCATGTTAATCTGCATACAAGTGAATGGCTCGACAAACTCTTCGGGTTCAACAAACCTTGAGTTAACTTCAAAAGGACTAGTGTCAACTTTCATGTTGGCCTGAACCTTGTTAGCAAACTTCAATCTACCTTTTTTTATGTCTTTCTGGATTAGATCTCCGAAACAGACACAGTTATTAGTCTAATGGCCATAACTACCATGATACTTGCAAAATTTTCTTCCATTCAAGGAACTAGCATTAACTTTCTTTTGCCCCTCAAGAAATTTAATTTGATTATTTTTTAACATAATGTCGAATATTTGGTCAGCTTTTGTAATGTCAAAGGAATAAGTATTTTGGTTGACATTATTCATTTTCCTCTTAGCCTTGATAGGATAAAGTGCTTAACAAGCATAAGTTGGGCCATTTGCAATTCAACCGCATTGACATTACTCCTGTCAACATCCTTATCTTCGTCGTATTCGACAAAAGCAATTTTTTCTTTCTCGAAGGCTTTCTTTTGTTTTCGCATTTTTCTACCCTCAATTGTTCAATTTGTCGTATTTTTTCAACAAGTTGGGCTATGTCAAAGAATTGTTAGTTCACAAACTTCTTCCTAATGCCATAATTAAGCCCACTAGCAATCATTTTCACAATTTCATATTCTGGGATAGGTGTGTAACACCTGCTCTTCATTAAATGAAATCGACATAGATAATCATCAATGGACTTATTTGACATTCTTCTGACATTGAACAAGTTAGTTAGACTAACTTTTATTTCACCCCTGAAGAATTGTTCACAGAAAACTCCTTTCAAGTTGGGTCCATGAATGAATAGAATTTGGATGAAGTGTTAAGAACCAGGTGAAAGCATTCTATGGCTAAAAGCTAGGAAAGTATCTCATTTTGAGATATTCGTTAGTCATTATCTTTCCTAACTCAATAGTGTACCTGGAAATATGTTCGATACTTGACTCATAGGGACCACCAGCAAACTTTGATAGTTTAAGGACTTTGACGCCCTTAGGTAATTCAGTTTGTTGAATCCATTCAGGAAATGCTGAAACAAAGTAAGGTTGATTAGTATAGCCCACATTAAAGGCAAACATGTTGAGTATTTTTTCGATAACCTGATTTAAGTTTTGATTATTTAACCTAGGTTGAAGCTGAATTGGGACAAGATGCCCCTCAATGTTTTGTAAAAGTCTCTGGATCTCATATTCATTGACTCCAAGTTGATCATTGTTCCTTCTCAGCAAATTGTCATGACCGTACTAGAGTTTTGGTAGTCAATCAGGCTCTCCAAGAGGCAGTTCATTTGCTCTAACTTGTCAAACAATGGGATCAATTTCGTCGAACCCCAAAGTTATTACCAATCAGCCCATTTATTGGGCTAATCGATTGCAAATATTGTTTGTTGTTTCAATCAAAAGTGTAAAGATAGTTCCTAATTGTTGCGTCAGCATGTGAACCATGTCATGATTGTTCTCATCCATTTGTTGATGAACATTATTCAGCATATTCCATGTAGTTCCATTGAGCACACTAGGCATTCCCTTGTCATATGAGGACAAATAGGATGTCCTCTGACATGAAACCTTTTTTGTTGAATAAAAGGAATGCCACGGTTTAGACCAGATTGTCCAACATTCAGACATGTGGTCGACATGTCCACAAAAGGACTTGACATAACCATTGTTGGTTGTAGAACACCAACTACTATCGACATTGTTGTCGACATTATAAGTTGATTTACTAGTTAAAAATTTCCAGGCACCACTACAATTGGCGACGTAACAGGTGGAATAAAATTATAAGGCATGTCATAAGGTGGTGGCAGCCTTAGCGGCTTGTTACCATTTTTGGCATTGTCATTTGGATTGATCGTCGAATTTGGTTGTACTATAACTGGTTGCGTTGGCTGCACCACAAGTTATGGACTGTTAGTCCAACCTTAAGACACCATAGTTGTGTCAAGACTGGTACTTCAATCGACATTGACATAATTGGCATTGCCATCAGTGCTTACATTTCTTGATGAATCAGAAGCAAATTCGCAATTGGACATTGTTGTCATATCTCTTCTGCTTTTCAAGTGCATGATACGTTCATATTTTTTAACACGGTTATGAATGTTGTTGGAAGCAATTTTGTGCAACCACTCTCAATTTGGTCCCACCCGGTGTGCCAATTAGTTTGTGGTGATTCTTTTGTCAAAAGTAATGACTACGCTTTTTAATTCAAGATCTAATATCTAGAAACGAATCGACTCCTCTTAGGACCGTTAAGTTTCTGGTGATTGGCAAAATTATTAAGCAACCATCGTTCGGTCAAGCGTCAGTAAAAAGGTATGTCCAAAAAGAGTTAACCTTGTGATATGAAAGTCAACAAACAACATGGAAATGAAATGACAATGTAAAAACTTACTGGAAGTAAAGCGATGGTAAGGAAATTTCGAAAGTAAATTTGACATAAAGATAAATAAATGTAAATGGTAGAAAATAAATGCCAGAAATATCAATGTTGATGCAGTGTGTTGACAAAAACATCTTTGGAGTGGTGTGTGTGTTCAAGTGAAGATTAAAGTGAAAAAATGCAGAAAATGCATGAACTTTGAAGAACTCAAAAAATAGACAGCATGCAGAAAGTGTAAATTTGCACTAAATTGAAAAAAAATTAAAGGAACTTGCAGAAAGGTAAAATACGTGGAAATTAACATTAAAAACAAGTAAATTGCTTAATCAAGAAAGAACTTGAAAGATGAACAACAAAAAACAAGAAAGAACATGTATGAACTTGAAAGAACTGAAATTGAAATTACATCAACTGGAATGTAAAAAGTACATATTACATGAATGATAAATAGGTTGAAACATAGAAAGACATATAAATTGAAAGTGGCGTCCATACTTGATTAATAACTTGTCAATCCATCAATCCATGAGCGTCACACTAAGGACTTAGGAACTATATGATGTATAAAGTGTGTTGTAAGTGGATGGACCAGCTTGTTGAATATTATTCAATCTTCTATTTATAGGCAACCATCCTCTCCCTTTAGTGCCTAAATTTTAAGTTTTATAGCCTCTAAGATGTTGCCACCTGGCAATCATGCAATTTCCAACATGTGTTTAATATTCTCGTGGCTTTCCACATAGTAATTGCTCCAAGTAATGGGTGGTTTCTTTCTAATCTCTAGCTTCAAATTTGCTCATGATGTCACGTTCTTATCCCTTCAACATTAACTTTGAGAACTACCCACGTTCAATGATAGGACTCACCATGATCTCCTTTCTACTTACTAATTGTTATTTGTCGATCATAAGCTTTGATGTTGACACACCTTCCCTCGCATGGCTTTGACATTCTTGTATGCCTTTACTTCGACAATAATTTGGGTCTAGATTTTGAAACTTCAAGATTTGTCTAAGTGTTGCTCTTTTGTCGAATCCACTTGTCTCATGACACTTGGTTTCTGTCGATATAATCTTCTTTGACTTGTGATTTGACTAAAACGGTTGTTAAAACATTGTTGATATTGGTTGGCTGCTTTGTTGATCATTGTCTTCGACGGCTCCTTGAAACTTAGTCTTTTTAATAGCTTTATATAGTCTGCTTATTATATTTGTCGAAATGACTAATTTTGACCTCCCAACAAGACTCTCTTGGGTTATATCTATGAACCATATTTGAGATTTTTATCTTACGTAAATTCTTTACTTAATAGAATTGTGTAAAAAGTATTTAACCAAAAACAGAAAAAGAATCTAGTAAAAAGTATTTTAAAAAAAGGGCAAAGTTAAATTTTTCATCTCTTAATTTTTTTGTTTTATTTTTGTCTCATAACTATATTTTATTTTTTTATTCCAAATCTTTATAAAATCTACCAAATGCGTTCTAACCACTAATACGATTAGAAATCCTAACGAAATTTGCTGACATGATATGGTATGTGGACATAAGTATACAATTGACATGTCTAATTAGTTTTTTATTTTATTTTTTGAAAGAGTGGTTGGGACGAAGTTGGTAATTTTTTAAAAGATTTTGAACAAAAATGAAATAATATTTATAAGATAAAAATGAAACATAAAGTATTAAAGTACGAAAAGCAAAAATTCACCTATAATGTATAGCAAAAAAAAAAATCATCTACAATAAATTTTATAATCATTTTATTTTTGAACTTTATTTGTAATTGTACATTAAATGAAATTATTCTTTTCACATAAATTGATTACTAAAAATTACATTAATATTAAACTAATCTATAACAAATAGTCAAGAGAAGGAAGTTTTTTGGTGCAGTAAGAGTATCCTCATTTAGTTTTAATGTTAACCGATATTAATTTCCTCTCGAGTTATTGTAAGGGCATACTGCCATATTGGCATGATGCATTTAGAAAAATTAATAAAGAGATCTCATGAAGTCTTAATTAAGCTATTTTCTGTGAAAATATTTATTTAATTTGATATGATTTTTAATAATCAATATTCATTTTAATACATATAGAAGTAAAAATATTTATACATTTAAATTATTATGGTAAAAAAAAATCTTTTTATCACTTAACTTTAATTTAAGTTTCATTTAAATTCCACATTTCACTCAATTTGGGAATGTTTCATTCCACTCTCTGCAATCATAACATTGTCGCATACTTGCATTTACCATTCCTGCACTACTTGTTAATTTCCTCCATGTCCAAAGGAAAGGGATTGAACCCTCTCCTTTCCACTACTTGTTAATTGAATCTGAAGACTTTTATTCGACGTGATTCCCTTGTCAATTAAGCCAATCCTCCTTTTTTTTTTTTTTGGGTGTCACAGCATAGCTCAAAAAAATGAAATGGCCTGAAGGGGCCCACTCAATTTAGACTGGTCCATTTTTTGAAAACATTTTGGTTAGGCAGGTGCATGAAATAGACTTTATATACCACTTTTTTTGTGATCTCATCCTTTAATTAGACCAGCCCATTTTGACATCAGTTATGTATATCTTGCGCAATTTCCCTATACAGGAGAAGGAAATACTTGTTTCTTCTTGGCCGTAGTTACGAACCCATGTCAATGAAATTGAGCTTGTCTATACCTATTACTAACAGCTTATGACTTGGTGTCCCGTATAGACAAACACAAACGTTGTTTTGTTTCTCATGGTATACTCCCAAGTAGTTTTCAAAACCCTCCATCAAGTACCCTTGCAAAGATCAGCTTGTGGTTAACAAAAAACTTAGCTAGGGAAGTAGATACATGGTTTGACCCTAATATGGAACACGTTTTAGTTTGCAATGTTTTGATATCGACTTATTCAAAGTGTGAGGTCCTCAGTTGCAAAAGCTGTTTTTTCTGATTATGCACAAGTGTCTCAAATAGCCTTATTACCATCTATCATGTATGCCGAGTTTGAGTCAATTCAAGAATCAAAGATTTTTGAGGAGTTTAACCATAAAGATACTATATCACGGAATGCATTAATTTCAGGATATGCTCAAAATGACTTGTGTAAATTAGCCTTCCTTAAATTTCTGTCTGCAACAAAGGAGATAAAACCCAACCAATACACATTTGGCAGTGTCTTAAATGCTATTGCTGCTGCTGAGGATATATCTTTGAAACATGGGCAACGTTGCCATTCTGACTTGCTCAAACGCGGTTTAAGCACTGACCCCATTGTTTCAGGGGCTCTGCTTGACATGTATGGCAAGCGTGGGAAATAAGTGAGTCGAGTATTCAACGAGACACTTGAAAGAACCCAATTTGCTTGGAGAGCAATAATATCAGCCTATGCTGGACATGGAGACTATATGAGTCAGTGATGAGTTTGTTTGAGGAAATGGAGAGAGTAGGAAGTAGTCTTGACTCCATCACTTCCCTTTCAGTTTTAGCTGCATGTTGTAGAAAGGGAGTGGTTGATGAAGACCATAGAGTCTTTGACTCTTTGGTGAAATAACATTCAATTGAACCAACCCTAAGCATTATTCTATTATGGTGGACATGCAGGGCTGCGCAGGACAACTAGATGAGGCAGGAGAGTTGATGCACCATATTCCAGGAGGACCTGGATTGTCAGTGTTGCAAAGCTTACTTGGGTCTTGTAGATTTGTTTATGGGTGAATTTGGTTAGGACAAATTCCAACAAACAAATTTTATCAGTCGAATGTGGATTCAGAGTTATGTGGTAATCTCATTTGAAAAAGAGCTTTTAGGAAATTGATGAATAATGTGCAGAAAATGTAAAGTGCAAAGAAGGTAAAAGTGCATGAAATGTAAAAGTGTTAAAGATTAAAATGCAGAAAATAAATGTGCAGAAAGTTTAAATGCAAGAAATGTAAAATGCAAAAAATTTAAATGCAGAAAATGTAAAAGTGCAGAAAAGAAAAAGAAATTTAAAGGACAATGCTTGAAAATAAAGAATTTAGAAAAAAAAACATTGCATTAATGTAAATGACTGGAAATAAAAATGGAAGTCATACTTGGAATCAAATCCGTTAATCTGTTTGAGTGAGATGTTAGGATTGTATATCCAGTAAAACCACACTTTGTACATCGTCAATACTAGTATTTATAGACAAAAATATAAAAAATAACTGACTCCTAAAAATCAACTACATACATGGCAGTTATGCCACGTTCTCACTAATATCTAACTTTATTTTCAACGAAACTAACCCTTAACCATTTGAGAGTTGGCCACCACTTAGATCACCATCTGACTGTCGAATTCAAGACTAATAACTGAAAACAACTGAGATCTTTCAACAAAAACCAACATCTGACTATAACACATTAGAAAATTTCTTCAATGTCATCATCATCGAGCTGTTGAAAATCTCTTCGTCGAATATCTCAATGTTGTCATCCGGCTGTCGAAACCCTTATTCGTCGAATGTCTCAATGGTATCATCTATCCATCAAAATTATCTTCATCGAATATTTCAATATTATCATCCGACTGTCAAAATTATCTTCGTCGAATTAGAACTTGTAATTTTACTCCCAACAGTATTATAAGCCTAAATTAGCTAAATAAATGGGTCCACAAAACAAGGTTTGCGAGTTAAGAGGAGAGGGAAAATGAGGGAAAAGTTTTTCGTGCTAAGTAAATATTTTTCTTATTTTAGAATTTTTTAAAATAAAAAGAATTAAATGAGATATTATTATTTAACTTTTTAATCATTCTTTATTTATTTTTTAAACATTTTATAATTCTTTAAGTTTAAAAATTTAAAAATTAACTCTTTTATTTCTTTCGTTTCAAATTCTTATATCGAAACATACCTTAACAGTCTGGAAAGAAAAGAAAAAAGAGAACAATAATTTTGGACCATATTAGAAAAATGGACCTAACCCAACCCCTTGACCTTTCTAGGTCACACCATGATGATAGGCTTGGCCTAATTTCCAAGAAACCACCTAACCTATTAAGAACCCAACCCAATAACCTCACATCCTCCTTACCCATTGAACCATATTTGACCCCTCTAAGAAGTACTTGACCTATAATTTCGAGTATCCACCCAACCTAAATTCAACCCATTTATCCGACTACCTAAATATCTCTTAACATATCTCAAAATGGTCTAATGGCACAGCCCTTATGGAGAGTTTTTCCTCCAATCATTGCCCAAAATCACATGGCGTGCAATTTACACCCTACCTACCTTTACTATAAATAGTTAATGTTCACACAATGCAAGGGGTTCTCTCCTCTCCTCTCTTTCTTTCTCTCTCTCTCCTTTTACTCTATATTTTCTTACATTATTTTCTCACACTTGTAAGACTTAAGGGTCGAAGTGCTTTGCAGGTATCCCCCATCTACAGTGTTGATCGACCTAAGAGGTGCTCTGACATATCCAAGCCACCACAAAGGCCACCTGCATAAGGAAAGGACGAAACTTGGTGCCATTTATGGGAATCCAAAAAAATGATTTTCCACTTTCTTTATCTCATACCTAACTTCAATACCCACTTTCACGTCTTCACCCCTATACCCGAACACCTACTGTCATAACTAGGAGCCACGACACCAATAATGGTCGAAACACCACCACCATTGGCCTTAACCATGAGGAAAATTACACTGACCTTAATTAGGATGCTAATTTGACAAACGAATAAACTCATCAGCTGATGAAACAACTGAGACATCGAATCAAAGAGTTGGAAAATCGTAGTAACTGTAGGAAGGACGAAAATAAGACACATGATGAAGATTCCACCCAACCTGAAAGCTCTCAAACAGTTAACTCAAGCCACCACAACATCCCAACACCACCACCCCAAGCTAATCCGGGCCATCCTTTCTCAGAATTCATAATTTATATCCCCTTACCAGCTAATTTTCACCTACCTGTAGTATTTGATTCATATGATGGCACAACCAACTTTTTCGAACTCTTGGAAGCATTTAATTTAGTAATGCTTTTGGCTGGTGAATTTGACCTTATCCAATGTCGAGCATTCCCTGGCACACTAAAACGCTTAGCACTTCAATGGTTCTCCATTTTTCCTCACCACTCAATCAATGACTTTTCCGAACTTTCAGGCCGATTCTTAACCTATTTTGCCACTAGCAAAACTTTAGTAAGTCTAATTAATTTTATGAAAGGTCCCCAAGAGTCTTTAAGGGAATTTATGGCTCAGATAAATCAATAAGCATTAAAAATCAAGGGTTTAAACCTGGCCGTTTCCCTACATGCAATTCTAATAGGCTTATGCCCTAGCCCTTTCACTGATTCCTTAGTTTAACGACCCCCGACCTATCTTGACGAGCAAAGACCCCGATCCACAAGATACATCAATATGGAGGAAGTACCAAAATCTCATCAAGCAGCCGAAACTTCAAACACTCATTATCCTAGCTAGCCAAGCCCCGACCAACACTAACAAAGAGAAACAGGTGGGACAAGGGAGAGAAATGATAGAAAAGCCCAGGGAGAAATATCTCCATAAGAGTGGTGAATCAACCCCCTCAGTTTCACGAGTACACTACTTTATCGACAAAAAAATAAGAGATCCTCAGGGACATTTATAACACCGACCTAATATGTTTTCCACCATCCCCAGCCTTTTAGCCCATCCATATTGACCACTCTCAACGATGTGATTTTCACCAAGCATATAGGTATACCACAAAGAATAAAGTCGGTCTGAGATGCGTGCTGGAGGACTTAGTGTGAAGGGGACGTTTAGACATATATCTTAGTAGGAAAAAGGAAAAAAACAATATTGGGGTGCAAATAAAGGCTGACTAATTCAAGACCAACCGAGAGAACAGAGACAAGAAACACTAGAAACTCAACAACAAAGGGAGGATAACAGAGCATTCGTTCCATATGGAGGTGTTAGGGGCATTGTCAACACAATTTCTATAGGATTTGCAAAAGGAGGTGAGTCAGCAAATGGCATAAAGAAACATCTAAGGGCAGTAAAGTCGGCAATGGCAGTAGAAGTGATAAACCGATTTCGATCCAAACCAAAAATAAAAACAAGTCCCTTGTTTTTCTTGGAAGAAAACTTTTAGGGCATTGATGGGAATCAGAATGATCCTATCGTCATATCTGTGGCAATTGCTAATTTTGTGGTAAGAAGGGTGCTAGTAGATCAGGTCAGTTCAACTGACATTCTGTATAGGGAAGCCTTCCAAAAGTTTGAAATCCCAAAAGAGTAGTGATAAGTCCATATTTTGTAGTCTCAAATCAGATGAACTATGGTGATTTACTTGCGTTTATTGGTGAATTATAGATGTGTCTTTTATCATTTTCTTTGATTTTGTATATTGAAAGGGGTTTGCTACATTTGGAGTGAAAGCAGACGAAGACACCGCGTTTTCAGAGTAAAAGAAGATTATATTGGCTTAGATAGGACCCTGTATCAGCTCAAAAGTGATTCTTAAGTTAGACACGACCCTGTCTAGCTTAAACGTCTCTGACTTGGAGACACATAAGTTATATTGATTTCTTGGTCACACAGCTGTGTCGAGCCTAGAGACGACTGTGTGAGGTCTCCTGCACTTGAAAATGTACAATTTTGCCTATAACTAATATAAATAGCAATGAATCCCTAAACCAGAGATAGAATTTTGAGGAAGCGACTTTTAGAGAGAAATCACACCAAAGGACCGCCACGAATCTCTGGAAGATGGCCACGAAGAGATGACATAATTCTTGAAGACTTCAAGATCACAATCTCTATTAAAAAGGTTTTGATTTCTCTTCCCTCTAGTTTTTCCCTTTCTTTAAGTTTTTCCTTCTATGGATTTGTGTTATGATTTGAGTTTGTTATTGAACATGAATAGCTAATCTCATAGTTAGGGCTATGGGATATCTTGTTTTCCTAATTAATTGATTTTTAATTCGAATTTGATTATGGTAATTTTATTGGGTTTATTGTATTGCTTGAATTCTTGTCAATACTTGATTAATTTTGGCATATTTTAATTCATTGTCTAAACAGTAGCCATTTGCAACCAATGAGTAGACTTATATAATAAACCTAGGATTAGGTTGGTGAATGATCAAACATCAATTTATTCTACTAATTGAATTGACAATTAGGTTAGTTCATCTCTTGATTTATAGCTTAATGCATTCCTAGTTAATGCAACTAAATGATTAAATGGGTGATTAATTAGGAATAGAATATTATTTATCCATGACCAATGGGACTCAATAAAAATTAAGAGAATTTGGCAAGAGAATTAGCTTACATCATAAATGAATGAAAATCTGATTAATTGGATTTAAGTGAACCTTGCGCCACTAGTTTCCCTCTAAGTGATTTATTTCTATATTGATTAATCTTCCATCTTTCTTATTTATTTGTTGTTTGATTTTATTCCTTGTGGGATTGACAACTAGAACTCAAGTCCTATATTGGTATATGATATAGTGCACTTGCTCTAAGTGTATTTTACGCATATCAAGTTTTTAGCGTCGTTGTCGGAAAATAACTTTGGTAATATTAGAGGCGAAAAGCTCTAGTTAATTTAGACGAACTTTTATTTTATTTCTTAATTTTATTTTATTTTTATTTTTTTATTTTTTTTAAATCATCTGTCACTTCGTCTCCCTGCTTATATTTCTTGTTTGTGCTTACTCGTTCTCAATTTCTTAATGTGCAATTTGATCCAGAAATTGAGAAAACAACTCGTAGGTTAAGAAAATAATCTCATACTGAAGTTATGGCTGAAGAAGCTATAAGGAGGATGGAGGAACAAATAGCTAACAGGACTGGTGAAGAGCAAGTTATCCCAGCAGAGTGGACAATACTTGAATATTCCATGCCCACGACTGGAGGATACGAAGGGAGTATTACAAGACCAGTTGTGGCGGCCAACAACTTTGAGATCAAACTGACATTGATCTCCATGATTCAAACTTCTATTCAGTTTGGTGAATTGCCTTCAAATAATCCAAATTAACATATGGTCAAGTTCTTACAATTATTTGACACCATCAAATATAATAGGGTGACAGATGATGCAATCTGATTGCAGCTCTTTCCTTTCTCTCTTAGGGACAGAGCAAGTCAATAGTTAACATCACTACTAAGGGGTTCCATCACCACATGAGATTAGTTGACATAATAATTTTTAGCTAAGTATTTTTCTCCTTTTAAATCTTCTAAGTTAAGGAATGATATTTCTACTTTTGTGCAGTATGATATGGATACTCTCTATGAAGCTTGGAAACATTTTCAAGAGTTGGTGAGGAGATGTCCATATCATGGATTGCCCATATGATAGCATGTACAGATTTTTTACACAGGTTTGTCGTCTCTTCCTTATATTTTGAGCACTGTTTTTTATTGTAATTTCGTGTTCAATGGATTAACAGCTGTATTTAGGAAGTACTTTAGATTTTTCTATGAGTATTGATGTTTATGTTATCTTTTGAGTATCTATTGATGTTTAGCTTTGTTCTTCCATGCCTATGCTTAATGTTTGCTTCTGTTTGATCAACAATTGCATGATCTTAATTGATGCAAATGAACTAGACATAGGGATTTGTGGAGATGGATATGGTATGGTTGATACATGTTCGATAAGTTCAATTGGCTTAGATGAGTTGATTCGCTGACAGGATAAAAATATACCTTTTAGCCATGTATTAGCGTGTATTTGAGAATAGATCGTTCATTAGTAGAGTTTACACTAGTCCTCATGCAAACATAAGAAACATAGTGGATTAGGTAAATGACACCAGGGTTGATCGACCTAGACATAGGCTTTTGACTAAATAAGACTCTCAAGCTAACTAACTAATCATTGATGTTGCTTATAAGGATTGCATATCATTAGTATGAAATAGGAGATGAAGAAGGATTTCCTAGATCTCTATATCATTATGTTATTGCTTTTGTAGTTTGATTTAGATTATTTGTTTTTCTTTATTTTATATGTTCTTGGATAGAATTTAGCTAAGCGATTAGTTGTTACTTAGTAATGGAAACCATATATCCTCGTGGGAACGAACTTTTACTTTATATCTGTATTACTTAAACGACCCATACACTTGCGATACACAAATGGTCTAACAACATGATTAAGGCAATTATGCTTAATTCTTTCTTGACTTCCAGAGCTGCATCGAGAAAATAATCCCTTAGTTGTCCCATTTGAGTTTGAAATTAATTTCTTTGGATGCCTAATTAAATAATCAGGTTGGATTCATTGATATTTTTTTAGAATAACGGAGCAATTGATATGTTAATTGAAAAGTCATTAAGGATTATTTTTGTCTTCAAGGGTTGATTTAAAAAATTAAAAAAATGGAGAGGGAAGAAGAAAGAAAAAGATTGTTGGTGAAGAATAATGAAAATATTGGGCTGAAAGTGAGAATTTATTATACTCGTATTCATTATGTTCTATTTATTATCTTTTTAATCTGATTCTGTTTTGTATCAAATTATCCATGAACATTCTTTACTCTTATTTATCTTTTTCCTACCTTTCATTGTTCCCCTTGGCCTTGTTATAACCAAAAGAAACCCTTTTGATTCTTGTGTTGTATGTGAATTAGAAAATGGAGAGGAGATTGATAACTAAGCCTATGGTAGTGCATTTATCAAGAGACACTGGAGTGACCTCATTGTCTTTATCAACTGATTGATAAGGAGAAAAGATGCAAGCTAAATTCAAGTCTCTAATTATATTAAGTGCTAAATGATCTTTTGGATGATCCTATGGTCATATATGTGGCAATGGCAAATTTTGTGGTAAAAAGGGTGCTAGTAGATCAAGTCAGCTAAGCTGACATTCTATACAGGGAAGCCTTCCAAAAGCTCGAAATCCTAAAAGAGCAGTTAAAGTCATTTGATGGCAATTTGATTAGATTCTTAGGCGAGCAAGTTGAGGTCAGAGGATATATCGAGTTATGGATGACCTTTGCAGGAGAAAAGGAAATCGATGTCAAATACCTAGTCATTAATTGTCAGGCGTCATATAACATTATGAAGTTTCCAACCCCCCCCCCAACTTAACCATGAAGTTTCTGATTGATGAAGATTGGATCAGAGTAATACATGTTGATCAAGTTAAAGCTCATCGATGTTATCATGACATCAAAAAGCCCAAAAGTCCAGATAGATGATTGATGCAGAACAGGCATAATCAAAGTACATGTTAAGATAGTTAGAATTGGTTAGAGTTAGTTAGAATTAGTTTTAATAGTTAGTTAGTTTACTTGAATTAGTTGGCTATATAAGCCAAGATTACCCATTGTATTTTTAACCTTTTTCATTATATCAATATACAATCTTCTCCCTTTACTCTGAAACCATGAAATTCAACATGGTATCAGAGCCTTTCCACCCACCTTAAACACTCTTTTGCTACATTTTCTTCTCTTTTTCTCTTTCTTAGTTTATTTTCTTTTCCTTTTACACTTTCCCGAGAAAATCCACAAATTCCATTTTCTTCTCCACAAATTCTTTTCCTTCTCCTCAAATTCATTTCGCTGTTATCATTGCAATTTTCTGGTTGCAACCCCACGCCGATCTTCGACGATGGCTCCCTCGTCATCTTCGGAACCGAGACCTTCTTTGATCCTTATTTCCAGCTTCCCGCCAAAACCAAAACCCCTCCCAGCTCCTCCTCCACCACGTGTTTTCCGGCTAGAAAGAATGATAGTAAGTGGTTCTTCTCCGATGAGGCGTTTTCTTTTAAAGAAGCGAGCGGCGTTCTGAGATCGAGAGGGTGCTCTGTTATGGCTTCTTTTCTCGATATGAGTTTCTCGGGCTCAGGGATCGAGATCGCCCCAGCTGACGCTGTTCGCGCCGATCGACGAGGTGATGGTGAGTCACATGGGGAACCTGACCGGTTACTCGTCGATCCTTCACCACCACCTCGTGCCTTGCAAGATCTTGTGGAGCGATTTGGTGATGTTGGAAGATGGAACGTTGATTTGGACTTACGAGAGAGGGTTCACGATCAATGTCACCAAGTCTAATAGTACTGAAATGTTGTTGCTCAATGGAGTGCAGGTGATTTTTCCAGAGTTGTATTACAGTGATTGGCTCTGTTTCGATGAGTTAAATCTCGTCAAAACATTTACTAGTTAATGATCTTGTTGGTTTCGATGCATTTCCGATCTGCATTTTCTAGTTCTTGATCTCATTTTTCAGTGTGTTTTCAATGATGTGTGAGATCGTTTCTTTCATTATTCATCTGCTTTGCTGATGCGAATCTGAGATATTGTAAAATTAGTGTATGGTTTGAAGGCTATGAAGGAAAAATTCTGTGGATCTCTTCTTTCAGTACTTTTTCTTCCAGATATATTTTCTTGGTTCATTGTTCTTGTTGTCCTGTGATCGTGGACCATAACTTGGTCGAGGGTTTAGTGCGTGTGTGATGTCTGGTGCACTAATATTGCAAGGCTGAGTATAGCTGAATGCTCGAATGATGTTTGTGCTAAGTTCTCTTTGGAGAAAGCTTCAGATACAGGAAATTAAACATGTAATTGATGCATTTCTATAAGATGAAGTGATTAATTGTGAAGGACAGTAAGCTCTTTCTGGTTTCACGTGGTTCTTTGGTTAGTTTGATGAGTTGGAAGCACAGGCTGGGTTCTTTGATTTAATCAAGATGTATTTCCAATATTTTTAAGTTTTGTGTACACCAACTGTTTGGTGATTTGCTTCTTTGATATTTTTGTTGTTGTAAGCTTCTGTCCATGATGGTAGTTAAGCATTGATGGATGTTCTTGCTTCTGTTAAATGGTTAAGCCTTGAGTTGTGGCTTCTGTTTAATGGTTAAGCTTTTGTCCTTTGTTGACTTTGATGATTTTAACTTCTGCCTTGTATGGTGGTTAAGCATTTGTAGCTTCTGCCTTGTATGGTGGTTAAACATTTGTTAACCTATGTGCCTTACCAGTTCTTGACATTATCATTGTATTTTTGGTACAAGGGATCTGACCTTCAAAGCCTACGGTGTTTGCATGACTAAGCTTGACCCTCGATAAGAATTTCGAGAGACCAAACCCCAACCAAAGAAGGTGTTGCTCCCAATCCCCATTGGGACAAAGCTGAACCAAGTAGTCAAAATCAGAGCCAAACCTCCCACAAACCCTATCTGGCAGTCTGACTGAACTACTGCAAAGTAATGCTGACCTGTTTGCTTGGGATTCAACCGACATGTCAGGGAATGATCCTAACTTCATGTGTCACAAGCTCGCTATTAATCCGAAGGTAAAGCTAGTGGCTCAGAAAAAAACCGATGTTGGAGGAAGAAAAAAGAAAGGTGATGGCAGAGGAGGTTAAGTGCTTCTTTGACGTTGGATTCGAAAGAGATGTGAAGTACACCGTGTGACTCTCAGATGTTGGTTATGATATTAAACTCAAATGTTTTTCTTCAATTGAATTATGTATGTGAACTAAATTAGGAAAAATAAAAATAAAAAAACCTATAGAACAATGGGTTAAAGAGAATTATATGTTATATATCAAGCTTGATAATTTAGGCAAAAGGTGTTTTAATTAGCTGACTATCTAAAATAGTCACCAAATCCACATTCTCCTAATAAGAGGAAGTATGCATTAATAGATCAATAACATAAGAATATCAACTTCCATCATCTAGAGGCAGTGATTTTGTTGCTTAAATGTTAAATTACTGCCCATTTGAAATGCCATATCCAACAATGGATGAGCTTGATTTGCTTGAGTGATAGTAATAGCTTGGGTTTAACTCCTTATATACTTTTGGGCAGACTTTGCTCTAACACCATATATACGTTTAATAGACTTGGGTTATATTTATGAACCAGATTTATATCTTCTTATGTGAATTATTTACATAACAGAGTCCTGTAAAAAGTGATAAATTAGAAAATCTGGATAAGAATAGATGAGGTTGTTAGGAGTTAGGATGACTCAAACACCTAGGAGATTTGCATCTAATAAATTTAGATAAGCAACCTTACCAGTGGACCTTACATCATATCTCAGTATAAAATTTTAATGCATTAAATTCATACTCATTTCATTTCACGTGGTCCTCACTTTATTTACTCCTTATCAATATACTAAGACTTCTTCATTCACACTTTACATTTTACTCACACTTAAATTTTTAACAAAAGTAGATCTTATTCATTAAGTCATGAAGTAGGACTCATCTTACTTTTATTTTATTTTTTAAGAATATAACATCCAAAGCCCTAAAAAGATAAAATTAAATAAGACTAGCAACAAATGGAAGCCCCTACAAAATGACCATGAATAAGAACACTAGGAGGTAGGAGGGGAGGCCCAATAAACCAAAATCTTTGCTAAGCTTCCAGTTCGCAAGCCAATCAGCACACATATCTCCTTTTCTCTAAGTAAGACTAATTGGATGGACCACTATATATATTTCCAAGAAGGGCTTTCCTTGCCTTTTACTTGGTAACTATCTCAACACCATGTGATGCACGGAATAATATAAAAAGCTGATTCTTAATCAACACAAATTAAGAAGTTTCAATTAAAATTTGAAAGTTAAAAAATCATATCGTAATTTATGGATATCATATTAGAAATATTTAAATTAATTTAATATTTGAGAAGTGAAAGTAATTAACATACCTTTGTTCAAAGGAAAGATATATTTAACTTTATCACTTAAATAAAATTAAATCATTTTTACTAAAACTTGAATTGAATTTAAACTTTTCAAAATTAGAACATATAAAAAACAAGGTTGATTTATTTATGAAAAATGGAGTATAAATTTGGAGAGAAAAAAATTTATGTATAAGTGGCACGTGGCATCAACTCAACTTGCATGAACTGTGTTTATATAATAGTATATAGATAATATATAGATTATTGAGGCTACTAATTATCTAGTCTGTGTAGTATCTCCCGTTTGTTTCTCTTGTTCAAAAGCAAAAACAATTCCTATTTGTTCCTCCAACATTTGCTCCGGTGGGTGACTAGCTAGGACTTGGAGACGCCGAAATGCTCACAATGTCTGTCAGCATGGCCGTGGGAGTACCCGAAAAGCACTTCAATGCCCAAGACATATAAGGTGGTGAAGGATGATAGCAAAGAGAGAAAAAATAACATGTAAAAAGTGGAGGCTTTCTCCTTTATATAGCGTCTTAACATAAGATCTTAGAGATGAAGGGTGCGCAATGTACCCCTGCTGATCATTGCTAGTGATGGAAGTCAAGGTCTCTAATCTTGTATCAACATGTCTCAAATCCATGGTTTTAAATTACGGTTGCGGTTGCGGTCGCAGTTGTGATTGTGGTTGTGATCACTGCAGTTGCGGGTATTACGACTATTGTGATGCGAATTACGGTCATTGTGATGTGATTTTTTTTAAAACTTGCACAAAATGTAAAAAAAAAATCTATAATTATTATAACTCTTCATATTTCTTTATTTATAATATTTTATAAAGCTTTTACTCATTTGATAAGATTTTGTACTAATCTTAAAGAATAATTGAAATTGAATTCATAACCAAAATAACATAATTATTGTTATAATAATCATTAATAGGCCTTTTAAAATTTTATTTGGGCATATATAAATATAAGAGAGTAAGAAACTAAATAATATATCAACTTAAATAAGTTTCAAATAAATTTCACATGTCATATTTTTTACCTTTGAGTTCTTGATAAAAAAATATAACTTAGTTAGAAGAAAATAATTACCTATAACTTTAATCATGTCACCAATTATGTAAGGAACAATGTTACTTATTAAGATGCATGATTTCATTTAAAAAAAACATGATATAAACTCATAATTAATATCTTAAATATTTATATGTATTATAAGAATTCTTTTTACCGGCAATTCACAAATAATAAACTAAATCTCACTTAAAAAACTTTGAAAATAATAAAGCAAATTATTAAATTTAAAATAATAAATAAATAAGTGAGTAAATAAATAAATAAATTAAAAACTCAAAGACAATATAAATAGAACTTACATGATAATTATTACCACATGGTAGAATGGTGTGGATGATCATAACCTCCACTTTTATTTTGGCTATCACCTTGCATGTCTCCTTGTCCAAAGACATAATCAAAAATACACTACTTGATTGTTGATGATAAGGATCTTGATAGTTCATTGAAGATTGGTGGTATGGTGGAGGTTGATTACTATTAACACATTGATCATATGCACTGAAGTAAGGATACTGATAAGATGGTGGATAATACCCCTGACTACTCTGAGATGATTCACCAAGACCAAAGTCACCAAAACTTTGTGCAATGATTGAAGAGGAAGAATCTTCTAGTGTAACATTTTGTTGCCTTCTTCTTCTACTAGACTGTGATCCACCTCTTCTGCTATCACCAAATGAATAATCAGAAGGAACCACATCTGGCCTAGATGTAGTCATATCAATCATTAGACTTTTGTCATGACAATTATATGGAATCTCCTGATATGGATCATTTTGCCTATATTCGTTATCATCTTCATCATTATCATCACTTTTTTCAGCTTCTGCATCAACACCACCATTACCACTATTGTTACTAGGAGGACTTAAACCACCACTATTTTCATCAGAACCTGCATCATCATCATCACCAGCTTCCATATCTTCATCATCAATATCAATTCTAGGTAACCATTTTGAATTTTGTACTCCATCTAATACAGAGCCTTCCCTTTCTTCAATCCAAGGAGATAATAGATCTTCTTCTTGAAATATGTAGTCAAGGTTAATTGGATTGAAATTAGCTTCAATTTCTTCTTGACTTCTCCTTTCTTCATGTCTCATTTTCAGCTTCATATTGTAATATGTGAAGACAAGTTTTTGTAACTTTTTGTACTTGAGTCTATTCCTTGTCTTTGTATGAATGTAGATGAATGTGCTCCAATTTCTCTCACAATTTGTAGCTGAAGTTGTTTGACTAAGAACTTTTATTGCGACACATTGAAGTTCAGGAGCACACGATCCAAATATCAACCACCATTCAGCTATTTAAATGACCAAGCATAATGAATAATTATTTGTCATATAAAGTATAAATAAATTTTAAACCGATTTACTTGTACAAAAAAGAGAAAAAAATATTTTACCTGGATTCATTCTAGCCCAAGCTCTTTGAGCTTATGGTGTGTCAAATGATTCACGTTTTTCCCTAAAAATCATCAACTGTATAACGCAATATAATATGATAATAAGTAAATATATAATATTTAATTATAAATTTATAAGATTTAAATATAAACATTATTTACTAACTTTGATTCAAAGCTTTAATTTGATCATCCATGTTTCTTTCTAATTTGATGATGACACTACTGGTTCCATCAAAAGTTTCTTTATAAACATCAGATTTATATTCAACTCCATATTGAAATTGTGGGTTAAGAAAATAACCTAAAAAAAATTAATCAATTATTATGCATAAAGGCACGAGAGTAAAATTTTATAACAAAACAAAAATTATAAATTATATCGATTATTGACGTACCTGCAGAATGAAGATCAGAATGCATGAATCTCCAGCGCTGGTCTATTATTTCATTATATCTTGTATGATATTGAGAATTTTATTGGATAGATTGTTTGGCTTGATCTATGCCTTCATAAAGAAAACTCATTGTTGGCTTCACGTCACCATCGACCAGCCTTAAGACTTTTATAATAGGTTCAAATACTTTCAGTAGATCAACAACTTTACTCCAGAATTCACTGCTCAAAACTATTTTTCTTGCTTCAAATGTTGGTCTTTTTTTCTCTTTCCCAAACTTAGATCTTCTAAATTCTTTTGAGTTGAACATGTTTCTTAAACTTTGCTTTTGCTTCATAATAGCTTGAAGCTGCAAGAACTGTGTTGTAAATCGAGTTATGCCAGGACGGACAATTTCTCTACCTCCAGTGTATTTCTTCATCAAATTTACTATCCATATGCGGTTATAGATGAAAGTTGTCACTGTCTTTGCATCATTCAATAGTTTCTTCACATTTTGCTTTTTTCCTATATCCTCCAAGCAAAGATCCAAACAGTGAGTTGCACAAGCAGACCAATACAGATATGGCCTTTTTTCGATCAATTTTTTCCTAGCTGCTTTTAGTGCTTTTTCATTATCTGTAACCACTTGGACTACATATTCTTCTCCAATTTCATCTACAACTTTGTCAAGCAACTGGAAGTAATAATCTGTATTTCTAGTATCAACACCAGAAGTATCAACAGATTTTAGGAAAATTGTCTCATTGCTACAATAAACAAGAAAATTCATAATATGTGTATGATTTATACTATTAGTCTAACCATCACACATTATTGTGACTCATCTTTCTTTCCAGGTACCTTTTAGTGTATTTATCCATTCTTACATTTTTTTATATTCAACTTCCATATACACATCTAAAACTTCATAAGGAGTTGGGCACTTAACTCTTTTGCCTACTTCAGCTGCTTCAACAATCAAAGCATGCAACCAAGGAGAATCAACTAAATTCATAGGCAAACGCTCATAAATTAAGAACCTGCTTACTACTGCTCCAAGCGTTTTTCTTAATGTTTTCATCCAACCACCAGTAACTTTTGGTTGTTTCACGCTTTTACTTCTTACAAGATTAACATCTGTAGACCTCAAAGTAGCAGAAATATCTTGTGGTCTTCTGACTTCACTAACACTCGCATGAGAACTTCCACCTTCTTCATATATATTTCTCGATCCCCTTATTTGTTTCCTGAATCGTTGTCTGTCTTCCCATTCATGTTGTGATCTAATGCTCTCCTGTGTAGCTACCTTGATTTGTTCATTAATATAGTCTTCCATGTCTTCCTCTTCAACATTTCCCCTTAAGCCTTCTTCAAATTCTTCTTTTCTTTTTTTAGAATCTTTTTTTTTTTTTTGCTTTCCCATCCATGAGGATTTTCATCATATTCTCTCTGACAAATGTGTTGACTCTAGGACAACTTGCTACTTGCCCTTTATAATGTGTTATGTGTTGCTTCAATCTTGTAATGCCACCCTTTATTACTTTTCAACAAAGTTTACATGTGATGTTATTTCGATTTTCAGGTACAACTGTTCCAAAATGCCATCCAATATCATCACTTGGAGCACCCTCTAATCTTCATATAGGAAATTCTTCTCTTGACGGCATTGTTTAAATTTTATAATACCTGTTTACAAAAATATACTTGTTTACAAAAATAAATTATAACAATTTTCAATAATTAACTTAATTATCACTATTACTAATATCTCAATTAACAATCAATAATTAACTTTAACTTCAAAGTTAAAACTCTTAATATATACCACTAATTATCTTCTTTTAAACAAATAATTAAGTAATTAAATTAATTATCACTATTCCTAATACTCCATCAATAATTAACTTTAATTTTAAACCATTAATATAATCTATTAATTAATTTTAACTATTCTTAACTTAATTTTCACACTATTATAAAAAAATTCAATTTTCTCACAATTTTTTCCAATTTCTCACTTTCCCAATTTTATTCAATTTCTCACTTCTTCAATTTTTCCTCAATTTTTCACTTCCCCAATTTTTTCCCAATTTTTCTCACTATTTTTCTTAATTTTTTTCCCAATTTCCCCCTAATTTCCCTCCTTTCTCGCCCTAAATCCCACCCAAACGTAACCCAAATAACCCACTTTCCCAACCCCACCCAATCACCCTATACGAAGCTCAACGCTTCTCTGCCCTAAATCCCCAATTTTTCCCCAAAATCCCCCATCCTCTCTCTCGATCTCGATGGCAGGATGCTCCTCCGGCTCCCTCATCCCCTCTCTCGGTCTTGCAGCTCTATCCTCCCCCATCCCTTCTCTCGGTCTCGCAGCTCTCTCCTTCCTCATCCCCTCTCTCGGTTTCCCTTCTTCCTCTCTGCTTCCCGTATCTGATCCGCCCATGACCCACCCTCTCTGGTTCGCGGATCACCGCCAGTGCCGCCCACGTCCATGGCCACCTCCCCCTTTTAACCCACGACCCACCCTCTCTGGTTCATCAGTATCACTCTCAGCCTCTCACGGTCTCACTCTCACCCACCGCCCCCCTCTCTACCTCCCAAATCTCACACAATGACACAAATCCAACCCCAATCCCAACCTCCCAAATTTCACAAGATGCATGCATACCAAATAGGCAAACACAGAAACTAAAACTGGGATGGTAGAGATGAGCTCACCTGCGGAGCGCCGGAACAAGACGGTGAGTCCATGATCTGAGATCTGGAAGATGGAGACTGGCACTGGAGTAGTCCAAGTGGAGATGGTTTTCAGCGAGAATGAAAGATCTTTATCTTCAAGTTTTCAACACCAAGCTTGAAAGGTGAGTCCGTGAATCAAATCTGATGACTTTGTTGTCTGATTTTTTTTTCTCCTTTTTACTGTTGATGAAATTATTGGGTTGAGAATCTTCTTCTTTTTCTTTCCCGTGCTCTGACATTCTTAATTTGAAAGAGAAAACGGAATGGAGCACTGTTGCGGCCCGTTGCAGCTGTAACATCATTCCGTTGCGGCTGCAACACCGTTCCGTTGTGGCTGTTTTACGTGATTTTCGTTCACACCGCAATTGCGGTCTGATGCCGTTGCGGCACGGCCCGCAACGGTAATATTGCGGCCACATCAGGTGATGCGGACCGCAATTTAAAACCCTGGTCAAATCTATAAGGAAAGTATATGCGAGATAGACTCGGGTGAGTGGGTTCAGGTTTGGTTGGTTCAAATAGGTTGCATATTTTGGGACCAAGTCATGATGGTCGCATCGAGCATGAGCATGGAGACCCACTAAGTATTTAGCGATGGGTCAGTATTGAGCTTCGGGTATGGGTCGGGTGGTGTCGGCCTTTGCTCTATGGTTTGGTACGGTCCATTATGCTAACAAGAACTGAGGGAAACGAGGGCTGACAGGGGCCATGTCCCCACCTCCCAAGCCTCAAAACATCACTTTAATTTATTTTTTTTGGAGTTACCTACAAGTTTAAAGTAAATCGATCTTTAAGTAGAGTAGTGAAACCGCAAAGAAGGCTACGATATGGTGACCCTCTATCTCCTTATTTGTTTATCCTTGTTGTCGATGCTCTTTCCCATATGTTGATCAGAGCTAATAATGAAGGAATAATATCAAGGATCAAATTGGCTTTAGAGGCTCTTAGCTTAACTCACCTCCTTTTGCAAATGATTCTATTTTGTTCATCAAAGCTAACAGAGAGGAAGCTTATCAAGTCATGAATATCCTTAACATTTTCTGCAAGGCCTCGGGTCAAAGAATAAACATTTCTAAATCAAGGCTTATAGGAGGAAAATTCTTGGTTGCTCCCTTAAAAGCTGGACTAGCCTCTATTCTAAGAATTCAAGTTTGGGATAATCTAGGAAAATATTTGGGACTCCCAGCTAAGTGGGAAGGTCTAAAGCAAAAACACTATCCTAGATCAAGGAGAAAGTTTTAAACAAAATGGAAAGGTGGAAGGGCAATCTTCATAATCAAGCAGGCAAAGAAGTTGATGTAAAACCAAAGGACAAAGGCATTTGGTGCCAAGAGACTCAGTCTCAAAAATAGAATTATATTTCAACTAAATTCAATAATCAACAACCGTCTTCTAAAGTGTTGATAGGAGGGGTATTTATAGTCATCAAACAAAACAAATTAAATACAAATCTAATATAATCAGCTGATGATAAGATTTGGGATTTTGATAGAATCTTTATTAAAATTGAAATCTTAATTATAACTAAAATCCTAAAATAGATAAAATTCCTTAACTAACAAAATAAAATCCCAAATTAAAATAATAAAATCCAAAATAAGCTCATAATAAAAATCATAAATATCTTAATGTAATCTACATCAGTTTCCCCCTCTTAAAGAACTTACCTCTGGAGAGTTAAATCTCAGCTTCATCTAGGATCAATATGGTAAGAATGATTTTCAAAAATCGAAGTAGTAACAAAATCAAGGTGGTTCTCCTTCTTCACAAGATAATGATAAATAGAATTAGGAGAAGAATCCACAATCAGAATTGTATCAATCTGGTTCGGATATTGTCGTGGAATTGGTGAAAATTTAGGTGAGTTTTGCGAATATCTAGTAAATGATGGGTAGCAAAACGACTTTGGCTGCAAAAAATTTGATGCTCTCAAACAACACAAAGTGTGGACATCAACAAGGCTCAGATGCCAAATTAATATAGAACCAAAGGACAAAGGCACTCGGTGCCAAGAGACTTGGTCTCAAAAATAGA
The DNA here is from genome assembly GCA_029884605.1 of Ormosia emarginata. NCBI lineage: Eukaryota > Viridiplantae > Streptophyta > Magnoliopsida > Fabales > Fabaceae > Ormosia > Ormosia emarginata. The sequence continues at coordinate 8,697,084 of JAQQTP010000068.1, forward strand.
ATTATATTTCAATTGAATCAATAATCAACAATTGTCTTCTAAAGTGTTGATAGGATGAGTATTTATAACTCTCAAACAAAACAAAATAAATATAAATCAAATATAACTAACTAATTATAAGATTTTAAACTTGAATAGAATCTCATTAAGACTGTAATTCTAATTATAACTGAAATTTTAAAATAAATAAATTTTTTAACTAACTAAATAAAATCTCAAATTAAAATAATAAAATCTAAAATAAAATCTTAATAATAAAAAACATAATTATCCTAATGTAATATGCATTAGAAGTCATCGTTAAAGCAATAATACAAGCAATTCCTTCTTTTACTATGTTCGTCATTAGATTCCCCAAAAGTTTTTGTGCTTCTATTTGCTCCCAAATTGCCAGGTTTTGGTGAGGCAAAATGGCAAAGAAAGGGGTATACATTGGAAAAGATGGAGTATTCTTACTAAGAGACAAAAGGAGGGTGGAATGGTCTTTAAGGATCTTATTCATATGAACACTGGTCTGTTATCAAAACAAGCCTGGAGGATACTTAAAGGCCCTGCGGCCTTATGGGTCCAAGTCCTACAAGGGATCTACTATCCCAACAGTAGTTTCTTGGATGCTAAAAAACCCAGGAATGCTTCTTGGGTCTGGACCAGCCTTCTACAAGGAAGGGGCATGCTTAGAAAAGAAGGAAGATGGATGGTTGCGAATGGAAAATCAATTGATATGTGGAGAGATTGGTGGATGAGGTCAGGAGAAATAGTAGAGAACACTCAAAACTAGTGCCTACAACAAGTCAGTGATCCAATGCAAGAGGACAACAATGTATGGGATATTGGGAAGCTGAGGAACAACCTACACCCCATGACTGCAAAGTTGGCTTTACAGACTCCTTATAGGACAACACAAGGGGAAGATGTGTTGATATGGCTTTTTTCAAGTTCAGGTGAATACTCTGTGAAGTCAGGATACCATATGGCCAGAATACAGGTAAAAGATAATCCTACCCTATCATCCACATCAGTAATTACCCCTAAGAGAGTTTGGCAAGTTATCTGGCAGCTTGAGGTTCCCCAAAAAATGAAGCTGTTCCTCAGGAAGGTTTGTCAAAAATGTCATTCCATTGAGGCTCAATCTATACAACAAAAAGCTTGTAAGTTATAACTAATCCTACCTGCCCTTTGTGCGCTCAAGAGGCCGAGACAATTGAGCATATGCTTTTGTTATGCCCATGGACTCAACCGGTCTAGTTTGGATCGCAACTTCAGTGCATACCTACTGCTAATAGTGTCTCAAGGTTTTGATACTTGGTTGGGGGAAGTTGTATTGAAATACCAAGCAAACAAAACAGTATGCTAATCACAACCTAAGTACCTTAGCCAACATCTTATGGGTCATTTGGAAGAATAGAAATGCGAAAGTTTACAAAGACAGAGACCCAAACTCTTTACAGGCCATACATCAAACACAAACACTCTCCTCAAATTATGAGAAGATAATAAGGCTAAATCAGGTTTAGTACAAAGGGAGAAATTCCAGGAAAAAGGGTAATACCTGCTGGAGATGCCTCCCAATGTATTGAGAGTCCTCTTTGAATCTGATTGTTTAGCTCTAATTGAAGCTTGCAGAGGCAACCACAGGATCTAGGAAATTGGACCTGCTCTAGATGATGTAACAGAACTGAGAAAGGACTTCACCATCTTTTATTAATATTTTATTATTATATATTATTATTAATATTTCTCATTTATGTTTCCATGACAAAATAAAAAATTCTAAATCTTATAAAAATATATTTATGTAATTTAATGGTTTGGTTTCTAAAAAAATGTTGTTATAATCTTTAGCGCCCTATATTATAAATTCCAGCTCCGCCTGTGTCCTAGACTCTGAGTTGTATCCAACGTGGGATTGAGTCCGATCTCCACAGCCATAACATTGTTGCATACTTGCTTGCATTCACTATTCCTGCACTGACCGTTTTAACATGCACCGTGAAGTCCAAGGTGCATCTTGACTGGGGAGATTATAAGTTTTAAGATTTTGTAATAAAGTCTGTTCTTTTATTTTGTTTTAACCCCTATAATTATTGGTATTTTCATATGAATCTTTTACGGTGTTCTCAGTAAATCTGTCTCCGATGTACACTAAGTCCACTATGATGGAGTTCCCAGCAACTAATGTTTGTTAATGGTTCTGTGTCTTGGTTTTCGTTTTTTGGTTGCTGTTTGCGGGTATGAGATGTGCGGCTTTAGGAATGGCTTAATAATGTGTATTATTGTTGAGATCTGATTTGAGCAGAGACAAAGACCATGAGGGAGATCGAACTGTGGCAATAAACATTTTATATAATAAGCTTTATTTTTTAGGATCATTTTGCAATCATTAATTCATCATTAACATGCTCACCAAGTTACATATGTGAAATCGTAGCCATTCATTACATTTCTTCTTTATCCAACGGCTAATAGTACAAGGAGCTAAAAATAAGCTTTCGCTTAAACAAAAGTTACATAAAGGAGCATATTAAATGTCGAATTTTTTTTTTAATTTACATTATTTTTAAATAATTATGATTAAGTATAAAAAATTATAAAAAAAATAATATAATCAATTATATGAAGAATAATATAAAAAATAATATTAAATAAAAAATGAAAAAATATATAAAAAATCAGAATTATAAACGCTCCCATTCCCGCACTACTTCCTAATCTCCTCCATGTCCAAAGCACAGGGACTGAGCCCTCTCCATTCCATGCACACGCAATCACCACCACCAAGGGCTTTGGTTTACGAAATGTTTAGCATTGACATTCCATGCATAGTTGGATAAAAAAAAATGACTTGGACTGGTCCGATTTTTAAAAATAGATTTTGCCCGGCCCAGTGAATGGGCTTCCTAACCATCTTTTGTAATTAGACCGGCCCATTTTTACGTGTATGTAGTTATGTATATCTTATTATGCAATTTGCCTTTGCAGGAGAAGGAAGCAACCGTTTGATCCAAACAATTAGTTTTGAGCATTACGTTGAATCAAGAAATTGCATATAGTTAAACTAACGAATGTGTTTATAGTATTATTCTTGGAAAAATGTGATTTAATAATAAATATATAAATATGTACGGCATGAACCAACAGCGACCAAGTCTTACGAATCCACCGTTGTTTTAAAATAAAGTTGACCTTGACTTAATTTTTATAGTTGACCACTTTCTTTGACATCAAATTTCTAAAATGCTTTCCCACCTAGCATTGAACCAAGAATTTTGATTGTCTGTAGTTGTCCCTTTCCTTGCTTCCCCACCTTTCATTGCGCCAAAAGCATCTGAAGAGATATGTTATATTAATATTTCCCCAAGTAGTGTGAGGGGCACTAAATCTGCTAATTCTTCTCACAATTCCAAAAGTTAAGAGAAATTATTCAGCATATTCCCTACTTATAGGATGATTTCATATGTAGTACTTCATCTCACTAAGTTTATGATCTATCTTACATAGAAGACCAGGGGATGGACCAAGGGTCACGCTAATTTTTATTTTTTTTAATGTTTTATATATATGAGGAGGGATCTATTTGCATTAGTATAAATTAATTTTTTCTTACATTCATTTTTAACGATTAGTTTCACTTTCATCTAATGGTTGAGATTATTTCATTAAAGATAATTATTGATAAAAGATTATTTCTTATTAAAGATAATCATTAGATAAAAGTTTTGACTTACACTCATTTTTTTAATTGTTAGATCCACTTTCATCTAAACTTTTAATGAAAGATATTAGAAAAATTTAAACTAAAAATGACTGTAAGTATAAGTTGATACAGAATCGATCCCCCCTTATATATATATATATATATTCTGTATTTCTTTTTTTCTTTCTTTTTATGTATCTCATATAATTTATAAAAATCTGTCCACTGCGTGCTTAATATAATTACGTTAGAGAGGTTGAATTCTTTTAATATTACAGCAATATATGATTTGATGATAATATAAAAATAATTTATATGAATAATAAATCAAAATTAAACTTGTTATTTTATATTATTGTATTTTTTATACGTAAATATAAGTATTTGACAAAGTTTTATTTATGTGTCTTTATTATCTTCATCATTTTGCGTCCACTATCTAAATTTTTTGGCTCCATTATTAACTCTGATGGTATTTTCATAAAAGAGAAGAAATCATGTAACCGCCCATATTTCTTGCCAAAGTTAATATTCAACTGAGTTGCTATTCTGATTTCCTGCTGTAATTATGATCCTTTAATTATATATTTATTTATGAGCAGTGACTGAGGAAATAATGAATCGTGAAAGAATAAGAATAAGAATGAGATCTTACAAATGAGATGAGTTAACAAAAATTAGGGTGTGAAAACATAACGAATAGAATGAGAAGTAGAGCATTTAAAAAAAATATAAAATAAAAGAATGAGAAGTACAGTATACAAATTGCCTGGCATGCCCATTAGGTTCTCGATCCAAACTTACCACCTCCCTAATAACTATGCTCGATTTCAAAAAAAAAAAAAAATCAGTTGCCAGTTAAAATTTAAAAGAGGTGTGATACTGCAATAGTTTACCCGATTAGTTGGTTACAATGGAAAAAAACTATGTCTTCAAACAAATTTTACATGTAATATCAAAAATTTGAATCTTAAAATTATTATTGTAGAAAAAAATTTATCTAATCATTACTCCATATCCAAATTTGTGTGACCAATTGAACTTATCAGAAAATTTTACCAATATTTTGGTCAAAAGCATTTGAAAATCTAGAAGCCAGATCTCACAGGATCAACTTTTACAGGGGGCTCGAATCTAAAGTAAAAGACCAACGATCAAGTAGGCAACAAGCCAACAACTATATGCGACAACATGCTGATTATAATCATGCTATGAGTGGAACTTGGAATTCAAGCTCTCCTGTGTTTTTGGTCAATTTCCACTCATCTTTGAACGTTGTCATTGGTTGAGAAAAAGGAAAATAGAGATAATTTTTGCTCTTTGATAATAATGGAAAATTAATAAAATGAAAATAATTAAGGAGTGTATCTAAATTCTACTAAGCATGTCAATTATTGCCACTATACCAGTTATTGAGCATTTATTCCCCAATGCTTTCTCTGCTGCATTGATAAAAGTCAAAAAAGAAAATATGATGGTAATCATTAGTAGCCTTCAGAAACTTCCAAAAATTAAGCCAAGACTTCCACATTTTTTGGGAAAAGGAGAAAAAATGTGAAAAATAAAAATGCAGGCACTTCGACTTATCACCTCACATCAAATTCATTAATCAAATATTAAACTTATTTAATTAATAATTAATAATTTATCTATCATTAATCACTTAATTACTTATACTTAATCAAAATTCTTACCACAAATTCTTTGATTAATTATAAGTAAATTATTAGTTAAATAAATTTAATATTTCGTTATTAGGAAGTATTAAGATTGAAGAATTGAGAACGAAGAATTAAGAGTGAAAGACTGAGAGAAAACAAAATTTTATTACTAATCAAATGTGATGAGTTTCACACACATATATATACAACAATTAACTCTAACTAACTAATCGAATATTGAATCGAACTATCGAATCGAATTAAGTCGAACTAACGAATCGAATCGAACTAACTAATCGAATAATCAAACTATATAATCGAATAACAACTTATAATCTGTAAAAAAAAAAATCCCTCAAGGTGGGAAGTATATGTCTATAATTCCTATCGTAGTCATTAACTTGTGAAAAAGAGGAGGTTGAACTGGTTTAGTTAATAGGTTTGCCAGCTGATGTCTAGATTGAACATGGATGAGTATGAGAAATCCAATAGCAATTTTTTCTCTAACAAAATGACAATCAATTTTAATATGCTTGGATCTCTCATGAAAAGTTGGATTAGAAGCAAGTTGAATGGCTCTGCCTGGTTGTCACAAAAAAACTTTGGCTGATTCCAAGTGCAATTCAAAATCTTTTAACAAATTCTGAATCCATGTGAGCTCACTTGATACAGTTGCTAAAGATCTATACTCAGCTTTTGTAGAATTCTTGGAAAGTGTGAGATATTTTTTTAGATTTCCAAGAGATTAAAGCATCACCTAGAAAAACTAAATAACCTGTAGTAGATCTTCGAGTGTCACTATAGCTATCCTAATCAGCATTTGTATATGCAAACAAGTGAAGAGCATTTGTAGCTAGAAGCAAGAGACCTTGTCCAGGAGCCTTCTTCAAATATCGAAGAAGGTGATGAACAACCTGTAAGGGTGGGAGCCTTGGTTTAGACATGTATTAGACTCAGTTTGTTGACTGCAAAACTTATATCAGGTCTAGAAATTGTCAAGTACATCAGTCTCTCTATTAACCTAATGTATTAAGCAGCATCTTGCAAAACATATCCATTTGATGGGCTTTTTTACCAAATTGTCCTTGATAGTAAAATTATTTACTAAAATGCCACTTTTTTAAATTATTTACCAAAATATCACTCTTTTGAAATTATATACCAAACTGTCACCCTTTTGTTTAGTGTGTTATTTTTTATTATTTTTTGTCTACGTGGAAAACACTAAAGAAGATGATTTTTTTACACTGAAAATGTCACATATTTGACATTTTTCACATGAATACACCATTCTCTTTGACGTTTTCCACGTGAATGCGCTACCCTCTTTGGCATTTTTCACCGGACAAAAAAAATGTCACGTTGCGTGTACTTCTAGAACACTTAACCCATTTCACATGGATCTCGCACTCCTTGATTACTGCGTTGGTTGAGAAATGGCGCCTAAAGACACATACATTTCACATGTATACTAGAGAGTGCACCATAACGTTAGAAAACATGAGTATCAATTAGTTTATTTATAGGTCAAATGTTTATTTTTGATACGTAAAGTAGTTGACATGAGACTTTGGTGTTAGCAAGGCAAAGCAACTAAGTAAGACAACAAGGTACCTTTGTTTGTTGTATTCGATGTAGGACTTTGATGTTAGCAAGATAAAGCAACTAAGTAAGGCAATAAGGTACCTTTATTCGAAGTAGGCTCTACTCTCATAGAAAATATTATTTTGCCTTACTAACACCAAAGTTTCACATGGAACAAAGGTACCTTGTTGCTTTACTTAGTACTTTGTCTTGTCAACACCAAAGTCTCACATCGACTACTTTATGGATCAAAAGCAAACACTTGGCCTATAAATAAGCTAATTGATATTCATATTTTCTAACATTATGATGCACTCTCTAGTAGGAATTGGAAATGTATGTTTCTCTAGGTATCATTTCTCAACCAACGCAGTAATCAAGGAGTGCGAGATCCATGTAAAATAGGTTAAGTGTTCTAGAAATACACATCACGTGGTGTTTTCCACTTGGATGCACCATCATCTTTGGTGTTTTTCACGTGGACAAAAAAAATAATAAAATATTACATTGGACAAAAGGGTAGCAATTTGGTATATAGTTTCAAAAGAGCTGCATTTTAGTAAATAATTTAAATAAAAGTGGTATTTTGGTAAATAGTTTCATCATCAATGGCAGTTTGGTAAAAATGTCTTATCTGATGCATTTAGTTTGACATTAAGATCTATTGGCAAATTAGATGGTTTACAATCAAAGAAACCAATATCTTCTAATAAAGTGAACATATTTCTTTTGTGACAAAACTATGCCTTTAGATGAATGTGTTAATTCTAAACTAAGGAAGTACTTAAGTTCTCTCAGAATTTTCAATTTTGAAAATACTCTGCAGCTTACATTGAACTTGAATAATCATTTGTTGACTAGGGCCAGCAACAATGATATCATCCACATAAACTAACAAAAAAACCACAATTGAACCAGTACCAAGAGAAAATAATGAATAGTCACACTTAGATTGTGTGAAACTAGCACTTAGTAGAGTAGAAGAAAATTTTTGAAATCACTATCTTAAGGCTTGTCTAAGCCCATAAATGGACTTGTTTAATTTGCACACAAGACCTTCCCCTTGACTAGGATAGCCCTGTGGTAGATCCATGTACACTTTCTCAAATAAATCACCATTAAGGAAGACATTATTAATATCTAGCTGCAATATACTCCATTTCTTAACTATAACAATAGTAAGGAGAACTCTTACAGTGGTTAACTTTGCAACTGGAGAGAAAGTATCTAAAAAATCCACTTCAGATTGTTGTGTCTATCCCTTGGCTACTAATCTGGCCTCGTCTTTATTCAGAGAACCATCATATTTATATTTGACTTTTTAAGTCCAACAACATTCAATTGTATAATTGCCAAAAGATAAATTAACCACTGACCATGTATTATTTGCTTTCATGACCTGTAGTTCAACTACCATAGCTTGTTGCCACTCAGGTAAGTGTTTGCCTTGATAATAAAATTGTGGCTCATAAATGGAAGAGACTTGACAAATAAAGGACTTATATGGGATGGACAACCTATTAAAAGACATATGACTAGAAATAGGATAAGAAATGGAAGTTTTACAGGCATAATCCTGCAAATATGATGGTGGTCTAATGTATCTGGAAGATTTTCTTTGTTGAATGAGAGGTGAAATGTCAGTAGATGTAGGATTTTCAACTGCTGGAATAGGATCATGGCAATAAGGCAAATCAGGTGTTGGGTTGGGAACAACCAGAGTAGGAAAAAAATCTATAATGTTTGTAGAAGAAGAAATGGTGTGAAAAAAGGAAAGTTGACTAATGAAAAATGACATCTCTAGAAATAAAAAAAAATTATTTTTATAAATTGTACAATTTGTATCCTTTATACCCTACAAGATAACTAACAAATACTGCATGAATGACTCTAGATGTGAATTTTGTTCTGCTAGACAAAAATGATAAAGCAAAATAAAGATAACCAAAAACTCTTAATGAAGAGTAATATGATACTTTATTAAACAGTAACTAAAAATGGGATTGATTTTTTAACACATGAGAGGGTAGTCTGTTGATAAGAAAAGTGGCAGCAGTTAGGCACTCACCCTAAAAACTGATAGGCACCCTTGACTGAAATAAAAGTGACCTAGCAGTATTGAGGAGATGTTGATGTTTCCTCTCTACTATTGAATTTTGCTGAGGTCTCTGAACACATGAGAACTGATGCAAAGTCCCTTGTTCTTGCAGAAAATCAGTAAGTGCTAGTTCCTTAGCATTGTCTGATCTAAATTGTTTAATTGTTTACCAAACTGAGTCTTAACCAGCTTAAAAAATTGAATAACAATTGTGGTAGCCTCTGATTTGAGTTTCAACAGATAAGTCTATGTGAACCTTGTATTATCATAAACCAATGTCAAGAAATATCTCTTACCATCATATGTAGAATGATGATAAGAGCCCCAAATATCACAATGGATTAGATCAAAACGAGATTGAGACATATTATTATGTGAGACAAAAGACAATCTTTTAAGTTTGGCTAAAGGACAAATATGACATTCAAAATCAAGAGAGGAAGAAGAATGAGTAAAAGGAATTTTATTGCTCAATAGTTTCAATACTTTTGAAGACAAATGACCTAATCTTGTATGCCATGTTTGAATTGAAACATTATAAATAAAAGAAATTGAATTAGAAACTAAAACAGAAATAAGAACTACTGTATTACAAATTGAAACAATTTCACAATTTATAGGTAAAGCAGAATTGAAATTTGTTAAAGAAGTTGCATCACACTATGAAATCTTGTCAATAAGTGTGAGCATGTAAAGTCCTCTAACTATTTCACCCTTCCCAATCATTCTCGATGGATTGGATGCCTAGATGGTAAAAGAATTAGAAGTGAAAACAACAGAAGAAGAAGAATCAGTTAACAATGAACTGACAGAAATCAAATTAACATGAAAACTAGGAATGTACAAAACACCATACAAAACTAGATTATCTGACAACTAAACAGAACTAATGACAGACACTGGAATTTTTTACCTATTAGGTAAAGCAACAAAAAAAAATCTTGTAAAGATTTGTGATAAAGAAAATTAGACAAAGTGCATGTAATATGACTAGTGGCACCCGAGTTTAAAATCCATGAAGTTGACTGTGTTGGAAATATAGTATTGCTAGCAGATAGACCAATACCTGTTGTATTAGAATCACAAGAATCCACATTAGGCTGTGTAGCCTGAGTGATTTGGGTTTGTAAAAGATTTATCAACTATTGATGCTATTGAGTGGTTAACTGCAAAGATAAAGAACTAGCTTTGGATGATTTAGAGACAACACTATATGAAACCTAATTCACTGAAGCAAAAACAAATTGCTTTTTCCTTTTTTTTTATAATTTGGAGGATAGCCATGTAATTTGTAGTGTCGATCTTTAGTATGCCCCATAATGCCACAGTGAGTGCATAAAGGACGATCATTTTTACCTTGTTTGCCTTATGCATCAAGAGTTGGCTTTGCATTCTTAACAACAAAAGCCAATTGAGCAGCAAAATTGGAAGAAGAAGCAGTTGCACCAAGTTCTTGTTGCTTCTCTTCTTGTACAATTAGAGAAAATTCCTCGGCCAATGGAGGCAATGGATCCATTAGGAGAATTTGACCCCTGATCTGAGAAAAAGAATCATTGAGTCCCATTAGAAAAATCATCACATACTCTATATGATGATGCTCAATGAAGGGACGAACACCACCACATGTGCATGTGTTCACTGAACGATATTCACCAAACTCCTCCCAAAGAGTCTTAAGCCTAGTATAAAATTGACTCATTGTGAGAGATCCTTGAACTATAGTCATAAGATCTTCTTGAGCTGAAAAATACGATGACCATTCTTTTGCTGAAAATGATCCCTCAGATCACTCCAAAGCTCAACAACATTGTTGTAATAAATGATATTGGCATCAATTCCTTTGGTAAGTGAATTCAAGATCCATGAAAAAACAATATCATTGTTTCGTCACCAAAAGGAAATCAAATGCAGATCATCAATCGGCTGAAGAATGGAGCCATCCACAAAACCATACTTGTTCTTGGCATTGAGCGCCATTTTCATCGCCCTGTGCTAAGAACCATAATTCTCCTCCGATAATGGTTGAGAAGCCAAAATCAACCCAGGGTGATCAAAAGGATGCAAAAAGAAAGGATTAAAAACATCATTATGAAGATTGGCCATGATCGCAAGAAGAATCAGAATTCAAGAAAATAGAGAATTTGCAGGGAAGAATCAATATACAACGGATATCATATTAAGATTGAAGAATCGAGAACGAAGAATTGAGAGTGAAAGACTGAGAGAAAACAGAATTTTATTACTGATCACACACACACACACACACACACACACACATCATCATCATCATCATCATCATCATCGCCCTGTGCTAAGAACCATAGTTCTCCTCCAATAATGGTTGAGAAACCAAAATCAACCCAGGGTGATCAAAAGGATGCAAAAAGAAAGGATTAAAAACATCATTATGAAGATTGGCCATGATCGCAAGAAGAATCAGAATTCAAGAAAATAGAGAATTTGCAGGGAAGAATCAATATACAACCGATATCATATTAAGATTGAAGAATCGAGAACAAGAATTGAGAGTTAAAACAAAAAGAAAATAAATTTTATGATCGAATTATTGAATCTCTCTCTCTCTCTCTCTCTCTCTCTCTCTCTCTCTCAAACTAATTAATCACATAATCACATTATTTAACACACACATAACATCATAATCTGTGCTAAGAACCATAGTTCTGTGATAATGGTTAAGAAACCAAAATCAACTAGGTGATCAAAAGGATGAAAAAGAAAGGATTAAAAACATCATTATGAAGATTGGCCATGATACAAGAAGAATAATTCAAGAAAATAGAGAATTTGCATGGAAGAATCAATATACATTTAGTTTTGATATCATATTAAGATTTTCTATTCTTTTTTGCTTGTTCTTGAAGAATTAGTGAGTTTAAAGATTAAAAAATTAAAAATATCTGTCTTTATTTTGATAACACACACACACAACACACACATTCAAACCTAAACTCTAAATATGAATAATATTATATTCTATCTATTCAATTATTTTAATAATTATCTTAATACTTAATAAAAAAATAAATATATTTAATATATTAAAAATATAAAAAAATATTTAATATTTTTTATTTAATTATTAAAAAAATTAAGTGAAAGAATAAATCATTTTTCTTAAGTATACTTTTCCTCAACTTCTCTTTCAGTTTCTAGAAAAGTAATTGTAACTTTCTTGGAAAGAGTTATTCTTAACGATTTGTTGATAAAAATAGAGTCAATATTCATTTTCTTCAATAGTACTTGGCTTTATTTTTTAAAAAAAAAAAAACCTGGCTTTTCAATCACATAACAAGGTTGGTGTAAATCTTTTAAGCATTCGAAAGTTATATTGGATCTGATTAATTCAGAGTTAAGTTAAGTGAAATTATAAAAATGTAAAAAAAAATTAATACTAATTTTTTAAATTTACAAAATTCAAAATTAAAATCTTACTTTAAAAAAAATAAATATCAAATCACTTCCACTAACCCAAAGTTAACCTATCCGTTGCAAGTTTCACTTTGACCCACGGTTTTTGGGAGACCAAAAACGGTGCCTGGCGCCCTCAACATCTTTTCCCGTCTTTGTTCTCTTTTTAGTTTTTAGTTTTTAGTTTTTTTTTTTTTTTGGTCATTGCTTGTTCTCTTTTAAATACTAAGTAGCTAAGGTACCTGTGTAGTGTCCAGTCTTTTAAATCAAATATAGATAAGTATGAGGCTTTTATTTAATAAATAATTTAATATATGTTTGAATTATTTTATTTTATTTTAAGAAACGTTGATATTCAAAATATTTTAAAGAGAATGTTTGATAAAATGTTTTTTAAGTATACAATAAATTAATTCAAACATACTTATAATCTTATAAAATATAACAGAAAGTCTCATATTTAAAATTTAATAACTATATCACTCAATTTCATTTTTTTGTTTGTAATAATATTTAGATATACTTTTTAACTTCATATACATAATTTAAATGAAAAAGACCATTATATTTATTTTGACATGTTTGATGAATTTTGTTTTGAACATGAAAAACCTTTATAATCATTATTCTTTATTTTTTTTAAATTTTACAAAAATGGTTTTCTAACTTAATCTTGATTATATTTTGATAATTTTTCTTTTAATAAAGATATCATGTACTAAGTAAGATCTTTATTATGTTATCTTATATATTTTTATAAAAATTTAAATCATCTTATGCTAACATTATTAGTATAAATAAAATAAAAATATATTATTAATGAAATATACAGAAATTTAATAAAATAATATTATTCAAATATTCTAATCATTAGAACTTGTAAGGTTAAGATTAAAAGACAATAAAATTCATAAATATGTAAAAGAATAGTATTTAAAGGGCATTTTACAAATATATATTTTTATTGTTCTCTAGATTAATTTATGAAATAAAGTAAGTATTTTTTATAATTTATTAAAAATAAATACACTTTGATTGCTATTTTTACAAAATTATAAAAATTAAAAAGATTTGACATTGAAAAAATTAAAAAGCCAAGAAAATATGAAAAGTCAAGGAAAAATGAAAATTTAAAATGTTACAAAAGATAAAAAGTTAAGAAAGATGTGAATAAGAGAAATGAAGAGTAAAAAAATAAATAAAGTTATAATTAAAAAGAATTTAAAAAACAATTTTAAGAGAAAATGTCATGTGACAATGGTAGTAGAAAAACTTTTATATTAAATAATAAATAGATAGATAGATCGATCTAGTTTTTAACAATACTAGTTACTTATAAAAAATTAGGGAGCCAATGTCTCCCCTCATTAGCATGTGGCTGCTTAGATAAAATAAAAGATAAAAATAATATTATATATATACATTTACATAAACATCATTTTACATTTATATAATTTTTATCATATGATTATAGTAGGTTTTATTTCGTTTTCTACACTTACATTTTGATTTGTCATTTAATCCTTACAGTAAGATCTGTGAATCATAGTGATACGCATCAAGTATTTTTTAAAAGATAAATACCGTGAAAAGGATGAAGTTAAGTTTTTTAATATTTTTAATAATTTTGTGTTAACTTTATCTAAATTAATTAATAAAGAATAAGATTAACAATTAGAATAATAAAAATACGCGACAATCTTACGAAATGAACTTAGATTGTTTAAGAGTACAAGTTTTGCACAACGAGGATGAATTAATTAATTAACAAAAATTTAACACACACACGATCAAAACCAACTTTTGCTGTCTGCCAAGAAGGCTACAAAGAGAAAAGGGAGAAGAGAATCCACTAACACCTCTTCATATGCTCATAATTTCTTATTATTTTACCCCACTCCGTTCGAACGGCGTGACGGTTTTAGCTAAGCTAATTACCAACAGAAAAAAACAAATTATATTTAGAACTTAAAATAGTTGAAAACCTTTTTGAGTGGATAAAATTGACTTCCATATAAGAAAGATTGAATTCATGAATAATTGAAGAGCTTTATAATGCTGCAAATTCAAACCCGCAAAAAAGTATTTATGAAAAGAAAATTTAAAAAAAAACTTACATGGTGCATGTTTGGACAAATTTCATTTTCTGCCATACAAAATAATTTTTTATTGTATTGAATTATTTAACAATCCAAATGCAAAATGCAATCTGAAGTAAAATGTGACTTAAAATAGCGGTTTAAAACGGCAATATTTTCTGTACAAAAAAAGGGCAATATTTAATTATGTTTTTTAAACTATATTATGAATAAAATAATTTTGAGTGTCCTTTAAAGATTTTGTCTCTATTAAAGTTAATAAATTTGTACAAAATATAATATTTTTTATTTTAATAATTTCTATACCCAATAGTAATTTTGTATATACTATTAAAATAAAGCTTATTCAAATTGGTAAATATTCATGAATATAAAAAATTCTAAATTAATTTTTTAAAAATATATTTTAATTATACACAAATTGTCCAAATATGCTTGTAAAAATTATGAATCAAATTTCAGTCGTGCATGAGAACTCCCAACCGTATATATGGTACCACATATTATCAGATATGAGAAAATGGAGAATCTCTGTTAAATGAATTGATTACTCAAAGAATAGAAATATACATATATAGCATATCAGCAGCTATAATTAAGCAAAACAGCTGTGCAACTAACCTGTAACTAACTCTAACAATAGTTAACTGACTTAACTGACTAGCTAACCGTAATATTCCCCCTCAAGTTGGGTGTAAAGATGTCTAAAACACCTAACTTGGATAGTAAAGCAGAAAATTTACAATAGGGGAGGGGTTTAGTGAACAAATCTACTAACTGTTGATGAGTTGGAAGATAGATCAATTTGAGAAAACCTGAGTTGACATATTGTCTTATAAAATGACAATCAATGTCAATGTGTTTTGATCTGTCAGTAGAGGTGGGATTGGCAGCAAGCTGGATAGCAGATTTGTTATCACACATGACCATGATGGATGGAACATCAATTTGGAAAGAATGTAGCAGCTGCTGAAGCCATAAGAGTTCACTGGTGAGACAAGCCAAGGCTCTATATTCGGCCTCAGCAGAAGACCGAGCAACAGTGGGCTGTTTTTTGGATTTCCAGGAAATCAATGAAGAACCCAAGTAAACACAGAATCCAGTGGTGGATTTGCGAGTGATAGTACAGTTGCCCCAATCAGAATCAACATAAGCAGAGAGTTTGAGGTTAGCTTGAACCGGAAAAAAAATGCCCTGCCCAGGTGAAGATTTGAGATATTGTAGAACATGATGAAGTGCAGTGAGATGAGGAGTCCGAGGCTGGGACATAAACTGACTCAATTTGTTCACGACAAAAATAATGTCTGGCCTGAAAATGGTTAAGTACATTAACCTGCCAAGAAGTCGTCTGTACATGGAGGGATCATCAAGAGAATCACCAGTAGTGTCATCCAAAATGAGATTGGCTATCATGGGAATGTTGACAGGTTTTGAATTGATGAAACCAGTGTCTTCAAGAAGCTCCAATGTGTATTTCCGTTGGCTGAGATGAATTCTTGTTGAAGATTTTGCTATTTCCAAACCCAAAAAATACTTCAAGTTGCCAACAACTTTTAGTTTGAACTGCTGCTGTAAATCAGAAATGGCTCTGGAAATCAGAATTTGGTTGGGACTAGCAATTATGATGTCATCTACATAAACAAGAAGAAGAATGAGGGATTCATTGGACCCTTTATGGAATAGGGAATAGTCTGCTGTGAACTGATGAAAACCAAGCTTGTTTAGAGCAGCAGAAAATTTCTGAAACCACTGCCGTGAGGCTTGTCTTAAGCCATAGAGGGATTTAGGCAACTTGCACACGTGATGGCCATTGGAAGAGGGATAACCCAGAGGCAAATCCATGTAAACCTCTTCAAAAAGATCACCATTCAAGAAGGCATTATTAATGTCTAATTGAGACATATGCCAATTCTGTTGTGCTGCTACTGCAAGGAGGACCCTGACTGTGGTCAGTTTGGCCACTGGGGAGAAGGTCTCCAAGAAATCAATTCCCAACTGCTGTGTAAAGCCCCGAGCCACCAAACGAACCTTGTGTCTTTCAACTGAGCCATCTGAGTTAAATTTGGTTTTGAAAATCCATCTACACCTTATGGTTTGCTTGCCAGGAGGTAAGGGTACCACAGACCAAGTATTGTTGGTTTCTAAAGCCTGAATCTCATCTGCCATAGCAGCCCTCCACTGAGGATATTTGACTGCCTGGTCATTGGAAAGAAAGGTGTGGTAGGTGGGAGAAATGTGTTTGTAAGTGAGATGATGGTTTAAGGGATAGATGGAGGTCTGAACATAATCCTGAAGATACTGAGGAGGATTGTGTATACGGTTAGATCTTCTAGGGGGATTGTGTATATGGTTAGGCTCGGGAGTAGGTGCAGGGATAGGAGCAAGGTTAAGAGGTAAAGGAGTAGGCATAGGATTAGGCACAACATCTTTGATGGGAACAGGCAGAACAATGGCTTGAAAAGGATCAGGAGCATCATGTATCTGTTCAGATTCAAAAGGAAATTGATTTTCAAAGAATGTGACATCTCTAGAGATGACAAATTGCTTACTGGACATGTTGTATACTCTATAGCCTTTGTAACCAGGAGGATAACCCATAAAAACAGTAGGAAAGCTTCTAGGGGAGAATTTGTTTCTCTGGTGTACAGGAATGGCAGCATAGCACAAACACCCAAACACTCGGAAGGCTGTGTAACTTGGTAGCTTGTGATACAACAACTCATAAGGGGAAGCATTCTTCAAAGAGGGTGAAGGAACCCTGTTGATCAAGAAGGTGGCAGCTGTGACACATTCACCCCAGAAGAGAATTGGAACCTTGGATTGGAACATCAAGGCCCGGGCAACATTTAACAAATGTTGGTGCTTCCTTTCAACCACAGAATTTTGCTCAGGACGATAAGGGCAACTAAATTGATGCATAGTGCCTTGCTCTTGTAAAAAATCGGTCAGTTGTAGTTCTTGTGCATTATCAGATCTTAGTTGCTTAATGTTCCTGTCAAAGTTAGTCTTGACAAAGCTGAAAAATCTTTTAATAACAGAGGGTGCCTCAGATTTAAATTGCAGTAGATATAACCAAGTAAATCTAGTGCAATCATCAACAATTGTCAGAAAGAATCTCTTACCATCATGAGTGGGATGATGATAAGGACCCCATATGTCAACATGTACAAGATCAAATGGTTGTGCAGAAAAATGATTGTGTGAAACAAAAGAGAGACGCCTAAACTTGGATAAAGGACAAACTAAACAATCATTACAAGAAGTTGACTGAAATTTGAAATCAAGTTTATTACAAAAAAGTTTTAAAACTTTCTCAGAAACATGACCTAACCTTGCATGCCATAAGACATGATCAGGTGATTTAGGTTTATTGGTAACAGTATAAATGTGGGAATGGGGATGTGATGTTTGAACAAGCTTAGTAGGTTGAGGTGGACTGGGAGAGTGAAGAACATAAAGGCCTTGATGAAGTTCACCCTCTCCAATCGTCCCTTGGTGCAATGTGTCCTGGATAAGGAAAGAAGACTTGTTAATGATCACATGTACAGCAGAATGAGCATGTAAACTACTGACAGAAAGTAGATTAACATGGAAGGAAGGAATGTACAAAACATTATGGATGACTAAGTCAGGATTGATTTGGACAGAACCAGTACCTATAACTTGTACTAAAGAGGCATTTGGTAAAGTGACAAACCTATTCTTAATGACTTGAAAATTAAGAAAGACATTAGCATGACAAGTTATATGAGATGTAGCTCCTGAGTCAAGTATCCAACAATATGAATTCTTGAAAATGGGACCAAGAATGGACAGTGATGTTCCTAGAGACAGCTTACCTACAGAATGATCAATTTGATCTTGGACATTGCACACAGGAACTCGGGCAAGTTGTGCTTGTAACTGAGTAAGAATATGTTGACATTGCTGAGGGGACCAGGTAACTTCATCACTGTGATCAGAAATGGCCGAGATCTGATTAACAGAAGAAGAGGTTTGGTGTTTCTTGTGGCCAGGTGGATAACCATGTAGTTTGAAGCATTTATCCTTGGTGTGTCCTGGAATACCACAATGAGCACAAATTGGCCTATCTTTCTTCTGGTTTTTTGTCTTGTTTGATGGTGCCTGAACCTGATAAGCAACTTCAGTGGAAGGAGTAAGATGAAAGCCAACCTTTCTCTGAGTCTCATCTTGGACAAGCAACGAGAATACTTGAGAAATAGGTGGAATAGGATTCATCAAGAGGATCTGACCACGAGTATGAGAGAATGACTCATTAAGCCCCATCAGGAAAGTCATGACAAATTCATCTTGAAGAAAATCGATCAAAGGTTGAACACCACTACAAGTGCAACTATGAATAGGTCTATATTCACCAAGTTCTTCCCATAAACCTTTGAATCTGGTGAAATAAGCACTTATAGAACTGGAATCTTGATTGCAATGAAGGAGTGCCTTCTTTAACTGAAAAATTCGAGGTCCATTCTTCTGTTTGAAACGATCTTCAAGATCTTGCCAAATAGCTGAAGCAGAGTTGGAATAAATCACACTGGAGTTGATTTCCTTGGTGACCGAATTCAAGATCCAAGAGGCAACGATGCTATCATTACGTTTCCATAGACGAAAATTCAGAGTCTCTGCAGGTGATGGTTGAGGAAGAGAGCCATCGATGAAACCTAATTTGTTCTTGCCATCAAGAGCAAGAATCATGGAACGACGCCATGTGAGGTAATTGCTACCATCAAGAGGCTGAGAAACAAGGACTAATCCAGGAAGGTCCGAAGAGTGAATGTAAAGAGGATTCTGTTCTTCCATGGTAAAAAAATTACAAGAATGAAGAAGAAGAAGCTTGCAAGAACGAAGAAGAAGAAGGAGAAGCCGAAGGAAAAAAACTGAGCGAAAGAGTAATGCGGAAGACTTTAATCTTTTGATACCATATCAGATATGAGAAAATGGAGAATCTATGTTGAATGAATTGATTACTCAAAGAATAGAAATATACATATATAGCATATCAGCAGCTATAATTAAGCAAAACAGCTGTGCAACTAACCTGTAACTAACTCTAACAATAGTTAACTGACTTAACTGACTAGCTAACCGTAATACATATATAGGCACTATCAATTCGAAAACGATAATTTTACACCAATTTTTCTGAACCACTTTTACACTGATAGTAATATGTAAATAACTTATCAACAACGTGTATTTGCGGTGAATGAGATATTACTTGGCGTAAAAGTGGTATATAAAAAATTATGTATATATAACATAACTGCTGTCAATTTAATTAATTTTCAAACAACAATATTATTTACATACTGTTTACCCAAAAAAATGTTTACAAAAAAAATATTATTTACACACTATTTTTATTATATTCTTATATCACTTTTATTTTAGATAATAAAAAAAAATACATTCTAATATACTCTTTTTTTCCTGTTAAACAAGAAAAGTGTAACGATGGTGTTACAATTATGGTGCAATTAACAAAATGGTTGTCCAAACGATAGAGTTCCATTTTGTCCCATATCCCCTAAACACATAAAACTATAGAAGTAATTCAACCTTTGAGTGAGTAACTCATCTCGCTTAGTGATCATCTTTTTCCAAAGAGATCCCAGCATCTAAGGACTACAGCTTTCATGTGAAGAAATCTTTTGAGTGATTACCCAAAAAAACTAAAGTTTGATTATTTGAACTCATAATTCATTCAAGTGCAAATCTCATAATCATACATACGATATATGAGAATATAGAATTATTTTCACATGTGACATGGTATCTTATGTTAATATCATATTCTAAGCGTTCAAAAAATATATTTTTGTAAAAACAATCATTTCACTAAAATAAACATCCTTCTGGCCTTCAAAAGTCCTGGCATGTCGCTAAATCCTTAACCTATCTTTATTACCATTTTAATTTGAAAAAAAAAAAAGGTAATTCGACCTCTTGGTGGCATGCGCAATAAGCGAACCATGATGACAGTTAACCAATTATTTACCGTCACCAACGTAATCATACAGACGTCAGAATGGAAACTCATATAACTTTATTTGTAAAATATCTTTGTATGTGTGTGAAGGTATTAGTGTTATAAATTTTGGTCTATAAAAAGCTGTGTGTCGCTCCTCTATCTGTTCCCTAGATTTTCACATACCAAATCATTGATGTCCCTACAGATACATATATACATGGCTCAACCAGTTGGGGCACTGGTTCAGTTCTTCCAATCTTTCTTTGGTCGCAACCCCCTTCCCTTCCATGTAAATGTTTCTGTTATAGTTTTCAGCAACTATACAGGTGAATCCACTCCAAGCCATGCCACCATTCTATCAATTATTATTCCCACCCTACTTGGTTTTGTCCAAATCCTATGTGCTGGGAAGAGTGAGCCTTTTCCATTCCTAGCAAACTCAATGACTTGTGTTTTTAGCATGGTGCTATATTACTTGGCCTCTAGGGCTAGAAACAGCTGGTTTCCCAATTACGCTTCCCAGCTAGGGGTTGCCATGGATGTCACTGCTTCAGTTTCCGTGGCCTCTTTGGTGTCAGTTATTGTTCCTGACTCATGGAAGCCTATGAGGTACATTCTCTACATCCTACTTGTGTTGGCTGAGTTACACCAATGTCTCAAAAGAATGTTTGATAAGTATGTTAGGGGATTCTTCCATCGGCAGCGACCATGGCGCATGATGACTGAAGAGCGTCTTCTGCCTGAGACCTACATGGATACACAGGTTTATGGTAACTCTTACCAGCCAGCATGGTGCATTATCACAGCCCCGGTGCGTCCGCATGCAAACTAGGCTCGAGTTATTGCTGTCTAAACCCTACTTTTGAAGTATTTAATGTAGGTTTATCTATAGTTACAAAACATATTTGCCAAAAAAGAAAGTGTCATAACGGGGCCTAGAACATATTATTTCATATTTGTAAATATGTTTGACAATTATAGATATTATATATACCGCTGCAAAACTTCGTGTAAATATGTAGTTGGATATCTAAACCTTACTTGTGATAGTTTTATGATAAACGAAATTTGGTTTAACTTTTGATTTTAACTCTTGTCTATAATTTTATTTAATTTTTATCTATTTATGACTTTTAACTACATTTAATTGAATTAATTGACACATGAAAAGAGATTAAATTGAATTGGAATTAAATATTGAAGTCAAATTTTATTCTTTTATGATTATCATATGATATTTTTCTTCTATAGTTATATATCGTGTGTCAATTTTATATATATATATATATATATATATATATATATATATATATATATGTTGGTGGTTGAAAGGTCCAGTAATTATTAGATCTTATATGAAGATTAAAATTATATATCGTGTGTCAATTAATGTAATCTTTATGAATTTATGTATGGTTAAAGGTCCAGTAATTAATTTATATATAACAGTAATTGATCCTAATGAAAGTAAACTGTAATTTCAAGTAAACTTACCTATAATGAGTAGCCATTTTAAAGAGTACTTTACTATATATATAGTTTTAGTTTTAGTTATGATATCGTGTTTCAATCAATTCTTTTTGTTACGTTGATGGTGAAAAGGTTCCAGTAATTTCAAGATATATATACTTTGATGAATTTGCTGTTATTTTTTGAAGGATTAATTCCTAGGTAGCAATCCTAAGGATTCGCTTAGTGGTAGACGAACATATAATGTGTAGATAGACGTACGATCACATGTTTGAATCATAGTTATGCTAATTTTTTTGAGACTAGACCATAAGAAATATCTTTGTGAACTCTCTAATCTTGATGTGGATGACCAATTTTTTATCGGACTAAGAAAGTAGATTAGTTTATGCTTAAGCATATTCCTTGAAAAAATTATGCTTTAGTGCAATTTTAACATATATTATAATTTAGTGGTGATTTTTTAATCTTGTTTTGAATAATTAATTAATTAATCTGCATAACAGCATAATTTTAACAGAAAGAGGCACTATTTTATAAATGCTTCTGCTATTCAAATATTTTAACGAAACCATCATTCTTCAAACAATAATAATTACTTTTTTCAGTGAATATAAGAATAAATTTTTGTTGTGTTATATGCTAGTATATATGATTATTGAAAAACAAATCCATAAAGAAACATACCACTATATTAGGATAAGATTTATGATATGGCACTAAACATTTTTTTCTATGTAATTAAAATTTTTTTTATATTTATTATGAGTTTTTCATCATTTAAATTTATGGGTCTAAATTTTATGGAAAAATACATATAAAAAAGAAGATAAATTTTTTTTTAAAAAAAGAAGGATGAAATATTTTTTGTTGATTGTTTCAAACTTCAAAATAAAAGAAATATTGTATTTCTTGTTTGGTGAAACAAAAAGAAAAAAAAAATCAAACATATACGATATTTGCTTTAATTTGTTCTCTGAATGGGAAAGGAGGAAGTACTGAGAATATAAACCCAGTTTTCGTTAGACCAACTACGAAAAAAACAATATCATAAAGATACTAGCCATGCATGTTATTAGGAGTAGAATAATTATGAGAACTTTGGAGGTTAGAATATTTGTAAGAGGACTATGTTTAAATTTCTCTGTTACCCAAAAGCAAAAGGTTAGATTTCCCCAAAACATTGTTTGAGTAGTCTCTTTTATGCTTTTTAACCAAGGTTGAAAGAATTCTTTAAGAAGAAACATGATAGAAAAAAGTAAGTTGGGTGAGGCTATTAACCATGGTTGTCAAAAACGACATTGTTTTGAATGGTGCCCTAGGGTATTCCCCTTTGCTCTCATCTGCTCCACCGCAGCAGCAGCTGTTGTTCTTTGGTTGGTGGCCTCTCGTCCATGGCTACTCCTCTCGTCCAGCTGTTGTTCTTTGCTGCTGTTCTTAGTTTCTTAGTTCTTCCATTCTCACCCTCAAGCTACTGTTCCATTTCCATTCTCACTCTCAATGAGTATTAGTTTCTGTGCACATAATTGATATTCACTTATTCTCTTTGTCCAATTTGTATTGGTGTGATGAACAAATTACATTCAGCAAATATCAGGGTTCTTGTTTGATTTGCATATTAAGATAGATTTTAAATTTGATTGCATTCCTAAAATCAGTTTGACTATCTATGTGTTGAGAGATTATATGGAGCAATTTGTTGATCAAGTATATGTTATATTTTACACGGTATCATATATTTATAGAATATACAGATATGTTTAAAAATCTCAATTTGACTTCAAAATATTGGTCCTCTTGAAAAAATGGTTTAAGGATGGGTCTGATATTGAAAACATTATTATTAATACTTCTAATTATTTATCTATCCTTTATACTGACTAATTATAATTATAATTCTTTTTTATAAATTATGAGTGATTAATAAAAAATGTGAATAAGTAATTGAGAGTTTCAATATATAACATCAACCAAGTAAATTGTTCCTCAGCACAATATCCAAAGGGCCACAAAGTTAATATAGATTAATTAAGTTCATCAAGTCTAAATCCTTGAAAAAATTTGGCTGTTTTTCTTCCCCATATATTAATTGCTAAAACATTTGCTACAAAAATGAAAAGTAGTTCCACATCATCGTGCATATATCTTGCATCTGGTTTCAATTATCTTGGAGTTGCAAGTTGGATATTAATTTGTAGCAGCTGCATTTTATTGAAAGCAAAATAAAATATTGTTAATAGAGTCAGTTTGAATCACGTTTATAACTTTGTAAAGGATAATGCTTCCGTGCTTAACACAATCACTCCAGATCTTCAACCTTGTTTAACTCCATCCATGGCCTTTAATCATATGGAGGTTAATAATGTCCACATTTTATTTTAAATCAAAAAACTCAAATTTCTCCTTCTTTTAAGTAATTTTAAAGTTATAGATAAATAATTATGTCATTTTATTCAATCTTCTATCCTAATTTAGGCCTCGTTTGTTATACATGATAGTATAATATAAGATAAGATGATAGGATAATATAAAATATGATAGTATAATTAATATAATAAAACATAATTTTATCTTTTATTTGATAGCAAAATGATAAATTAACTGATTGTATAATATCTATTTTTTAAGACCAAAATGTCCTTTAACATAAAAGTCAAAATAATTTTTTTTAAAAAAAACCTTATGCATCTCTGCAACTGAAATGAATATCTTAACACAGATCCAGACACCTAACTCCATGACTTAGACAGAGTCATCCTCTACAACTCGATGCCGCCGCGTCTCACCATGATGAACCACCACCAAGCCACTCGGATTCACCACCGAGGAACCTCTACATTCCAGAATTGAGAAGATCCACCAACTCTTTATTTAAACCTTTTATTTATGCTATTTATTTTTGAGTCCTTACCACCCTCATCCAACTCTTCCCTCACCCATCACTGCCGGAAATCCCCATCACCACCATTGCCACCAGAGATCCCATCTTCAAAACGTCAAACAAACCCAAACCAGATTGATTCTGTTGAGACTTAATTAAGAAAACAACAAATAAAAAGAGGTCCAGGTTTTTGAGGGGTGACATAGGAATAGGGCTATTCAAAGGGGTTTGGTATGGTGGCGAAGGAAGACCGATGATCAGACGACGGCGACCAGCAAAGACTCGCGTAGCAGGGCTCGGTGACTCTCAGCTTGATGGCGAGATGGTCCGAGGTTTGATCTTAGTAGATCGATGGCGAGATGGTCCGAGGTTTGGGGTGTTGTCTATGGCAGATCCTGGTTTGGGGTGGTTGGCCTGGGTTCGTGTGGTTCAAACGGCTGAGGCATGGGGGGTTTCAGTGGTTTAAAGTGGGGGTCTGTTTCGGTGTGGGAAGGCTCGATGGTACTGGTGGTAGCAAGTTGTGGGTCGCCAGCCATTGGGTTTGAGGTGGTGGTTGAGGTAACATCATAGGTTGCCGGTGATATGGTGCACAACGGTTGCAGCTTCGGTTCGGCAATGGCTGTGCGGCAAACGTTGGTTCTGGATCTATGGCAAGGTGGTCTGGGTGATACCTCAGCTGTGTGGTTCATAGCGACCGCCCACGACAGAGCACGACGGGCGGTGGTGGTAGTGATGAGGTAGTGATGGCCGCGGCGGTGGTGGTGGTAGTGGTGGTGGTGGTGGTGGTGGGGTAGGGATAGTGGTGATGGTGGTGGTGGTGAGGATAAAAAGAGAATGATAAAGATGAAATTGAGGATGAGATAAGAAATAGAAATCCCATCAGGTCTTATCATGTAAGAGGGGATGAGTTAGAATTATCAGCTTAGAATAGTATAAAATGATTTGACCTGATTTTATTATATTATTAGGTGAATGCACTGAACATTGAATAAGACCTAATAATATTAACTTATACTATCAAGTCTTCTTTATACGATGCACCCAAACGTAGCCTTAATTACTCTCTCTGTCTCCCTCTCTTATTTCTCTCTCACGTGCTTTATTTGACATTACTCTCTATCTCACGCATGTGTTGTGCTTGCCTGTTAATTTCTTGGGTGCCTTCAATGTGTGTTTTTGCATATTGTGTTTCCGAATGAACATTCATGTTGTTGAGTCTAGGCCACTTTCTTATTCAAGAATCTGTTCATGCATACAATTTTTTAAGCTGCCAAAAGTTAAGCGTGAATTTGAAAGAATTAAACAGGGAAGTCATCAAACATACAAAAATGAGAAGATCAAAGAAATCAGAAGCAAGGATACAAAGGGAAAATCAAAAGTGCCTAACCCAACTAAGGACGTACCGGGTACCACCCTTAAGTTTTTTTGGCCCTTCAGCCTTCCTTCGTCTCTTTTGTACATGTCTGCCCCGTCTTTACTTGTATTGACCATAGTGAGATGCATGCCTGTACACTCTCACAAAGTGGGTTTTGGTTTGTGGGAGTTTCTAGTGGTTCCGCTTCCCAGGAACATGGTTAGATATTTGTGGCTTGATAACATTAGGTTAAGAGAATGTTTATCATGGTGAACTCCATATAGAGCTACAGCCACTAGATGACTCTAGAGCCAGAATAAATCACCAGATTGAGAGAATTGAGAATCTGAGATAGTGAGTTAAGTGCAGAAAAACTAATCAAAACTCCACCTTATGCATCACAGCTTTACTTCCTCTTTGTAGGAGAATAACTTTCCACTTACCAGAAAGGCAGAAAATAAATGATAAATGAACTTTGAGCCTGTAAAGGATAAATGAACGCAATCAATATCCAAAAAGTCTTCATGCAATCACCTGCTGTTAGAAATCAACCCAAACTTTTTGCTTCAATTCTTGTAGTCAAACTCAAGCTTGAACTTGAATATTCTTGTCTGAATTATTTTTGGTATAACCTACACTGCATGAAAATCTTTCTTCAAATATATGCTGAAAACCCATTCCCCATACTGTGTTCTTGAATCCTATTAAAACTGTTGTTTACAAAGATAATTGCGGCAATAATATCATTGTGCGGTAGCCATCATAAAACTATGACCTTATATGGCCGTAGGCCCGTAGCTATAATTAAAGGTAGTTCCATAATCTCATCAACTTAATTGTGGTTATGATACAAAATGTAATTAGTTAGGATGGTTATTGATAGTTGGTTCGTCAGCGTGTGCATCACTAGACGTTGGTTACTGCTTACTACTAAACTGTTGAGCATTATACATAGTATTTATGTTTTTCTAACTTATTTTTTCTTAAGTCCGTACCAGACAGCATTCCGGAGATGTAAGAAAAAATGACTTCCACTTTCGTAAAAGGAAAAAGCCATTTATATTGGTTCGACCAATTTTCTTTCGTTCACTGATAGTGGATCTATTATCTTTGGATTAAAATTGTTTAAATAAATTATCTGTGGACTCTATTTACAACTATCTCTTGACTTCCACTTTTGCATTCAAGGCTGACTGCCTTATATATTTGCTGATGTCGGATGTTTGAAGGAATTGAATACTCTGATCAGTACTCCAGCTATTTGCATCATCACCTAGGAACTTCTTCCATCTCCTCGTCCAAAATTCATGATTATATCAATTTAACATTATGCTATGTAATCCACATATTCTCTAGTATTATAGGATATCTGGCACTGTTTCAAGAACTACAAAAAGAAGGAATAGGAAAGGTCCTTAAGGTAATAAGTGAGGAAACGCTAGTTTTATGTTCACCGAAGATAACGGAGTGCTTGATTGAGAGGCTAAATTGATATCATTTTATATGATTAAAGGATTAAATTAATGTTATTTTTTATGATTGAAGAACTTAATATTATTTTTTTAAAAAAATCAAATTAATGTCATTTTCTATAATTAATAAATAATTTATGTCAATATTTTTTTAAGACTAAATTAATGTCACTTGTATATTTATAAACAAATAAATCTTTGTAAAAAATAATTTACCTTTGGTAGGGGTGTGTTACCTCAGCTAATTTGCACCAAAAAGTGAAAGTAAAAATATAGAAATTATATATGTAAAATTAAATGTTGAAACATCAAAATCTTTTATAGGACTCTAGTTCACGAATCAATCTGCACACACATTTTCTACTCTCCAAGTAGAGGTGGGTAAACATGTCAATCCGGTCTACATTAACCCAACCTGCAACGGGTTGATTATAAACAAGTTGGATTGGATTGACTCATTTTTTCAATACGCAGCTAAAATGCTAATCTAAGCCTGACCTGCATTAGTCCATGAGTTAGCAAGCTTTCGCCAACTCGTTACTTTTTTTTTGTTGTTTTTTTAAGCTTTTTTCGTTTTTAATTAGCTAAAGCTTTGGACCCTATTTAGGCACTTGGGTCATTGGAGTCATTTAGGTTTAAGAGGTTTTTTTTTTTTTTAATTACTGAGTAAGAAAGCTAGTTGAAAAAAATTAAAAAAAAGGTTAAAAGGTTAGTGAGTTAGCTAGCAAGTTAGCAAACCAGAACTTGTTTAACCCGCACATTATTAAATCAACCAGGCTCGTATAGACAAATTAGATCGAGCACTCTATAACTTTCTAAGATGGACTTACCTTACTTTTTTGGTACATTAGTGCAATACAAAAAAGAGATTTGGGCGACATTGAACCCGTGTTTAGGGATGGCACCCGCGCGGGGCGGGGGCGGGGAGTACCTCCCCGCTCCCCGTCCCCGCACCCCAATCTTGTCCCCGTCCCCGTCCCCGATCCCCACCGTGGAGAGATTTTTCCCCCTATCCCCGCTCCTCGCTCCCGGGATACCGCAGTATTCCCGCTATATTAAAAAAAAAAAAAAAAAAAAAAATAATAATAAAAAAGATAAAATAAATTATTTTAATATTTTTAATTTTAAATAAATATAAAATTTAATTAAAGATGAAATTACTAAAATATATTTATTTTTTTTATATAATAATACATATATATATATATTATAAAGGATATTTTTGTGACATGGCAAGGAAGTATGATCCCCGTCCCCGTCCCCGAATGTATCACGGGGAGATTTTTCTCCCCGTCCCCATCCCCACGGGTAGAAAAACCCCGCATTCGGGCCCCATTCGGGCGGCCCCCGCATGAGGATCCCCAATGCCGTGTTATGGGTAAGGACAACCTCGAATCGAGATCCTAACCCCTTTTTGGACCTAGAGTGACATGGATATGACCATTTCCCACATAGGGTTACTCAAGGACCAAACACACCTCCTTTCCTTAAGATGTAACACACTTCCATTGCGCCTTCAACCGGGTGGGTGAGTAACCTTACTTTTTACTTAGTAATTATTGGGGTCACTAATCATTTGGGTTGTGTACATCATTTTATAGGAGAAGGTAGTGTCAGTCAGTGGCTTGCATTTTCAAAGGGGAGGAACACTTTTGCTCATTTGTAAAATCGGTGGAAGCTTTCAAAAGTCAATTAAAGGAAGTTGGTCGGTGAATTGGTGGAGGCTTTTCTCCTGCTGTTGCATTTTCGGTGGCTTTTAGGTGGTCGTTAGAAATTGGCAGGTGAATTAAATGCATTTACATACATTGGACCTCCATAAATAAAGGTCATTTGCTTCATCCGAAAAAACATATCAAGCAGAAGAAGAAAATTAGCTTATGTAGGTAGGGTGAGAAATAGAGGGTGTGAAAAAATTTTAAGAGTGTAGTGTGTGAGCATATATTGATAGTTTTTAAATTTATTTTTTAGTCTTTATAATACTACAAATTGTAGTAGAAGAGGATCTCACTAGGAAATATTATATTTTGCACATCGTGTGTGAGAGAGTGTAGATAATATAATGTAATTATATTTGATATAGTGGAATATTTTCAGAATTTGTCTCGTGATTTTTTCCCTCGGTGTAAAAGGGAGTTTTTTACGTTAAATTTGGTGTGTAATTCTTGTTCTATTTTTCTAGTGCAAATAGTACTGACAAGTAGGTCCCACTATAAAAGTACTATTCACGTGCTTTACAATTTTATCAGTTATTATCCACGGATCTGAGTACGCTTTCGCTCACATTCATAAAATGTTCAAGACACTTGAAGTGTATTTAACTATGATTTCTTAATAAGTGGTATCAGAGTCACTTGATCAAATTTCAGATCGAAGATGTCAGTGCCAAAATTTGATGTAGAGAAGTTCGATGGATCCAACGACTTCAGTCTATGGAAGCTGAAACTACAGGCATTGCTAGACCAACAAGGCCTATCAATGGCGTTGGAGGGCGGGAGCAAGTTGCCAGAAACATTATCTTCTGATAAAAAGGAGGAGATAATGGTCAAAGCACGTAACACAACATACCTGAGCCTGGCAGACAATGTGCTGCAATAGGTTATGAACGAGAAGACTATAGATGGACTCTGGAAAGATTTGGAAGAAAAGTACTCTGTAAAGACTTTGTCAAACCAACTTTACCAGAGGAAGCGATTGTACACATTCAAACTCTCAGGAGAAAAACCAATTTGAGATCATATTGACGATTTCAATCAGATGATATCTGATGTATAAGCAGCTGGAATTATAGTCGAAGATGTTGATCAATCTATGATCTTATTGACTTCATTAGCTCCGTCCTATGATAATTTATGTGACACTATGATGTATGGTAGGTCCACCATCTCTGTCAAAACCATCAAGGATGCGTTGATGACAAAGGAGCATCAGAAATTGGCATCAGGATCCAGTTCTGATAATCCTGCAGATGAGTTATTCGTGACGAGAGGGCGTAGTCAAGAAAAAGGATCGGGAAGCAAAAGCAAGGAGAGATCAAAGTCCAAAAACCACAAGTCCTTAAAGTGTTTTCATTATCACCAACCAGGGCATATCCGAAAAAATTGCCCTGAGAAAAAGGAGAATCCAGGAAATTCTACCAACATAACAGTTGGAAGTTCTAATGATAGTGATACTAAATCTGTCCTAACAGTTTCCACTAGTGATTTGGGTAACGAGTGGATCCTGGATTTTGGCGCATCTTTTCATATGACACCTAATAGGAATTTTTTCTCTTTGTATCAAAAGCGGGAGGGAAAGGTTCGATTGGGAGACAACATCGTAATTATTGTTGTAGGTGGAGGAAAGGACGGATCAGATTGGATGATGATACTGCAAGGACATTTAAAGCGTGGCATGTACCAGAACTGGGTAAGAACCTGATCTCTTTGAGTGCCCTAGACAACTAGGGGTACAAGTTCTCTAGAGAGAGTAGCTTTTTGAAGGTGACCAAAGGCTCGATGGTGGTGATAAGAGGAAAGTTACAAGGCGAGATCTATCTATTGTTGGAGAGCATAGTTAGTGGTACTGTTGTTGTCTTATCCTCTGAAAGATTTGATGATGATGTTACATGATTGTGACATATGCGGCTTGGTCATATGAGTGAGAAGGGAATGGCAATACTTGCTGGAAGAGGACTGCTAAAGGGCGTAAAGAATTGTAAACTCAATTTCTATGAAAATTGTGTATTTGGAAAGCAGATATGAGTGAAGATCAGTTCTGCAAAACTAAATAACAAGGGCATTATGGAGTATGTCCACTCCGATGTTTGGGGTCCAGCCCTTGTTAACTTATTAGGTAGTGCTCATTATTTTCTTACTCTGATAGATGACTATTCCAGGAAGGTCTGGATTTATTTCTTGAAGTAAAAGGATGAGGTGTTCGACAAATTCAAGCAGCGGAAGGTCATGGTTGAAAAGTAAACCGGGCGGTTAGTCAAGCGGCTGAGAATCGACAATGGCAGAGAATTCTGCAGCAAAGAATTTGAGGAGTTCTACAGGAATACAAGTATAGTGAGGCATCATATTGTACCTGGAACACCACAGCAAAATAGAGTTGCAGAACAAATGAATAGAACACTTCTGGAGCGTGCATGATGTATGTAGATAAATGCTAAACTTCCCAAATCATTTTAGGCTGAGGTGGTCAATACAACTGTATACCTGGTAAACAGATCTCCATCAACTACAATTGATTTGAAGATTCCACAAAAGGTACAGTCCGGTCGACCTGTAAACTATTTTGATTTGAAGATATTTGGTTGTCCTGTGTATGCCCATGTGAGTGATAGTAAACTTGAGGCGAGGGCAAAAAGATATATTTCTAGGGTATGCACGGGGGAGGGGGTGAAAGGCTACAAATTGTGGTGTACAGAAAAGGCAAGCTCACCCAAGATCATAATTAGCAAAGATATCATATTTGACGCAACGGCAATGGTGAATCAGAATCGGGAATCTGAAGTAGATCAGGCAGAGACAGATCATGGTGCTGAGAAACAGGTGGAGCTGGAGATTGACACTGGGAAGATAAAGCAGGAAAAAGACACAAGTCAGCCAAGTACTTCAAGTGTTGCTCAACCTAAAGAAGAACAACAAGATGAACCTAGAGACAAGGGTGCTGGTGAAGAAACCAGAGAAGTAGAGCTATACAATATTGCTACTGGAAGAGAAAGGCGACAAATTCAAAAACCTCAGAGATATTTGAATTATGTTGCTTGTGCACTTGACTCGTCAGATGCAGAACCTATAGCATTTGCTTTGACTATGGCGGATGGTGCAGTAGGAGATGAACCATCTACTTACCGTGATGCAGTAAACAAAAAGGAGTCGAAAGAATGACTAATAACAATGAATGGGGAGATTGAATCTCTTCAGAAAAATTAAATGTTAGAGCTGGTGCAACTTCCAAAGGGGAAAAGAATAGTTGGTTGCAAATGGATCTTCAAAAGGAAAAAAGGAATCCCTGGCATTTAAACCTCCAAGGTTCAAGGCATGACTGGTAGCAAAGGGTTATACTCAGAAGGAGGGTATTGACTTCCATGAAGTATTCTCTTCTGTGGTGAAACATAGCTCCATCTGAATTCTATTAGCTATTGTAAGTACATTTAACTTAGAGCTAGAACAGCTTGATGTGAAGACGGTGTTCTTACATGGTGAGCTAGAGGAACAAATCTACATGAGTCAACTAGAAGGGTCTGCAGTTCCTGAGAAGAAGGATCATGTTTGCTTATTAAAAAAGTCATTGTACGACTTAAAGCAGTCCCCAAGGCAATGGTACAAGAGATTTGATGCATTCATGATTGGTAATGGATATAACAGAAACCAATATGA
Source organism: Ormosia emarginata (assembly GCA_029884605.1). Taxonomy (NCBI): domain Eukaryota; kingdom Viridiplantae; phylum Streptophyta; class Magnoliopsida; order Fabales; family Fabaceae; genus Ormosia; species Ormosia emarginata. The sequence goes on from JAQQTP010000068.1 coordinate 8,730,175, forward strand.
TAATTGTATATACTCCAAAGAGCTTCCAGATGGTTCTCGCATTTATCTGTTGTTATATGTTGATGACATGTTAATTGCAGCTTGCAACATGGCTGAAATTAGTATATTGAAACCTCAGTTGGGAAAAGAATTTGAGATGAAAGATTTAGGTGCAGTAAAGAAGATTCTTAGTATGAAGATTCATAGGGAGAGGTATCGTGGCAGATTATGTTTGTCACAGCAAAATTACATTATGAAAGTGGTACAATGCTTCAATATGGATCAGTCTGAACTAGTTTGTACTCCCTTAGCTGTGCATTTAAGCTATCTTCAAAGGAATGTTCGGAAACTGAGGAGGAGGTGGAGCATATGACTCATATAACTTATTCTAGTACAGTTGACAGTCTCATGGATGTCATGGTATGCATAAGACTAGATCTTTCACATGCAGTAAGTATGGTGAGCATGTTTATAAGCAAACCAGGAAAGTTGCACTATGAAGCTATGAAATGGATCATGCGGTACTTGAGAGGTTTCACCGATGTCTGTTTGATGTTTGATGGTCAGTAGACCTGTGAGGTCATAAGCTATGTAGAGTTTGATTATGCAAGAGATTTGGACAAAGGGAGATTATTAACATGTTATATCTTTACAGTCTTTGGATGTACTATTAGTTGGAAAGCGATATTGCAATCTACAGTTGCATTGTTAACTACTGAAGCTGAGTATATGACATTGACTGAGGCTGTGAAAGAAAGCATATAGATGTAAGGTCTTTTGGGTAATGTTGGATTAGGCAAAAATGAACCAATCATATATTGTGATAGCCAAAGCACTATTCATCTAGCAAAAAATCTAGTCTACTATGAAATGATAAAGCACATTGATGTTAGACTTCATTTTGTTAGAGAAAGTATTAACAACGGTACAGTTGCAGTTCATAAAGTAGTCACAGCTGAGAATCCTGCAGACATAATGATGAAATCATTACCGGTTGACAAGTTCAAACATTGCTTGGACTTGGTCAATATTTGCAGAGGATGAAAACTCTTGCAAATGCAAGCCAAGATGGAGAATTATCAGTCAATGACTTGCATTTTCAAAAGGAAGGAAGACTTTTGCTCACTTGCAAAATAGATGGAGGCTTTCAAAAGTCAACAAAAGGAAGTTGGTAGGTGAATTGGTGGAGGCTTTTCTCCTGTTGTTGCACTTTCGATGGCTTTTAGGTGGTGGTTGGAAGTTGGCAAGTGAATTAAATGCATTTACATGCATTAGACCTCTATAAATAAAGGTCATTTGCTTCATTCGAAAAAACACATCAAGCAAAAGAAGAAAATTAACTTTTGTAGTTAGAGTGAGAAATAGAGAGTGTTGTTACCAAGTGGTTTCAATACTCAAGAAGATGGTGAATTGATTTATAAGACAAGTTCGTAATTCTTTTGCAAAATACTTGAATGTTGAATTTCGTTGAAGCTATTGACTATTTGAAATGAATGAATTGATAAGAATGATAGATATTGCTTAATAACCAACCAAGAGAGAAGTAATCAAGTAAGAAAATAAGCAATGCATAAATGTAAAGAGAAGGGTTTAGAGAATCAAACACATTAGTTTATCCTGGTTCGGCCACCAATCCACTTGTGACCTACGTCCAATCCTCAAGTAACCACTCGAAATTTTTCACTATATCTTCAAGTTTCAATAGGTACTTGACAACCTTTACAAACTTTAGCACTCAACTCCTTGGAATGCCTCACCCTTGAGCTTGAGCCTTTTCAAATAAAGGGATGCCTTACCCTTTACAATTTGGAGGGATACCTCACCCTCTCTTACAAAGCAATTAAGATTGATAGAATAAAACTCTTATTAGAGTAAATAATACAAATTAAAGCTCTTAGTATGCTCTCAAAAGATATCTCAAGGATTTGTCAAAAAACATAGCAATAAATGATTTTAAGGATTGATTCTAGTTTTAATGTGTTACAAAGATGTTTCAGATTCAAGAACTTCTATTAATGATACCCCAACATCTGTATTTAAAGAGATATGCACTTAAAGAGCCATTGGGGGATTAAAGGCAAGCATTTAATGCATCTAATATAGTCGTTGGGCATGTCAGAATACTGGTAATCGATTACACGTTTCTAGTAATCGATTACATGACAGTTATAATGTGTTATTGGCTTTCTGGGCAGGTTGTAATTGATTACCAACCTTGTGTAATCGATTACACGCCCTCTGACTTGCTAGTAATCGATTACATGGTTGATGTAATCGATTACAAGGCTTCTGTTTAGCTTGTAATCGATTACCACACATGTGTAATCGATTACTTTGCACTTTGAACACATTTTTTAAGCTTAAATGAAGATTCATGTCATTTCTAACTTTAAGAAACTTGGATTGAACAATATTGGTATATGTTTAACATGATCCAAGATTAAAATCAACATCTTTTTAGAATATGAACTTTAAAAAACATATTAATTAAAAACATCTTTGAAAAACTATTTGAGATATATTAAGAACATTTAACATTGATGTTCTAAGGCCTATGTCTAAATAAACCTCTTGATTTCTTTTTTTGATCTTGATCTTCTCTTTTGCACTTGATCTTCATCTTTGACTTTGTTATCATCAAAAATCATTTGACATGCTTCAAGACACATGCATTCACATTCTTCCCCCTTTTTTATGATGACAAAATAAACATTGAAAAGAGGAGAACCATTTGTATTTTTATATATATATCAGAGATTTAAGCGCAACTCTCTCCCGTAATGTATACACAATATAGGGTTAGTGATGTGTTTATGTAAAAGCTTAAATCAAGCTCCCTCGTATTCATGCAATCATTAATCTCTCCCTCGTTGGCATTATCGAAAACACATAAGCATTCAGATTTGTAATTACAAAAAAAAAAAAGTTTAATTTCTTAAATACGTGAGTAAAATAAAAAGATAAAGTCCATAATCATTTTATGATATATATATATATATATATATATATATATATATATATATATATATATATATATATATATATATATATATATATATCAGAGATTTAAGCGCAACTCTCCCCCGTAATGTATACACAAGATAAGGTTAATGATGTGTTTATGTAAAAGCTTAAATCAAGCTCCCTCGTATTTATGCAATCATTAATCTCTCCCTCGTTGGCATTATCGAAAACACATAAGCATTCAGATTTGCAATTAAAAAAAAATTGACAGCATTTCAGCTGTATTTTATGATTTCCCAAAGATTTAAACATCAACAACCAATCAATATAGCCCAATCAAGTGTTACAAACAGAGTATAGTCAATCCAACCAGATCAAGAAATATAACCAATCAGATCAAGACTTCCATATATTCAATAAACAGATATGAAACATCAAAATATCAACTGATTTTATATAAATTGATCCAATGACATATACAATCAGTCAATAATGAAACAAGGAAAAATATCATGGCAATGGTCCATAATTTATCCAATGATAATTTCAATTACTTGGTCCACCAATAATTCATACATAGGTTTTTAGGCCAAAATCACCTACTTACCTAAAAATGCCTTAGAGGTCGTGGCCTCACAATGGTTTCAATTCCAAATCCTTTCATGTCGCTCACATCCATTGAATTCATTTTGTCCCTTAACTAATTTAAGTCGCTCATCATACTTCGTTCGCAAACGACGTCTCCAAGGTCGACATCATTGTCACCAGGTTCAAGATCATCCTCGAAACCAAGGAGCTCCTCATCATCAGGCGGGAACTCCGAGAATAAAAGAGTGTCAGGCAGAGGATCAACAAAAGATAGAGGAGAAGACCATGAGGGGCGGAGGAGGTGATAGGTGCAAGTGTTGAAGATGGAGGATTTTCTCCGTGGTGCATAATATGATTCTTCCAAGAAGGAGCGAATAGAAGCAAGCTCCTGATCAAAGTAGTCCATCCTTAGCTCAAGGTGATCTACCTTCTGCTCAATGTGATCCATCAAACTGCGCATCTCTTAGAGTATTTAATTAAGAGGTCCAATGTAAGATTTCCGAAAATTATGGAGCTCGGGTTTAGAGCATAGTTCAAGGTTCGCGGAAGAAACATCAAGTCTTCTTCTAAAATTCCTTAGAAAATTCTCAAAAATTACAAATATTATCTATTCGCTTATCATAATTTTCTAATTTTTGAAGTATCACTTATCAAGGACCAAGTTTCACGTGAGGAAAAATAAATGGTGGTGAAATAATTAATTTCCGGAGCGTGATTCGGTGTGCACGTAAAACGAAAAATATATTAAAATATTTGACGCCTATAAATCAAGAATAATATAAAATGATCATTTATACTTAAACAGATATTTTTCGGGATGTTACAGGCTGCTAGTCTTCTTCTTCATTATCACTCTCCGGACCGTGAGGGATATGCCCGTAGCTGCCATAGGTCAGTTAGTACCATCTACTATCTATCTTGCTCAGCTGAAGCTTCTTCAAAGTATGTAAACCAATGGATTGTGGACCTTTGGAGCTGGTATCCTTGGATTCCTCATACAAGGAGATGTGACAATGCTTCAAGATAGCGGTCACAAGCATAGCATAAGGAATAGTAGAGTTCTTCTTCTTCTTCTTCATATCCAACATGTGCTGAATGATGTAGTTAGTTCAATTGATTGGCCTATTTGTAGTCATTGCCCATAAGACCACTACATCATCTCTCAAGACCTGGGAGTAATTACCTCCCCTAGGAATCAAGCCTCGAACAACCAGATAATGCAGCACTCTGTTCTTCATTGTCAAGCCAGTCGTCATTACCCTTTTTCTTATCCCTTAGAAGCATATAACCAGACCGAATCAAGGATGTTAGAGCACTCCTATATTCAAACTCAGCTCCCCAAGCATTCTCATTTCTATAAAAGCTTGTCCCAGTATAGGTGAGCTTGGTTAATCTACACCATTCCTCCCTAGTGATCTTAATTTGAGTTTTCTTCACATCAGAAATTAGGCAATTATCTTCATATTTCAGATTTGCATAGAAAACTTTAACCAAATTAGGATAGATAGCCTTGTGAATATTGAAGTACCCAAGCAATCCTAGCATTTCAATTAACTGAAAACACTCCAGGGGTTCACTTGGGCAAAACGATTGAGTTAGATACCTGGGCGAGTCCTCAGTTGGAAGTTTTTCCTGAATAGCTCAGCCCTTTTGGTGGTGGAGAAATGTCGTGTGAGGTCCAGCCATGAAATATTACGTGGAGGAGCACTGAAGGATTCTCCAACGGTGACCCCTGTTTTTGGGGGCTTTGCACGTTGGGATGGTTCAACCATTGAAGGAAAGAGAGGTGAAAGGGAAGAATGGAAGAGAGTTTGGAGGTGTGTGGGTGAAAGGAAGGATGGTAGAGGAGGGTTTTAGGTGGTGTGGCTCGTGGATGATGAGAGGGAGAAAGACGAAGGGGTGAATGGATTTTGGGTGGAGATTTGGGTGGATTTTAATGAGTTTTGGTGGATGGGTTATGTGGAAAAGTGATTTTCGAGTAAGAGTGAGGTGAAATAAAGTGTTTTTGGGTGAGATTTGAGTGAGGAATTGAGAGTTTGGGATGGGGGTGTTCATAGGTTCAAAAGAGAAGAAAAAGAGATTCTGAAGAAATGACCTTTCACGCATCAGAAAACCTTTTAAAAGCCCCTGTATAATTGATTACATTGGTTGTGTAATCGATTACTAGCCTTCTGTTACCCCTGTAATCGATTACAATTTTAGTGTAATCGATTACCACACTTCTAGGAACCTTGTAATAAATTACATTATTTGTGTAATCGATTACCTGAGTTCTAGGTTCATTGTAATCGATTACCAGTAAGAAGTAATCGATTACAAAGGTCTTGTAATCGATTACTAGTCTACTAAAACTCAGATTTTGCATTTCAAACAATGAAAGATCAATTTTAAACCTTACAAATCTGTTCCAAGGCTTCTCAAATCAATTCCAAACATCATGCAACTATATAATCCAATCAAATTGTGATCTAAAACACATAATTATGCAAAATTGCTACTTTTACCAAGAACTACCCCATTTGGATGGATTTGTGAGGTTTTGGAGCTTCTTGGAGGTCTTTGACATGAGGAAGCACCTGCAAAATAACTTAGGGGGAATCTCTGACGCTCAAGTCAGTATTGGATTAAAAATCAAAAGTTATGCAGCAAACAGTCATGATTATATAGAAAAATGTATATTTATGTAGCAAACTTGCATTTTATGCAGCAAAACAATGTATTATGCAACAATTTAGCCTATGCATGATTGATCTAATATGCCAAGCTCATTTCTTATATAATAGAAAGCTTCTTTTGCCAAAAGTTTAGTGAAAATGTCAGTTAGTTGCTTAGTAGTTTCCATAAATTCAAGCATGCAATCACCTTTTTGAACATGATTTCTTATGAAATGATGCCTTATTTCAATGTGATTTGTTTTTTAGTGTAAAACGGGATTTTTAGACAAATTAATTACACTAGTATTATCACATCTTATGGGAATGTGATCCAACTCAAGACCATAGTCTAGAAGTTGTTGCTTCATCCAAAGGATTTGAGTACAATAACATCCAGCTACAACATATTCAACTTCAACAGTTGACAATGTCACACTATTTTGTTTTTTATTATGCCAAGAAACTAATGAGCTTCCAAGCAAATGGCATGTCCCACTAGTACTTTTCTTATCCATTTTGCAATCAGCAAAGTCAGAATCAGAATACCCAATTAGGCTATATGAAGCACCCTTAGGGTACCACAATCTCATTTGTGAAGTACTTATTAAATATTTCATAATTTGTTTTACAATACATAAGTAAGATTCTTTAGGATTTGCTTGATATTTAACACATATGCATACACTAAACATAATATTAGGCCTACTAGTGGTAAGGTAAAGGAGTGAGTCAATCATACATCTATACTTAGTAATTTCTACCGATTTACCTCCTTCATCCTTGTCTAAGTAACAAGAAGTGCCCATTGGTGTAGTCATTTGCTTGGCACCTTCCATTCTAAACTTCTTAAGGAAGTCCTTGCAATATTTAGATTGACTTATGAAAGTCTCATCCCTTGTTTGCTTGATTTGAAGACTTAGGAAGAAGTTGAGCTCACCCATTATAGACATCTCTAACTCACTTTGCATAATATTTACGAATTCCTTACAAAGAGAGTTATTAGTAGCACTAAATATGATATCATCAATGTATATTTGTACAAGAAGAATATCATGCTTCTTATGCTTGATGAAAAGAGTGGTGTCAACCTTTCTTCTAGAAAAGTCATTTTCCAAAAAAAACTTGCTCAATCTTTCATACTAAACTCTAGGAGCTTGTTTTAAGCCATACAAGACCTTTTTAAGTTTAAAAACATAGTTGGGCAGTTCAAAGTTTTCAAAACCGGGAGGTTGATCCACATACACTTCCTCTTGTATGAAACCATTTAAAAAGGCACTTTTGACATCTATTTGAAAGAGCTTAAAATTCATGATGCATACATATGCAAGTAGCACTCTAATGGCTTCTAATCTACCTACGGGAGCATAAGTTTCTTCATAATCTATGCCTTTTTCTTGATTATAACCCTTAGCTACGAGTCTAGCTTTGTTTCTTATTATTAAGCTCGTTTTATCAAGTTTGTTCTTAAAGACCCATTTGGTGTTAATTATGGGATGATCATTGGGTCTTGGAACTAATTCTCAAACTTGATTCTTCTCAAATTGGTTTAGTTCATCTTGTATGGCCAAGATTCAATGTTCATCATTAATAACCTTATTTATGTCTTTAGGTTCAACTTGAGATACAAAAGTCATATGATTACATGCATCTCTAGGAGTTTTGCGAATAATTACCCTTTTTGATATATCACCTACTACTTTGTCAAGAAGATGATATCTTGATGTCTTCCATTCCTTGGGAAGATCCATGATTTGAGAGTTCTCTTGTCTTAGGGAGTCATATGAACTTTCTTCTTACTTCCTGACTTCTTTTTCTTTGTTCTCTAGGTGAGTCCTTGCCAAAATTTCTGCAACTTCATCAACAAACTCCTTTCTCAGTTCATTTGGATTAGTTTCATCAAATGCAATACGTATGGACTCTTCTATGGTCATAGTTCTTTTACTGTAAACTCTAAAGGCCCTACTATGCATAGAATAACAAGAAATATCCCCTCATCAGATTTTGCATCAAACTTTCCTAAGTTATCATTTTCATTATTTAAGACAAAGCATTTACATCCAAAAATATGAAGATGTGAGACATTTGGTTTCCTTCCTTTGTATAATCATATGAGATTTTCTTTAAAATTAGCCTTATTAGAGCCCTATTCATAATATAACAAGCGGTGTTAACTGCGTCCACCCAAAAATATTTAAGAAGGTTGGCCTCATTAAGCATAGTTCTTGTCCTTTCTTCTAAAGATTGATTTTTCCTTTCTATAACACCATTTTGTTGTGGTGTTCTAGGGGCTGAAAAATTATGCTCAATGTCATGATCATCACAAAAGGTTTCAAATTCATGGTTTTCAAATTCACTACCATAATCACTTTTTATAGATGCAATACAAAAATCTTTTTCGTTTTGGATAACTTTAGCAAGTTTTTTAAATGATTGAAAAACATCATTTTTGTGAGACAAAAACAATGTCAATGTAAATCTAGAAAAATCATCCACAATCACTAAGGCATAGTAATTCTCACCAAAGCACAAAGTTTTAGAGGGACCAAAAAGATCCATGTGTAAAAGTTGTAAAAGTCTAGAAGTTGAAATCACATTTTTAGCTTTAAAAGAAACTTTTACTTGTTTTTCCTTTTGACATGCATCACAAAGTTTATCTTTTTCAAATTTGAGCTTTGGAAGTCCAATTACTAGATCTTTAGAAACCAACTTATTTAAGTGATCCATGTGAATGTGAACAATTCTCCTATGCCATAACCATGAATTATTTTCTTTACTCATAAAGCATTTAGCATCATTTGAGGAAATATCATCAAAGCTAATCATATATATATTATTGATCCTATGACCAACAAACTTAACATGCTTATCATCATTTCCTTCAACTATGCAGCAATTAGAATCAAATATTACTATATTCCCTTTATCACACAATTGACTAATGTTAAGCAAGTTATGTTTGAGTCCTTCAACAAGCAACACATTATCGATGGATGAGGAAGGAATCTTACTAACTTTACCTACTCCAAGGATCTTTCTTTTGTTGTTGTCATTATAAGTTATGTGACCACTCTTCTTGGGGACAAGGAAGGAAAACTTGGAGCCATCATCGGTCATATGCTTGGAGCAACCACTATCAAGATACCAACTTGAGCTTTTTGGACTTCAAGCACACCTCGGTTTCACTTTCTTCTTCTTCTTCTCCAATTGCCATAAGGCAAAGATGAGCTTCTTCATCCTCTAAATTATCGGTGGAATCCATATCATTGTCTTCCCAAGCAATGTATGTTCTCCTACCTTTTCTTTCCTTGAAGGGTTTCTTTTCAAATTTCTTCATCTTCTTTTGATAAACCGGACATTCCATCTTCATATGCCTCGATTTTCCACATTTATAACACATTGGAGTAGATGAAGTTCCTTCTCCCTTTTGATATGACTTCTTAGGAGGAAAATGAAGTCTTTTTTGACTACCTTTCTTCTTGAGAAATCTTCCAAACTTTTTCACAAGGAGGCTAAAATTCTCTTCATTCATCTCAATATTGTCAAGATCATTTCCATCATCTTCATCTTCATATTTGATTGAGGAGGAAGTTGCTTTGCAAGTAATTCCCTTTTTTCTTCTTATCTTGCTCCTCATTTTGACTTAATCTATTTAACTCCAACTCATGCTCTTGAAGCTTTCCAAAAAGAGTGAGCAAAGTCATTGCAGCTAGATTCCTTGATTCCGATATGGCCGTCACCTTGGGTTGCCAATTCTTGTTTAAGAATCTCAAAACTTTGTTAATAAGATCTTCATTAGCAAAAGTTTTTTCTAATGAAGCAAGATGATTAATTATATGAGTAAATCATTTTTGCATTTCTTGAATGCTTTCCCCTTGGTTCATTCTAAATAATTCATATTCATGGGTGAGTGTATTAATTCTAGATCTTTTCACTTCACTTGTGTTCTCATGGGTTACTTGCAATGTATCACACATTTCTTGAGGGGTCTTATAATTTAACACCCTAAAAAATTCATCATACCCTAAAGAAGTAGTGATGATATTCTTGGCTCTCAAGTTATATTGGACCTTTTTCTTGTCATCATCGGTTCATTCATTTCTTGGTGTATTTGTTCTAACACCATTAACTAGACGTGTAGGGACAAAATGACCATTTTCAATAGCATCCCACAAACAAATATCAATAGCTTCAATAAAAATCTTCTTCCTTTCTTTCCAATATGCATAACCATCCCCATTGAAAAAGGGAGATCTATTTATAGAAGAACCTTCATTAGAAAAACTATTTGAAGCCATCTTTTTTCTTGAAGCAGCTAAGCTCTTTATACAGGAGTCTAGCTCTGATACCACTTGTTACCAAGTGGCTTCAATACTCAAGAGAGGGTGAATTGAGTTTATAAGATAAGTTCATAATTCTTTCGCAAAACACTTGAATGTTGAATTTCGTTGAAGCTATTGACTATTTGAAATGAATGAATTGATAAGAACGATAAATATTTGTTAATAACCAACCAAGAGAGAAGTAATCAAGTAAGAAAATAAGCAATGTATAAATGTAAAGAGAATGGTTTAGAGAATCAAACACATTAGTTTATCCTGGTTCGGCCATCAATCCACTTGTAACCTACGTCCAGTCCTCAAGTAACCACTTGAGATTTTTTATTATATCTTCAAGTTTCAATAGGTGCTTGACAACCTTTACAAACTTGAGTACTTAACTCCTTGGGATACCTCACCCTTGAGCTTGAGCCTTTTTCAAACAAAAGGATGCCTCATCCTTTACAATTTGGAGGGATACCTCACCCTCTCTTACAAAGCAATTAGGATTGATAGAATACAACTCTTATTAGAGTAAATGATACAAATTGAAGCTCTTAGTATGCTCTCAAAAGATATCTCAAGGATTTATCAAAAAACAGAGCAATAAATGATTTTAAGGATTGATTCTCATTTTGATGTGTTACAAAGATGTTTCAGGTTCAAGAACTTCTATTAATGATGCCCCAACATCTGTATTTAAAGATATATGCACTTAAGGAGCCGTTGGGGGATTAAAGGCAAGCATTTAATGCATCTAATATAATCGTTGAGTATGTCAGAACACTGGTAATCGATTACATGTTTCTAGTAATCGATGACATGGTAGTTAGAACGTGTTCTTGGCTTTCTAGGCAGGTTGTAATCGATTACTAGCCTTGTGTAATCGATTACTAGCCTTGTGTAATCGATTACACGCCTTTTGACTTATTGGTAATCGATTACATGGTTGATGTAATCAATTACAAGGCTTCTGTTTAGCTTGTAATCGATTACCACACATGTGTAATCGATTATTTTGCACTTTGAACACATTTTTCAAGCCTAAATAAGGATTCATGTCATTTCTAACTTTAAGAAACTTGGATTGAACAATATTGGTATATGTTTAACATGATCCAAGATTAAAATCAACATCTTTTTAGAATATGAACTTTGAAAAACATATTGATTAAAAACATCTTTGAAAAATCATTTGAGATATCTTAAGAGCATTTAACATTGATGTTCTAAGGCCTATATATAAAAAAACCTTTTGATTTCTTTCTTTGATCTTGATCTTGATCTTCTCTTTTGCACTTGATCTTCATCTTTGACTTTGTTATCATAAAAAACCATTTGACATGCTTCAAGACACATGCATTCACAAGTGTGAGAAAATTTCAAGAGTGTAGTGTGTGAGCATACACTGAGAGTTTTTGAGTTTATTCTCCAGTCTCTGTAATACTACAAATTGTAGTAGGAGAGTGTCTCACTGAGAAACACTATATTTTGTACATCTTGTGTGAGAGAGTGTAGATAAGATATTGTAATTATCCTTGATATAGTAGAATATTTTCAGAGTTTGTCCCATAGTTTTTTCCCTCAGTGTAAAAAGGAGTTTTCCATGTTAAATTTAGTGTGCAATTCTTGATCTATTTTTCTGATATAAATAATACTGACAAGTGAGTCCCACTATAAAAGTATTATTAACGTGTTTTACAATTTTATCAATTCTTCTCCACGAATCTAAGTACGCTTCCGCTCATATCTATAAAGTGTTCAAGACACTTGGAGTGTATCTAACTCTGATTTTTTAGTAGGTAGAATATCTCCCCCATTTGTCTCTCTTGTTTTGAAAGACAAGCAATTCTTGACCTAGCAAGAGCGGAGAGGAAAGGCTAGCAGGGGCTATGGCCTTAACCCTCAAAACATTCCTTTGGAAATACTTAAAATTTTTAAAAATTATTATGAAATTTAATAATTTGTTCCATTAAGAAAATGTTGTTGTAGTATTTGGCACTCCATATGTTATAAATCCTAGCTCCACCCGTGTCCTAGACTGAGTTGTATGCAATGTGGGAATATGAGTACACTCTCCGCAGCCATAACACTGTTGCATACATGCATTTACTATTCCTGCACTACTTGCTAATTTCCTTGTCCAAAGCGTAGGGATTGAGCCCTCTCCATTCCACGCACACCCACTCACTACCAAGTGCTTTGGTTTCCAAATATTTGGCATTGCCATGACAGTTTTCGTAATATTGTCTGTGTTTTGTTTTTTTAATAATAAAAAGTTTATGAAAGGAGAGGTTATCATATTCTAAAGCCAAAGACATGTCACAAATCTCACCATAGGCTTACATTAATAAAAGAATCTAAGACCTTTTTATCTACAATGTGCTAATTTTCATTGACTTTTTTATGGTTTCTTTGGTGTCATTGTATAGCTCTATAAAATAAAATGCCTAAGAGTATGTTTGGTAGAGATTTAATCAATTTTTTGTTTGGAATTTTTTTTTCATTGTTTCAATCATGTTTAACAATTTTTACTTTAATTTTTACATGAAATTCAATGTATTATAATATTTTTTTATAATGTTAAAACTTGAAACTTTTGATTATATATTATAGATTATTCTAAAAATTTTGAGATGTAAATATTATTTTGTCTTTAATTAAATAATTTTTTTAATTATTTTATATTTCTTTTAGTAATTTAATACATAAAAATAATTCTTTTTATATCATCTAAATAAAACAGATTATTTTAAAATCATTTTTCAGTTAATATATCTAAATATAAAATTAATTATATTATAATCGATTATAACTATAATCAATTATACAACAATCTATTATAAAAATAATCAAAATTTTACGACTAATCTAAACACACACTAAATAAACCTGCTCAATTTGGACAGGTCCTTGTTTTTTAAAGCATTTTGGACAGGCCCAGTGCATGAACTAAGCCTAAACATTTTTCATTTTTTTTAATCTCATCCTTTAATTAGACCAGCCCATTCTTCCAATGTATGAAGTTATTATGTATATTTTGCGCAATTTGCCTATACAGGAGAAGGAATAGCGTACTTGTTTCTTTTTGTGCATAGATACGAACACATTTCATTGAGGTCGTTTGTACCGAGTACTATCAACAGCTTATGCCTTGGTGTCGTCTATAAACAAACACAAAAAGTTTTTTTTTGTTTCTCATGGTATACTCCCAATTAGAAGTAGCTTTCAAAACACTCCATCAAGTACCCTTACAACGATCATTCAAAATTGGCTCCAAACTATTATTCTACGCACTCAAACATGAACACCACCACCTGTTCGACCATATTCCTCACCCAAATGCTGCTTCAGTTAACCGTTCCATGCTAAACCATTTGCACAACAACCTTCCCTTTCAAGCCCTTGACATGTTCAAGAACCAATTCCCGCTATGTTCTCTTGACAATATCGACGAGGTTACTTTTGCCTTGTCTCTCAAGGCTTGTCAAGGAGAGCTAAAACTTGGGTCCCAAATCCACGGATTAGTGGTATCTAGTGGGTTTGTTTCCCGTGTTACCGTATCGAATTCGCTGATGAAAATGTACTGCAAGTCTGGAAATTTTGAAAAGGCTTTGCATATCTTTGAGAATTTGAGTCATCCTGACATAGTTTCTTGGAATACCATCCTTTCAGGGTTTGAGAAGAGTGTGGATGCTTTGAGTTTTGCACGTTTTATGCATTTCAATGGGGTAGTGTTTGATCCGGTAACATTCACTACTGCTCTTGCCTTTTGTTGGGGTGATCATGAGTTTTTCTTTGGGTGGCAATTGCATTCTCTTCTACTGAAATGTGGATTTGGTTGTGAAGTTTTTATAGGGAATGCACTTATAACTATGTATTCAAGGTGGGGGAGATTGGTTGAGGCTAGGAGGGTGTTTGATGAAATGCCCACAAGAGATTTGGTCTCGTGGAATGCGATGCTTTCAGGGTATGCTCAAGAGGGGGAATGTTGCGGGTTGGAAGCCGTTTCATTGTTCGTCAACTTGGTAAGACAAGGTATGTTGCTTGACCATGTTTCATTAACCGGTGCAGTTTCTGCTTGTGGTTATAATAAAAACTTAGAGCTAGGGAGGCAGATACATGGTTTGACCCTAAAAGTGGGATATGAAACACATGTTTCAGTTTGCAATGTTTTGATGTCAACTTATTCAAAGTGTGAGGTCCTCAGAGACGCAAAAGTGGTTTTTCAACTCATGAGTAATCGAAATGTAGTCTCTTGGACGACAATGATTTCTATTGATGAAGAAGATGCAGTGTCTCTCTTTAATGAGATGAGAATAGATGGTGTGTATCCAAATGATGTTACATATATAGGATTAATACATGCTATAACAACCAGGAATATGGTGACAGAAGGTCAAATGGTTCATGGGTTATGCATAAAAAGCTGCTTTTTGTCAGAACAAAGTGTCTCCAATAGCCTTATTACCATGTATGCCAAGTTTGAGTCCATTCAAGAATCTAAGAAGATTTTTGAGGAGCTTAACCATAGAGAAACAATATCATGGAATGCATTAATTTCAGGTTATGCTCAAAATGGCTTGTGTAAAGAAGCCTTCCTTACATTTCTGTCTGCAACAAAGGAGATAAAACCCAATCAGTACACATTTGGTAGTGTCTTAAATGCTATTGCTGCTTCTGAGGATATATCTTTGAAACATGGGCAACGTTGCCATTCTGACTTGCTCAAACGCGGGTTAAGCACTGACCCCATTGTTTCAGGGGCTCTGCTTGACATGTATGGCAAGCGTGGGAACATAAGCGAGTCTCAAAGAGTATTCAACGAGACACCTGAAAGAACCCAGTTTGCTTGGACAGCAATGATATCAGCCTATGCCCGACATGGAGACTATGAGTCAGTGATGAGTTTGTTTAAGGAAATGGAGAGGGAAGGAAGCAGTCCTGACTCCATCACTTTCCTTTCTGTTTTAGCTGCATGTTGTAGAAAGGGCATGGTTGATGTAGGCCGTAGAGTCTTTGACTCCATGGTGAAAGAACATTCAATTGAACCAATCCCTGAGCATTATTCTGTTATGGTGGACATGCTGGGGCGTGCAGGACGACTAGTTGAGGCAGAAGAGTTGATGCACCAGATTCCAGGAGGACCTGGATTGTCAGTGTTGCAAAGCTTGCTTGGGTCTTGTAGATTACATGGGAATGTGGAGATGGCTGAGATGGTTGGTGATAGTTTAATAGAAATGGATCCTGCAAGTTCAGGTCCATATGTATTGATGGCAAACTTATATGCTGAGAAAGGGAAGTGGGAGAAAGTTGCTGAAGTGCGGAGAGGGATGAGAGGGAGGGGAGTAAAGAAGGAAGTGGGATATAGTTGGGTGGATGTTGGTAATGTTGATTCTTTGTATTTGCATGGTTTCTCCTCTGGGGATAAATCACATCCAGAGTCTGAGGATATTTGTAGGATGGCAGAGTTTGTTGGATTGCAAATGAAATTCTTGAAAGAGAGCAGAGAGAGGGAAGGAGAGTGGTATCAGGAGTAACAAATTCAAAAATAAATGAGGAATTTGAAAGCTGATGCGTTATGGATAGTTAACTTGGTCATGTTCATTCGAAAGAAATTATTTTTTTCCTTCATATATGTTGAATAATGTTCAATTTTCATGTTAAAACATGGTTGTCTTGGGAATTTCAGTTAGGCATTGTATGTTTTGCTGTAACTGATTTCCTTGGAAAAGAAAAAAAAAATATTCACATAGAAAATTTTTGTTGTGTCTTTTTTTTTAAGGTTACAAGAGAGTTCCAAGACCTAGTGTGGGGAGGGAGAAGATAGGCTAAAGTTAGGACAAAATGGTCTTAAACAAAACTCTCTCATTCGTGAAAAAAATAGTGTTAAAGTGACTATATGCATTACATAAGTTCTTCATAACTCTACAATCTCTCCTACCTTGATACAAGTGAGTCTAGAGGTGTCAAAACGGGTTGAACCGGCTCACTGTGGGCCAAAATTGTTGCAGGCAAGCAAATTTTTAGCCTAGCTAATGGAATATGTTTGAGTGTTGGGACACTGGGAGGTCGGGTTGGCAACTTCTCAAGGGAGCAGGTAGCTGTTCATCTATTCCCCCCCCCCCCCCATGTTTGTACTGTTCTTTCCCTGTACTGGTAGCTAATTGAGATTGACTCTTTCACTCTTTGGCCAGGTTGAAGCAATGCTTATCTGTCTTTTTTGAGCACTACTGATGTCTCTCAGCCAATCATAAAGGCAAGCATTGCTGATATCATATTTTCTGTGTCTTTCATTATTCATCCTTCTTAGTTTTTACTTTAGTTATTTGAATGTCATGTATGGAACACTTGCTGGATGATGATGAAGATATGGCTGAGATGTATCTCACAGACAAGTTAGTTCAACTGCAGCTTGAAAGTTTTTCTGCCTCATCCATAAATGATGGGGACAACAAGGATAATCAACTTCTTCAGCCATATATAGATGACAGGCACGTAAATCATTTTGATCATGGGCATGCCTCTTAGCAGATTAACTCTCTTCCCTTCCCTGTAATCTTTCAATCTTTTCTTTTAGGATTCCTCCTGAAATATCACTGGAAGCTTGTGGAGGTACTGCAAGTTATGAAGATCATCAAAATTCTGACAACTCCAGAGACCAACTTGGCAGGGACAGCCATGGAACCCATGCTAGCACTACCAACAGCGCTGTAACCAAGCAATTTGATGTGAAGGAGCTTTAGATGCTCTTGGAAGCATACTCATTGCAAATTGATGGCACATTGAACACTGTCTATGGTATGCAGTTTCATTTTATCCCTTTCATTCTTTGTCATGGCCTTCATCCTTTTATGACCCCATTTTACTAGCTTTTGCCTCTCTAAGTAGGTAGAAGAGTCCAATAACTTCCACCTGAAATGCATCAGTTAATTTAAAAAATAAAAATCTGTATGCTTTCTGATCAATTAACCAAATGAAAACTTATTTGAAGGATGCTGGAAGAGATATCATATATGATGTTGGAGCAGAATCCATAAAATGAGCAATTTTTTCCATTTCCAAGAATTATTGAGGGGAATTTTTGGTTTGTAATTGAGGCCTTGGATTGATAGGAATTCATCTGATATTGCTTGCCAAAGACACAAGCATATGGGATTGAAGAAATGTTCTTACCTCTAAATTCAAATCTTTGGGACAACTTCTCCTAGTTTTTGAAAATGATCAGTAAGCTGGGGAATATTGCCAGTAAGATGGATGAATTATACCTAAGGGGATTAGGCAATTCTTGTGGTTCGGTTGTTTTAGGTTATGATCTTTTCAAGTAAAAGATTAAAGACAATTACTTTTAAGTTTTTAACATTTCTGGTTATCTTCTTTCTATAATTGTTTGACATTATTCATCCTTCTTAGTTTAAATGCGATATAATGAGCATCATGGTGCTTCTTATACTTCTCTTATTCCTGATTTTATGCCTGGAATCTCTAATAATAATTAAAATAATTTTATTTGTCTTGCAGTGTTCTTTTAACTGTTGATAATGAAAATCAGCAGTGTGCTCTTTAGAGCCCAGGCTTTTTAAGAAGTGTGGCATTTAAACTTGCATTTTAAACTTATATTCTTTAGAAAACTGTTATGCAAATGTGTTCACCTAATTGGTATTCTGGTTGTTCAGAACCTGATAGAATAGCAAATACATACCGTACTGACTTACAATTTAAAGATTTTAGTTGTCTTTGCCTGGGATCCAACTTTGAAGGGAAAAACTGTTGTCTTCTGTGTTTAATCTGTAATGATGGTGTGACTAAAGGTTAAATCTGAATATTTCTCTCTGTATATTATTCACATTGCAATATGAGACTACAATATATATATACACTTGACTACAAGATAGAGGAACCTGATTCCTAGATTGTTAATTATCTATTCGAAGTCCTAGAAGTGTAAATACAATGAATACGTAGAAACAATGAATAAAACTCCACCGTCCACATATTATGATTATAATCAACACTCCCCCTCAAGCTGGAGCATATATGTCTGATGCAACCAGCTTGTCACATATGTACGATATCCTAGGACCCCGTAAGGACTTAGTCATTATGTCTGCTAGTTGATCTTTAGTACCCACAAAAAAAGTCTTAATGATGCCTGAGAGGATCTTTTCTCTGATGACGTGACAATCAACTTCTATATGTTTAGTCCTTTCGTGAAAGATTGGATTCGAAGAAAGATACAAGGCTGATTGGTTATCACAAGCAAGTTCCATAGGACCTATCTCACAAAACTTCAACTCTTGGAGCAAATATTTTAATCACAAGAGTTCGCAAGTAGTATTAGCCATAGCACGATACTCTGCTTCTGTGCTCGATCTTGCAACAACAGACTGCTTCTTGTTTTTCCATGAAATCAAGTTACCTCCAATAAGCACACAGTAGCCTGAAGTGGACCTCCTATCACTAGCATCACCTGCCCAATCTGCATCTATATATCCAATGATATTAGTATGACCCCTGTCCATATAAACAAGCCCTTTACTAGGTGATCCCTTGATGTATCTTAGGATCCGAACAACTGCATTCCAATGACTGTCACATGGTGAGTTGAGAAATTGACTCACAACACTGACAGGAAAAACAAGGTTTGGTCGAGTCATGGTAAGATAATTTAACTTCCTAACTAATCTTCTATATCTGCCTGGGTCAGGATATGGCTCCTCCTGATTAGGTAGAAGCTTCACATTTGGGTCCATAGGAGTATCAACAGGTTTACAATCAAGCATCCTTGTTTCTTCCAGAATATCAAGGGCATATTTCCTTTGAGAAATAGAAACACCTGTTCTTGATTGGGCTACTTCAATCCCAAGAAAGTATCGCAATCGGCCAAGATTTTTAGTTTTAAAATGTTTAAACAGGTGTTGCTTCAATTTCTTAATGTCTTCTTGATCATCACCTGTAATGACAATATCATCCTCATACACTACAAGATAAATAAGTTTATTCAATGGTGAGCATTTAAAGAATACAGAATGGTCCGTCTCGCAACGAATCATGCCAAACTGTTGAATGACTTTACTAAACTTCCCAAACCAAGCGCGAGGTGACTGTTTCAAGCCATATAAGGACTTTTGTAGCCTGCAAACAAGACCTGACTCCCCTTGAGCAACAAACTCAGGTGGTTGCTCCATATAGATCTCCTCCTCCAGATCATCATGTAAGAAGGCATTTTTAATATCCAGCTGATACAAGGGTCAACGTCTCATGGCAGCCATAGACAAGAACAAAAGAACATACGCCATCTTAGCAACAGGAGAAAAGGTATCAC